>CM042697.1:374328841-375758715 GCA_023614405.1 Avena insularis
GCATAAATGGCCCAGTATAGCCAGCAAATAGTATACATAGCAGCTTTGCACAATAGTTTCAGGTTTGCACAAATAGTACACACGGGTTTCACAAATAGTACACACAACAGCAAGCATAAAGGTTTCAGCAGTTTCAGGTTTCAGTATAGACAGCAGCACCACTACTCTAGTGCACCACTACTCTAGTGCATATTCAGGTTTAACCGAAAGGCATGACTGCCTAATATCATGACAGCCTGATAAATTTCTTTTAACCTATATTGCAAGAAATCCCTACTCTAGTGCATATTAAATGGCCTAGTGCTACAATAGCTATCATTGCATATTAATTCTGAGATCCAAGTGCTACAATAGCTATCATTGCAGTTATTATCTCTATGCAGTTGAATACAACTCACTTTTTGCTATTATATGTAACACCCTGAAGACCTGGGCTGAAAAAAATGATCTGTTGCTCTTGGAATAGGGGTTATTCCTTCTGTTTTAGTTTGTACCACCTGGTATCCTTATCTAGGTTGCTATATATAATGTTTCCTATTGCATTGAATCTGAACAGTGCATATACTGATTGAAGGGTAGCAGTTTTCGTTGCATCTTAGGCGTGAGCCTTTCCTCTTCGTTTGCAAATGGTTTCATTGCAATTGACTAAAGAAACACCCAAGGCCTAAGCTAGCTGGTCCCAGATTGTGGACTCCTATTTGTGCCCTTTTTTTATTAATCCATTTGTGCCTTTTCATTCCCTCTAAAAGATACTTGCCTTTTTCTTCCACTCAAATAAACAGAAACTGTGCCACTAACTGTTTAGTTTTCTAGAACTGATATGCACTGCTGTCACATCAATGTTTAGGTTGCTACATGGAACTATGACAGTTGATGTATTGATCAGCACACTTGGTAGCAATATCACTACTCGCATTTCAGTGGAAGTTCTGAGGTAAACTGTAGGTTTCAAATGATAGAGTAGGACACTGCCTTCCAAATTTGGTTAATCTACTTGCAAAAGTAGATTCCATAAGAACAATGTAAGTACAAAACGGCAACATACACCAATTAGACACACCACCATCTGAACTTGCAGGAATCGAGTTGATGCCATACACTCGCATGCATTTCCCTACAGAAACACTAGAGTTTTAGGCATAAGCTGACAACACATGAGTAAACGATTCTAAAGCTACAGAATGATGGTGGCTTAGCTTAGCTACAGAATGATGGTGGCTTAGCTTAGCTAGAATTAATATGCACTATCATGACAGCCTAAATTTCTTTTAACCTACCCTAGTGCATATTAAATGGCCTTATTGGTATAGCATGTAGGGTACAGGACAAGAGGGCACATGTTCTAGGAAGAAGCTGAGTGTATTGTTCTCTTGAAAAGGTGGAACAAAATTGGGGTGTAGGGGCAATCCTAGAACTAACCACAAAAACATGTGGATTGTTAAGAAAACAAAAAGATTATATGGATGGGAAGTGGCTTGGTTGTCCTGTTCCATATTTTAGAATCCCTGCATCATTATCTCCTGTTCTTTGCAATGCTCTAAAGAAAATTCAGAGCTATAGAGCACAGACTACAAAATTCAGAGCTTGGAGTAACCATGAACCTTATCCAGACTGTTGGAATTATGCCCTAGAGGCAATAATAAAGATGTTATTATTATAATTCTTGTTCATGATAATGTTTATATTCCATGCTAGAATTGTATTAAGCGGAAACTTTAATACTTGTGTGGTTTGTGAACAACACCGTGTCCCTAGTACGCCTCTATGGACTAGCTCATTGATCAATGATGGTTAAGGTTTCCTAACAATAGACATGAGTTGTCAATTGATAATGAGATCATATCATTGGGAGAATGATATGATGGACAGACCCAAACTAAGCGAAGCAATTAGATCATGTCATCGTGTTCGTCTTTGCGAAGCTTTTCTTATGTCAAATATTGTATTCCTTAGACCATGAGATAATACAACTCCCTGGTATCGGAAGAAAGCTTTGAGGTCATCAAACGTCATCCTATGAGAGGGTGATCATAAAGGTGTCTCTCAGGTGATCAGAAAGTATCTGTTGGGTTGTATGTATCGAGATGGGATTTGTCCCTCCCAAGTCGGAGAGATATACTTCGGGCCCACTCGGTAATCGATATCAACACCGCTTGCAAGCATGTGGTTAAGCAGTTAATCACAAAGTGATATCGGATTACGGAACGAGTAAAGTACTTGCTGTGAACGAGATTGAACTAGGTATGACGGTACCGACGATCAAATCTCGGGCAAGTAAAATATCGCGAGACGAAGGGAATATATATATGGGACTGATTGAATCCTGGCATCGTGGTTCATCCGATATGATCATCGATGAATGTGTGGGAGTCAATATGGGTTTCCAGCCCCCGCTGTTGATTATTGATAGAAGATCATGTCTGCATATTCTCGAACTCATAGGTCACACTTAACGTGTCTTGGCGCTAGGATAGATTGGATAATTGGTTTATGAGTTTATGTTCGGAGTCTCAGATGGGATCCGGGACATCACGAGAGGTTCCAGAGTGGTCCGGAGAATAAGAATCATATAAGGCAGTGCAGTTTTTGGAGTTCGGAATTGTTCCGGGTTAATCGGTATTGTACCGGAAGCTTCTAGAACCTTCCGGAAGGGGACCAACGTGGCCCAACCTTCCGGGAGGGGGCATGGGCCTATGAGGGAGTGCCCTGGCCGCATTGGGACAGGGGCACAAGGCCCCATAGGGCCCAGCCGGACAAGAGAGGTTTAAACTCTAGATAGAGCTTCTAGAAAGGGGGGTTTCCTTGCCCCCCACTCTTCCTCCTTGGGGCCGCCGGCCTTGGCTTGGGGGAGGGGCTAGGGCTGCGCCCACCCCTCTATATATAGAGGGCTGGGGGCGCACCAACCCCACACACCTTCCCCTCCAACCCTAGCCGCCCTGCTGCCCTCCTCTCTCCCTCCCGACTACTTGTAGGCGAAGCCCTGCTGCAGAAATTCTCCACCAATTGCACTGCGCCGTCGCGTTGTAGATCCAACCCATCTCTCCACCATACTTGCTGGACCAAGGAAGGAGGAGACGTCGAGGTGCTTCACGTGTGCATCTCACGGAGGCACCGCCACTTGTGGTGCTAGATCGGATCGGATCGCGAGGAGGAGAAGCGAGTACGACTACATCACCCACGTTCCGACGAACATTCCGCTGTGTGAATCTTCAAGGGTATGAAGATCTAATCCAATCTCTCTCGTTGTTTGCATCTCCTAGATTAGATCTTGGCTTTCCCTCTGCTCATCGAGAAAATTTTGATTTACTATGCCGAAACCCTTCAGTGGTATCGAGCTAGATCTATGCGTAGATGTGTTTCACGAGTAGAACGCAAACATGGTTGTTGCGCGTTGATGTTTTCTGTTGCAAGCCTCTTGTTTGTGTTCTTCTTATGACGCGGGATAGTGAGATTGAAGCGGTCCAGGCCAACCTTACGCGACGTCGTTCGCGAGACCGGCTCCGCACTTGACGTGTGGCTTGTTCCACACATGCGTCTGGTGGATGCCAGTTTCTCTCACTATAGTTGTCATGGGATTAACACCAGAGTTTGGCAACCATAATATCACCGTTGTGGCTTTCCGTAGGTAAGAATCGTTCTTAGCATCTACTCCCATAAGCCACGTAAAACATGCAACAACAAAGTAGAGGCGTCTAACTTGTTTTTGTAGGGAGTGTTTTCTGTGATATGGTATGGCCCAAGATGTGATGTGTATATTGTATGCGATGATCATGTTTTGTAATGTTTCACTACTTGCATGTCGATGAGTACACAACCGGCAGGAGCCATATGGTTGTCTTTATAATTGTGTATGACCTGTGTGTCAACTTCTTATACACCATGTAATAGTTTCACTTTATCGCTAAGTAGTTAGCAATAGTTGTAGTTGCTATTCGTGGTGGAGGAAATCATGGTGGAGTGATGGAGATCATGCCGGAATGCACAAGATGGAGATCATTGCGCGAAGATTGGCTATACCATGTCACATAAAGTTATATGCATGTGATGTTTATCCTTTTATGTATCTTATTATGCTTAGATCGCGACGGTAGCATTATAAGATGATTCCTCACTTAAAGATCAAGATAAAAACGGTGTTCTCCCCAATTATGCACCGTTGCGAAAGTTCGTCGTGTCCAAGCATCACGTGATGATCGGGTGCTATAGACTCGACGCTCACATACAATGGGTGCAAGCCAGTTTTGCACACGCGGAAATACTTGGGTCTAACTTGACGAGCCTAGCATGTACAGACATGGCCTCGGAACACATGAACCGAAAGGTTAAGCATGAGTCATATGAATGATATGATCGACACTTTGTTGTCCACCATTGAAACCACATCTCTTCTCGTGAAGATCGGATTAGGTGTGGTGAATTTGGATCGTGTTCACTAAGCAACTTGAGGGATGTTGAATTTAGTGGGAGTTCATCTAGTAATTTGATTAAAAGTTGAACTAGTTATCATGAACATATTCTAATTTGTACTTGCAAATATTGTAGATCACATGGCTAAGTCCAACTTCAACTTGAACGTTTTTGCTGAGAAAGAAAAGCTTAAGAACAATGGGTCTAACTTCACCAATTGGTTCCGCAATCTGAGAATCATTCTCTCTGGCGGTCAAAAGGACTATGTCCTTGGGAAAGCGTTAGGTGACCCCCCTGCTGCAACTGCGCCGGCTGATGAGAAAGCTGTCTATCGATCGGCAAGAAAGATGATTATGGTGTGATTAAGAGCACCGTGTTGTTTGCTATGGAACCGGAACTTCAAAATCGTTTTGAAGACTATCCCGGGCCCTTTGAGATTCTCGAAGAACTGAAAACCATGTTTCAGACTCAGGCCCGTTCTAAGAGATATGAGATATCTGAGAAGTTCTTTAACTGCAAGATGGAGGAAGGGAGTTCCGTTAGTGAGCATGCCATTAAGATGACGGGCTACACTCAACGCCTTGAGCAACTGGAATGCACGATTCCAGAGGAGCTCAAGATTGACAGGGTTCTGCAATCACTCCCTCCCAGCTACAAAAGGTTTGTAGTGACTCATAATCAGATTGGTTCCACTAATACGATCACCGAGCTCTTCGCAAAGCTGAAGGCTGCAGAGGTGGACATCAAGAAGGATAATCATGTGTTGATGGTCAACAAGCCCTCCTTTAAGAAAGGTAAGGGAGCAAAGAAGCCCTTCAAGAAGGGCGGCAGCAAGCGCAATGCCCCTGCTGAGAAGAAGTTCAGGTCTGGTCCCAAGCCGGACACTGAGTGCTTCTATTGCAAGGACAAGGGTCCTTTGGGCGCAACTATCCGAAGTACTTAGCGGACAAGAAGGCTGGCACCATCAAAGGTATATTTGATATACATGTTATTGATGTTTTCCTTACTAGCCCTCGTTGTAGTGCACGGGTATTTGATACGGTTCGATTGCTAATATTTGTAACTCGAAGCAGGAGCTACGGAATAGACGGGCGGCTTGACGATGAGGTGGCGTTGGCAGCGGATCAAGAGTTGATGTGATGGCCGTCGACACGCTCTCCTTAGTTTTACCTTCGGATTATATTTAAAACTTAATAATTGTTATTATGTGACTGCATTGAGCATGAACATTATTTCTGGATCTTGTTTATTGCAAGACGGTTATTCATTTAAATCGGAGAATAATGGTTGTTCTATTTATATGAGTAACATCTTTTATGGTCATGCACCTCTTGTGAATGGTTTATTTCTTCTAAAGCTCGAAAGGGATGAAACACACATCCATAACATTGAGGCTAAGAGATGCAAAGTAGATAGTGATAATACTACTTATTTGTGGCACTGTCATCTAGGTCATATTGGTGTAAAGCGCATGAAGAAACTCCATTCTGATGGACTTTTGGAGTCTCTTGATTTTGAATCATTTGACACATGCGAACCATGCCTCATGGGCAAGATGATCAAAACACCGTTCTCCGGTATGATGGAGCGAGCAACAGACTTGTTGGAAATCATACATACCGATGTATGCGGACCGATGAGTGTTTCGACGCGCGGTGGATATCGCTATTTTCTCACTTTTACCGATGACTTAAGTAGATATGGGTATATCTATTTAATGAAACATAAATCTGAAACATTTGAAAAGTTCAAGGAATTTCAGAATGAAGTGGAGAACCATCGTAACAGAAAGATCAAGTTTCTACGATCCGATCGTGGGGGCGAATATTTGAGTTATGATTTTCTCACGCATCTTAAAGCAAGCAGAATTATTTCACAACTCACGCCACCCGGAACACCACAGTGCAATGGTGTGTCTAAACGCCGGAATCGAACCCTATTAGATATGGTCCGATCAATGATGTCTCTTACTGATTTGCCGTTATCATTTTGGGGTTATGCATTAGAAACCGCTACATTCACTTTAAATAGGGCTCCATCTAAATCCGTTGAGACGACACCGTATGAAATGTGGTTTGGTGCTAAACCTAAGTTGTCGTTTCTTAAAGTTTGGGGATCTGGCTTCGTCAAGAAGTTGATGTCGGACAAGCTCGAACCCAAAGCGAATGCGTCTTCATAGGATACCCTAAGGAAACTATTGGGTATACCTTCTATCACAGAACCGAAGGCAAAGTGTTTGTCGTGAAACGGTTCATTTCTTGAGTAGGTGTTTCTCTCGAATGAATTGAGTGGGTTGTAATTAGAGCTAGACGATGTTATTGAACCTTCTCTTGAATTGGAGAGTAGCGCAGCACCTGAAATTGTTCGGTGCCGCTTTGCACCAACAATAGAGGAAGCTAATGACAAGGATCATGAAGCTTGGGACGATCTGCTCTTGAGCGTCGCAGGTCGACAAGGTCGCGTGCCCTCTCCCGAGTGAATGCGGCAACCTGTCTTGACTGTCTTATTAGTAGAAGATAGTGAACCTACGAACTATGAGGAAGCGATGATGAGCCCAGACTCTGAGAAATGGCTAGAAGCCATGAAATAAGAATTGGGATCCATGAGCGAAAACCAAGTATGGACTTTGGTGGACCCTCCTAGCGACCGAAAGGCCGTTGAGTGCAAATGGATTTTCAAGAAGAAAACGGACGCGGATGGTAATGTTACTGTCTATAAAGCACAGCTTGTCGCGAAAGGTTTTCGACAAGTTCAAGGTGTTGACTACGATGAGACTTTCTCTCCGTAGCGATGTTTAAGTCCATTCGGATTTTATTAGCAATTGCTGCGTTTCATGATTATGAAATATGGCAGATGGATGTCAAGACTGCGTTCCTCAATGGCAACATTGATGAAGAGTTGTATATGATGCAACCCGAAGGTTTTGTCGATCCTAAGGATGCTGATAAAGTATGCAAACTTCAGCGTTCCATTTATGGACTGAAGCAAGCATCTCGGAGTTGGAACCTTCGTTTTGATCAAGTGATCAAGAGCTTTGGATTTGTTCCAAATTTCTATGAAGCTTGTATCTACAAGAAAGTGAGTGGGAGCTCGGTGACGTTTCTGGTACTATATGTGGATGACATATTGATTATTGGAAATGACATCAACATGCTTAACGATGTGAAGAGTTATTTGAACAAGTGTTTTTCAATGAAAGACCTAGGTGAAGCTGCTTATATATTGGGCATCAAAATCTATAGAGATAGACAAAAGGCCGATAGCTTTAAGCGGTACATACCTAGACAAAGTTCTGAAAAGGTTCAGAATGGATAAGGCAAAGAAAGGTTCAGTGCCTATGTTGTCAGGTAATATATTGAGCAAGGCTCAGTGTCCAGCTATGGTAAATGATAGGGAAGCTATGAGCAAAGTGCCTTATGCCTCGACCATAGGTTCCATCATGTATGCCATGCTGTGTACTAGACCGGATGTGTCCAATGCTCTTAGTTTGACGAGCAGATATCAAAGTGATCCAGGAGTGGAACATTGGACAGCCGTGAAGAACATCCTAAAGTACCTAAATAGGACTAAAGAAATGTTCTTAGTCTATGGGGATGATGAACAGCTTGTCGTAAAAGGTTACGTCAATGCTAGTTTTGACACCGACAAGGATGATTCTAAATCTCAGACAGGATACGTGTATATTTTGAATGGAGGAGCTGTGAGCTGGAGAAGCTGCAAGCAAAGCGTGATCGCGGATCTGATGAAGCGGAATACATGGCTGCCGAAGCGTCAAGTGAAGGAGTTTGGATCAGAACTTCATCATGAGCTTGGCGTGGTTCCAAGTGCATTGGACCCACTGGAGATATTGTGTGACAACACTGGCGCCATAGCACTCGCTAAGGAACCAAGATATCATCCAAAGACCAAGCATATCAACCGCAAGTTTCATATAATCTGAGATTATATAGCAGATGGAGATCTGAAGATTAGCAAAGTACATATAGATCTGAATGTCGCAGATCCGTTGACTAAACCTCTTTCGCGTGCAAAACATGATCAGCACCTCAGTGCCATGGGTGTGAGATTGTTGCCAAATGTAAACTAGATTATTGACTCTAGTGCAAGTGGGAGACTGTTGGAATTATGCCCTAGAGGCAATAATAAAGATGTTATTATTATAATTCTTGTTCAAGATAATGTTTATATTCCATGCTAGAATTGTATTAAGCGGAAACTTTAATACTTGTGTGGTTTGTGAACAACACCGTGTCCCTAGTACGCCTCTATGGACTAGCTCATTGATCAATGATGGTTAACGTTTCCTAACCATAGACATGAGTTTTCAATTGATAATGAGATCATATCATTGGGAGAATGATATGATGGACAGACCCAAACTAAGCGAAGCAATTAGATCGTGTCATCGTGTTCGTCTTTGCGAAGCTTTTCTTATGTCAAATATTGTATTCCTTAGACCATGAGATAATACAACTCCCTGGTATCGGAAGAAAGCTTTGAGGTCATCAAACGTCATCCTATGAGAGGGTGATCATAAAGGTGTCTCTCAGGTGATCGGAAAGTATCTGTTGGGTTGTATGTATCGAGATGGGATTTGTCCCTCCCAAGTCGAAGAGATATACTTCGGGCCCACTCAGTAATCGATATCAACACCGCTTGCAAGCATGTGGTTAAGGATTTAATCACAAATTGATATCGGATTACGGAACGAGTAAAGTACTAACGTGAACGAGATTGAACTAGGTATGACGGCACCGACGATCAAATCTCGGCAAGTAAAATATCGCGAGACGAAGGGAATATATATATGGGATTGATTGAATCACGGCATTGTGGTTCATCCGATATGATCATCGATGAATGTGTGGAGTCAATATGGGTTTCAGACCGCTGTTGATTATTGATAGAAGATCATGTACGCATATTCTCGAACCCGCAGGTCACACACTTAACGTGTCTCGACGCTAGGATAGATTGGATAATTGGTTTATGAGTTTTGTTGAGTCTCGGATGGGATCCGGGACATCACGAGAGGTTCGGAGTGGTCCGGAGAATAAGATTCATATAAGGCGGTGCAGTTTTGGAGTTCGAATTGTTGTTAATCGGTATTGTACGAAGCTTCTAGAACCTTCGAAGGGAACCAACGTGGCCCCACCTTCCGGAGGGGCATGGGCCTATGAGGGAGTGCCCTGGCCACATTGGGCCAGGGGCACAAGGCCCCATAGGGCCCAGCCGGCCAAGAGAGGTTTAAACTCTAGATAGAGCTTCTAGAAAGGGGGGTTTCCTTGCCCCCCACTCTTCCTCCTTGGGGCCGCCGGCCTTGGCTTGGGGGAGGGGCCCCACCCCTCTATATATAGAGGGCTGGGGGCGCACCAACCCCACACACCTTCCCCTCCAACCCTAGCCGCCCTGCTGCCCTCCTCTCTCCCTCCTGACTGCTTGTAGGCGAAGACCTGCTGCAGAAATTCTCCACCAATTGCACCGCGCCGTCGCGTTGTAGATCCAACCCATCTCTCCACCATACTTGCTGGACCAAAGAAGGAGGAGACGTCGAGGTGCTTCACGTTTGCATCTCACGGAGGCACCGCCACTTGTGGTGCTAGATCGGATCGGATCGCGAGGAGGAGAAGCGAGTACGACTACATCACCCACGTTCCGACGAACGTTCCGCTGTGCGAATCTTCAAGGGTATGAAGATCTAATCCAATCTCTCTCGTTGTTTGCATCTCCTAGATTAGATCTTGGCTTTCCCTCTGTTCGCATTCATAGAAAATTTTGATTTACTATGCCGCGAAACCCTTCACAGACCATGCAACTAAATGATGTAGCCAGATAACTAACATAGAGCTTTGTGCAATGATGTAGCCAGATAACTAAATGACTTTCCACAGCAAATCAATATTGCTAACCAATCACAGCAAACTCATTCATGGCGCCTGACCAACACAGAGATGAGGGAGAGAGGGGAGAGAGGGAGAGAGAGGGAGAGAGGAAGAGAGGGAGAGAGAGGGAGAGATGGAGAGAGGGGAGGTGGGCAGGGGACTCACCAGGAGGGAGCGGCGGTGGACGACGGCGGGCGGGCGGGAGGACGACGGCGGGCGGGCGGATGATGGCAGGCGGGTGGGCGGACGACGGCGGATCCTCCTCCTCCTCGGATGCGCACGGCTCGGGCTCCTCCTCCTCCTCCACGCGCAGCTGGCAGGGCTCCTCCTCCTCCTCCACGCGCAGCTGGCAGGGCAGTGGCAGATCGAGAGCGTGACGGCGGGGCACGGTTGAGATCGAGCGGCGCGATCCTCCTCCTCCTCAAGCGGCGCGGGCCTCCTCCTCCACGGATCAGCAGCGGCGCGGGCCTCCTCCTCCTCGAGAGCGCAGCGCGGCGGTGGCGGATCGAGAAAGCAGAGCGGCGGTGGCGGATCGAGAGAAAGCAGCGGCGGTGGCGGCATGGTGTCTGTGAGATGGGGATGAGAGAGGCGGACGTGGCACGCGCGGTTGACTAGTTCAACCCACATAGGCGTAGCGCACCCTGGCCAAGTGCGCTACGGGGACTATCAGGTAAGAGGGCGGTCACCCCACTAGTTAACACTAGCACTGTCTTATCCCACTGGTTCTGTCCACTATTCTATTCTAAACCTGTGAGCACCCAGGTTCGAATCCTGGTGCCCCACTTTTTTATTTTTATTTTAAAAATACTTTTAAATGTTCCAAAAAATGCCCAAAAGTGGTGATATATGCCATAGAAGTTTTGTTTTGTTTTTAAAATACTTTTAAATATTCCAAAAATGCCCGAAAAGTGATAATATATGTCATAAAAGTGGTACAAATATGATTCAAAGTATAACTAAATTTCATAATAATTTGTCCATGAATATTACAATCTTTTTCGACCACGCGTTTTACAATATTTTTTGAGCTAGCGTTTTACAATATTTTTTCCCTTCTCTGTCGCGGTTGAATAATTTAGCCCTGGCACTTTAATGTTTCTTCTTTCGAACGGGCTACCTTTTTTGGGTAGGGTTGTCCTTTTTCTTCTTGTGATGTATGTTGATGCATCGTAGTCGTCGTCATCTTCAATCTTTGGATCGCCGTACTGGTCGAAGTCTTGCTCGTTGGCGACTCCATCCATTCCGATGATGTTTCTTTTTCCTCTCCTCACGACAACACGGCTAGGCTTTGTCGGGTCGGTAATGAAAAACATTGGTCCACTTTGGTAGCCAGTACCCACGGTTCATTTTTCGCGGCCACGTTTGCACCGGTGGCCTTGGATTTGGCTGCTTCGG
Organism: Avena insularis; assembly: GCA_023614405.1. NCBI lineage: Eukaryota > Viridiplantae > Streptophyta > Magnoliopsida > Poales > Poaceae > Avena > Avena insularis. The sequence continues at coordinate 374,340,526 of CM042697.1, forward strand.
GTATAACCATGGTTGTGAAATACTGGTGTTCTCTTTCGACGCTCTTTGACCATCTGACACGGAACATCGGCACCTTTTCTCCACAGTAGTCGAGCTCCCAGATCTCCTCGATTCTTCCGTAGAATCTTTCCTTCACGTTGTCATCGGTGTAGAATTCGACGCGTTACGCTGAGTTACGATAATCACACTTGTTGTCCTTTTCCTCCGTAGAATGTGTAGCCGTTGATATCATATACTGATAGGTCACCAGGTTTTGCATCGGTCCTCGCGACAAGGTGAATATGATCTTTTCCGTCGGGGAAGAATGCGATCGGGGATTATCAAGGAGCCGCCCTAAACCAACGCGTGAAATCTGAGTTGTGCTCTTTGATTATTTCTCCCTGCGTCCTCTGTATGTCCCGGTCACTGTACTTCTTCTCGATTAACCTTTTGTGCTTCTGTACCCAAGGATCGATCAGTTCTAAATGTTGTAGCGCGACGAGGTTTGCTCGATCAAAGTCTGCGCGTCGAAAATCGAAGTCTGCATGCAGTATGCGACGACCCTCTCGGTGACCAGATCCGTCGAGCTTGCCAAGGTGCCTGTTGACGGTAAGACCGACAGGGTTCTCGATGTCTAGATAATTCATGCAAAAAGAGATGCACTCTTCGTCCAGAAAGCCCTTGGCTATGCTTCCATCTGGACGGGACCTGTTGCGAACGTATCCTTTGATGTGTCCGTTCATCCTTTCGAACGCCATCATGCTGCGGAGGAACATCGGCCCGAGTTGTACGATGTCCTCCACGACATGGACCAGCAGATGCACCATAATGTCGAAGAATGCGGGTGGGAAGTAGACCTCAAGCTCACATAGTATCACCACGATCTCCTCCTGTAGCCTTCCGAGCTGATTCACGCCAATCGACTTCCTAGAGATGACGTCGAAAAACTTGCATAGGCCAAATAACGTTTCACGGACGTGCTCGTCCATTATCCCTCTTAATGCGACCGGAAGTACCTGCATCATTAGCATGACACAGTCGTGAGACTTCATGCCACTGAACCTCTGCTTCGCCTCGTCTAGGTATCTGCTTATCTTGCCCGCGTAGCCGTAAGGAAATTTGACTCCTAGAAGGCACTTGAAAAACTGTTTGATCTCATCCTGGCTTAGAGAGAAGCAAGAAGGAGGGCAGTAATATTCGTTCTTCTTGAACTTTTTATCCTTCCGACGACCTTGTGTCGTCTCTGACTCATGATCATCGTCATCTTCCTGATCATCAGGAGTAGTGCGTCCTCCGTGAAGCTCCTTCCGGATACCCAAGCATATCAGGTCGTGCCTTGCTTTCGGACCATCTTTCGTCCTATCTGGCATGTTGATTATGGTGGCGACGGACTCTCGCACACGTTTTCGTGATATGCATGATGTCGAGGCTATGAGGCGTCGGAGAAACTTCCAAGATGGCAACCCTTAAAACAGACCTTGTTTTCCATACCTTCATCAGCGGCTTGTCTTGTTGCTGCCTCTTTTGCTTCTTTCCAGGCTTAGGACAATCTTTCCAGTTTTTCAGCAACTCTTCCACTTCTTCGCTGCTCCTACGCTCTGGGATTCCTCGGGTCTCTGATTTGCCATCGAATAGGTCTCCACGTTTTCTCCATGGATCATTCTTGCCGAGCCACCTCCGGTGCGCCATGAGAACGGTTTTTGATGACCCTGGATCTTTCTCTAGTTGGAGATAGCTTGTGTTATCCATGCACCTAACGCATGCGCAGAATCCTTGGATAACCTGCCCCGAGATATACCCGCAACCTGGATAGTCTTGCACCGTAGTGACCAACGCGTCTCTCATAGTGAAATAATCTTGTGCGACGGCGTCATAAGTATTGGCTCCAGATTCCCATAACGTGGCTAGCTCCTCTTTCAACAACCCGAGATACAGATTGATGTCGGTACCAGGTTGTTTCGGCCCTTGAATTAGCATACTCATTTGTATGTACTTCTTCTTCATGCACAACCATGGAGGGAGGTTGTACATCCATACAAACATGGGCCAAGTGCTGTGCGTGCTGCTCTGGCTACCGAACGGATTGAGTCCATTGGTGCTCACACCAAGCCTGATGTTCCTCGAATCTCCACCGAATTCTGGGAATTCGAGGTCCAATGCTTTCCACTGGCTAGCATCTGAAGGGTGCGTCAGCAGCTCATCCTTTTCGGGGTCATCATCATCATCTCATGGCTTCTTCCTTTCCGCATGCCATCGCATGAGCTTCGCTTCCTTAGGGTCCGCGAAATAGCGCTGCAGACGAGGAGTGATAGGAAAGTACCATACCACTTTTCGAGGTGCTTTCTTCCCTTTCTTGTATCGACTCACGCCGCACACCGAACATGTGGTTTTCTCCGCGTCCTCGCCCTGATAAATGATGCAATCGTTGATGCATACGTGATATCTAACGTGCGGTAGATCGAGAGGACAGACGATTTTCTTGGCGTCCTCGATACTAGTTGGACAGGTGTTCCCCTCCGGGAGACGATCGTGCCAGAATGCCATCATATCGTCGAAGCTTGCGTCGCTCAATTTGTGTTTTGCCTTCATCTCCATAGCCTTGAGCGTTAGATTCAACCGGGTATCATCGGGCCTGCATCTTTCATACAATGGAGTAACCGCGTCTTTCTCAAGTTGCGCAAGCTTGGCTTTCTCTCTAGCGGCATCCCTGGCGTTACTCGTCTGCTTGAGAAGCAGCTCTTGCACATAAGGGTCCCGCACCTGATGGCATTGTTCCATCGCACCGCTCCTCCGGCATCTAGATCATCATCATCCCGGTCTGCTTCCGCACCTTCACCATCTCTAGGAGACTCTTCATCATCTCGCCCGTTCTCACCGTGATGATGATCATTGTCATGTTGGCCACCTTCACCGTCTCCATCGTCTACGTCATCGCTTATCCAACGAGTGTATCCATCCATGAAACCATGGAGGAGCAGGTGCGCCTGTAGATTCCCGGAATCTGGGTCGATCACCTAGTTGAGTTTGCATCTTCTGCACGGACATCTTATATCTTTCTTGTTATTTCGTATCATGTCGGCCGTCGCACATTTCAAAAATCTAGCCACAATGCCTTCGCTCATTATGCGGACCATTTTTGCCTGCATGGTGTACACGGTACAATTTGAAGTCTATTAGAACCACATAATGAATGCATGCATGCAATGGTCGATAGAAAATTTCGGCATGACCTATCCTAAAATTAGGACCTTTGCGAAATGCCAAAGTCTTGCCAAAATGGAAATAAATTAACATTTTGGCAAAACAAATGACAACTTGTTCACATACAAACACAATAGAGAGAGACCGATCCATACACACATGAACATATCATTATCCTCTCCATACACACATGCATGAGCATCATCGATACTCTCCATATACACACACATATGACCATCGATCCTCTCCATACACACATCATGAGAATCGATCATCTACATACATATGAGCACATCATCCATATACACATGAACACATCCTTATATGGACAACTTACCGAGATGAGAGACCGATCGCGAGAAAGATGTAAAGAAGAGGTGCGCGCGAGACCGGAGACCTTCCTCTATTACTTATGTAACATCCAAGGCAAGTTCTACATGCTAAAAATGGTGAATGGGTGGAGAAATTGAGGTGGGAAGGAGAAGATCCCGACTTGATCTAAGGAGGAAGAAGAAGGGGAAAGTGAAGTGTGGGGTGGTGGATGTGGTCACACATGTGCACATAAAGTGCTGTCAAAAAAAATCGACACATCCGTGGCGCACACGGCCCTAGTGCGCCACAGGGAGGAGTAACATCCGTGGCGCACATGCCCTAGTGCGCCACAGGGAGTAGTAACATCCATGGCACACATGCCACAGTGCGCCACGGATGTGTGCGCCGTTCACAGAGGGGGCGAGCGCACCCACCATGTGCGCCATTAGCACTAACATCCGTAGAGCACGACCTATGTGCGCCTGATGTTTGGCGTCGCCAACAGGCCTGCCCACATATCTGTGGCGCACTATGGTCATGTGCGCCACGGTTGTTCTAGTTACTAGTAGGGCACTGCCCATAGGTGAGCCACGCCTGTTTTAGCCGTGGGGCACTTCAACCATGCGAGCCACGGATGTGCTGATTACCTATAGCCATTTTCCTAGTAGTGTACGCTCCCTTGTGCAAAGGTGTCCTAACGGGGGGGGTTCAGGTTTCTGTCATTCCGGCAACCCCACAATTAGTAGCCAAATACACAATGCATCCCCCTAGGCCCATAAATCGTGAAGTGTCATGTAGTCGACGTTCATGACACCACTAGAAGAATAGCACCACAACTTAAATACTAAACCATTGAATAATAACTCATCACAGATTCACTACTAACAACATGACTTCTCCCACGTCCTCAAGAACTAAATGAACTACTCACAAGACATCATATGGATCAATATCAAAGATGATATGATAATGGATAACAATATGAACATAAACAATAATCCAATGGTTCCACTCACAAGCATCAACTACAATAGTAATCAACACCGGGAAAGTTTCTCCTAATAAACTAAGAAATATCCAACACAATTGTTACATCGGGACGAAGTGGTGATGATGGTGCTGGTGGAGATGATGGTGTGGATGATGATGATCCCGATGAATCCTAGCTTGATGATGGTGTTGATGGCAACGGTCTCCCCTCTCCGGGAAGGAATTCCCCCGACAGAAATCTGTCTGCCGGAGAGATCTTTCTCTCTCGGTGTTTTCCGCCTCTGAGAGGCGGTGGAAATATATTTGTGGTCGCCTTCCTGGTGTTAGGGTTCCGTAGGGAAGATATAGGCGAAGGGGCGGAGTCGGAGGCCGAGCAAGTGGGCCAAACCCAACCTAGGAGCGGGGTCAGGTGGGCCCGCGCCTAGGGGGTGTGGGCCCCTGAGGCCCCCCTTCGCTCCTCCTTTTGGCTTCCTTCGTCTTCTGGTAAAATAATATATTTCCATATTTTTCTGGTATTTTCTGATCTTCGCGAAATTGCACCGAAACACCGTCTTTTCCATCAGAATCCGGACTCCGGCAGTCCATCCTTTAGGAATCATCCAACATGCATAAACAGATGAAAATTCATAAGTAATACCTCATAATAAGACAAATATCAATGAATAGAGGTAAATTATGATATAGAATGGTGATGCAAATTGGGCGTATCATTTCACAGTGTTCAAAGGTATATAATTTTCGTATATCCAAGTTTATACATCATATTTCACTCTATAAAAATGGTAAATTGTCAATATTTTCTTAGCACAACATTATCATGTCCTAAGTGCGATTTCACAGTGTTCAAAGGTGTATAAGTATCATATATCCAAGTTTATGCATTATATTTCACTCTATAAAAATGATAAACTCTCAATATTTTCTTAGCACAACATTATAATGTCCTATGTGCGATTTCATACATTATATTTCACTCTATGAAAATGATATACTCTTAAGATTTTCTTAGCATAACATTATGATGTCCTAAGTGTGATTTCACAGTGTTTAAAGATGTATAATTTTCGTATACGCAAGAGGCATAAATATTTGGGTAGATTTTAGTTTAGAGATCCCTTTAGTTTATGCATTACTTTTAACGCTCTAAAAATGGTAAGCTCTTAAGATTTTCTTAGGACAATATTATCATGTCCAAATTATAATTTGAAAGTGTTCAAGAGTTGTGTCAATTATAAACTCTCTTTTACATTAAGAGTTGTATAATTTTTTAAATTTAAACGGCTCCTCTGTCAGCCGCATTCTTCACAATAAGCACACGCCCAATTGAGCTCTCGAGTTGCGCCAATTGATTTTCTACAGCAAGTGCCCCTCTTTAATCAGAACAATTTGGTACGAGATCTAATCTTTCCTGCGTATGGTTGCCATTGTCATCCTTCATATAGGCAAACGGGACGGCACTATACTGCAGCCAGGACGGACAGGAGACCAAAATAAAATTAGACAAAGGGCCGCCGTTGCCGAATAAGAAAAAAAGGGAAGCAACGGCACGGGCGCGGAGCTGGCTCGAGGTCCCATCTTGCAACGCCAACCTAGGTAAACCGTGAGCCCGGCGCTTGCGTGGATAGGCTGTGGGTTCCACGTTGATCTGGATAAGTGTGGAGAGAGGTGCCCACTACACGATCTGACTGAACACGATCCCACTTGTCAGCATGTAATGGTAAGGCTGACCGACAGCGAGTTTCATACCGAGTTTCATACCGTGTAAGAGTTTAGGACAAGGTGATGGGCAAAACTGAGAAAAAATTAAGCGGCTGGAAAAAAATGAGTATAGCTAACGAACCAAGGACAAGAAAATAAAAATCTCTTTCCCTTATAATCATAATAGTGTAAGGAATATAGGTTTTTTAAGGAGAGCTGCCACAGCGCCAAAGCAAATTTGTGCTTTTTCCACCGACTTTTATTGTTTTACCCACTCGATCCGGGTTAAGCTGGCACCTCTAATAATTGAGACATGTACCACATGAATTTCAGACTGTCAGGTCATCTGAAATGCATCCAGAACAAGTACGTAACAGGCTAACAGCCAGCGGTACACAGTTACAAACATGCACGCTCATTGCTATTTGGCAGACACACAGGTGGACAGAGATGGTATAACTCATTCCCAGCCGGCCGGCACAAGCTCATGGATACTTAGACTAAAGACGCACGCAGCATGCAGCAGAGGCATCCCACGGCCAAAAGCGACTGTGCACTGTGCAGCCACGGAACCGTCGCGCTCCACGTACAGGGTCCATGCATGCTTGCCCCGGGCCCCTCCCATCCTCTTGGTGCCCGGTCCTGCCTGCTCATGCGTAGTCCACCCTAGAGAGAAAGAGAGAGGAACACATATAACCAGAGATGGAGAGAGAGAAGCAAAATGACCATCAACTTCAATTTCTGATGTCATAGGTTGTGAAATTTAGTTGCTGCATCAATTTCTCATACTATCATATATGTACTCATCATGTATGTCGTGCACCAGTAATAAGCAATGCAAATAAATTACTTGCCAGACATAATTATATATCAATTGAAAAGGTTTATTAATTTTCATAAGGTTACTGTCTCGAGTAGTGTACAAGGATATGTGATGTCACAATGTTTGAGTAGCATCGACAACAATATTATTTTGTATATATATGTAGCCGACTCGGATTTGTTTAGTGCTAAAAACATGGAACCTCATCTTGTTGGAGCAACACTTGTGCCTTACTTCGTCATCCTTAGTCGTGCATGGCCCATGACGGAGAGAGGGCGCCTGCCCCTCTACCCCCTCCCCCCTGACGCCTCTCTTCCCTCTTCTTATATGCCGGCTTGTAGAGCCAGAGAAAAAGGGAAAGTGACTTTGATGCCTAGTCGTAGGTTTATACTTCTCCTTATCTCTTGCTTCCTGTGTATGAGGTGCCATACTTCTTCATCGATGTCTTGTGTTTGGTGGTGCTTGCCAATTTAGAGGAACTATCGAGCTTCTTTTATTGTGATGCTTAGAGGTGCCATCTATGTTTTCCTTGCCACTGGCATACCGAGAGTTTTGGCTTGACACCTATCAAAATAAGCTCTCTGGTTCTTTCTGGGTTGTTTGGTTGTGATTGCTTATGCCTTTTTGTTTTTGTCTTATAAGGCACAAAAACACCTAAATAGGTGCTTTTTATTTTGGCTTTTGGCTTATACCATCATACTAGTATGTTTAATTAAAAGACAAAAGCCAAAACCAAAAGCACCTATTTCGGTGCTTTTGTGGCTTATAAGACAAACTCCAAAAGTTAGATTTAAGCCCAGCCAAAAGCACCTATTCACTACAGGAATGGATAAATACGCCGATGGCCGGGCGCTACGCTGACGGCCAAACGTCGGGGCCGTCGGCGTAGACAGTGACAAGGCTAGCCCCGCCAAGAAGCCGTCGGCATAAAATTTCCCTCGGCGTATTCTATGCTACGCCAACAGCTGCCCTCGGCGTAGCTATTTTTCCTTTTACCTCAGTAAACTTTGAAAAATCATAACTAAATCATTCTAATTCGAAAAATACAAATAATATATCAAAATTTGTAGAAAAATAAGATCTATCTATCTACACTCAAATATTACATATTTGTAAAAAAATTTAGTGAAACATAAAATATTATATATAGTTTAAAACGGGCATAAAAATTTCAAAAACGATCGAAACAATGCGAAACCTTCGCGTGGTGTCATACTATGTGACATAGTTACAAGGAAAAATATCAAATATGGTATATTGATTATATATGAAAAAATGACCTTTTTCATTCGAGTTTTCTTGGCTTTTAGGTCAAATGACCAATGTTATGGCTAGAATCAAGGTATAGTTTGTGATAATGTGCCCATATTGTGCATACATGTACATCATGGAATGGCGAACAATGTTGCAGGAGGAAGTTTTCCTTTTCGTCACACCAAAAAGCCATTTTTCATTTTCCAAGCACAAAAAACAGACGGTTTGTGAAGCAACCACCAAATTACTAATTCAAAATGCTATCACGACATTTTACAAAAATACTAGACCACATTATATAGACAATATCCCAACAGGGGGATCCGAAACCTTTCCGAACACCTCTAGTGAAAAAGACAAATTTCTGCTGAATTGGTAGGAAGTGGGTCAGATATGAACTACAGGTACATGATCTGATGCTCATGTTTTTTTACAAAAATAATTTTTAGGTTCACAATATGCTATTTTATCAAAGATCCAATGCAACTTTAGCGAGGCTCTGTCCCGAGCTAAGAATCTTCATGCCCGCCGTTCGATAAAGTTTGACTATAGTTTAAAACGGGCATGGAAAATTCAAAAATGAACGAAACAATGCAAAACCTTCGCCTGGTGTTATATTATGTGACATAGTTACATGGAAAAATATCAAACCTGGTATATTGATTATGTCTGAAAAACCTTCACAAAATGACCTATCTCATTCGAGGTTTCTTGGCTTAAAGGTGAAATGACCATTGTTATGGATAGAATCAAGACATAGTTTGTGATAATGTGCCCATATTGTGCATACATGTTCATCATGGGATAGCGAACAATATTACAGGAGGAAGTTTTCCTTTTTGTCGCACCAAAAAGCCATTTTTCTTTTTCTGAGCACAAAAAATGAACGGTTTTGTGAAGCAACCATCAAATGGTGATTCATAATGCTACCACCATATTTAAAAAAATACTAGACCACCTTATATGGACAATGTCCCAACAGAGGGATCCGAAAACTTTCCATCCACCCCTGGTGAAAAAGATAAATTTCTACCGAATCGGTAGGAAGTGGTCAGATATGAACTAAAGGTAAATGATCCGATTCTCATGTTTTTTTACAAAAATAATTTTCAGGTTCACAATATGCTATTTTATCACATATCCAATGCAAGTTTTCCTTTTGGTCGCACCAAAAAGCCATTTTTCATTTTCCGAGCGCAAAAAATAGGGGATTTTCTAAAAAAACCCACCAAATAGCTAATTCAAAAATAGGGGGTTTGTGATTAGTTGATATGGATATCATATTTGGATTCCTCTCATTTTTATGATCAATTTAGATATATTATTTGTCGAATTCCGATTTACAGATTTAAAGATATTAATTATTCCATATTAAATAGAAAAATACAAAAAAGTAAAATTAATATATTTTTATTTGAATTCAATAATATTTTAACTTATTTATTGATGTTTCCGTAAATAATTGTTTGTAATTTCAAAAAATAAAAACATGTGACATGATGATATAAAAGTTAATAGGATTGATATCATAGTATTGACAACAATGTATGAATTACTTTGCGGAAACAGATTATGAAGGAACGAGGAAGTTAAGCGTGCTGGAGCTGGAATAGTATTAGGATGGCTAACCGGCCGGGAAATTTAACCAAGACTGCAATTTAATCAAATATTAAGTGTAATTAGTGTTAAAAATGTTCAAATTAAGAGATTAACGAGTCAAACAATTCAAAGATTAAAAAAATTGAGAAAATAGTTTTAAAAAATAATTAATTTTTTTTTATAACCGGCCGACAGGCTATGCCGACGGCCGCTACGCCGAGGGAAAAGCCGTCGACGTAGAGTACGCCAACGGTATTTCGATACGCCGACGACTTGTGTGTGCTCCGTCGAGAGAGACCTTTGCCGAGGAGGCTACACCGAGGGTAGCCGTCGATGTATCATACGCCGAGAGTATTTTGGCCTATGCCGACGGCTTTTTGTCCTCGGCGTAGCGCGCGTCCTGTAGTGATTATGGAAGTACCATAATCCCCACAATGTCCATCTCTCGTCGCCGGATTAGTGATTTTGAGATGTTCATAGCTGGTGCCTAGTTGGCATCACTTAGAGCTCCATAGATGGTTTGCCAAGAAGCTAAGCCTTGGCGAAATCATTTTGGTTGAGGTGCTTATTTCGTCGAGGACTAGTGCGACAATGCAGAGCTCGAGAAAGCTAAAAATGGGACAATGCGGAGCTCGAGAAAGCCTCATAGAACAAATCTTGAGGGTTTCCGACAAAATAAAATAAATCTTGTGCGTTAATCTATGGTAACAAAGGGACAATGCAGAGGTGGAGAAAGCTGCTACGCGTGTGTCGTGATTCCCCACGTAGGGACGTAGGGAGCTAATAAGCGACGATGCTTCCTCCTCGCCGCGCGCGGTGTGGTAGTGGCGCACTACTGTAGCGCGGTAGCAGCAGGGTCGGCACTGACACGTCCCTTTCCTCCCTTTTTGTGGTACAGCTTAATTCAATTCAGTTCCCCTTTTGGCTCCCCCCTCCGGCCAGGCCCCGCCGATACACCGGCCGCCGGTACGTCCGTCGTCGCCGGCGCCGTGCGTGCAGGTAGAAATTAAGTATATGCACCGGGCCGGTGCATGGGATGACTAGGTTGCATGGCTACTACTGACTACGATCGACGTATTTTACGTCTACATGCTGCATGCACTCATCATCATCATCAGGTAGTAGAATATAAGCGCTGCTGCCTTTTTGTTGACTCGTGCCTCTGAGTGCGAAGTGGCGTAGGCGTATCGTACTCGCACTTGGCTCCTCGATCACCCCCCTTGGCCCTGGGCACTACTCTCTCGCTCCGACAAACACCCACTTGCCAGCCAGTTGCCACTCCCCTCTCTCCGATCTTTGCCCTTTCCGTGTCTACGATGTAGTAGTATGTTTGTTTCTCTGTCATGCTTTTCGGTTGCTGTTTCCTTCTCTCTAGAAAGGAAAATCAGTGAGGCATGAGTGAGAGTTGCTAGAGCGAGATCGACGAGGTGAAGAGAGAGGGGTCGATCGATCGATCGATCGAGAGGGGCGGGAATTATTGGGGGACCAAAAGGGCACTACGACCATCGACATTGCACCACGGTACGTGCGCTGGGGACAGGCGGCAGCTACTATAGCCCGATCGATCCATCCATCCATCGATCTTTCTTATTCAATTAATTAATCTCCCCCCTATAACTTTAATTCAATTCGTTTGCTGCCTTTTTTCTCTCCTGTCACGACAAACCAGATAACGATCTGCGTCCAGCATCTCTTTCTCTCTCTCCCTGTCCAGCCCCCTCTCCATTGTCGTCACCACCATAATGCATAATCACTAATTTAAGTAATCACCTAACTAACCAACTATGTTTGTTAATTACAGATAAATAAATAAATAGTTTGCATGCACACAGCTATTACCTAATACCGAAGATATACTCTTTGACATTTTAGATATTTGCACACTGCAGCTAGCCGGAAACAATTTCAAGAGAAGCTGCCGCGTGCCTTCTCTTATATCTTAGGAAAAAAGAATAATCACATACCTTGTAGTACATACCACACCTCACAAAATTAACTACTCGTAGTTACCACCAATTATAATTAACATAACATAGTAGGTTGATCTTAATAATTATAAGTAACCGTATGCTAATTAATAGTAGCATCATTGTACTCATAAGGGTTAATTAAACAATAAGCGGAGACGGGCACGATCACGGTGACAGTGATATTCCAACTTACTGCCCGCTTTAATCCCCTTTTCCTTTTCACTTAATTTCCTCTCCCACACATCAATCTAATCACCTTTGAGATCTCTGTCTCTCTCTCTGTTGATCTCGCTCTCTTTATTGTTTTTCTTCTTCTTCCTGCTGTTGTACTAGTCTTTTTACTGTACGTACGTACTAGGGCACACCCTCCTGTCACTCCTGCCTCGCGATCGATCGCCACCTTTCCTGCCCTCACGCCCCATCGCCGATGATGGTACCTACAGTTTTCACTGTGACACGTGGCTCAGCCGCTCCGACGGCGCCGCGGATCGTGCGAACGTCCACAGGTCGTCGTCGCTACCGCCGCCGCCGGCTGCGGCCCCGCCGAGCAGCCTCGTCGCGGCGGCGGAGTAGAAGGCCAGCCCGTCCACTGCCGTGTCGTCGAGGACCTGGTTGTCGCCTGCATTTCCGGCGCTGCCGCCGTCGAAGCAGAGCTGGTCCGTGGACGCGTCATGCTGCCCGTTGAGGTGGGACGCCACAAGCCGGTCCATCATGGCCCAATCTGTGATCCCGCTGTCGCGGTGGGGGATGTGCAGCTCATCGGCACACGCAAGCTCGCCGCTGACTCCGCTCACTGCGAGCGGCGGCGTCGTTGATGTTCGCGCCGTGGCCGCCGCCGACGGGCTCTCGAGAGGCGGCAGCTTCATGAATCCGTGGCCACCGAGCACCGTCTCGATGGGCCGGAGGTACCTCGACGGTGCAGGCCTCGGGTGAGGCGAGGAGAGCTCGTGCTCCTGCTTGCACGACCGTCCCATGTAGTGCAGGATCTGGTCGAGCGCGTCGTCACTGGAGTAAAGCGGCGAGGAGGAGCGCGCCGCCTTGCCGCCTTCATCTCGCCCTCCACCCCCGCGCTTCCCGCTTCCGCTCCCGGCCTCCTTGTGGTGGTGCTTCTTCTTGAACACCCTGCAAACGACCCACCCGTCCTCCCCGCCGGTGTCCGACGATGCGGCGGCGGTGACGAGCTGAGCATGACGTACGGAAGCATCCAAAGACAAAGCAGGCAGGTGTTAATTATTATTACCTTTTGGGGCACATGAAGCACATGGAAAAAGCTTAATCATTAGTGCAGTGAGAGAGTATGGATGGACTATGAAGAGAGAGGAAGAAGAAGAAGAAAAAAGGCTGGCTATCTAGATGCAGTGTCAAGGAGCAAGCTAGGACGCTCGTACTCCTCCTATCATTGCACCACCACCACCACGTCCCCGGCCGGCCGTATAATTGTTACGGCAGCAAACAATTAATGGTGATCGGTGCATTATCTAGGAAATTGAGCTATGTAATCGTACCATGGCGGTGGCAGCGGCGTCCGGCGTCGCGGTGGCGGAAGAAGGGTCCTCGAGGCGGTACTCGTGCATGATCCAGTCAGACTTCTGGCCGTGGGGAGCGCGGCCCTTGTAGAAGACGAGCGTCTTGCGCATGCCGATGCGTTTGACGGCGTTGTAGATGGCCTTGTCACGGCCGGTGGCCTTCCAGAACCCCGCCGCCGTCGCCCGGTTCGTCCTCGTCCCCGTCGGGTACTTCTTGTCTTTGTGGCTGAAGAAGTACCAATCGTTCTGAGGACCAGAACCGATCTTGCATTTCTCTGCAAATTCGCACCCAAACCAAAAACATTTCGACCCCTCAGACCATGCACTGTTGGTTAATTTACTCGGATCATGGCCGTACAAGTAGTTGCATTCGCCATCAAGATGCATATGGAGTACGCGTCATATGCTTCAATGGTGTACTAGTTTGCACTGTGAAGCAACTAATTGGTTCGTCATGAACCGTGCAATTAAGCTACCACTACATAATTGATGGAGATCGGTGCAAAGTTAAGCGGCCATGGCATCAGAAGAAGAAGTAAGACTGTGTTAGTACTACCTTGGATGTCCCATGGCTCGAGCTTGTTGAGATCGACGTCGCGGATGACGTCGAGGTCGATTTGCTCGGAGGCGACCTTCTTGCGGAGGTAGTAGTTGAGGAGCTCCTCCTCCGTGGGGTGGAAACGGAACCCAGGAGGGACGCATGACTGCCCGTTCACCGAGATACTCATTGCTCCCTGGCGAACGCCGGCGCGCGGCGTTCTGTTCTTGCAAGCTTTCTGTGTTTGTGTGTAATCGATCGGAGGAGCTTGCAGCTGAGGAGGGGGAAGCTAATGGAGAGTGGGATGAGCCGGCCGTGTGGAGGAAAGGTGGCCATTTATATAGTGGTTGCAAAGTTGCTAGTGAGAGAGAGAGAGAGGGGGAGCGCGAGGGGGAGAGAGATGATCGGAGGTTGATATTGCCATCATTCTATGCTGTTGGGTGCAGCCCTTTGCTCTGGTCATTGGAGTGGGGTTAGTTTTGCCACCCACCCCTGACAAAGATGTCCGGAGAGAGGAACTATTTGCAGAGAGAGAGAACGGTATTGTGGAGTACCGAGAACAGTTAATAAAAAATATGTATCATGGTTCACATGTGTTACTATTACTACTACATGGCTGATGACGGCATCTGAATTTATATTACTTTGTGGGTAATTAATCACACACGTGCTTGTTTTTTTAATCTCAGAGCTAGCTAGCTACTGTCTTGTTTTTGTTGCTGCAGAACAATAACATGCTACACTACTTTGCAGAGCTAGCTAGAGGTACAAAACTCAATGATAAAATTGGACCAGCTGTTTCTTAAGGTACTGTTCATTTCATTCAGTCACATATGGACATGTAAAAAGTACAATCATATGGCACAGACAAGAAGAAAATGACAATATCATAATTCTAGTCCTGCATAAACAAATCAAGGTTGGTCTCCACATGGCATGCTCAAACTACCTATGTATTTCATCTCTTTAAAAAGAAAAGAAAAGGAGAAAAATTAACCTATACAAGTTGAGGACTTAAAACAAATAACGTCTGCATATATGCAACTAATTAGAAAAAAACGATGTACACGTGTGTGTGTGCGCATGACCATTTAGAGTTATTTCCCTCTTGGGGAATAATACCATATATACATATATCATACAGACATGTAGGACTCCGGGAAACCATTCAGTCGTCCATATATGTATGTATAGTTGTAAAGATGTTGTACTAGCTAGGAAGAGCTGAGATAGTGCTATTGCTAGTATAGTGACAAAATAGTTTGTAATTATTCCCTGTTAAGTCATCTCTTAACTAGCCGGGCCATGTCAAAGATATCTCTGGTAGTTACTAGCTAATGGATGCCAAGTCTCTTTTGCCAATAACTTTTGTCATATCAGTAGCACTGTCACACTTGAGTGTGAATAGACTCAACTCAAAACTAATCACCTTGATGTCAAAATAAACAATATATAGGATAGTAATCCCTCGAGTTATTTTAGTTAGCAGCATCCATAGAGAATGGCGATTTTGAATTACAAATTTTCATTGTATAATTCAAGGTTCTAGTATTGAAGCATTTTTTGGAACTAATTCAAGCATTAACTAAGAAAAACTTTTTCCCCAACTAGTATCTTTACGAAATCACATGTTTTATCTTCAAGTGGTGCAAGACTGATGCACAGCTAGGGGTAAAAAGTGGCACACCGCAATTGTCATCTCGTATCAACTAGTGGGGGATATGTATCAAAATTCCTTAAATTGGATAATTTGTATCATAAATACAAAACTAGAGGTGCCAAAAGTAGAATAAAATCTTTTTACTTGACATATGTAGGCAGAGTCGATCGACTAGTACTTGGATTAAACTCAGGTCATCATCAACCTATGAAATGAAACAATCGTAGCCTAGCTCTTGGTTGATTAATTCAAAACGATGGCAAAGACGGTGTCCAGAACAGTACGTTGAAAGCTTAGTGCGTGGTCTCCTGTATCAAGTTTGGTGTCAGACAGGGACATATGCTGGACGAGCTTTGCGATTACGTACACTGTAACGACGACCAATTAGAGTGATCGCAACGTCACGATTTTGTTAATTCTCAGAAGACGTACACACACGTGCAGTTGTTACCTGCTAGCTAAATTGAAATTAGGGTATCGGCCATAGTAGATTTAACCAGTAAGTAATATAGTCACCGGCAAAAACAAAAGCATTCATCATGTACCAAACAGAACCAGTACTAAATGTATATCGAACTTATTAAACTAAATAAAGGTATTTTCCAGCTTAATTTCACCAAAATATAACCAACCATCAACGCATGCCTATGGCAGCCAACATGCCACGTGAACAGTTGATGCGTAGCACATTTCCCCCAGCTGCCTCTAGTCTAGTACATATTTCTTTAGTGTCTGTAAAAGAAGGAATTGATCTAAGTAAAAGGGAAAGCAGTAAATGGTGTAGTAAAAAGTACGAAAAATCATTGCGTTCCTATCCTTTTTACTGATCAAGCTAGGTTTTCCTAAGTAAGGACGACACACGATCGAGGAAGTCAAAGTAAAGGGTGATGGAACGATGCTGAAATGATCCGATAAATGATGGATAGATATGCATAGAGATTTGTATAGCGACTCGACAAGATTCACCCTAGCCCATAGGCGTGTGTGGCCGGTAAATTTTGTCGGAGCAATGCATTTCAATTAAGCTTTCATATAAACATGAAGGCCATTCATGTGTCCATTTCACTCGTACGCATAAACTTGCAAAAAATCGTCGACATTAAACAGTAATATTTTTATCATCCAATTTTAGCTGTTGCTTTTATAACATTGCACTACAATTATCGAGTTTACTCTTGTTGTACGCCTTACAAACGTAATTTTCTTTTTCACAAATACACGAGAAAGCATGCCAACATAGAGAAAGGAAAAAAATCCTACCATCAACAACAAATCGAAAGGAGAAAATAATAAAAGAACTAAAAACACTCTTAAAAAAGCCTAAGGCATAAAAGCCACGGCTTAGATGTTTGTCAAAATAGATACAATCTTCAAGATAATATTATGATTATTGGTCTTTATATAAAATGTGTTGCACAAAAAATCTGTATCATATCAGTGTGCTTTTTTCCATGAAAGTACTGCTTTATCGGCGTGTACAAAATTCCAAAAGAAGAGATATATCTATTTACCATCATGTTATGCTTCGGCTAGAGTGAAAATGGATGTGCTTATTATTTAATATAAATGGCTGAAATTTGGTGACTAGTTAGGAAATTTGTCCTGGGAAACAAAGACACATATATACTCCGACCTGCATCATGGCGATGTGGGTGGAGTTAGGAAACATGGTACGTAGCCGGTCCATACTATACTATCACAGTGACCAGCTTAAATTTGTGACAACTGCCCAGTGTCGTTTATTGGCTAACTTGGGAGTTGTTGGCTCCAGGTATTAATTGATTTCCACATTGATTAGTTTCACCACTGGAGAGCGAATGATACACTATTTTCTATTTGGCATGTCCCCTCCGTGTTAGGTATCGTTCGTTTATACTACCTCTGTGTTGCTGTATATTTTTTTTTCCTCTGTGGGAAGGACGCAGCCAGCCTTGTCTGTTTTTAGTGGCATGGCAGGGTAGGCACCTTAAATATTGATCATGGTGTGTCTCATTCTCATGTACTAGGTGCTGTAGGATCCAGATCATCATGAAGAGCATGTCAGCATGTGCCACCGAGGTAGAACTAATTGTTTTGTGGCATGTTGGTTGGGTTGGTTTATAGTTTTTGCTGTGGGGTCATATTGACACCTGTGTAAAGGACAAATTAGAGGAAGGGAGTAAGAACGGCCGATGCGGTCACAAGTACTCCGTGCGTGGGAGGCGCTAAAAATAGATTTACGTTATGGGATGAATTAATCCCACATACTCCAGCAATCGAGTGCAGTAGCATATACTCCGTACCTGTCATGGACTCAAGCCGGCCGGCTCGACTGAATTCGCCTTTGTCCACGCTCGACAGTTTCGGCTTGGCTAACACAACCGAGACATTGCCATCTGAGAATGCAATCTACCCGGCAGGTTCAGGCAAAGTTTTGCATAGGGTGACAAGCGGCACCCACATAATGACCCGTAAAAAAAGTATAGGCAAAAGGAGGTCTCAAAATCTAGCAAAATTAATAAAGGTTTAGTTAAAAAGTTGTACCATAATCCGTCCCGCTTGACACCCTAGTTTTGCACGCTTCGTTCATGATTCGACGTAGCTGGGAGGCTAGAGCATATTTTTCAGATTAGGTTTAAATAATGTGATGTAATCTAAAGGACATCGGTCCACATTTATCTCTATAAGCCAATCGAAAGACGTAAACTAATCCGGTTTACCACACTAACTCCACAGCGCCGAGGGGCCGGGTCACTACGCAGACAACCAAATATCGAGGCCCTCAGTGTAGGCCCTTTCTTAGTCCAGGCCAGTGATGGAGGGGTTAACCTCTTGGGTGCCCGATCTTCACGGATCTCGTGGTCAAATCGATGGGAAAGCGAGGGGAAAGAGAGAAGGTAGCGGAAGCGAACACACACCTCGCGAAGAACACGATGAACACACGCAAAACTCACACGATACAAGGCCGATTTCTCCCGAACGGCGGCCACCGGTCCGATAGAATCCTCACAAGGAAAGATCGGTCAACGTGCTCCCTCAAATCCACATCGGAGAGGGAAGAACACCTTGGGGAGGGTCTTGACAACTTGGAGGCAGACGAACTCCAAGGCCTTGTTCAACGATGGATGCATGATGCAAAGTCCAATCGAGGTTGGTGACGATAGTCGGTCCCCTTGGATAAGGGGATGAGGCAAAATTAGAGATTCCACACAAGGGGGTTGTCTTTAGTTTATCATCTATGCCTAAGGGGTACATGAGGGGTGGGGGCTCTATTTATAGGCCAGCCACATAAACAGGGGTAGTTTAGGGATAAAACTAGGGTTTGGACGAGCTAGAGGGGTACATGGGCCGAAGGCCACGGTGGCGCTTGAGCCCATCGTGAAGGCCGGAGACTCCGGTGTGGGGTCCGGAGACTCCGGTCTGTCTCCGGTGTCGTCTCCGGAGTGGCGTTCTGACTGTCCTTGGGCGGTTGCTGGGGTCGGTCCGGAGGTAGGTCTAGAGACTCCGGTGTAGCAGGACCGGAGACTCCGGTGTAGGCCGGAGACTCCGGTGGTTCAGCCGTGGCTTCTTCCGTCTCCTCTTCCAAGCCTCCGTCTTGTCGGTCTTGTGTCCTGAGCTTCCTCCCTTGCCTCCGTACTTGTCGGTGTGAACCTGTCATGCATATGTGACGGAGTATGAAGTAGCATACCATTCAATAGGGTAGGAAGTGGGCTCGCATAGAGGAACGGATTCACCTTTGGAGTCCATGACGACTTGGCGTAAGTTGGAGACCATGATGTGGTAACGACCGTAGGTCGGGCTACATCAGCTCCCCCCCTTCAAAAAGAGTCGTCCTCGACTCTACATGCTCATCACAAAGTAGAAGAGGTCGAGAGACCTTCTTGATCCTGGGGTTCACCATATAGTCGTCCTCGAGAATATTGACTTGACAACACTTCAATGTTCCTTCACCTTCCATGAAGTCTACAAAGCTCACAATAAAAGCGAAGCAACACTCAAAGCGTAGCCAATTCATGAATATTATTGCATGAGTCCTCAAGTAGAAGGAAGTCACCTTATCTTGTAGCGATAGCTCGATGAAGGTAGACGGAGGTAACTCTCTTCGGTTCTTTTTGTCAACACGTGGTTGGTAGAGGTTGACGTGTATGCATTTGTACCTACACACAACAAAGACCAAGCAAAATATTTCCGTGCGTGATAGAGGAGCATGTCAAATGTGGCATGTCCATTCTTGCTCACAACACTATTAGCACAATACAAGGATAGCAAATGGAATGCATATGCAAGGTCAAAGTGCATGGAAATCGTTTGAACATCATCCAAATGTGGAAACTCAAAAACTCCATATAATGTCTTAGTGTGGCACTCAAAGCAATCGAATAGAAATTTGATCAACATCTTTGATGCAAAGTTAGGAGAATTTGGCAAAAACACAAAAGGAAGAATATCCAAAACAACATCATTATGTGTGCCAACCAACCATTGGAAAGAGAAATTGTTCGACATGTTGGATGTCACACACAAATCATCGATAGCAAATATCATGGGAATATGAGTATCCCAAGCGGAAGCAAAAACGGCATGTTTGCAAACAAACCAAATGAAAGAGCAAGTGGTCCTTATGTTTGTTGAAACAACAAGACGAGATTCTTGGAAGCTCTCATGACAATATATGCTCTTAATGGAATTGTGGTTGCAAACAAAACATCGGAAAGAGAAAATGTTCAACATTTTTGTTGCAACACACAAAGCATCATTATCCAAAATCGAAGAAACATGAACGTCACAAGGTGAGATAATACCATCAACATGCTTGCAATCAAACCATATGAAAGAGCAATTTGCCAACATGAAAGATGCAAAGCATGCAAAAGGTATCAGAGCTGGGATCGGTCTTGAACTCACTTGTGGGATGCTCTCAAGAGCTCTTTTTGTCAACTCGTGCTCAACCGAGGTTGACATGATAGTGTGGGTACCTACACACATCATACACAAAAGGAAAAATGTGTGTGCATGGTAGAGATACACATCATCCATCATGATGTATCTCTTCTTATGCATATCACCATTAATGTCAATCAAGTATGAAATAGGTGCATGGTGAGTATGCAAGTGGGGAACATGCTTATCATGGCAATCATCAAAATCTCCAAAAATTGAGAAAGCTATGGGGGCCATCTCATCATAACGCATATGATCAATGTTGTTGCAAGCAAAACAAGTGAAATAGCAAGCATTCATCTTATTGCAAGTAACGGGAGAAATTGAATGACTAGCATGACAAAGCAAGTCCGAAGCAATTGGAGGATACACACAAGATGCATAGCATGGCATGTTTATGGAAATGGTATTGCAATCAAACAATTCCACATGAGCAATATTATGCAAAGGCAAAGAATCACATGGGAATATGAAAGAAGCATATGTAATGTCACAAGTATCATCCATAGCATGCATATCCTCACAATTCATCATGTCCACTAGTGGGATCATGGCATCATCAACACCCTTATTGTTACCTTGGTCATACCTCTCATATGAAGTGGGTGTTGTGGAAGTAGTGGCCTCCTTGTGGACGAATTCGTCTTCTTGATGTAGCCATGGCGTAGCATCATCTTCGTGCACCATGTACATCTTCTCCAATTGAGGCATCATTTCTTCATGGCTTGGCGCTTCTTCATCCATGGAACCTAGCACAACATAAGAGAACACACTAGAGGTAGAGGGTAAGTTGCTAGAAATAGAAATGGTCTCACTTGACCTATCAACTACCACTCTCAACTCACTAGGTGTATCGCTCATGCCCTCAAAGTGGAAACACTCAATCTCACATAAGGTGGAGTCACTCATCTCACTCTTGTTCTCACTCAAGTGGGCTAAGTGGCTCTCATACTCGCATGGGATTGGTACCACATCATCACTCAAGCATATAGGGGTAGGCTCGGGTTCCTCAACTCCATGCGCCTCCTTTGGTGAAGGGAAAATCCCATGCTCACCATTCTTGACCTTGTCGCCTTCAAGGTTGGATGCCATAAGATGGGCATCATCACTCTCCTCCATGGTCGAAGGGAAAATCCCATGCTCGACCGTCTTGTGGCCATCTCGTAGTAGTGGTGGAGGTAGGCTCATGCTATCCAACTTGGCGAAGTAGAGGTCTACATTTTCCTCGTTGGCGAGGTCGTGGAAGTCAAGCGTAGGCATTGAATCTTGATGGCATGGAAGTCTTGCTCGTGGTGCCATTGTGGTGGTGGCACGAGTAGTTGAAGGTGCCCTATGATGGTGTCGACGGAGGTCATTGGCGTGCCTTGCCGATGGTTGATGTTGGTGAAGTACTTGGTCATCCACATGACGCTCACGACGGTGATCATTTGCCTTGGCACTCTTCTTGTGTGTGTGGTGCCTTCTTGAGCTTGCTTGAGCATTATGGTTGGTGCTCATCAAGAATTCTTTGTCTTGGTGGCAAAGATGCCTTTGACGATGTCTTGTATCCTCTTTATGGTGGAGATGCTCATGAGAGGATGTTTGTCGATGAAGATTCTTGTTTCTTGGCGCCTCTTGATGTATATGATGTTTGGACGCCACTCTTGTTTGGATAGGAGTTGGATCTTGGCGCCTTGGAGGTGATGGAGCTTGACGCCATCTAGGTGGTGGCGCTTGTCGCCTTGGAGGTGGATCATCGAAGTAGGTGGTGCCCTTTGGTGTGGCACGCTTGGCCTTGAAGGTCATGGAATCTTGATGATGGGCCTCCGCTTTCTTGGTGTAGTAGGCTTCCATCTCCACGTGGTGGAGGAATTCTTCATGGCTCGTGGAGGAGCCATCAAACTCGATGAAGTTCTCCGTGTCCTCCATGCTCGGCGAGGCATCGTCGATGTCGTACTCGAAGTCGTCCATGCTTGGGGAGTAATTGTTGGTGTAGTACTCCATATCACCCAAGCATGTGGAGCCATTGTCGGTGTAGAGCTCGAAGTCTTCCATGCTTGAGGAGCCATAGTTGATGTCATGCTCCATGTATTCCATGCATGTGGAGCGGTTGTCGATGTAGTGCTCCGTGTCCTCAAAGCATGCGAAGCCATTGTCGGTGTTGTGCTCCGTCATGTCCTCTATACTTGTGGAGTCGTAGTCATGGTGGCTCATCATGGATTCTTCATAGATATCATCCTCGGTTCCGGAGTCCCTAGACATGATTCACAAGACCAAGCGGTGTATATGGAAGTGGTAGAGGGTGTTAGGGATACAACGTCAAACCTTACTTTTCCTTGGAAGATCGTATCGTGCAAGTGGCCACACTTGAGAGCAATAAACCAAGCAAAGTGAAGTTCACGAGGGACACCAAAACCAACTACTAACCAAAAACACACACACACAAGGCCTATGGTGGATAGGTATGGAAAGTGGCATGTCAAGAACCAATCCGAAATCAAGATGTTATATTGGCAAGTAAAGAACCACAATGATCACAATGCAAAACAAGTCAATCCACAAGATAAGAAATATGTAGAAGGAAACACAAACGGTGGGATAAATGGGACTTGTGCGACGGAGAAAGTGAGCTAAGAACCAAATGATTACCTAGCGAAGATTATAAGCTCGTGTCACACAAGTACAAGGAGAGACGCTAGTTCGATTGCAATTAATTGGTGGGCTACAAGATATGCACAATAAGTACCACCTATATGATGTTCATCGAGCTTGCGCTTCCTATTCTATGAGGCACATGTATATTTCTTTTTTTTCTCTTTTCCTTTTCCTTTTTTTTTCTTTTCTCTTTTTCTTTTTCACTTGCCTCTTCCTTGTGCCAACAACTATACAAGATAACTATATGAGATAGCGCTCACAATGTTTGCTGGGAATCTACAAGGTATCAAATGTGCATAGCCCAAGCAATCATAAGAGGAACTAGTCTCAAAAGGTGTTTGTTGCTCGCAAAGATAGTGGGGTTCACAAAGGAATGCAAGTGGGGAAAAGTCGCGGAATGGTATACCTTTCGTCGACGAGCTTCACCCTTTATTGTTGGCTTCCGCCTTGCTCACGTAATTTGGATGGAGTATATAGCATGAACAACGCAGATGATGATGTAGTGCTCCTTCTCCTCTTCTAAACGAGCGAAAGAACACCAAAATCCGAGTTGAAATGCAAAAGTTATGCTCAAAACCGTGCTGCAGTTTTTCTGTCTGCAGGGAGGGGCGGAGACTCCGGTCTGGAGGTCCGGAGACTCCGGTCTGGAGCTCAAAAAGTCCGGAGACTCCGGTCTAGGCCGGAGACTCCGGTCCGTGAGATTCCAGAGCGTCCAGAACTCGAACGGGACGCAATTTGGACGGAAAAACTCGAACCAAAACCTTAGATTGATGGGGAAAATCAAGGAATTAGGCCATGGGAACGCAGGGGAAGGTAGATCAACTAGTTTAGCAAGTAATCCATGGATCAAAACCTACCAAAACTCACTCAAATCACAGATCGATCCAAAACACGAATTGGGGCTGTTTTTGGTGGAATTTTCGAATTTATGGGGAAAAGACCAAATCGAAGAGAAATCCGTGGCAACCAAAAGCTGCTGATACCAGATGATGGAGGGGTTAACCTCTTGGGTGCCCGATCTTCACGGATCTTGTGGTCAAATCGATGGGAAAGCGAGGGGAAATAGAAAAGGTAGCGGAAGTGAACACACACCTCGCGAAGAACACGATGAACACACGCAAAACTCACACGATACAAGGCCGATTGCTCCCGAACGGTGGCCACCGGTCCGATAGAATCCTCGCAAGGAAAGATCGGTCAACGTGCTCCCTCAAATCCACATCGGAGAGGGAAGAACACCTTGGGGAGGGTCTTGACAACTTGGAGACGAGACATCGAACTCCAAGGCCTTGTTCAACGATGGATGCATGATGCAAAGTCCAATCGAGGTTGGTGACGATAGTCGGTCCCCTTGGATAAGGGGACGAGGCAAAACTAGAGATTCCACACAAGGGGTTGTCTTTAGTCTATCATCTATGCCTAAGGGGTACATGAGGGGTGGGGGCTCTATTTATAGGCCAGCCACATAAACAGGGGTAGTTTAGGGATAAAACTAGGGTTTGGACGAGCTAGAGGGGTACATGGGCCGAAGGCCCAGCTGGTGGCGCGCAGGCCCATCGTGAAGGCCGGAGACTCCGGTGTGGGGTCCGGAGACTCCGGTCTAGGCCGGAGACTCCGGTCTGTCTCTGGTGTTGTCTCCGGAGTGGCGTTCTGACTGTCCTCGGGCGGTTGCTGGGGTCGGTCCGGAGGTAGGTCCGGAGACTCCGGTGTAGCAGGACCGGAGACTCCGGTGTAGGCCGGAGACTCCGGTGGTTCAGCCGTGGCTTCTTCCGTCTCCTCTTCCAAGCCTCCGTCTTGTCGGGCTTGTGTCCCGAGCTTCCTCCCTTGCCTCCGTACTTGTCGGTGTGAACCTGTCATGCATATGTGACGGAGTATGAAGTAGCATACCATTTAATAGGGTAGGAAGTGGGCTCACATAGAGGAACGGATTCACCTTTGGAGTCCATGATGACTTGGCGTAAGTTGGAGACCATGATGTGGTAACGACCGTAGGTCGGGCTACATCAGCCAACCCTTAGTATAGTAAAGTTGTCGGCCTAGTATAGCTAGGCCGAGGGTGACACTCGACGTAGCTATCGTGCACGGGATGATGTTAAGGCTACGCCAACGGCATTTCCCTCGGCATATGTTTCACAGCTATGCTGACGGCATAGCTATTTTTTATTTTACCATATTAATTTTAAAAAAATCAAGATGGAACGGCGAACAATGTTACAGGAGGACGGTTTCATGTTCGTCGCACCAAAAAACCATTTTTCATTTTCCGAGTATAAAAAACGGGGGATTTTGTGAAAGAACCACCAAATGGCTAATTCAAAAGGTTACCACCCCATTTAAAAAAATATTAGATCACCTTACATGGACAATGTCCCATCTGGAGGATCTCAAACCTTTTCGCCCACCTCTGGTGAAAAAGACAAATTCCTACCGAATCGATAGGAAGCGGGTCAGATATGAACTACAGGTACATGATCCGACGCTCATGATTTTTTTTAAAAATCATTTTTAGGTTCACCATATGCTATTTCATCACAGATCCAATGCATGTTTAGGCTCAACCCTGAGCTAAGAATCTTTATGCCCACAGTTCGACAAAATTTGACGATAGTTTGAAACAGGCATAAAAAATTAAAAAATGATTCAAACAATGTGAAACTTTCACGTGGTGTCATATTATGTGACATAGTTGGAAGGAAAAATATCAAACTTGGTATATTGATTATGTTTCAGAAAAATCTTTACAAAATGACCTATCTCATTCGAGGTTTCTTGGCTTTCGGGTCGAATGACCAATGTTATGGCTAGAACCAAGACATAGTTTGTGATAATGTACCCATATTATGCGTGCATGTGCATGATGGGATGGCGAACAATGTTGCAGGAGAGATTATTCCTTTTCGTCGCATCAAAAAGCCATTTTCCATTTTCCGAGCATAAAAATGGGGGTTTTGTGAATCAACCACCAATTGGCTAATTCAAAATGCTATCACCCCATTTTTTAAAAATACTAGATCATCTTACATGGACAGTGTCCCAACTGGGAGATCTTAAACCTTTTCATCAACCCCTGGTAAAAAAGACAAGTTCTTGCCGAATCGGTAGGAAGTGGGTCAGATATGAACTACATGTAAATGATCTGATGCTCATGATTTTTTACAAAAATATTTTTTAGGTTCACAATATGCTATTTTATCAGAGATCTAATGCAAGTTTCGCGAGGCTCAGCACTAAGCTAAGAATCTTCATGTCCGTCGTTTGACAAAGTTTGACGATAGTTTGAAACAGGCATAAAAATTCAAAAATGATCCAAACAATACGAAACCTTCGCGTGGTGTCATATTATGTATAGTTGGAAGGAAATTATGTTTCAAAAAACCTTCACAACATGACCTATCTCATTCAAGGTTTCTTGGTTTTTGGGTCAAATGAACAATATTATGGCTAGAATGAAGGCATAGTTTGTGATAATATGCTCATATTGTGCGTGCATGTGTATGATGGGATTGCGAACAAAGTTGTTGGAAGAAGTTTTCCTTTTCGTCATACCAAAAAGACATTTTCCATTTTTCGAGCATAAAAAATAGGGAGGGGGGTTATGAAGCAACCACAAAATGGCTAATTCAAAATGCTACCACTCCAAATAATAGATTACCTTACATGGACAATGTCCCAACCAAAAGATCTCAAACCTTTTCGTACACCCCTGGTGAAAAAGACAAATTCCTGCTGAATCGGTAGGGAGTGGGTCAAATATGAACTACAAGTACATGATTTGACGCTCATGATTTTTTTGAAAATCATTTTTACTTTAATAAAATGATATTTCATGAGAGATCCAATGCAAGTTTAGCAAGGCTCAGCCCTGAGATAAGAATCTTCATGCCTGCCGTTCGACAAAGTTCGACGATAGTTTGAAACGGGCATAAAAATTCAAAAATGATCCAAATAATGCGAAACCTTCACGTGGTGTAATATTATGTTACATGTTGGAATAAAAAAAATCAAAATTGGTTTATTGATTATGTTTCAAAACAAACATTTACAAAATGACCTATCTCATTCGAGGTTTCTTAGCTTTCGGGTCAAGTGACCAATGTTATGGCTAGAATCAAGGCATAGTTTGTGATAATGTGGCCATATTGTGCATGCATGTGTATGATGGGATGACGAACAATGTTGCGGGAGGGAGTTTTCCTTTTTTACACCAAAAAGCCATTTTCCAATTTCCGAGCATAAAAAACGGGGGGTTTTGTTAAGCAACCACCAAATGGCTAATTCAAAATGCTACCGCCCCATTTTTAAAAATACTATATTACCTTACATGGACAATGTACTAACTGGGATATCTCAAACCTTTCCGTTAACCGCGGGTAAAAAGATAAATTTCTGCTGAATCGGTAGGAAGTGGGTCAGATATGAACTATAGGTACGTGATCTGATGCTCATGATTTTTTACAAAAATCATTTTTAGATTCACAATATGATATTTCATCAGAGATCCAATGCAAGTTTAGTGAGGTGAGCCCTAAGCTAAGAATCTTCATGCCCGTCGTTCGACAAAATTTAACGATAGTTTCAAACGGGCATAAAGAAATTCAAAAATGATCCAACCAATGCAAAACCTTCGCCTGATGTCATATTATGTGACATAGTTGGAAGGAAAAATATCAAACTTGGTATATTGATTATGTTTCAAAAAACCTTCACAAAATGGCATATCTCATTTGAGGTTTCTTGGCTTTCGAGTCAAATGACCAATATTATGTCTAGAATCAAGGCATAATTTGTGATAATGTGCCCTTATTGTGTGTGCATGTGCATGATGGGATGACGAACAATGTTGTTAGAGGATGTTTTCCTTTTCGTCGTACCAAAAAGATATTTTCCATTTTGCGAGCATAAAAAATGGGGGGTTTTGTGAAGCAACCACAAAATGGCTAATTCAAAATGCTACCAACCCATTTTTAAAAAATACTAGACCACCTTACATGGACAATGTACCAATCAGGAGATCTCAAACCTTTCCGTACACTCCTGGTGAAAAAGACAAATTCATGCTGAATCGGTAGGAAGTGGGTCAAATATGAACAACAAGTACATGATCTGACGCTCATGATTTAAAATAAAATCATTTTTACTTTAATAAAATGATATTTCATGAGAGATCCAATGCAAGTTTAGCAAGGCTCAGCCCTGAGATAAGAATCTTCATGCATGTCGTTCGACAAAGTTTGACGATAGTTTGAAACGGGCATACAAAATTCAAAAAAGATCCAAATAATGCAAAACCTTCGCGTGGTGTCATATTATGTGGCATAGATGGAAGAAAAAAATATCAAACTTGGTATATTGATTATGTTTCAAAACAATCCTTCATAAAATGACCTATCTCATTCGAGGTTTCTTGGCTTTCGGGTCAAATGACCAATGTTATGGCTAGAATCAAGGCATAGTTTATGATACTGTGGTCATATTGTACATGCATGTGCATGATGGGGTGGCTAACAATGTTGCAGGAGGGAGTTTTCCTTTTTATCGCACCAAAAAGTCATTTTACAATTTCCGAGCATAATAAACGGGAGGTTTTGTGAAGCAACCACCAAATGGCTAATTCAAAATGCTACCACCCCATTTTTAAAAACACTATATCACCTTACATGAACAATGTCCCAACTGGAAGATCTCAAGCCTTTTCGTCAAGTCCTGGTGAAAAAGAAAAAATTTATGCCGAATCGGTAGGAAGTGGGTCAGATGTGAACTATAGGTACATGATCTGATGCTCATGATTTTTTACAAAAATCATTTTTAGGTTCACAATATGCTATTTCATCAGAGATCTAATGCAAGTTTAGAGAGGCTCAGCACTAAGCTAAGAATCTTCATGTCCCTTGTTCGACAAAGTTTGACGATAGTTTGGAACAGGCATAAAAATTCAAAAATGATCTAAACAATATGAAACCTTCGCGTGGTGTCATATTATGTGACATAGTTGGAAGCAAAACTATCAAACTTGGTATATTGATTATGTTTAAAAAAACTTCACAAAATGGCATATCTCATTTGAGGTTCCATGGCTTTCGGGTCAAATGACCAATATTATGGCTAAAATCAAGGCATAGTTTGTGATAATGTGCTCATATTGTGCGTGCGTGTGCATGATGGGATGGCAAATAATTTTTTTGGAGGAAGTTTTCCTTTTTGTCGTACCAAAAAGCCATTTTCCATTTTCTGAGCATAAAAACAGGGGAGGGGGTTATGAAGCAACCACAAAATGGCTAATTCAAAATGCTACCACCCTATTTTTTAAAAATACTAGATTACCTTACATGGACAATGTCCCAACCGGGAGATCTCAAACCTTTCCGTACACCTCTGGTGAAAAAGACAAATTCCCGTTGAATCGGTAGGAAGTGGGTCAAATATGAACTACAAGTACATGATCTGACG
This sequence comes from Avena insularis, assembly GCA_023614405.1. NCBI lineage: Eukaryota > Viridiplantae > Streptophyta > Magnoliopsida > Poales > Poaceae > Avena > Avena insularis. The sequence goes on from CM042697.1 coordinate 374,370,077, forward strand.
CTCGTGATTTTTTTAAAATAATTTTTAGTTTAATAAAATGATATTTCATTAGAGATACAATGCAAGTTTAGCAAGGCTCAGCCCTGAGATAAGAATCTTCATGCCTGCCATTCGAAAAAGTTTAACGATAGTTTGAAACAGGCATAAAAATTTCAAAAATGATCCAAATAATGTGAAACCTTCGCGTGGTGTAATATTATGTGACAATGTTGGAATAAAAAATATCAAAATTGGTATATTGATTATGTTTCAAAAAAAACCTTTACAAAATGACCTATCTCATTCGAGGTTTCTTAGCTTTCAGATCAAGTGACCAATGTTATGGCTAGATTAAGGCATAGTTTGTGATAATGTGGCCATATTGTGCATGCATGTGTATGATGGGATGACGAACAATGTTGCGGGAGGGAGTTTTCCTCTTTGTCACACCAACAAGCCATTTTCCAATTTCCGAGACTATAAAAGGGGGGTTTTGTGAAGCAACCACCAAATGGCTAATTCAAAATGCTACCACCCCATTTAAAAAAAAATACTATATAACCTTACATGAACAATGTCCCAACTAGGAGATCTCAAACCTTTTCATCAACCCCTGATAAAAAGACAAATTTCTGCTAAATCGGTAGGAAGTGGGTCAGATATGAACTACAGGTACATGATATGATGCTCATGATTTTTTACAAAAATCATTTTTAGGTTCACAATATTATATTTCATCAGAGATCCAATGCAAGTTTAGCGAGGCTGAGCCGTAAGCTAAGAATCTTCATGCCCGCCATTCGACAAAGTTTGACGATAGTTTGAAACGGGCATAAAAATTCAAAAATGATCCAAACAATGCAAAAACTTCGCGTGATGTCATATTATGTGACATAGTTGGAAGGAAAAATATCAAACTTGGTATATTGATTATGTTTCAAAAAAACCTTCACAAAATGGCATATCTCATTTGAGGTTTTTTGGCTTTCGGGCCAAATGACCAATATTATGGCTAGAATAAAGGCATAGTTTGTGATAATGTGCCCATATTGTGTGTGCATATGCATGATGGGATGGCGAACAATGTTGCTGGAGGAAGTTTTCCTTTTCGTCGTACCAAAAAGACATTTTCCATTTTCCGAGCATAAAAAATGGGGGGTTTTGTGAGCAACCACAAAATGGCTAATTCAAAATGCTACCAACCCATTTTTAAAAAACACTAGATTACCTTACATGGACAATGTACCAACTGGGAGATCTCAAACCTTTCCATACACCCCTTGTGAAAAAGACCAATTCCTGCCGAATCGGTAGGAAGTGGCTCAAATATGAACTACAAGTACATGATCTGACGCTCATGATTTTTAAAAAATATCATTTTTAGTTTAATAAAATAATATTTCATCAGAGATCCAATGCAAGTTTAGCAAGGCTCAACCCTGAGATAAGAATCTTCATGCCTGCCGTTCGACAAAGTTTGACGATAGTTTGAAAAGGGAATAAAAAATTCAACAAAAATCCAAATAATGCAAAACCTCCGCGTGGTGTCATATTATGTGATATAGTTGGAAGAAAAAATATCAAACTTGGTATATTGATTATGTTTCCAAACAAACCTTCACAAAATGACCTATCTCATTCGAGGTTTCTTGGCTTTCAGGTCAAATGACCAATGTTATGGCTAGAATCAAGGCATATTTTGTGATAATTTGGCCATATTGTGCATGCATGTGCATGATGGGAGGGCGAACAATGTTGCAGGAGGGAGTTTTCCTTTTTGTCGCACCAAAAAGCCATTTTCCAATTTTCGAGCATAAAACGGGGGGTTTTGTAAAGGAACCACCAACTGGCTAATTCAAAAAACTACCACCATATTTAAAAAAATACTATATAACCTTACATGGACAATGTCCCAACTGGGAGATCTCAAACATTTTCGTCAACCCCTGGTGAAAAAGACAAATTTCAACCGAATCGGTAGAAAGTGTGTCAGATATGAACTACAGGCACATGATTCGATGCTCATGATTTTTCACAAAAATCACTTTTAGGTTCACAATATGCTATTTCATCAGAGATCTAATGCAATATTAGCGAGGCTCGGCACTAAGCTAAGAATATTCATGTCCGTCGTTCAACAAAGTTTACGATAGTTTGAAACGGGCATAAAAATTCAAAAATGATCCAAACAATACGAAACCTTCATGTGGTGTCATATTATGTGACATAGTGGAAGGAAAAATATCAAACTTGGTATGTTGATTATGTTTCAAAAAACCTTCACAAAATGTTATATCTCATTTGAGGTTTCTGGGCTTTCGGGTCAAATGACCAATATTATGACTAGAATCAAGGCATAGTTTGTGATAATATGCTCATATTGTACGTGCACGTGCATGATGAGATTGCGAACAATGTTATTGGAGGAAGTTTTTTCTTTTTGTCGTACCAAAAAGCTATTTTCCATTTTCCGAGCATAAAAATGGGGGATTTTATGAAGCAACAACAAAAATGGCTAATTCAAAATGCTACCACCCCATTTTTAAAAAATACTAGATCACCTTACTTGGACATTTTCCCAAGAGGGAGATCTCAAACCTTTCCATACAACCCTGATGAAAAAGACAAATTCATGCTGAATCATTAGGAAATGGGTCAAATATGAACTACAAGTACATGATCTGACGCTCATGATTTTTTTAAAAAAATCATTTTTAGTTTAATAAAATGATATTTGATCAGAGATCTAATGCAAGTCTAGCAAGGCTCAGCCCTGAGACAAGAATCTTTATGCCTGCTGTTCGACAAAGTTTGACGATAGTTTAAAACGAACATAAAAAATTCAAAAATGATCCAAATAATGCGAAACCTTTGCGTGGTGTCATATTATGTGACATAGTTGAAAAAAAATTCAAACTTGGTATATTGATTATGTTTCAAAACAAACCTTCATAAAATGACCTATCACATACGAGGTTTCTTGGCTTTCGTGTTAAATGACAATGTTATGGCTAGAATCAAGGCATAATTTATGATAATGTGGCCATATTGTGCATGCATGTGTATTATGGTATGGAGAACAATGTTGCAAGATGGAGTTTTCCTTTTTGTCGCACCAAAAAGCCATTTTCCAATTTTCGAGCATAAAAACAGGGGGTTTTGTGAAGCAACCACCAAATGGCTAATTCAAAATGCTACCACCCCATTTTTAACAAAATACTATATCACCTTACATGGGCAATGTCCCAACTGGGAGATCTCAAACCTTTTTGTCAACCCCTGGTAAAAAGACAAATTTCTGCCGAATCGGTAGGAAGTGGGTTAGATATGAACTACAGGTACATGATATGATGCTCATGATTTTTTACAAAAATCATTTTTAGGTTCATAATATGATATTTCATCATAGATCCAATGCAATTTTAGCGAGGCTGAGCCCTAAGCTAAGAATGTTCATGCCCGTCGTTCGACAAAGTTTGACGATAGTTTGAAACAGGCTTAAAAAAGTCAAAAATGATCCAAACAATGCAAAACGTTCGCGTGATGTCATATTATGTGACATAGTTGGAAGGAAATATATCAAACTTGGTTTATTGATTATGTTTACAAAAAACCTTTACAAAATGGCATATCTCATTTGAGGTTTCTTGGCTTTCTAGTCAAATGACCAAAATTATGGCTAGAATCAAGGCATAGTTTGTGATAATGTGCTCATATTGTGTGTGCATGTGCATGATGGGATGGCGAACAATGTTGTTGGAGGAATTTTTCCTTTTCGTCGTACCAAAGAGACATTTTCCATTTTGCGAGCATAAAAAATGGGGGTTTTATGAAGCAACCACAAAATTGCTAATTCAAAATGCCACCAACCCATTTTTAAAAACTACTAGATCACCTTACCGACAATGTACCAACCGGGAGATCTCAAACCTTTCCGTACACCCGTGGTGAAAAAGACAAATTCCTGCCGAATCGGTAGGAAGTGGGTCAATATGAACTATAATTACATGATCTGACGCTAATGATTTTTTTTAAATAATTTTTAGTTTTACAATATGCTATTTCATAAGCTATCCAATGCAAGTTTAGCAAGGATCAGCCCTGAGCTAAGAATCTTCATGTCCGCCGTTCGATAAGGTTTGACGATAGTTTGAAACGGGCATAAAAAAAATCAAAAATGATCCAAACAATGCAAAACCTTCGCGTGGTGTCATTATGTGACATAGTTAGAAGGAACAGACTTTGTATATTGATTATGATTGAAAAAACCTTCACGAAATGACCTATCTCATTCGGGATTTCTTGGCTTTTGGGTCAAATAACCCATGTTATGGCTAGAATCAAGGCATAGTTTGTGATAATGTGCCCATATTGTGCGTGCATGTGAATAATGGGATGGAGAACAATGTTGCAGGAGTGATTTTTCCTTTTTGTCGCACTAAAAAGCCATTTTCCATTTCCCGAATATAAAAAACGGGGGGTTTTGTGAAGCAACCAAAAAAACGGCTAATTCAAAATGCTCCCAACCCATTTTTAAAAAATACTAGATCACCTTAAATGGATAATGTACCAACCGGGATATCTCAACCCTTTTCGTACACCCCTCGTGAAAAAGATAAATTTCTGCCGAATCGGTAGGAAGTGGGTCAGATATGAACTACAGGTACATGATCTGATGCTCATGATTTTTTACAAAATTAATTTTTATGTTCACAATATGCTATTTCATTAGAGATCCAATGCAAGTTTAGAGAGGGCTCATCCCTAAGCTAAGAATCTTCATGCCCGCCGTTCGATAAAGTTTGACGATAGTTTGAAACGGGCATAAAAAATTCAAAAATTATCCAAACAATGTGAAACATTCACGTGGTATCATATTATGTGACATAGTTGGAAGGAAAAATATCAAACTTGTTATATTGATTATGTTTCATAAAAACCTTCACAAAATGACCTATCTCATTCGAGGTTTCTTGGCTTTCGGGTCAAATGACCAATGTTATGGCTAGAATCAAGGCATAGTTTGTTATAATGTTCCCATATTGTGCGTGCATGTGCATGATGGCATGGAGAACAATGTTGATGGAGGAAGTTTTCCTTTTCGTCGCACCAAAAATCCATTTTCCTTTTTCCGAGCATAAAAACGGGGGGTTTGGTGAAGCAACCACAAAATGTCTAATTGAAAATGCTAACACCCCATTTAAAAAAAACTATATCATCTTATATGGACAATGTCCCAACCGGGAGATCTCAAATTTTTCCGTCTATCCCTGGTGAAAAAGACAAATTTCTGCCGAATCGGTAGGAAGTGGGTCAATTATGAACTACAAGTACATGATCTGACGCTCGTAATTTTTTTAAAAAATCATTTTTAGTTTCACAATATGCTATTTCATCAGAGATGCAATGCAAGTTTAGTGAGGCTCACCCCCGAGCTAAGAATCTTCATACCCATCATTTTAGAGTTTTGAATGGAGAGAGTTCGAAGTAGTTAGTAGAGGTTTTAGAGTTTTGAAAATGAAAGTTCAAAAACTTCACCCTATCTTTATTTTGGAATGTGATATGGATGTCAGATTTGGATTCCTCTCATTTTTCTAATCAATTTTGGATTATTTTAGATTTTCAAAATTTAAAAAGGAGAAAAGGTTATTTTAAAAATTAGTTTTTTATTATAAAAATTAATTATTTCATATTTGGATTCCTCACATTTTTCTTATAATAATGGATATATTATTTGTCAAATTTCGATTTAAAGATATTAATTATGCCATATTATATGATAATAATGGAAAAAAATGAATATAATATTATTTTTATTACTTATTTTATTTTCATTGGAATGCAATATTATTATTATGTATTCATTGTTGTTTACTTAAATAATTGTTTGGAATTTCAAATAATAAAGACTTGAGACATAGTGTATACGAGTTAAGAGGATTGATATGATAGTATTGACAACAAGGTATAATTTGTTTCGTGGGAGCTCATCTGAAAGGAAACGAGATGTTAAGCGTGCTCGGAGTGGAGTACTTTAAGGATGGGTGACCGTTCGGGAAGTTTGACCAAAACTGTAATTTGACGTAAGATTAAGTGTACTTTTAGTTCAAAATATCCCAAGTGAGAGAAATTCGAATAATTCAAAAGTGAGAGAGACTCAAAAATATGAAAAAAATGATTTTTTTTGAAAAATATTAACTGACCGCAGTCTATGCCGAGGGGGCTACGCCGAGAGCACTGTCGTCGGCACAGGTTAGCCAGAAGGTGGCCATCGGCATAGCCCCTACGCCGACAGGCTGCTACGCTGAGGGCTGCCCTCAAAACAGCTTGTGCCGACGGCATTTCGGGGCTGTGCCAAGGGCAGCTGGCCCTCTGTGTAGCACAGTTTACCTATAGTGCCACTAACTCATGTCAAATGTGGTTAATTGTCGAATCGTGCTTGATTACCATACGATTAGCTCAAGGCCCTGCAAAATACCTACAACCCGATAGAGAATTGTACTTCGGAGCCTATACATCTAGGGTTTATTAGAACTGTCTCCTTGTGTCTCACCGAAATTATGGTCGCGCTAGTATGATTTGGGCAATTGAAAAAACTTCACCAGATTCCATGAACTCGTTATATTTATACCTCTAGATCCATTTGGTGCCAGCTATCCTTTACTTTGGCTAACTTTTCGTCTGTTTGACTCGTCTTATTACATATAGGTCCCATCTGGTTCGATCTTTGTTTTTAGCATTATTCTGCCGAACGGGCCCACCACCTCAATAGTAGTCGGTGCACATCCTAGGTTCGAGGATTAGAACATCCCACTATTATGCAATTTGTCGCTCACCTGCTCCACTCCACTTCACTTATCCCGCCGCCACACCACCCGTTCATAGTCCCCGTCATCCTGTCCCTCTCATTGTTGTCCCCTCCTGGCCCTCTCTCCTCACCGTTGTGCCCTTCCATGGTGCTTCAATTGTCTAGGCGACTGGAAGAGAATACCGTGAGCTAGACGTTGATTGCTACATGGCTAAAGATCATGGAGGAAGATACTACAAGGATGGAGAGCCCAAAGATGGATCATGTGAGGCTGGAGAGCACATGCGAGGGTGATGTGGTGTTAGAGAATGCGGGGAGCAGCACATTGCAGCTCTAGAGCCACATGAACATGTCGTCCATCCATCTTTAAGGGTAAGAACTATAGTTCCTTCTCTATCGTTCCCAATTACCTATTTGAGTCACTAGTAATTGTGAGGATATTTGTTAAAAATCGTAGGAGGATTTCTGCTTTAGGATTTCTACTGAACATTCAGCACTGAAGCCATGCCCGACGGTAGAATTACAATTAGGGTTGGTTTTTTATTATAAATTGGCTGCAGACATAGCAGACCTAACTCAGTGTGACTTGTACGTGGAATTTGACAAATTCCCCATTGGAAATCATGAAATTCGTACGATGGTACTATAACACCAATTCTAAGAGTTTCTACAAAATTAGAACTGAGAAGGCATTGTAAATTGAAAGAGCGTGTGAGCCCCCATGCGTGGTTTTGGTAATTAATGATAATATCTATGGACTAATGCTTGTATCAAGTTTCACTTGTAGGAATTGTCCATTGGCATCGCTTGGAGCATGTGTTAGCTTCAAGTTAGAAGAAATGAAGAATAAGAAGAAAGTGAAGAAGATCAAGTGTTGATCAAGGATTCAAGGAATGATTCGGAGATTGGTCAGAAGTTGAGCCTATGGAAAGTGTGTCTTGAATAACAAGATGGTGTGATATCTCATGTGTAGATTCAATACACCAATATAATAAATAAAGAGGAAATAAAGTGCAAGTTCAAGATGTGTCTTCTCAAATTGATCATATGTTTGAAGATTTCCATCCTTATGGTGATCACGGATATGTGAGGATATTTGTAAAAGAGACGCTCTTCCATAGTGGAGTATGGGGGAGAAAATTCCTAGTCTTTACCAAGCTAGCGCAATCAAGAAAGGTGCTCCATATTGAGGTGTACAAGATCGTCATAATCAAGATCAAGTGGAATATTCGCAAGGCAAAGGTACGATCTTGATAGGGTTTCTTCCTTACCGGTCCCGTGATGTTAGTTAGGGAGACCGGTTTATAGGATAGATAACAGTACTATCAAGAGGGGCTCTCGCTTGAGTAACTGTTGGAGATATGCCCAAGTGGCAATAATAAAGTGGTTATTATCATATCTTCATGCTTATGATAAATGTTTACATACCTTGCTATAATTGTATTAACCGGAAACATTAATACTTGTGTGATTTGTAAACATAAAAGAGTCCCTAGTAAAGCCTCTTGTTAAACTAGCTTGTTGGTTAATATATGATCATGGTTTCCTGATCATGAACATAGAGATGTTATTAACAACAGGGTCATATCATTAGGAGAATGATGTGATGGACATACTCCTATAGTTAAGCGTAGCATAAAGATCAAGTCATTTAATATAGTTCACTTGCTATAAGCTTTATGATACATAGTAACCTAATTCCTTCAACCATGAGATCATGCTAATAACCATCACCTGAAGGATGCTTTGATGACATTAAACACCACACCGTAACTAGGTGGCTATAAAGGTGGCATTGAGTGTTCGAAAAGTATGTGTTGAGGCACATGGATCAAGATTGGGATTTGTCCATCCATATGACAGATAGATATACTCTGGGCCCTCTCGGTGGAATGTCATCCAATTAGCTTGCAAGCATGTGACTGGCTCACAAGGGATCACATATCATGGGAACGAGAAAAGTGTACTTATCAGTAACGAGGTTGAACTAGGTATGCAGAGATACCGACGATCAGACCTCGGATAAGTAAACTATCGCGAGACAAAGGGAAATTGGTATCGTATGTAAATGGTTCATTCAATCACGAAGTAATCATAGAAATATGTGGGAGCCATATGAATTTCCAGATTCCTCTATTGGTTATTGATCGGAGAAGAGTCTCGATCATGTCTGCATAATTCACGAACCGTAGGGAGACACACTTAAGGATTCAATGTTGTTAGTAGATATGGAATGTGAGTAAAGAGACCGAATGTTGTTCAGAGTCTCGAATGGGATCCGGGATATCACGAGGAGATCCGGAGAATAAGATTCATATAAGGAAAGTCCACTTTTGGAGTTCGGGAATGATTCTAGTGTTTTCACCGGAATGTTCTAGAAGGGTCTAGAAGGTTCACCGATCCGGAAAGGAAGGGTACATGGATGTGTCATGACAAAGTGTAATGGTTGCATCATGTCCTAGGTCACTTGGCTGGACACTTGGAAGAGATAAATCAAACTCTAATTTGAAAGTCAAAAAGGTAGTTTAAAAAGTCAAATCCCCCTTGCCCTAGGCGCCCAAGAAACCCTAGGTTGGCCGCCGCCCCCCCTCTCTAGTTGCGACCAATCTAGATCTCCTCTAAACCTCTACTGACTAGCTAAACTCTAGTTGCTAGATACCTATAAACCTTGGCCCTCTAAACCCTAGATCGTCGGGGCTCCCTCTACTCCACCATACTCGCTCCGGCTTAGGCGAAGGCTTGCAGGTTCTCCCCTCTAATTACGACACCACGCCGTCGTGCTGCCAGAATCGTGAGGAGAGAGCTACAACCTCCGCTGCCTGCTGGAACAAGTGAGAGGAAGGTCTTCATCGAGTATCGTATGTGTGACCGACTGCGGGAGCGCTGCCGGAACGCGGCGCCGGAAGGATCGTCTACGCGATGTTGAGATCGGCAAGTGAACGACTACATCACCCACGAGAATCTGCTCTTGTTAACCGCTTTGGATCTTCAAGGGTTAGTACTCTATCGACTCGTTGCTACAATCTAGTAGATAGATCTTGGCTTGTGTGTGTTCATGCGATAGAAATTTTTTGTTTTCCATGCTACAAACCCCTATAGTGGTATCAGAGCCGTGTCTATATGTAGATCTGTTGCACGAGTAGAACATAATGGTCATTATGGGCGGTGGTGCTTTTATTATCAATTGATTCTTGTGTACTTTGCATCTTGCAGTATGGTGGGATGAAGCGGCCCGGGCTAACCTTACATGACATCGTTCATGAGACTTGCTCCACGCTCGACATGCAACTTGTATTGCATAAGTGCCTTTGAGGGTGTCTGTCTCTCCCATCATAGTAAAGATTCAATTTACAACGGACACTTGATAGTTCAAGCATCAACGTTGTGGTTCTTGTTCGTAAGTTAGAACGACACTTACTAAAAGCCCCAAACCACGTAAAACATGCAAAGAAAATTAGAGGCATCTAACTTTATTTTGCAGGGGTGTGCTGTGATGTGATATGGCCATGATTGTGATTATATATGATGTATGCAATGTTTCTTATCGTAAGTCGGCAACCGGCAGGAGCCATATGGCTGTCTTTTAATTTCGTCTAGACCTGCATGTCTATTATTCAAAGTAGTTGTAATAGTTAATGCTGGTGGACGACAACCATGGAGCGGCACCATTTCTTTGACACCACGCCGGTGATAATGGAGATCATGTTCGTGCTTGAAGATGGAGATCAGAAGCACAAGAAGAAAGGCCATATCATATCACATATTTTGAATTGCATGTGATGTTAATCCTTTTATGCATCTTGTATTTATTAGTTCGCGACGGTAGCATTATAAGATGATCCCTCTCAAAAAAAATCAAGTTATAGAGTGTTCTTCCTTAGTAGGCACCATTGCTAAATCTCGTTGTTTCGAAGCACCACGTGATGATCGAGTGTGTTAGATTCCGCGAGTGTATACAATGGGAGCAAGCCAGATTTGCTCATGCGGAAGCTAAGGTTTGATCTTGACGAGCCTAGCATGTACAGACATGGTCTCGGAACACGGAATACTGAAAGGTAAAACATGAGTCATATAGATGATATGATGAACATGATGATTGTTCGCCTTTGAAACTATATCATGTCACGTGATGATCGGACTTGGTGTATTGAATTTGGTTCGTACGATCACTAAAACAATGTGAGGGATATTGTTTTGAGTGGGAGTTCAATAGCAATATGATTAAAAGTTGAACACTATTTATCATAAATTAAATCAAAGTAAATTTGCATAGTTTTTGTAGTCATTGGCATCCGTTTACCACCTTGCGCTTAGTTATAGTTGAGATAATAGAACTATAGAATTCTTGTTAGTTACTTTACGAACTGGTATCGTATTGTTTTGAAATGTTAATCTAAAGTTTAAAAGTCCTATTGCAAACTTTCAGTAAGTTCTGGTTACTCTGTGAAGTTTAATAATCGGTATTAAATCAAGAGTGACAATTCCAGTGTTAGTATATAAGTATCATGTTTATCTCCATGATTCTTGATATTCAAAATATTGTTCTAATATCAAGGTTATCTAGGATCTGAAAGAGTTGTTTCAGAAACCATGATGTGTGGAAGATATTGTGATATCTGAAATGATGTTATGGTTGTAACATGAGAGAGTATAATATGGCAAAGTTTATGTTCTCATATTTGATGAGAATTTGAAAAAGGTTGGAGACGTTTTTCGTCCTAATCCTCCAAAAGGTTTTGGAGAGCAACATTATACTCGCGATTCACCGTTATAAGATAAAAGTAGCTTGATCATGAATAGTTCCATGATAAGGGTGAATATTTGATAAAATGTTTACTACACTAAAAGATTACTAAAGAATGGAATTTGAAAGAACACCAAGTATTTGATGATGGTGATCCACTTCAAAGTACAAGTCCAAAGACATTGGTATTTAACTATACATGCTTTGGAGTATGTGTCATGTGTATGGCTCCACTATTGATGTTGATAGTTTCTTTTGAACAGAAAAGGAAATACTGAAAGAGAATCTCAGAAATATATGGCAAAAAGAAAAGACTAGAATTGTTTAGCTTAGGTATATAGAGGATATACATGTTATGGCTATATTCTTTGCTTATTAAACAATGTGGTTCTTAAGTATTGGATACTGAATTTGTTGGTGTGAATCATCATACGAAACAACACAATTCATGAACTACAATGGCCTAAGTAACTAGCAAAATAATATGTGATGATGTTCATCGAGAACAAATAAAGGGTTGTTGTGTTGCTCGTTAACATCAAAGCTTGCCTTCAAGATTTGTTTTATCAGGTATTATCAGAACAAAAGGGTTGTTCAAATAATTGCCGTAATCCATATAAGATGGATGATTTACAAATCTCGTTGGATAAATCACATCCATACAAATATTGCTAAAAATGTCGAAAGACAATTGATAAGAAAGATCACTTAGGAAGTGACATCGCCGTTTAAATTATATTGGAAAGAAAACATGAAGAAACTCCATGTGGCTAGAATTTTGGAGTCTTTTGATTTTTGATCAAATGACGCTTGTGAAATTTTCCTAGAGATAATTAAAACTCCGCTCATAGGCCAAAGGGAACGGATGACTAGCTTATTGGAACTTGTACATATTGTTGTATGAAGTCCATTATGTGTAGTCAAGAGCGATAGATTTCAACTTCATATGCTTTCTCCGAAAATTTGAGTGAATATATGAATATTTACTTAATAAGGATGAAGTGTGAAACATTTGAAAAGTTTAAAGACTTTCAAGATGAAGTGCAAAATCAATGTAACAAGAAAATAAAGAATTTATGATAGGATCATAAAGGAAGATATTTGAGTTATAAAGTTTAGCATAACACCTAAGATTTGAGGAACCGTTCCATGGATTTGTGTTTCCCGAAACACCATATGAGTATGGAATAATCGAGATATGCAATGAAACCTTGTTTGACATGGTAAGATCAAAGGTGTAATTTATAAAAATGCCATTATATTTTAAAGATTAAAGCATTAGAGACTACCGTTTTTTCACTGAAAAGAGCTCCATCATAATCCGTTGAAATGACACCATATAAAGTTATGGTTTGGGATAAAACACAAGTTGTTCTTTATAAAACATTGGTATGCTATGCATAAGAAAGATGTTTGCAACCAAAATCGGATGAACATATCTTTGTATATTATTTTGAATAATCGCTGAGTATTCCTCTATAACACCAAAGACAAAAATGTTTGTCGCTTAGAAAGTCAAGTTTCTTTGAGAAAGGAATTTTCCGTGAAAAGTTAAGTGGGAGGACAATAGAACTTTGATAAGGTTAAACGAAACTTAGCTATATGTGCAAAGTTGCGCAGCGCTGAAAAGTGTTTCGGAGGCAGCAACAATGCTCATGGCTCACGTGCCTCAAAGGTTGTGGTCATGGAGGTCTAAGTTCCTATTGAAACAAGTAGGTCGGGTAACCAATCAAATACCAAGATTTCAGAGTTAAATCATTATTTGACAATAATGATCTGACTACATGGAATAAAGCAATGATGGGCCCTGACTCCGTCAAATGGCTTGGAGCCATAAAATCCATGATAGTTCCATACACAAGAAATCAAGATTTGAACTTGAAAGTCCCTCTGGAAAGGTGTAAAACCTTATAGTCGTGTTTGGATCTATAAAGAAATAGAAATGGATATTTCACATCTATGAAATAGTCGACATGTTGGGAAAGAGTTCACAACAATGTTCAAAGGTTGACTATGACAAGATTTGATCTTTCATAGCGATGTTTAGTCTACACGGATTAATGTAGCAACCACTACATATAATTTTGTTATGTGGTAGTTGAATAAACAAAACAAGTTCTTTTGATATAATTGTTACCTAGGACATGTGCATAACACGGTCCATAGGGTTTTGTTAATTCAAAGGATGTTAAAAGCGTATGCAAACTACAATGGTTGAAGTGAGCATCGCGGAGTTGGAAACTTCACCATGATGAAACTGTTAAAAAAAGTTTAAATTCATCAGAGACAATGAAGATGCTTGCATTTGCAAGAAATTAAGTGGGAGTGCTAAGACATGTTTCTAATACATTATGTGGAAGACATATTGTTGATTGGAAATGATGTATCTTTTTATTGACACAGGTTAGGAATTTCATCTCGATGAAAGGCTTAGGCAGAACCCCAATATTTGGCATCAATGTCTATATGGATAAATTGAGACGCTAATATGGTTGTGCCAGAAGTACATAGATGCGATATTGAATGAGTTCAATATATAAACTACAAGAAAGGTTCTTGTTGCACATGAAGGATTGAATAAAGGTTAAGTATTTTTGATACTTGATATATAAAATCACAAAGAGTACTTTATCAATCATGTTGTGATGTGTACAAATCCAGATATGTCCTATGCTCTAAATGTTATGATCGTATACTAGAATGATTCATAAGATGATTATTGGACGATAGTAAAGATATTCTTATGATCTTTTAGAGGAACTAAGAATATATTATTTTGTAGAAGTGACAAATAGATGGTTAGCTCATTGTAAAAGTATTACATTGATACTAGTTTTGTCACAAAGTACAAATTAAGTTTATCACTATCTAAACTAAGGGTGGCACAATATGATGGAAAGTAAGTTCCATAATGGATTTGGATTAGTTACAAAGTTAAGACATTGTGACAGATACTACAACAAAAGGCTAAGTATATGACTACTATAATAGCAGCAAAAGAGGGCATTTGTGTCAAGTAGTTTGTTATCAAACTAGGTGTGTTCCACAACAGGATAGTACTATGAAGATATAGTGTACGACAATATTATCAACATGTTTTAACCCCAAGGAACTAAAGTTCTCACCAAAGGACCAAATTTATACAAAGCCATCTCATTAGAGAATAAGTGATGCGTAGAGACACAAAGACATGCAATTACACACGGACCTGAAAGTGTCGGATCCGGAGATTAGTTGACCACTAGCAACCGTGTAAATACAGCACCTCAAAGCCATAGGTGTTGAATGCACAAAGGTTTGAAACTAGATTATTGACTCTAGTGCAAGTGGGAGACTGTTGGAGATATGCCCAAGAGGCAATAATAAAGTGGTTATTATCATATCTTCATTCTTATGATAAATGTTTACATACCATGCTATAATTGTATTAACCGGAAACATTAATACTTGTGTGATTTGTAAACATAAAAGAGTCCCTAGTAAAGCCTCTTGTTAAACTAGCTTGTTGGTTAATATATGATCATGGTTTCCTGACCATGAACATAGATATGTTATTAACAACAGGGTCATATCATTAGGAGAATGATGTGATGGACATACTCCAATAGTTAAGCATAGCATAAAGATCAAGTCATTTAATATAGTTCACTTGCTATAATCTTTCTGATACATAGTAACCTAATTCCTTCGACCATGAGATCATGCTAATCACCATCACCGGAAGGATTCTTTGATGACATCAAACACCACACCGTAACTGGGTGGCTATAAAGGTGGCATCGAGTGTTCGAAAAGTATGTGTTGAGACACATGGATCAAGATTGGGATTTTTCCATCCATATGACGGATAGATATACTCTAGGCCCTCTCGGTGGAATATCATCCAATTAGCTTGCAAGCATGTGACTAGCTCACAAGGGATCACATATCACGGGAACGAGAAAAGAGTACTTATCAGTAACGAGGTTGAACTAGGTATGCAGAGATACCGACGATCAGACCTCGGATAAGTAAACTATCGTGAGACAAAGGGAAATTGGTATCATATGTAAATGGTTCATTCGATCATGAAGTAATCGTAAAAATATGTGGGAGCCATATGAATTTCAGAATTCCTCTATTGGTTATTGATCGGAGAAGAGTCTCGATCATGTCTAAATAATTCACGAACCGTAGGGAGACACACTTAAGGATTCAATGTTGTTAATAGATATGGAATGTGAGTAAAGAGACCGAATGTTGTTCGGAGTCTCGGATGGGATCCGGGATATCATGAGGAGATCCGGAATGGTCCGGAGAATAAGATTCATATAAGAAAAGTCCAATTTTGGAGTTCGGGAATGATTCTGGTGTTTTCCCCGGAATGTTCTAGAAGGGTCTAGAAGGTTCACCGATCTGGAAGGGGAAGGGTACATGGATGTGTCATGACAAAGTGTAATGGTTGCATCATGTCCTAGGTCACTTGGCTGGACACTTGGAAGAGAGAAATCAAACTCTAATTTGAAAGTCAAAAAGGCAGTTTGAAAAAGTCAAATCCCCCTTGCCCTAGGCGCGCAAGAAACCCTAGGTTGGCCGCCGCCCCCTCTCTAGTTGCAACCAATCTAGATCTCCTCTAAACCGCTACCGACTAGCTAAACTCTAGTTGCTAGCTACCTCTAAACCTCGGCCCTCTAAACCCTAGATCGCCGGGGCTCCCTCTACTCCATCATACTCGCTCCGGCTTAGGAGAAGCCCTGCGGGATCTCCCCTCTACTTCAGACACCACGTCGTTATGCTACCGGAATCACGAGGAGAGAGTACAACCTTCGCTGCCTGCTGGAACAAGGGAGAGGAAGGTATTCATCGACTACCCTATGTGTGACCGACTACGGGAGCGCTGCCGGAACGTGGCGCCAGAAGGATCGTCTACGCGATCTTGAGATTGGCAAGTGAATGACTACATCAACCACGAGAATCTGCTCTCGTTAACCGCTTCGGATCTTCGAGGGTTAGTACTCTATCGACTCGTTGCTACAATCTAGTAGATAGATCTTGGCTTGTGTGTGTTCATGCGATAGAATTTTTTTGTTTTCCATGCTACAAACCCCTACAGTAACATGATCATATATTTCGGAGAGAGCTCAAACCTTTGCATACTTACCATCATCTTTCTTGGTTGTCATTTGGATCTTATCCATGTGACATTCTAGAGCTTGTGGTAATATTCATAACAAGCTCTAGTTCATCAAAAATGGATTTCCCTTTTATATCTTATTGCTTTTTTACCTTGGAGGTTTTCTGGTTTCTCACCAAGGGAGGTATCTCACATTATAATACATGAAATATTCTCACTTGGTGGTATCCAATATTTTTTTGGGTAGCTCTTGTCGTCCTCTTTCTAACAAAATTGGTTTTGGGTCAATCAGACATTCCAAACTCTAGATATCGCTATTTGAAGTTTGCCTCTTATTTGGTTCTATCCTCCCTTGCTAGACTATGATGGTTCTCAGGCTGGATTTGGTCCGAAATCTCCCATGTAAAGTCGTAGGCTGGAATCTTTAGTGTCCAAAGACCAGAGTTTCTGGTATTCCTAGAACCAGAGTTTCAACACAAGTCTCCATGGTGACCATCAAACCAAGTCCATGCCACTCAGTATAGGGGTACGAAGATTGTCCGGAGATGGACCAGAATCTCTCGTGTGAGTTTCTTGCAGACCGGAATCTCCAATCCCTAGACCGGAGTCTCTAGTGTGGAATTTCCCTAATGGGCAGCAAACGTGCTGAAGTGAGTGGGACTATATAAGGGGCCCTTCTTCCCCAATGGTCACCTACCGACACTGGCAAGTTTTCCCCTCCATTTTTGACCTTCTTGAGCTTGCTATCCCTTAATCCCTCATATGGTTCTTTCATATTCTTGAGGGATTTGAAAGAGGAGATCAAGATCTACATCCCCACCAATCAATATCTCCTCTAAGTGAGGGGAACATCTTGGGTCTAGATCTTGGAGACTTTAGTGGATTTCCTCCATTTTTCTTCCTATCTTATTTCCCCATAAGTTTTGTAGCTTTGGTGGAATTTAGGAGAGAAGGACTTGAGCACTTCTTGTGTTCTTGCCATTGCATTAGGTGCATCGGTTTGAGTTCTCTATGGAGGATTTGGTTTGTGAAAGTGAGAAACTTTTACCTCTTGGGATCTTGGAACCCTATACGACTTGTTGTGGTATTGTGGATTTCTTGGGGCCTCCAATTAAGTTGTGGAGATCTACCCTGTTGGAGATATGCCCAAGAGAATAATAAAGTGGTCGTTATCATATCTTTATGTTTATGATAAATGTTTACATCCCATGCTATAATTGTATTAACCGGAAATATTAATACTTGTGTGTTTTGTAAACATAAAAGAGTCCCTAGTAAGCATCTTTAAACTAGCTTGTTGATTATTAGATGATCATGGTTTCCTGATCATGGACATTGGATGTTATTAATAACAAGGTGATGTCATTAGGAGAATGATGTGATGGACATGCACCCATAGTAAGCATACAATAAGATCAACTCATTAAGTTCATTTTTCTACAAGCTTTTAAATACATAGTAACCTAATCCTTCGACCATGAGATCATGTTAATCATCATCACCAGATGAGTTCTTTGATGACATCAAACGCCACTTCCTTAATTGGGTGGTTATAAAGGTGGCATTGGGTATTCTGAAAGTATGGATTAAGCACATGGATCAAGAGTGGGATTTGTCCATCCATATGACAGATAGATATACTCTGGGCCCTCCTGGTGGAGTGTCATCCAATTGTCTTGCAAGCATGTGACAAGGTCACAAGGTATGCCACATCACAGTATGAGTAAAGAGTACTTATCGGTAACTAGGTTGAACTAGGTATGGAGATACCGACGATCGAACCTCGGATAAGTAAAGTATCGCGCGACAAAGGGAATCAGTATTGTATGTATATGGTTCATTCGATGACAAAGTCATCATTGAAATATGTGGGAGCCATTATGGATTTCCAGATCGCTATATTGGTTATTGACTAGAGAGGTGTCTCGATCATGTCTGCATAGTTCGCGAACCGTAGGGAGACGCACTTAACGAATCGATGTTGTTTAAGTAGATATGGAGTATGAGTTGGAGACCGAATGTTTTTAGGAGTCTCATATTGGATCCAGGAAACCGCGAGGAGATCCGAAATGGTTCGGAGACTAAGATTCATATAAGGAAAGTGGTTTTCTGGGGTCCGAAAAAGTTTCGATGTTTTGACCGGATACTTCTAGAATGTTATAGAGGAACCACCAGTGGTTCCACCAACAAGGGAGGGGGTCACTTGGGTTGTGGCATGCTGTAGGGGCCCTAGGGACCAGGCGCACCAAGCCCAAAGGGTCCAACTGGCCAACACTAGGAAAGAGGGGTCATACCCTAGTTTGAATAGTCAAATCCTAGTTTGAATTGTCAAACCCTAGTTTCGTAAGAGGGAGACTTGGGGCCAAGTCTCCAACTCTTCCCTTGGCCGAATTGGTGGCCGCCCCCATCTATATAAGGAGGGGTGGGGCGCACCGCTTACACCCTTGTCCTTGGCGCCTAAATCGTAGCCGCCACTTCCCTTCTCTCTCATCCACCGTCCTACTCCGGCTTTGGCGAAGCCCTGCAGAAATCTCTCCTCCACCACCACCACACCGTCGTGCTGTTGGGATTCCGAGGAGATATACTACCTCTGCTGCCCTGATGGAACCAGGAGATGAAGGTCTTCATCGACTACCGTACGTGTGACCGACTACGGAAGCGCTGCCGGAACGCGGCACCGGAAGGATCGTCTACATGATTTTCAGATCGCAAGTGATCGACTACATCAACCATGAGAATCTGATCTCGTTAAATGCTTTGGATCTACGAGGGTTAGTTCACAATCTCGTTGCACCGATCTTGTAGATTAGATCTTGGCTTTTCCATAGATTGGATCTTGATTTTATGCGTTCTTGCGGTAGAACTTTTTTGTTTTCCATGAAACGGACCCAACATACCCAAGCTTGTTCATTGGGAGCCTCCAATTGAGTTGTGGAGAAGTGCCCCAATATTGTGAGAGGTTCCGGATTTCCACCGACAAGTACACCGATAGTGGAAGTGTAGATCGATCTTGTTGGGGTTAATTCACAGGAGAATAAGGGAGGCCTTTTGTGGCCTTGGAGGTTTTAAATCACACCTCTCCAAACGATATGTACTCCATTGTTGGGAGGAACTCGGTAAAACATCGTCATCTTCGTTTGTCTCGGTTATTTCTATACATGAGCTCTTACTTATGCACCTTACTTTGTGATAGCCTTTATTCTTGAAGTCTATATCTTGCTATCACATAGTTGCTTGTCTTTCTTAGCATAAGTTGTTGGTGCACATAGGTGAACCCTAGTTGTTCTAGGTTTTTTGCTTGACAATGTAAATGCTAGTTTAATTCCGCCTTTGTTGAGCCCCTCTCGTAAAAGTTTTTAACCGCTTATTCACCTCCCTCTAGGCGACATCCGTGGTCTTGGGGTAAACACCTAGGTACGAGGAATGTTATTATGTTTGTTCATATTATCAACAAAGAGAATAAGGAAGAGACAATCATCAAAAATCCCCCTTTATTTAATACCATCATATACACAGACACCTCATCCGATGATAACAGAGTAGTCTCTCGTTTCCCAACCAAGCGCAACTGCCCAGATTGCCCCTGAGCATGATGCATTGTCAAGTGAGCTGGAAGACGTCAAAATGGGGGGAGGGAGAGCGTGATTTTGTTTCCAGAGATGATGATGACGACGACGATGATGATAATGTTAAAAAACAAATCCATATGTGGCTACTGATCTTGAAAAGATGGCAAGCACGAAATATTTGGTTGATCTGAACTTTGATCCTGACTATGGGACTAATCCAGATTAAGATGGAGAGGATGCATAAATGGGATGGAAATATGATGATGAATATGAGGAAATGTTAGTAATATACTTTGATGGGTACAAACATACAATTGATGAGGGTACTCTTTTTGGTACCGTCAAGAACTTCAGATATGTTGTTGCTACCTTTGCAATGGTTGGTTTTGATTATATAGTAGAAAAAATGACCAAAAAATACTAAGGATGCATTATAGGGAAATTAAGGTGTGTAAATGGAGACATCATGCATCATTAATGAGGGGTAGACACCCATTTCAGGTTGCGATAACTAAATAATATTTACTTTTATATTCCTTTTTTAGAAACATGTTTTGATTTAATTCATTATACAATGGAGATCAAGGTAAACACCTAGAAATATAAGTACCCTAATACTTCATTAGGTGATAAAATAAGGCCCACCTCAACCAAGTGGATTGCTACTACTATACTTGATTGGATGAGCGTGGTCATAACATTAGACCTGCCGAATGCAGATCGAAGCATAGTGACAAGTTTAACATTCTAATTCATTATCACGGAGTTTTTGATGGGAAGGAGATGACTTTGGACATGATTCAAGGAAAGTGGAATGACAGTTTCCACCAGTTGTAGAGTTACAAAAGTTAGGTAGAAAGGTAATCACCTTGGAGTGTTGTTGAAATTGATTATGATATAGTTAGAGGAAGACAAAAGATCGCGAGAGGGAAGATGCAAAAGATGGCGGATAAGAAGTGCTATAGGAGATGTTTTGCCTACTTGAAGGAATGCATGTAGGGGTTCTAGAGGGTCGAAGACCATACTTGGAAATGGACACTACTTATTTACCAAGAAAGTTGAGAGGATAGCTTGCTATAGTATGTGTTGTAGATGCCCATAATTGTCTATTCCCTGTAGCTTATGTCATTGTTGAGGGTGAATCTAATGAAAGATGGACATGGTTCATAGAGAGACTATGCATAGTGATTGGTCACCCTGAATACTTGGTGATGCACACCGATACATACAAGGGGATAGAGAATGCTATCAATGCCATATTTCATGGAGCTTGCTATAGGTACCGCATGTCGGTAGGCAGACAAACTGAAAGGTTTGTGGGATGGGTCCCATGTGTTCAAAGGGCAAAAAAATATTTATTTTATACACTACTGATAGGACAAAGAAGATCCCACACTAAAAGACAGAAGAAAGTTAAACAAAGAGGCGCCACGTCCTTCTAAGGGGATTGACATAACCGAGAAAGGAAGTATTTTTTTGGAAAGGAGCATATATTAATCTCACGGAAGATACAAATTACACCCAACCTCTACAATAACGCAATGTCCTAAAGACATTACGGATGCACACAACCCTATTGCAAAAGAACAAGAAGAATATAAAACAAAAATAAATGATCCAGCTACGGTGATCAAGGCATTGTAGCTCCAACACCAAACACCACCAAGACATCACCCAGAGTTCGCGCTCATAAAACAATGCCTTCAACAAGAACATTGCCAGGCACGACCAATTAAGGCCAGACCTTGGATTTTCACCCTGGAGCAAGCCCGCCTCCCTCAAAACAATGCCTTCAAGGCCATTGCCAGGCACAACCAGTTAAGACCAGACCTTGGATTTTCACCCTGAAAGATAAGACCCTATACTCTTCATGTGTTGCCACCCCCGCTTTTCACTGTCGCTGCTACAAGTCAAGAATCAACAAGCAAGGTCCTCATCACCACCAAGACATAGCCCACCATCACTAGCATCATATTTCAGCCGGCTGACATTCTCCACCACTGTGTCCTCCATGGAAATCGAAGACCGACATGTCCCATGTTGGCAACAGTCAGAGCAGCTTCGTGTCGCTCCTTTGAAACAGGAAGACACGACCGAATCCCACCCGATCCAACAATCTGTAGGCAACTTGTGCGCAAAGGAGATCGCTAGCAGAGCCTTCCGGAACTCGTCACTGGCCAGAAAATGAGAGCCGACATCAAGCAGACCATCTTCCAGCCACGAGAAGCCCGGAAGGATCGCCCCCTTTATTGGGAAGATCGGCGGGCCACCACGCCACCGCCCGCCGGTCGACCCCCTTCGACGGAAGAGGAAGCAAGCCTGTGACTGAACCATGCGCACACGTCGTCCCACTGGAAGCCAGCGAGGTCGACCGCGAGCATCGCGCCGCCTCCCCACGCCCCTCCGGGTGACCAAAGGCCGCACCGATGGCAGGTCTAGGCGGGAGCCTAGGCCTACAGCCGCTGCCTCCATCTCAAGTGTGGATGCCCAAGGGAAGTCTCCAAGCGTCGTGACCGGGCGATGCCCCATGGCCTTGAGCAGAAGAACTTCACCCCGCGAGGACGCCACACCAGAGGAAACGCCACCGCCGTCGCATGATCGGGGTCACCGCCCCAGATCCCACATGCAGAAGATCACCAACGTCGTCCCCAACCGCCACCGGAGATCTGCCGCCACGCCGCTGCCCCCAGCACCTTCGGCGCTGAGGAGCGCCGCCACTGCGTGGCCCTTGCCGGCGGCAGTGGCGGCAAGGGAGGCCACCGGCCTTTAGTTTTTTGGCGGCTAGGGTTTCACCTCGGTTCCGCCTCGGGAGACAACACGGGAGCAGTCAATCCGCAGTAATATTTTCTAATTGCCAGGATGATAGACATAGTCATAACTTTCACTAGAACTAATGACAGAGTCTTAAGAAACCTATACACGTGCGTATCGGCTAAAGAAAAATGTGAGACACGCACGCACGGGATGAGATGGAGTCTGAAGAAAAATGTGAGATACGAACGTATCGGCTAAAGAAAAATGTGAGATATCTCACAGTTGGAGATCGAGAAATATAATTAATTACTCCAACCTGTATGAGATGGAGTCAAACAAGTGTATGCAAATGTACACGGGACTTATTAGTACGTCGGACATATGTACGTGCGTACAGCTACGAGCAATCCAAATTTCTCTATGGTATCGTCTAAAATTAACTTCCGTATTCATTTTATGATAAGTACAGTGTCGGAATTAGTTTGTACCACGTAGAATGTTAAGTTTGTCCGCTGTACCTTTTGTACAAGTGTAACGTTCTGTACGGCACAAATTTAGTAGGCACCCATTTGCACTTGATGATTATGATGACTTTTATCAGCACGTACAATCCATTTTATATTTATAGTTATGCAGGGACATTATCTTATAGAGATTATTATGCACGTTCTATTTTACCCATCCCAAGAGCATCATAGCCGCATCTCTCAAACGGCGGTCAAAAGAGCTATTCCCTCCGGTGAAAATATAAGATATTTTAAATTTGTAAATAAATATATTTAGACTTTTTTTAGGTGAAATAATTGGCCTCTCCCGGGGGATGGATCCCCCGGGTCTTCGTCCCGCGCAGCACGAGGGTGGGCCCTGCCCATGTTCTATCTTCTCTATGAACGCCTTATCCCTTTACCGAGATGAAAAAAATACCCCAGCACATCTCGTCCTCGCCTGAAGGCTCTGCCACACCAGCGGCCGCCCCTACCGCCGGCCTTTACTGCCGCTGGTCGCCGGAGACTCCAGCTCTCTCTGCCGCTGGCCGCTCCCTTCGCCTCAACCGTCGAAGAGGTATCGCGAGCTCGCCCGTCGCCACCTCCACACCTGCAAGCACGCCTGTGCCGTCCCAGAATGAGGTCTCGCCGCTGAGGTCAGCCGCCGTGCCACTGGCTTACCTTCCTGCGTGCTCGCCGCCGCGCCCGCATGGTCATCCCTCGTGCGCTGCCCTGCGCAAGCTCGCTGGCTCGCCGTGAACTGCCCTGTCGGGTTCCTGCTACAATGCCGATCTCCGGCGAGAGTTGCTACAGGACCACTATTTATGATTTACGCTTTGTCTGAGTTGCTACCACCATTCTGTAGTTTCACTACGACAATTCTATAGTTCGGCTACAATATCTCCGACGGGTCTCCGGTGATGTCTTCGACAAAATCAGTTTTGCTATCTTAGGATAATATTTTTTGCTACAACCGTTCCATGTTTTTGCTATAATACTTCAATGTTTTTGCTACGAGGTGTTCGACAAAGTCTCCTGGCGGAAGTGTCCGGTGAGATTTTGCTACATCAGCACTTTTTGTTTGCTACCACCGTTTTATCGTTTTGCTATGATAGCGTAATGTTTTTGCTACACGGTCTCCGGTAAAGTCTGTGTTGGGAATATGCGCTAGAGGCAATCATGTATGATGATATTTTCCATTGTATTTATAAAGTTATTAAGATGTCCTTGTATGAGCATCTGATGTATATCATTGAATATGTGATTCGGTTGTGGAACTATACATTCATGTTGTTTGTATTAAATATCCTTGGTCATCGAGGTTGTGCTGGACACATAACTTAGACCAATGTGAAAGTCGGCTTGATAACTCGGTTCCACTTGTCATGGGCATGGAGATGCCATTCCGACTTACACAGATCCGGCTAAAGAGTTTAACGAGTCGGATTGACCCATATTGAGGTACAACAAACAAGTTGTCATTTGTATATCTCAATCAATGTAATCCTTAGACCTGAAGTTATTGCATAGTCCGAGTTGAGGATCACCGACTTAGGTTTTGTCAAACGCTGATCCATAACTGGATAGTTATAAAGGCAGAGTTCCGGTCGACTAAGAATCAAGCTGCGTGATGTGAATAACCAAGATGGGATTTTGCCCCTCCACTCGGAGAGATATTCTCTGGGCCCTCTCGGATGATATGATTCGGAAAGCATGGCCATGCACGACTCGGTTAAGTGTTAACCGAGGCAACCGACTAAGAGTTAGTCGGGTGAATCACTTATCTCGGATCGAGAAGAGAGTCGGACTATTTAAGGGATGACAAATATTCACCTATAGTCTGACAAGGTATATCGTGAGGAAAAAGGGACTCGGACGTAAGTCGCATTGAAAAGGCAAGTCGCATGACTCTTTGGCGCTTGGGAGTCGGCACGTTCTGCTAGGAGCCGCTGCCGACTGATCGATTATGAGTCGGACTCCAATCGTGTCCGAGTAACCAAGAGCCTGCCGGGTCACACACTTAAGAGCAGGAGCAAGTTCAGATTGGATCTGAACCGGAAATCTGGTTGGGTTGGACCCAAGCCGGATGAGGACTGAGTTAGTGAGTTGGACTCGCGACGACTAGTGTTATATGGGCTTTAGTGAATGGGCCACAAGAGTGGAGCCCACGTTCACTCCCTATATATAGTGGAGCACCGTAACCCAGAAGGGAAAAAAATCGTTGATCGATTAGGGCATTCCATGTGTTGGAAACCCTAGCTCCACATCAGTCCTACCGTCGTTACGAACCTAGCAGTTCGCCGCCGGTGCTCCTCCTTGTATGTGTGGATACCAGCAGAGATGATGTACGATCAGCACCAGGATGATCGGATCGCAAAGGACTGCACTGCATCAACTGACGCGCTTCATCAGTAATCCGCAACTGCGCGTCTAGTGGTAAACCTCGTGGCCTTCTACCTCAGCTGGATGTTGGGATCACCACGTTAGAGGGAATTTTTTTTGTTTTATCTCTATGTGGCCCAACAGTCTATCGGGGAAAGCCTCTGGCCAGTCTCCGGCAAGGTCGGATATGCTACATTAGCACAACTTTTTTGCTACACGGTCGCCGGTGAGGTCTCCGGCGAAATCTCTGGCGAGGTCCAGTCTATTTTTCTATTTTTAGACCGAACCATTTTCTGCTACATGTAGAAAAAGCGGGACTATTTATAGCAAAAATTGGTATGTTTGTAGCAAAAACAGGATTCTGGGGCTTTTTTGGGACACGTGTCAGCAGGGGACCCGGGGGATTTTGGAAAATTATCCCCCGGAGACGCCTATTACCGTCTTTTTTTAGTGTGTAGATTTACTCTAAACCTCAGTGAACCTACGTATTAAATATTAAAAGAAGTATAGATATATTTGCTTCACAAAGCTAAAACATCTTATATTTTGAAATGAGGAAGTATTGGACGAGTTGGATAAAAAATTCCGTCCAACCACATTTCCCAAACAGTTTTTCTATCCGGCGCTATCCTATAGCATGTCCGGTGTCCCTAGGTCGTCTTAAACCCAAATGACGTGTTGTGGGCATGCTGGTTGAAGCTAGGTAGGATACCGACAACCGGGTATCACATGCTAGCGACCCAACCCATTCTTCCATCACACCTCGCATCTCTCCTCTTGCCCAAGGCCTCTTGATATGAGTATGCCCTACGAATGTCTGATGTTAGCCTACCCGGTTTGGCCCAGCAGGAGCCCATGTAGCGATGCACCCCTGACGATGAAGCCTAGGAGAAATACGGGTGGCCCAAGCCCAAGCGGGATTTGACTCCTTGGGGAACAAGGCTAGCTCTAGATAGAATTTCAAAGGAAAAAACCATAAACCTGTAACCGATTCGACCTATCCTTGAGACGTGGGAGAACCACCTCCTTTTCGGCACCATTGAATCCATCATCCACTCGCCGGCGACCCGCCAAGATTTCGATTCCATAGGAGACAGAGTCGATATGATGCTGGGGAGCCTATGCTTCTAGGTGGGCCAAGTCGGCACCCTCCGCCTCCCTGAGTGGGTAGTGCCTTCGGCGATCGCACCTGCTTCGTTGGTGCCACCCATTGGCGTCTTAAGCACGCCCTCACTGGCGTACGATTCAGATGATAACAATAGCTGCAACTCCGATATGTGCAACCCTCCTACGGAGGAAGGAACCTACGGTTCCAGATCTACGAACTACAGGAGAAACGACCTCCCCCACCGGTACATGTGCACGATTGTCGTCGACGCCCATGTCAACAATGGAGCCAATCCACCAGCTCCCCCTACCGCTGCGAACAGAGGTCCGCCCCCTCCAAACGCCAACGGCAACACTCACCTGAACCCAGATGGGACTGCCCCTCGCAACCAAAATTCCACTAATGGTGACGAGGCGACTTGACAGAAGATTCGACTCAACGAGGTCGAGTGGGAGAGAGTCTGTGACGCCGTGCGCGTCAACCCCCTACCGCTAGACGCTTCACGCGACATGCTGATGGGCTACCACTGGCTCCTCATGAAGTAGCACAACCGACAGGTTGCCAGCACAAAGAATTTGAACAACGTCGGAGGGCACCCGATGAGTCGAGCGCTTGACGAGCCGCGCTCTCCTCCATCGATGGGTCCTCTTCGAAAGGGAACAACGGCAATGCCGCCTACAAGGGCCGCTCTCGACTGAAGCGTATGGACCCTAGTGCCAGACGCGAAGGCACCAAGGCGCTCGACCTGTTGATAGAGGCTTAGATCATTGTAGAGCTTCGTTGGGAACCCCCAAGAGGAAGGTATGATGAGTACAGCACACTACAAGGAATATGGCTATATATGACCCTCTATTTTCGTCACAAAATCGTCACAATAGTCCATTTATGACGATTTTGAGATCGTCGAAAGCTGAGCGTCGCAAATGAACTATAACGACGATTTTAGTGAAATCGTCATAACCGTCTATGACGATATTGGATCGTCATAACCATTATGACGTTCCGATATCGTCACTGACAAACTGGTCTCGCTAGGTCAGATCCTACGTGGCTGAGCCTACGTGGCACACAATCAACCCAGTGCATTTCAAAAATTACATGGGCCAAGCCAACAATTCAGTCCATTAATATTTTTCTATCAATTCTCGTTCTACTTGGGCCAAGCCCAGCATTTTTAGCCTTTTTATTTTGGGGGTCATGGCCTTTTTACCATTCAGCTCTTTTTATTTTCAACCATTTTCCCCATGAATTGTAAATTGTTCCAGTCGTTATGGCCTTTTAGCAGTCCAAATAGCATTTGGATAAACACACAGGTATTACACAAATAATATTTTGGTAAGTGCATCTCAAATCGCATTCAATAATTGTAACCAAAATTGTAACCCAGGAATGGTCCACTTCCACAAATAATACAATCATGCATAATTCACATAACCCAGGAATATTAAACATCTACAAAATTACATCATAGTATATTACAAATATTCCATAGTTCAAATCACACACCACCACAAAAATATGAATATCAACTCTGTGCTAAGTATGAAGCCTTCAGTTCTTTCATCTTTAGCCTGCAGCTCATTTAAAAGAGAGGAAATGATCGTTATGGTTTCCATTCAAAGAAAGAAATATCTTCTAAAATTAACATAGATCAGGTAGAAAGAAAATAAATAGATGTGCATATCAATTCTGAAGCTATTAGCAAACATTATATTGGTGATACAAACCTATATCACTGGAGTTACTTTCATACTGCAAGCAACCATGAATCCACAGTACATGCATCAACACCCATTGTCATTACTTTCACACTTGGCATATAGTACAAAACTACAGAAGTAAACCTGTGATAGCACAAACCATTGGAGTATAACTTTTAGGCCACAAGATTTTTATTTTCTATAAACTATAGTTATAAAACAACAAGCTTTTTAGGTTCTGCATTTTGCATAATATACATCAATACAATGGTACACAAAATAATTCTCGATATCCTTAGTCTCTACATGAATAGACATAAAACAAATCGTTCATAGCAAACCTACGGCAAGGTAAACATTACTTGCTCGGGAGAAATCTTGCTTGAAAACTCATTCACACACTACTCGATAGCTCTCCTAACTAATTTGCTGAAGTACTACAACCAAACTAAAGCCCCAAATTCAGTATCGTGGATCATATGCTCTAAACCAGACTGCATATGTAGTGAAACAATGATGGCTGGCTGGGTTACCTGCAGCAGATCGGTAGCAGGGACGATAAGCACCAGCTGGGTTACCTGCACAACGCCTTGATCACCAGCGCGCTCAAGTTAGATGCAACCAACCCCAGTACTGCACCGACCATGGGGCTGTCTTGGTGACATAGAGAACATTGTCGATCTAGATCCCTGAGCCGATAGTCCTGAGGTACTTCCTGGAGCACCCGATGACGAAGGCCTTCTTGTCCGGCACGATGCTGACGCACCAGTTCACTGGTGTGCTTAGCCCGTCGAACCTACAACGACAGCACAAAACTTTAGTGATATGCAGTGAGAACAAGGGGAACGATATACAGCCTGCAGCAACCGGGATGAGGCCTCCTTGAGCGCTATGAAGTGAGAACAAGAGGTACTTTAAGAAAATGTAAAAAATGCAAAACATATGCCAAAAAACAAAGGCTTCAAATTAGATACAAGATATTTATTCACAGAAGATCTGTAGAACCAGTACTACAGGAACAAAAATACACCCAGCAGCTTTTCCATGTTTGATAGTGATTTGGTACCACTAGATTTTCATTACTAACATACAATGCTTCATTGGTATAGCGCAAACAAGTATAGAATTGCATTATTTTACAGTGCTTTGCATTAGATAAAGATTTTGAATTTCAACAAAAAGCATATGTAAAGAACTACAAATGCACAAACAACCTTTGAACTTGATCTTCCCCGGATTTTGCAAAGAACTACAGCTCAAGGGTGTTCCGCTGTAGCTCATCCTACACCAACCACAAACAAACAACTCGGATTAGCCGACCAATAGCAAGCATAGATCATTCAACAACCATTTAGTTTCAAGTAAAGAGTAGCATGATTGAACTGGCAAAATACAAACTATTTCAGATCAATATGAGTTCACGACCAGTAGAAAGTAAGGTGCAAAAGCAACAACCATTGCATGCAGCAAGAACATTAAGTAGTAAAAATAATGCCTAATATAATTACTAGACAGTAGCAAGAACATTAAGTGATACATATGTATATAATATGAATATCGTACTGTCAAATCAAGATTCCAGCATAATATAACATGGTATGGTCTAAAAGTCCCAAGTTACCATGGTCTAAATCTCCCAAGTAAAAGCCGCTAGTAAGAAAATAGAAGCAATTCAGAACATAACGATTAGCTTCCACATTAGGTAGGGACTTCAAACGATAGTAATGCATGACATCGGCCATCAACCAAGTAAAAAAGGAAGGAGGATGGAATAGACCGACAGACTTATCTAATCAGGAGAAGACAACATTGCTTTGGTTGTAGCGCGGTGGGATCGACACTGAGAATCCGGTGCCATGTCCAGAATTTATGCACTCCAGCACACTCTCCACTGGGACTAGGGGAACTAGCAACCAAGAAAGGTAGGTGTTAGTAAGCATCAAGGAGGCTGTTGTAGGTCAAACCAGGTAAAATAAAGAGAAGTTTCCACAAGATGGATATGAACAATGTTATACTAGAATACACTACATATGTGCAATAGACTTACATTGTATAAAGCAAAACCTTATATAAAGAGTCAATTACAATGTAGAAAGAAGATAATCAAACAAACAGACTGTAAACAGTTTCTCCATGACCTAACACTTATCCTGTAGGTGGACACGTCCACGGCTGCCCACCAAACAGCCGCTTGTGCACATTTTACTTAGATGGGACACTGCCTAAAAAATATTCTTTCATCAATAATAACAAACATTTAAACATAATCATGCTTGATGCTTTTGTCGTGATGCTTTAGTCGTGATGCTTTTGTCGTGATGTCTAAGTGATAATAATGTAGTAAAAGAGTCCGGTTAGTGGAGTGGACTGATAAGGAACCAGTAGGTACTAGATCAAATAAGAGCCTGTTGAAACTTGTCCAGACCATTACTGTTGCCTCCCTAAATACTTGCGATTTAGACTAGCAACCTCGAGTTTATTGGGGCAGTTTGGATCAAGGAATCACCTCATACATCACATGATGATCCTACAACATTGGTGGGTGACCCAATCCCTCACTTCATATTAGGTGATGATGAACCAACCCATTACATTCCTCAAACTAAACAAGGGAGCTAGGATTGCATGGTCAATTCACAACGGTGAAACCAAATAACCCTTTTGCATAGGCCCAACTTTATGTATCATGGTAAGCAAAACACATAGTGCATTAACTAAAAAAGGGCTGCAATCCATTTTGTTTCTAGCAGTAACAGTTGAAGCACAAAGTTATTCTAGTGAAGATTCAACTTGCAGATTGGACATATCCAGTATAGAGCATCCAACAATGATAGCTAAAATCACAAGACTGGAGTTCTACTAGGAACAGAAGCACATTAGATCTATAAAATCACAAGACTGGAGTTCTACTAGTAACATCGAAAGGAGGTGCGTTTGTTGGTCACCTTGTGGAGGTAGTGGCAGAATCACAGTGGTAGATGGGCTGCGGTGGCGAGGGCTGCAACTTCCATGGCGAGTCGACAACAAATAGGGATGCGAACCCAATGTCACCAAGGACCAGCGTGTTGAGGACCTAGCAGGATCCTCTGGCCAGGACCAGTCATCACCAAGTTCGCTTGGTATCCGAGAAGAACGGATCTGTTGTCATCGTAGAGGGCGAGCAGGACGTCGTCGGGAAGATGAAGATCCCGTAAGATTCCACCGGCTAGGTGGAGAGGAGGGCTTGGTGTATAGGTGAGCGGTGAGCCTGGGATCTAGAGACGGCGGCGACATCCCAATCAACTGCTTCGTCCCCATTGGCGGCGACATCCACATCGCTGCTTGTCAGGTTCGGCTGATCTGCGTGTGCGTGAGATGGAGGCTACGGGGCGGATGGTGTGAAGCGGGTTTGGTCTAGGAGATGGCCTAGATGGCTGTTGCATATGAGATGGCAGCGTGGGCATGATGGCTGCGGCGGGTGAGGGGGTGGTTGCGGCGGAGGAGAGAAGAAAAGAGGGGCGACGATGGAGAGAAGAAAAATGGGGGCGGCGGCTATGAGAAAAAAATCTAGGGTTCGGCCGCACCTCTATATTTTGTTTCCCGGTTGACTCAGATTTGGCGTGACTGGGCGCCAAGTGGGTGGCAAATGGAAATATTCCCGCTTCTGCGCACGGTGAAGAGGTGCCATGTCATCGATCCACAGCAATTTCCCACATATCACAATCCCAACCGTTCATCATGTCCATATCCAACGGCCTATATTGCCTTCTCTTATGTCTTGTTGGTTATGACGATTTGACATACTCAAACTATGATGTTTTTAGACAAATCGTCTTAAATATTCAGGGTTTGGACTCTATCAAGCGGCTTACGACCATATGGTACAAAATTGTCATAATTCTGTGACGATTTTATCCATAGTCACTATCAAAAGGTCATAGATTGACACATTCCTTGTAGTGGCAATAAGTTTTCCCTCAGTAAGAAACCAAGGTTATCGAACCAGTAGGAGGAAGGAAATGACTCCAAGGTGTTGCTAACAACTTGAAAACCTGCACAACACAAACTCAAGACTTTGCCCCAATGAACAGTGAGGTTGTCAATCTCACCGGTTTGCTGAAAACAAAGGATTAAACGTATGGTGTGGAAGGTAATGGTGGCTTGCAGAAAGTAAACAGTAGCAGCGGAAGATGTATCAATGGTAAAGATTGGACCGGAGTCTATAGTTCTAGAGGTGTTCTCCTTAAGATAAACAACATAAAATGCTGGGTAAACAAATTACAGCGAGGCAATTGACAGGATAGAGCAAGGCATAACAATGCAATACTAGGCATCATGATCCTATGATATTCGATTGGGCATTACAACAATATACATAGACCGCCATCCAACTTCATCTATGACTAGTAATCCACCTTCAGGTTATCATCCGAACCCCCTCCAGTATTAAGTTGCAAGCAACGGATAACTGCTTTAAGCAATGTGTGTAAAGTAAACAATACAATTGTTCCATGAGCAAAAGATCTTTTTTTCACCCTAGTAGCAACATCACATCTACAACCTTAGAGATTTCTGTCACTTCCCCATATTCAATAGAGACATGAACCCACTATCGAGCATAAATACTCCCTCTTGGAGTCACTAGCATCTACTTGGCCACGATAGCTACTAGAAACGCAGAGCATGCAAGATCTCAAACAACACAGACATGATAGAATCAATAAGATAAAACCATTAACCAATCTGACATAGTAATCTCAATATCCATCGGATCTCCGCAAACACAACATGCATGATTACAAATAGATGATCTTGATCATGAACGGAGCTTACAAGATCTAAAGATGGTAGCACAAAGGACGAGAAACAACCATCTAGATACTGTATGGACCCATAGTCCAAGGTGGAACTACTCACGCAACATACCAGAGGCTGGCATGGTAATGAAGAAGGCCTCTAGGATGATCTCTCCCCTCCGACAGGGTGCCGGGAAGAGATTCAGATCCCCTGATCTAGGGACGATGGTGGCGACGACACGAACTGTTTCGTGGAGATCTGATGGGGTACTTAGGGTTTTGGTACCGGGGGCTTCTTATATGTGAAGGGGGATACCGAGGCGGCCGCACCCCCCAGGCGTGGGCTAGGCCTGGCCGCACGACCAGGTAGTGTGGGCCCCTCGTGGCCCACCTCCGACTCGTCTTCTGGCTCCCTGTTCTCCTCGGTGAAATATTGAATTTGTCTTTTGTCCTGTCCAATTCCGAGAATATTTATTTTGTGGCTTTTCTGGAACCAAAAACAATAGAAAACAGGCAAATGGCACTGTGGCATCTTTTTAATAGGTTAGTTCTAGAAAACGTATAAAAATACCTCAAAATGTAGACAAAGAAAAGCAAAGTAGATACTAAACAAGCACGGAACATCAAAAATTATAGATACGTTTACGACGTATCAAGCATCTCCAAGCTTAACTCCTGCTCGTCCTCGAGTAGGTAAGTGATAAAAAGAATAATTTTTGAGGTGACATGCACCATCACAATCAAGATCAAACCATTTGCAAGCATTGAAAGCTGGGATCAAAGTACTCTAAACATGAGCTTGAAGGATGAAGTTCTAACAATAAGACATATCAACTATGCTGCAACATGAAAGGATACAAACAAAGATTCATGATTAACAATGCATTGAAAGACGTTTGTTTGTTTCACATATAGAAAACATAGCATAGTGGCATTCAGCTTGTCCCTCATGGAGTAGAAAAATAAATGTATAGGACACCTTCA
This sequence comes from Avena insularis, assembly GCA_023614405.1. Taxonomy (NCBI): domain Eukaryota; kingdom Viridiplantae; phylum Streptophyta; class Magnoliopsida; order Poales; family Poaceae; genus Avena; species Avena insularis. The sequence goes on from CM042697.1 coordinate 374,404,478, forward strand.
AAGTTCATAAGGGTGACTAGATACAAATAGTTCAAGAGCAAGCAATATCAACAATATGAATCAATCAATAAGTTTTGGGACAATGCACATAGAACTAAAAATGGCAACTATGCTCTCTTAATTGGTGCCTAAGGATAGAAGGTGGAGACTCAATATAAAAGTGAAAGAAAGGCCCTTCACAGGGAAGCAGGGATTTCAAGTTTCATAAAGAGCTTCCAAAAATTATGGCACTTGTTAGCTTTCAGCTCTCATTGCCCCTATCATAAGTATCTTGAAGTGATTAAGGTTAAAGTGAACAAAGATGGAGTATATGCTTGACAAAGTATAAGTTCGCAATCTCATGTCCCTTGAGTACGAGGGCCGCTCCTCATGCTACTCAACTTTAGTCACCGGTAAGTTCTTGTCATAGTAAGTACATGTCTATCATAGTGAACCGCCAACGAGGTACCCCTTGCCCAATGATATATGAGCTATCCCATATAAAAATGACAAGGCAAGCAGACAATGAGCATCTCAGCAATCTTCTTATTTACCATGGGAAAATTGTTCTTTTTTCTCTCTTTCCTCTTTTATCATCTTTTTTACTTTTCTCAATCTCTTTTTTTCTATCTCACTTTTTTATAAGAAAACTGCTTCATAGATTGCTCACTATGGTGATGCTGTAAGTTTTCACCATGATTAGGCATGGCTTAGGCTAACGGCCCAGGTGTTTCTCTAACACATATACATAACTCCATGGACTTACAAGATCCCCTTTCATGTCACACCGACGACATCCATAAACAAAAGAGCATGATATCAACTGGGTAGATATTTCCAGGTGTTGAAGTGTTCCCCGTGACAGCACAGTTGTGCTAATCCCAACTTATAAGTGCAAGCATATACAACATAGATGACACAATGGTTCAAGTTTATTAGGGGCAAAAAAATAAAGTGTGCCATCAAGTTTGTGAGAGCTTTAATCACTAATTTTCACATAACAAGTTTAATTTGGAAGATAGACAAAACAAGAATATACTTGGAATGGTGTAATACACCATGCATAGGAATTTATAGTGGACACTTTGTTATAACTTGGTTTCTTGGGAGTTGGATACATGAGTAGAGATTACTCAATACAAGTGGAGGCTAGCAAAAGACTGGGAGCGACCAACTAAGAGAGCAATAATGGCCATAATCATGCAGAGCGACAAAACATTACTAATCAAAGAATAAAGTGGTACTACAAGTTAGAACTAAATGATCATAGAGGCTAAGGTGACTGGTTCATAGTCATAACATGGTGTGAACATGTGCCAAGTCAACCCAAACAAAGCATCAAAGAAGAATACCACAATACTATGCTTTTGTCTGCTAAAACAACGCGTGATTCTTTCAAGGCACATTAAGCAATCCTAATTGTTTGGAACAAGTCATGCTATAGAAATAATCACTAAGCATAAGGTCAAAACAACATATAGCATGACATGATAAAGTCTAAGTTACAGTCAAAGCAAGCTCCTTCTTGTACTACTAAAGCAAGAACTTCCTACTCCTTTCCAACACCAATATACTTATTTGAAACAACACAGCGAAAGCGGGGGTCCACCTACTTTATTAAAGCAAACTAAGAAAACGAAAACCCAAAATGAAAATTAAGACGCTCCAAGAAGAACACAACTGTTCATGAAACAATAAAAACAAACTGTCTAGAAAGACCTGAGATTTTTATTGATGAAGAAGGGGATGCCTTGGGAATCCCCAAGCTTTGACGCTTGTACCTCTTGAATATTTCTTGGGGTGACACGGGGTGGCATCCCCAAGCTTGAGCTTTAGTCCATTCTTCATCTCATTACATCATTCTTCCCTTACACCTGAAATTTTCCTTCATACAAAACTTCACACAATCTTCATTAGCAAAATTAGTGCATCCAAAAGATATAGACCTTTGGGGTTTAGTTTCAAAACATCAAAACTTACATTAAAGACAAAAGCTAATATATCAATTTCCTCAAAAATCTCAATTTACCAAAGAGAACCCAAAAAGGAATCAATAAAGAAGCAAATGCAAATAATGACAGAAACCTGTGAAAATAGACCAGCAGGTGAAAACCGATTTTTTTGAAGACCTTCTGTTGCTCAAATCAAAAAGTGTTGAACTAACGAATGTTAGCAAACAACTTGGGGGTTTTATTCAGACAATTACAGCTCAATCCAACATACATAGATTTTTCAAGAATTTTTATAGTGGAGCATTAAAATCTATTTCGGGATAGCAACTTCCCCAAATCTTACTTCCCTCTCATTAGAGGTTATTGTTGGCACAAAAATCAAAAAAAGGATAAGGAGAGGTTATTACAGAAGTAATAACTTCCAAGACTCAAGAAAACTATTGGGTTATCTCCCAAGAAGTACTTTTCTTTAACGCCTTTAAGTTAGGTACAAGAAGCAAAAATCAAGTGTTTTCAAATGAAGAAGCATTGACATAAAATTTTGCTTTCAAAGGAGGAGCAAAGGGTAACTTACCTCTCCTCATAGGGAAGTGTTCAATACCTTTCTTGAATGGAAATTGATATTTAATGTTGCCTTCTTTCATATCAATGATGGCACCAACAGTTCTAAGAAAAGGTCTTCCCAAAGTAATATGACAAGAAGCATTGTACTCAACATGCAAAACATAGAAATCAATAGGGACATAGGCATTGTTAACCATAATAAGAACATCATTAACACTCCCCATGATTTTCTTTTTAGCATTATCATCAAGTGGGACATCCAAATAGCAATCTTCCAAAGGTGGCAAATCAAGAATTTCATAAATCTTTCTAGGCATAATAGACACACTAGAACCAAGGGCACATGAAGCTTTGAGATCAAAGTCATTCACTTGCATATTAATGATGGGTTCCCAACTATCTCCTACTTTCCTAGGAATAGAGGCTTTGTGTTTCAATTTTTCTTCCCTAATTTTAATGAGAGGATCTATAATGTGTTTGGTGAAAGCCACATTCATATCACTAGCATTAGGACTTCTAGCAAACTTTTGTAGGAACATAATCACTTTAGAAATATTGCAACCATCAAGATTAAAATCAAACTTAGCATCACTAGTAGTAGACTCATTGGGTTTAGGCATTGTTGTAGGAGGAATAGGGACTTCTTGTGGTTAACTAGCATCCATATTGGTGGTGGTAATAGTGCAAAAACTGTTGTTTCTAGCAATTCCAGCTTCTCTTTCCCACTTAGCATGTAGTTTAGCTAACAGTCTAACATTTTCATCAATAGTAACTTGTATGGCATGAGTAGGAGCAAAGGTACTTTCCAAGGTTTCAGGTTTAGCATCCATTTTATTAATCAAAGAGGACTGTGCTTCAGACAAAAATGAAATATTTTTCTCAACATTCAAAAGCTTTTCCTCCACAGTCTTGTTGAAAGTGGTTTGTTTACTAATAAAGTCTTTAAGCATGCCTTCAAGTTCAGAGGGAGCACTTCTAGTATTGTTGTTGTAGGAATTTCCATAAGTATTACCATTATTGGGAGGATAAGGCCTATAATTATTGTTACTGCCAAAATTATTCCTATAGGCATTGTTGTTGAAATTGTTGTTTCTAATGAATTTCACATCAACTTGCTCTTCTTGAGCAACCAAAGAGGCTAAAGGAACATTATTGGGATCAATATGACCTTTTCAATTAACAAGCATAGCCATGATAACATCAATTTTATCACTCAAAGAGGAAGTTTCTTCAACAAAATTTAGCTTCTTACGATGTGGAGCTCTCTCAGTGTGCCATTCAGAATAATTAACCATCATATTATCAAGGAGCTTTGTTGCAACACCCATAGTAATGGTCATAAAGGTACATCTAGCAGCTGAATCCAATAGATTACTTGAAGAGAAGTTTAACCCTGCATAAAAAGTTTGGATAATCATCCAAGCAGTCAGTCCATGAGTGGGACAATTCTTTCCCAAAGATTTCATTCTTTCCCAAGATTGAGCAACATGTTCATTATCAAGTTGGTTAAATTTCATTATTTCACTTCTCATAGATATAATCTTAGTAGGAGGATAGTATTTTCGAATAAAAGCATCTTTGCACTTAATCCAAGAATCAATACTATTTCTAGGCAAGGATAGCAACCATTCTTTAGCTTTTCCTCTCAAGGAGAAAGGAAACAATTTGAGATTTTTAATATCTCCATCTACATCCTTATATTTTTGCATCTCACAAAGTTTAACAAAGTTATTGAGGTGGGCAGCAGCATCATCAGAACTAGCACTAGAAAATTGCTCTTTCATCACAAGATTCAACAAAGCAGGCTTAATTTCATAAAAGATAGCATCAGGAGCAGGTGGAGCAATAGGTGTACTCAGGAAATCATTGTTGTTTGTGCTAGTGAAGTCACACAACTTGGTGTTCTTAGCAGAGTTCATTTTTGCAAAGGTGGAGCAAGCCAACAGTAGCAGCAACTAGAGTAGGAACTAATTTTTTGTGTGTTTTTGAAAAGAAAAGGCAAACCAAACCAAACTATTTTTTTTGGATTTTTTGATAAAAATAAGCAAGCAAAACAAAGAAAATAAACTAAGCAAAACAAAATCAAAGTAAAGAGAAAGGTTGTGAAGGACTCCCCTTGTGAAGTCGTCCTTATCCTCCCCGGCAACGGCACCAGAAAACTCGTAGATAGCGGCTCAGATCATTGTAGAGCTTCGTTGGGAAACCCCAAGAGGAAGGTATGATGAGTACAGCAATAAGTTTTCCCTCAGTAAGAAACCAAGGTATCGAACCAGTAGGATGAAGGAAACGACTCCAACGTGTTTCTAACAACTTGGAAACCTGCACAACACAAACTCAAGACTTTGCCCCAATGAACAGTGAGGTTGTTAATCTCACCGATTTGCTGAAAACAAAGGATTAAACGTATGGTGTGGAAGGTAATGGTGGCTTACAGAAATTAAACGGTAGCAGTGGAAGATGTATCAATGGTAAAGATTGGACCGGGATCCACAGTTCACTAGAGGTGTTCTCCTTAAGATAAACAACATAACATGCTGGGTAAACAAATTACAGCAAGGCAATTGACAGGACAGAGCAAGGAATAACAATGCAATACTAGACATTCATGATCCTATGAGATTCGATTGGGCATTTCAACAATATACATAGACCGCCATCCAACTTCATCTATGACTAGTAATCCACCTCTAGGTTGTCATCTGAACCCCCTCCAGTATTAAGTTGCAAGAAACAGATAACTTCTTTAAGGAATGTGTGTAAAATAAACGATACAATTGTTCCATGAACAAAAGATCGTTGTTTTCTACCTAGTAGCAACATCACATATACAACCTTAGAGATTTATGTCACTTCCCTAGATTCAATAGAGGCATGAACCCACTATCGAGCATAAATACTCCCTCTTGGAGTCACTAGCAACTACTTGGAAAATATAGCTACTAGAAACAAAGAGCATGCAAGATCTCAAACAACACAGACATGATAGAATCAATAAGATAAAACTATTAACCAATCTGGCATAGTAATCTCAATATCCATCGGATCCCCGCAAACACAACATGCATGATTACAAATAGATGATCTTGATCATGAACGGATCTCACAAGATCTAAACATGGTAGCACAAAGGAGGATAAACAACCATCTAGCTATTGTATGGACCCATAGTCCAAGGTGGAACTACTCACGCATCATACCGAAGGCTGGCTTGGTGACGAAGAAGGCCTCCGGGATGATCTCTCCCCTCCGGCAGGGTGCCGAGAAGAGATTCAGATCCCCCGATCTGGGAAGATGGTGGCGGTGGCTACAGACTGTTTCATGGAGATCTGATCGGGTACTTATGGTTTTGGTATCAGGGGCTTCTTATAGGAGAAGGGGGAGACCCAGGGGGTTCCCGAGGCGGCCGCACCCCACAGGCGCAGGCCAGGACTGGCCGCGCTCCAGGGGTTGTGGGCCCCTCATGGCCCACCTCCATCTCGTATTCTGGCTCCGTGTTCTCCTATTGACTTTGGCTTTTGTCCCATCCAATTCCGAGAATATTCATTTTTTGGCTTTTTTGGAACCAAAAACAACATAAAACAGGCAACTGGCACTGTGGTATCTTGTTAATAGGTTAGTTCCAGAAAACGTATAAAAATACCTCAAAGTGTAGACAAAGCAAATCAAAGTGGATACTAAACAAGCATGGAACATCAAAAAATATAGATACGTTTACGATGTATCACCTATCCTTCATGTCGATGGACTCGCAGGGGAACATGATGCCCAAGACGCCGCAGGACGCAGTCATAGCAGCTACTACGTACCTTCTTGTCAATCAACCACCAAACAGGGATCCAGGATCCGCCGTCCATACGTCTGCAATCGCAGACCTCGGCCTCGTCAGAGCCGCGCTAACCGGAGAAGAGGCTCCGAAGCCGAGGAAAAGGCTGCGGTAAAATTTACAAGGAGCCGCACACCTTCGTCTGATGAGGAAGATCACGACTTGTCGTCGCGATCCCACAGCCAACAGCGAAGGAGCCGCAACTAAGATGCTCGTAATGAGATCACACAGTGCAAGATCGATAAATCACGCAAGAGGACACATAACCATAGGATGAGGGCACAGATCTCTATGGCGCAAGATGCTTCAGCAGGGCCATACAGCAGACACGGATGCCTAAGGGATTCAATCTCCCATCGGATAACCCAAAGTTCGACGGCCTACAGGAGCCAAAGATTTTAGTGGACGACTACATCTTGTCAATCAAGCTGCACGGTGGGAGCAAGAATACGACCATGCAGTGCCTTCAATTGCAGCTGAGGGTGCTGCCAGGGCCTGGCTTAACAACCCCCCTCCAGATCCATCCGCAGTTGGGAAGAGCTAGTCTACTGCTTCATTCACAACTTCAAGGGCACCTGCAAGAGACCAGCCTCCATCGAAGAGCTGCGCGCCTACTGCCAGTGGTCCAACGAGTCCATCTGCTCCTACGTCCAGCGCTGGTTCGTCATAAAAAACTCTGTTGAGAACATCTCAGAGGAAAGAGCAATCGACGCCTTTAATGGTGGCGTAAGGCGACGCAAACTCAGAGAGGATCAGGGCTGCATCAAGCCCAAAACCATCGACCATCTGATGGACATTGCCAACCGCTGGGCTGATGGCAAAGACACCATCAACTGAACACTTTCGGATGACGAATAAAACCTCGGCTGCAGGCATGACCATCGCAGAAAGAGAAGAGCATGCGTCTACAATGATCACGAATAAATCGACATGGTCGCGGCTGGCTATGCCGATCGCCGCGACAACGGGAACCACAGCAGCGGCTACCGTAGTGGCAGCTACCGCGATAGCGGTAAAACCACCTAGTCATTTCAACGTCGTGCTCGTGACGATGAGACATCCACGTTTGAAAACCTGTCAGGTCCCTGCACCATTCACTTCTACATCGATAAACATGATGGCAAAAAGAAATCCAGCCACCTGCTCAAGGACCACAGGGAGTTACAAAAGCGCCATGAGGGTTACGCCCAGTTGCGACGTGACACAGTGAATTAGGGGTTTGGCTCTTCGCCTAGGCCCATCACATATGGCGCCCCACCCCCACCACCCGGACGACCCGCATAGCCCACGGCTGCTTTCCGGCCCAGAATAATGGAGCAACACAGTACCCATGACCGCTGGGTACCATGATGATACAAAAGGGGCGTCCATCCAACATGATCCAAAAAACGATCACCCACCAGATAAATCTGGCCGTCATGTCTCCACCAGACATACCTGAGTACCTCAGCGGATCTAATTCTTGCATCACCTTCGACAAATCCGACCATCCTCGCTAAATTCCTCGCCTAGACCACTCCGTCCTAGTGCTTGAGGCTTAGATCAACGAGTTCGAGATGAGTCGCATGTTCATGTACGGCTAAACCTTATGTTCGTTAGCACACTCAAAGCTATGTGGATCCCGCTATGCATCCTAGAGGCATCATATACAACCTTCCATGGCATCGTCCTAGGGAAAGGAGTGTTCCCCCTGGGCAAGATATGCCTCGACGCCATCTTCAGCACCCCGAAGAACTTTAGGTGCGAATGGCTTGAGTTCAAGGTGGTCGACTGGCCTTCAAAATACCAGGCCATCCTCGGTCGCGTGACATTCACAAGATTCTTGGCAGTACTGCACTATGCGTACCTCCTGCTAAAGATGCGAGGACCCAACTGTATCATCACCATCCCAGAGAGCTTCACCAAGTCTGATAGCTGTGATAGAGACTTCACCAAGTCCTTCGGCATGCAAGAGGAGCTCGCAAGGTTGAAGGAGCCGATAGACAATAGTCTGCCCCCGGTGACCAAGCAGAATGCACCCTACTTATCCTTCGACTCCACAATCAACATTAAGTTGTTGCAGGTCCACCCAACGGACCCCACCAAGACGGACCTCATCGCTAATAACCTGAGTTCTGCATAGGAAATCGCGCTCATCGAATTCCTCCATGAGCGCTGGGAAATCTTTGCCTGATGTCCTGCGGACATGCGAGGAGTTTCCAGGAAATTCGCCGAGCATGCACTCAATGTATATGCGGATGCGCGACCAGTCAAGCAAACGATGCGTCGATTTTCCGAAGGAAGAGCTGAAGCGATTGGTATCAAAGTCAACAGACTCCTCGATGTTAATTTCATAAGGGAGATTAAAGAGAGAACCTGGGTAGTTAACCTCGTGGTGGTTCCTAAGAAGGACACGGACATCCTGCGGATGTGAGTGGACTTTACGGCCCTCAACAAGCACTGCCCAAAGGACCACTTCCCTCTGTCGCGGTCAACCAAATAATTGACTCCACCGTGTGATGCGAATGACTCCTGTTCCTTGATGCCTACTTAGGCTACCATCATATTCGACTGAAGGCCGAGGATCAAGAAAAGACAACATTGATTACACCGTTCGGAGTTTTTTGCTACAACAAAATGCCTTTCGGGCTCAAGAACGTAGGTGAAACCTATAAAATGTGTATGTAGGCCTGCCTGAAAATTCAAATTGGTCGGAATATCCAAGTCTATGTCGACGACATAGTAGTAAAGACCAAGGAGAGCCGAACATTGATCGACGATCTCCGTGAGACGTTTAACAATCTTGATTGATACAGGATCAAGCTGAACCCAGAAAAGTGCGCCTTTGGCGTCCCATCCGGACAATTTCTTGGGTACTTCATCTCCGAGAGAGGTAACGAGGCCAACCCGAAGAAAAACAATTCTATTCTAGCCATGGAGAAGCCGAAAAACGTCAAGGGGATATTCTAGACGTATCGCAGCGCTCAGCAGGTTCATCAGACACATTGGCGAAAAGGCTCTCCCCTTCTACCAGATGCTCCGTAAGTCGGAGAAATTCGAGTGGACGACTGAAGCCGATGAAGCATTCGAAGACCTCAAGCGTCTACTCTCAACATCTCTGTGTAGGAAACACCGAAGGAGAAAGAGACCATGCTGCTTTACATCACCGCAACACACCAGGTGATAAGCACGGCACTCGTGGTCGAACGACCTGAAGAGGACAAAACCCACGGGGTGCAGCGCCAGGTGTATTACCTCAGCGAGGTACTGACACCTACAAAACAGAGGTATCCTCACTACCAGAAGCTCGCATATGGCGTATTCATGTCTGCCTGTCGGCTACGCCACTACTTCCAAGAGCATCAAAGCATGGTCATCAATGACGCACCACTGTCAAACATGCTAAACAACCCCGAGGCCACATGGAGAGTGGACCTATGGGGCATCGAGCTGTTCCCATGGGACACCATCTACGAAAGGCACACCGCCATCAAATCGCAGGTGCTCCCTGACTTCTTCGTACACTGGATGGAGCTACAACTTCCAGACACCCCAGAATTGTCCTAGCTCTAGACGATGCATTTTGACGGATCCAAGTAAAGAGAAGGAGCTGGAGCCGGAGTAATCTTGACATCCCCACAAGGGGACAATATGATATACATCATGTGGATGTGATTTCGCGCATCCAACAACAAAGTTAGTACGAGGCGCCGATCCACCACATGCGGATGGCCAAAGTCTGCACTGCCACGCAGCTGGTCATCTACGGCGACTCCAACCTCGTCGTGTAGCAGATGATGAACCAATGCGACATCACCAGCGATAATATAATCCCCTACCACGACCTATAAAACACACTCGAAAGTGACTTTGACGGATGTGAACTGTGGAACATCAGCCGAGAAAGCAACAAGGTAAAGGACAAGCTCGCCAACATCGGATCCACCTGCGCACCAGTGCCCCCAGGTGTGTTCCTCGAACATATCTGTGAGTGCTCCATCAAGCGCAAAACCCCCAAGGACGCACCAGATGCCGTGGAGCACTCATGGGGTGAGCCACCCAAACAAACATATGCACCCGTAGAGCTAGAGAATGATGTCAAACTAGTGAACCTCATGCAAGTCTTGGCAATCAAGAAAACATGGGCTTAGCCGTACGTCAAGTACCAATTGAGCAAATAATTTCCGGACGACCCGACTCATGCTAGACAGATCGCCTGTCGCTCCAAGGCCATCACCATCATCAATGGGAAACTCTACAAACGGAGCATTACTGGGGTCCTCCAACAGTGATGGAAACAGCATCCTCCTCGGCAAAGTTCGGCGAAGAGATAGTGAAATACAAGTGGTATGGATGATTATAAGTGGTAACGGTGTCAGAAAAGAGCTTCTGACGGGGAGGTAAAGACTAAAGGCAAAAATATGGAAGCAAGAAAACATGTAACATATCTAGTTGCAAACGGTGTTTCAATGCTTAGAAACAAGGCCTAGGGATCATACTTTCACAAGTGAACACTCTCAATAAATATATTCTATTCATGATACTACCCTGAACTACTCTTTGGTTGGACAACTCTAATCCACGGTAGGGGTACAAAAGCAGTCCTTAAAGTTTGTAATCCCCACCTAGATAACCCCACACTGTCACCTTGAGCGCTAGATGGTTCCAACAAACACCACAATTTCATAAAGACATCCAACTCCAAATATACTCATGACAAGTATTTATGTAATCTATAGCCTAAGTGCCACACGGTGTGCACGCTGTCACTTTCACACACGTGGGGAGAGCAGAGATCTATTAAATCATTTGAGTAGCAGAGTAGATCTACTTGATTACAAGGTCATGACCACAACATGATCATGCATAGAGAGAGATGAACACATAGCTACCGGTAGAGCCCTTAGAATTGAGGAAGAACTACTCCCTCCTCATCATTGTAATCAGCAACGGTGATGTAGATGGTGGTGGATATCGATGGAGATGTCACCGGGGGCACTTCCCCATCCTAGAAGGGTGTCGGAACAGATACATCTGTCCCCCGAATCTTCCCATCGGTGGCGGCGACGCTGCGGAACTTTTCGTGGGTGTATGATTGACGATCTAGGGATTTCTCCCCGGGGGCTTCTTATAGGCGAAGGGGCAAGGCTAGGAGGCAGCCAGGGGGGCACACCCCCTAGTGGCACGGCCAGGGTGGGCTGGCGCCACCCTAGGGTGTGCCCACCCTGGTGCCCTACTCTATCTCTGCTTCGTTTTTTCGTATCGTTCCGAGAAAAATATGAAGATTGGCTTTTGTCCCGTCCAATTCCAAGAATGTTCATTTTTTAGCTTTTCTGAAACCAAAAACAGCAGAAAACTGGCAACTAACACTGTGGCATGTTGTCAATAGGTTAGTTCTAGAAAGTGTATAGAAATACCTCAAAGTGTAGACAAAACAAAACAAAGTTGATACAAAACAAGCATGGAGCATAAAAAATTATAGGTATGTTTACGACTTATCAAGCACCCCGAAGCTTAACTCTTGCTCGTCCTCGAGTAGGTAAGTGATAATAATAATAAATTTTGAGGTGACATGCACCATCACAATCATGATCAACCACTTGCAAGCATTGAAAGCTGGGATCAAAGTACTCTAAACATGAGCATGAAAGATAAAGTTCTAACAATAGGCAAAAGTATCTATGTTGCAACATGAAAGGATACAAACAAAGATTCATGAATAACAATGCATTAAAAGACGTTTGTTTGTTTCACATATACTCCCTCCGTTTCAAAATATAAGATGTTTTAGGTTTGTGAAGAAAATGTTTCTAAATTTCTTTTATTGTGTAGATTCACTCCAAACCTAAGTGAACCTACATACTAAAAGAAGTCTAGATACATTTGATTCACAAAGCTAAAACATCTTATATTTTGAAACAGAGGGAGTAGAAAACATAGCATAGTGGCATTCAGCTTGTCCCTCATGGAGTAGAAAAACATAAATGCATAGGACACCTTCAAAGTTCATAAGGGTGACTAGATACAAATAGTTCAAGAACAAGCAATACCAACATTATGAATCAATCAATAAGTTTTGGGACAATGCACATAGAACTAAGAATGGCAACTATGCTCTCTTAATTGGTGCCTAAGGATAGAAGGTGGAGACTCAATATAAAAGTGGAAGAAAGGCCCTCCACAAGGAAGCAGGGATTTCAAGTTTCATAAAGAGATTCCAAAATTTATGGTACTTGTTAGCTTTCAGCTCTCATTTCCCCTATCATAAGCATCTCGAAGTGATTAAGGTTAAAGTGAACAAAATATGGAGTATATGCTTGACAAAGTATAAGTTGGCAATCTCATGTCCCTTGAGTATGAGGGCCGCTCCTCATGCTACTCAACTTTAGTCACCGGTAAGTTCTTGTCATAGTAAGTACATGTGTATCATAGAGAACCGCCAACGGGGTAACCCTTGCCCAATGATACATGAGCTATCCCATAACAAAATGACAAGGCAAGCAGACAATGAGCATCTTAGCAATCTTCTTATTTACCGTGGGAAAATGGTGCTTTTTTCTCTCTTTCCTCTTTTCTCCTATTTTTTTTCTTTTTCTCAATCTATTTTTTCTATCTCTCTTTTTTATAAGCAGACTGCTTCATAGATTACTCACTTTGGTGATGCTGCAAGTTTCCACCATGATTAGGCATGGATTAGGCTAGCGGCTCAGGCGTTTCTCTAACACACATACATAACTCCATGGACTTACAAGTTTTCCTTTTATTTCACACCGATGACATCCATAAACAAAAGAGCATGATATCAACTAGGTAGATATTTATAGGTGTTGGAAGCGTTCCCCGTGACAGCACGGTTCTGCTAATTCCGAACGTATAGGTGCAAGCATATACAACATAGATGACACAATGGTTCAAGTTTATTAGGGGCAATAAAAATAAAGTGTGGCATCAAGTTTGTGAGAGCTTTAATCACTAATTTTCACATAACAAGTTTAATTTGGAAGATAGATTAAATAAGAATATACTTGGAATGGTGTAACACACCATGCATAGAAATTTATAGTGGACACTTTGGAATAACTTGGTTTCTTGGGAGTTGGATGCATGAGTAGATCTTACTCAATACAAGTGGAGGCTAGCAAAAGACTGGGAGAGACCAACTAAGAGATCAATAATGGCCATAATCACGCAGAGCGACAAAACATTACTAATCAAAGCATAAAGTGGTACCACAAGTCAAAAACTAAACGATCATAGAGGCTAAGGTGACTGTTTCATAGTCATAACATGGTGTGAGCATGTGCCATGTCAATCCAAAGAAAGCATCAAAGGCGAATACCACAATACTATGCTTTTGTATGCTAAAACAACACATGATTCTTTCAAGGCACATGAAGCAATCCTAATTGTTGGGAACAAGTCATGCTACAACAATAATTACTAAGCATAAGGTCAAAACAACATCTAGCATGACATGATGAAGTCCAAGTCACAGTCAAAGCAAGCTCCTTCGTGTACCACTATAAGCATGAAACTTCCTACTCTTTTGCAACACCAATCAACTTATTTGAAGCAACTCACAAAGATAATAATCAATAAAGATCAGTGAGCATGTATAAAAAATACACAAAGAAGAACTAACAAGTTCTAGGTTAAAAGCATAAGAAAACTAAGGCTAAAAACAGTGCTAGCAAAAGAGAACACTCGCAAAACAATAAGAATGAAAACTAGAGTGTTCTAGGCAATTAAAACAGAGTGTGTCTCTCTCCAAAATAAGTGTGCAGGGATCCAACCAACTTATTGCAGGAAACCAAGTAAAATAAAACTAAAAACGAAAACTAAGACGCTCCTTGAACAACACAATAGTGCATGAAGCAATAAAAATGAACTATCTAGAAAGAGACCTGACATTTTTATTGATGAAGAAGGGGATGCCTTGGGCATCCCCAAGCTTTGACGCTTGTACCTCTTGAATATTTCACGGGTGGCATACCCAAGCTTGAGCTTTTGTCCATTCTTCATCTCATCACATCATTCTTCCCCTACACCTAAAAATTTCCTTCATACAAAACCTCACACAATTCTTCATTAGCAACATTAGTGTATTCAAAAGATAATAAACCTTTGAGTTTAATTTCAAAACAGCAAAATTTTCATTAAAAACACAAGATACTGTAGCAGTTCCCTCAAAAATCTTAATTTACCAAAGAGAACTCAAAAAGAAATCGATAACGAGGCAAATGCATTTAATGGCAGAAATTTGTCAAAACAGACCAATAGGTAGAAACGAATTTTTTCGAAGACCTTATGTTGCTCAAATCAAAAAGTTGTGAACTAATGAAAGGTATCTAACAACCTGGGGGATTTATTCAGAAAATTACAGATCAATCCGACATAAAGAGATTTTTCACAAAGTTTTACAGTGAAGCACAAAAATATGTTTCGGGACAACAACTTCCCCAAATCTTACTTCCCTCTCATTAAAGGTTATTCTTGGCACAAAAATCAAATAAAAAGGATAAGGAGTGGTTATTACAGAAGTAATAACTTCCAAGACCCAATAAAACTATTGGGTTATCTTCCAAGAAGTACTTTTCTTTAACGCCTTTAAGTTAGGCTTGATAGTTTGAGAAGATGCTCACATAAGAAATATGAATTGAAATAAAAGAGAGCATCAAGAAGAAAATTCGAAACACATTTAAGTCTAACCCACTTCCTATGCATAGGAATCTTGTAAAGAAACAAGTCATGAAAGCATAAAGCAACAAGCATAGGAAAGCAAAACAAGTGCAACTTCAAAAATTTCAACATAAAGAGGGGAAACTTAATATTTTTGAGATGCATAAAACAATGTTTCCCTCTCTCATAATAACTTTTAGTAGCAACATGAATAAAATTAATAATATAACTATCAAATAAAACATTCTTATCATGAGCCGCATGCATAAAATAATTTTAACTCTCCACATAAGCATAGTCATTCTTATTAATTGTAGTGTGAGCAAATTCAACAAAATAGCTATCATTATTATTCTCATCACCATAATCATCAAATATAGGAGGCATATTGTAATCATGATTAATTTTCTCCTCAATAGTAGGTGGACTGAAAATATCATACTCATCATTGTAATCATCATAAATTGGAGGTAAAGTATCATCAAAGTAAAGTTTCTCCTCCGTCCTTGGGGGACTAAAAAGATCATTTTCATAAAAACTAGCTTCCCCAAGCTTAGACGTATCCATAGCATTAGCAATAATGGTGTTCAACGAATTCATACTAATAACATTGCTATTAGCATGCAAATAAATATACATAGGTTTTTTATTTTTCTCTTCAAACACTTCATGTCCTTACTCAAGATAAATACTATAAAGCTCTCTAATTTTTTGTTGTTTTCCATTAATCCTAACTAGTGAAAACAAGAAACAAAAAGACAAAATTGCAGAATTTAAAGGAAATAACTTTGATCACTCACACACCAAGAGCATGTGAGTACCTTTTACCTTACCTCCCCGGCAACAACGCCAGAAAAGAGCTTTCTGGCTTGCTGTTGACATGGGAGAGAGTGTGTGAGTGCCTTTTACCTTACCTCCCCGGCAACGGCGCTAGAAAAGAGCTTGATGTCTACGCACTTCTATTATTGTAGACACTTTGGGCCGCCGAGTGCAGAGGTTTGTAGAACAGCAGCAAGTTTCCCTTAAGTGGATCACCCAAGGTTTATCGAACTCAGGGAGTAAGTGGTCAAAGTTATCCCTCTCAAGCAACCCTGCAATCAAGATACAAGAAGTCTCTTGTGTCCCCAACACACCCAATACACTTGTCAGGTGCAAAGGTGCACTAGTTCGGCGAAGAGATAGTGAAATACAAGTGGTATGGATGATTATAAGTTGTAACGGTGCCAGAAAAGAGCTTCCGACAGGGAGGAAAATACTAAAGGCAAAAAGATGGAAGCAAGAAAACATGTAATAGATCTAGTTGCAAATGGTTTTTCAATGCTTAGAAACAAGGCCTAGGGACCATACTTTCACTAGTGAACACTCTCAATAAATATATTCTCTTCATGATACTACCCTAAAATACTCTCCGGTTGGACAACTCTAATCCATGGTAGGGCTACAAAAGCACTCCTTAAAGTTTGCAATCCCCATCTAGATAACCCCACACTGTCACCTTGAGCGCTAGATGGTTCTAGTAAAACACCACAATTTCATAAATACATCCAATTCCAAATATACTCATGCCAAGTATTTATGTAATCTATAGCCTAAGTGCCACACTGTGTGCACACTGTCACTTTCACACACGTGGGGAGAGCAGAGATCTATTAAAGCACTTGAGTAGCAGAGTAGATCTACTTGATTACAAAGCTCATGACCACAACATGATCATGCATAGAGAGAGAGAGAGCGATGAACACATAGCTACCGGTAGAGCCCTTAGCCTTGAGGAAGAACTACTCCCTCCTCATCATGGGAATCAGCAACGACGATGGAGATGGTGGTGGATATCGATGGAGATGGCTCCGGGGGCACTTCGCCATCCCGGCAGGGTGCCTGAATAGAGATTTCTATCCCCTGAATTTCCCCTTCGGTGGCGGCGGTGCTGCTGAACTTTTCGTGGGTGTATGATTGACGATCTAGGGTTTTCTCCCTGGGGTCTTATTATAGGCGAAAGGGCAAGGAGAGGAGACAGCCAGGGGGCCACACCCCCTGGTGGCGCGGCCAGGGTGGGCCCGCACCACCCTAGGGTGTGCCCACCCTGGTGCCCTACTCCGTCTCTGCTTCAATTTTCCGTATCGTTCTGGGAAAATATGAAGATTGGCTTTTGTCCCGTCCAATTCCGAGAATATTCCTTTTTAGCTTTTCTGAAACCAAAAACAGCAGAAAATAGGCAACTGGCACTGTGGCATCTTGTCAATAGGTTAGTTCCAGAAAGTGTATAGAAATACCTCAAAGTGTAGACGAAACATAACAAAGTTGATAAAAAACAAACATGGAGCATCAAAAATTATAGAAACGTTTACGACATATCAGAGACACCATGGACATATTCGGGAAGTGCAATTCTTGCCAAAGGTTCGCCGATAAATCACATGCACCAGGCTCAGAGCTATGGCCCATACCATTGGCCTGGCCCTTTTCATAGTGGAGACTCAACATGGTCGGCAAGCTACAAAAGTCCTTGCCCGGCGGATACGTCTTTATCCTGGTGGCAGTCGACAAGTTCACAAAGTGGATCGAGGCTACGCCCGTCACCAACCAAATAGGCGCCACTTCGGTCAAGTTCTTCCAATCCATTGTCTACAGGTTCAGGGTGCCACTTAGTATCATCATCGAAAACAACACAAACTTCACCTCGAAGGAGTTCCAAGAATTCCGTGAGGACCTCGGAATCAACATCACGTATGCCTTAATCGCACACCAGTAGACCAACGGTCAAGTCGAAAAGGCCAACGGCCTCGTCTATAGCGGAATCAAGAAACGACTCATGTGCCCTCTCAAACGAGTGGTGGGAGCCTGTGAAGACAAGCTACCCTTTGTTCTCTGGAGCCTACGCACAACGCCAAACAGCGCCATCGTCTACACGCCCTTCTTCATGGTGCACAGAGCTGAAGCAATGCTACTTGACGAGATACGCTACAAGGCCCCACGGGTCGTTGCTTACAGCGAGGCTGAATCAATGGCCGCATTCGAAGGCGTCGTCGATCTACTTGACGAGGCACGCGATATCTCCGCCGCTCGTTCTACTATGTACCAGCAAAGCCTCCACAACTACCATAGCCGACAACTGCGTCCAAGGTCCCAAAGGAGATCTCGTCTTGTGACTCAAGCAAAAGGGGCACTTGAAGCTCGAGTCACCCTGGGAAGGACCCTACGTGATCACCGAAGTAATTCCAGGTGCCACCTACCACCTCAAGGACGTCGAGTACGGAGTATCATACTCCAATCCTTGAAACGTCGCACAGTTACAACGCTTCTACCCTTACATGTTTTACTTATAATAAGGCTTCTCAGCCAGGCTTCTCAGCTAAACCATATATTCTCTACTATGCGATGAATAAAAGCTAAGTTCCTTGGCCAAATATGTTTTTCCTTATGCACATTTTAATTCATACAACACACCTAGAGGCTGCGCCTCACCCAACGACTTTGTCGACTCCTATACTTAACGCATTCACCTGAGTAGCTGACCACGTCAGGCTAACAAAAAATACATGCATACTATACAACAACAAGCATCACATGCGATGCACAATGTCTTCGGCATGATGAGAAACCGCCTCATAGTGCGGGCACATGTTCCATGCAATACCATCCGGAGGACTAGGTGGCCCTGCTCCTATCTCCGCCAGGTCAACGTCCTGATGGTTTAGCTGAACAAGAGCCAACGCCGCTTTAGCACCTGCAACAAACTGCTGCCGCACAAGCTCCTTCATGACATCGCGCTCTGGAATTTTCCAATCAACCCAGTAAAGTGGAGGGAGCCGTGTCCAAGGGAAACATCGCAGCCTAGATGGACATGAATGAGGACCTTGCACGTTTCAAAACTTGGAGCACCCGATGAACATGGTCCTGCACCGTCACCACCACCACTGCTCGGTCACGGTCCATCCAGAAGAATCCTCCGGCCTCCAACTCCTCCTGGGTAAGGCAATTGAGCTGAATAGCCACACAATCTTTCTCTTCCTGCGGAACAAGGTTGACAACTACAAAGAGCAACAACTCAGAAGAGTACACCCAGCTACAAAAACAAGCAAGGCACCTAATTGACACTTACATTGAAGCTGTTCACCAAGCTATCGAAACTCTTCGAGCACATACTTCTCCCTCGTGATTGCCCGCTCCATTTTAGATTCCGAACACCAGCATGGCCACGGACAATGAGGATGTCTCTCTTAAAACTCCGGATACGGTCACGTAGCAACGACAATTGCGACGCCTCACTTGTTGTCGGCTGAGAAACGGCCGAAGGGACTGATGAGGTAGTTGGAGCAACATTTGAAGGGACCTATAATATGCACAACTGGAAAAGTATAAGGGAAAAGCAAATGGAAACAACAGAAGAACAAAACATATACTCACATAAGAACCACTGCGTGGTAACCTTGAAAGTCATCAAGTACAAAACATTACACAAACTACATCAAAATCAGGAACATATCTACAAGGGAAACTAAGAAGCAGAAGAACCCTAGGGATGCGCGGCATCTGAAGCAGTCCCGGGCTCCGTGGCCAGCGCCACGGCCACCCAGTTCTGCTCAATCACGTAATTAGCTAGTAGATTAATCAGGCATGGGTCATAGCTCTTGAAGCGTGAGGCGA
The DNA here is from genome assembly GCA_023614405.1 of Avena insularis. NCBI lineage: Eukaryota > Viridiplantae > Streptophyta > Magnoliopsida > Poales > Poaceae > Avena > Avena insularis. The sequence continues at coordinate 374,424,101 of CM042697.1, forward strand.
AGGGGGCGAAGGCTACCTCGGTGCCATCTACATCCACTGGCATCTTGGAGGTCGTCCGGCTCAGGTCCAGCCACGCACTAGAGGCCAGCGCCATCGCCAACCCATTGGTAGAACCTGCACGCTTCTAGGCCTTCTTGTACTCCACGGGCGCATCTCCTGCCAGGGCCTTCATCAAGGAGTCGATGTCATTGAGGGCCACGCCCTTCGGGGATATCTCCCGGTAGAAGCGACTGAGGACCTCTTTAGCCTTAGCCAAAGTATCGACGGTGGAGATTTAGCGGTCTTCGACCGCAGCAACCGCATATGTGAGAGGGTCCTGGTGATCCAGGACAACGCGATCGAAAGAAATGCTAGCGGCATCTGCAGATGCGCCGAAGCAGGTCCAAATTACAACAAAGCAAAACGCCAAAAGCTCAGAGGTAAGTAATTTGGAAAATTCGAGTGACCTACCAGACAACTCTTTGGCAGCAATCATCAGCTGCTCTGTCATCGCCTTGTCCCGCAAGGCAGCATCAACTGCAAGCTTTTCCTCGTGCTCCTTGGCCTCCCGCTTGAAGCGCTCGAGGGCCTCCACAACATCTTTCGCCTTGGTCTCCGCTTGGCTTCGACTTTTTCTGAGTGAGTCTATCTTGCGGAGAGCCTTGTTGTTTTCTTCTATAAAAACAAAAAAATAAAAGTCAAAAACCAAACTCCACCACATGCAACCGAAGAACACAGACAACAAAGTACTCACCTTGGAGCTGCTAGAAGCATTCCTCCAAGGAAAGATACTGCTGCCCAAGACGCTGTAGGTAACGCACGAAGGGCTGCAGCAAGAAAGCACCAGTTAGAGGGATAAAAGGCTTGGGGGATTGTCCACAACAATCCAGTATTACTCACATGACCACCCGAAGACTCCGAAGGTGCAGCTTGTGCCTTCCGGTTAACAACCACATGAGTCCTCGACTTAGAGGAACTCGACGCACCATCATCGGAGTTGGTCGTTGTCTTAGGGGAGGGCGTCGCAACATCTGCGCTCATCACCTTTGACTCCACGACCATCTCTTCTGTTTCTTCCTTCATGGATTCACCTGAATAAGACCTCCTGATGTAGTACAGCATGCGAGTCATACAAAGCGTCAAGAAGGACAAACTTAGCACAGTCAAAATGCAGAGGCATCAGATACTCACGAGGGGATGTCAGAGAGGTTGAGGCACAATGTTGTCTTCCTCATCTTCTTGGCCTGTGGCTGAGGAACGACTACCCGTATGGGCACCACCGGAATCGGAGAAGCAGCACCCCCACCTGGAGCATGATACTCTAGGAAAGCATGCCCCTTCAGAGTTGGAGGAGTAGCAGCATCCAGAGCTGCACTTTAGGACCTCTTGCGGAAGTTACTGTCGCTGGACTGAAGGGCTTCCTCCTCCGTTGGCGAGTGGTTAGCAGGGATGGTAGACTCTGACTAGTCTGCGTCCCCACCATCCGATGCCTTTGTATACTTCTCAGGAAGAGGAGGCAACATGTCCACCACCTTCAGTTCCTACAGAATGCACAAGACAAGAATCAGAATAAAGCACAGCGAACACAACAAAAACGCATTACATGCAAGTCAATCACTCACCTGAGGAACCTCGTTTATAGCACTTAAGGGTGGAGTCGATGACTCCGCAGGAAGCGGCTCATCGGCCTTGAATCTCAATAGCGGTCGAAGAGCACTATCCAGATCGGTCGAGGAGATCTCCTCATTTGACACCCTTGTCGGGTCATGAAGGCCAGAGTATAGAAACATCGGGTACGACCTCGCTTGAAGGGGCTGCACTCAACGCTTAATGAAGGTGCGAATGATGTCGACGTTGGAGACTTTGCGACCTTGCACTAGTTGTAGAGCTTCCACCCGCTTGTATAGTGCCTCCACAACCTCGGTCTCACCCGATGGGACGTCTTGGACCAGGAGTGCTTCTTGACAATCATAGCGCGGGCATCAAAGGGAGCGAGGCCAAAAAGCTGGTCGTTCAGCTTCTCATCACGGATATAAAACCACTTGTTCCTCCACCCTTGGGAGGATTCACAGAGGTGAAAGGAGAAGAATTGCTGATTGGGGCGGACATATATTCCACACCCGCCTAGCTCATACACCCCACTGTTGCTAGATTTCCTCTTTAAGGAATAGAGTTTCTTGAAGAGGCCAAAGTACAACTAGATTCTGAGCTAGCACTCGCACATCGTGATGAAGCACACAATGTGTAGAAGAGAATTGGGCGTCAGCTGATGAAGTTGAAGACCATAGAGAAAAAGAAGCCCACGAAGAAAGTTCTGGGAAGGAATGGAAAGACCCAGATGATAAAGGAATAAAACATCACCCGAAAACCTTCGGGTGGGTTAGGAATTACCTCCTTGTTGGGGATCTTGGCGTCATCCTTCTCCTGAGAAATCAGGCAGGCTTCACGCAGGCGGCGCAGGTCCACCTCCCTCATCGTAGACCGCCGCCAACTGCTGTTGGTGACGCGACCAGAATTGGTGGTCTTCTTGGCGGCACAGGCAGCTCGTCTTGGCGGCAACAGAAACCTTCTTCGGCTTTCCCATCTTCTTGGCGCGGCGTGACACACGGTGGACATGAAGGAAAGAGGAAGGAAAGGCGCGAAGAATGTCCAGTGCAAGCAAAAACAAGAGCTTTAGAAATGGTGGAGGCAAAGATCAACAAACAAAGCGAAGGAAAGGCAAATGGAGAAGGGTAGAATTACTGCAGCACCTAGCGGTATAAAAGGATGAAGACAACGAAGAACAACCATAGATCTCCTAAACCTAACACGTGACATACATCGCATTGTACACGCGGCGGGTATTGCCCGAACCGTTAGGAGCACGCTGTCCACTACGCGCAGAAATCGAGGGGACGCGGTAATTTTCATGTAAACTATGCGTGACTAGTCAAATCCTAGTTAGAAAGTGGGACACATGATCGTCTCATCCCATCAACTCTGCATCTTTAGCTGGGTGAGCTCATCAGGCTTTAGCAATGACGTCATAAACTTGCAATAGTAAGGTTCACGCAACGGCTATAATCTTTCGATTGAAAGCAAAGTACTTACTCGAGTCTGCGACTCGACAAAATACTCGGGGACTACTGCTATCAGGAGCGCTGGTCGTGCACCTAAAGAATATTTGTTCTTACACGCTTCGAGTCCTCCCTCGAGTCTAGGATTCCACTACGGACTCGGGGGCTACTCCCATAGGGAGCGCTGCCGTTGACAAAATGAACAAGGTCATTCGAAGGATTTCTGGATCACATGTTCATGCGACTGCTGATTATAAGTCTGCTCAAGTCTATGACTCGAACAGACACTCGGGGGATACTCCCATAGGAAGCGCTAGTCGTGCACCCTATGAATCAATTGGATATGATCCTTCGGATCCTTCACTTCTATTACAAATGCAACTCCCGAAAACAATCGACAGCTTTGCCCAAATCAACACTAAGAGAGGTAACATATCCTTGGTCACCCGAAACGCCTCCGCGGCGGTTAAATATTGGATGCTGCATCTGTAATGCAAAGGTAAGACATACATATATGATCTGATGGCCTGGTAATGCACCCGAATGCGCTCAGCCGGTAATATACTGTGTCAGCAGGCATGATGAAAAATCCCAACGGACGTGTTGGGTAAACAACTTAAAAACTAGAATTCGACTGATGTAAGACCTCCATGGACTCAGTCGAATTACGCCAGCAACATACCGTATTCGAGTCCGGGGACTCGAGTCTGAGTAGATAGCGTTGTTTTGCCCAAAGGAAGTTAACTGACCCTGATCTGTCAGGAGAGTCGGGAACACATATCAACTATCCCTATGAACTATTATCATGTCCCAAAAACATATTCAGATGAATGCACTCGAAGACTCAAGAGTCTCTAGTCGAATCTACAATTCGAATTAACACTCGGGGGCTACTGGCATGGGTATGTCCTATGGATGCCTGATGTTAGCCTACCCGGTTTGGCCCAGTAGGATCCCACGTAGCGATGCGCTCCTGACGACAAAGCCTAGGAGAAATACGGGTGGCCCAAGACCAGGCGGGATTCGACTCCTTGGAGAACAAGGCTAGCTCTAGATAGAATTTCAAAGGGAAAAACCTTAAAACTATAAAACGACTCGATCTATCCCCGATACCGAGCCTACCTATATAAAGTCTAGGAGGGCACTGCGAGAAGGACCGATACCAATCCTGGCATACACCACGACAGATCTCATCTGTGCATCCCTGTAACTTTCGGCTTCACCATCAATCGAGAGCAGACGAGCGGGAGTAGGGTTTTCCCTCCGGGGCCTGAACCTGGGTAAACATCGTGTCCCGTAGTGCTTGTCTGTTATCCGTTCAGTGATCTCCAACGTCCCCTCCTTCTCCAAAACCTAAGCCCATAACAATGGGCATTGATGAGTCTAACCCTCGTCACCTCTCCCTACGAAGCCACCACCCCTCTTTAATGCCTACCCTACAGCAACTGCACAATGCCACAACAACCATGTGTCCCGACATACCTCTCCCTCCGTTCATTCGGCTGCCACCGATGTTCATTGAGTCGACCATAAAATGGGCGACGACCTCGCGCGCCCTCCCTGCACGTAAGGTGTTCGGCCCTTTGCTTATGTAAGCTTCATTTTTTAGGTTTTGCCTCTCTCGTCGTAGTTCAGTTGATTCATTGCTTCGTTTTTTGATTTATAGACTATGGATAATGATGACGAGATGATGACCATGCAATTCATGGAAGTTGAAGGAAATGTCACTGCCGATGAAAACATGCACTTGATGATCCTCGCATGTCTTCTACAATTACAAGTATAAGAGCTAAAGATGTCGCTCCCAACATGGATGTTTGAAGGTTGGGAAAAAGAAAAGGCAAGACAAGGCAACAGATGGAGGACCATGCAACGGTATATCCAACTATTTTTGCCGACGTAGCTACATATACCCCAAGGGATTTACGACGGTTATATACGATGGACAAGTAGTTGTTCATGACACTGGTGCATGCCGATGGACAATATGATGACAACTTTGTGTTGTAGAAAGACTGCACTAGAATGCCTGGTATCTCATCAATTCAGAAATGCACTACCGCAACAAGGATACTTGCATATAGAGCTCCTGAAAATGCAAAAGATAAGTACACATACACATGTCTGAGTCCACATCCACGTACATGTTTTTTTAGGGAGGTGGTGGAAAAGTTCGGACTAGACTACTTGAGAAGACCAAATAAAGCCGAGGAAGCTCATATCATGGCACAAAAATGAAGTGACAATATTTCCTAGGTTGCTTGAAAGAATAGATTTCATGCATTGGTCATGAAAGAGTTGTTCCTTTCTTGGCAAGGTTTCTATAAAGGACATCATGGATATTGCAGGGTGGTGTTTAAAGCTGTGGTAGATTATGTCATGTGGATTTGACATGCTTTTTTATTGGCATGGTGGATTCTCACAATGACATCAACGTGTTGTAGGGCTCACCGGTGTTTCCGAGAATTGCTGAAGGTCATGCTCCACCTTACAACCATGAGATCAATTGTAACCCATATACCAAATGGACTAGCTAGACGATGGCATCTATGCAAGATGGTCGACATTTATGAACATAGTTACATGGACTCTAGGTGAGAAGAAGTCTCACTTTGATTGCCGCTAGGAGAGTTGCATGAAGGATGTTGAGTGGGTATTTGTAGTGCTATAATCTGGATTCTTAATTTTTTAGTACCATGCTCGTACATGGTATCTAGTATTAAGTTTATGCGGTCACACACAACATGATCATTGAGAGTGAGTGCAACAATCCAACATTTCATGATCATCTGTATCCATGCCATGGTCCTCTTTCCACTATTGATCACCGGATAATGGCGTATTTTGCTGATTTTCTCACTATGCATGCGAAAATCCATGACCTAGATACTTATGAGTAACTCCAAAATGATCTTGTAGAGCATCTATGTAGGATCAAAGGAGAGGATACTTAGTGCAGTTGAATTTCATTTTATTTGAACTGTATGAATTACTTTATATATATTTAAATGAATGTAAAAATAATTTATTTGTGTGTTGAAATTTACTACGTCATTCAAAAATAGGGATTTCTATTTCCGTGCCCTTGGTTCGCTATTTGTACTCTCTTTTCCCAACCGCTTAACTTTTTCTCACTTTTTCCCTCGCCATGTTAAGAAACCGTTACATGCTAACTGGTGGGACCGCGTTGGGCGGGTCGGGTGTTGAGTGTTAAGTTAGGAGGCCTTGACTGTTACATTCCTGAACGGTGGGGCCGCGTTAGGACGGGTACTGCATACGTGGTGAAGGGTGGGGCCGCGTTGGGACGCGTCTTGCATACGTGGTGAAGAGTGGGGTCGCATGGAGACACGTCAGACTGACCATTCTCGCTCACCCAAAGCATTCGCTTCCCCCCGAGCCTGGAACAACTCCCACACCGACCCTCCGCTGCTCCACCATCGTGCCCTCCTACCTTATGTCATACTCGGCCCTAGAGCCGCCCCTCCCCCTAGCCATGGAGACCACTCCACCTCTAGCTCTGCTCCTGCCCCTGCTAGATCTACCCCTTTCGCAGAACAGTATGCAACGCCAGTTGATGCACCGTCCATCTACGTCGAGCACAGAGAAGATTGGGTGAAATCACAGGGATCTAACGCATGGATTCCATCTGGGTAAGCATCATTTACCTTTTGTGGGTTGATTATTGGCAGTATTTGAACACGAATCGCTGGTGCTCAACTAACTGCCTTGTTTTACGAACAGTATCTCTCTCGATTTTACTTTCCAGCGGTGGTTGCAACCTCCATAACTCTCAGAGATAGATAAATCTATTGTAAATTCTCCTGGAGCAGTGGCAATTCAGTTGGTTTGCAAGAGTGTTTATAATTATGGAACTCTCGCGCGGTCTGAAACTATAATTGACACAATTGTCGCACGACTAGCGATTCACTTTCAAATTAAAAAATTTATACAACTCTTAATGTACAAGAGTGTTTATAATTGACACAACTCTTGTACACTTCCAAATTAAAAAAAATATACAACCCTTAATGTAAAAGAGTGTTTATAATTGACACAACTCTTGAACACTTTCAAATTTAAAAAAATTATACAACTCTTAATGTAGAGTGTTTATAATTGACACAACTCTTGAACACTTTCAAATTTAAAAAAATCATACAACTCTTAATGTAAAATAGTGTTTATAATTAACACAACTCTTAAACACTTTCAAATTAAAAAAATCATACAACTCTTAATGTAAAAGAGTGTTTATAATTGACAGAACTCTTGAACCACTTTCAAATTTAAAAAATCATACAACTCTTAATGTAAAAGAGTGTTTATAATTGACACTACTCTTGAACACTTTCAAATTAAAAAAAAATCATACAACTCTTAATGTAAAAGAGTGTTTATAATTGACACAACTCTTGAACATTTTCAGATTGAAAAAATTATACAACTCTTAATGTAAAAGAGTGTTTATAATTGACACTACTCTTGAATACTTTCAAATTAACAAAAATATACAATTATTAATGTAAAAGGGTGTTTATAATTGACACTAATCTTGAACACTTTCAAATTGAAAAATTAAACAACTCTTAATATAAAAGGGTGTTTACCATTTTTATAGTGTGAAAAGTGATCCCTAAACCTGTGTATAGGAAAGTTATAAACCTTTGAAGATTATGAAATCACACTTAATACATGATAATGATGTGCTAATAAAATCTTCATAGATTATCATTTTCATAGAATGTAATGTATAAAGTTGCATATGGCAAAAATTATACACCTTTGAACTCTTTGAAATCTCCCTTAGGACATGGAGTGAAATATAATGCAGAAGTTATACACCTTTGAACACTTTCCCTTCAAATTATATTCAAAATCATTTGTTTATGGAGTTAAAGCATCGGTTGCAAACTCGTTATTTTGCATGGATGGCGCGTGCCCCCTGACAGATACAGGGGTTATCCTGTCCGCTAGATCATAGAGGATCAACGGTTTGTGGGTACGATCCGCGTGACAACTGTCTCGACCAATCAGAGCGTAGCAGCCAAGATGACCACATGTGTGAGAGTTTGTCACTAAGAGGGAGGGGAAAACTGAGTAGAACTTAAAAACCAATGTCAAAACTGACAAGGGCATTCAAATATAAAACAAAAAGAGATTTAAAAATGGAAAATGCTTCTTTTATACAATAAAATACATATTGGCATACATCAAACTATTTGTAATTCAAATATATATCAGGTTAACAATTATCGCTTTATTCAGACAAATTATGTTTTGGGGAGGGATGTTTTGGGGAGAGGCTTGAGTAGAAAGCCATAGACCTTCATAGATAGTAGGTGATTTGAGAAGTGGTGATTTAGGTTAAAACTTGATTTATATACATTTTTTATGGTGGCAGGTCACATAATAAGACTCCCTGGGTAGATGCCACTATGTTTTGATCTTTTTGAATTTTTTGTGCATAAAATGACTCGATTAGCTAGCTAAAACCCATTCGTTGACTCTCTGTTGACCAGCCACCGGAGGGTAAAAGTGAGTATATTGCACACGGTAGTGTTAGTACTAGAGGGAAAAACTGAGTACAACCAAACTGCCAGTGTTAAACTTGAGGGTATAACTGATCACAACTAAGTAGCCAAGGTTAGACTCGAGGGGGAAAACGTGACGCATGATACGCATGTCGTGGTGTACGGGGTGGTAGAAAACGCGTGTGGCCGTGCACGGTGCATTAGCGCACGCGGTTATGCGGTGCACGGGTGTGCAATGAAACGTCTCCTCCCTTCACCTTTATAGAGGCCTCCTCACTCTCATTCATCACTCACTCGCTCACTCACTCACGCAACCATATCCACTGTCCCATCACGTTCTGCAAACCCCCAAGAAAACCCCAACCACGCCGGTGATGGAGAAGAAAGGCACGGTGGCCATCGTCGCCTCCTGATACGTCGTAAACGTATCTATAATTTTTTATGCTCCACGCTTGTTTAGTATCTACTTTGCTTTGCTTTATCTACACTTTGAGGTGTTTCTATATCTTTTCTAGAACTAACCTATTAACAAGTTGCCACAGTACCAGTTGCCTGTTTTCTTCTGTTTTTGGTTCAGAAAGGCAGAAAATCAATATTCTTGCAATTGGACGGGACAAAAGCCAAAGTCAATATTTTACCGTGGGCAACACAAAGTCCAAAGAAGAGACGGAGAGGCGAACCAGGGCCACCACACCCCCCTAGGCGCGAGTGGGCCCACCCCGCGCCTGGGTAGGGTGTGGGCCCCCTGGCCGCCTCCTAGCCTCGCCTCTTTTCCTATAAGAAGCCCCCGGGGAGAAGACCCTAAATCATCCATCATACTTCTAGAAAAAGTTCCGCAGTGCCGCCGCCACCGAAGGAAAGATTCGACGGATAGAAAGTCTCTATTCCGGCACCCTGCCAGGATAGGGAAGTGCCCCCGGAGCCATCTCCATCTATCTCCACCACCATCTTCATCACCGTTTCTGATTCCCATGATGAGGAGGGATTAGTTCTTCCTCGAGGCTAAGGGCTCTATAGGTAGCTATGTGTTCATTTCTCTCTCTATGCATGATCTTGTTGTGGTCATGAGCTTTGTAATCTAGTAGATCTACCTTGCTACTCAAGTGCTTCAATAGATCTCTGCTCTACCCATGTGTGCGAAAGTGACAGCGTGCACGCCATGGTGGCAATTAGGCTAGAGTCTACATAAATACTCATTATGCTTTAATAGATCTGTGCTTTTCCCCATGTGTGTGAAAGTGACAGCATGCACGCCATGTGTGGAACTTAAGCTAGATTATATATATTTGTTATGAGTTATATTTGGAGTTGGATGTCTCTATGAAATTGTGGTGTTTATTGGAACCATCTAGCGCTCAAGGTGACAGTGTGGGGTTATCTAGATTGGGGAAGGCCCTACCGTGGATTAGAGTGTCCAACCGGAGAGTAGTTATGAGTAGTATCATGAAGAGAGGATAATTATATGAGAGAGTGTTCACTAGTGAAAGTATGATCCCTAAGCCTTGTTTCTAAACATTGAAACACCGTTTGCATCTAGATCTGTTGCATGTTTACTTGCTTCCATATTTATTTCAGTTTGCCACACGTTACTCCATGCCATCAGCTATTTTCTGGCACTGTTACCACTTGTATTTCACTATCTCTTCGCCGAACTAGTGCACCTATACACCTGACAAGTGTATTGGGTGTGTTGGGGACAGAAGAGACTTCTTGTATCTTAATTGCAGGGTTGCTTGAGAGGGATACCTTTGACCACTTCCTCCCTGAGTTCGATAAACCTTGGGTAATCCACTTAAGGGAAAATTGATACTATTCTACAAACCTCTGCACTTGGAGGCCCAACAACTTCTACAAGAATAGAAGTGCGTAGACATCACCTCCAAGGCGGCCGACAAGGAGGCCCCCGTCCCCGTATAAGCCCCCGTCGAGGCATTGAAAGCAGCTGCCATCTCCGTCCATACCCTTGTCCCCGCTTCCGCCGTAGCCGCCGGCGAGGAGGCCCCCATCCCCGTACAGGCCCCCTCCGTTCTCCTACAGATCCCGCACGACTGGGCCCCTACGGGGACAACGATTACATCAGGCCGAAGAACCCCTTCGACACCAGCTTAGCCGCCCCAGGGTCGGAGGTAACTAGGATTTTCTCCCCTTCCTTTGTTCTTCCCCATTCCCATTGTTGGATGCTAGGTATTTTTACAGTAGCTAATACTCTTGTGTTAGATCTCGTATTTCGATGAATGCCCCTAGTTGGGATCAGTACTAGCACTGACCTGCAGTTGGGATCAGTACTAGCACCGTATGTAGTTGGGATCATTAATAGCACCGATCTGTAGTTGGGATCAATATTAGATTTGGTTTGAGATTTGGGGATTGGGGAATAATCATGGGATCTCAATCGGTTAATTTATGCAAGTAATCAATCCCAATAATCACGGTATCTCAATCATGTCCTTATTGCACGCTACTTTTTTTGTAATAGGTGGATAGCAGCGATGTCTACAGCAAAGACGAGTCCACGGACACCAAGACTCGTCAGGTGCTGAGGAAGGTGAAGTCTGGCCAGATCAACGGCTTCTTCGCCGGTGAAGTCTACAGGTGCCCCTTATAAACCAGGAGCCTCACCACCGAATTGAACTCCCTCGTGATGCATGCAGAGGACGTGAAGACCTGTGGCCTGTCAAAGAACGTCAACGCCCTTAGAGCCAAGCACAAGGCACTCAGTTTTCACCTCCACAACCTCCATAAGGTGGCCATCGAGGAGGGTCGCATGCCCCTGATCAAGCCCAAGGTGCCCAAGGTCAATGGACTGGGCGTCAGGAAGTGGAGTAAGCGTCAGAGGGAGGAGGCGGAGGCCCTCCTAGCAATGGCCATGAGGGGCCACTGATCTTGTGATGCTGCTGCTACTATAAATCCGCTTCTTTTGTTTTGTTATCTATGTTGAACTTGTAAGCTACTGCTGCTGAGCAACCTAATTGTCGAACCTGGTCTAAGTATCGTACTATATAATCCTTTATTAGCTGCTTTATCTACATCTGCTCTGTTTATCTACATATTTATGGTGCTGGTTAGATTTCCTGCCAGATTGGGAAAATACGAGGGCCAAAAGGAACCATGAATGAAGAGAGAAGCTGCTCTAGATTCGCTACCTTTTTAGGCAAAAATAACAACTGTTAGAGACATAAAGGGGAAAAGGCGCTCTTAAAAAGGCCAATCATAAAAATAACAAAAAAGAAATCTTCCAATTTAGGCGATAGGGCGCATGTAACTACCATATGCGCCCCACATGGTCCCACACCACATCCCCCAAAAAGAGTTCCCAACAAGACGGCCCCACAACATGGGGGATCCTACTACAGGACTCGACTGAACGTGGCCCCACCTATCATCACGTAACGGGGAGGGTACTACTTGTCAGCACATAACGGCGAGGGTCCACTACGGGACCCACCTGAATGCGGCCCCACTTGTCAGCACGTAATGACGAGGGTCCACTAACGGGACCCGACGGAGAGCGAGTTTCAGATTGATGTGAGAGTTCCATAATAGGAGCAGGACAAAAGTGAGGAAAAACTAAGCGACTGAAGAAAAGTGAGTACAGCTAACGAACTAGGGGCACGCAATTAGAAATCCCTTAAAAATAAGCTTGAATTTGCAAAATGGAAAAGCACTATTGCAAAGGCCGAATGAGGGACGTGACTGGGGAGAAGCGACCTCCAAATATGGCAACATGCGCCCATGCCCCCCTTCGGCCGATCCGGCGCGTTTGCCGAACATCGTTTGGCGCATGCTTAAAAATAAGCAGTTCAAAACACCAGGAAGGAAGCTAATCTATATTTTTATCAAAGGGTGGTTGCAATGATCATACAATGTTGAAAAAATATGTGTTATTAGGATCGACCAAGGCGAAAGACTAGCACATTGTCGGGCTTCTCCTCTTTTCGCCCTTTCCTTCTCGCTTTAGTCACACACAAAAAATCCAAAATCTATGCAGATGATGTGGTCCTCCGTATGTTCGGCTGGACGCCCGAGGCCCTACCTTTGTTTGATGACACACCACTAGAGTGCCTTATCTGATTAGTGGTCCATTTTCAGTTTCGCCTATGGCTAGCCTAGCCTAACATCTATGTAATAATGGATGACCCTGACTTCTGTATTGGTAGTTGGAATGCGCATGGTTTGAACTCCCCGGCTCATCGTCTTCCGCTTTCGCGAGTTCTGTCCCCTTCTAGGGTGGCAGTGGTATGTTTGCAGGAGACCAAGATGGCGATCATCTCTGATCGCGTGGTGAGGGAGACCCTCGGGCCCTCCTTCTATAAGTTTTTCTACCTGCCAGCCGATGTGACTCGTGGGGGGATTCTGCTAGCCTGGCAATCTTGCCTGGTCTCCGTCACCCATCCCCACTACTCCAACAACGCAATCACAACACGTATCTCAACAGGCGCAGATCATAATTGGTGGTTCACAGGTGTCTATGGGCCCCAAAGCGATGGCGACAAGAGGGCTTTCCTCCAAGAACTCCAAGATATTCGGGACCTTCATGCTAGTCCGTGGATTGTGGCTGCTGACTACAATCTCATCACCAATCTGGAGGACAAGATCTAGGGCCCTCTCCACCGCCCCATGATGGCCAGATTCAGACGCACTCTCACCCTCCTAGAACTCAAAGAGCTATACCTCAATGGGCGTAGATTCACCTGGACGAACGAGCGAGCGCAACCAACCTTAGAGAAGCTTGACAGTGCCTTTGTGACGATGTATTGGGAGGCTCGTTACCCAGACTCCTTCCTATCAGCGTTGTCCTCAGGCGTATCTAATCATTGCACTTTGTTTCTCTGCCTTGCGTCGGACTTGCAGCGCGGGCGTAGATTTCAGTTTCAGTCCTTCTGGCCCAAGGTGGACAGATTCATGGGCGTTGTTCAAGAGGCGTAGAGCTCGCTGCCATGGGATCCCAATCCCTTCAAGAGGCTTGATGCTAAACTGAGAGCTGTGGCCAAGAAGCTGTCTAGCTAGAGTACCAGATTCATCTGGAACGTCAAGACTCGGATCCTCTTGGCTACTGAATTGATCCTTCGTTCGATGTAGTTATGCAAAGTAGGCAGCTCTCGCCAGCGGAATGCGTACTTCGTAGGTTGCTGAAGAAAAAGCTCCTAGGACGCGCCTCCCTAGAGAGGACGCTGGCGCGACAGAGGTCACGGATGCTTTGGCTCCATGAGGGCGATGCATGTACGTGTTTTTTCCACACGCATGCGAGTCACCGACGGCAGAAGAACTTCATCTGTCACCTTCTCGTAGATAATGTCCGGGTTTTAGATCATGTTGATAAGGCTGAGGCCTTGGATAGCTTCTTCACACGTATGCTGGGAGAGTCCGGGGACTTCCCTTTCTCGCTTGATCTAGATTTATTGGGGTTGTGGTCAAGGGACCTTTAGCACATTGACAGCAAATTCATGGAACAGGAGGTACTGGCAGCCATCAGGGGCATGCCATTGGACAAGTGCCCAAGACCGGATGGGTTCTCCGCCCATTTCTTCATGGCTTGTTGGAGCATCATCAAGGATGATATTATGGACGCTTTCAACTCACTCTCTAGACGCGACTGTCGGGGTTTTGGAGCGGTGAATGGTGCCCTTATCACGCTCTTGCCCAAGAAGCCAGGTGTGGAGGAGGTTCTGGACTACAGGCCACGGGATCGCCAAATGGGTGGCCAAGGTGATAGAGAACAGAGTGGCACCCGTCATCCCACAAATGGTGGGGTTTCACCAGAGTGCATTCGTACGTGGAAGGTGCCTTCATGGCAATTTCATGATGGTGCAAGGGATGGCTCGCAAGCTTCACACCAGCAAGACCCCAGCAGTGCTCCTATAGCTTGACATCAGCAAGGTGTAGGGTTCGCAGCATAGAAAACAAAATTTTCCTACGATGGGAACAACTATGTACCAAGATCTATCTACTAGATACAAGCAACGGGCGGATATATATCCGTAGAGAACATACCCTTGAAGACCGACAAAGCTTAACGAGTCCAAACTCGTGGTTGATGTAGACGATCTCTTGCCGATCTCAAGATCGAGAGGAAGTCCTAGCACTGCAAAACAGCAGCGCATCCGTGCTCGCACACACGTTCGAGGCACTGAGCAACCTCCGCCTCCTCGCTCTAGCGATGCAGTGGAAGCACAACTCTTTCTTGCCGAATAGCCACCGGGAACATGTATCTCGCTAGTCCGAGACCATGGGGGATAAATACTAGAGGGGGAGAGAGAGATCCTTCACGAGGAGGTTTGTTTTGAGAGGATGAGAGGGGGGCTTTTTATAGGGGAGAGAGGGCACCCAAGGGGCATGGCGCCCAGCCATGGGGGATGCCCCCACCTCTTCCACATTCATGTGGGTGGACACTCCACCCACTAAAATGCCTTTCAATTCCCTCCACTCAAAAACCCACTCAAATTCCCATTAAATTTCCACCAAATTTAATGCAAACTCTCATTAAATAAAACTCCTTTTATTTATTCAGAATTTTTTCAATTACTTTAATGAAAAACATTCTCATATAACCCCTTGCTAGTATTTCATTTCACATGCAAAAACATTTTATGCTATTTCACCCCAAAACCCGTTTCGGTATCTAGTGAAATAAATTCCTTCGCTTGTTATTCTTTTCGGTATGAAACTTTTGCTCCAAATGGATGTCAGTGTCTCTTAAGTGTGTCACCCTACGGTTCATGAATAATGCGGACATGATCAGATCCCTCTCCTATCAATAATCAGAAGCGGGACCTGGAGATCCGTACTGACTCCCACACATTCAACGATGACTTTCTTGTGATCATGAGAACCTTTTACGCTAGTATCTTAATCCCTTTGTTTCACGATATATTACATCCCCGAGATTTGATCATCGGTATCTCCGTACCTAGTTTAATCTCGTTACTGACATGTACTCTTTTCTCGTTCCCGTGATATAACATTCTAGTGATCAAATCACTTGCTTGCAAGCTAATCAATGTGATATCACCGAGAGGGCCCATAGCATATCTATCCATCATCGGGATGAACAAATTCCACTCTCGATCCATGGGCCTCAACATAACACTTTAGTACTTCCGAACCCGTCTTTATAATCACCCTATTACAGTGTGACGTTTGATGTTATCAAGAAACTCTTCCGGTGTTAGTGATTGACATGATCTCATGGTCTAAGGATTAGGATCACTTCGTTAGTTGTTATAGCAATATAAACTCAATGACTTTGATCATAATGCTATACTTCAGATGAATGTTCATCACATCATTACACTAATGTTGTGACCTCGTTATTAACAACATCCAATGTCCATGATCAGGAAACCTTTGATCATATTGTTAATCAACGAGCTAGTTTATGAGAGAGGCATAACTAGGAACTTCCTTTTTGTTTATTAAAAACACATGTATTAGTGTTTCCTGATGGGGATATGCCTACCGGGGTATACCCAGCAGGACGTTTCCGACTATCCCAGGAACTGGCGAGTGGGCCTGCAAGACGGCGACTGGATCAAGGCCCGGTGTGGATCCGAGCGACTGGAAGCTGAAGGCCCAAGCGAGTAGATAGGCCCAGTCGGATTAGGTTAAACGAGTACCGAAGCCTTAACTAATTCGGTTGAGATATGTAAACCCTAGGGGGAGGTGAGTCTATATAAACCTCCCTACAGGGTGTGTAGAGATACGTTCCATCATACACCCAAGCGACTCACCGCCTAGCCGTCGAACTCGCCCCATTGTACCTCCATCATAATACAATCTAGCAGGAGTAGGTCTTTACCCTCCGGGGGCCGAACCTGGGTAAAACCCTGTGTCTCCGCCCTCATCTCGCACCGCAGATGGTTGGCCGCCCTTGCCCTTTGTTCTACTACTCGCTGCCGATTGCAGCATCTGCCGTGACCATTCCCACGACAGTGGCGCCCACCTTGGGGCCTGGCTGGTCTGGCCGGTGTTCTGCGGCGAGATCCAATCTGCCCATCAACAAGTCGGTCGCCACCGGCCGCATGATAGCGATCGGCGAGATGCTCCAGATCTTCCCGAGCAGCTACGTACCGGCGGCGCGACCCATCACGCACAGCATGATCCTGCCGGTTGGCACGATCAGCCTCTTCGTCGGCCTCACCGATGTCATCGTCTCGGAGGACTCGGCTCGCATCCGCGAGTCGCCGCCATGCGACCGACTCTCCGAGAGCCAGGTCCGCACGATCCATCGCCTCGCCTCCGAGTACAACTCGGCCCACAACAACGTGGCCGAAAACTCCGCGGCCCTCAACAACGACGCCGACTTGGCGACCCCGGCGTCACTCGCCGGATCCATCACCGCGGCTTCACCCGCGGGCTCCATCACCCAGGTTTCCAACATGGGAGACTTCGAGGATCCCTCCATCCTTGGGATCTTCGACTTCGACTCCGGGTCGGAAAACTCCGCCGATCTCCGCGACGGGACCGGTCGCCACGCCGTGACCTACATGGAGACTGGCACCGATCTGCCGGAGGATCCCTTCTCCACCCCGATCCCTCCTAACGCCACGGCAACGGAGGTCGGGGAACTCCGCCTGAAGCTGGCGGAGGCAGTCCGCAAAGAGCAAGCCGAGCGCGAAAAATTTCTCCTCGAGCAAGTGACGGCACAGGAGCTGTCACGCTACCACCAGCAGCGAATCAGGTCGCGCCTGAACCCCACCGTCCAGGGGCGCGCCCTGAACTTTGACGACGAGAACGACCCGGCCCGCGTGGCCGAGCGCACGATCCGCGAGAACGCGCCACCAGGAGGAAGCGCCCGGCCCCCACCAGGGTCGACGGCGATGGGCACCCCACCTCCACCCAACCGCACACCCCCTAGGGATCAGCCGCGGATAGTGGTCTCCTCACGGGAGCGAGACGCGAATGGCCTACCACTGTTCTCCACCCCGATGGACAACCTCGTGGCGGGCCGAGCAGCGGCCGACAACATCACGGGCACTGGTGACGGCGCCCTACAGATCCAGTACGTCAGGGCCCTGCTCGCAAAGGCGGTCGAGCAGCAAAACGCAGGAGCCGACTCGCAGGGTCGGGTGTACTCGCGTTCTTGAGCGAAGCAGCCTCAGCGGCGCCATTGGCGGCAAACACCCTCAACGGCCCGCCACCAGAGCCACTGCAGCTCCAACATCGACCCGCGAACGCGACACTCTCCACCAACGACCCCAGGCCAGCGACCAATTTCGTCGACGCCAACGGTCAGCCCATCGACGCACGCACCCACATCATCAACAACCAAAGCTGGCGCGCACGCCAGCCCGACGACCTGCAACACACCCTAACCAATCGCCGCGACGGCGAGCCGATGGGGTCGCTAAGCCGACTCGGGCCCAGATGCTTCGGACCGATGATCCGAGGCGAAAAGTACCCGGCGAACTTCAAGGCGCCGAAGGAAATAGAGAAGTACGACCCCTCCGTGTGGCTGGATACATACCTCATGGCGATGGGGATCGCTGGCCACACCGACCTGCTAGCCGCCCGTTACCTCCCCTTGATGATCCTGGGAGGAGATGCGCGACGCCTTCGTCAGGCACTTCGAGTGCTCCTACACCCGCGCCACCACCATCGAGGACCTGAGCGTCGTCCGAGGACCCAGAGTCGAATTCGACCCCCAGGTCCAGCGGTGGCAAGAACTATGGTACAACGCGGTCGGCATCCACCCGGACAACGCGATCCATTGCTTCAAGACCTCGTGCCGCTACGAGCCCTTGGTCGCTAAGCTCAAGCGACATTCTCGCACGCTCGACAACATATCGGACCTCCTCGAGATCGCCAAATGGTACGCGGAGGAAGATCCAAACAAGGAAACCGACGACGAGTCGGGAGGCCAATGCCGCACGAGCGGCAATGACAACGGACGACGGTCCGACCTACGCTACAGCAACACTCGCCTCACTGGCAAGCGCCGCAGTGACGGGCGAGTTGACTTTGTCGCCAATGTCGGGCACGCGCAGCGTGAGCCCAAGAGCTTCCGCCGCGACGGAGGGCAACGCCGCGACGGCGGCAACTACAAGGTGAAACCAAGGTTCGACCCCGCGGCCCTCCTTAACCAACCTTGTGCGTTTCACAGCAGGGAAGGGAAGCCCGCCACGCACACGACCGCCGACTGCCACACTCTCAGGGAGATTGAGAAGGCACGGCGAGCGCGGGAGGACCCCGACAACAACCCGCCAAACGGAGGAAAATTCGGCAATGTGGCCGGCTCCCTCCATACCTTCACAGGCTTCAACACGAAGCGCGAGAAGAAGGTCATCGCTCGCACCGTCGCCGTCAACGCGGTGGCCCAGGTGGACGTTCCCCAGTTCCTCAACTGGTCGGAGCAGCCCATCACCTGGAGCCGCCAGGACCACTCGCCACACATCGAGTACCCAGGCCGACTCGCCCTGGTGGTCAAGCCTAAGGTGGGCGACTACTGGCTCCCCAAGACATTGATGGACGACCGCAGCTCCATCAACATCCTGTACCTGGACACCTTCAGGCGACTACGGCTCCCGCAGTCGATGGTCGAGACGACCTACACCACGTTCCATGACATCGTCCCTGGTCGGAAGGCGTACCCGATCGGCAAGGTCACGCTGCCAGTCACCTTCGGCACACCAGCAAACTTCCGCACCGAGCGGATCGTCTTCGAGCTGGTACCCTTCGACAGCCCCTACCACTGCGTCCTGGGGCGCCAGGCGTTCTCCAAGTTCATGGCAGCGCCCCACTACACGTACAACGCGATGAAGCTCCTCGGGCCGTGCGGCGTCATCACCATCAACGGCGACCCCGACATGGCCGCCGAGTGCGAAGCCAAAGGAGCAGAACTCGCCGACGCCGTCATCGCGGCAGAGGCCAACCACGCCGACGAGCTCGCCAAGTACGCGAGCGGGGTCAACAACGATGATCCCACCATACTCAAGAAGCCCAATTCAGAGGGCGCAAACACCTCAACCTTCGAGGCAACGACGCACACCCGCACCGTCGAGATGGTCCTAGGCGACTCCAGCCAGACGGTGACGATCGGGACGGGCATGAGCCCAACCTAGGAAGGCGCTCTCATCGAGTTCCTCCGTGAGAACAGGGACATCTTCGCATGGAAGCCCTCTGACATGCCTGGTGTCCCTAGGGAACTCGCTGAGCACAAACTAAACGCTGACCCCAAAGTGCGACCCGTTAAGCAGTCGCTGCGGCCCTTCAATGAAGAGCGCCGCCGAGCTATCGCCGAGGAGGTGCAGCGCCTACTCGCTGCAGGCTTCATCCGGCCAATCAAATACTCCAAGTGGCTGGCAAACCCAGTCCTGGTGGAGAAGAAGAATGGGACCTGGAGGATGTGTATCGACTACACAAACTTAAACAGCGCCTGCCCGAAGGAGCAGTTCGTCCTCCCGCGGATCGACCAAATAATCGACTCCACCGCGGGCTTGGAGTCACTATGTTTCCTCGACGCCTACTCTTGGTACAACCAGATCAAAATGGCTATTGAGGACGAGGAGAAGACGGCGTTCATCACGCCATTCGGAGCCTTCTGCTACACCGCCATGACCTTCGGCCTCAAGAACGCCGGGGCGACCTACCAGCGGTGCATGCAGGAGTGCCTCGCGAGCCAAATTGGCCGCAATATCCACGTCTACATCGATGACGTGGTCGTGAAGTCCGCTCACCAGGGCGATCTACTCGCTGACCTGGCGGAAACATTCGCCAACCTGCGGAAATACAAGATAAAGCTCAACCCAGGCAAATGCACCTTTGGTGTACCAGCAGAGCAACTACTGGGGTACGTCGTCTCCAAGCGCGGGATCAAGGCGAACCCCACCAAAATCGACACGATCGCCCGACTCAGCAAACCCGAGTGCCTACGCGACGTCCAGAAGCTGGCCGGGCGAGTCGCGGCTCTCAGCCGCTTCATCCCCCGACTAGGCGAAAAGGCGATGCCCCTATACCGCCTGATGCGAAAGAACCCCACCTTCCAGTCGGACAAGGAGGCGGACGACGCGCTCCGCGACCTCAAGAAGGTGCTACTCGCAGCACCACTACTCGCTGCACCCGTCGACAAAGAACCCATGCTGGTCTACGTCACGGCTTCCGAGCGCGTCGTCAGCGCCGTCATGGTCGTCGAGCGGCCGGAGGAAGGAAAGGAGCGCCTGGTACAACGACCGGTGTACTACATCAGCGAGGTCCTCACTGAGTCGCGCCAGCGGTACCCGCAGTACCATAAACTGGTATACGCGGTCTTTAGAGCACAGCGGCGCCTGCTGCACTACTTCTAGGAGCACCCGATCATGGTCGTCTCCTCAGCACCGTTGCAGGACATCATCCGCAACCGTGAGGCGACCGGGCGAGTCGCCAAGTGGGCCGTCGAAATCGGCGTCCACAACATCAAGTATGAGCCACGAAAAGCGATCAAGTTGCAGGCTCTAGCGGACTTCATCGTCGACTGGGAAGAGGCCCAGCAGCCAGAAAAGCTACCATACCTCCACTACTGGAGCCTACACTTCGACGGCTCCAAGAACGCGGACGGCGCAGGAGCAGGGATCATGCTAACTTCACCGAAGGGCGACAAGCTCCGCTACGTCCTCTGCCTCGACTTCACCCCCTGCACCAACAACATGGCCAAGTACGAGGCACTACTCCACGGCATGCGAGCTGCCAAGGAGATGAACGTCAACCGCCTACGTTGCTACGGAGACTCCGACCTCGTCGTTGGGCAAGTCGCTGGCACTTGCGACGCCGTCTCTCCCACCATGGCGGCATACCGCCAAGCAGTAGACAAGCTAGGGGGACACTTCACAGGCTACTCCGTCGAGTGGATCGACAGGCGAAAGAACGAGGAGGCTGACGCACTCTCTCGCATCGGGTCGGCTCGACTCACACCACCCGCCGGCTTCTTCCTCGACACGATCACCAAGCCATCAGTCTCTCCCCCAAGGGAGATCGACATCGGAGTCCCGCTGCAACCAGAGGCAGCCCTGGTCGCACTCATCGCCAAGCCAGACCCCGGGTGCGCGGCTCGAGGGCAAGGTACCACTCGCCGTAGCCGCTTTGGCCATGAAGCGCGGGAAGGTTGCGATGGATGCGCCGGCACCAAAGGAGGCCTGCTCGGCTGCCCCAGGCGAAGGAGCACCCTCCTTGGTCGTCAAGGCCGCCTCCGCCGCGGGATCACTTGGAGCGATCGTCGTGTCGTCAGACACCGTGACGACTTTGTCGCCCTTCGTCTTCTTGGCACTATCCGCAGGGGCGACGACCTCGTCTGCCTTCCTCTTCCGAGAGGGGTCCTCCTCGGTGACGACTGGCGGCACCTTGGCCACGGACGGGTGGCCTATCTTCTTAGCTCCAGTCCTACAAATTGATTACATAAGAAAGTGGTCCGAGTACAATGAAAAACGAAAGCATGTGAATAAAACTCACTTGGCGACTGGTAGGAACCGTAGCCCCGTGCGGATGCCGGCCGGCTTCTCCAGTTTGGGGCCCAGTTTACGACTGAGACCCATCTCCAGGACATCATGCGCCCAAGACACGGACGACTTCTTCGTTGTCGAGGCCGCGACAGGAGCCTCCGAAACATTTTCGGCGGGAGCCTCCCTGCGAGGTGAAGCCGCCGCGACCGGAGCGGCCCCCAACCCAGAGACTGGGGCGAACGGCGGAGGCATCGAGGCCAGAGGCACCTCACTCAGGACGGCGGTGACGTCCAGCGCGGCCACCGTCGGTGGCGTTTCATCCTTGGCCAGGCTGGTGGCGTCGGAGCTGCTCGCCGAATGAGGCGGAGATGCCTGTCTCGCCGGATTCGTTTTCCTCTTCGAAGGGGCCTTCACCTCCTCCTTCTTCTTCTTCTTCGATGGAGTGGCCTGGCGACGCGAGGTGGTTTCGGGAAGTTCGTCGTCGTCATCATCGTCGTGACGCTCGAGGCTTTTACTCGCCTCGAGTTCGCGCTGACGTTGCCCGCGAGTTTTGTGAACCAGCGGGGCGACCTCTTCCTCGGACTCGTCGTCGTCGTTGCTCCCGTCGCTCTCGATGTTGCCTTTGGCAGGAGGCGACTCGCCCCCGTCCCGGACGGACGAGCTCGAGTTCTCGTTGTCTGCGGGCGGAAGCCACCCTTCCACCACTTGAAATAACTACAATGAACATAAGATGATCAAGACGACCCGATCGCATTAACTGCGACTGCGAATGACAGAAAGTGACTTACCGTTGGGGCTGGGTGCTTCGCGGTGTAGGGGGCGACCCCGACCTTCGCGTCCAGGTACACCGCCTGGGTGATCTTCTTCAACGCCGGAATATAATCCTCGAGCTGCCACTCGGTGAGGAAGGATTTCGTCGAGTCCTCCCGGCCCGTGTACTGGTACATATAATGGTCACGTCGGGCCAGGGGAACGAGCCGCCACCCGAGCCAGCAGTTGTATAAGTTAATGGTCTGAAGACCCTTCTTCTTCAGATCGCGGATGGTTTGAAGCATCTCATCCACGACCATCCGCTGGTCTGTGGGGAGCTTGCCGATTTGGAGTCGGCGCGGTTCGGGCCGGTCGGCGGAGTATCTTGGGATCGCCACCTCGCCCTCCGGAGTCGCCTCGGTGACATAAAACCAAGACTTCTTCCACTCGCTCTCTGCCTTGGCGGGTAGCATCAGATCAAAAAAGGAAGCCTTCGACTTCAATTGAAACGTCAGGCCGCCCGCAGCGAGCATTGGGCCGCCCGCTTCTTCGCGACTAATCCTCCCGTGGAACAGATCTTGCCACAGGGGGAAGTAGGGCCTGCAGCCCAGGTAGCACTCGCAGAACGCCACGAAAATGGCGAGTTGCTCGATGTTGTGCGGGCCCAGGTCCGACGGATGGATCCCGTAGAAGCGCAGAAGCGCCGGAAGAAAAGAGATGTGGGGAATCCCAGCCCCCGCTCTAGGTGGCTGGTGAAGCAGACGAACTCTCCCTCGCGCGGGTCCGGAGTCACCTCTCCGGCCGCAGGGATGCGCCACCTGCCGGCCACAGATCCCGGCCTCCTCGAAGGACGCCAGTTGCGCTCTCGTGCACTTGGACCTGCCCCATGGTTCGGTGGAGGGAGCCATTGGCGACAAGGTTCGTGGAGGTCGGAGGATTTGGGATCGGCTGGATCGAGATGTAGAGGAGAACGGAGGTGCGCGCAATCGGAGGAGATGACGAGGGAGTGGTTTTCCGATCGCCTACCATTCCTTTTATATAGCGGTTGTTACCCGCCAAATCAGGAAGCCGTTACTACGCGGTGATTACGCCAAAAGTTACCGTTGGGTTACCCCAACGGCTAGTTTGACTGCGTTGGACGGTCCAACTTCAGCCACTCGGCTCGCCGACCAGATCACTACAACAGTGACTAAATATTTCGCCGACCCGATCGCCAAAGCTGCGACCAGAATGACTAGTTTACTCCTTTGTTCAGGAGCCCGCCACCGATTCGACTGGGCGTCCGCGTTGAACCCGTATGCTCCGACTGCCAGTGACCAGCTGCGTCCAATCGACGACGGCCTCGGGGACTACTGATGGGGATATGCCTACCGGGGTATACCCAGACGCTTCCGATCGCCCAGAACCGCGAGTGGGCCTGCAAGACAGCGACTGGATCAAGGCCCGGTGTGGATCCGAGCGACTGGAAGCTGAAGGCCCGGGCGAGTAGATAGGCCTAGTCGGATTAGGTTAAACGAGTACCGAAGCCTTAACTGATTCGGTTGAGATATGTAAACCCTAGGGGGAGGTGAGTCTATATAAACCTCCCTACAGGGCGTGTAGAGATACGTTCCATTATACACCCAAGCGACTCGCCGCCTAGCCGTCGAGCTCGCCCCATTGTACCTCCATCATAATACAATCTAGCAGGAGTAGGTCTTTACCCTCCGGGGGGCCGAACCTGGGTAAAACCCTGTGTCTCCGCCCTCATCTCGCACCGCAGATGGCTGGCCGCCCTTGCCCTTCGTTCTACTACTCGCTGCCAATTGCAGCATCTGCCGTGACCATTCCCACGACATTTCCATATTAATACAATTATAGCATGTAAAATAAACATTTATCATAAATAAGAAATACGATAATAACCACTTTATTATTGCCTCTCGGGCATATTCCCTTCACAAGGCGTTCGACATGGTGGATTGGGCTTTCCTTTTGGAGGTCCTAAAAATATAGGTTTCGGGGAGCGGTTGCTCTCTTGTATCTGTGCCCTTCTGTCTACGACTACCATGCGCATCCTGATGAGCGATTGTCCAGGCTCTAAGGTGGAGAACAGGCGAGGCCTCCGGCAAGGGGACCCTCTCTCCCCTCAGTTGTTCATCCTGATCATGGAGGTTTTTCGTCTGATGGTCGTCAAAGCGGAGAGTTTGGGCCTCCTCACCAGGCTCGCGGCAACGGTACTCCAACACCGCACCTCAATCTATGCAGATGATGTGGTGACTTTCCTGAGACCGTCTGTGGTGGATTTCCAGGTGATCTCTGGGATCATCGAGGACTTTGGGGTTGCATCGGGGCTACATACCAACTTTGACAAATGCTCAGCAAATATGATCTGTTGTTCGACCGTGGATAGGGACTTGGTTTCCCGGGAGCTGGGCTGCCCTATCATACAGTTCCCTCTACGCTACCTGGGGAAGCCACTCTCCTTGCGGAAACCATCCGCAACGCAACTCCAGTCACTCGTGGATCAGGTGGTCGCCAGATTGTAACCATGGAAGGCCTCTATGCTCAAAAGAGGAGGGCGGCTGGAGCTCGTGAAGACCACACTTTCTGCCATTCCTGCTTTCACCATGATATCCCTGGATATTCCGATTGATACCATCATTGTGATTGAGAATATCATTCGTGGATTCCTCTGGAAGGGAATAAAGGACATCCATGGTGGCCATTGTCTGGTGGCATGGGATAGGGTGTGCATGCCCAAAGAGTTGGGGTGGGGGCTGGCCATCCCCAACCCGCGCCTCCTAAATGTTGCACTCAGAGCGAGATGGCTGTGGTTGAGGCGGGTGGAGTTGGATAGGCCCTGGCATGATCTCAGTATCCGGGTACCAGCGCTTGCCGAGCAGATTTTCGACGGGGCTATGACCTCAGTGCTCAGATATGGGGCCAACACTCTCTTTTGGACACACAGATGGCTTCCGTGTGGAAGACTCCGAGACGTTGCGCCGCACCTTTTCACGATGGTGCTGGTGGCCGCAATCGCAACTCGCAGGGTTCGCGAGGGCCTCGTCGGAGCCCGGCTCCATGATGTTCCCCCTGACCTGAATGCAGCGGCTATCAAAGAGCTGCTCGAAGTAGCGGCTCGTCTTGAGGGAGTCACCCTGGCAGAGGGGACGTGAGATATCCTCAAGTGGACCTGGGATCCATCTAGCTGTTACACTGCAAAGTCTTGCTACCAGGCCCTGTTTGCTAGTCGGACTTCGATGGTAGGTGCGCTGCAGATCTGGCGCTCTCGAGCCCCTGCTAGTTCCAAGGTTTCTCTTTGACTGGCTGCGAGGAATAGATGTTGGACCGCTGATAGGTTGGGTCGACGTGGGTTGCAACACCCGGTGGCATGTCCATTCTGCGATCAATGTGGAGAATCCATTGATCACCTCCTCATGGGCTGTGTCCTTGCTCATGAGGTGTGGAGCAACTGCCTTGGATGGTGGGGCAAGAGCCAGTGGTTGCCCAAGCATGACACGAAGTTGGTCGCTTGGCTGCAGGGGAAACGCGGTGGGAAAGGCTGAGAGCGTGATCTCTGGACAGGAATCTCCTTGTTGTGTTGGAAGCTTTGGCGCCACTGGAATGACGTCGTCTTCGAAGGTGCCTCTCCCTGAGCGGCAGTAGTCGTCTAGAAGATCTCCGCGGAAGCAGGCATATGGATAGCTGCGCAGCTCTTCTCGGACTACTTGAGCCAGATAGATAGGTGGATATGTCGCGAGTAGTTGGTTAGGAGTTGTGGGCTACCCTCGGGGCAGCGTAGTTTTGCGTCCGAGGCGTCTGTGTCGTGGCATGTTGTAAAACTTGGCCGCTTGGCTCTTCTTTTATGAAAAAGATACGTCTCCCAGGATGTATTCTTAAAAAAACAAATTCAACGGCTCGTTGTTGACCTGTATGAATTTTAGAGGTTCATGGCTTCTATGATTCGCAGGATTCTCAGGAATAGGGAAAACAAGAAATTGGAACATGTCCTCTCCAATCCTACAAGGACACTACAGACCTCTGGATACACGTGTATTTGAAAACAGAAGAAATTATAAAAAGATGCTGGATTGGAGGAAAAGTTTCCTCTAAAGTAGGGTAAACAAGAATAATTTTGTAGGAATTCTAGATGATTGTAATCCTCTGAAATAAACGACCTTTGTAGGGAGAAAAATCCTAAGAATCCCAATTCTCCAAATATCCTACACACTTTGAATCAAAGGAGGGACCAGAAGATAAATCGGTTGCCCTAGAACAATCTGTCGTGGTGTAAAGTGTCGACTCTGATCATTCGGGTGGCAGAAGGTTAATAGTCCGTATTGTATGGTAAAATATGCAAGTGATTAACCCATATTCCCAAAAAGTTACAAAATGTTTGCGATGATATTTTTGAAATGCCTACTGAAGTCTTTTCAGTATATGGGAAAAACGTAAAATAATTCTTGATTTTATTTTGATGACGCAAAAAAGAAATGAAAGAGACCATAAAACTAAGCTCTACCAGCTGATCGCTAGTACGCAAATGTTTCGTCTCTTAAAGGTCAAAAACCTTATCTCGAACACTTTTACACCTTAGATGACATTCATAAATAGTTAGTTTTTTATAGAGGCACTTAGGAAAACCATCTTTGATAGGAGTCATATGTGGCGAGCGGCCCTTTAGAACCATTCTTGAATATGCTCTGCATAGACTTTTTTTTTTATGCAAAGAGCTGTCGGAGCTGATACGGGTTGTCATTTCATTGGAATTTTCTATCTTCGTAATGAAATAAATTGTTGAATATACTCAAATGAAGGGGATAATTAGGCACCGCAAAATGATCAGTTTAATAACAAGTAGGCGCTATTCATGGAGTGACATTAAGAAAAAGGCGCTGAGATGCAGGTTGCTGTCCGTGCAAGTACGATGCAGTAATAAAAATGCACAAGTTGGTATAACGAATAATACGATGCAAGTACGATGTTCCGTACACCGAGTTGTTTGTACCTGACGTACAGCAACACGTTGCCCGTAGTTTGCCGTATTGAGACCCTCACAGGGCTTTCCTTAGATGGACCGTACACGCTGCTTCTGCTCTATTTTCTCTGTGTTTTATTTATGTCTGAGGTATCCCATGCATGCGGGCATGTCTATTTTCGGTGACAAATAGAGGATCGAATGGATCCTACTTCAGATTATCTAAACATACGGCCGGATACAGAGGATGTAATGTGGTTCCTCACCTCCTAAAGGATGATCCTCTTTAGGCCTATCAGGCCAATGGGTCCGGCGAAATTACGCAGCAAGACATGCGGTGCGGAGCTAGAGTATTATGAAATATGAACCCGGGTGCCTAGAGTGTGCACCAACTGATAAATAGAATTTTAGAGGGTACATATATATAGTGAAAAATGCCATTTTACAAAGAAACTTTTGTCTGGCCGGCTTGTAGAGTATAAGAGTAATTTACCCAAGATAAGCGCCAAATAAAACATGAATAGAATAATAGAAATTAAACTAATCATATGAATTAGCGGATATAAATTAAAACAAATATTCAAGAGGATTGCAAGGCATATAACTTGAGATAAGAACAGAGCAAGGTCTACAACAAACCAAAAGGAACGACATACTATCTTACTGAGATAAACAAGAGTGATGAAGAAGATGTACATCATAGAAGATGAACCGCTAGGGTTGGCGTTGGCACCGTCGTCAGCCATGTCGTCGAGGAAGAGGTTTTTAATGTCGGGAAAGAAGTCGTCGTTGAGAAAGACGTCGGCGCTATCACTACCCATGAAAGAGTCTGTGATAAATCCAGTAGTCGCGCCAATAGCGCTCCACAAAAATCTTATTGCCCTTCTCCCGCACAGGACTCGAAGCAGCGGGGTCTCGGAGGCCTACTGTCCCGACTCACGGTGCACGCCGCAAGACGGGATGAGAAAGACGGAGTGGTAGCGCAGTGCTTTGAAACTGGAGGCGAAGGCAATGTACTAAAGCACGTCTGAAGAGAGGAGCGACCTCTAACTCTTATAGGCACGGGAAGCTAGGCGAACAAGCAACGTCAGGAGCCGAAACGAACATGCAACGACATGAGCCGAACAGACTCCACTAAGTTCTAATTAAATCTCCACTGAGCTTATATTAAACACCCACTTACACATATGGTTCAGTTTATTAGTCCATTCATGTGCGGAAAAAAGAAAGAGAAGCTCTCGACTCGGCGCATTCCCGCAACCGCAACCCGCAACCTGTGGTGTGGCGAGGCGAGGCGAGGCGGGCGGCGGAGGAGGAGCGTGCGTGTATGTCTCTCTCCTTCTCATCCTTTTACCAAGTGGTGGAAGAGCCTCCTTATAAGGTGGTGAAATCTTCCTTCAACTAGCAATATGAGACTAAACATTTCTCCCACCTCTTGCCATGCATGAATGGGCCACATGGGCCTCTAGGATTTTCAGGAATTATTAAAATGGAAATATGGCTGGGCTATTTAGGCAAAAAAAATTAACAATCCCCCACCAGATCCTAGAGGCACATGAAGTTTGCCTTTAGTTCCAAAATATTGTTTATATACCGGTACTATAGTGGAAACTGTTAAGTTGAACTTTCACCTAAAAATTTATGCTACACTAGGCTGCAACTTGTACAGTAAACTATGTCTTAAACTTCAAGTTTGCTGTGAACCTAGCTTCACACAAAGTTTTGATCAATAATAGGCTACCGTGGGACTTTTCCACGGATGGAGCCTATGCGTCATACTCCACGGCCTTTTATGAGTTTATTAGATAACACCCTACTTGCATAGACTACGACGTTTAATAGTCAAACTCATATAGGTGTGTTCTTTAAAAGATGTTCTACGGGATAACATCTCTGCTTAAGATACGCCACTTAGAACACATTAAAATAATAAATCAACATGCCGTGTAGAATAGGAAAGTATTGTATCTTCATGGAGTTGTATTTATTAAAGTAGGGATACTTTCTTTTCAGCTAATCAATAGCTTGTCTCTCAATTCTAATTCACGGGATCTCCGATCACATAGACTGGTTTACCACTATGAAAAACTCATATTGTGTGTCTCATACTTATCTGCCTCGATGCATTTTCTATCATGCTGCATGATAGACCCTTTGTGAAGGGATCAACCAAGTTTTTAGATGTTTGGATATAATTCAATGCAATAGCTCTAGAGTTTCTCATTTTCCTGACATATTTCAGTCTCCTCTTTACATGCCTTGATGACTTCTTATTATCCTTAGAACTATTTACTTTGCAAATCATAGTTTGATTATCGCAGTTCATAAGGATTGAAGGTATTGGTTTTTCAATCATAGGTAAGTTCATCAAGAGTTCATGAAGCCACTCTGCTTGAAAAGTGGCTATGTCTAACGTTGTGAGTTCTACTTCCATAGTTGACCATGTTAAGAGGGTCTGCTTGCAAGACTTCCAAGAAACAACACCACCACTAAGTGTGAATACATATCTGCTCATGACCTTTATATCGTTAGCGTCAGATATCCAATTTGAATCACTATATCTCTCTAGTACCCTCGGATACTCGGTATAGTGTATGTCGTAGCTCGCAGTGCCTTTTAGATAGCGCATAACTCTTTCAAGAGCAAGCCAGTGATCATCTCTTGGATTTGAAACAAATCGACTAAGTTTTCTTATAGCGATGTCACTCCTTGTGGCGCTTGCTAAATACATAAGTGATCCAATAATTTGAGAGTATCTTAGTTGGTCTCTAGCATTTCCTTGATTCTTTCAAAGAAACACACTAGGATCATACGGTGTAGGAGAAGACTTGCAGTCGCTATACCCGAAACGACTCAAGACGTTTTCCACATAGTGAGACTGAAGCAATGTAACCCCACCTTCATCATCTCTCAATAGCTTGATGTTTAGGATAACATCAGCTACTCCCATATCCTTCATCTCAAAGGAACAAGATAAGAAATACTTCAACTCCTTAATTGCATTAAGGTTGGTTCCGAAAATCAGTATGTCATCAACATACAAACAAAGGATGACTCCCTCACCCCCACCATGGTGATGGTACACACATTTGTCAGCTTCATTTATAACAAATCATGCAGCAGTTAAAGTTCTTTCAAACTTCTCATGACACTGCTTAGGGGCTTGTTTTAGGCCATATAAAGACTTCAACAACTTGCACGCCTTTCCTTTTTGACCATTTACCACAAATCCATCTGGCCGATCCATGTAAATTTCCTCATCCAACTCTCCATTTAGGAAAGTTGTCTTAATGTCCATTTGATGAACAAGAATACCATGAGAGGTAGCCAATGAGAGTAGTACTCGAATGGTGGTCAATCTGGCAATAGGTGAGTAAGTTTCAAAGAAGTCTTCGCATTCTTTTTGAGTGTATCCCTTGGCCACAAGCCGTGCCTTGTACTTCTCAATAGTACCATTAGGCCTAAGATTTTTCTTAAACACCCACTTGCATCCTACATATTTTCACCCATAAGGGCGATCAGTGATCTCCCATGTTCCATTAGCTCAGATGGAATCCATCTCACTACAAACGGCTTCTTTCCAATAGTTAGCATCAGGAGATGCATAGGCTTTTGAAACGGAAGTGGGAGTGTCATCTACAAGGTACATAATGAAATCATCACCAAACAACTATGTAGTCCTCTGTCTCTTGCTCCTTTTAGGAATTTCATTATCATCCTCCTTAGGAATTTCAGAGTGTTCAATTGGAATGGTAGGTTCAGAAATTATAGTAAATTCCTGATTAGATGAACTAGGTATTGTTGGAGATATGCCCTAGAGGCAATAATAAAAGTAGTTATTAATATATCTTTGTGTTTATGATAAATGTTTACATTCATGCTATAACTGTATTAACCGGAAACATTAATACTTGTGTGATTTGTAAACTTGTTAGAGTCCCTAGTAAAGCCTCTTTGTAATACTAGCTTGTTGGTTGATAGATGATCATGGTTTCCTGATCATGAACATTGAGATGTTATTAACAACAAGATCATATCACTAGGAGAATGGTGTGATGGACATACTCCTATAGATAAGCGTAGCATAAAGATCAAGACATTTCAATAGTTCGTTTTCTATAAGATTTCAAATACATAGTAACCTAAATCCTTCAACCATGAGATCATGTTAATCACCATCACCAGATGGATGCTTTGATGACATCAAACACCGCTTCGTAACTTGGTGGTCATAAAGGTGGCATTGAGTGTTCGGAAAGTATGTGTTGAGGCACATGGATCAAGAGTGGGATTTGTCCATCCATATGACGGATATATATACTCTGGTCCCTCTCGGTGGAATGTCCAATTAGCTTGCAAGCATGTGACTGGTTCACAAGGGATCACATATCACAGGAACGAGTAAAGAGTACTTATCGGTAACGAGGTTGAACTAGGTATGCAGAGATACCGATGATCAGACCTCGGATAAGTAAAGTATCACGAGACAAAGTAAAATTGGTATCAATGTAAATGGTTCATTCGATCATGAAGTAATCGTATAAATATGTGGGAGCCATATGAATTTCCAGATTCCTCTATTGGTTATTGATCGGAGAAGAGTCTCAGTAATGTCTACATAATTCACGAACCTTAGGGAGACACACTTAAGGAATCGATGTTGTTTAGCAGATATGGAATGTGACTAAGAAGACCGAATGTTGTGCGGAGTCTCGGATGGAATCCGGGATATCTCGAGGATATCCGAAATGGTCCGGAGAATAAGATTCATATAAGGAAAGTCCAATTCCGGAGTTTGGAAATGATTCCGGTGTTTTTGTTAGAATATTCTAGAAGGGTCTAGAAGGTTCACAGATCCAGAACAGGAAGGGTACATGAATGTGTCATGAAAAAGTGGAATGGTTGCATCATGTCCTAGGTCACTTGGCTGCGCATATGGAACTGAGAAATCAAACTCCAAATTGAATGTCAAAAAGGCCGTTTGAAAAAGTCAAACTGGGACAATGGTTCATGGTGGAGGGAGGAGAGGAAAACTCCTTTCCCTCCACTGCCGAACAAGGAGAGGGAGTTGGGGGAGGATTCGGCCTCCCCTCCCCTAGCCACCCCTCCCTCCCATAAAAGGAGGGGAAGGGGGTTGCCCCTCACCACCACAACCAAACCCTAGCCCCCCAAGCCGCTGTCGCCGCCCAAGCCGCCGCCGCCCTAGCGTCCCCGTTGTCGCCCTAGTCGCCGCCGGCCACCACCTCCTCCCTTGGCATCTAAACCCTAGTCATCGAGGAATCCTTCTACTCCATCCTACTCACACCGGCTTAGGCGAAGCACTGCGAGATCTCCCCTCTAAACTCCGACACCATGTCGTTGTGGTGCCAGAATCGTGAGGAGAGAGCTACAACCTCCGCTGCCTGCTGGAACAAGGGAGAGGAAGGTCTTCATCTAGTACCGAACGTGTGACCGACTGCGGGAGCGCTGCCGGAACGCGGCACCGGAAGGATCGTCTAA
The DNA here is from genome assembly GCA_023614405.1 of Avena insularis. NCBI lineage: Eukaryota > Viridiplantae > Streptophyta > Magnoliopsida > Poales > Poaceae > Avena > Avena insularis. Next base: position 374,457,282 of record CM042697.1, read on the forward strand.
GTGATCTTGAGATTTGCAAGTGAACGACTATATCACCCACAAGAATCTGCTCTTGTTAACCGCTTTGGAAAGTTTTAGGGTGAGTAGTCTATCGACTCGCTTCTATAATCTAGTAGATAGATCTTGGCTTGTGTGTGTTCATGCGGTAGAATTTTTTTATTTTCCATGCTACAAACCTCTACAGTGGTATCAGAGCTGTGTCTATATGTAGATCTGATGCACGAGTAGAACACAATGGTCATTGTGGGCATTGATGCTTTTGTTGTCGATTGATTTTTGTGTACTTTGCATTTTGCGGGATGGTTGGATGAAGAAGCCCGGGCTAACCTTACATGACATCGTTCATGAGACTTGCTCCACGCTTGATATGCAACTTGTATTGCATAAGTGGCTTTGCGGGTTCCTGTTTCTCCCAACATAGTGAAGATTCGATTTACAGCGGGTGATTGACAATACTAGTATCAACATTGTGGTTCTTGTTCATAAGTTAGAACGGTACTTATTGAAAGCCCCAAACCACGTAAAACATGCAAAGAAAATTAGAGGCGTCTAGCTTTGTTTTGCAGGGGTGTGATGTGATGTGATATGGCCATGATTGTGATTATATATAATGTATGCAATGTTCCTTATTATAAGTTGGCAACCGTAAGGATCCTTATGGTTGTCTTTTAATTTCGTTAAGACCTACGTGTCCATTATTCAAAGTAATTGTAATAGTTGATGCTGGTGGACAACAACCATGGAGCAGTGCCATTGACCTTGACGCCACGCCGGTGATGATGGAGATCATGTTCGTGCTTGAAGATGGATATCGGAAGCACAAGAAGAAAGGCAATATCATATCACATAGTTTGAATTGCATGTGATGTTAATCCTTTTATGCATCTTGTATTGCTTAGATTGCGACGGTAGCATTATAAGATGATCCCTCTCACAAAATTATCAAGTAAAGTGTTCACCCTTAGTTAGCACCATTACCAAGACTCGTCATTTCGAAGCACCACGTGATGATCGGGTGTGATAGAATCAACTTGTGCATACAACGGGAGCAAACCAGATTTTCTCATGCAGAAAATAAGGTTAATATTGACGATCCTAGCATGTACAAACATGGTCTCGGAACACGATCACCAAAAGGTAAAACATGAGTCATATAGTAGATATGATGAACATGTTGATTGTTCGCCTTTGAAACTACATCATCTCCCGTGATGATCGGTCTTGATGTAGTGGATTTTGTTCGTGTGATCACTAAAACAATGTGAGGGATATTGTTTTGAGTGGGAGTTTTAAGTATTAATTAGAACTCAATTTGTCAGAAACTTAGTCTAAACTATTGCAAATATGTTGTCGATCAATGGCGTCCCCTACCATCAATTTTAATGCGTTCCTAGAGAAAGAAAAGTTAAAAAACAAAGGAAGCAACTTCATGGATTGGTTCCGCAATTTGAGGATTTTCCTCAATGCTGGTCAGTTGACCTATGTGTTGGATGCACCGCTGGGTGACCCACCTGCAGATGATGCTACCGATAAGGTGAAAAATGTTTACCGTACTCAGAAGAATCAGTACTCCATAGTTCAATGTGCTATGTTGTATGGTTTGGAATCGGAGCTTCAGAAAAGGTTTGAGAACTTTGACCCACATGATATTGTCCGTGAACTCAAAATGATATTTGAGGCTCATGCGGTAGTTGAGAGTTATGAAGCTTATGAAAACTTCTTTAACTGCAAGATGGAAGAGTGCAGCTCCGTCAGTGAGCATGTGCTTAAGATGTCGAGGCACGCCAATAAGCTACAGATCTTTGGAATAACAATTCCTAATGCTTTGGGGATTCACCGTGTCCTCCAATCACTACCACCAAGTTACAAGAACTTTGTGATGAACTATAACATGCAGCGCATGGACAAAGACGTTGCCAGAACTCTTTTCTATGTTGAAGTCCGCGAAAGTGGCGATCAAGAAAGAGCACCAAGTGTTGATGGTCAATAAGACCACCAATTTTAAGAAGCAAGGCAAGCCTAAGAAAAAGGGAAACTTCAAGAAGGGCGGTAAGAAAGCTACCTCGCCGGTGAAGAAGACCAAGGCTAGGCCTAAGCCTGATACTAAGTGCTTTTACTGGAAGGGAGAAGGTCACCGGAAGCGGAATTTCCCCAAGTACTTGGCAGATCTGAAGAATGGCAACATCAAGAAGAAAGGTATATCCGATATACATGTTACACATGTGTATCTTTCTAGTAATCGTAGTAGTGCCTAGGTATTTGATACTAGTTCAGTTGCTCATAGTTTTAACTCGAAACAGGTAATGTAGAATAAACGGAGACTAGCGAAAGACGAGGTGACGATGCGTGTTGGAAACGGATCAAAGGTTGATGTGGTCGCGGTCGGCACGCTCCCTCTTCATCTACCATCGGGATTATTTTTATACTTAAATAATTGTTATTTGGTGCCAGCATTGAGCATGAACATTATAGCAGGATCATGTTTATTGCAAGACGGTTACTTGTTTAAGTCCGAGAATAATGGTTGTTCGATTTATATGAGTAATATATTTTATGGTCATGCACCATTGATAGATGGTCTATTTTTATTGAATCTGGATAGTAGTGATACACATGTTCATAATATAGAAGCTAAACGTTTGAAATTGAATGATAATTCTATATACATGTGGTACTGTCGTCTTGGTCATACTAGAGTGAAGCGTATGAAGAAACTCCATTCCGATGGACTTCTTGAATCACTTGATTTCAAATCACTTGAAAGATGCGAAGCATGTCTAATGGGAAAAATGACTAAGACTCTATTTTCTGGTATGATGGAGCGAGCTACAGACTTATTGGAAATCATACATACCGATGTGTGTGGCCTGATGAGTGTAGCATCACGTGGTGGTTATCGTTATGTTCTCACTTTCATGGATGACTTGAGTAGATATGGGTATATCTATTTCATGAAACATAAGTCCAAAACTTTCGAGAAGTTTAAGGAATTTCAAAGTGAAGTAGACAATCAACGTAACAAGAAGATTAAATTTCTACGATCTGATCATGGAGGTGAATATCTAAGTTACGACTTTGGCGAGCATTGGAAGAAATACAGAATACTTTCACAATTGACACCGCCAGGAACACCACAACGTAATGGTGTGTCCGAACATCATAATCGAACTCTCATAGATATGGTTCATTCTATGATGTCACTTACAGATTTACCTTTATCATTTCGGGGTTATGAATTAGAAACAACCACATTCACTTTAAATAGGGCACCATCTAAATCCGTTAAAACGACACCGTATGAATTATGGTTTAGGAAAAAACCTATATTGTCGTTCCTTAAAGTTTAGGGTTGGGAAGCATATGTAAAGAAGTTATAGCCCGACAAGCTTGAACCCAAAGTGGAAAAATGCGTCTTCATAGGATACCCGAAGGAAACTATTGGGTATACCTTCTATCATAGATCTGAAGGCAAAATATTCGTTGCCAAGAATGGATCCTTTGTAGAGAAGGAGTTTCTCTCAAAAGAAGTAACTAGAAGAAAAGTAGACATCTCCGAGGTTGTCGAACCTTCCCTCGAATTTGAGAGTAGCGTAGCACCGGAAGAAGTTCCTGTGGCGCCTACACCAATAAGAGAGGAAGCTAATGATGGTCATCATGAAACTTCGGTCGAAGTTACTATGGAACCTCGCAGGTCGATGAGGAATCATACCACTCCTGATTGGTATGATCCCATTATGAGTGTCATGTAGGTGGACAACACTGACGACCCTGCGACATATGAGGAAGCGATGATGAGCCCAGATTCCAATAAATAGCAAGAAGCCATGAAATTCGAGATTGGATCCATGTACAAAAACCAAGTATGGACTTTGGTGGACTTACTAGATGGTCGGAAGGCTGTCGAGAACAAATGGATTTTCAAGAAGAAAATAGATGCTGATGGTAGTGTAACTATCTATAAAGCTCGACTTGTCGCAAAAGGGTTTTGACAAATTCAAGGAGTTTACTACGATGAGACTTTCTCACCGGTAGCAAAGCTAAAGTATGTGGGGATTTTGTTAGAAATCGCTGCATATTACGATTGTGAAATATGGTAGATGGATGTCAAAACGGCGTTCCTCAATGGAGACATAGATGAAGAGTTGTATATGGTATAACCCAAAGCTTTTGTCGATCCTAAGGATGCTAACAAGGTATGCAAACTTCAACGATCCATTTATGGATTTAATCAAGCATCCCGAAGTTGGAATCAACATTTTGATAAGGTGTTCAATTTTTTTGGTTTTATACAAACTTATGGAGAATCTTGTATTTACAAAAAGGTGAGTGGGAGCTCTGTAGCGTTGATAGTACTATATGTGAACGACATATTGTTGATTGGAAATGATGTAGACCTTCTTATAAGTGTCAAAGATTATTTGAATAATAGTTTTTCAATCAAGGATCTTGGCGAAGCTGCTTAAATTTTAGGCATAAAGATTTATCGAGATAGATCGAGACGCCTAATATCGCTTTCATAGAGTACATATTTGGACAAAGTTCTTAAGATGTTTGGAATGGAAGATAGCACGAAAGGGTTCTTGCCCGTGTTGCCCAATACGACCTTGAGTAAAACTCAAAGTCCTGCTACGGCAGAAGATAGAGAGAGGATGAGTAAGACTCCCTGATACGTCCATTTTGAATCACTATTTTATATCATAATTTACTGTTATTCATTGATATATTTCATATATAGATATGATACTTATGTTATTTCATCTATTTTGCATGTTTGATGATTTTTGGAGAATTAACTGCCGGAGTCAGAATTCTGCTGGAAAAAGTGCTGTCCAGATGCAATATTTCCGAAGATCAGAAAATCCCAGAAAATATACGGAAATTCCTATTTTTTCAGAAGACGAAGATAGCCAGAAGAGGGAGTAGAGATGGGCCACAGGGGGCCCACACCACCCCTAGACGCAGGTCCCCCCTAGGTCGCGCGGCCAGGTGGTGTGGCCACCCTGTTCCACCTATGGCGTCGCCCATTCGTTTATATCTTCCTCCCGAAAACCTAAGACTCGGGGGAGCGATCATAGAAATATTTCGTCGCCTCTGCAGGGCAGAAACTACAGAGAGAGAAAAAGCTCTCCGGCAGGCAGAAATCTGCTAGGGAAATTCCTTCCTAGAGAGGGGAGATCATCGCCATCGACACCGTCATCGAGCTAGGCTTCATCGGGATCATCATCTCATCATCATCACCAGCAGCACCATCACCACCACGCCATACCGCTGTAACAATTGGGTTGAATCTTCTGTAGTTCATAGGGGGAACTTTCCCGGTGTTGATTACTTGTAGTTGATGCTATTGAGTGAAACCATTGGATTTTTGTTCATGTTCAGATTGTTACTTATCATTATTTCATCTATGTTCATGATCCATATGATGTCTTATGAGTAGTTCGTTTAGTTCTTGAGGTCATGGGAGAAGTCATGTTGTTAGTAGTGGAATTATGTTGAGTAATATTTAATGGTTTGATATCTATGTTGTGGTGCTATTCTTCTAGTGGTGTCATGTGAACATAGACTACATGATACTTCACCTTTATGGGCCTAGGAGAATGCATTGTGTATTTGGCTACTAATTGTGGGGTTGCCGGAGTGACAGAAACCTAAACCCCCGTTAGGAAACCATTACATAAGGGAGTGTAGGATCTCAGAGTTTAATGTTGTGGTTAGATTTTTATCTTAATTACTTTCTTGTAGTTGTGGATGCTTGCAAGGGGTATAATTACAAGTATGTATTTGTCCAAGTTGGGGTAGTACATTAGCATAGGTTCACCCACATAACACTTATCTAACCAATGAAGATTAATCGACTATATGAAGCGAAAACACTTGACAATATTCCCATGTGTCCTCGAGAACGTTTGTTCATCTTAAGTAATACAACCGGCTTGTCCTTTGCTGAATAAAGGATTAGGCCACTCGCTGCAATTATTATTATTATCTTTTATTTACTCGCACTTTATTTATCAGCATTACCAAAAAACCCTAAAAATCCGGTTGCTAGTATTTACAGTGGATCCTTGATCCAAACTGCTTGTCAACACCTTCTGCTCCTCGTTGGGTTCGACACTCTTATTTATCAAAAGTACTACGATGCACCCCCTATACTTGTGGGTCATCAAGACTATTTTCTGGCGTCGTTGCCGGGGAGTGAAGCGCTATTGAAGAGTGAAATTGGTAAAGGAAGTTTCTACTGTGAGTATTGTTTTTATTTTTGTCTGTTATTTTATTTCATTATGGATAACACACTTGGTTTCCTATTTGGGAAAACTACTACCACTGCTAAGGTAGTAGATGAACTACCGCCTGCTGAATTGGATCCTTTTAAAATACCTACAAAAATTGTTGAACATGTTATGAATAACTGATATTTTGGAGATGGAACTGTCCATCCTGGTGATCATTTGCTCTTTATACATGAATTATGCGAGTTGTTCAAGTGTTCAGGTATTACAATGGATCAAGTTAAGATAAATCTATTCTCTATATCGTTGAAAGGCAGAGCTGAGGAATGGTATAAGTTGTTGAAGAATGGCCGATCTGTTGATTGGGAGGAAATTGTACCTGTCTTTTATTCTAAATTCTATCCTCCTAGTGAGATTCATAAAGTTCGGAATCAATATATAATTTTTGACCTCATGATGGATAAATTATTGCCCAAGCTTGGGGGAGATTGAAGTCACTAATGATCAAATGTCTCATTCATGAGCTCCCTAGTAATTTTATTATTAATAACCTCTGTGCAAGGCTTTCTCTTCATGATAAGGATTTATTGGATGCTTATTGTGCTGGATCATTTACACGTATGAAAGAAGAAGCTAAATGGGATCTTCTTAACCGTATTCAAGAAAATACTAAAGCAAGGAGAATGACAAAGGGAGAAAGTCAGGTATAAATTATGATTATGAATGCATTAAATCTTTAATGGGAACTGATGACTTTCATAATATTAGTGTTGTTTATGGTCTTGATTCTCAAGTACTTGAAAACTATTTTAAGGCCTTTGCCTCTTATCTTGATATCCCAAAAAAGCAGTGGAACAAGTATCATGGGCCATATAAAGATATTGTTAATTGTGTTCCTGCTAGAAATATTGAAGTTTGTACTATTGATCGTATTTTGCTTGAACCTTATATTGAGAAAATACCTTTCCCTGCTAAGGTAAAGGAACATTCTATGATAACTATCGTGGTTAACTAAAGTACAAAGAAAGCTGTAGAACCAGATGAACAAATAAATGTTGAACTTGTGGTAGCAATTGTGAAAGACCTTGTCACTAAAAATGTAGAAGATGGACACATTATCTTTTGTGAAGATGCTTCTAATATTGTTTCACATCCTAGTAGAACTAGGAAAGCTAGTGTCCTTGTGCTCTCTGTCATAATAGGTGATCATTGCTATTATGGTTTATGTGATATTGGTGCAATTTCAAGTGCTATTCCTTATGAGCTTTACAGAGAAATTATGCATGAAATTGGTACTTGTGAACTTGAAGAAATTGATGTGGTTATTCATCTTGCTAATAGAGAGTCCATCTGTCCAATTGGTATTGTAAGAGATTTGGAAGTTCTTTGTGGTAAGACTAAATATCCTGCTGATATTCTAGTACTTGGTTCAACTTCTAGTAAAACTTGTCCTATCATTTTTGGTAGACCTTTCTTGAACACTTGTGGAGCTATTATAGATTGTAAGAAGAAGAAAATTCTAACTAAATTTGATGGAGAATCTTATGAGTTTAATTTTTCTAAATTTTCTAAAGCTCCTTATGAAAATGAATTGCCTAATGAGGATTTTAGAGTTGAACAACTTGCTTCTATTGCTCTTGCTCCTAACAACGCTTTGCATCAATATATGGAAGATCACGAAAGTGAGATATTCATGGAAGAAAGAAATGAGATTGACGAGATTCTTCTTCGTCAACCTGAGATGCTTAAGCATAATTTACCTGTGGAAGATTTGGTTACCACATTACCACCTAAAGAGGATCCTGTTTTTGATCTAAAACCTCTACCTGATGATCTTAAATATGCTTATCTTGATGATAAGAAAATATATCCTGTTATTATTAGTTCTAAACTTTCAGGAAAGGAAGAGGAAAGATTATTGGAAGTATTGAAGAAACACCGAGGAGCTATGGGTTATACTCTTGATTATTTAAAAGGGATTTCTCCTACTATATGTTAGCATGCTATTAATATGGAACCTGATGCAAAACCAGTTGTTGAACATCAACATCATTTAATTCCTAAGATGAAAGAAGTGGTAAGAAATGAGGTATTGAAACTTCTTGATGCTGATATTATTTATCCTATTGCTGATAGTAGATGGGTTAGTCCTGTTCATTGTGCCCCTAAGAAAGGAGGAATTACTGTTGTGCCTAATGAAAATAATGAGCTTATTCCTCAAAGAGTAGTGGTTGGTTATAGGATGTGCATTGATTTCAGAAAGGTTAACAAAGTTACTAAGAATGATCATTATCCTTTACCTTTTATTTTAGAAAGGTTGTCTAAGAAGACTCATTTTTATTTTCTTGATGGTTATTCTGGGTTCTCTCAAATTGCTGTTAGAAAGCAAGATCAAGAGAAAACCACTTTTACTTGTCCTTGTGGAACCTATGCTTATAGGCATATGCCTTTTGGTTTGTGTAATGCTCATGCAACTTTTCAAAGATGTATATCTGCTATCTTTCATGGTTTTTGTGAAGAAATTGTGGAAGTATTCATGGACAATTTCTCCATCTATGGAACATCTTTTGATAATTGTTTGTACAACCTTGATAAAGTTTTGCAGATATGTGAAGAAACTAATCTTGTTCTTAATTGGGAGAAATGCCACTTTATGGTTAATGAAGGAATTGTCCTTGGACATAAAATTTCTGAAGGAGGTATTGAAGTTGACAGAGCCAAAGTTGAAGCAATTGAGAAAATGCCCTGTCCTAGGGATGTTAAAGGTATTCATAGTGTCCTTGGTCATGTTGGTTTCTATAGGAGGTTTATTAAAGATTTCTCCAAGATATCAAAGCCTCTTACTAATCTTCTCCAAAAAGATGTACCTTTTGTTTTTGGTGATGATTGTAAGGAAGCTTTTGAAACTCTATAGAAAGCTTTAGATATTTCTCCTATTGTCCAACCACCTGATTGGAATTTATCCTTTGAAATTATGTATGATGCTAGTGATTTTGCTGTAGGTACTATTCTTAGACAGCGAATAGATAAGAAGTTGATTGTTATTCATTATGCTAGTAAGACTCTTGATGCTGCTCAAAGGAATTATGCTACTACTAAAAAAGAGTTCTTAGCTATAGTATTAGCTTGTGATAAGTTTAGACCTTATATTGTTGATTCAAAAGTTATTATTCATACTGGTCATGCTGCTATTAGATATCTTATGACAAAGAAATATGCTAAGCCTAGTCTTATTACATGGGTGTTGCTTTTACAAGAGTTCGATCTACATATTGTAGATAGGAAAGGTGCTGAAAATCCTGTTGCTGATAATTTGTATCGATTGGAAAACATTTCTTTTGATCCTATGCCTGTTAATAATAGTTTTCCAAATGAATAGTTGGCTGCAATAAAGGTAAGCTCGTGAGAGAGTCCTTGGTATGCCAATTATGCTAACTTTATTGTTTCCAAGTATTTTCCTCCAACCTTTACAGCTCCGCAAAGAAGGAAAGTCTTTTATGATTTGAGGCATTATTTTTGGGATGACCCACACTAATATAAAGAAAGTGGATGGTATTATGCGAAGATGTGTTCCAGAATATGAATAACGAGAGATATTGATAAAATGTCATGGTAGTGCTTATGGAGGACATCATGCCGGAGATAGACCCGCACAAAAGGTTCTACAATCAGGTTTTTATTGACCTACTCTTTTTAAAGATGCAAGAAAGTTTATTTTATCATGTGATGAATGTCAAAGAGTTGGTAATATTTCTAGACGCAATTAAATGCCTATGAATTATTCTCTTGTTATTGAACCATTTGACTATTGGAGATTTGACTTTATGGGTCCTTTTCCTCCTTCAGAAGGTTATACTCATATTCTTGTTGCAGTTGACTATGTTACTAAGTGGGTAGAAGCCATACCTACAAAAGGTGCTGATGGTGAGACCTCTTTAAAAATGCTTAAGGATGTTATTTTTCCTAGGTTTGGTGTGCCTAGATATCTTATGACTGATGGAGGTTCTCATTTTATTCATGGTGGTTTTAGGAATACCCTTGCTAAATATGATGTTAATCATAGAATTGCTTCAGCTTATCATCCCCAAAAAAGTGGGCAAGTAGAATTATCAAATAGAGAAATTAAATCTATCTTGCAAAAGACTGTTAATAGATCTAGAAAAAATTGGGCTAGAAAGTTTAATGATGCTTTATTGGCCTATAGAACTGCTTATAAAAATCCTATGGGAATGTCTCCTTACAAAATGGTTTATGAAAAAGCTTGTCACTTGCCTTTGGAATTAGTACACAAAGCTTATTGGGCAGTGAAAGAACTTAATAGAGATTTTAAACTTGCTGGTATGAAAAGATTGCTTGACTTGAGTTCTTTAGATGAGTGGAGAAGTGAAGCTTATGAAAATGCTAGACTCTTTAAAGAAAAGGTTAAAAAATGGCATGATAGGAGAATTCTTAAGAGAGAGTTCCATGTTAGTGATAAAGTTCTATTGTATAGATCTCGTCTCAGATTTTTTGCAGGAAAATTACTCTCAAAATGGGAAGGACCCTTTATTATTAAAGAGGTGTATCGTTCAGGTGCAATAAAAATTTCTTCATTGAGAGACAACACTACACAAGTGGTGAATGGTCAAAGGCTCAAACATTATATTTCTGGAGATTCTTATAATGAATATATTGATATTATTCAAGTGGTGACTCCGGAAGAATTTATTAAAGACCAAATTCAGGGATCTGCAGAGTCGGTTTTCAAATAGGTAACAGTTTTGGTAAGAAAAAGTTCGCGAAAAACTTTCCAACTTATATTTTTGTACTTTTTATTTAATATGGAAGATTGTGAGTCAAAACAGGGATGGAAACGGAGTCCGGGGGCTCACACCACCCCTAGGCGCAGGCCATCCTGGCCGCGCCACCAGGTGGTGTGGCCGCCTCGGAGTTCATCTCCGACCCGTTTTCTCCCAATACCTTCCTTTTGTCATTAAACTTTGTGATATATAATCCCCCGGATCCCTCGAGGTCTGTATATCGTTTTCTCGTCATGTTTTCGTTTCGATCTGTTCTGTTCAGATGTCATCCCAGGGTTCATCTTTGGAGGACTATGAGCTATGACGCCGGCGCGAGCTCTTTCGCGATCTTGAGCAAAGGACTTTTGTTGGATGGGTGGAAGAACAATAATGGATCACAGCTAGGCGCGAAGACATGGTTCGAAGCGTCGAGGAGGAAGTAAATAACATGTCAGCAAGCATGGAGGGACAGAATACTGCAGGATCAAGGGCAAGAAAACCTACTCTTGTAGGGTCAATTAACACTGGACGTGCTTTTTCTCATAATATGCAGGGGCCCATACCACCAGTTCCAGACCTTAGTTCCTGCCCTACAGCAGTGGAAACCCTTCGAGCCACTGATGAGTTTTGTGATAAGTATCGAGTTCTAAGGAGAGAGGTGGAGATACTTCAAGAGGAGAATAGCAGGCTTCGCAGGATGCTGGAGAATTTTCCCACCCCGATCATGAAAATACCACCACCACCGAAGAAGTAATTTGTCATCAGGTTTTGGCATCCCCTTGGTTTGTTACAATCTTGGGGGAGTGTCGTGGTATCACATCACTATCTTTTATCTTTTTACCTTTTTAGTAGAGTCATATCATGAGTAGATAAGTTATCATATAAGATGGTTTGAAGTGTGGAAGTATCTCTCCTTTAGTTGGTTATCTATGTATCCCTTAGTGGGAGTACCGTTATGGAATATTAATGAGAAGTTTTATCATTTACTTTTTGCACATCTTATTTTAGTTTGCAATTTCTGTTATATGATTGATCTTGTTGTTAGTACTGGTATCACGTTGGGGGCATTAAGTAAATTTAGTTGGTTTTGGCAAACTTAGCTTTGGTCAATAGCAACAATATTTTGAGGTTGAGTAGAAAAGAGAAAAAGTACTAGTAGATATATAATTTCATTATCTTTCTTTCTTGATTGGATCATAAGCTTAGTATTCTCAAGCTAAGATCGTTTGTGCTTCCTAGGAAGATTGCATGATTTTTTCTATCACATGTATGTTTGCTTGTTTCACTCAACTCTTATGCTTGCTACCCAACCTTGCTAGCCAAAAACCTGTACTAAGAGGGAATGCTTCTCGTGCATCCAAACTTTGAACCAAAACCTATGCCATTTGTGTCCACCATATCCACCTATTAGCATCGTTGCTATTCCAAGTAAATTCTCGAGTTTTATATATCTTCCAAATTAAAAAATTTGTTATGAGAAAATTAGTTAGTAAAGCTCTCACAAACTTGATGGCACAATTTATTTTCTTGCACATAAAATTTGAAACATTGTGACCATCTGTGATGATTATATGGTTGCAAATTGTAAGTTGGGAGTTAGCAAAACCATGCTATCATGGGTCACGCTTTCAACATTGCACTTATTCCTATTTAGTTTATATCATGTTCTTTTGTTATGGATCAGATGGGAGCTTGTAATTCCATGGAGTTTGTATATGTGTTAGAGAAACGCCTGGGCGGCCAGCCTAAGCCATGCCTAATCATGGTGGAAACTTGCAGCAAACCATAGCGGGCATTCTATGAAGCATCCTCAATAAAAAGCTATGCAAATAGCAAATAAAAATATTGATGAGATGCCCACTGTATATATTGCCTTGTTATTTTGGTATGGGATAGCTCCTGTGTCATGGGGCAAGGGGTACCCTGTTGGCGGTTCTCTATGATACACATATACTTACAATGACAAAAACTTACATGGGACCAAAGTTGAGTAGCATGAGGTCTCGGTACTCGTATTCAAGGGGAATGATATTTTCAACTTGTGATTTGTCAAGCATATAACTCATATTTTCCCTCACATTAACCTTAATCACTTCAAGATTATTATGATAGGGGTAATGAGATCTCAAAGCTAATGAGTACCATAATTTTTGGAAGCTTTATAAAACTTGTTAATCCCTGCTTCCCTCTACGAAGGGCCTATCTTTTACTCTTATGTTGATTCAGTAAGCCTAGTCCTCTCTATCTCAAGCAAAGATTTGAGTTGTTGTGATCCAATCATTTATATGTTGATTTATTCAATCTTGTTTCTTATGATTCTTGCTTTGCACAATGCTCTTATCCGAATGAATATAACTTTGAAAGCTATCATTGTTGGTGAAGAGATCGTTATGTTTGAGCAAGAGACTCCTGCAATATAAGCTTCATTATAAAAGCTTTGTTCAAAAGTAAGTATGACTTCTTAATTGTTCTCTAACCAAGAACAACGTTTGGCATTACCAACTATGATTTTCTTTGTGGACCTTTATTGTGACTCACTTACTCATTGCAAGTTAAGTTATATAAGAGTTAGTTGCTTTCTATTATGATCTGTGTATTGATAAATGTGATGCTTCTTTTCTCTATTCTCTTTATCGACACTTCACTCCATAAACCTGTGGTCATGTTTACTGAGTTCAGTTTTCGCTTGGGGACAAGCAAGGTCTAAGCTTGGGGGAGTTGATACGTCCATTTTGCATCACTATTTTATATCAGAATTTACTGTTATTCATTGATATATTTCATATTTAGAGATGATACTTATGTTATTTCATCTATTTTGCATGTTTCATGATTTTTGGAGAATTAACACCGGAGTCAGAATTCTGCTGGAAAAAGCGCTGTCCAGATGCAATATTTCTGAAGATCAGAAAATCCCAGAAAATATACGGAAATTCCTATTTTTCTAGAAGACGAAGATAGCCAGAAGAGGGAGTAGAGATGGGCCACAGGGGTCCTACACCACCCCTAGGTGCGGATCCCCCTAGGCCACGCGGCCAGGTGGTGTGCCCACCCTAGTCCACCTCTTTCGTCTCCCCTTCGCGTATATCTTCCTCCCAAAAAACTAAGACTCGGGGGGAGCAATCACAAAAATATTCCTCCGCCTCTGCGGGGCGGAAACTATAGAGAGAGAAAAAGCTCTCCGGCAGGGAGAAATCTGCCAGGGAAATTCCTTCTCGAAGAGGGGAGATCGTTGCCATCAACATTGTCATCGAGCTAGGCTTCATCAGGATCATCATCATCATCCTCATCAACACCACCAGCACCATCACCACCACGCGATACCACTGTAAAAATTGGGGTGAATCTTGTGTAGTTCATAGAGGAAACTTTCCCGGTGTTGATTACTTGTTGTAGTTGATGCTATTGAGTGAAACCATTGGATTATTGTTCATGGTATAGATTGTTACTTATCATTATTTTGTCTCTGATCTTGATTCATATGATGTCTTGTGAGTAGTTCGTTTAGTTCTTGAGGACATGGGAGAAGTCATGTTGTTAGTAGTGGAATTATGTTGAGTAATATTTAATGGTTTGATATCTATGTTGTCGTGCTATTCTTCTAGTGGTGTCATGTGAATGTCGACTATATGATACTTCACCTTTATGGGCCTAGGAGAATGCATTGTGTATTTGGCTACTAATTGTGGGGTTGCCGGAGTGACAGAAACCTAAATACCCGTTGGGAAACCATTGCATAAGGGAGTGTAGGATCTCAGAGTTTAATGTTGTGGTTAGATTTTTTATCTTAATTACTTTCTTGTATTTGTGGATGCTTGAAAGGGGTATAATTACAAGTATGTATTAGTCCAAGTTGGGGTATTACATTAGCATAGGCTCACCCACATAACACTTATCTAACCAATGAAGATTAATCGACTATATGAAGTGAAAGCACTTGACAATATTCCCATTTGTCCTTGAGAATGTTTGGTCATCTTAAGTAATACAAACGGCTTGTCCTTTGCTGAAGAAAGGATTGGGCCACTCGTTGCAATTATTATTGTATTTTATTTACTCACACTTTATTTATCTGCATTACCAAAAACCCCTAAAAATCCATTTGCTAGTATTTACAGTGAATCCTTGATCCAAACCGCTTGTTTCAACACCTTCTGCTCCTCGTTGGGTTCGACACTCTTATTTATCAAAAGTACTACGATACACCACTATACTTGTGGGTCATCACTCCCTATGCCTCGGCCATAGGATCTATCATCTATTCCATGTTATGTACTAGACCCAACATTGCATATGTTGTTAGTTTAACTAGCAGATATCAAAGTGATCCAGGAGTGGATCATTGGACAGCAGTCAAAAACATCCTTAAGTACTTGAGAAGAACTAAGGATATGGTTCTTTCTTATGGAGGTGATGAACAACTCGTTGTTAATGGTTACACCGATGCTAGTTGGAACACCGATCCGGATGATTCTAAATCTCAATCTAGATACAAATTTACTTTGAATGGTTCAGCTGTGAGCTGGAGGAGTGCAAAGCAAAGCGTTGTGGCGAGATCTTCAACTGAATCGGAATACATAGCTTTTTTGGAGGCTTCACAAGAGGCGATATGGATGAAGGAGTTCATTATGGAGCTCGGTGTGATTCCCGGTGCGCTGGAACCAATGTCTATCTACTGTGATAACATGGGCACCATAGCCAATGGGCAAGAACCAAGGACACACAAGAAGCTAAAGCATATCAGGCTACGTTTTCATGCTATTCAAGAACATGTCCAATATGGTGACATAAAGATTTGCAAAGTACACACATATCTGAATGTGGCGGATCCATTGACTAAACCTCTCCCGAGGGCAAAACATGACCAGCACCAAACCGCCATGGGTGTTCGGTATATTACCATGTAATCTAGATTTGTTGACTCTAGTGCAAGTGGGAGACTATTGGAGATATGCCCTAGACGAAATAATAAAAGTAGTTATTATTATATATTTGTGTTTATGATAAATGTTTACATTCATGCTATAACTGTATTAACCAGAAACATTAATACTTTTGTGATTTGTAAACTTGTTAGATTCCCTAGTAAAGGCTATTTGTAATACTAGCTTGTTGGTTGATAGATGATCATGGTTTCCTGATCATGAACATGGATATGTTATTAACAACAAGATCATATCATTAGGAGAATGGTGTGATGGACATACTCCTACAGATAAGCGTAGCATAAAGATCAAGTCATTTCAATAGTTCGTTTGCTATAAGCTTTCGAATACATTGTAACCTAAATCCTTCGACCATGAGATCATGTTAATCACCATCACCGGATGGATGCTTTGATGACATCAAACACTGCTTTGTAACTGGGTGGTCATAAAGGTGGCATTGAGTTTTCGGAAAGTATTTATTGAGACACATGGATAAAGAGTGGGATTTGTCCATCCATATGACAGATAGATATACTCTGTGTAACATCCCAAAAATATAAAACAAGGATCATCAAACTCTAATCACTAAAATTAGGGTTAACAAAAACTTTGATTAATTAAATCATATGAATGCATGTGTGAATGAAATGATTTGACAAATGCATGAATGGACTTGTGGGATTAATCTAAATAGCAAGAAATGGTTTAAAGATGAAAATAACATCATATAAAACATTTCCATGCAGAAAAAATCAAAAGAAAATAAAAAACAAAGCAAATAAAGCAAATGGTCATTTTTGCCAATCTTGCTCACTAGGTCACTTTGAGTGTTTCTTGTCCAAGATTTCAAACAGAAACTTTCCCAATTCTTTTCACCCATTGATAGAACTAGTAAAAGTGAATCAAGGCCCACCTTTCAAACTTGCAGAAACATTTGGCAAACCCATTCAAATCACAATTCAAATTTGAATGTTATTCATATGTGAAGATCATCCATTTTCAAAACCCAACCAAACCAATGCCCCTTGACTAATCCAACTAACCAGATACTCCCTAGTATGTGCCTAGCAAACCCACAAAGTTTGAATCCAAAATTCAAATTTAAAGTTCTTGCGGACACTTCATCAAACACCTTGTAGATTCAAATCAAACAAACATCAAACACTATAGTGTGAAGAAAAATTGGCCTAACTTGTTCCCTCTATAGCTCACTCTGCACTCCTAGTAGATGATCAAAGTAATCTAACTAGCTTTAGCACCACTATGAGCCAGCCTAGCCATTAATGTCAAGCATGCCGAGAGCAGCATTGCCACCCCATTGTCGCCAGCGAGCTAGAGGCCGCACTAGCCACGACAACCTTGTTTGGGACATGTAGCACCGTCCACCGCCACCCATTGTCCCAGCCCCGAGCAATGCCAGCCCCTGGACCACACGTAACGCCCATGCCAAACCTCTCTGCGCGAGCCGAGAGCGCGCCCGTGCGCCACGCTCGACCAGCACCCACAGACCGCACACCGCCCTTGTCGCTTGCAGGGATGATCACCAGCACCCCATCACCCCGACAGACATGCCCGTTCACCGCCGAGCGATCGGACAGGTAGGCGACATTAAAACCGCCGGACCCGCCAGCACCGCTGTTCGACCGATCAGCACCGCCCCACGCTGCAAGACCACTCCGTTGAGCTTCGCCAGGGAGCACAACACCGTCCCCTACCGTCTCCCATGCCAGTAGCTGCATGTGTCGTCGACCACGGCGAGCTCAGCCCGCGCCCGTCGGTCCCCTTCCGCCACTATAAATAGAGGCCTCCACCGCTCGTTTTCGCCACACCTGTTCACTCCCCTCTCACCCAGAATCTCCCCACCGCACTCCCGGAGCAAGGCGAGCAGCGCATTGCCGGAATTTGGCCGGAGCCCGCCGCTGCTGGAGAAGAAGGGAGCCGTCGATTGGAGCCGCCCCAGGAGGAGCTGCTGGTACCACGAGAACCGCTGTCGTCGACTTCGTCGTTCGCACCCGTCGCCGACCCTCACCTGAGCCCCGGTGAGCCTCCCACGACCCACACCTGCCGTGTTAGGGTTCTGTCTCGCCGGCGCTGCCCGACGTCGACGATGAACTGTAGTCGTTCGATTAGAGTTATATCGTGCGGTTCACACTGCCCTGTACCGCTTCTCCCCTTCCCGTCTCACTGACGCGTGGGGACAGTCACTTAACCAGCCCGCGTATGCGCTGTGTGTAGTGGGCCGGCCCGGTAAAACATCCCGCGCGACCAAACAATTCAAATTAAGCTTTATTCATTTAATTTCAAACATAGTTCTGTACCCAGATTCAAAAATCAACCCAGATCGATACACTGAACCAAAATGCATGAACCCAATTTTGCTAGAAAGGTACTGAAATGCTTAATCCAAGCCCGTTGGATTCAAACCATTTAGATTTGTGGATCAACCATGGTAAAAATAACAAGGCAGAAGCTTTTCTGCATTCAAACATTTTTCAAAATTCAACCATAAAACTTTTGAGTTGATTCCAACTCTCAAAAATCACATTTGATCATACCTCTCAGAATATATAAAAACATATGGGTTTACTTGCAGAAATAATATTCAAGTAATAAAAGAATGCCCCATAGGCATTTCTAGTCACTTTATTTAATTAAAATAAAAAGGTTAAGCCTTATTAAATTGTGACACCACTTTAAATCACATTCCCATGTACTGAAATATGTGGTGATGACATGTATCAACATGATCCCATGTTTGAGTTGGAGAATATTAAATCTTAAGTAGTTTTTCAATGAGTAGAAATTACTTTTCTAAAAATAAAACAAATAAGACAAGTGCTTTAATCTTGTAATATTTGTGATGATGCTAGATCATCTAGTGTGAACCATTGTGTGATGATTGGAAATAGTTCAATATTGTTTGGTGATCGTGTACCTCGTATTTATTTATAGACGCTAGTACTGACCAAGGATACGAGGAGGAAGGAGGATACTACGAGGAAGAAGCCGAGGAGAACTTCAACCACTGCTCTGCTCAAGGCAAGTCAATACTTGAAACCTTGCAAGCTAACCCTTTCAATTTTTGCAAGATAATACTTGCTTGTTACCATGACAACTATAAGCCTTAAGCATATGTGATCATATCCACTTGATAACCCAATCCTAGTTTTACTCGCAAGCTTTATACTTTATTTCTTTATCAAAGCTTTCTCTTAGAGTTTACATAGTGAATTGTAGATACTAGAAGAATATTGGAAGGTAGCATAAAGAGCATAAAATTTGGCCTAAGTTAGATAATTTTGATGTCAACCTAAGGCATGAGATTGAACCTAGCAAATCACCACTTGTTTACCACCCCTCATTAGTATTTACCACCACTTGTAGATGCTAGTGCTAAGCATAAAACTTGATCAACTTTAGATGGGAATACTTGGTGAAAATGGTTATGAAAACCTTATAATGATGAGTCATTCTACTGAAATGTTTTGACATGTGTTTCCGAAAATTAGATGATTTTGATGATGAAAATGTTGAGGCATGAGCCTTAGCCCTTTATAAAACTGATGGTTTTCTGGATGCGATACCATTCCAATTTTACCGTACAACCACAATACCCGAAGTTTGGGTAGGGCTTGACTGGAATTTATATACCTTAGTATGGGTTCCCTCGCGGCCAAGGTCTGAGCTGAGGCTACCTTGTGAAGATTGTCCACCTGTGCAGTACCCAAGATGACAGTTGGTCATGGTTGGGAGGCCAAACTCACAGGAGAGGTGCCTATACTAGGGCGTGTAATTGAAAGGTTAGGATTGATTATCCGCATACTGAGTATGGTGAATTAAGGATTTGTTCCTGACGGATGTATAGAATGTTGTGGTTAAAGTGTACAATATCTGCAGAGTGTCAAACTATTCGAATAGCCGCGTCCGCGGTTATGGACAGTTGGAGTGGACATACTGTTCCCCTGTCAGATGTTTTTAAAATGACTTGTGAAATGATTTGTGACTTTGACTTGACCACAACAGAGTTGTGATATGAAATTTAAGTTCCCACTTAGGTGTTATAAGACTTTCAACTAAATTTCTTGCTTCTGAACTTAGTAGAGGTAAATCTGGCTTTTTGCAAAACAACCCTAGAGCTTAGTACATCCTATTCAAAAAAAACCTTAACTTGTTAGTATTAGTTTGCAAGTACTTAAAGAGTACTCATGGCTTTGTCCCTGGCTATTCCCATGGCCAGACTATGAAGAGGAGTACCAGGATGATGGACCGCAGGAAGGTTAGGACAATTAGGATCATCTCCCATCGTCAGCATTGCCTGTGACCTTGAAGATGGAGTTTCTCCTATGCTATCGTTACTATTACGTTATTCCGCTGCTTGAATTGTATTAAGAAATGGATCATGAGATCCTTATTTGTGTAAGACCTTATGCATGGTTTGTAATGGATGATGTACTGTGATATCCAAATCTGTTATGTCTCACAAAAATGGTAATCCTGGGATTGCGATGTATGGCATAACATGCATCTGCGATTAAAAATCCAGGTTTTGACAAGTTGGTATTAGAGCCATCCTAACCATAGGCGACCCTAGTTAGAATGGACGTTTGAATCAAAAACCTAGTTTCAAAACCAAAGGAAGTGAGTATTTACAAAAACTTATTCTTATTCTTATCATTTGGATTCTTTCATGAAAATTCATGTTGCTAAAAAATTCTTGCAAACCAACATAAAATTTGACACACTTGATCACTCTACTAACTTACTCATCCTATATTCTTATAGATGGACATGAAGTACACCAAGTTTTATCAGTTGGGGAATGGAGGAGACCTCATCTTTGAGCGTGACTTGGACCAGCTGTCGGAGTTACTAGAGCGTCCGCACCCCGAGTTCTTCGGAGCTCAGCTCAATGATCAGGAAGGAGAAGACCTGTAGTGGCTGGTTTTTGCAAGTCTCCGAGGAAAGATTGAACCTCCCACTGGCGAGGGAATTCAGTTCACCTTAAGAGAGAACAACTGGCTCGATGGACTGGCTAGGGCAATGCGGGAAGCTCTTGCCCGTCTTTGTGGGCAGAGTATCAATCAGATCAAGGGTACCCGCTTTAAGTTCTACCCAAGGCGTGATGTTATGGGACATCCACTGGAGGCCCCATATCATCCCAAGCTGAAGAGTCAGTTGGGCCACCTCAGCTTCATGATGTACGACCGTCAGAAGGAGTTGGACAATGCCCGTGCCTACGCCAACCAAAAGTACACCATAGCCAATAAGAAGGATCAGACCCTCGCCATGCTAGTGAAGGATCACAAGTCTCGTCGCCTTCAGCTCGACAAGAAGGAGTGCATCATTGCCTGTCTTCGCCACCGGATCACGGATTTGGAGGAGACAATCCACGAGAAAGACATGCAGTTGGAGGAACGGGAGAATGCCGGAGAAGACCTTCGTGGAGACCCCTACTCCTATCTCAGCGATGATGATGACTTTCTAGAGGATCAGGCCATGGACTTCTTCACTGATGAGGATGATTTCGCCTTCATCGATGACGATGATGATGAGGATGATGAGGACACCGACTCCGAGGAGTAGTAGCACTTGAGCACTAGCATTAGTGAGTTGTAGTCGGCCCCACTGTATCGTAGCTTCACAGAATGGTTCTTCAAACCATCTATTTTTCTTTGTTGTGGTGTGTGTTGTATTGTGTGCTATGAATGAAGGAAAAGCAAGTTGCTAGAAAAATCTGAGTCACACTTTAACAACTTTACAAAACAACCCCTGAACCTTAGAAATTTCCCTCTTTTCTCATGATCTATCTCAATCTTCAGATGCCTCGCGGAGGAAGCAACTCAGCCCCGGACCCGATATTGCAACTCTTGAAAATGATGGTTTCGGACCGCGAAGCCGAAAGAGTCGAACGTCAAGCCAACTTAGACACCCTTCAACAGATAGCTAAGATGGCCAACAACAATCAAGGCCATGGAAATCAGGACAACCATGGATCTAAGCTCAAGAATTTCCAGAACACCAATCCACCTGTTTTCACTAAGTCAGAAGAACCCCTAGATGCAGATGATTGGCTGCAAACAATGGAGAACAATCTGGAAGTTGCAGGAGTAGAAGCTAACGAGAAAGTTCTATTCGCCACCCACTATCTAGCCGGAGATGCAAGAGCATGGTTGAACAACGTTCGTGCAATGACCGGAGGTCAGATGATGACTTGGGAGGAATTCAAGGTCAAGTTCAGCAGAACCCATGTGACACCGGGTTTAATCAAGAGGATGTGGGATGAATTCAGAGAACTGAAGCAAGGAAGAATGACAGTAGTGGAATACCGTGACAAGTTCTTGTCACTAGCTAGGTATGCACCGGATGAGATCGACACTAAAGCCAAGAAGAAAGAGAGATTCTTGAACGGTCTGCATGATGAGATGCAAACGGTGTTGGTCAATATCCCCTTTGCTGATATTGAAGCCCTAGTCAACTCTGCCCTCCAGATGGAAGGAAAGATCAACCAAGCCAATGAGAACCGCAAGCGCCGCATGATGCATCAACCAGGAACCCACCATACACCAAAGTATCGCCCCAACCCATCTCCAGGATTTGCCCCGAGAACCAATAGACCCCCGATGAACCGTCCGACCTATCCCAACCGTGGAAACCCAACGCCCGAAGGAAACCACACAACCCTGGCAACTCTAGCAATTTCAACGTGCACCACCCAAGTTCAACAACAACAATGCCGCCACCAACACCAACACTGCCCCAAGGACCGGAAGCAATGCTGTGCCTGTTGCAGCAAAGGACAAGTCGCAAGTGACTTGTTATGAATGTGGAACCAAGGGTCACTACTCCAATGAGTGCCCCATGAAGAATGCCACAGCCCCCAATGCAAATGCCCCAGCTCAGCAACAACATCGTTTTCAGCCTGGAAGAATGTTTGCCCCAGGGAATTCGCTCAACCGCAACGGCCATCTCTTTCTCATGCATGCTGAAGAAGCCCAGGAAGCGCCAGATGTCATGTTGGGTATGTTTTCTGTTAACTCAGTACTATCAAGAGTGTTGTTTGATTCTGGAGCATCGCACTCATTTGTCACTCAAGAATTTGCATGAACTAGTAAGATTCAACCAACCAAATTGAAGCATGTTATGATTGTTCTAATCCCCGGTTCAAACACCAAAGCTAGACAAATTTGCAAAGCCGTCCCTATCCGAATCCATGGCATAGATTTTTATGCTAATCTAATAGTACTCGGAACTAAAGGTTTGGAAGTAGTACTAGGAATGGATTGGATGTCCAAACACAAAGGATTAATTGACTGTGCCAAGAAATCCATAACCATGACCAGTACAGCCGGAATATCAGTCAATCATGTATCTGAAACCTTGCCTTGTCAATTCAAGTGCAACAAGAGTATAGCCCAGCCCACCATTGACCAAGTCCGGATAGTCTGTGAATACCCAGATGTATTTCCAGATGTTTTGCCCGGTATGCCCCCAGATCGGGATATCGAGTTTATAATTGAACTAATCCCTGGAACCGGACCCATAGCCCAGAGCCCATATAGTATGAACCCGTCAAAAATAGCAGAACTGAAGAAGCAACTGGATGCCATGCTGGAAATTGGACTGATTCAACCAAGTGCGTCACTTTGGAGATCACCTGTTTTGTTCGTGGACAAGAAGGATGGAGGTAACCGTCTGTGTACGGATTATCAGAAGTTGAATGATGTCACTATAAAAAACAAGTACCCATTGCCTAAGATCGAAGATTTGTTTGACCAGTTGAAGGGTGCCAAAGTATTTTCTAAGATTGATCTTAGAACTGGCTATCATCAACTCAAGATTCGCGCAGAGGATATTCCAAAGACTGCCTTTACCACCAGATATGGATTATACGAGTATACTGTCATGTCTTTTGGATTAACCAATGCTCCCTCTTATTTCATGAATCTCATGAATAAGATTTTTATGGACTTCCTGGATAAGTTTGTCGTTGTTTTCATTGATGACATTCTGATTTATTCCAAATCAGAAGAAGAACATGAGCTACACCTAAGGACCATTCTTGGAACCCTTAGAGAGCATCAGTTGTATGCCAAGTTTAGAAAATGTGAATTCTGGTTACAGGAGGTAGGATTCGTCGTACATATCGTATCAGCCAGAGGAATTGCCGTTGACCCTGCGAAGGTGAAAGATGTCGAAGATTGGCAAGCCCCAACCACTCAAACCCAAGTTCGTGCATTTCTCGGATTAGCGGGATACTACCGCAAGTTCGTAGAAGGATTCTCGAGTATTGCCAGACCCATGACTCAATTGCTGAACAAGGATAAGAAGTTTGAATGGACGGCCAAATGTGAAGCGAGTTTTCAAGAACTCAAGAGAAGATTGATTTCAGCCCCAATTTTGATCATGCCGGATATCACGAAGCCCTTTGACATTTATTATGACGCATCCAAGTTCAGCCTCAGATGTGTGCTAATGCAAGAAGGAAAAGTTATATCTTATCTATCCCGACAACTGAAGCAGCATGAACAGAACTACCCAACTCATGACCTCGAACTCGCAGCCGTAGTTCTAGCCCTGAAGACATGGAGGCATTATCTCATGGGAAACCGTTGTGAGATTTATTCGGATCACAAGAGCTTGAAGTATATATTAACTCAGAAGGAACTGAATATGAGACAGAGAAGATGGATTGAGCTAATCAAGGACTATGATCTGGACATTCACTATCACCTCGGTAAAGCCAATGTGGTAGCAGATGCCCTTAGAAGATTGTTGTGCCACTTGAACTCCATGATTCTAAAGGAGGAACCAAGTTTGCACAAAGAGATGGAAGATTTTAGAACGGAATTGGTAAGTGAAGGATTTTTGGCTAGCATAGAACTTCAACCCACTTTGATCAGTCAGATCAAATAGGCGCAGAAAGGAAATGCTAGTATCGACGGAATCAAGCGTCGTATCGGTACAGGCAAAGTACCCGGATTCGCCGAAGACGAAGAAGGAGTTCTATGGTACAAAGGACGCCTTTGTGTACCCGCAAATTCGGAATTGAAAGTAGTGATTTTGAAAGAGGCCCATGATACTCTTTATTCTATCCACCCCGGAGGAACAAAGATGTATTGGGATTTGAAGGAACAATTTTGGTGGCATAAGATGAAGAGAGAAATCGGAAGATATATCTCCAAGTGTGATATATGTCAGAGAGTCAAGGCGGGACATCAAAGACCCGCTGGACTATTGCAACCTCTACAGATTCCAGAATGGAAATGGGATTCAGTTGGAATGGACTTTATCACCGGATTGCCTACTTCTAGTAGGGGAAATGATTCTATATGGGTCATAGTTGACCGATTGTCCAAAGTAGCCCATTTCTTACCAGTCAAGACCACAAACCAGAGTTCGAAGCTAGCAGAGTTATACATCGCTAGAATCGTCAGTTTGCACGGAGTCCCCAAGAACATCGTATCGGATCGAGGAACTCAGTTTACCTCGAGATTTAGGAAGAAAGTCCAAGAAGGTTTAGGAACCCGACTAGATTTCAGCACAACTTATCACCCTCATACCGATGGACAAACGGAGCGAGTAAATCAAATACTCGAAGATATGTTGAGAGCATGTGTGCTATAGTATGGATCTAAATGGGAATACTGTTTGCGTTTCGCAGAATTTTCAAACAACAACAGTTATCAAGCTAGTCTGCAAATGGCCCCATTTGAGTTTATGTATGGAAGGAAATGTCGCACCCCGTTGAACTGGTCGGAAGTAGGAGAGAGTCAGATTTTCGGACCCGACATCCTACGAGAAGCAGAAGAGAAAGTTCACAAGATTCGTGAGCACCTCAAGACCGCCCAGTCAAGACAGAAGAGTTACGCTGACAAGAGACGTCGAGACCTTGCTTTCAATATCGGAGATTTCGTGTATCTTAAAGTGTCGCCTTTGAAAAGAATGCAGTGTTTCCAGCTGAAAGGAAAGTTAGCCCCCAGATATATCAGACCCTTCAAGATTCTCGAATCATCGAGGAGAGGTATCATATCAATTGGAACTGCCAGAGGAGATGGCAGCAGTGCACAATGTGTTCCATATATCGTTACTTCGCAAATGCCTTGAAGTTCTAGAGAAGACTGAAGTGTTCAAGAACATTGATCACCAGACCATAGAGATCAGCGATGACCTGACCTATCCTGAAGTACCCATCCGTATTTTGGAAGAATATTTCAGGACCACCAGGACCCGAAGCATCAAGTTTCTCAAGATTTAGTGGAGCAACCACACTGAAGAACAAGCTACCTGGGAGCGCGAGGATCACATCAGGACGGAGTTTCTCGATCTCTTTAAATCCTAGGTAATCGTTTTCTTCCTTTTCAAATCTCGGGACGAGATTTTGTTTAAGGGGGGAAGGTTTGTAACATCCCAAAAATATAAAACAAGGATCATCAAACTCTAATCACTAAAATTAGGGTTAACAAAAACTTTGATTAATTAAAATCATATGAATGCATGTGTGAATGAAATGATTTGACAAATGCATGAATGGACTTGTGGGATTAATCTAAATAGCAAGAAATGGTTTAAAGATGAAAATAACATCATATAAAACATTTCCATGCATAAACAAATCAAAAGAAAATCAAAAACAAAGCAAATAAAGCAAATGGTCATTTTTGCCAATCTTGCTCACTAGGTCACTTTGAGTGTTTCTTGTCCAAGATTTCAAACAAAAACTTTCCCAATTCTTTGCACCCCTTGATAGAACTAGTAAAAGTGAATCAAGGCCCACCTTTCAAACTTGCAGAAACATTTGGCAACCCCATTCAAATCACAATTCAAAATTGAATGTTATTCATATGTGAAGATCATACATTTTCAAAACCCAACCAAACCAATGCCCCTTGACTAATCCAACTAACCAGACACTCCCTAGTATGTGCCTAGCAAACCCACAAAGTTTGAATCCAAAATTCAAATTTAAAGTTCTTGCAACCATTTCATCAAACACCTTGTAGATTCAAATCAAACAAACATCAAACACTATAGTGTGCAGTAAAATTGGCCTAACTTGTTCCTTCTATAGCTCACTCTACACTCCCAGTAGATGATAAAAGTAATCTAACTAGCTTTAGAACCACTGTGAGCCAGCCTAGCCATTAATGTCAAGCATGCTGAGAACACCATTGCCACCCCATTGTCGCCAGCGAGCTAGAGGCCGCACTAGCCTCGCCAACCTTGTCTGGGACATGTAGCACCGTCCACTGCCACCCACTGTCCAAGACCCGAGCAATGCCAGCCCCTGGACCACACAACACTCCCATGCCAAACCTCTCTGCGCGCGAGCCGAGAGCGCGCCCGTGCGCCATGCTCGACCAGCACCCACAGACCACGCGCCGCCCTCGCCGCTTGCAGGGATGATCACCGGCACCCTAGCACCCCGCTAGACATGCCCTTTCGCCGCCGTGCGGACCACGCGTGCTGTGCGACATTAAAACCGCCGTCAGACCCGCTCAGAGCACCGCGATGTTCCGACCGATCAGCACCGCCCCATGCCGCAAGACCACGCCGTTGAGCTTCGCCAGGGAGCACAACATCGTCCCCTACCGTCGCCGATGCTAGTAGCTGCCTATGCCGTTGACCACGACGAGCTCAGCCCGCGCCCATCGGTCCCCTTCCGCCACTATAAATAGAGGCCTCCACCGCTCGTTTTCACCACACCAGTTCACTCCCCTCTCACCAGTTCACTCCCCTCTCACCCAGGAGAAGCTGCCGGTACCAGGAGAACCGCCATCGTCGACTTCGTCGTTCGCCCCCGTCACCGACCCTCGCCTGAGCCCCGGTGAGCCTCCCATGACCCACACCTGTCGCGTTAGGGTTCTGTATCGCCGGTGCTGCCCGACGTGGAGGATGAACCGTAGCCGTTCGATTAGAGTTAGATCGTGCGGTTCACACTGCCCCGTACTGCTCCGCCCCTCCCCGTCTCTGACGCATGGGGACAGTCACTTAACCAGCCTGCATACGCGCTGTGTGTAGTGGGCCGGCCCAGTAAAACATCCCGCGTGACCCAACAATTCGAATTAAGCTTTATTCATTTAATTTCAAACATAGTTCTGTACCCAGATTCAAAAATCAACTCAACTCGATTCACTGAACCAAAATGCATGAACCCAATTTTGCTAGAAAGGTACTAAAATGCTTAATCCAAGCCCGTTGGATTCAAACCATTTAGATTTGTGGATCAACCATGGTAAAAATAACAAGCCAGAAGCTTTTCTGTATTCAAACATTTTTCGAAATTCAACCATAAAAGCTTTTGAGTTGATTCCAATTCTCAAAAATCACATTTGATCATACCTCTCAGAATATATAAAAACATATGGGTTTACTTTCAGAAATAATGTTCAAGTAATAAAATAATGCCCCATAGGCATTTCTAGTCACTTTATTTAATTAAAATAAAAAGGTTAAACCTTATTAAATTGTGATACCACTTTAAATCACATTCCCATGTACTGAAATATGTGGTGACGACATGTGTCAACATGATCCCATGTTTGAGTTGGAGAATATTAAATCTTAAGTAGTTTTTCAATGAGTAGAAATTACTTTTCTAAAAATAAAACAAATAATACAAGTGCTTTAATCTTGTAATATTTGTGATGATGCTAGATCATCTAGTGTGAACCATTGTGTGATGATTGGAAATAGTTAAGTAATGTTTAGTGATTGTGTATCTCGTATTTATTTATAGACGCTAGTACCGACCCAGGATACGAGGAGGAAGGAGGATACTATGAGGAAGAAGCCGAGGAGAACTTCAACCACTGCTCTGCTCAAGGCAAGTCAATACTTGAAACCTTGCAAGCTAACCCTTGCAATTTATGCAAGCTAATACTTGCTTGTTACCATGACAACTACAAGCCTTAAGCATATGTGATCATATCCACTTAATAACCCAATCCTAGGTTTACTCGCAAGCTTTATACTTTATTTCTTTATCAAAGCTTTCTCTTAGAATTTACATAGTGAATTGTAGGTACTAGAAGAATATTGGAAGGTAGTATAAAGAGCATAAAATTTGGCCTAAGTTAGATAATCTTGATGTCATCCTAAGGCATGAGATTGCACCTAGCAAATCACCACTTGTTTACCACCCCTCATTAGTATTTACCACCACTTGTAGATGCTAGTGCTAAGCATAAAACTTGATCAACTTTAGATGGGAATACTTGGTGAAAATGGTTATGAAAACCTTAGAATGATGAGTCATTCTACTGAAATGTTTTGACATGTTTTTCCGAACATTAGATGATTTTGATGATGAAAATGTTGAGGAATGAGCCTTAGCCCTTTATAAAACTGATGGTTGTCTGGATGCGATACCATTCCAATTTTACCGTACAACCACAATACCCGAAGTTTGGGTAGGGCTTGACTGGAAATTTATATACCTTAGTATGGGTTCCCTCGGGGCCAAGGTCTGAGCTGAGGCTACCTTGTGAAGATTGTCCACCTGTGCAGTACCCAAGATGACAGTTGGTCATGGTTGGGAGGCCAAACTCAAAGGAGAGGTGCCTATACTAGGGCGTGTAACTGAAAGGTTATGATTGATTATCCGGATGAATTCAGGATTTGTTCCTGACGGATGTATCAAATGTTGTGGTGAAAGTGTACAATCGATGTAGAGTGTCAAACTATTCGAATAGCCGCTTCCGCGGTTATGGACAGTTGGAGTGGCCATACTGTTCCCCCTTCAGATGTTTTCAGAATGACTTGTGAAATGATTTGTGACTTTGACTTGACCACAACAGAGTTGTGATATGAAATTCAAGTTCCCACTTAGGTGTTATAAGACTTTCAACTAAATTTCTTGCTTCTGAACTTAGTAGAGGTAAATCTGGCTTTTTGCAAAACAACCCTAGAGCTTAGTACATCCTATTCAAAAAAAACCTTAACTTGTTAGTATTAGTTTGCGAGTACTTAAAGAGTACTGATGGCTTTGTCCCTGGCTATTCCCATGGCCAGACTATGAAGAGGAGTACCAGGATGATGGATCGTGGGAAGGTTACAACAAATAGGATCATCTCCCATCGTCAGCATTGCCTGTGACCTTGAATATGGAGTTTTGCCTACGCTATCATTTCTATTACGTTATTCGGCTTCTTGCATTGTATTAAGAACTGGATCATGAGATCCTTATTTGTGTAAGACCTTAT
The DNA here is from genome assembly GCA_023614405.1 of Avena insularis. Taxonomy (NCBI): domain Eukaryota; kingdom Viridiplantae; phylum Streptophyta; class Magnoliopsida; order Poales; family Poaceae; genus Avena; species Avena insularis. Next base: position 374,487,419 of record CM042697.1, read on the forward strand.
GTATGGTTTGTAATGGATGATGTACTATGATATCCAAATCTGTTATGCCTCACAAAAATGGTAATCCTGGGATTGCGATGTATGGCATAACAGGCATCTGCGATTAAAAATCCGGGTGTTGACACTCTAGGCCCTCTCGGTGGAATGTCATCCAATTAGCTTGCAAGCATGTGACTGGCTCACAAGGGATCACATATCACTGGAATGAGTAAAAAGTACTTATTAGTAACGAGGTTGAACTAGGTATGCAGAGATACTGACGATCAGACCTCGGATAAGTAAAGTATCGCGAGACAAAGGGAAATTGGCGTATGTAAATGGTTCATTCGGTCATGAAGTAATCATAGAAATATGTGGAAGCCATATGTATTTCCAGATTCCTCTATTGGTTTTTGATCGGAGAAGAGTCTCAGTCATGTCTACATAATTTACGAACCGTAGGGAGACACACTTAAGGATTCGATGTTGTTTAGTAGATATGGAATGTTTGTAAGAAGACCGAATGTTGTTCAAAGTCACGGATGGGATCCGGGATATCACGAGGAGATCTGGAATGGTCCCGAGAATAACATTCATACAAGGAAATTCCAATTCCAGAGTTCAAAAATGATTCCGGTGTTTTCGCTAGAATGTTCTAGAAGGGTCTAGAAGGTTCACCGATCCGGAAGGGAAGGGGTACATGAATGTGTCATGACAAAGTGGAATGGTTGCATCATGTACTAGGTCACTTGGTTGGGCATATGGAACGGAGAAATCAAACTCCAAATTGAAAGTCAAAAAGGCCGTTTGAAAAAGTCAAACTGGGACAATGATTCCTAGTGGAGGGAGGAGAGGAAACCTCCTCTCCCTCCACCGCCGGCCAAGGAGAGGGAGTTGCGGGAGGATTCGGCTTCCCCCTCCCCTAGCCGCCCCTCCCTCCCATAAAAGAAGGGGAAGGGGTTACCCGTCACCACCACAACCAAACCCTAGCCCTCCCAAGCCGCCGCTGCCGCTGCCCTAGCATCGCCGCCATCGCCCTAGCCATCGCTGGCCACCACCTCCTCCCTCAGCCTCTAAACCAAAGTCACTGAGGTACCCTTCTACTCCATCCTAATCGCACCGGCTTAGGCGAAGCCCTGCGGGATCTCCCCTCTAAACTCCGACACCACGCCGTCGTGTTGCCGGAATCGCGAGGAGAGAGCTACAACCTCTGCTACTTGCTGGAACAAGGGGGAGGAAGGTATTCATTGAGTACCAAACGTGTGAACGACTGCGGGAGATCTGCCGGAACGCGGCGCCAGAAGGATCGTATACGCGATCTTGAGATCGACAAGTGAACGACTACATCACCCACGAGAATCTGCTCTCGTTAACCACTTTGGAAGCTTTGAGGGTGAGTACTCTATTGACTCGTTGCTGCAATCTAGTAGATAGATCTTGGCTTGTGTGTGTTCATGCGGTAGAATTTTTTTTGTTTTCCATGCTACCAACCCCTACAGGTATCTCCGGATTTGATGAGTTAGGTTTATCTTTCATAGGAAATATATCCTCAAATAAAGTCGCATTAGTCGACTCCATGATTGTACCAACATGTATGTTAGGTACTTCAGATTTTACTATCAAGAATCTATAACCAATGCTATGGAAAGCATAGCCCAGAAGAACACAATCAATGGTTTTTGGTACAAGCTTGCGCTTCTTGGGGATTGGTACATTAACCTTTGCCAAACAACCCCAAGTACATAAGTAAGAGAGTTTTAATCTCTTCTTCTTCCATTCTTCGAATGGAGTAATTTCTTTTCTTCTTTGTGCGAACTTGGTTTAGGACATGACATGCATCAATAGTGCCTCCCTCCACCATTCCTTGGAGAGACCCAATGTGTCTAACATGGCGTTAACCAAATTTGTTAGAGTACTGTTTTTTCTTTCGACTACTCCATTTGACTGGGTGAGTAGGGAGACGTCCTCTCATGAATTATGCCATGTTCCGTACAAACAGAATCAAACTTGTTGGAAAAATACTCTCCACCATGATGAGACTTAAGCCTTTTAATCTTTCGATCAAGTTGATTTTCTGCTTCAGCTTTATAGTTTTTGAAGAAACTCAAAGTCTCATCTTTTGATTTCATAAGATACACATGACAGTATCTCGTAGAGTCATCGAACAAAGTCATGAAATATTTCTTTCCACCTTTTGCCAACACACCATTCATCTCACAAAGATCAGAATGTTTGAGCTCTAGTGGTGTTAAATTTCTCACTTCTGCAGTGGTATGTGACTTCCGAGGTTGTTTAGCTTGCACACAGACTTGGCACTTAGAGATCTTAACAGTTGTGAAAACAGGTATTAAATTCATTTTGTCTAGCTGTGTCATACAACCAAAATTAATATGGGAAAGACGAGAATGCCAAACATTTGATTCAAAATTCGTGTAAATATGATTAACAACTTTATTATAAATGTCTGACAGAGATAAGTAAACAAGCTTCCGCACCATAACCTTTACCAACAAATGTTCCATACTTAGAGATTACAAATTTATTGGACTCGAATATAATCTTATAGCCGTCTCGACATAGAAGAGATCCGCTAACAAGATTTTTATTTATTGAGGGAACATGATGCACGTTCTTCAGGAACACGGTTTTTCCCAAAGTGAACTTCTGATCGACCATACCAACACCATAAACAGAAGCATGTAGACTGTTTCCCATCAGCACGGTTTGAGTCCATCTGACCTGATATGAAGAAAATATGGAAATATCAAAACATACATGTACATTAGCGCCCGTGTCAATCCACCAATTAGAAGAATGACATAATGAAAAACATTTGGTAATATATCGTACCCAACATCTTTTATCTCAATGTCTCTCATGACAAAATTAGCAGTCTTGTTGCCCTTCCCATGCTGGAGTTTGTCAAAGCAGTTGGGATAAGCAGGAGCCCAATGATCAGGATCACCGCACATATGACAAGCACCTTTCTTCTTATCAATCTTCTTCTTGAAATAGGTAAACCATGAGGGCTTGTTCTTTCCATCAAACTTTCCTTTGCCATCAAGCTTGCCCTTGTTCTTAAACTTGTGAGGCTGGAAGTTCCTTTTATGTACCATATTGTCATTATAACCTCCCTCGGTACCTCGAGCATGTGTGTATTTTGCTCTCATCTTCTCTTCCACATCAAGAGTCCCAATGAGATCCGTCATGGAAAACTCTTGTCTCTTGTTCTTTAAAGAAGTAGCAAAATTCCTCCATGACTGTGAAAGCTTGACAATAATGCCTCTGACAATAAACTTGTCCGGTAACACACAAGTGAAGTGCTCAAGCTCCCTGGCAAGTGACTGTATTTCATGAGCCTGCTCCACAATGGGGCGATCATCAACCATCTTATAGTCATAGAACTGTTCCATGACATATAGTTCACTTCCAGCATCGGAGACTCCAAATTTTCTCTAGAGCGCATCCCACATATCCTTGCTATTGCTAAATGACAGGTATGAATCGACAATATTGTCGCCAAGAATGCTAATCAAGGTAGCCTTAAAAGTGGTATCAAGTTTTTGAAAGGCCTCTTCCTGAGAAGGATTAAGATCTCCCTGAAGTGTGTCATAGATGGCGTTATAGCATCTCATGGTCTGAAACCAGAGCACTGCCCTTGCATGCCATATTTTGTAATTGACACCTTCAAACACAGGTGGCTTCATGTATGCAACAAACCACTTAAGGAAAATTGCCTATCATACGATTTTTAGATTGTTGAGTATAAGAGCAATTTACCAAAGATAAACGCTAGATAAAACATGAATAGAATAATAAAAATTAAACTAATCATGTGAATTAGCGGATACAAATTAAGGCAGATATCCAAGAGGATTGCAAGGCATACAACTTGAGATAATATCAGAGCAAGGTCTATAGCAAACCAAAAGGAATGACATACTATCTGACCGAGATAAACAAGAGTGAGGAAGAAGGTGTACATTACAACAGATGAACCACCAGGGTTGGCGTTGGTACCGTCGTCAGCCATGTCGTCGAGGTTAGAGGTTCTTGATGTCGGGGAAGAAGTCGTCGTTGAGAAAGACGTCGACGCTATCACTATCCGTGAAGGAGTCTATGATGAAGCCAGTAGTCGCGCCAATAGCGCTCCCCAAAAACTTTATCTCCCTTCTCCCGGAAAGGACTCGAAGCAGCAGGGTCTCGGAGGCCTACTGTCCCGGCTCGCGGTGCACGCCGCAAGACGGGGTGGGGAAGAACGGAGCGGTAACGCAATGCTTTGGAACTAGAGGTGAAGGCAATGTACTGAAGCACGTCTGAGGAGAGGAGAGACCTCTCACTCTTATAGGCATGGGTAGGCAGGAGAAACTGCATCGTCGGGAGAAGAAACAAACAGGCAACGACAGGAGCCGAATAGCCTCCACTAAGTTCATATTAAATACCCACTTATGTAGACTGTTTAGATTATTATTCCATTCATGTGCGGCAAAAAGAAAGAGAAGCTCGAGGCAAGGCGAGGTGAGGCGGGCGACAGAGGAGGAGCTCGCGTGTATGTCTCTCTCCTTCTCATCCTTTTACCAAGTGGTGGAATAGCTCCCTTATAAGATGGTGAAATCTTCCTTCAACTAGCAATGTAGGACTAAACATTTGTCCCATCTCTTATCATGCATGAATGTTCCACACATGGGCCTCTAGGATTTTCAGAAATTATTAAAATGAAAATATGGACTAGGCCATTTAGGCAAAAATTTCAACAATTCTGCCTTCAATAGTAAAAAATTAAAATACTAAACTAAGTAAAAAATGTGAAATAATTTTTTGCATGTAGATAATGGACGTATGCACGTGCATGCCAAATTTCATACTGAAAATTGAAATATGTAGCTTACTCAAGATTACATTTTTTGAATAAATAGTTAGAAAGAAAGCTTAAGTTTCAGAATTTTATGTAGCTTAAGGTTTAGAAAGCTATGGAACTTAAGGACAGTATAAGTAAAATCGGGACAGCAGTAACCATGTACTGAAAATTCTCTCTAAATGGTCCCATTGCGGTTATGTAAAACAACTATATTGCCCTAGATCTTGATATATTGTGGTTTTGCGGAGTATGGATAACTGAAGGCAGTGGTAGAGCCAGGAATTGAGTTGAGCCGGGTCAGACATATAAGCTCTAAAAAACTTTTAGGCATAAAAGCAAGTGTATTCAGCAAAAAATGTTCCAAGCAGATTCAACTTTCATATTTATCAAGTACAACTACAAATTGACTAGAAATAAGAAGAAAACTGCATAAAAATAGTGCTATATTTGTCTAGTTTGAACCAACTTGAGAGTAACTCCTGCCGTCGGGGTCCCCAGCCGTCTTGGGGGGCAAAACGCTTCCGATGGATGAAAAACGGGGATATCTTTACAACCGTTGCCCCTTCTCCCAGGACTATCTCCGAACGAAAAGTGGTTAGGTGGGCTAGAAAGAAGGACGTGTGGATCCAAACGATTGGACGTTGCTTTCGCCGGCGCCTCCAACAGGCCTCCGGTGCCTTGGGTTTGGTTTGGGTTCGCCGGCACTATTTTGGCTGCTGATGGAGGCGTGGCTGGGCAGGTTTTCGCTGTTTTGTGTCGCCAACGCTAGAAAGGGCCTAGGGGGATTTTTAGCGCCTAGGGAGGGATCTTGGGGCCTGGCTGAAGACATAGTACTAAAAAACAGACCGGTTCAATGGTCCAATCAGAAAAATCTGAACCGATAACCTCACTGGTTTTTTAAGAGACACCAGTTCACTCACCATACCGGTTTTTAAAACTGTATGGAGATGCTCTTAGACTGATGGGAAGAGAGATGACAATAGATGCCACAATTTCTCCTTTTACATATTATTTATGCCAACTGGTGTCATAATACGTGTTAACTCCATAATTGTCCATTTTTTGTATCTCTTTTTTCCAGAATTAGTTCCTATTACACCTAGTGTTAAATTTTGGTCCTCGGTGTGAGGGAGCTCCAAATTTGAAAACAAAAATCACAAATGATGATTCTGAATTTCCAAAAATATGAATTTTTCTTGTATGCATAAAAATATGTTATACATATATTTAATGTTTCTTTTGATAATAAGTAAGTTTCGATCTACAAACGGAACGGTATCATGGCTCTAAAATGAAAATAAAATCTCTGATAGGAGTCATATGTGACGAGCACAGCCCTTTAGAACCTTTGATGAATATGCTCTGCGCAGAAGTTCTTTTATGCAAGAGCTTTCAGAGCTGACACGCGTTCTCATTCCATTGGAATTTTGTATCTACTTAATTAAATAAAATGTTGAATATACTCAAATGAAGAGGATAATTAAGCACCGCAAGCAGGCGCTGATCATGGAATGACATTAAGAAAAAAGCGCTGAGATGCAGGTTGCTGTCCGTGCTCGGTACGGGCGCCGTAATAAAAATGCGCAAGTTGTTATAACGAATAATACGATGGAAGTACGATTTTCCGTACACCGAGTTGTTTGTACGTGATGTACCGCAAGCCGTTGCCCGTAGTTTGCCGTATTGAGCCCCTCACAGGCTTTCGTACACGCTGCTTCTGCTCTATTTTCTCTGTGTTTTATTTCTGTCTGAGGTATCGCATGCATGCATGCATGTCTATTTTAGGTGATCCTACTTCAGATTATAAACATACGGATACACCGGATGTAATGTGGTTCCTCCCCTCCTAAAGGATGAGCCTCTTTAGGCTTATCAGGCTAATGGTCCCGCGAAATTACGCAGCAACACATTCGGTGCGGAGCTAGAGTATTACTCTCTCCGTACCAAAATAACTTACTCCCTCCGATCCTAACACTAGTAGAAAACGCCCATTGATTCCGGTTGGTAAAAAGCATTAGTCCCGGTTACCCAACCGGGACGGGGCAATTGGGACTAAACACCAACCTTTAGTCTCGGTTATCCCACCAGCAGGACAAATGGGGTACACGTGGCGGCGTCGGAGGACGAGGGGAGGAGGAGCAACCGTACCGGTTCGTAACCGGGACAAATAACCTTCTGTCGCGGCAGAGATTTGGCATATTTCTCTGCCGCGACAGAAAATTCATTTTGGCACATTTTGTTGCCGCGGCAGCATTTTCGCCACTTTTTGTGCCGCGGCTGAGAATTCATTTAGGTTGTTTTATTGTTTATTTAATGTTTTGCCCTTATCAATGAAGGAACCGTTATATTACACAAGATCATTATGATAATATTACATTCGATACACTGATCGAGTTCATGCACTACATACAAAAGTTGCTCTTTTTACAATCTTTATTGTCTATACACAGCCGAATAGTATTCCCCTTTTAGGTTTAGGACTTCTGCATCCAAGAATCCCGCTAATTCCTCATGAATTGCTCGTATGCGATCCTTTGGCAGAAGACCGTCTCGTAGACGTTCGATCTGATTTAAAAAAGGAGTCAGCCTATATGAATGAGACTAAACACAATTTGATTGTAATTAAAAACTATAGAAATTGTTTACGTACGTGGAGTTGCTCTAAATTTCTGCCCTTCTCATCGCACGTCTGCCGGATGAACTCGCAAACATAGTATCCACATAGATTGTTACCTGGTCCCTGTGGCAGACACTTTACGAGAACATAGTTCAATCAAAATAATAATCAAGCATGATAATAACTGTATCAAAACTAAAATCAAAGAGATGCGCGATATAGCTAGTGGTGCTTACATCTAGTGCTTCAAACGTAAGCTCCGCTTTTTAAACACCCCTAGCCTTGTTGGTGAACCGTTTTCAAGCGCTGTCCAACGAAGAAAACAAATAAAATAAGTTATTAATTACTTGATATCATAAAATTCACGAACGTTGCCGATATAGTGTCGTAATGATTAGAATTACCGCTGGAAAAGCATCTGCAAGTCCTTCCACTGCTCAAGGGGTTTATGTTTCGAGTCCATGACTAGTACACGCCCTTTGTCAAGTTGAATGATTAACAGAATATAGTGAAAGCTGCGAATGCATAACTAATCAATTATATACTTAACATCAAGTAAGCGAAATAGAAAGTGTATAGAAGACAATAACACTCACTCAAAGTTGTAAGGAAAAAGTATTTCCCTTCTGGTTTCTTGAAACCTTAACGCGTGTACTATATTATCCTCTGTATCCTGGGGGCTTGTTTTGAGATTAGCTTCATAAACCCAATATGGGTCAATGAAACCAATGTCATAGATTTGTCCTCTGCTGCATTCGAGAATCTTTATTCTGCATATTACAGTATGATTATATACATGCAATAAACAAGGTGAGATAGCTGGAGACTAAACTAATTACAGAATTAGTACTTACAGACAATAGGCACTGATAATCGATTTGTCCAAGGCGTCTTGATTGAATAACTGAAATAGTTCATCAAATTCAATGGATATCATGTCGTCCTTTTCTTTCCCATGATTCTTTTTTGTAACCCTCAGCACTATCCAGTTAGCCCCGGCCTTTGTGGCATGCATGTACCAATTATGCAATCTTCGCATTTTTATTGGAAGATTATTTACCTCCTCAGGTTTGACGAGAGGTTTGCCGTACTGGTATTTGTATGCTACTTCACTCACGGGGAAGTACTCTAACTGGAATAAGTACTGTGCAATACTCATACCTTGAGCAGCGGCAGCTTCTCCGTATTGTGCAACTACCTCTGAATCATACTGCTCTTCGGCCCCATATTTGCTCGACCCCACATTGGTTTGGGAAATCACCTTGAGAGGGGCGCAAGACTGTTTTGCTTGTTCTTCGAGCTGGGCAACAGATTTCTCGCTTGCATCAGTACTGCTCTTCGAGGCTTTTTGTGCCGCATGTGACTTGAGAATAGAACGCTCATAGTCTGATGACAGCTTTGGCTCGGGTTGATGAAGAGTCTTTAGCATTTTCAACACTTTGGCCTTTTCTTCTTTGGTGCTGGGAAACTCTGGCTCTTTTGGCCGCCTCAGCTTAGCAAAAAACGCTGTCATTTCCGCATCAACGATCGCCGCAGTCTCCTCTTTAGTACAGTCATAAGCTCTCTTTGAAGGAACCTTTGGTACTTTTGGAAGAGGCTCTTGTTTACGTTTCGGCGATCGCTTACCACGACGCAGAGTAGCAGTACGCTTACGCTTTTTATCCTGAGGCGCCGGTGATGGCTCCCGCGGCGATGGCTGCGCTGGAGATTGGTGAGGCGACGGAGCCGGGTGAGGTGACGAAGACGGCTGCCGCAGCGGCGACGACCTCGCTGGAGACGGGTGAGGCGGCGGCGAAGATGGCCCTGGCGTGTGATTTCGAAGCACGATACATTCCTTCGGCCATAGAATGGTGACGTTTGTTGCGTCTCCTAGTACAGTCACATCCCCTTCACCTACAGGATAGTGAAGATCCAAAACTTCAAAGGTGGGCATGATTTCATCCACCCCGACAACAGCGTAGCCCTCTGGAACCGGACGACAGTGGTAAGTTGGTGTGGGTCCAATTGGTAAGGCATAGCCGACCGCCACCTTCATTGATATGTTCACAACTTTGACATGTAGCTCGCAGTGTGTCATCTCTGTGATATCATCCACTAGGTAGCCAACAGGAGCCATCGTCGGTGCACCATCGTCATCGCCATTGTCATCACCCGGGACCTCGGTGGAAGCCACACTGCTTTTTTGATTATTCGATAGGCCGGTAGCATCGAATGCAGTGTGCTGCTGAGATGGGCCGGTAGTACTTTGCTCTTTAAGTGCGTTAATTTCATCTTGTTGTTGCTTTATTCGTTCTTCAATTATATGCATTCGCTCTTTCTGAATATCTGCTTCAACTTCCGCCCTGTCCTTTCTCCTCTGACGGCTTCTATTAGGATATTTCTTCCTCTCTTCCCGAGCTGCTTGTACTATAAATAGGCATCCTTGTGAGTCCAGTCCTCCAGCCAGTTTGAGGCATCTCCAAGATGGTTTTCGAGAGCAGGGACACCACTACGGCCAGTTTTAGGGAGATGCCGACGGAGCCCAGTCCTCCGGCATCTCCGAGAAACTGGTCATAGAGGCACTCCCTAATATGTGAAATTAGTTAGCTCCTAGGCGTATTGATCTAGTTAGAGAAGTTACAAGCTGCAAGATGGTTTTCGAGAGCAGGGACACCACTATGGCGATTTCAGGAGATGCCACGATCCTGATCCTCCCAAGATCTCCAAGAAACTGGTCATAGAGGCACTCCCTAATATGTGACCGCGCGTGTTTGGAGATCAAATCTTAATGGTAAGTACGAATCGGGACAACTTCTTCATAGTCCCGGTCCAGCCACAAAACGGGACTAACACTCAAGACATTTATTAATATTAAAAACTGAGACTACAAAATAGGGACTAAAGGCCCCCCTTATATATAGTCCCGGTCAAGCCACAAACCGCGAAAGATATCATTCGGTGAAGCCACAAACCGTGAAAGACATGAACTAGAGTTACATAATATGAGCATGAACTTCTTGGCACATGTCCTTCCTTATGATCGCTTCAGACGTAACCATGGAGCATCTTCTTTACTTAACGGAATGCTTGGGTCAGTTTTAACTGTGAAGGGCGGAATTTCATCAAACTTATTATAATCTTCTAACATGTCTGTCTTGTCCTCGATTCCCACGATGTTTCTTTTCCCTGAAAGAACTATGTGACGCTTTGGCTCATCATATGATGTATTCATTTGCATATTTTTCTTTTTTTCGGTCTGGAGGACATGTCCTTCACATAGAAAACCTGAGACACATCATTGGCTAGGATGAATGGTTCATCTCTATAACCAAGATTGTTGAAATCCACTGTTGTCATTCCGTACAACTGGTCTATCTTTACCCCTTCCCCATTTAGGTTGACTCATTTGCAGCGAAACAAAGGGACCTTAAAAGAGACTCCATAGTCTAGTTCCCATATATCCTCTATGTAACCATAATATGTGTCCTTTTGTCCATTCTCGTCTATTGCATCAAAGCGGACACCACTATTTTGGTTGGTGCTCTTTTTAACTTGGGCGATCGTGTAGAATGTATTCCCATTTATTTCGTACCCTTGGAAATTCAATACAGTAGAAGATGGTGACGCGGCCAACAAGTATAGTTGATCTCCAACAGTGGTGTCATTCAAGATATGTGTCCGCATCCAACCACCAAAAGACTTCATGTGTTCATCTGTAATCCATGATCCGGGCTTCCCCGGGTTTTTGGAGCGTACAATATTCTTGTGTTCCTCGATATACGGAGCTGCCATGGTGGAATTATGTAGAACTGTGTAGTGTGCTTTAGTGAAAGAATCCCCGTCCCTACATATCATTGCTTTCTTTCCCAGCGTGCCTTTTCCACTTAGTCTTCCCTCATGCCGCGAGTCGGAAACACCAATCGACTTAAGGTCAGGAATAAAGTCAACACAAAACTCAATGACCTCCTCTGTTCCATATCCCTTGGAGATGCTTCCTTCTGGTCTAGCACGGTTATGAACATATTTCTTTAGACTCCCATGAACCTCTCAAAGGGGAACATATTATGCAGAAATACCGGACCGAGAATGGCAATCTCTTCCACTAGGTGAACCGGGAGATGCGTCATAATATTGAAGAAGGATGGTGGGAACACCAATTCAAAACTAACAAGACATTGTACCACATCCTTCTGTAACCTTGGAAGAATATCTGGATTGATTACCTTCTGAGATATTGCATTAAGGAATGCACACATCTTCACAATGGATACTCGAACATTTTCTGGTAGAAGCCCCCCCAATGCAATCGGAAGAAACTGCGTCATAATCACGTGACAGTCATGAGACTTCAGGTTTTGGAACTTTTTCTCTGCCATATTTATTATCCCCTTTATATTAGATGAGAAGCCCGACGGCACCTTGATACTGTAAAGGACTTCAAAAAAGATTTCCTTCTCTGCTTTGGTAAGAGCATAGCTGGCACGACTTAAGTGACGCCCTTTATCCGTCTTGTTCTGTGTATGCATGTTCTTTGGGTCTTTCATAATTTGTTGGTCCTCCCGTGCTTCTGGTGTATCTTTTGTCTTCCCATACACGCCTAGAAATCCTAGCAGGTTCACGCAAAGATTCTTCATCACGTGCATCACGTCGATTGAAGAGCGGACACACAGGACTTTCCAATATGGCAGCTCCCAAAATATAGATTTCTTCTTCCACATGGGTGTGTGTCCTGTAGCGACGTCGCTCGAACGATTGATTGACCGGGACCCTTTCCAAAGATTACTTCTTTGTCCTTGACCATACCAAATACATCATCACCAGCAGGGAGTTCAGGCTTCTTCCGGTGATCTGCCTCACCTTTGAAATGCTTGCCTTTCTTTCTTACAGGATGATTGGTCGGAAGAAATCGTCGATTTGCCAGGTACATAACCTTCTTGCATTTATGCAAATATGTACCTTCAGTCTTATCTAAACAGTGTGTGCATGACTTATATCCCTTGTTTGTCTGTCCTGAAAGGTTACTAAGAGCAGGCCAATCATTGATGGTTACGAACAACAACCCTCGTAGATCAAATGGCTCCTGTTTGTTCTCATCCCACGCACGTACACCTGGTTTGCCCCACAACTGTAAGAGTTCTTCAACTAATGGCCTAAGGTACACATCAATGTCGTTGCCCGGTTGCTTCGGGCCTTGGATGAGAACTGGCATCATAATGAACTTACGCTTCATGCACAACCAAGGAGGCAGGTTGTAGATACATAGAGTCACGGGCCAGGTGCTGTGACTGCAGCTCTGCTCCCCAAAAGGATTCATGCCATCCGTACTTAGACCAAACCATAAGTTCCTTGCGTCACCTGCAAAGTCTGGGAAGTCTCTCTCGATTTTTCTCCATTGTGACCCATCAGCAGGGTGTCTCAACTTCCTGTCTTTCTTACGGTCTTCTTTGTTCCATCGCAACAACCTGGCATGCTCTTTGTTTCTGAACATGCGTTTCAACCTTGGTATTATAGGAGCATACCACATAACCTTAGCAGGAACCCTCTTCCGGAGGGGCTCTCCCTCAACATCACCAGGGTCATCTCGTCTGATTTTATACCGCAATGCATTGCATACTGGGCATTTATCTAAATTCCCATACTCCTTACCGCGGTAGAGGATGTAGTCATTAATGCATGCATGTATCTTTTGCACATCTAATCCTAGAGGACAAAGAGTCTTCTTTGCTTCGTAGGTACTCTCGGGAAGTTCGTTATGTTTTGGAAACTTCGGCTTCATTATTTTCAGCATCTTTTCAAATGAGGAGTCTGTTAGACCACACTCTGCCTTCCATCGCAACAATTCTAGTGTGGTACGGAGCTTTGTGCTGCCATCTTTACAATTTGGGTACAACAATTTCTTGTGATCTTCTAACATGCCCTCTAACTTCAACTTCTCATTTTCTGTTTCATAGTCTCGCTTTGCATCAGAAATGACCCTACCAAGTTCATCAGCCGGCTCATCTGATGCCCGTTCTTCACCTCCTTCCTCTCCATTGTCTTCCATTGCAGTATCACTGTATTTAGGAAACATATGATGATAGTTGTTATCATCATCTTCTTCTTCTTCACCATCTTCCATCATAACCCCTCTTTCCCCGTGCTTGGTCCAGCAATTATAGTTGGGCATGAAACCTTTCATAATCAGGTGGTCGCGAATGATTTTCGAGGAAGAGTACTCCTTGTTATTCCGACATTGAACACATGGACAACGTATAAAACCATTCTCTTTGTTTGTCGTAGCCACATCGATAAATTTATCCACGCCTTTCATATACCCGGCTACGCGCCGGTCACCGTACATCCATTTCCGACCGTTCATCTGCATCATATAAGTAAGTTTATCAAAAAACAGGACATCATAAATAGTGAAATGACCAATTCACATCGACACATGCATTATATCAATGACAGAGAAAAGATAAGATTGCTAACCTCGATCGAGGAAAATAAAGAGGAGAAAGCTCAAGTGCGTCTCGGACACCTTCTATATTTTTGTTTTATGAGAAATTAAACGGGATCATTCACTCAAACATTTCATCAAACACCTCGAATGCATGCATAGGGGAAAAAACTAGCACACCCCTCACACCTTCCACCAAGAAAAAATAGAGTGAAGGCAGAGGGCGAGAGCATACGTCCCGGTTTGTAACACAAACCGGGACTAAAGGTGTGTGCCACGCCACGTGGCTGACGCCCAACCTTTAGTCCCGGCGTATGCCCCCTTACCAACCGGGATGCATGCCTCCGGGCCCCGTGCTGTGGCATCCCGCTAAAACCACTACTAGAAAATCGCTATGTTTTTGCGCACTGCATCATCATGACCGCATGCTCATGTCATCATGCCACATTGCATTTGAGCATCGTCATGTCATCATGCATATGTTTGCCTAAAACTATTTTCTAAAAGCCTATATTTGTTTTCTAAATATCCCTCGTCTTTATTTCAAATTAAAACCTCGGCCTTTTTCCGAATATTTTGTTTTGTCTAAAAGTTGTGACAAAGAAAACCATCTTTGAAATTAAAACAAATTAAAAGATATAAAAACTACTTTTTGTTCCAGAGGAGGCCGCCACCGGCCAGGCCCAAAGGCCCAGCTGGCAGCAGCCTACTACTCCAGATAAAAATCTAAATCCTAGTCCTAGTCCTACCCCAAACCCTAACCCTGGCTACTACCAATCCCCACCTACCCAACCAGTAGCCGCCGCACACACTGGCACGCACCCGAGTGCGCGCAGCCTAGCGCCAACCCACCCCGCCGCTAACCACCAGAACCACACGTAGAGGCCCACCCCACCGACGCTTCACCCGGGCCCCAACCTGCAGCCTCGCTACCGACAACCACCCACGTACGACCGTCGCGCGTGACCCTGTCCCGCTCGCCTGACCGTGTCCACGCGTGGACCCCACCCTGTACGACCCGGCCCCACCCACGCGACTGACCCCACCCCATCCTCTCAGTCTCGATCCCACCTACCCCGCATCGTGCTCCACCTCGTCACGCCTCCTTGCTGTGTGTGCTTATGCGTTTGTGCAACTATGCCCGCAGATGAAATCTCCTCGTGTTTTTATCTTTTGTAGCTCCTGCCCGCTACCATGATTACATGGCTCCGATGACAATGTCCCGAAGAATGAGCATGTCGCCACTAGGAGAACCACCGACAAGATCTTCTCGTTGCCCGGCTACCGTTCAAGAGGCAACAGGGAACCACGCGAAGACCATACCGAACCCGGCGGCACCCAATGAACCATCGACAAGACCTTCTTCATGGAGCCGAAGAACCCCAGACCCAAGAATGCCTTCATGGACCCGAAGACCGATCCGGAGCGCCAAGGCCTTCGACATGGAACCAACAAGATCTCCTTCCTGGAATATCAAGATCTTCCGGCCCCGAGACCCAAGACTGACACCGTCACCCGAGGACCACGACAAGATCGTCCCAACCCGCCAAGTTCGCCTACCCGGACACCGTGCGACAAGATCTACTTCACGGATCCGAAGACCCCCGGTACCCGATCCACTCAAGTTCGTCATCAGTGGCAAGATCGACCGTTGGAAACCAAGCTCTCCGCCACGACACGACAAGTTCTCCTCTTGTATCCGAACCTCGCCGATCTCGTCGAACCCTGAGCCCCTGTCAGACCCCGGACCCCCGGAAACCAAGATCTTCGACCCCTAATGTGTGACCCCTTTTCTGCGCCCCTATTTTTATAAATGAAATACAAACTTGTTGCATATTAAATTGTTCATACTCGCATACATATTGTGGATGTTGGGGGTATTTAGGCGATTCACCTAAATTAAATATGGAGTCCATCTGCGGGATATCGTTGTCTTATTCCGGACTCCATTTAAATTGGTGTAGCGAACCGATGCCATGTTCCGCCCTGTTAACCCAACACTTAATTTGCGGGGTAGATAAATAACTCGAACCTAATAATAAATGTCGGGACCCCGGTTTCCGCTTAATATTGCCTTAATGCATCGCACCTTTGCCATGTCATACATCATACATGCATCATGCCCGATCTTTTGCCGTAGTATTAAATAGTGCATCCGGTGTTTATTCTAGTGTTTTGCTTCTTCGCGGATAAGGCCGTTGAGTTGATGCGAGTGTCGACCCGATCTTCGGATGAACCTTCGGCAATGTTTTCAGGCGAGCATTCTCCCCCTTTCTACCTATTTTTACATTTCTAGTCTTTATTTCCTCCTGTGGATCTATTGCTATCTGTGTTGCGATGCTCTAGTTTTCATACCCGTTGTATCCCTTGCAGCCTTATATTGCCTTGGACACATCCTATTACCTGTTGTTTGGTAGATCGTTGGACTTGCGCGTCGTAGTCGCTTGCTCAAGTGCTGTTGCGTGTCGTCAAGTACCACAGTTGTTGGAGTTTTGCCGCATGTTTAATGTTGGAGATGATCAAGACTTTAATTATTGTTTAACAACTAAAATTGAAGTAGGTAAATGCAGAGGCACCGGTGGGTAATAGAATATATTTTGTTTTTAACCGCTCACTGGTGTCCCGTAGGACCCCGAGTTCTTGACACTGCTAGAGATCGGCGCTAACCACAGGTGGGGTGTGTGGGCACCCCCATCGATTAGTACCTGATTTCAAAGTATTGTACTGGGGGCCACAAAGTAGTTTGGAGCTTTATTACTATCTTGTACTTATGCCATGCTTTACTGCTTTATTTAAGATTGTGCATGGAGCACCTGTACTGTTTAGGATTGCGGAGTGTTTTCGCGGTATCGACAAGCCCAGTCACACTTTCGGGTTCCCAGTCGTTTACAGCAGCGCAAACCCGGTCCATTCCGAGCCGGCCAACCGTTGCGGTAGCTTAGTGGGTGGCCCCATGTACTTGCTTTGGGTCCGGGAAGCGTCATGACTTAGGCCCGCCGACATACCGATGGGTGTATGTTAACCGATCGGCAAAAAGGGTCGTGTGGATACTTTGGTGCACCCCTGCAGGGTTAAATCTTTTCGAAAAGCCGTGTCCGCGGTTATGGACGACTTGGAGCACAGTTCTCGATCATAGACAACTATCACTAAAGTTTACTGTTATAACTTGACTTGCATCCGATATGACTAGCAAACAGCTCCACTGCAACAGAATGGCTAAATAAAAGTACCAACAACTGCTGGGTTTGGGATATCTCGTGCTAATCGTATCTGACTAGTAAGTGTTGCAACTACAACGGAATGGTTAACTAAAACTGCCCACTGCTTATTATATCAGGATGACTCATGCTATCTATATTTGTCTAGTAATTGCCGCAACTATAACGGAATGAATAAAACTGCCAACTGTGTGAGTTCCTCGGTTGACTTCCTCGTTTGGTCTCGAGGGGGAAATACCAGGATGGGTATGTTTGGTGGTAGCATCAGGTTGGTTCCGAATAGGTCCTTCTTATCCCTCTCTGATAGCCGACAGTTATATCGAGTCTCTATAGGTTGTTTAGTGCATGCTGCGCTGCCGCTTCAGTCCACCATACCTATGTAGGCGAGGACCGCCGAATTCTAGCCTCGCCGTGTACTGGCCTCAGTACTGACCGCTCTCTTTTTTTCCTTTGCCCTTTGTCGGCACCCCTTTTGTTTGAGCAGGTTTTGAGATCGACGTTGTTAGCAGGGTTACCCTTCCGGCTTGGCCTGGGCAGGGTTATGGACGCCATTGGTTATTCTTCAGGGCTCTTAGCTCAATTTGCATCTTGTCCGTACTCGAACGCTATATCGTTTTAAAGGTGATTTGGATCTTTGTATTGTATATCTGTACTCTTGACTCTTTGAGTCGTTGTTGTATATATCTGTTCTGTGGGTTCCATCGTGGACTATTGTGTAATGGTATTATTTCATTTTCCACCCGCACGAAAGTGCCTGATGGGCACCTTTGAATCGTTTCTATGCGGGTTTGGCGGGAATCGCTGAAACTTGCATAGGGCCGATTCCGAGGGTGTTACACGTGCCCACTCGAACCGGGACGCGTGCCAGCATTAGTCCCGGTTCGTGGCGCAACCGGAACTAATGCTTTGAGGGGGCGCGAACGGATGACCTGTTTTCTATTAGTGTAAATAAGTGTTACGGTTTTAAACTAACTCTAGTTTAAAATGGCGACACTTATTTAGGATCGGAGGTAGTACTTGTATTTCTCTAAATTCTCATGTATCTATATACTAAATCATGTTTAGATATATTTAAATTTAGATAAATCTAAGTCATTTATTTCTGGATGAAGGGAGTAAGAAATATGAAGCCGGGTGCGTAGAATGTGCACAAACTAATAAACAGAATTTTTAGTGAGTCTGTATATATACTGAAAAATGCCATTTTACAAAGAAACTTTTGTCTGGCCAGTGTCTTGTGCAGACCCATAGGCTGATGTGCATCCGCCCTTAATACATGAGTACATATGATTCTGCCTTCAATAGTAAAATTTTTAAAATACTAAACAATGTAAAAAAAAGTGAAATAAAATTTTGCATGTAGAGAATGGACATATGCACGTGCATGCCAAAATTTCATACTAAAAATTGAAAATTTGTAGCTTACTCAAAATGACAATTTTTGAATAAATAGTTAGAAAGAAAGCTCAAGTTTCAGAATTTTATGTAGCTTAAGATTTAGAAAGCTATGTAACTTAAGGACAGGATAAGTAAAATCGGGACAGCAGTAACCATGCACTGAAAATTCTCTCTAAATGGTCCCATTGCGGTTATGTAAAACAACTATATTGCCCAAGATCTTGATATATTGTGCTTTTGCGGAGTGTGGATAACTTGAGGCCGACTTACATGTAGCTCTTTACTTTTGAAAACTCGATAATCATAACAATAAGTTTTAGAAAAATGGATTTTTTGGATGTTGTCAACGATGTATTTTACAAGCGTGCAAATTCTTAATGTATAATTCTTTATACTTTAAGCTAGACAAAAATGAAAAATCTAACAAATTTTGTATTTCTAAAATGTCTGCTATTCACAATATATATTCAGATTCACATATTTGAATTTTTTGCGTAGCCTAAAATAAAAAGTCATTGTATTGAGATTTTGCATGTTTGTAGTCACATCCGGGATTTTTCTCAGAATTTTAAAACTTTAAAATATGATTTATTTATTTTTGAAAATAAAAGGCTACATGTAACTCAGCTTCCATTTGAAATTTCTGGTTTTTGTGTGCCAGTGTAATCTACTTTTCTATTCATAACTTTTTGTTTTATTTTATCGAGGCTATTTCGGGTCTTTTTCCCTATTCAGACAAGAACAATATACCACAATTTCTCCTTTTACCTATTAGTTATGCCAACTGGTGTCATAATACATGTTAACTCCATAATTTTCAGATTTTAAATCTCTTTTTTTCCAGAATTAGTTCCCATTACACCTAGTGTTAAATTTTGGTCCTCGGGTGAGGTAGCTCGAAATTTCAAAACAAAAATCAGAAATGATGATTCTGAATTTCCCAAAATATTAATTTTTGCATAAAGATCTGTTATACATATATTTAAAGTTTCTTTTGATAATAAGTAAGTTTTGGTCTACAAAAGAAACAGTATCATGACTCTAAAATGAAAATAAAATCTCTTTTTTGCTTCAGTTTTAATTTTATTTTTATAGATTGTATCTGACAAGGTACGTCGATGGAAGTTAGTCTGCACATACTAGACATCTATCTGTAATCATATATTTTTGTACAGTTTTCTTTTTGATTTTTTAAAATCAAGTATTCAGAGAACAAATAAAAATACAATTGAGCTAGGGTGTTCCTTTCCCTCTTACAGCTAGGGATGCAAATGGCACTTAAATGGCATTCGTAAGTCCTGTTTATTCAACTTGTTAGTTCTTTGTTTTTAAAAAACAAACTTTATTGAACTAAAGTACTAATAAATGGTATTACACTTACATCCCTACTTGCAGCGTGGTACTGTTCATTTTCCCATGTGATGGTGTCCCGTGCCTGAACCTGAACCAGACTGGCAGCAGCACCAACCATTGCAACAGAGAACATATAGGCCATCCCGGTCGATCGCGAGGACAGCTTATAGACAATCTAGAACCATGCCGGCGGCGCGCCGGGCAGCACCGATCGCGTGGCCAGTGACCTCCGACCTTAAAAGTCATGACCCATCTCTCTCCAGTTTTCTTTCCTCTTTCTTTTCATAGTAGTATTCGGCAACAGGTAGTCACAGACAATAATGTATGTACGCGCGCGTAGCACCGGCAGTTACCCAGCCGACAACATCACCGTGGACGACTTTGGGATCTCTCTCCATCTTCTTTTTCCGTGATGGCTGTATGCTACTTAACAACAACGATGACCGAATTTAGACGGATCTGGTTTGCTTGGTTAGATTTGTTTGTGGTATGGGTAAGAGGCTAGACACTGTGCCCTGGTCTAGACAGTTTGGTGTTGCTTAGCGTGGTCAAGTTGCCTTCTAATACAAGTTGACGAGTCATTCTCTGTAACAACTTGTTGACCACATACTCGAGGATGTCATGGCTGTGCACATTCGAAGATTCAGATGGTAATTAAGAGCATTTCTTATTCTCATAGAAAAAAAATACTTACTTGAGGATGTTCCTGCCTAAGTGCATCTTTCTTCTGTATCACAATATAAGACACGTTTTAGCAATGGAGTACAAGTTTTTGGAGAGAAAAGGTGGTTTAAGCGAAGAGAAAAAATTACTCTTAAAGGCAAACCTCCTTGGTGGACGGGTGGTACTTATTTCTCACCATATCTAGACGCGGACGAGACCTTCACACACTCGTCACTCTAGTCTGTGGTGGAAAACATGGAAGCATCGGAAAAGCATGGTAGGGACAAGTAGTGATTTTTAGGGTTCTAGGTTGGTTGTTGCCACGCAAGCGTCGACTCATGTTCTGTCGGTTTCTCGGGCCGATCCTCTCCCTATATATACCTGCATGAAGTATATACAATATTGCATACTTGTGTCCCTAATACTAAGTATAATTTTCAATTATATGTATCAGCCTCTTAGATTCCCAACATATTGAAATATAATGATGAGGTGTGCTTCGATGTCCCCTTCCTCCGTCCACCTTAAACTTAAGTTTGTGTGGGTTAGTTTTTTTTTACCCCGTCGAAACCCATATACCTCCATATAGATGTGCTCGGTCGAGCTAGGTATACACCATTTTATCACCGGCTGATCCCATCTGCCGTTATCGCGATCTACGCCTTTGCATGTCATGTTTTGAATTTTTGTTGCTGCTAATATATACCTTCCGGTTTCCGCCTCCCGCATGCATGTGAGTATATGTGTATGGTGAGCATAAGTCTAAGAGGACCATAGGGGCTTCGGCTAGGTTTGTTTGTCAAAGTTTGTAGAGAAGCGGGGGACACCGAAGTAAAAGTGTATGATGATAATAAAAGTATTTTGTACTTTCAGATAAAAAGGGAAATTAAAATATATTTGAAGTTTCTTTTGGGGGTTTTCTTATATGTAAAATGAGACTGGGGTTCATGGGTTCACTAGTAGCATATAATATAAACATGATGTAATGGGTAACAACCGTAGACATGTGTATGCCCTATCCAAACATATGGAATTTTTATGCTGAATATATATGTATGAAAATCTTTACAAGCATAACACCCATAAATCCATACAACCCTAATACAATAAATCATACGGCTAGTCATTCCCCAAGTACCCAAAAACCATGACAGTACATTCTCGCGACTAATTGGAAACAAATTGCAATAAGGTTGGTGGCATGATGTTGAGCATTAATCTATTTCTCAAAATAATCCTGAAGTAATAAAAAATCTCTACGTAACCTTAGAGAGGTTATCCAAGAATAAAGTGTAATTACCTTTTCTATCACTAGGCTAATAACACTCCCTCGGTTCACTCCATCTAACAACACCACCCGCCCTATTTCCATAATCACATCAGTTTCTCACGTCCAACATCAACACCAAAGATATAATATACATCGGAGTCAATAATACACTAGTAGACAACATGTCTTTCGTCCAGAGCATTAGTCCAAGTCATGTTTGGCTCCGGAACTAATGCTCCGGTTCAAATGGCTAGAAACCGCCGCAGGGTACGATGACCTCTAGTCCCGATTCAAACGGGACCTTTAGTCCCGGTTAGACGGGTTTCCGGCAGGATGGAGCTGGCGTCAGACCCTTTAGTCCCGGTTGGTGGACTAAAGATGAACCTTTAGTCCCAGTTGGTATCTCCAACTGGGACAAATATGCTTCCTATATCATCTTCCTTCTTCCCCGAGCGATACTCCATTTTTAAGCTGCTTTCTCCTCTCTGTTTTCACCCTAAGATCGAGTTTACGCTACAAGAAATGTGTTATTCTATGATCTTCTAATAGTGACCATGAACAAAATCGTCATAGAGTTATGACGATTTTGCACAAGATGGTCGTAAGCAGTTCAAGAGGGCCTATACCCTGGAAAATTACGATAATTTTGCTAAAAATCGTCATAGTTAGTTTAGATGAAATCGTCATAATCTGATGTAAGCAGCCTATGGTGTTACTTGTAGCTCACTATGACAATTTTAAATCATCATATTGTCCAAATTAGCATAACTTGAAATGAGTAGTCGACCACATCAGCAATTGCGCCTATGTGACGTGTCTATGTGTCAGTTTTTTACTACGTGTCTTATCCATGTGTCAATATTTGCTTATATGTCATTACTACGTGTCTTATCCATGTGTCAATATTGGCTTATATGTCAATATTTAGTAGGATTATATTAGTCAAAAAGAGACATACGGATTATTAGGTATAATTATATTAATATTTTTTTAATAAAAAATTCAGAATTTATTACCTAAATAGCAGGATTATTAGTTAAAAAGGGGTGGGCTGAGCGGTTCAAACCCATGGCCACACGGTCACGGTTAAGCAAGGGTAAGCATAACCACTACGCCAGCCAATTATTTCTGTAAATTCAGAATCATGACATGCTTTTAATCCCACCAGGCGCGGCTTTTGTGGAAATAATCCACAAAAATAAGCTAGCCTCGGAGTCGAACTCCCAACCTCCCTACGGCAGCGTTCGTCCAATACAACTACACCACTTGTTCTTTTGAGTCAAAATAGTACATCAATTGCTTATAACTATTCAATAAGTGGTCATTGGTGGGAACGAGGTGGGATTCATTATTATATGGGCCGACTTTGATTGTGCGCTGTCGATTAGGTCCGTCAAGTTACAATAGTTTTTTTTCCTGTTTTCTTTAATTTTTGTAGCTTTTTCATAGGAAGTTCAAAATAATTGTTTTTTGTCTCTAAATTTCTATAAAATTCAGTAGATCAATTTGGGTGTTAAATATAAATAATTTTATTATTTAAAAATAATAGATTTACTAATTTCACATTAGTCCATAGTAGGGACATATCATAATTCAAAATATGAGTTTGAAACTAGGGAATGATAATTCTGGTTTAGGGGTTGAGTCTCGATAAACTTGCATTGCATATCTGAAGAAGTAGCATATTGTGAGTCTAAAAATCATTTTTTTTTAAATCATGGGCATCAGATAATGTACATGTAGTTCAAATCAGACCCACTTCCTGCAGATTCGGCAGAAATTTGTCTTTTTTGCCAAGGATATCCCGGTCGGGAAATTTGTTCATGTAAGGTGTCCTATTATTTTAGAAAAATGAGAAGGTAGCATCTTAAAACTTTCATTTGGTGGTTGCTTCACAAAATAGCCCATTTTTTACGTGCGACAAAAAGAAAAACTTCCTCCTGGAACATTGTTCGCCATCCCATGATACATATGTGTCCACAATATGGACATATTATCACAAACTATGTTGCGATTGTGGCCATAACATTGGTTGTTTGGCCCGAAAGCCATGAAACTTCGAACATGATAGGTCATTTCTGAGAAGGTTTTTTTAAGACACTTGCAATATACCAAGTTTGATATTTTTACTTGTAACTATGTCACATAATAAGACACCACGTGAAGGATTTGCATTGATCGGACCATTTTTGAATTTTTTATGCCCGTTTCAAACTATGGTCAACACGGCGGGTATGAAGGTTCTTAGCTCGGGACTGAGCCTCACTAAACTTGCATTGGATCTCTGAAGAAACATGATATTGTGAGTCTAAAAATCATGGGCATCAGATAATGTACCTGTAGTTCAAATCGGACCCACTTCCTGCCGATTCGACAGGAATTTGTCTTTTTGCCAGGGGTGGACAGAGAGGTTTGAGATACCTCGGTTGGGACATTTTCCATGTAAGGTGTCCTATTATTTTGGAAAAATGGGAAGGTAGCATCTTGAAACTTTAATTTGGTGGTTGTTTCACAAAACGGCCCGTTTTTTGCGCTCGGAAAATAGAAAATGGTATTTTTGTGCGACGAAAAGGAAAACATCCTCCTGCGACATTGTTCGCCATCCCATGATACATATGTGTGCACAATATGGACATATTATCACAAATTATGCTGCGATTATGGCCATAAAATTGGTCATTTGGCCCGAAAGCCATGAAACCTCGAACATGATAGGTCATTTCTGAGAAGGTTTTATGAGACCCTTGCAATATACCAAGTTTGGTATTTTTACTTGCAACTATGTCACATAATACGACACCACGTGAAGGATTTGCATTGATCGGACCATTTTTGAATTTTTTATGCCCGTTTTAAACTATGATCAAAACGGCGGGCATGAAGGTTCTTAGCTCGGGGCCGAGCCTCACTAAAATTGCATTGGATATCTGAATAAACATGATATTGTGTTTCGTGGTATTGTCAATACGTACGCCATAGGGGTATCCCAACGGCGAGTTTAGAGACGTGGGGGGGAAGACGGAGAGCGTCCGGTTCGGCTTGACACAGTTACCTAGGTTCAGATCTCATGACGGTGGCGAGATCATACTTCTTCTATAAATCACTATAATGGCAATACGCCGAGTTACAGGATTGGGGGTTCGCTGGGTGCGAGTAGTGTTATGCACTTGTTCTATCTGAGTTATGCCCTAAAGGCTCCCGTAGGCCGGCTTATAAGGACGCCAGGACCTAGGGTTACATGGAGAGTCCCAGGATGGATACTGAATCTGATTGTGAGTCCTAGACTAACACTAACTAGACTTCGTATCCTCCAAGGCTCCGGCTTCCATCTATGGCGGTGGCACGTCGCCTTCCATCTCCTGGCTGGACCTCCGTCTTGTATATCAGCAATTGGGCCGTCCGGTTATGCCATAGGCCTAACCACCAATTGTGGGCCACCCGGGTTTGCCGGTATGAGACTATGTCGTAGGTATACCCATTTGGTATATCCACAACAGTAGCCCCCGGAGTTCTTCACGATCCTCGCGTTCCTCCGTCTAGCTTTGAGCGTAAGTATCACGTCGTCTTCAATTTTTAGGCGTGCTTCGCGAAGAACCTTGGAGAGCTCCCATATCATATTCTCATCCGACTAAGCCTAGCCAAAGAGTTGCTTGTATGCTTCTATGAACGAATCCAAGGTGGAGAACTCTGTAACGAATTGTTAGTGATTCTTCCAAGCTCTAGAAACGTCTTCAGTATCATCATCCATGCAGGACGATATGTAAGTCGGAAAAAATCATGGCTACTGGGGCACGGTCGAAAGGCTGCCAAACTGCCGACTTAGAGCCAGCAATGTCACAAACATAAGAGCTTGCCAAATTAAGGTCTTAGAGCCTCTCATATCATGGATGTTCAGGCCATCGAGCCGTGTAACCTAGGAAACTTCCGTGAAGGCAAAGTTAATCTTAAGCCCCATGTTTCGCTAGCCGGATTCTTCACCGTCTTGAAAGTTTTGTTGACATAACCATATGTAGCCCCCGAGCATTGAGTCGGCTTCGTCGAAGGCGGCTTGATGATCAAAAGAACATGCATAATTGTACATCAAACTATTGTAGCCCCCGAGCGCCAAGTCGGAGTTTCAAAAAAATTCGTCTTGGTGCTCTTAGAGTAGCTTTAGAGAAAATGTGAATAATGTAGCCCCCGAGCGCCAAGTCGGAAATAATTTCGGCTTGGTGCTCTAGAGAGAACTTCACAAAAAATTCAGCATCGGTGTAGCCCCCGAGCGTTAAGGTGGAATTCAAAGAGAACTAAACCATGTATTAGAGATTATCGTACTGTAGCCCCCGAGGTTGATGTTTAAAGAGAACTAAACCATGTCTTAGAGATTATCGTACTGTAGCCCCCAAGGTTGTATCGGCTTGGACGCAAGGCGGGAAAAACTCTTAAATTAGAAATGTCAAGCTCCTATGCGTCGATCCGCCATCCTTAAAGGCGGCTCAAGTCTTGGTTAACAATTGCAATTACAGCCCCTGAGGTATCAAGCCTAGTGAAAATCCGGCTTAAAACACCTTAATCCAAGGAACGCGGCAATGTCCAAGCGTTACGTACCTGAAACATAAACATAAAAATACAAATATATTAAATTGTTCTTTTAATTGTGTCCAACAAACAAATGTAAGGCGGAATAAATGTAGCCTTTGAACAAATGCTTTTAAGCTGAAACAATGCAGCAGTTGAACACATAAACTGTTTAGGAGGAAAATAACAACTAATTTGAACAGTTTATGTAAAAAAAATTTAAGCAAGTGCTGGCTTATCCATTATTCTGGTTTTTATGCTTGACCTTTTGTGAGACGGAAGACTCGCAGCACAGAACCATATCCTTGGGCGATGATGCCTAATGGCACCGTCCAGAACCCAAGGTCAAAACGCCAGCTTTGAGTGCCGATAAGTCACAACTCCGGAATCCACATACAAACAACAGAAAACGTGTATCCAGAAAACTTAAGCTAACGCCGAAGACAGGTTTTTTGCATGATACTAAGGCCTTAAAACGACAAGCCAGTAAAAAGTTTATACTCACGAGCGCAAGGCAAATCGTGGGAAAAGGTATGACCAAAATTAAAAGCGGTAAAAGACTTAGGATATGAGTGAATCAATCTTAATTTAATGATCATAAACAATTAAAATAATAAATATAAATACTTAGTTGTTTGATCGAAGTCGGTATTGTCCGCCGCGAAGACGTTTCTGCCTGGTTGTCATTGCGGAGACGAAGCCGGACCGCCGTCGTATATGTATACAGCTGTCCGTCGTCGGACGTGTTTCCGGTACGAGCTCAATTATAAAACTGAAAACCAAATCGATCCCGGCAAAGGCCCGATATGGCAGGAGGGAAGCTTTACGGAAATTAACTCCTTGATCCATGCGTGTAACTAGCTAGCTTTGCTTGATCGATTGGAGAAATTACCGCCACATGAAGTTGCATCAATCGATCTTGTTCCCCTGCTATTGCACGTGAACAAATCGATCTAACCAACTTTTGGTGGATTTTTATTTTTCCAATGTGATGCATACATGCAAGATTCTTTATAGGAGAGCTAGCTCGATCCTAACCATACAGGCATCTACGGTAGCATCACGTCGATTGTTTCTCGGGTTGGTGTGTCATCTTGCATCCAACTGGGCAATCCATAGCCAAAGATCGGAAGTGGAGTTAATCCCTTTGCTCTGAAGGGTGTGCTCAACACGTAGGATTTCCTCTTTGGTTTCTGAAACAGCCAAAGCCGGAAGGCTTCCGACACACGATCCCAGCGACGCGAGCGGCAATAACAGTTTGACGTGGAACTCAGGACGCGCGAAGTGTGCATACGCACCGAGAAGTCAATCGCCGAAAAGGTCGCCCGCTCGCCTAAACGGATGAATCGCTAGACGCGATCTGCCGCCTTTCAAGGCGTCGAGAGATCGTGCCTAGACCCTTTTCCTAGAGATCTAAGCCGGAAATCTCAACAGGGAGATCAAGCTTAAATCGATTTTTCGCGAACGTATCCAGCCCGAAGGCGGTCTGTGCGGATCTTGACGTTCTTCTGGTCTCCTGGGAGTTTAGATCCTGTGCCGGTTTCATCAATGAATATGTAGATGCCACCGTTTACATGGTGGTGAAGGATCCCGCCCGGATCCGTGCTATACGCGCCTCTTGCCCCATGGTGGGCGCCAACTGTCGTGATATTGTCGACACGTACACCATAGGGGTATCCCAACGGCGAGTTTAGAGACATGGGGGGAAGACGAAGAGCGTCCGGGTCGGCTTGACACAGTTTACCTAGGTTCAGATCTCACGACGGTGTCGAGATCCTACTCCTGCTATAAATCACTATAATGGCAATACGCCGAGTTACAGGATTGGGGGTTCGCTGTGTGCGAGTAGTGCTATGCACTTGTTGTTCTATCTGAGTTATGCCCTAAAGGCTCCCGTAGGCCGGCTTATAAGGACACAAGGACCTAGGGTTACATGGAGAGTCTCAGCCGCATACGGTTACAGAGTCCTAGACTAACACTAACTAGTCTTCGTATCCTCCAAGGCTCCGACTTCTATCTATGGCGGTGGCACGTCGCCTTCCATCTCCTGGCTAGACCGCCGTCTTGTATATCAGCAATTGGGCTGCCTAGTTATGCCATAGGCCTAACCACCAACTGTGGCCACCCGGGCTTGCCGGTATGAGACTATGCCGTAGGTATACCCATTTGGTATATCCACAACATTGTGAGTCTAAAATTCATTTTTTTTTAATCATGGGCATCAGATAATGTACCTATAGTTCAAATTGGACCCACTTCCTGCCGATTCGGCATGAATTTGTCTTTTTCGTCAGGGGTGGACGGAGAGGTTTAAGATATCCCGGTTGGGACATTTTTCCATGTACGGTGTCCTATTATTTTGGAAAAATGGGAAGGTAGCATATTGAAACTTTCATTTGGTGGTTGCTTCACAAAACGACCCGGTTTTTTGCGCTCAGAAAATAGAAAATGGTTTTTTTGTGCGACAAAAAGGAAAACTTCCTCCTGCAACATTGTTCGCCATCCCATGATACACATGTGTGTATAATATGGGCACATTATCACAAACTACGCCGCGATTCTGGCCATAACATTGGTTGTTTGGCCCGAAAGACAGAAAACCTCGAACATGATAGGTCATTTCTGAGAAGGTTTTTTTGAGACACTTGCAATATACCAAGTTTGGTATTTTTACTTGCAACTATGTCACATAATACGACACAAAGCGAAGGATTTGCATTGATCTGACCGTTTTTGAATTTTTTTTATGCCCGTTTCAAACTATGGTCAAAACGGCGGGCATGAAGGTTCTTAGCTCGGGGCTGAGCCTCGCTCAACTTTCATTGGATCTATGAAGAAACATGATATTGTGAGTATAAAAATCATTTTTTCAAAAAATCATGGGCATCAGACAATGTACCTGTAGTTCAAATCGGACCCACTTCCTACCGATTCGGCAAGAATTTGTCTTTTTCGCCAGGGGTGGACGGAGAGGTTTCAGATATCCCGGTTGGGACATTTTTCCATGTAAGGTGTCATATTATTTTGGAAAAATGAGAAGGTAGCATCTTGAAACCTTCCTTTGATGGTTGCTTCACAAAACGACCCGGTTTTTTGAAGGGAATATGCCCGAGAGGCAATAATAAAGTGATTATTATCGTATTCCTTGTTTATGATAAATGCTTATTTTGCATGCTATAATTGTATTAATACGGAAAAGTTAATACATGTGTGTTTAATAAACAAACAGAAAGTTCCTAGTTATGCCTCTCTCATAAAACTAGCTCGTTGATTAACAAGATGATCAAGGTTTCCTGATCATGAACATTGGATGTTGTTAATAACAAGGTCACAACATTAGTATAATGATGTGATGAACATTCATCCGAAGTATAGCATTATGATTAAAGCCATTGAATTTATATTGCTATAACAACTTATGAAGTAATCCTAATCCTTAGACCATGAGATCATGTCAATCACTAACACTGGAAGAGTTTCTTGATAACATCAAACGTCACACCATAACAGGGTGATTATAAAGATGGGTTCAGAACTACTAAAGTGTTATGTTGAGGCCCATGGATCGAGAGTGGAATTTGTTCATCCCGATGACGGATAGATATGCTCTAGGCCCTCTCGGTGATATCACATTGATTAGCTTGCAAGCAAGTGATTTGATCACTAGAATGTTATATCACGGGAACGAGAAAAGAGTGCATGTCAGTAACGAGATCAAACTGGGTATGGAGATACCGATGATCGAATCTCGGACATGTAATATATCGCGAAACAAAAGGATTAAGATACTAGCGTAAAAGTTTCTCGCGATCACAAGAAAGTCATCGTTGAATGTGTGGGAGTCAGTATGGGTCTCTAGATCCCGCTTCTGATAATTGATCCGAGAGGAGTCTCGATCATGTCCGCATTATTCACGAACCATAGGGTGACACACTTAAGAGACATCGACATCCATTTGGAGCAAAAGTTTCATGCCGAAAAGAATAACAAGCGCAGAAATTTATTTCACTAGATACCGAAACGGGTTTTCGGGTGAAATTGCAGAAAGTGTTTTTGCATGTGAAATGAAATACTAGCAAGGGGTTATATGAGAATGTTTGTCATTAAATTAATTGACAAAATTCTGAATAAATAAAAGGAGTTTTATTTAATGAGAGTTTGCATTAAATTTGGTGAAAATTTAATGGGAATTTGAGTGGGTTTTTGAGTGGAGGGAATTGAAAGGCATTTGAGTGAGTGGAGTGTCCATCCACATGAATGTGGAAGAGGTGGGGGCAGCTACCATGGCTGGGCTCCATGCCCCTTGGGTGCCCCCTCTTCCCTATAAAAGGCCCTCCTCTCATCCTCTCAAAGGACACCTCCTCGTGAAGGATCTCTCTCCCCCTATAGTATTTATCCCCCATGGTCTCGGACTAGCGAGATACATGTTCCCGGTGGCTATTCGACAAGAAAGAGTTGTGCTTCCGCTGCATCGCTGGAGCGAGGAGGCGGAGGTTGCTCGGTGCCTCAAACATGTGTGCGAGCACGGATGCGTCGCTGGTTTGCGGCGCTAGGACTTCCTCTCGATCTTGAGGTCGACAAGAGATCGTCTACATCAACCACGAGTTTGGACTCGTTAAGCTTTGTCGGTCTTCAAGGGTATGTTCTCTATGGATATTCATTCGCCCGTTGTTTGTATCTAGTAGATAGATCTTGGTACATAGTTATTCCCATCGTTGGATTTTTTTTGTTTTCTATGCTGCGAACCCTATAGTGGTATCAGATCCGGATCTATGCGTAGATGCTTTGCACGGGTAGTAAACATATGAGTATGTGGGAGATGATGATCATTTTATTGCTTCTTAGTTATACTTTGGATATTGGTGGCATAGTGGGATGAAGCGGGCCGGAAAAACTTTACATGTCCTCGCACATGAGACCTGTTCCACGCTTGACATGCAACTAGTTTTGTATAAGTGGCTAGCGGTGTCTGTCTATCCTACTATAGTCAATATCTAATTTGCAACGAGTTGTCAAAAATTTGGTTATCCTCGTTGTGGTTCATGTTCGTAGGTAAGAACGGTTCTATCTTCGAAAGCCCTAAGCCACATAAAAGTTGCAATGGATAAATTAGAGGCGTCTAGTTTAGATTGTTGCTAGGCTAGTGTCATGATATGGTGATGTTGTAAGTAGAAGTATAAGTCGGTACTATTACAATACACATAACGTGTAAGTTCCATAGACCTTGGCCTTACACATATAAGTATGATAGTGATCATACCATGATGCACATGATGAAGATCAAGTGCAAGAACCATATCATTTCACTTTTTTAACATGAGATGTTTGTTGCATCTTATATTACTTGTTTGGCGTTTTATTAGCATAATAAGATGATCCCTCATTTATATATTAAGATAAAAATGTGTTCTTCCTTAAGTATGTACCGACAATGTTTCGTCGCTTCAAGACATCACGTGATAATCGGGTGTACTTGAATCCACGAGCATATCTTGGGTGTAAGACAGTTTCACACGCAAATACTAAGGTTCTTACTTGGCAAGCCTAGCATGTACAGACATGGCCTCGGAACATGGACCGAAAGGTTAAGCATGAGTCATATGTTTTGATATGATGACCATATGGATGCTCGCCTTTGAAGCTACACCGACTCACGTGATGATCGGACTTGGTGTAGTGGATTTGGTTCATGTAATCACCAAAAAGGCATGAGGGATGTCGTTTTTGAGTGGGAGTTTATTCCTAATATGGATTAGTAGAACTCAATTTATCATAAATTGAATCAAAGTTAATTTGCATAATTTGTTGTAGTCATTGTCATTCGTTCACCACCTTATCTTAGTTGTAATTGAGATAATAGAACTATAGAATTCTGGATATTTACTTTAAGAACTGGTATCGTATTGTGTTGAGTGTCAATCTAAAGTTTAAAGTCCTATTGCAAACTTTCAGCCAACTTTGTTTACTCCGTGAAATTTAATAATTGGTATTAAATCAAGAGTAACAATTCCAGTGTTAGTATCTTAAGTATCATGTTTGCCTCCATGATTCTTGATTATTTTTAAATATCATGGTTATCTAGGAGCTGAAAGAATTGTTTCAGAAACCATCATGTGTGACAGATATAACGATATCAGAAATAATGTTTGGGTTGCAATATGATAGAGTATAATATATGTTCCCATATTGGATGAGAATTCGCAATGGTTGGAGATGCTAGACATCCTAATCATCCAAAAGAGTTTTGGAAAGTAGCGTTATACTCACGATTCGCCTTTATAAGCTACAGTAGCTTGATCATGAAAGTCATCATGATAAGTATGAATATAATATGTATGTAAAGTGTTTACTACATTAAAAGGTTACTAAAGAATGGATTTTGGAAGAACGCCGATCATTTGATGATGGTGATCTACTTAAAAATGTGAGTCCAAAGGTATTATTATTTGAATATACACACTTTGGACTATGTGTCATGTATATGGCGCCACTGTTGATGTTGATAGATTCTTTTAAAAGGAAAAAGGAAATGCTGAAAGAGAATCTATAAAATATATTTGGCAGAAAATAAAAGACTGGAAATGTCCAGTTTAGGTATATAGATGATATCATGTTATGGTTGTATTCTTTGCTTGTTAAAACAATGTGGTTCTTGGGTATCGGATACCAAATTTGTTGGTATGAAATTTCATATGGAACAACGCAATTCATGAACCACAATGGCGTAAGTAACTAGCAAGAGAATATGTGATGATGTTCATCGAAAACAAACAAACCATTGTTTGTATTTCTCGTTGACATCAAAGCTTGACTTCAAGATTTGTTTTAATAATTGTTATTTAAATCAGGTATTATGTGAACAAAGGTTGTTCAAATAATTACCGTATTCCATATAAGATGGATGATTTACAAATCTAGTTGAAGAAATCACATCCATAAAGCTAATGCTAAAATGTCGCAAGACAAATGATTGGAAGATCACTTACGAAGTGACATCGCCGTTTAAATTATATTGGAAAGAAAACATGAAGAAATTCCATTTTCATGGATTTTTGGAGTCTTTGATTTGATCAAGTGACGCTTGTGAGACTTTCCTCGGGATAATTAAAACTTTGTTCAAAGGACAAAGAAGAACGAACGACTAAATTCTTGGAATTTATATATATCGATATATGTAGTCCATTATGTGTAGTCGTAAGGGATGGACTCCAACTTCATATGCTTTCTCCGGAAATTTGAGTGAATATTCACTTAATGAGAAAGAAGTATGAAATATTTGAAAATGTTCAAAGACTTTCAAGATGAAGTAGAAAATCATTGTAACAAGAAAATAAATGATTTATGATTTTATCATAATGGATTTATTTGAGTTGCAAGTGTGACAAGGAAATTAATAATTTATGATTTTATTATAAAGGGATTTATTGGAGTTACAAGTTTAGCAAAAACACCTAGATTTGGATTTCCCAAAACACCATAGGAATATGGAGTGTTTGAGATTTGTAATGAAACCTTGTGTGACATGGTTGGATCAGAAGGTGTTATTTATAAAACTGCCATTATGTTTTAAAAGATTTAAGCTTTAGAGACTGCCGCTTTTACACTGAAAAGAGGTCCATCTTGATCCGCTGAAATGACACCATATGAGTTATGGTTTAGGGTAAAACCCAAATTGTCCTTTCTTAAATTTTGGTATGCTAAGCATAAGTAAGATGTTTATGACCAAAGTCAGATGAGAATGTGTTTGTAGGTTATTTCGAATAACAATTGGTTATTCCTCCATAACGCCAAGGACAGAAGGGTTTGTCGCTTGAAACGTGAAGTTTCTTGAAAAGGATTTTTTTCATAAAAGTTAAGTGGGGGGACAATAGAACTTTGGTAAGGTTAACGAACCTTAGCTAAATGTGTTGAATTGCAGAGCACCGGAAAATGTTTCGGAGGCATCCAGAATGCTCATGGCTCACGTGCCTCAAAGGTTGCGATCACGGAGGTCTAAATTCCTATTGAACCAAGTAGGTCGGATAAACAATCAAATATTGAGATTTGAGAGTAAATCATTATTGTTTGACAATGATGAATCGACTACATGCAAAGAAGCGTTGATGGGCCCTGACTCTGTCAAATGGCTTGAAGCCATAAAATCCATGATAGTTCCATACACGAGAAATCAAGTTTTGAACTTGGAAGACCCTCCGGAAAGGTGTAAAAACCTATCGGTCGTTTTTGGATCTATAAATAAACAGACATGGATGTTTCACATCTTTGAAATAATCGACATGTCGGTAAAGTATTTTAGGACAATGTTCAAGGAGCTGACTATGACAAGATTTGATCTTTTATACCGATATTAGTCTGGACGGGTTAAAGTAGAAACCACTACATATAATTTGGTATATGGTAGATGAATAAACAAAACAAAATTCTTCTAATAGAATGGTTACCTAGGACGTGTACAAGACACGGTCCAAAGGGTTTTGTTAAATTCAAAGGATGCTAAAAGGGCATGCAAACTTCAATGGTTGAAGTAAGCATCGCGGAGTTGGAATCTTCACCATGATGAAAAAGGAGTTTTCATCAGGAGACGATGAAGATGCTTGCATTTGCAAGAAATTAAGTGGGAGCGCTGAGACATATTTCTAATACATTATGTGGATGACATCTTGTTGATTAGTAATGATGTATCTTTTATTGACAAAGGATAAGAATTTCATTTCGATGAAAGACTTAGGCATAATCCGAATATTTAGCATGAATGTCTATAGTGGATAGACTATGACGCTAATATGGTTGTGCCAAACATACATATATGCGATGTTGAAGGAGTTCAATGTAGAAATGACAAGAAACGGTTCTTGTCGCATGGAAAGGAATTGAATCAAGATTCAAGTGTATCGATAGTTGATAAGTGAAACAAGATTCAAGTGCTTTGACACTTGATGAGTGAAATCACAAGGATGTTTTGATCAATCATACCATGATATGTACACATCCAGATATGTCGTATGATCTAAGTGTTATGAGCTTATACTAGAATGAATCATAAAATGATCATTGGACGATAGTGAGGATATTCTTATGATCTTTTAGAAGAACTAAGAATATATTTGTGTAGAGGTGACAAACAATTACAAATAGTTTATTGTAAAGCGTTACATTGATACTTGTTTTGTCATAAGATACAAATTAAGTTTATCTCAATTTAAACTATGAGTGGAAAAATAAAATGGAAAGGAGTTTCCATGATGGATTTGGATGTATTCCAAAGTTAGGACATTGTGACGGATACTACAACAAAAAGCTAAGTATATGACTGCTATAGTAGCAACAAAGGAGGAAATTTGTGTCAAGTAGTTTGTTATCAAACTAAGGTGTGGTTCGCAACGGGATAACACTAAAGATATATTGTAAGACAATAGTATCGACGTGATTTAACCCCAAGGAACTAAACGTCTCACCAAAAGACCAAATTTATACAATGCCATCTCATTGGAGAATGAGTGATGCGTGGAGACGCAAAGACATGCAAATACACACGGACCTGAAAGCGTCAGATCCGTAGATTATGTTAACCACTTGCAATTGCGTATATGGAACACCAGAAAGCCATAGGTGTTCAATACGCAAAGTTTTCAAACTAGATTATTGTCTCAAGTGCAAGTGGGAGACTGAAGGGAATATGCCCGAGAGGCAATAATAAATTGGTTATTATCGTATTCCTTGTTTATGATAAATGTTTATTTTGCATGCTATAATTGTATTAATACGGAAACGTTAATACATGTGTGTTTAATAAACAAACAGAAAGTTCCTAGTTATGCCTCTCTCATAAAACTAGCTCGTTGATTAACAAGATGATCAAGGTTTCCTCATCATGGACATTGGATGTTGTTAATAACGAGGTCACAACATTAGTGTAATAATGTGATGAACATTCATCCGAAGTATAGCATTACGATCAAAGTCATTGAGTTTATATTGCTATAACAACTTACGAAGTGATCCTAATCTTTAGACCATGAGATCATGTCAATCACTAACACCGGAAGAGTTTCTTGATAACATCAAACATCACACCGTAATAGGGTGATTATAAAGATGGGTTCAGAACTAATAAAGTGTTATGTTGAGGCCCATGGATCGAGAGTGGAATTTGTTCATCCCGATGACGGATAGATATGCTCTGGGCCCTCTCGATGATATCACATTGATTAGCTTGCAAGCAAGTGATTTGATCACTAGAATGTTATATCACGGGAACAAGAAAAGAGTGCATGTCAGTAACAAGATCAAACTGGGTATGGAGATATCGATGATCGAATCTCGGACATGTAATATATCGCGAAACAAAAGGATTAAGATACTAGCGTAAAAGGTTCTCGCGATCACAAGAAAGTCATCGTTGAATGTGTGGGAGTCAGTATGGGTCTCCAGATCCCGCTTCTGATTATTGATCTGAGAGGAGTCTCGATCATGTCCGCATTATTCACGAACCGTAGGGTGACACACTTAAGAGACACTGACATCCATTTGGAGCAAAAGTTTCATGCCGAAAAGAATAACAAGCACAGGAATTTATTTCACTAGATACCGAAACGGGTTTTCGGGTGAAATTGCAGAAAGTGTTTTTGCATGTGAAATGAAATACTAGCAAGGGGTTATATGAGAATGTTTGTCATTAAATTAATTGACAAAATTATGAAAAAATAAAAGGAGTTTTATTTAATGAGAGTTTGCATTAAATTTGGTGGAAATTTAATGGGAATTTGAGTGGGTTTTTTAGTGGAGGGAATTGAAAGGCATTTGAGTGAGTGGAGTGTCCACCCACATGAATGTGGAAGAGGTGGGGGCATCCCCCATGGCTGGGCGCCATGCCCATTGGGTGCCCCCTCTCCCCTATAAAAGGCCCCCCTCTCATCCTCTCAAAGGACACCTCCTCGTGAAGGATCTCTCTCCCCCTCTAGTATTTATCCCCCATGGTCTCGGACTAGCGAGATACATGTTCCCAGTGGCTATTCGGCAAGAAAGAGCTGTGCTTCCGCTACATCTCTGGAGCGAGGAGGCGGAGGTTGCTCGGTGCCTCGAACGTATGTGCGAGCACGGATACGTCGGTGGTTTGCGGCGCTAGGACTTCCTCTCGATCTTGAGATCGGCAAGAGATCGTCTACATCAACCACGAGTTTGGACTCGTTAAGCTTTTTCGGTCTTCAAGGGTATGTTCTCTATGGATATTCATCCGCCTGTTGTTTGTATCTAGTAAATAGATCTTGGTACATAGTTGTTCCCATCGTAGGAAATTTTTGTTTTCTATGCTGCGAACCCTACATTTTTTGTGCTCGGAAAATAGAAAATGGTTTTTTTGTGCGACAAATAGGAAAACTTCCTCCTGCAACATTGTGCGCCTTCCCATGATACATATGCGTGCACAATATGGGCATATTATTACAAACTATGCCGCGATTCTGGCCATAACATTGGTTATTTGGCCCGAAATGAAGGGTTTCGTAGCATGGAAAACAAAAAATTTCTACCGCATACAAACAAACAAGCCAAGATCTATCTACTAGATTGTAGCAACGAGTTGATGGAATAAATCACCCTCGAAGATTCCAAAGTGTTTAACGAGAGCGGATTCTCGTGGGTGATGTAGTCGTACTCTTCCCAATCTCAAGATCGCATACACGATCCTTCCGGCGCTGCGTTCCGGCAGCGCTCCCACAGTCGGTCACACGTTCGGTACTCGACGAAGACCTTCCTCTCCCTTGTTGCAGCAGGCAGCGGAGGTTGTAGCACTCTCCTCGCGATTCCGGCAGCACAACAGCGTGGTACCAGAAGTAGAGGGGAGATCTCGCAGGGCTTCGCCTTAAGCCGGAGCGAGTATGGTGGAGTATGAGAGAGCTCCTCGGCGATCTAGGTTTTAGACACAGTAAGGAGGAGGTGCTAGAGCCGGCGGCTAGGGCTTGGGGCATCCCAAGTCGGCGGCTAGGGCAACCCTAGGAGGCGGCGGCAGCTGCAGGAGGTGGTGGCGCCAAGCTAGGGTTTGGGGCAGGGAACTTGTGTGTCTCTAGGAGGGAGCCCTGCCCCTACTTATATAGGTGGAGGGGCCGGCCGGCCAAGGGGAGGGAGAGGAGTCCCTCCCCAACTCGGCTTGGGTGGTGGCCCGGGGGAGGAGGACTCCTCCCAACTCGGTTTCCCCTTCCTCCTCTTTTCCTCTTTCCAAATTTAGCCGTTTGACTTTTCAATTTAGCTATTTGACTTTTCAAACTAGGATTTGAATTAATCCTTTATTTGGAACAGCGATGACACCTAGTACATGATGCAATCATACCAACTTGATACAACAGATTCATGTACCCTTCCCCTCCGGAGTGCCGGACATTCCGGAACATTCTAGAACATTCCCGATGAAAACACCGGAACCATTCCCCAACTCCGAAACGGGACTTTCCTTATATGAATCTTATTCTCCGGACCATTCCGGATCTCCTCGTGATATCCCGGATCCCATCGGGGACTCCGAACAACATTCGGTCTCTTTCTCATCATTCCATAACTACTCAAAACAACGTCGAATCCTTAAGTGTGTCTCCCTACGGTTCGTGAATTATGCGGACATGATCGAGACACTTCTCCGAACAATAACCAATAGAGGAATCTGGAAATTCATATGGCTCCCACATATTTCTACGATTACTTTGCGATAGAATGAACCACTTACATACGATATCAATTTCCCTTTGTCTCACGATAGTTTACTTATCCGAGGTTATGATCGTCGGTATCTCTGCATACCTAGTTCAACCTCGTTACCGGTAAGTACTATTTTCTCGTTCCCGTGATATGTGATCCCTTGTGAGCCAGTCACATGCTTGCAAGCTAATTGGATGACATTTCACCGAGAGGGCCAGTATATATCTATCGTCATATGGATGGACAAATCCCACTCTTGATCCATGTGTTTCAACCAATACTTTCCGAACACTCAATGCCACCTTTATAGCCACCCGATTCACGGTGTGGTGTTTGATGTCATCAAAGCATCCATCCGGTAAAGGTGATATGCATGATCTCATGGTCGAAGGAATTAGATTACTATGTATCAGAAAGCATATAGCAATTGAACTATTAAAATGACTTGATCTTTATGCTAGGCTTATCTATAGGAGTATGTCCATCATATCATTCTCCTAACGATATGATCTTGTTGTTATTAACATCTCAATGTTCATGATAGGGAAACCACA
Organism: Avena insularis; assembly: GCA_023614405.1. Classification (NCBI taxonomy): domain Eukaryota; kingdom Viridiplantae; phylum Streptophyta; class Magnoliopsida; order Poales; family Poaceae; genus Avena; species Avena insularis. The sequence goes on from CM042697.1 coordinate 374,526,991, forward strand.
ATCATCTATTAACCAACAAGCTAGTATTATATAGAGGCTTTACTAGGGACTTTAAATTAAGTTTACAAATCACACAAGTATTAATGTTTCCTTGTTAATACTATTATAGCATGAATGTAAACATTTATCATAAACACAAACATATAATAATAACTACTTTTATTATTGCCTCTAGGGCATATCTCCAACAGTCTCCCACTTGCACTAGAGTCATCTAATCTAGATTACATGGTAATATACCGAACACCCATGGCAGTTTGGTGCTGGTCATGTTTTGCCCTAGGGAGAGGTTTAGTCAACGGATCCGCCACATTCAGATCTGTGTGTACTTTGCAAATCTTTATATCCCCATCTTGGATATGGGTTCTCGAATAGCGTGAAAACGTAGCTTGATATGCTTCAGCTTCTTGTGTGACCTTGGTTCTTGCGCATTGGCTATGGCGCCCATGTTATCACAGTAGATAGACATTGGGTCCAGCGCACTAGGAACCACACCCAGCTCTGTAATGAACTCTTTCATCCATATCGCTTCTTGTGAAGCCTCTGAAGCAGCCATGTATTCCGATTCAGTTGAAGATCTCGCCACAATGCTTTGCTTTGCACTCCTCCAGCTAACTGCTGCACCATTCAATATAAATACGTATCCAGATTGTGATTTAGAATCATCCGGATCGGTGTTCCAACTAGCATCGGTGTAACCATTAACAACGAGTTGTTCATCACCTCCATAAGAAAGAACCATATCCTTAGTTCTTCTCAAGTACTTAAGGATGTTTTTGATTGTCCAATGATCCACTCTGGATCACTTTGATATCTGCTAGTTAAACTAACGACATATGCAATGTCGGGTCTAGTACATAGCATGGCATACATTAGAGATCCTATGGCTGAGGCATAGGGAGTCTTACTCATCCTTTCTCTATCTTACGCGATGTCGGACTTTGAGTTTTACTCAAGGCCGATTATACAACATGGGCAAGAACCCTTTCTTGCTATCTTCCATTCCAAACCTCTTTAGAACTTTGTCCAAATATGTACTCTATGACAATGATATTTGGCGTTTGATCTATCTCTATAAATCTTTATGCCTAATATGTAGCTTCGCCAAGATCCTTCATTGAAAAACTATTATTCAAATATTCCTTGACACTATTAAGAAGGTCTACATCATTCCCAATCAACAATATGTCATCTACATATAGTATTAAGAATGCTCTGAGCTCCCACTCACTTTCTTGTAAATACAAGCTTCTCCATAAGTTTGTATAAAACCAAAACTTTTGATCACCTTATCAAAGCGTTGATTCCAACCGGGATGCTTGCTTCAATCCATAGATGGACCGTTGAAGTTTGCATACCTTGTTAGCATCTTTAGGATCGACAAAACCTTTGGGTTGCATCATATACAACTCTTCATCAATGTCTCCATTGAGGAATGTTGTTTTGACATCCATCGCCATATCTCATAATCATAATATGCAGCGATTGCTAACATAATCCTCACAGACTTTAGCTTCGCTCTGGTGAGGAAGTCTCATCGTGGTCAACTCCTTGAATTTGTGAAACCCTTTTGCGACAAGTCGAGCTTTATAGACGATAACATTACCATCAGATCTGTTTTCTTCTTGAAGATCCATTTGTTCTCGACAGCCTTCCGGCCATCCGGTAAGTCCACCAAAGTCCATACTTGGTTTTCGTACATGGATCCAATCTCGGTTCATGACTTCTTGCCATTTATTGGAATCTGGGCTCATCATCTTCCTCATATGTCTCGGGGTCATCGGTGTTGTCCACCAACATGACACTCATAACGGATCATACCAATCTGGAGTGTACGAGTTCTCGCCGACTGCGAGGCTCAGAGCAACTTCAACCAAGTTTCATGATCATCATCATTAGCTTCCTCTCTTATTGGTGCAGGCACCACAGAACTTCTTCGGTCTGTATTCGCAATTTCGAGAGAAGGTTCGACAACCTCATCGAGTTGTACTTTCCTTCCAGTCACTTCTTTCGAGAGAAATTCCTTCTCTAGAAAGGATCCATTCTTGGCAACAAAGATTTTGCCTTCGGATCTATGATAGAAGGTATACCCAATAGTTTCCTTCGGGTATCCTATGAAGACGCATTTTTCGCTTTGGGTTCAAGCTTGTCTGTAACTTCTTTACATAGGCCGCACCCCAAACTTTAAGGAACGACAATCTAGGTTTCTTCCCAAACCATAATTCATACGGTGTCATTTCAACGGATTTAGACGGTGCCCTATTTAAAGTGAATGCGGCTGTTTCTAATGCATAACCCCAAAATGATAGCGGTAAATCTGTAAGTGACATCATAGAACGAACCATATCTAAGAGAGTTCGATTACGACGTTCGGACACACCATTACGCTGTGGTGTTCCCGGCGGTGTCAACTGCGAAAGTATTCCGCATTTCTTTAAATGCTCGCCAAACTCGTAACTCAGATATTCACCTCCACGATCAGAACGTAAAAATTTAATCTTCTTGTTACGTTGATTCTCTACCTCACTTTGAAATTCCTTAAACTTCTCGAAAGTTTCGGACTTATGTTTCATGAAATAGATATACCCATATCTACTCAAGTCATCCGTGAAGGTAAGAACATAACGATAACCACCACGCGATGCTACACTCATTGCACCACACACATCGGTATGTATGATTTCCAATAAGTCCGTAGCTCGCACCATCATACCAGAGAATGGAGTCTTAGTCATTTTACCCATCAGACATGCTTCGCATCTATCAAGTGATTCGAAATCAAGTGATTCAAGAAGTCCATCGGAATGGACTTTCTTCATACGCTTCACTCCAATGTGACCAAGACGACAGTGCCACATATAGGTCGAGTTATCGCTCGATTTCAAACGTTTAGCCTCAATGTTATTAATATGTGTATTTCCACTATCGAGATTCAATAAGAATAGACCATCTATCAAAGGTGCATGTGCATAAAACATATTACTTATATAAATCGAACAACCATTATTCTCGGATTTAAACAAGTAACCGTCTCGCAATAAACAAGATCCCGATATAATGTTCATGCTTAACGCAGACACCAAATAACAATTATTTAAGTATAAAACTAATCCCGATGGTAGATGAAGGGGTAGCGTGCCGACCGCGATCACATCAACCTTTGATCCGTTTCCAACGCGCATCGTCACCTCGTTCTTCGCTAGCTTCTGTTTATTCTGCAAAGACTTTTTGAGTTACAAATATGAGCAAGAACCGATTATCAAATACCCAGGCACTACTACAAGTACTAGTGAGATACACATCAATAACATGTATATCCGATATACCTTTCTTCTTGATGTTGCCGTTCTTCAAATCCGCCAAGTACTTTGGGCAATTCCACTTCCAGTGACCTTCTCCCTTGCAGTAAAAGCACTCGATGTCGGGCTTAGGTCCAGCCTTGGTCTTCTTTCGGCGTGGTAACTTTCTTACCACCCTTATTGAAGTGTCCCTTACCTTAGACTTGCCTTTCTTGAATTTGGTGGTCTTATTAACCAACAACACTTGGTGCTCTTTCTTGATCTCCACCAGACTTCAACATGGCAAAGAGTTACAACGTCTTGTTCATGTTTTGCATGTTGTAGTTCATCACAAAGTTCTTGTAACTTGGTGGTAGTGATTTGAGTACACGGTAAATCCCAAAAGCATTACGAATCACAATACCAACGATTTGAAGTTTGTTTGCATGGCCAGACATCTTAAGCAAATGCTCATTGTGAGCTGCCCTCATCCACCTTGCAGTTACCGACCTTTTCAGAAGCCTCATAGCTTTCAATTGCCGCAAGAGTCTCAAAGATCAATTTGAGATCCTCGACAATATCATATGGGTCTGAATTCTCAAACCTTTTCTGAAGCTCCGATTCTAAACCATACAAGATAGCACACTGAATCTTGAGTCTTCCGAGTGAGGTAAACATTCTTTACTTCATCGGAAGCATCATGCAGTGGGTCACCCAAGTGCATCCAGCACATAGGTCAAATTACCAGCTGTGAGGACAATCCTCAAATTGCGGAACCAATCCGCGAAGTTGCTTCCATTGTTTTTCAACTTTTCTTTCTCTAGGAACGCATTAAAATTGATGGTAGCGGCTGCCATTGATCTACAACATATTTGCAATAGTTTAGACTAAGTTTATGACAAATTGAGTTCAAATTAATATTAAAATTAATCTAGGTGAACTCCCACTCAAAACAATATCCCTCACATTGTTTTAGTGATCACACGAACCAAATCCACCACATCAACACCGATCATCACGAGAGTTGATATAGTTTCAATGGCGAACAATCGACATGTTCATCATATCTACTATATGATTCATGCTTTACCTTTCGGTGATCCGTGTTCCGAGACCATGTCTGTACATGCTAGGCTCGTCAAGATCAAACCTTAGTTTCTGCATGAGCAAATCTGGCTTGCTCATGTTGTATGCACTTGCAGAATCTAACACACCCGATCATCACGTGGTGCTTCAAAACAACAAGCTTTAGCAACGGTGCTAACTAAGGGTGAACACTTTATGACTTGAAATTCATGTGCATGAGGGATCATCTTATAATGCTACCATTGTCTACTAAGCAATACAAGATGCATAAAGGATTAACATCACATGCAATTCATAATATGTGATATGATATGGCCTTTCTTCTTTGTGCTTCCGATCTCCATCTTCTAGCACGAACATGATCTCCATCATCACCGGCATTGCATCAAGGTCAATGACGCTTATCCATGGTTGTAGTAAACTGGCTTCAACTATTACAACTACTTTGAATAGACACGCGGGTCTTAACATAAATTAAAGACAACCATATGGCTCCTGCCGGTTGCCAACTTACGATAAGGAACATTGCATACATCAAATATAATCACAATCATGGCCATATCACATCACAGCACACCCCTGCAAAACAAAGTTAGACGCCTCTACTTACTTTGCATGTTTTGCGTGGTTTGGGGCTGTCAATAAGTGTCGTTCTAACTTACGAACAAGAACCACAACATTGATACTAGTATTGTTAATCACCCGTTGTAAATTGGATCTTAACTATGCTAGGAGAAACAGGCACCCGCAAAGCCACTTATGCAATACAAGTTGCATGTCAAGCGTGGAGCAAGTCTCATGAATGATGTCATGTAAGGTTAGCCCGGGTCGCTTCATCCCAACATCCCGCAAGATGCAAAGTACACAAGAAGCAATTGACAATAAAAGCATCAACGCCCACAATGACCATTGTGTTCTACTCGTGCAACAGATCTACATATAGACACGGCTCTGATACCACTGAAGGGTTTCGTAGCATGGAAAACAAAAAATTTCTACCGCATACAAACAAACAAGCCAAGATCTATCTACTAGGTTGTAGCAACGAGTCGATGGAATAACTCACCCTCGAAGATTCCAAAGTGTTTAACGAGAGCGGATTCTCGTGGGTGATGTAATTGTACTCTTCTCGATCTCAAGATCGCGTAGACGATCCTTCCGGAGCTGCGTTCCGGCAGCGCTCCCTTGATCGGTCACACGTTAAATTTTCGACGAAGACCTTCCTCTCCTTGTTCCAGCAGGCAGCGGAGGTTGTAGCACTCTCCTCGCGATTCCGGCGGCCTGGGCGTGGTACTGAAGTAGAGGGAGATCTCGCTTAGCCGCCTTAAGCGGGCAGTATGGTGGAGTATGAGAGAGCTCCTCGGTGATCTAGGTTTAGACACACCAAGGAGGAGGTGCTAGAGCGGCTGGGGCTTGGGGCAGCCCAAGTCGTGACTAGGGCAACCCTAGGAGGCGGCACTGCAGGAGGTGGTGGCGCCAAGCTAGGGTTTGGGGCAGGAACTTGTGTCTCTAGGAGGGAGCCCCTCCTTATATAGGTGGAGGGGCGGCCGTCAAGGGGAGGAGAGAGTCCCTCCCCAACTTGGAGGTGGTGCCAAGCTTGGAGGAGGGACTCCTCCCCAACTCGATTCCCCTTCCTCTTTTCCTCTTTCCAAATTTAGCCGTTTGACTTTTCAATTTAGCTATTTGACTTTTCAAACTAGGATTTGAATTAATCCTTTATTTGGAACAGCGATGACACTTAGTACATGATGCAATCATACCAACTTGATACAACACATTCATGTACCCTTCCCTCCAGAGTCTGCGGACATTAGGAACATTCTAGAACATTCGATGAAAACAGGAACCATTCCCCAACTCGGCAACGGGACTTTCCTTATATGAATCTTATTCTCGGACCATTCGGATCTCCTCGTGATATCCGGATCCCATCCGGACTCGAACAACACTCGGTCTCTTTCTCATCATTCCATAACTACTCAAAACAACGTCGAATCCTTAAGTGTGTCTCCCTACGGTTCGTGAATTATGCGGACATGATCGAGACACTTCTAGAACAATAACCAATAGAGGAATCTGGAAATTCATATGGCTCCACATATTTCTCGATTACTGCGATCGAATGAACCACTTACATACGATATCAATTTCCCTTTGTCTCACGATAGTTTACTTATCCAGAGGTTATGATCGTCGGTATCTACGCATACCTAGTTCAACCTCGTTCTGATAAGTACTCTTTTCTCGTTCGTGATATGTGATCCCTTGTGAGCCGGTCACATGCTTGCAAGCTAATTGGATGACATTTCACCGAGAGGCCCAGTATATCTATCTGTCATATGGATGGACAAATCCCACTCTTGATCCATGTGTTTCAACCAATACTTTCCGAACACTCAATGCCACCTTTATAGCCACCCAGTTACGGTGTGGTGTTTGATGTCATCAAAGCATCCATCCGGTAAAGGTGATATGCATGATCTCATGGTCGAAGGAATTAGATTACTATGTATCAGAAAGCATATAGCAATTGAACTATTAAAATGACTTGATCTTTATGCTACGCTTATCTATAGGAGTATGTCCATCATATCATTCTCCTAACGATATGATCTTGTTGTTAATAACATCTCAATGTTCATGATAGGGAAACCACAATCATCTATTAACCAACAAGCTAGTATTATATAGAGGCTTTACTAGGGACTTTAAATTAAGTTTACAAATCACACAAGTATTAATGTTTCCTTGTTAATACTATTATAGCATGAATGTAAACATTTATCATAAACACAAAGATATAATAATAACTACTTTTATTATTGCCTCTAGGGCATATCTCCAACACGAAAGCCATGAAACGTCGAGCATGATAGGTCACTTCTAAAAAGGTTTTTTTGAGACACTTGCAATATACCAAGTTGGGTATTTTTACTTGCAACTATGTCATATAATAAGACACCACACGAAGGATTTGTATTGATCAGACCGTTTTTAAAAATTTTATGCCCGTTTCAAACTATGGTCAAAACAGCGGGCATAAAGGTTCTTAGTGTAGGGTTCGCAGCATAGAAAACAAAAAATTTCCTACGATGTGAACTATGTACCAAGATCTATCTACTAGATACAAACAACGGGCGGATGTATATCCGTAGAGAACATACCCTTGAAGACCGACAAAGCTTAACGAGTTCAACTCGTGGTTGATGTAGACGTTCTCTTGCCGATCTCAATATCGAGAGGAAGTCCTAGCGCCACAAATCAGCAGCGCATCCATGCTCGCACACACGTTCGAGGCACCGAGCAACCTCCACCTCCTCGCTCCAGCGATGCAGCGGAAGCACAACTCTTTCTTGCCGAATAGCCACCGGGAACATGTATCTCGCTAGTCCGAGACCATGGGGAATAAATTCTAGAGGGGGAGAGAGATCCTTCACGAGGAGGTGTGAGAGACAAGTGAGGAGGGGCTCCTTTTATAGGAGGAGGGGCACCCAAGGGGTTGCCGCCCGGCCATGGCTGCCTCCCTCCTTCATTCATGTGGGTGGACACTCCACTCACAAAATGCCCTTTAAATTTCCTCCACTCAAAAGTCCACTCAAATTCCCATTAAATTTCCACCAAATTTAATGCAAACTCTCATTAAATAAAACTCTTTTATTTTATTCAGAATTTTGTCAATTACTTTAACGACAAACATTCACAAATAACCCCTTGCTAGAATTCCATTTCACATGCATAACCACTTTATGCAATTTCACCCGAAAACCTGTTTCGGTATCTAGTGAAATAAATTCCTGCGCTTGTTCATTCTTTCGGCATGAAACATTTGCTCCAATTGGATGTCGGTGTCTCTTAAGTGTGTCACCCTACGGTTCGTGAATAATGCGGACATGATCGAGACCCCTCTCGGATCAATAATCAGAAGCGGGATCTGGAGACCCATACTGACTCCCACACATTCAACGATGACTTTCTTGTGATCGTCGGAACATTTTATGCTAGTATCTTAATCCCTTTGTTTCACGATATATTACATGTCCGAGATTCGATCATCGGTATCTCCATACCTAGTTTGATCTCGTTACCGACATGCACTCTCGTTCCTGTGATATAACATTCTAGTGATCAAATCACTTGCTTGCAAGCTAATCAATGTGATATCACCGAGAGGGCCCAGTATATCTATCCGTCATCGGGATGAACAAATTCCACTCTCGATCCATGAGCCTCAACATAACACTTTATTAGTTCTGAATCCATCTTTATAATCACCACATTACGGTGTGACGTTTGATGTTATCAAGAAACTCTTAGGTGTTAGTGATTGACATGATCTCATGGTCTAAGGATTAGGATCACCGTAAGTTGTTATAGCAATATAAACTCAATGACTTTGATCGTAATGCTATACTTGGATGAATGTTCATCACACCATTACACTAATGTTGTGATCCGTTATTAACAACATCAATGTCCATGATCAGGAAACCTTGATCATCTTGTTAATCAACGAGCTAGTTTATGAGAGAGGCATAACTAGGAACTTTCTGTTTATTTATTAAACACACATGTATGAATGTTTCCGTATTAATACAATTATAGCATGCAAAATAAACATCTATCATATACTTGGAATACACATAATAAACACTTTATTATTGTCTCTCAGGGCATATTCCTTGGTCTCCCACTTGCACTAGAGACAATAATCTAGTTACATAGTGATAAATCTAACACCCATTAAGTTCTGTTGATCATGTTTTGCTCTAGGGAGAGTTTTAGTCAGCGGATCTGCTACATTGAGATCCGTATGTACTTCTAAATCTTTATATCTCCATCCTTGACATGCTCGCGGATGGAGTGAAACCGGCGCTTAATATGCTTGGAATGCTTGTGAGACCTTGGCTCTTTGGCATTGGCAATGGCACCATTGTTGTCACAATAGATCACTATTGGGTCCAACGCGTTTGCCACCACTCCTAGTTCGGATATGAACTCCTTCATCCAAAGCGCTTCTGAGCCGCCACGAGCGACAACATATTCGGCCTCCATTGTTGATCCCGCTACCACAGGTTGTTTGGAGCTCCTCCAACTAACCGCTCCGCCATTCATGAGAAATACGTATCCGGATTGAGACTTAGATTCATCCGGATCGGTGTCAAAGCTAGCGTCGACATAACACTTAGCGACGATCTCTTCTTCACCTCCGTATACAAGAAACATATCCTTAGTTCTTCGTAAGTACTTAAGGATATTCTTGACCGCTATCGATGTTAGAACACGGATCCGATTGGTACCTACTAGTCAAACTAATATCATGTGCCACATCCGGTCTTGTACATAGCATGGCGTACATTATAGAGCCTATGGCTGAAGCATAGGGGACTTTGTCCATTATCTCTCTTTCTTCCGCCGAAGCCGGACTTTGAGTCTTACTCAATGTCTTGCCTTGCAACATAGGTAAGAACCCCTTCTTACTTCCGTCCATTTTAAACTTCTTTCAAATCTTATCAAGGTATGTACTTTGCGATAGCCCTATTAGGCGCCTAGATCTATCTCTATAGATCTTTATGCCTAATATGTATGATGCTTCACCGAGGTCCTTCATTGAAAATTTCTTTGTTTAGATAACTTTTAACACTGTTTAAAGATCTATATCATTTCCGATCAATAATATGTCATCCACATATAATATCAGAAATGCCAGATTGCTCCGAGTCACTTTCTTTTAAATACAAGCTTCTCCTTAATTTTGGAGAAATCCAAACTCTTTAATCACCTCATCAAGCGGAGATTCCAACCGTGATGCTTGCTTCAATCCATAGATGGATCGCTGAAGCTTGCACACCTTGTTAGCATCCTTAGGATCGACAAAACCCTTTGGTTGTATCATATACAACTCTTCTTCAATATTACCATTGAGAAACGCGGTTTTGACATCCATCTGCCATATCTCATAATCGAAATATGCAATTGCTAACATAATCCTAACTGACTTTAGCATCGCTACGGGAGAGAAAGTCTCATCGTAGTCAACTCCTTGAATTTGTCGAAACCCCTTTGCGACAAGTCGAGCTTTATAGACGGTCACATTACCATCAACATCAGTTTTCCTTTTGAAAATCCATTTGTTCTCCATGGCCTTTCGGTCGTGAGGTAATTCCACCAAGTTCCAAACTTGATTTTCATACATGGATTCCATCTCGGATTTCATGGCTTCTAACCATTTGTTGGAATCCGGGCTCATCATCACTTCTTCATACGTCGCAGGGTCATCATTTTCATCAACCATGAAATTCATGACAGGATTTCTGTACAGCTCGGGAGCTACACGCGTCCTGTTTGACCTGCGAGGTTCGGTAGTACTCTCTTTCGGAGTTTCATGATCATTATCATTAGTTCCCTCTTCAACAGGTGGAGCCAACTCTGGAACAACTTCCGGCGCTGCGCTACTCGCCATACTTTGAAGAGAAGGTTCCACAACCTCTTCGAGTTCTACCTTCCGACTACTCACACCTTTCGCGAGAAACTCTTTCTCTAGAAAGGATCCATTCTTGGCAACAAAAACCTTGCCCTCGGATCTGTGATAGAAGGAATACCCAATAGTTTCTTTAGGGTATCCTATGAAGACGCATTTTTCCGCTTTGGGTTCGAGTTTATCCGGTTGAAGTTTCTTCATATAAACATCGCATCCCCAAACTTTAAGAAATGACAGCTTAGGTTTGTTTCCAAACCACAATTCATCTGGTGTCTTTTCAGCGGTTTAGATGGTGCCCGATTTAAAGTGAATGCAGCGGTTTCTAGTGCATAACCCCAAAATGACAGACAAGTCCATCGAGACATCATAGATCGAACCATATCTAATAAAATGCGATTACGATGTTCGACACACCATTTATGTGGTGTTCGGCAGGTGTGAGTTGTGAAACAATTCCACACTCTTTCATGTGAGTGCTAAACTCGTAACTTAGATACTCACCTCCGCACGGTGACCGTAGAAATTTGATCTTTCTATTATGATGATTTTCCACTTCATTCTGAAATTCCTTGAACTTTTCAAAGGTTTCAGACTTGTGTTTCATCAAATAGATATAACCGTATCTACTCAAATCATCCGTAAGTAACAAAATAACGATATCCACCTCGGCGACACACTCATTGGACCACATACATCGAATGTATGATTTCCAATAAATCATCGCCGTTCCATTGAGCAGGAAAAGCGGCGTTCTAGTCATCTTGCCCATAAGGCATGGCTCACATGTATCAAATGATTCATAATCAAGTGATTCCAAAAGTCCATCCGAATGGAGCTTCTTCATGCGTTTAACGCCAATATGACCTAGGCGATTGCCACATATATCGGATATATCATCATTAAGTTTAATCCTTTTAGCATCAACATTATGAATATGTGTAACATTATCGCCGAGATTTAATAGAAATAAACCATTCATCATCGGTGCATGACCATAAAATATTTCATTCATATAAATGGAACAACCATTGTTCTCGGTTTAAATGAATAACCACTTCGCATCAAACACGATCCGGATACAATGTTCATGCTCGGTGCACCGGATAACATTTATTCAAGTTTATAACTAATCCGGCGGCAAGTGGAGAGGCAGCGTTAACGGCGATCACATCAATGCTTGATCCATTCTTGAAACCGCATCTTGACCTCACCCCTTGCTAGCGGTAAACTTGTTCGCAGCCACGATTCGAGTTACAAATATTGGCGAACCAGTATCAAATACCCGGTGCTCTGCGAGCACTAGTCAAGTACACATCAATAACATGTATATCATATATACCTTTGTTTGCCTTGCCGGCCTTCTTGTCGCGGATACTTGGGCGATTGCGCTTCGGTGGCGATCCCCTTACAATAGTAGCACTTCGATCAGACTTAGGTCCAACTCGGGGTTTCTTTTCAGGCGCGGCAACAGGCTTGCCGCCCTTACTTCCCTTCCGTTTTCCCTTCTTGTATTTCTTGAAACAAGTGTTCCTATTGATCATCAACACTTGATGTTCCTTTTTGATCTCCACTTCTGCAGTTTTAAGCATTGACAGAAGCTCGGGGAGAGACTTCTTCATGCCTTGCATATTATAGTTCATCATGAAGCTCTTATAGCTAGGTGGCAGAGACTGCAGAACACGATGGATGCCTAAGTCAATGGGAATCGATATTCCCAAGGACACAAGCTTATCGGCGTAACCCGACATCTTGAGTACATGCTCACTAACAAAGCTGTGCTCTTCCATCATGCAGCTAAAGAACTTTTACGAGCGTTGTAGCTCTCTGACAGCATGTGTGTGAAAATCATTTTCAACTCACCCATTGTATCAAATGCATTGCCGTTTTGAAAGCAGCTTTGAAGTTCCTGCTCTAGCCCATACAATATGCCGCAATGAACTAAGTTGTGGTCCTCCTGACGAGTCTGATAGACATTCTTCTTCTCGTCAGAGGCATCATCAAAAGGTGGGGGGCCTAACGGCGCTTCTAGCACATATTGCTTTTGTGCAGCAGAGAGGAGAATCCTCAAATTCATGGCCCATTCGGTAAAGTTGCTACCGTTCGTTGCTAGTTTCTCTTTCTCCATGAACACATTGAAATTAAAAGCAGGTGGTGCCATCTACAACAGAATTTGTAAAGTTTAGACTAAGTGTATGATAGATTGAGTTCAACTAATCCATATTACGAATGAACTCCCACTCAAAAACGACATCCCTCGTGCCTTTTTGGTGATTACATGAACCAAATCCACTACACCAAGTCCGATCATCACGTGAGTCGGTATAGCTTCAAAGGCGAGCATCAAATGGGCATCATATCAACTATATGACTCATGCTTAACCTTTCGGTCCGTGTTCCGAGGCCATGTATGTACATGCTAGGCTCGCCAAGTTAGAACCTTGGTATTCGCGTGTGTAACTATTTTACACCCGAAATATGGTCGTGGATCCAAGAACACCCGATCATCACGTGATGTCTTGGAGCGACGAAAACATAATCGGTGCATACTAAAGGAAGAACACATTCTTATCTTGATATTTAAATGAGGGATCATCTTATTATGCTAACAAAGCGCTAAACAAGCAATATAAGATGCTATCAAACATCATATGTTTATTAGTGAAATGATATGGTTCCCGCATATGATCTCTATCATGTGCATCGTGGTATGATCACTATCATACCTATATGTCTAAATCCAAGGTCTATGGATTTTACACGCTATGTGTGTTGTAAGAGTATCATCTCATACTTCTACTTACAACACTACCATATCATAACACTAGCCTAGCAACAATCTAAACTAGACGCCTCTAATTTATCCATTGCAAGTTTTGCGTGGCTTAGGGCTTTCGAGATAGAACCGTTCTTACCTACGAACATGAACCACAACGAGGATAACCAAATTTTTGACAACTCGCTTGCAAAATAGATATTGACTATAGTAGGAGAGACAGACACCTGCTAGCCACTTATGCAAACTAGTTGCATGTCAAGCGTGGAACAGGTCTCATGTGCGAGGACATGTAAAGTTTGTCCGGGCCGCTTCATCCCACTATGCCACCAATATCCAAAATTACAACAAAGGAGCAACAACATGATCATCATCGCCCACATACTCATATGTGTACTACCCGTGTAAAGTATCTATGCATAGATCCGGCTCTGATACCCTTTGTAGGGTTAGCATAGAAAACAAAAATTTTCCTACGATGTTAAATATGTACAAAGATCTATCTACTAGATACAAACAGCGGCGGATGTATATCCGTAGAGAACATACCCTTGAAGACCGACAAAGCTTAACGAGTTCAACTCGTGGTTGATGTAAACGTTCTCTTGCCGATCTCAATATCGAGAGGAAGTCCTAGCGCCGCAAATCAGCGCATCCGTGCTTTCACGCTCGAGGCACCGAGCAACCTCCGCCTCCTCGCTCCAGCGATGCAGCGGAAGCACAACTCTTTCTTGCCGAATAGCCACCGGGAACATGTATCTCGCTAGTCCGAGACCATGGGGGATAAATTCTAGAGGGGGAGAGAGATCCTTCACGAGGAGGTGTGAGAGACAAGTGAGGAGGGGGCTCCTTTTATAGGAGGAGGGGGGCACCCAAGGGGGTGGCCGCCGGCCATGGGGGCTGCCCCCTCCCCTCCTTCATTCATGTGGGTGGACACTCCACTCACAAAATGCCCTTTAAATTTCCTCCACTCAAAAGTCCACTCAAATTCCCATTAAATTTCCACCAAATTTAATGCAAACTCTCATTAAATAAAACTCTTTTATTTTATTCAGAATTTTGTCAATTACTTTAATGACAAACATTCACAAATAACCCCTTGCTAGAATTCCATTTCACATGCATAACCACTTTATGCAATTTCACCCGAAAACCTGTTTCGGTATCTAGTGAAATAAATTCCTGCGCTTGTTCATTCTTTCGGCATGAAACATTTGCTCCAATTGGATGTCGGTGTCTCTTAAGTGTGTCACCCTACGGTTCATGAATAATGCGGACATGATCGAGACCCCTCTCGGATCAATAATCAGAAGCGGGATCTGGAGACCCATACTGACTCCCACACATTCAACGATGACTTTCTTGTGATCGTCGGAACCTTTTATGCTAGTATCTTAATCCCTTTGTTTCACGATATATTACATGTCCGAGATTCGATCATCGGTATCTCCATACCTAGTTTGATCTCGTTACCGACATGCACTCTTTTCTCGTTCCTGTGATATAACATTCTAGTGATCAAATCACTTGCTTGCAAGCTAATCAATGTGATATCACCGAGAGGGCCCAGAGTATATCTATCCGTCATCGGGATGAACAAATTCCACTCTCGATCCATGAGCCTCAACATAACACTTTATTAGTTCTGAATCCATCTTTATAATCACCCTATTACGGTGTGACGTTTGATGTTATCAAGAAACTCTTCTGGTGTTAGTGATTGACATGATCTCATGGTCTAAGGATTAGGATCACTTCGTAAGTTGTTATAGCAATATAAACTCAATGACTTTGATCGTAATGCTATACTTCGGATGAATGTTCATCACACCATTACACTAATGTTGTGATCCCGTTATTAACAACATCCAATGTCCATGATCAGGAAACCTTGATCATCTTGTTAATCAACGAGCTAGTTTATGAGAGAGGCATAACTAGGAACTTTCTGTTTGTTTATTAAACACACATGTATTAACATTTCCGTATTAATACAATTATAGCATGCAAAATAAACATCTATCATATACTTGGAATACACATAATAAACACTTTATTATTGCCTCTCAGGGCATATTCCCTTCACTTAGCACGGGGCTGAGCCTCGCTAAAATTGCATTGGATCTCTGAAGAAACATGATATTGTGAGTCTAAAAATTATTTTTTTCAAAAATAATGGGAATCAGATCATGTAAATATAGTTCAAATCGGACTCACTTCATGCCGATTCTGTAGGAATTTGTCTTTTTCGCCAGGGGTGGACGGAGAGGTTTGAGATATCCCGGTTGGGACATTTGTCCATGTAAGGTGTCCTATTATTTTGGAAAAATGGGAAGGTAGCATCTTGAAACTTTCATTTGGTGGTTAATTCACAAAACGTCCCGATTTTTTGCACTCGGAAAATAGAAAATGGTTTTTGTGCGACGAAAAGGAAAACTTTCTCCTGCAACATTGTTCGCCATCCCACCATACATATGTGTGAAAAATATGGGCACATTATCATAAACTATGTCGCGATTCTGGCCATGACTGTCCCAAGCCCTCTTTTTGGCACTTAGAAAATGGAAATATCCCATAACCAATCAAATCACAGCAAATCACCTCCCATAGATCGTCCATTCTTGTTTGATCTAAACCGTTCACTGCCCATCCAACGGCTTAGTCTCTCAATGAAGAAACACACATCCCACCCCTCCCGCTGCATCACCAAGTCCCCACTCCCCAGACCCGCGTAACCACCTACCTCACTCCACATCCACGGATCACAGAAAACCTAGGCCTATCCTCCCCTCCACCACCGCCACCACCTCGTAGCAGATCCCTCGCGCCGCCCCTGATGCCCACCTCCTACTGCTCTGATGCCCACCTCGTAGCAGATCCCCACTCCCTCGCACAGCCAGACCCACCCACGAGTGCCGCCTCCACTCCACCTTGATATGATCCCCTCCCCATCTCCTCCTTCCCCGGCTTCTACTGATCACATCGTCGGCCAGCCACCAGCGCCCCTCCTCTCCTCGTACCACCTCTGCTCCAAACCAAACCTCTCCCCTTCCTAGTAACAGATATGGACCCTAGCCTCTCCTCCCTCAATACCGGATCTCCTTCCATCGCCAGGATCTCCTTCCGTCGCAGTGTCGCCCCGCCTCGCCCCTCGATCTACCCAGTGCAACTACCCGCCTTCGCTTCCCAAGGCTAATCCGACCGCCCCACTGCATCGCATTGGCCAGGTCCATCTTCTCGGGATCTCGCCGTCCAGACTAGAGGCCATACCTCTCCCGGTTCCTGGGGCCGCCTATCAACCTGCAAAGTGACGAGTCGAAGGTCCTCCACTACTTCCTCAGGCACTATAAGGCCTTCCACGACATGGTCACCGACGAGCATGACCAGGACGTCAAGCGCCTCTACCAAACCTACAAGCAGTACCCCATGCATGATGGCACCATGTCCCTCGACGCCCTCAGGATGCGCTCCATCACCACCATCCTCCTCTACTCCGGCCGAATCAGGTACTACCACTACTGCTCTGTAGTTTTTCTTAGCAGTTGTTTTGTTTATTTCAAACATTTAGATAGATACTTGTATATGCTCATTATGATGGGTCGGATACAAAATGGGCTTTGTTTATATCCTGGGAGCTTTATTTTTAATTATAGCTGAAGGCCATGAACCCTGTATGACAATGGCTGCCTTGTAAAATTTATAGACCCTAAAATCAACACAATCAATGGGGGAAGCCATGAAGGGTGTCACCAAGGCCATGTCGCAGATGAACAGGCAGATGAATCTGCCGGCACTGCAGAAGATAAAATTATTCTAGTTACACCAATAATTTTGCTTGTTTGCTCTATGATTTGTATTTGAGTGCAGTTAACTGAATCTGTGAGGTTGCTGAAAACTGACTGTAAATAAGTTGTAGTTGAACTGCTGTAGTAGTTGAACTGACTGTGAATTGTATTTGGGTACAGTTAACTGAATATGTGAGTTTTTCTCTGTGATTTGTATTTGAGTACATATCCTTATCACTTACACCATAAACCTTCCCAGAATTAAAGCTGATTCTAGTATTTTGCAATACCATAGATGTACTATGTTCTGTTTACTTGTTTACTTATTTGCTAGAAGTACACTGCGATCTCCCTTCATATTATATTTTCTGCCATCATTTTTTCTGCATTCTATGTAGAATATGTCATGAAGGCAATATCGTACAATAACTTGTGACTTCCCTTACTTTCATTATATATAGAATACTTTCATTCCCTTACTTACATCCATTCTCAACTGTGTCAGTCTTAAGATAAATGCCTGATATTACATTCGTCGATGCTTGTCAGTCTTTACATTCAACAAAGTGCAGTTATATATTTTCCAGTGGGGTAGGAACATACAGCTACTTTCATTGATATATTTGTTGCTTCATTTACTTTGATTTCACGGATAATTTGACCTTAGTATATACATATTATGTTGTATCCTTTAGAAATAAACAATCTCCATATTTGTAGCATGGACTGTATACCTTTATGGTCTGAAATTGATTTCATTCTTTAATGGAAAGGAAGATCACATGCTTTTTCCTGGGTTGTTAATTCATCTTGACATTATCTCTTGCTTGTATGCCTGATACAAGCTTGAAAGTCTAATCAGTTTTAGATGTAGTTTGTTTGTCCTAGTATAGTTTCATCTGCAAGAACTTGTTTCAGGCCTGCTATTTGTTTAATAAAGGCTTAAATTATAACATTTATTTTTTTGCTTTACTAGGTACTGTCATCTTAATTTATCACCATGCACCTCAAGGGCCTCCTTGACCTGATCCTCTTCAGTTAGATCTTCCACGACAAGTACATGTAGTAAGATGCATGCGCCAGTGGTTCTCAAGGTAATAGGATTGCGATGTCACTGCTCTAATTTTCTGGTACTCCTTAATTTGTATGTTGATAGCTAGAGAAACTGAAGCAAGACTAGGAAACATAAAATCTAGAGTGAGAAAACCTTATATGGCCTGTCTTCCTATCCTCAGATTTGTCCCTTTCAAGTCTCATCGACTATATATTTCTGGTTAGAGTAGTTGGGATGTATTATCAGTTAGTTACAAATTATTCCATCAGGTTTCTAAGGTTGTTGTTGGAATTTTTGTCTAAATAGGCCCAGCCCATTTATTATATGCCAATAAATTCCTGAAATCCTAGAGGCCCATTTGGCCCATTCATGCAAGACAAGAGCTGGAACAAATGTTTAGTCCCACATTGCTAGTTGAGTGGAAGTTGGACCAGCTTATAAGGTGAGCTCTTCCACCACTTGTACGAGCTTGAGAAGAGAAGACATATACACGTGCGCTCCTCCTCCTCGCTCTCCTCGCCTCGCCTAGCGTCGCCACGCCTCATCACATCACGTCACGTCACGATACGACACGACACGAGCGCGCCGCGGGTTGCGGGAATCTCGCCGAGCCGAGCTTTATTTTGCCACGCATGAATGGTATATGAAAAGTTGTACAGAAGCTGAAACGTTTTTCTCGAGTGGACTTTTAATACGAGCTAAATGAATACAAACTGAGTGGAGGTTGTCCGGTGGGCTGCCGCCTGTTCGCTTCAACTTCTGTCCATTCGTTTCATCTTCTACGCAGCTTGTCTGCCTCCTCCTCCGTGCCTATATAAGAGAGAGGTTGCGCCTCCTCTCAGATACACTGCCACATATCCTTTGCGCCTCCGATTCCAGAGCACTGCGCTATCTAGATCTTCCCCATCCCGTCTTGTGGCGTGCACCGCGAGCCGGGACAGTAGGCCTCCGAGACCCCGCTGCTTCGAGTCCTGTACGAGAGAAGGGCGATAAGGTTTTTGGGGAGCGCTATCGGCGCGACTACTGCCTTCATCACAGACTCTTTCTCAGATAGATATTGCGCCGACGTCTTCCCCAACGAGGACGTCTTCCCCGACATCAGCACCCTCTTCCTCGACGACATGGCTAATGACGGTTCCAACACGAACACCGACGGTTCCTCTTCTGCTGCTGTCGTGTATGTTTTCTTTCTTAATCTTGTTCTGATCGCATCCCAAGATCTTCGTCTTGCAGTCTGTTTGGTTACCTGTCTTATTATGTTTTCATTGTTTCACATGATTAGTATTTTGTCTATTATTCTAATCATGTTTTACTCAGCGTTTATTATGGGTAATTCGCTTGGTAAATTTCACCTTTTATTCAACAATCCAAAAACCTTATTTCAGGCAATTTGCCCCAAGTGGCTTTGTTGCTTCTATGAAGCCACCTGTGTTCGAAGGTGTCAATTACAAACGATGGGGTGCGAGAGCAGTGCTCTGGTTTCAGACCATGAGCTGCTATAACGCCATCTATGGCGCACCGGAGGGAGAACTTAATCCCGCTCAGGAAGAGGCGTTCCAAAAACTTGATACCACTTTCAAGGCTGCCTTGATTAGCATTATTGGCAACAATATTGTTGATTCATATCTGTCATTTAGCAATGGCAAGGATATGTGGAATGCGCTCGAGAGAAAATTTGGAGTCTCCGATGCTGGCAGTGAACTGCATGTTATGGAACAATTCTATGACTATAAGATGGTTGATGACCGCCCCATTGTGGAGCAGGCTCATGAGATACAGTCACTTGCCAGGGAGCTTGAGCACTTCACTTGTGTGTTACCGGACAAGTTTGTTGCCGGAGGCATTATTGCCAAACTTCCCCAGCCATGGAGGAATTTTGCTACTTCTCTGAAGCACAAGAGACAAGAGTTCTCCGTGACAGATCTCATTGGGACTCTTGATGTGGAAGAGAAGGCGAGAGCAAAAGACACACGTGCTCGAGGTACCGAGGGAGGTTCTAATGCCAATCTAGTATAGAAAAGGAACTTCCAGCCTCATAAGTTCAAGAACAAAGGCAAGTTTGATGGCAAAGGGAAGTTCGATGGAAAGAACAAGGCCTCACAGTCTACCAGCTTCAAGAAGAAGACTAATAAGAGGAAAGGTGCTTGTCATGTGTGCGGTGACCCTGATCATTGGGCTCCTGCTTGTCCCAACCGCTTTGACAAGCGCCGGCATGGGAAGGGCAGCAAGACTGCTAATGTTTTCATGGACGACGTTGAGAAGAAAGATGTTGGGTATGGTATATTACCTACTGTTCTTTCATTATGTCATTCTCCTGATTGGTGGATTGACACGGGCGCTAATGTACATGTTTGTTCTGATATTTCCATGTTTTCTTCATATCAGGTCAGAGGAACTCAAACCGTGCTGATGGGGAACGGCTCGCATGCTTCTGTTCATGGTGTTGGTATGGTCGATCTGAAGTTCACTTTGGGAAAGACCATGCGCCTGAAGAACATGCATCATGTTCCCTCAATAAATAAAAATCTTGTTAGCGGATCTCTTCTGTGTCAAGATGGCTACAAGATTGTATTCGAGTCCAATAAATTTGTAATTTCGAAGTATGGTACCTTTTTTGGTAAAGGCTATGAGTGCGGAGGCTTGTTCCACTTATCTCTGTCAGACATTTGTAATAATGTTGTTAATCATATTTACACGAATTTTGAATCAAATGTCTGGCACTCTCGTCTTTGTCATATTAATTTTGGTTTTATGACGTGGCTAGCCAAAATGAATTTAATCCCTAATTTCACAACTGTTAAGGGATCTAAGTGCCAAGTCTGCGTGCAAGCTAAACAACCTCGCAAGTCACATACGCCCGCAGAAGTGAGAAATTTAACACCACTAGAGCTCATACATTCTGATCTTTGTGAGATGAATGGTGTGTTGACAAAAGGTGGAAAGAAATATTTCATGACTTTGATCGATGACTCTACGAGATATTGTCATGTGTATCTTCTGAAATCAGTCTTTGAGTTTCTTCAAAATCTATAAAGCTGAGGCAGAAAATCAACTTGATCGAAAGATTAAGAGGCTTAGGTCTGATCATGGTGGAGAGTATTTTTCCAACGAGTTTGATTTCTTTTGTGCGGAACATGGCATAATTCATGAGAGGACGCCTCCCTACTCACCCCAGTCAAATGGAGTAGCCGAAAGAAAGAACCGTACTCTAACAGATTTGGTTAACTCCATGTTAGACACATCGGGTCTCTCTAAGGAATGGTGGTGGGAGGCACTATTGACCGCGTGTCATGTCCTAAACCGAGTTCCCACAAATAAAAAGAAATTACTCCATTCGAAGAATGGGAGAAGAAAAGATTAAAACTCTCTTACTTACGTACTTGGGGTTGTTTGGCAAAGGTTAATGTACCAATCCCCAAGAATCGCAAGCTTGGACCAAAAACCATTGATTGTGTTTTTCTGGGCTATGCTTTTCATAGCACTGGTTATAGATTCTTGATAGTAAAATCTGAAGTGCCTGACATTCATGTCGGTACAATCATGGAGTCGACTGATGCGACTTTCTTTGAGGATATCTTTCCAATGAAGGATAAATCTAACTCATCAAATCCGGAGATACCTATTTCATCTAATCAGGAATTTGCTACATTCTCTGAACGTACCATTCCAATTGAACACTCTAAAAGTCCTAAGGAGGATGATAATGAAATTCCTAAAAGGAGCAAGAGACAAAGGACTGCAAAGTCTTTTGGTGATGATTTCATTGTGTACCTTGTGGATGACACTCCCACTTCCATTTCAGAAGCATATGCATCTCCCGATCTTGACTCTTTGGAAGGAAGCCGTCCATAGTGAGATGAATTCCATCTTAGCTAATGGAACATGGGAGATCACTGATCGCCCTTATGGGTCTAAACCTGTAGGATGCAAGTGGGTGTTTAAGGAAAAGCTTAGACCTGATGGTACTATTGAGAAGTACAAGGCACGGCTTATGGCCAAGGGATATACTCAAAAAAAGGTGAAGACTTCTTTGACACTTACTCACATGTTGCCAGATTGACCACCATTCGAGTATTACTCTCATTGGTTGCCTCTCATGGTCTTCTCGTTCATCAAATGGACGTTAAGACAACTTTCCTTAATGGAGAGTTGGATGAGGAAATTTACATGGATCAGCCAGATGGATTTGTGGTAAATGGTCAAGAAGGAAAGGTGTGCAAGTTGTTGAAGTCTTTATATGCCCTAAAACAATCCCCTAAGCAATGGCATGAGAAGTTTGAAAGAAATTTAACTGCTGCAGGATTTGTTGTAAATGAAGCTGATAAATGTGTGTACCATCGCCATGGTGGGGGTGAGGGAGTCATCCTTTGTTTGTATATTGATGACATACTGATTTTCGGAACAAACCTTAATGCAATTAAGAAGGTCAAAGATTTCTTATCTCATTCCTTTGAGATGAAGGATCTGGGAGTAGCTGATGTCATCCTGAACATCAAGCTATTGAGAGATGATGACGGTGGGATTACATTGCTTAAGTCCCACTAAGTGGAAAAGGTCTTGAGTCGTTTTGGGATTACATTGCGACGTCAAGTTTTCTCCTACACTGTATGATCCTAGTGTGATGCTTCGAAAGAATCGAGGAAATGCTAGAGAGCAACTAAGATACTCTCAAATTATTGGCTCGCTTATGTATTTAGCTAGTGCCACGAGGCCTGACATCACATTTGCTGTAAGCAAACTCAGTCGATTTGTTTAAAATCCAGGAGATGATCACTGGCATGCTCTTGAGAGAGTCATGCGCTATCTAAAAGGCACTGCGAGCTATGGCATTCACTATATCGGGTATCCGAGGGTACTATAGGGTTATAGTGATTCAAATTGGATATCTGATGCTGACGAGATAAAGGCCACGAGTGGATATGTATTCAACCTTGTTGGTGGCGCTGTTTCTTGGAAGTCTTGCAAGCAAATCATCTTAACGAGGTCAACTATGGAAGCAGAACTCACAGCATTAGACACAACCACTGTTGAAGCAGAGTGGCTTCATGAACTCTTGATGAACTTGCCTGTGGTTGAAAAACCAATACCCGCAATCCTTATGAACTGCGATAATCAAACTGTGATTTTCAAGGTAAATAGTTCTAAGGATAATATGAAGTCATCAAGACATGTGAAGAGGAGACTAAAATCTATCAGGAAAATTAGAAACTCCGGATTTATTGCATTGGATTATATCCAAACATCTAAAAACTTGGTAGATCCCTTCACAAAGGGTCTATCACGCAACGTGATAGAAAATGCATCGAAGGAGATGGGTATGAGACCCACGATTTGAGATTTCCACAGTGGTAAACCACTCTATGTGATCGGAGATCCCGTGAATTAGAATTGGGAGACAAGCTGTTGGTTAGCTGAGAGGAAAGTATCCCTACTTTAATAAACACCACTCCATAAAGATGTAATACTTTCCTATTCTGCATGACAGGCTGATTTATTATCTTAATGTGTTTTTAGTGGTTTATCCTAAGCAAGGAGTTGTCCTGCAGAACATCTTTTGAAGAACACACCTACATGAGTCTGACTATTAAAACGTCGCAGTCTATGAGAGTAGGGTGTTCTCTAATAAACTCATGAAAGGTCATGGAGTATGACGTATACGCTCCACCCGCGGGGAAGTCCCACGGTAGCCTAGTATCGGTCATGACTTTTTGTGAAGTTAGGTTTGTAGTTCAAGGCATAGCCCAGTGTACAAGTTGCAACCTAGTATAACATAAAGCTCTAGGTGGAAGTTCAACTTAACAGTCTCCACTACAGCACCAGTATATAAACAATGTTTTGGAACCAAAGGCAAACTTCATGTGCCTCTGGGATCTGGTGGGGGATTGTTGGAATTTTTGTCTAAAAAGGTCGAGCCCATTTATTATATGCCAATAAATTCCTGAAATCCTAGAGGCCCATTTGGCCCATTCATGCAAGGCAAGAGCTAAGAAAAATGTTTAGTCCCATATTGCTAGTTAAGTGGAAGTTGGACCAGATTATAAGGTGAGCTCTTCCATCACTTGTACGAGCTTGAGAAGAGAAGACATATACACGCACTCTCCTCCTACTCCTCGCCATGCCACGCCACGTCACGACGTGCGCTCGCGCCGCGGGTTGCGGGAATCTCGTTGAGCCGAGCTTTATTTTGCCATGCATGAATGGTATATGAACAGTTGTATAGAAGCTGAAATGTTTTGCTCGAATGGACTTTTAATATGAGCTAAATGAATACGAACTGAGTGGAGGCTGTCCAGTGGGCTGCCGCCTGTTCGCTGCAACTTCTGTCCATTCATTTCATCTCCTGTGCAGCCTGTCTGTCTCCTCCTCTGTGCCTATATAAGAGAGAGGTCGCGCCTCCTCTCATATACACTGCCACACATCCTTTGCGCCTCCGGTTCTAGAGCACTGCGCTACCTAGATCTTCCCAATCCCGTCTTGCGGCATGCACCACGAGCTGGGACAGTAGGCCTCCGAGACCCCGCTGCTTCGAGTCCTGTATGGGAGAAGGGCGGTAAGGTTTTTGGTGAGCGCTATCGGTGCGACTACTGGCTTCATCACGGACTCTTTCTCGGATAGCGATTGCGCCGATGTCTTTCCCAACGAGGACTTCTTCCCCGACATCAGCACCCTCTTCCTCGATGACATGGCTAACAACGATTCTAACACGAACACCGGTGGTTCCTCTTCTGCTGCTGTCGTGTATGTTTTCTTTCTTAATCTTGTTCTGATCGCATCTCAATATCTTCGTCTTGCAGTTTGTTTGGTTACCTGTCTTATTATGTTTTCGCTATTTCACATTATTAGTATTTTGTCTATTATTCTAATCATGTTTTACTCAGCGTTTATTATGGGTAATTCGCTTGGTAAATTGCTCTTTTATTCAACAGTTGTCTCCTTGCTGCTAGTAAGAAGTAAATACTCACTTTCAAATTCTTCCACACAAATCATGTCCTTTTTGGTTTTCTTCTTTATAGTGTTGTCAAATTAAGAGAGACCAGGAAACTGTATCTTTGTAGTGTTGTTAAATGACTTGACTGAAACTACTTATCATTTTTGTGAAATTACTTGACTCAAATTTTGGGTGATAGGGAGATTACTTCGTACACTAATGAGATGCAGGCATGCTGTGTAGAGAACATATGTTCTTCTTGTGTCCTTATTTTTCCTCGGTAAAAAAATTAGTTCTAAACAAGTGGGATTTCACAATGTTTTTATCTAAAAAATAGTTTACCTTATTATTTTTCATGTTAATCAAATTATTTGTTTTCTTTGAATGTGCAGATGTTTTTTATCAGCCCGTCATTGCCAAGGAAGAAGACCACACTGGAGGAACAAACCTTTTGGTTAAGCATATTATATGTTCTGCCAAAATTGTTGTTAGGCTAGTTCATATTTACTGCCATGTGTGTGACCTATATATGGTTGTGAGTTGTATATCGATGTGACATGTATATGGGTGTGATGTATATATGGCTATGAAATATTTGATCTCATATTTGCTGTCGTCTTGAATGTGACATGTTATACAATTGGTTTTTTGTCTATCTTGTTTCTGGAATTGTTGGATCGAAATTTAGTGGCCAGGCCATAGAAAGGCCATAATCCCAAAGAATGAGGAGCATAGGACAAAAAAAGGAGATGAACTGGTACTGGGCTTTTCCCTTTTAGACGAAAGAACTGATCTGAAAATAATAATTGGGCTGAATCTGACATATCAGAAAACGCTAAATATTGAAAAATGAATGGATCTAAAAAGGCTAAAGCCCAAAAAATGGAACCTAAAAGGCTACGGTGCACAAAATAAAAAGGCCGAATTAATGGACTTGACCCTTATAAGCAACCATATTGGACCGGGCTGAATTTGCAATATAACGATATCATTTCGTCACAATTTTGCCACATAGGATCGGCCACATAGGATCTGACTTGGCGTGGCTAGATGGCCTATGATGATATTGGATCATCATAGAGGTTATGATGATCCAATATCTTCATAGATAGTTATGATGATTTTACCAAAATCGTCGTTATAGTTTATTTGCGACGCTCAGCTTTCGACGATTTCAAAATCGTCATAGAATCGTCATAAACGGACCGCTATGACGATTTTGTGACGAAAATGAGGGTCATATATAGCTAGATTCCTTGTAGTGTTGTCCTTATTTTTTCACAAGATTTGGCTGCGCCCGATCTATCCAAGGGTTCTAAAAGGTTAGCAACTTTATCCTTTCATCTCTCATTTCTAGTTTAGCTCATTTCATGTTCTAAAAGTAGAGGGAATTGTGGGTTTAGTTTGGGAGTATTTTTTGCAATGATAACATTTGGTCACTATGTTATTTAATTTAGTTTTAATGTGATGAACTTGTATTAATTTGGTCACTTCTCTATTGATGATGTTGTGTAATTGTTTTTGATATACTTATATAACGCAGATTTGGCCAGTCCTCCCTCGTGTACATCCTTATTTTTTTCACACGATTTATCAAGATTAGGCGACACCCCATCTATCCAAGGGTTTTAAAAGGTTTGCAACTCCATTCTTTCATCTGTAATTGTTAGTTTAGCTCATTTCATACTCTCGAAGTAGAGAGATTAGTAACCACTGCATCATCAAATTCCTGATGGATATAAACAAAATAACATCATCATTATGCATAGAGAATATATATGTGTACCATAGTAAACAATAATAATCACAAAATTGTAACAAAAATAGGGTTAATTCAAAAAATCTTCATAAGAAGACACACTAGCTCAATACATCTTCGAGAAGCTCCTTGAGATCATTATATGGGAGTGCCTCTATGGCGAGCTCCTCGAAGATATATGAGGACGGGATCCTAAGACATCTTCAAGAAGCTCCGCCATAGTGGTGTCCCTCATTGTCAGAGGGATCAGCCCCGGTAGGGTCATAAGGGGTAAAACATTGCCTACTTGGCTTAGGCCGAGTCAAGAATATACCAGCCGGGTCTTAACGGCTAGGATACGAAGCTTGTGTAAGGCCGACATAGGAAGTATGTCGGCCCACATAGGACAAGGAAGTTTAACTTGCAGGAAATGGCGAGCCGAATCACACAGGGAGGAGCCGAGTCAGGAAGGACGCGTGGCTTCTTTCCGAGTAAGATCCAGGAGGGACCACGTTAAAGCAGAGTCAAAAGAGAAGGGCGCCGCCGGGTGACAACAAAGGATCCGGGTGACGCTAAAAGCACAAGTGACATATAAAGCACTGTATGACGCTGTAGAACTGGCGTCTACGTACAAAAGGACCGTTGGTTGTACAACATTGCTGACCGGGTCAAGGGCCTAGGGCTGGCCCCATGACCCGGCCCGCATAGTAAGTACAAGATCCAAATAGTAAACCCTAGGGCCCAAACTGTAACTTAGCTATTCTCGTTGCCTATATAAGGAGGGGCAAAGCTAGGTTTTAAAGAGACATGTTACTAGTGCCACAAGCCTATGCGAAAATAGCTCAAGGAGCACTTGTAAGTTCTAAGGAGAAATAAAATCACAAGTCTTGATAGTTGAGAGTGTTCATCAGGTTCTTCATGTGCGGCTCGACCGCACACACCCTCCCCGGAACCGCAAGCGTCCATCTGGCCCCCAACTTAATCCTACCCATGGAATCTTCCGTGACACCACCACGACAGTTGGCGCCCACCGTGGGGCCATCAGCGGTGCGTGCTGGAGTTTTCATCCGGACGGGCAACATCATCGCTTCAACGCGTGAGCGCGTCTACTCCGGCCTCATCCAGAGGTTTGGAGCGGCCAACTTCGTCAGCGACAATGCAGGTTACTTCGGGACCAGGACGTTCCCTAGGGGCGGTCGCTTCATCAAGTTCGGTGAGCATCAAGTCTACGTCGTAGTGCGCATGGAGCACGCATACCCCGAGCGAGTCGTCTTGCCACTGAATCCACCCGCGGTCCATGCTGTGGGAAAACTTCACCAGGTTGCTTTTGCGGAGGTAATTGATACGTCAGAAACGTATCTATAATTTTTGATGTTCCATGCTTGTTTAGTAACTACTTTTCTTTGCTCTGTCCACACTTTGAGGTGTTTTACATGTTTTCTGGAACTAACCTATTAACAAGTTGCAACAGTGCAAGTTTCCTGTTTTCTTCTGTTTTTGGTTCTAGAAAGGCAAAAAATCAATATTCTCGGAATTGGACGGGACAAAAGCCAAAGTCAATATTTTACCGTGGGCAACACGAAACCAGAAGACGAGACAGAGAAGGCTCACCAGGGGGCCACACCCCCTGGCCGCACGGGTGGGCCCAACCCACGCTTGGGGGGTGCAGCCGCCCTGGTGGCCCTCCTGGCTCGCCCCTTCGCCTATAAGAAGCCCTTGATGCAGAAACCCTAGGCACCCGATCAAAACTCCACGAAACCTTCTGCAGCCGCCTCCACCATCGTACCTATATCGGGGGTATTTGAAGTTCTTCCTGGCACCCTACCGGAGGGGATATCATCTCGGAGGTACCTTCCGCTTGGGGTCTCCCAACGAAGTGATGCTGCACTCATCAAGCCTTTTTCAGGCGCTGTTGCCGGGGAGGCGAAGGACGTCTTCACAAGGGGAGTCCTCCTCAACCTTTCTCTTTACTTTGTTTTTAGTTTTCTTAGTTTCTTTTGCTTGGTTTTGTTTGCCTCTTTTTATCAAAAACTCAAAAAAATTAGTCTAGTTTGGTTTTCTTTCTCTTATCAAAAACACAAAAAATTAGTCCTCACTCTAGTTATCTTGCTCTAGCTCACCATGTTGTTCCACAAGTTCACCCTAAAAGATCTTGCAATAGGTAGTAGCTCCATAATTGGGAAAGATAATATTGAAGAATTCTTCAATCATGTTAGCAAACATGAGGATATTGAGGATAAATCTATAGCAGAGCTTGCTCCTAATTCTGAAATTGCTGCAACTTCTTTAGTTCATATGTTGGAGTCTAGGTTTGTTATCCTTAACCCCATGATGCAAATTTTGTTCCTAAAACTAAAAGAAGAAAAGAATGCTGAAAAGAGAGAATTTATTCTTGAAACTTTACTCAAAGAGTTCCATGATGTTGCTAAGGAAGCCAAAAAAGTCTTTGAGCGTTTCAATATGATAGGCTCATGTGTAGATGTTGTGGGTACTTCTGATAAATCTAAGCCTAGAGAGGAATTTAATATACCCATACCCTTTAAGCTTGTTGGGATGCATGATGCCTTTGAAAAGAATTTTGATTGGATTGTTCCTAAAAATCCTTTTGATGAAAGTAGCAAACCAAAGAGAGATGAGAAGGGATCCTCCAAAAATCATTTGGATGAGATACCTTTCATAGTTCAAGATTTTGCAACTATTGATCTAAATGCTTCCTCATTTGGAAATACTTGATTTCTTGCTTCTTGTGCCTAACTTAAAGGCGTTAAAGAAAAGTACTTGTTGGGAGATAACCCAAGAGTTTCCTTGAGTCTTGGAAATTATTACTTCAGTAATGACCTCTCCTTATCCTTTTTGTTTGCTTTTTGTGCCAAGAATGACCTCTAATGAGAGGGAAGTAAGATTTGAGGAGTTGCTATCCTGAAACAGATTTGAGGAGTTGTTCCAAACAATTGGGATTGCTTAGTGTGCCTTGAAAGAATTATGCTTTGTTTTAGCATACAAAAGCATAGTATTGTGGTATTCTCCTTTGATGCTTTGTTTGGGTTGACTTGGCACATGCTTACACCATGCTATAACTATGAACAAGTCACCATAGCCTCTATGATCATCTAGTCCTTGACTTGTAGTACCACTCTATGCTTTGATTAGTAATTTTTGTCGCTCTGCATGATTATGGTTATTTTGCTCTCTTAGTTGGTTGCTCCCAGTCTTTTGCTAGCCTCCACTTGTATGATTAAGTTCTACTCATGCTTCCAACTCACAAGAAACCAAGTTATTCCAAAGTGTCCACTATAAATTCCTATGCATGGTGTGTTACACCATTCCAAGTATATTCTTGTTTTCAGCTATCTTCCAATTAACAAGTTTTTTGTTATGTGAAAACTTAGTGATTAAAGCCCTCACAAACTTGATGGCACACTTTATATTCTTTTCCCCTAATAAACTTGAAACATTGTGTCATCTATGTTGTATATGCTTGCACTTATACGTTGGAATTAGCAGAACCATGTTTTCATGGGGAACGTTTTCAACATTGTACTTGTACTTTGTACACAGTTGATATCATGCTCTTTTGTCTATGGATGTCGCTGGTGTGAAATAATAAGGGAGCTTGTAAGTCCATGGAGTTATGTATTTTGTGTTAGAGAAACGCCTGGGCCGCTAGCCTAAGCCATGCCTAATCATGGTGGAAACTTGCAGCATCACCATAATGAGCATGATGTGAAGCATCCTCAATAAAAAGCTATGCACATAGTAAATAAAAAGATCGCTGAGAAGCTCATTGTCTGCTTGCCTTGTCATTTTGGTTATGGGATAGCTCCTGTACCATGTGCAAAGGGTACCCCATTGGCGGTTCTCTATGATACGCATGTACTTACTATGACAAGAACTTACAGGTGACTGAAGTTGAGTAGCATGAGGTGTGGCCCACATATTCAAGGGACTTGAGATTGCCAACTTATACTTTGTCAAGCATATACTCCATAGTTCATTAACTTTAACCTTAATCACTTCAAGATGCTTATGATAGAGGCAATGAGGGCTGAAAGCTAACAAGTACGATAATTTTTGGAAGCTCTTTTTGAAACTTGAATCCCTGCTTCCCTTTATGAAGGGCCTTTCTTCCACTACTATATTGAGTCTCCATCTCCTACCTTTAGGCACCATTAAGAGAGCATAGTTGCCATTCTTAGTTCTATGTGCAGTGTCCCAAAACTTATTTATTGATGCATATTGTGATATTCCTTGTTCTTTTGCTATTTGTATCTAGTCACTCTTATTAACTTTGAAGGTGTCCTATGCATCTATTTGCTACTCTATGAGGGACAAGCTGAATGACAATATGCCATGTTTTGTGTATGTGAAACAAACAACCGTTTTTCAATGCATGTTATTCATGATCTTTGTTTGTAGCCTTTCGTTTTGCATGCATAGTTACTTTGTCTTATTGTTAGAACTCCATCTTTCATTCACATGTTTAGAGTTCTTTAATCCCATATTTCAATGCTTGCAAATGGTTTGATCTTGGTTTTGATGGTGCATGTCACCTCAAAAGTTATTCTTTTTATCACTTACCTACTCGAGGACGAGCAGGAGTTAAGCTTGGGGATGCTTGATACGTCGGAAACGTATCTATAATTTTTGATGTCCCATGCTTGTTTAGTATCTACTTTGCTTTGCTTTGTCCATACTTTGAGGTGTTTTTATATGTTTTCTAGAACTAACCTATTAACAAGTTGCCACAATGCCAGTTGCCTGTTTTCTTCTATTTTTGGTTCCAGAAAGGCAGAAAATCAATATTCTCGGAATTAGACGGGACAAAAGCCAAAGTCAATATTTTACCGTGGGCAACACGAAGCCAGAATATGAGACGGAAAAGCCTTACCATGGGGCCACACCCCCTGGTCGCATGGGTGGGCCCACCCCGCGCCTGGGGGGTGTAGCCGCCCTGGTGGCCCCCCTGGATCGCCCCTTCGCCTATAAGAAGCCCCCGATGCAGAAACCCTAGGCACCCGATCAAAACTCCACGAAACCTTCTATAGACGCCGCCACCATTGTCCCTAGATCGGGGGGATCTGAAGTTCTCCCCGGCACCCTGTCGGAGGGGAGATCATCCCGGAGGCCCATCTTCTTCATGATGTCAGCCTACGGTATGAAGCGTGAGTAGTTCCACCTTGGACTACGGGTCCATGTAGTATCTAGATGGTTGTATCTCCTCCTTGTGCTTTCATGTATAGATCTTGTGAGCTCCATTCATGATCAAGATCTAATCTATTTGTAATCATTCATGTTGTGTTTGCGGGGATCCAATGGATATTGAGATTACTATGTCAGATTGATTAATGATTTTGTCTATTTGATTCTATCATGTCTGTGTTGTTTGTGATCTTACATGCTCTCCGTTTTTAGTAGCTATCTTGGCCAAGTAGTTGCTAGTGACTCCAAGAGGGGGTATTTATGCTCGATAGTGGGTTCATGCCTCTAGTTTCCAAGGGAAGTGACAGAAATCTCTTCAGTTGTAGATGTGTTGTTGCCACTAGGGAGAAAACAACGGTCTCTTGTTCATGGAACAAGTGGATTGTTTACCTTACACACTTTGCTTAAATCAGTTGTCTGTTGCTTGCAACTTAATACTGGAGGGGGTTCAGATGATAACCTGAAGGTGGACTTCTAGTCATAGATGCAGTTGGATGGCGGTCTATGTATATTATTGTATTGCCCAATAGAATCTCATAGGATCTTTTTGTCTAGTATTGCATTGTTATTCCTTGCTTAGTTCCTGTCAATTGCCCTACTGTAATTTATTTACCCTTCATGCCATGTTGTTTATCTAAGAAGAGCACCTCTAGTGAACTATGGACCCCGGTCCAATCTTTTCCATTGATACATCTTCCACTGTTACTGTTTACTTGCTGCAAACCATCATCACCTTCCACACCATATAGTTAATCCTTTGTTACAGCAACCGGTGAGATTGACAACCTCACTGTTAGTTGGGGCAAAGTATTGAGTTTTTGTTGTGCAGGTCTCCATGTTGCTTGCAGCACCTTTGGGATGTTTCCTTCCTCCTACTGGTTCGATAACCTCGGTTTCTTATTGACAGAAACTTTCTTGTTGTACTGCATCATACCTTCCGCTTGGGGTCTCCCAACAAAGTGCTACTGCACTCATCAGTAATGATGAATGCACCCGATCCTTCGCGTCCCCCAGCACCTCCAGTAGTCCTAGTGGTGAACGAGGTACCCGAGGAAGAAGACCCGGATGCCACACCAAGGGAAGCAAGAACTGCGAAGGTACCACTGGAGAGACCGGAGAGCATAGCGACGAGTAAAAGGGCCAAGGAGTTGCGGGAAGCAATAGAAAAAATGGCAGAACTAGTGGCACTAGCAGCTGACCCGACACGTGCACATGCCGAGTTAGAGGAAACCAGGAAAAAGGTGTTGGAAAGAGCTAAGGAGCTTTCCAAGCTATAGCAGGATCTGGAGATTACCCTCCAGGAATATAACTTGGCGCATCGAGTCAAGGGCGCAAAGACCCGGCTCGACGTGACAAGGATAAGAGAAAGGAACCTCAACGAGGAGCTGGCAGATGCCACGTCCAAAATAACCCCAGAATGTAGTCACGAAACAGCCATATGGCCGACATACAATACAGCAGCGGCCAACCTGAGAGATGCAGAAGCAGCGATGGCCGAATTACTCCACTTAACGGGTGAGGCAAAGAGAAAACAACAGGAAAGAGTAAACGATCTGGTAAGAGCAGCAGGAAAGCTAAATGAGGCCTATTATAGGGAGAATCTGGGTATAGCTGGTAGGTCGCAGCTCGTTCACTCGGCAACCCTAATCCCAGCCAGGTCAGCTGGGCATACAGCCTCCTCACCAGGGGATGCGCCAAAATAGAGAAGACAAAAAAGTGTGGATTCGGGAAAAACAAACATATGGTAGCCTATGATCCGGCAGTAGCTCAAGGAACCCCAGGTCGTGCCCAAGGCACAAGAAAGAATGCTTCCCAAGGGAATGAAAACCAAGAAAATGTTGGCCGAGAAAAACATGTCGGACAGAGAAACGATAATGGAGGCCAGAACTATGCGCCACAACCTAGGCGCGGAACTCACTCGGCAGGAGGATAAAACCCACCACCGGTACAACCCAAAAGATAGCAGCAAAGTGCAGGATGAGCGGTGCAATGATGGCCCACAAGTATAGGGGATCGCAACAATCTTCGAGGGTAGTATAACCCAATTTATTGATTAGACACAAGGGGAGCCAAAGAATACTTATAAGCCTTAACAACTGAGTTGTCAATTCAGCTGCACCTGGAAATAGTCTTGCTCACAGTAGTTTATCAGTAGCAACAGTTTTGTAGTAGCAATAGCAAAGTAACAGTAGCAGTAAACAAAGGCAATAGTATCAATAGTAGCAACTAGCCGGATATGAGTGCGGTAGTCATAGGGATGGATGGACGGGTGTTGCATGGACGAGACTATTCATGTATCTTCAAGATCTAGGGCATTTGCAGATAAATAAGATAAAGCATCCAGTACTAAACAATCATAGGAATGTGTTCCATATATAGTCATACGTGCTCGCAATGAGAACTTGCACAACATCTTTTGTCCTGACAGCCCGTTGCAGCGGGGCCTCAAGGGAATCTACTGGCAATTAAGGTACTCCTTTTAATAGAGTACCGGAGCAAAGCATTAACACTCCACAAACACATGTGATCCTCATATCACAGCCATCCCCTCCGGCTGTCCCAATTTCTGTCACTTCGGGGCCTTTGGTTCCGAACAATGATATGTGTACACAACTTGCAGATAAGATCACAAACAATACTATCATCATGAATCAATAACATGTTCAGATCTAAGATCATGGCACCCGAGCCCTAGTGACAAGCATTAAGCACAACAAGTTGCAACAAAGTCAAATAACACTAATAAAGATAGTAGGCACCATGCCCTAACAATATTATTCGATTACATGATAGATCTCATCCAATCCCTACCATCCCCATAGCCTACAGCGGGGGATTACTCACTCATGGATGGGGAAACATGGATGGTTGATGGAGAGGCGTCGGTGATGGTGATGTCGATGATCTCCTCCAATTCCCCATCCTGGAAGGGTGCCAGAACGGAGTTTCTGGTTCCAAATTGCGGTTTTTGGTGGTGGCGGCGCAGCGGAACTCTATCTAGAAAAACATCGAACCCCCATGTTTTTTGGTCAGAAGGCTTTATGTAGGCGAAGAGGGAGGTCGAGGGGGTGCCCAAGGTGGACACACCCCTCCTAGGCGCGGCCTGGGCTGGCCCATGCGGCCAGGGGGTGTGGGCCCCTCGTGGCCCTCCTCCGTCTCATCTTCTGGCTCCGTGAGTCTTCTGGTAAAATAGGAGTTTTGGCATATTTTCCGGGATTTTTCCTGAAAGTTAATTTTCTGCACAAAAACTAGACACCAAAGCAATTCTGCTGAAAATAGCGCTAGTCCGTATTAGTTGTATCCAAATCACACAAATTAGAGGAGAAACAATAGCAAAAGTGTTCGGGAAAGTAGATACGTTTTGGACGTGTCAACTCCCCCCAATCTCAAGCAATTCAGTTGAAAACCGAGTGCGAAAACTCAAATATTTGGTATCACCTAGGGAGAAAATACCATGAATATATGTGTGATGTATCTCCCAAGATGTGGAGCCGGAAAACTCGCAAGATCAAAAACCGCAATAAGATATGCAAGTGAAATCCTTATTTGATGAACTAGAGCTTGTTATGATGATGACCACAAGCTCTAGATCCTCTCATGGACAAGAACCAAATAACAACCAAGAAAGATGATGCTATGAATGCAAAGGTTTGAGCTCTCTCCGAACGATGGGATCGAGACACACGCTTGAGAGCCCCTCTTGATAGTATGGCTATCTATCCTAAACCCGGTCTCCCAACTAACAACACGAGACCGGCAAAAGAGAAGCCCTATCAAGATCATACCTTTTCCTTGAGCATTCCACTTGAACTTGATGTAGACTGTCTTGTTCTTTTCAAATGGGAACACCTTTCTTGATTGCTCTTTCTTGATGAAGATGAAGACTTGCAAATTTCTCCCCCATACTCCATGGGGAAACCTCTTCTTTGAACTTGTCTTCATCACTCCATGATCACGAGGATGGAAAGCTTCAAGCATGAGGTCTTTTAGAGATGGCGCATATTGATCTTGCCCTTCTTCATCCCTTCTTGAGGTTGATCCATCTTGATGCAACTCTTTGCACTTGTCTTGATCACCCTTCAAGCTCCTTCTTCTTCATGATTCCAATGGGCACAAAGCCCTTGGACATTTCTTCATCTTTCAGTCTTGAGACCAACACATGGACCAAGCAATGCCAATGGACAAACCTACAAGTGAAACTTAAATTACACATTAATTAATTACCAAAACCACACATGGGGGCATACATGCCCTTTCACCTGGGTTCTCTAACTCATCCCTGAAAAAATCTGACACCAATTAATGTGTCTGCCTCTCTTTTGGGGCAAATTTGAATCATTGGCCACAATAAGAAATTGAAATAATGTAATCCTTCTTATACGCTCTGAATGAACGTGAACTCTTTTAGAGCAAATTTGAATCATCGGCCTCACTGCGGAACTGAAATATAATAGTTCATATGGATGTAGAATAAATCTGGGGCCTCATAAGTTTTTTTGAGATGGAGTTAGCGAACCAAAGTACCAATTGCACAACTTATATTGTTGATGTACATTATTGCCTTAGGTTCACTAACCCATCCCTAGAAAAATCTGACACCATCGATCATATGTGTCTCCCCTTGCACTCTTTTGGGGCAAAATTGAATCATTGGCCTCATTGAGAAAAAAAACGTAATGTACACTATGTAGCATATATATGCATCTTGTGTATGGAAATCAACTCTAGTAACATATATGCTAAGAGTAGTCACAATGGGGAGTATCATATAGTAGTATCATGTATATGATAGTACTAGTATATGATACCATCTCCATAATGCATAGTACTAGTATCATATATATGATAGTGCTATCATACCGTATAACTACCTATGATACCATATCTACCTACGATAGTACTAGTATCATGTATATGATAGTGCTATGATACCGTATCTAACTATGATACCAATACAATCTCTTTCATCATTAATTGTAGTGACACATAAGCATTTTTCATGCATGTAGTGCATGATACTACCTATGATACCTCCATTGGGGCTAGTCTAAGAAAATGTAAATTTACTAGATGGCAGATGGGCAGATCTAAGTAGATGTAAATTTACTAGATGGAAGATTAGAAGATCTAATCAAATCTCCAAAATGATCGACCGTTCAAACCATATATATTCCCTACATCAAGAAGGCACGCGACAGAGCAAAAGAATCTATAGAGGACCGATCAAATCCTATGTATGAACAGTAAAATATGCGGCTGCGGTGACTAGAGAAGTTATCAAAGTAGTACCTCGGATGTCTCATCATAGATCTCCTCCTCGAACTCATTGGTGTACTTGATTTCTCCGAAGAGTATTTGTTCAGGGAGGATATCATCGTTGATTATGAGCACTGGGCTACCTCTATCAGCTGGCGCATGCCCCTCAACCAGATCTGTCGCCGGCACCACGACGTTGTCGGCCACCTGCTGCTCAACGGCGACGATGACTGGTTGGACAGAGCCCAAAGCTTCGACGGCGGGCGCAGTGATGAGCAACGTGCGTGCCCGGGGAAGCCGCCTCCGCCTGCTCGGCGACGACCGAGCCATCTGCTGTTGATCCTCCAACTGGCTTCACCTCTGGCTCATCTCCACGCATACGCTTCATGGTGCGGCTAAGAGGAGGGTGGTGGTGCAAGCGAAGGACCTTTAGCGCGCGCGGAAGGTGTAGATTGGGTTTTTGTGAATAGAAAGATTGGGGAAAATGACACGAGCTCCTGGAAGAAGAAGGCCTTGGCGGGTTTATATACGAGTGGACACATGTGTGGGTGTGGACGCTTGTGGGTGGGGGCTAGTGCATGATCTCCACTTTTGAGGCGGTCAAACAATTACGACCGCTTGAGAGTTACGAACATAGTTGGTGGATTGTATTTTTGCGTTCAACCGGCTCTAGGCATAGTCTCTAAGTAACAAGTTTGTACTAGTGAAAGTTATATCATAATGTGATCTAGTTATAAACGTTCAACATTGATGATAATATAGAAACCTCTGATACGTCGGAAACGTATCTATAATTTTTTATGTTCCATTCTTGTTTAGTATCTACTTTACTTTGCTTTGTCCATACTTTGAGGTGATTTTTACATGTTTTCTGGTACTAACCTATTAACAAGTTGCCACAGTGCCAGTTGCTTGTTTTCTACTGTTTTTGGTTCCAGAAAATCTAGTAAGGAAATATTCTCGGAATTGGATGGGACAAAGCCAAAGTCAATATTTCACCGAGGAGAACACGGAGTCCAGAGGAGAGACGGAGGGGCGCCACAGGGCGGCCACCCCCCCCCCCGGCATGGCCTAGGATGGGCCCGCGCCTAGGCAGGGTGTGGGCCCCCTAGCCGCCTCCCAGCCTCGCCTCTTTGCCTATAAGAAGCCCCTGATGCCTAAACCCTAAGTACCTGATCAATATTCCACAAAACCGTCAGTATCCGTCGCCACCATCGTCCCTAGATCAGGGGATCTGAAGCTCTTCCCGGCACCCTGCCGGAGGGGAGATCATCTCGGAGGCCTTCTTCTTCATCATGCCAGCCTCTGGTA
Source organism: Avena insularis (assembly GCA_023614405.1). Lineage (NCBI taxonomy): Eukaryota > Viridiplantae > Streptophyta > Magnoliopsida > Poales > Poaceae > Avena > Avena insularis. The sequence continues at coordinate 374,565,877 of CM042697.1, forward strand.
TGAAGCGTGAGTAGTTCCACCTTGGACTATGGGTCCATGTAGTATCTATATGGTTGTATCTCCTCATTTATGCTTTCATGTCTAGATCTCATCTATTTGTAATCATGCATGTTGTGTTTGCGGGGATCCAATGGATATTGAGATTACTATGTCAGATTGATTAATGGTTTTGTCTTATTGATTCTATCATGTCTGTGTTGTTTGTGATCTTGCATGCTCTCCGTTGTTAGTAGCTATCTTGGCCAAGTAGTTGCTAGTGACTCCAAGAGGGGTATTTATGCTCGATAGTGGGTTCATGCCTCTACTTAATCAAGGGAAGTGATAGAAATCTCTACGGTTGTAGATGTGTTGTTGCCACTAGGGAGAAAACAACGGTCTCTTGTTCATGGAACAAGTGGATTGTTTACCTTACACACTTTTCTTAAAGGTTATGCATTGCTTGCAACTTAATACTGGAGGGGGTTCGGATGATAACCTGAAGGTGGACTTCTAGTCATAGATGTAGTTGGATGGCAGTCTATGTATATTGTTGTATTTCCCAATCGAATCGCATAGGATCTTTGTGTCTATTATTGCATTGTTATGCCTTGCCCAGTCCTTTAAATTGCCCTGCTGTAATTTGTTTACCCAGCATTCCATGTTTGTTTATCTAAGGAGAACACCTCTAATGAACTATGGACCCTAGTCCAGTCTTTATCATTGATACATCTTCCACTGTTATTGTTTAGTTGCTGCAAACCATCATTACCTTCCACACCATATAGTTAATCCTTTGTTATAACAACCGGTGAGATTGACAACCTCATTGTTAGTTGGGGCAAAGTCTTGAGTTTGCGTTGTGCAGGTTTCCATGTTGATTGCAACACCTGTGTGATGTTTCATTCCTCCTACTGGTTTGATAACCTTGGTTTCTTACTGAGGGAAAACTTGTTGCTGTGTTGCATCATACCTTCCTCTTGGGGTTTCTCAACGAAGCGTTCACCATGCAACAAGACTTTTTCTGGCATCGTTGTCGGGGAGGCTAAGGACGTCTTCACAAGGGGAGTCCTCCTCAACCTTTCTCTTTACTTTGTTTTTAGTTTGCTTAGTTTATTTTGCTTTTTTTGCCTCTTTTTATCAAAAACTCCAAAAAAAATAGTTTAGTTTGGTTTTCTTTTTCTTATCAAAAACACACAAAAATTAGTTCCTGCTCTAGCTGCTGCTGTTTTTTGGCTTGCTCCACTTTTGCCAAAATGAACTCTGCTGAGAACACCAAGTTGTGTGACTTGACTAGCACAAACAACAATGATTTCCTAAGCAGTCCTATTGCTCCACCTGCTCCTGATGTTACCTTTTATGAAATTAAGCCTGCTTTGTTGAATCTTGTGATGAGAGAGCAATTTTCTGGTGCTAGTTATAATGATGTTGCTGCCCATCTCAATAACTTTGCTGAACTTTGTGAGATGCAAAAGTATAAGGATGTAGATGGAGATATTATTAAGCTCAAGTTGTTTCCTTTCTCCTTGAGAGGTAAAGCTAAAGCATGGTTGCTATCCTTGCCTAGAAATAGTATTGATTCTTGGATTCAGTGCAAAGATGCTTTTATTGGAAAGTACTATCCTCAGGCTAAGATTATATCTATGAGAAGTTATATTATGAAATTTAAACAACTTGATAATGATCATGTTGCTCAAGATTGGGAAAGAATGAAATCTTTGGTTAAGAATTGTCCCACTCATGGACTTACTGCTTGGATGATTATCCAGACTTTTTATGCAGGTTTGAACTTCTCTTCAAGAAACTTATTGGATTCAGCTGCTGGAGATACCTTTATGACCATCACCTTGGGTGTTGCAACAAAACTCCTTGATAATATGATGGTTAATTACTCTGAATGACACACTGAGAGAGCTCCACATGGTAAGAAGGTAAATTCTGTTGAAGAAACCTCCTCTTTGAGTGATAAGATAGATGTTATTATGGCTATGCTTGTTAATGGGAAAGCTCCTTTAGATCCAAACACTATTCCCTTAGCCTCTTTGGTTGCTCAAGAAGAGCAAGTTGATGTGAACTTCATTAGAAACAACAATTTCAACAACAAGGCATGTAGGAATAATTTTGGTGGTAACAACAATTATAGGCCTTATCCTCCTAATAATGGCAATACCTATGGAAACTCCTACAACAATGCTAGAAGTGCCCCCTCTGAACTTGAAGTCATGCTCAAATACTTTATTAGTAAACAAACCACTTTCAACAAGACTATAGAGGAAAAGATTTTAAATGTTGAGAAAAATATTTCCTCTTTGTCTGAAGCTCAGTCCTCTTTGATTAATAAAATGGGTGCTAAACCTGAAACCATGGAAAGTACCTTTGCTGCTACTCATGCCATACAAGTTACTATTGATGAAAATGTTAGACTGTTATCTCAACTTCATGCTAAGTGGGAAAGGGAAGCTAAAATTGATAGAAACAATAGTGTGTGCACCATCACCACCACCCATATGGATGCCACTAAACCACAAGAAGTCCCTATTCCTCCTCCTACAATGCCTAAGCCTAATGAGTCTACTACTAGCAATGCTAAGTTTGATTTTGATCTTGATGGTTGCAATATTTCTGAAGTGATTATGTTCTTGCAAAAGCTTGCTAGAAGTCCTGATGCTAGTGATATGCATGTTGCTTTCACCAAACACATTACAGATGCTCTTGTTAAAATTAAGGAAGAGAAGTTAAAATACAAAGCTTCTATTCCTAGGAAAATAGAAGATAGTTGGGAACCCATTATTAATATGCAAGTGAATGACTTTGATCTCAAAGCTTCATGTGATCTTGGTTCTAGTGTCCCTATTATGCCTAGGAAGATTTATGAAATGCTTGATTTGCCATCTTTGGAAGATTGTTATTTGGATGTCCCACTTAATGACAATGCTAAGAAGAAACTCATGGGAAGTGTTAATGATGTTCTCATTATGGTTAACAATGCGTATGTCCCTATTGATTTCTATGTTTTGGATATTGAATACAATGCTTCTTGTCCTATTACTTTGGGAAGACCTTTTCTTAGAACTGTTGGTGCCATCATTGATATGAAAGAATGCACCATTAAATATCAATTTCTATTCAATAAAGGTATTGAACACTTCCTATGATGAGAGATAAGTTGCTTTTTGCTCCTCTTTTGAAAGCAAGGTTTGATGTTAATGCTTCTTCATTTGAAAATACTTGATTTCTTGCTTCTTGTGCCTAACTTAAAGGCGTTAAAGAAAAGTAAGATAACCCAAGAGTTTCCTTGAGTCTTGTAAGTTATTACTTCAGTAATGACCTCTCCTTATACTTTTTTTTGATTTTTGTGCCAAGAATGACCTCTAATGAGAGGGAAGTAAGATTTGGGGAGTTGCTGTCCCAAAACAGATTTCTGTCCTCCACCATAAAAATTCATGAGGAGTCTCTATAAGTCGGATTGAGCTGAAAATTTACGAATAAATCCCCCAGTATGTTAGATAACTTTATTTAGTTTTACACTTTTTGATTTGAGCAACATAAGGTCTAAGAAAAAATCGGTTTCTACCTGCTGGTCTGTTTTGACAGATTTCTGCCATTATTTGCATTTGCTTCTTATTGATTCTTTTTGGGTTCTTTTTGGGAAATTGAGATTTTTTAAGGAGTTGCTATAGTAGCTTGTGTTTTTAGTGAATTTTTTTGCTGTTCTAAAGCTAAGCCCAATGTTATATTATCTTTTGAATACACTAATGTTGCTAATGAAGATTGTGTGAAGTTTTGTATGAAAGAAACAATTTCAGGTGTAGAGAGATAATGATGTAATAAGATGAAGAATGTACAAAAGCTCAAGATTGGGGATGCCACCCCAGTGTCACCCCAAAAAATATCCAAGAGGTACAAGCGTCAAGGCTTGGGGATGCCCAAGGCATCCCCTTCTTCATCAGTAAAAAGCTCAGGTCTTTCTAGACACTTCGTTTTTATTGTTTCATGCACTATTGTGTTGTTCTTGGAGCGTCTTAGTTTTCGTTTGCTTTGCTTAGTTTTTTAGTTTGCTTGAATAAAGTAGTTTGGACCCCCATTCTCACTTTGTTGTTTCAAATAAGTTAATTGGTGTTGGAAAGGAGTAGAAAGTTCTTGATTAAAAGTGCAAGAGGAGCTTGCATTGACTGTGACTTAGACTTTAGCATGACATGATAGGTGTTGTTTTGACCTTATGTTTAGTAATTATTGCTGTAGCATGACTTGTTCCAAAAAATTGGGATTGCTTAGTGTGCCTTGAAAGAATTATGCTTTGTTTTAGCATGCAAAAGCATAGTATTGTGGTATTCTCCTTTGATGTTTTGTTTGGATTGACTTGGAACATGATCACACCATGTTATGACTATTAACAAGTCACCATAGCCTCTATGATCATTTTGTCCTTGACTTGTAGTACCACTCTATGTTTTGATTAGTAATATTTTGTCGCTCTGCATGATTATGGTTATTTTGCTCTCTTAGTTGGTTGCTCCCAGTCTTTTGCTAGCCTCCACTTGTATGATTAAGTTCTACTCATGCTTCCAACTCCCAAGAAACCAAGTTATTCCAAAGTGTCCACTATAAATTCCTATGCATGGTGTGTTACACCATTCCAAGTATATTCTTGTTTTCAGCTATCTTCCAATTAAAAAGTTTTTTGTTATGTGAAAACTTAGTGATTAAAGCCCTCACAAACTTGATGGCACACTTTATATTATTTTCTCCTAATAAACTTGAACCATTGTGTCATCTATGTTGTATATGCTTGCACTTATACGTTGGAATTAGCAGAACCATGTTTTCATGGGGAACGTTTTCAACATTGCACTTGTACTTTGTACACAGTTGATATCATGCTCTTTTGTCTATGGATGTCGCTGGTGTGAAATAAAAAGGGAGCTTGTAAGTCCATGGAGTTATGTATTTTGTGTTAGAGAAACGCCTGGGCCGCTAGCCTAAGCCATGCCTAATCATGGTGGAAACTTGCAGCATCACCATAATGAGCATGCTGTGAAGCATCCTCAATAAAAAGCTATGCACATAGTAAATAAAAAGATCACTGAGATGCTCATTGTCTGCTTGCCTTGTCATTTTGGTTATGGGATAGCTCCTGTACCATGTGCAAAGGGTACCCCATTGGCGGTTCTCTATGATACGCATGTACTTACTATGATAAGAACTTACAGGTGACTGAAGTTGAGTAGCATGAGGTGTGGCCCTCGTATTCAAGGGACTTGATATTGCCAACTTATACTTTGTCAAGCATATACTCCATAGTTAGTTCACTTTAACCTTAATCACTTCAAGATGCTTATGATAGGGGCAATGAGGGCTGAAAGCTAACAAGTACCATAATTTTTGGAAGCTCTTTTTGAAACTTGAAATCCCTGCTTCCCTTTATGAAGAGCCTTTCTTCCACTATTATATTGAGTCTCCACCTTCTACCTTTAGGCACCAGTTAAGAGAGCATAATTTCCATTCTTAGTTCTATGTGCATTGTCGCAAAACTTATTGATTGATGCATATTTTTGATATTGCTTGTTCTTGAACTATTTGTATCTAGTCACCCTTATGAACTTTGAAGGTGTCATATGCATCTGTTTGCTACTCCATGAGGGACAAGCTGAATGCACTATGCCATGTTTTCTGTATGTGAAACAAACAAACGTTTTTCAATTCGTGTTATTCATGATCTTTGTTTGTAGCCTTTCATGTTGCATGCATAGTTACTTTGTCTTATTGTTAGAACTCCATCTTTCATGCACATGTTTAGAGTTCTTTGATCTCAGCTTTCGATGCTTGCAAATGGTTTGGTCTTGGTTTTGATGGTGCATGTCACCTCAAAAATTATTCTTTTATCACTTACCTACTCGAGGACGAGCAGGAGTTAAGCTTGGGGATGCTTGATACGTCAGAAACGTATCTATAATTTTTGATGTTCCATGCTTGTTTAGTATCTACTTTGCGTTGCTTTGTCCACACTTTGAGGTGCTTTTTACATGTTTTCTGGTACTAACCTATTAACAAGTTGCCACAGTGCCGGTTGTCTGTTTTATGTTGTTTTTGGTTCCAGAAAAGCTAGTAAGTAAATATTCTCGGAATTGGACGGGACAAAAGCCAAAGTCAATATTTCACCGAGGAGAACATGGAGTCTAGAGGAGAGACGAAGGGGCGCCATAGGGCAGCCCCCCCCCCAGGCGCGGCCTAGGGTGGGCCCGCACTTGGGAAGGGTGTGGGCCCCCTGGCCGCCTCCCAGCCTCGCCTCTTCGCCTATAATAAGCCCCCGATGCCTAAACCCTAAGTACCCGATCAATATTCCACGAAACCATCTGTAGCCGCTGCCACCATCGTCCCTAGATCAGGGGGATCTGAATCTCTTCTCGGCACCCTGCCGGAGGCCTTCTTCTTCATCATGCCAGCCTCCGGTATGAAGCGTGAGTAGTTCCACCTTAGACTACGGGTCCATGTAGTATCTAGATGGTTGTATCTCCTCCTTTGTGCTTTCATGTCTAGATCTTGTGAGCTCCATTCATGATCAAGATTTCATCTATTTGTAATCATGCATGTTGTGTTTGCGGGGATCCGATGGATATTGAGATTACTATGTCAGATTGATTAATCGTTTTGTCTTATTGATTCTATCATGTCTGTGTTGTTTGTGATCTTGCATGCTCTCCATTGTTAGTAGCTATCTTGGACAAGTAGTTGCTAGTGACTCCAAGAGGGGGTATTTATGCTCGATAGTGGGTTCATGCCTCTACTTAATCAAGGGAAGTGACAGAAATCTCTACGGTTGTAGATGTGTTGTTGCCACTAGGAAGAAAACAATGGTCTCTTGTTCATGGTACAAGTGGATTGTTTACCTTACACACTTTGCTTAAAGCAGTTGTCTGTTGCTTGCAACTTAATACTGGAGGGGGTTCGGATGATAACCTAAAGGTGGACTTCTAGTCATAGATGCAGTTGGATGGCGGTCTATGTATATTCTTGTATTTCCCAATCGAATCGCATAGGATCTTTGTGTCTAGTATTGCATTGTTATGCCTTGCTCAGTTGTGTCAATTGCCTTGTTGTAATTTGTTTACCCAGCATGCCATGTTTTTTTATCTAAGGCGAACACCTCTAGTGAACTATGGACCCCCGTCCAGTCTTTACCATTGATACATCTTCCATTGTTACTGTTTACTTGCTGCAAACCATCATTACCTTCCACACCATACAGTTAATCCTTTGTTACAGCAACCGGTGAGATTGACAACCTCACTATTAGTTGGGGGAAAGTCTTGAGTTTGTGTTGTGTAGGTTTCCACGTTGCTCGCAACACCTGTGTGATGTTTCCTTCCTCCTATTGGCAAGATAACCTTGGTTTCTTACAGAGGGAAAACTTGCTGCATCATACCTTCCTCTTGGGGTTTCCCAACAAAGCATTCACCACGCAACAACCTCGCAACCTAATCCTTTGACTTTGAGATAATACATAATTGTCGTTACTGGAGGGGGCCTTGATGGTATCAAGTATCAAGCCGTAAAAGAGTGATAAAAAGGTACCAATCAGGTTTTCTGAAGGGACGTGTTGAGGACTATGTATCTAGACCAGGATTTTCCAATCCAAGTAACGGATATATACACGTGGCCAACTCAGTGACGTTGCATTAACGAAGCTTGTGAAAGGATACATATGTCGCCTAGAGCGGGGGGTGAATAGGCGATTAAAACTTTTCCGAGAGTGGCTCAACAAAGGCGGAATTAAACTAGCGTTTACTTTGTTAAGCACAAAACCTAGGACAATCTAGGGTTCACCTATATAAAGTGCATAAGTAAGAGCTCGGGTATAGAGATAGCAAGATATATACTTCAAGCAAGACAAACAACTATGCTAAGCAAGACAAACAACTATGTGATAGCAAGATATATACTTCAAGCACGAAGGCTATCACAAAGTAAAGTGCATAAGTAAGAGCTCGGGTATAGAGATAACCGAGGCACACGGGGACGACGGTATTTTACCGAGTTCCTCCTAAGCACCTACGTCACAAAAGGCCTCCCTTATTATCCGGTGAATCTCACCCCAATGGGATCGATCCACACTTCCACTATAGGTGCACTTGTCGGTGGCAAATCGAAACCTCTCACAAGGTTGGGGGACTTCTCCACAACTTAATTGGAGGCTCCCAACAAACGCCACCAAGGCCACAACCTGCAACACCAACAAACCATCTAGGGTTCCAAGTACCCAAGAGTAAAAAGCTTCTCAACTTTCACTCACCAAGTCCTCCGAGAAGAACTCAAACCGATGCACCAAATGCAAGAGGCAAGAACACCACAAAGATGCTCCAATCCCTCACTCTCAAGTTCCAACAAAGCTACCAAGGGCGACTTATTTTAAGCTTATTGGGGTGCTTCTAGGTGTCAAACCGAAGAAGCCTAAAAGAACTCTCCAACTTAACAACCGCTTATTTCTACCGAGAAGCGAGGAGACCTGCAAATTCCAGAATCTCGTCGAACCCGGTTTCCCGAGCTTCTGGCTGAGACAGCCGGGGCGGTACACAGATTCACCCCTCCGGTTAATTAGAATTTACAGCACAATGCCACTCCATAGAGCAGCCCGCTGAGACACAGAGAAAAAAAGAAAAAAAAGATAACTCATGATCACCCCGACAGGCGACTCCTCCCACAGTCCTGCATCGAGGTTGCTCTCTATCGGCGCGCCCCCGACGCTACCCCGTCGTGGTTGCTCTCTGCCGGAGCGCCGCCGGTGCATTCCGTGTTCCTCCCCGTCCTTCATCGTGCACGCCGCCGGTGCATCCCGCAGTCCGCCCTGTCCCTCGTCGCGCGCGTCGCCGACGCATCTCGTGGTCCACCTCATCCCTCGTCGTGCGCTCGCCCCCACCCCCTCCCCTAGGCGCTCACAGCCACTTCCGCCCACGCCTCTTCACCCGCAGCACGGATCGATATGGTGCCGATAGCCAAGATCTTCGATCCGCCGCCACCGGCTAGGATCTCGACCGCTCGATCGATGACGACCTCCAGTTCTTGCATTCGTTGGCACCATAGACTGCTCCCAGTTCATCATTTTGGTCAAATTGTCCTACTAGTCTATACATGTGAATGGGAGTGTTATTTGTAATTTTATTTCCACAGCTTGATCCATCAATATTTCATGGATTAAGGTTACATTGCTCAGATCATAATTTCTATCCAGAATGTGTCGAATTTATCACATACGTGTCCATGTACCGAGTGCACTAGTCATGTAATTTTTTCATTCAATTATAGCACTGTCGTATCCCTAAAAATAGCATATCCATGTAACATCACTTAATTAAGACAAAAATCTAATTTTGGGGCATTATAGACATTTCAAAACTCAACACATAAAATAAGCCATATTCATAAGCCTAAAAGAAGTCTCTCATACAGTTTCTAGTAGCTTCTTCTCACCACAATTTTTCTCCACCGTTTTCCATAAGCTGGCTTCTGCATAAGCAGGAGCCCAAAAAAAGTCCCCCTAAAGCTATTGATGGAACAAGAGAGGAAGAACACAAAGAGGGACAAAAAATTCCTCAAAATCTAGATCCCCAAAGATACACTCACAAAGATATGTTTTGGTTTGGTCAAAACATGGATCTAGATCTCCTCTCTCATCCACTCAAATATGGGAAAGAATCATTAGATGTGAAGAGATTAATCAAGCTTTTAGAGTAAGAGAAAATGGGGGCAAATCTAAGACTAATAAAAGAGGAAGAAGCAACCCAAACTAAAAAGGGAAAAAGGCTTAAATAGATGCCCTAGAAAATCTAGATGTTGGGGCACTTTTTCAGTCTGGGCCAGTAGTACCGAATCATACCGGTACTACCGGACCGAACAAACAAAGCGAGCGAGCGAAAAAAGGAAACGGGGCGATGACGCGGGTCAACGCACGCGCGAGCGAAGGAGCCAGCCAGGTGTGGGTGCGCGAGAGCGAGAATCGCAGTGGCATAGGGAGCTGGGTCGTAGGCGCGCGAGCAGAAGGCCCAGCAGTCAAGCGGGCGATGCCAGCGAGCGGAGCCAAGCGCGCGCGGGAGGAAAGCAAGCGGGCAAGCGCGCGCATAGAGAGAATCGGGGCGGACGCGTGATGCGAGGAAAGCTGGCGCGCGGGAGTGAGCGGGGTCAGCAACGGCTCCGCAAGCGAGTCTGGTCAACGCAGCGAAAAGCGCGTATGGCGCGATCGGAGCGCCGGGCGAGGAAGGCCCGGAGGGAGCTAAGTTGAGGCTAAGCTGGGCGAGCCGGATGGGCCGACCATGTGCCGCCTACCCGGGATACTACGTCCGTCCGTAGAACCGATGCTGATTGATGCGGGCCGGTCGAGGGCGGCGGGCCAAAACAGAGTGTCGGTACTAGGCCGAGTAGTGCAGACACCCCGATATGACCCCAAGAAACAATTTTCCTTTTTATTTTCAAACCAAATATGAGGCAGATTCAAACGGTCATAACTTTTGATTGGTAACTCCGATCGACCCGATTCCAATTGCATTGGAAAGAGGACGACATGAAAATATAGGTTATCACCAAGTGAGAAAGTATCAAGTAGAATAATGTGAGATACCGCACTTGGTGAGAAACCGGAAAGCCACCAAGATCAAAATCGTAACAAGATACAAACGGAAGACCTGATTTTGATGAACAAGAGCTTGTTATGGAGATTACCACAAGCTCTAAATCCTCACATGGATAAGACCAAATAACAACCAGATATGATGATACAAGTATGCAAAGGTTTGAGCTCTCTCCGAACGATATGATCGAGTTACTCATTCAAGAGCCCCTCTTGATAGTACGGTTATCTATCCTAAATCCGGTCTCCCACACACAACATGAGACCGACAAAAGAGAAAAACTATCAAGATTATACCTTTGCCTTGAGCGTTCCACATGAGCTCGATGTAAACGAACTTTACCTTCTCAAGATGGAACGCCTTTCTTGATTCATCATCATCGATCCATGATCACCGAGGATGGCAAGCATCAAACATGAGATCTTCTATAGATGGCCCATTTTGAGCTTGCACAACACATCTTCTTCTGATTTCATCTATCTTGAATCCAACACATGCTCCAAGAAATGCCAATGGACAATTCCTACAAGTACAACTTAATACACACATTAGTCCATAAATATTGTCATTAATTACCAAAACCACACATGGGGGCCCACATGTTCTTTCAGCTTGGAAGCGTATGACTAGGTCATGTAATCCAACAACACGGGAACGAGTAAACGAGTTCATCGGTAACAAGATCGAACTAGGTATGGAGATACCGAAGATCAAATCACTGATGAACTAGGTATCAAGTGGCAAAGGGAGTGGGACGCGACGTTGAAGGTTCAAGCGATGAGATTCGTGAAACGCGCGGGGATCATTGTGGGCATCTAGGTACCGCTAATGATCAATGATGCGAGAGGGGTCTCGGTCATGTCCGGAGTGTTTATGAACCAAAGAGTGGAACACTTAAGTGTAGGGACGCATAGGGATTGATCCGGCACCACAGGAGAAATGACAGAGAGAGAAACCGAAAAAGTTTTGTGTTGGACCTGATGTTGATCGGAGGGGTCTAGAAGGACTTCCGGAGCGAAAGATATAATAATATATGTGTTTCTATAATAATTAATTGAATTAATAACAAAACATATTATATTATTTTATGTTTAAAGGCAGCCATGACTAATGGGCCTCACCCGAAGGGGAGGTCCAAGAGGGCAAGGCGCATGAGAGGAGTGGCCACCCTGCCTAGCCCTAGTGGTCTGCCCGCCTGGGTCCTACCTAGGGCTGGAGGTTCCCCTTGGTGGCTGCCGGATTAGTCCCACACCGCTTACCCCTTGGGAGATGGCCCTCCCCTCCTACTATAAATAAAGGGGCACCCCCTCCCCTTTGAGGCATCCCATTCTCTCCTCTCTCTCTCATTTTTCTTAGAATTTTCTCCGTAAGATTGGATAAAATTTTGAGGGACTTGGTTTCTCCACCTCCTCACTACCGTCATGTGCTATTCGGTTCGTATTCTTTCTTCTTTCGCTGCTCGGCTAGATCAGAGCCCAGGAGACGCCACCTACACCAGACGTGTGTAGAACTTCGGAGGCGCCACACTTGGGGCACTTCGAGCTCGACACTTGGAGAGATGAGTTGTTCATATTTATCAACATACACCTACCTGCATAAGGCATACCACGGTCTTCAATGGTATGAATACTGTTTCCCTCTCCGTTACTTATGTCTACATAGAATAGATCTTGGTTATTGTGTTCGCATAGTTAGAATTTTTTTTGTTTTCTGCTGCAAAACCCTACATTGGAGATGGTAAGCAAAACACCTCACCATAGAAAAGTCCCACTGTCTTCCACGACTCGTTTTTTGTTCCGATCAATTGGATGATCCATGTCAAGACGACCTCTGATATGTTGGAAACGTATCTATAATTTTTGATGCTCCATGCTTGTTTAGTATCTACTTTGCTTTACTTGTCTACACTTTGAGGTGCTTTTTACATGTTTTCTGGTACTAACCTATTAACAAGTTGCAACAGTGCCAGATGTATGTTTTCTGATTTTTGGTTTCAGAAAAGTTAGTAAAGAAATATTCTCGGAATTGGACGGGACGAAGGATAAAGTCAATAACTTTCTGTGGGGAACAAGAAGTTCATAGGAGAGCTGGAGGGGCTGGCCAGGGGGGACAGACCCACCCCAGGCCCAGGGCAGGTGGGCCCGCGCCTGGCTAAGGTTTGGCGACCATGGTCGCCTCCCGGACTCGCCCCTTCGCCTATAAGAAGCCCCCGATGCAGAAACTCTCAGTACCCGATCAGAAATCCAAGAAACCGTCTGTAAACGCCGTCACCATCGTCCCTAGATCAGGGGGATCTGAAGTTCTTCCAGGCACCCTGTAGAAGGGGAGATCATCCTAGAGGCCTTCTCTCCGGTATGATTCGTGAGTAGTTCCACCTTGGACTATGGGTCCATGTAGTAGCTAGATGGTTGCATCTCCTCCTTTGTGCTTTCATGAATAGATCTTGTGAGCTCCGTTCATGATCAAGATCTAATCTATTTGTAATCATGCATGTTGTGTTTGCGGGGATCCGATGGATATTGAGATTATTAAGTTGGTTTGATTAATGGTTCTATCTTTATCATTCTATCATGTCTGTGTTGTTTGTGATCTTGCATGCTCTCTATTGCTAGTGGTTATCTTGGCCAAGTAGTTGCTAGTGACTCCAAGAGGGAGTATTTATGCTCGATAGTGGGTTCATGCCTCTAGTTTCCAAGGGAAGTGACAGAAATCTCTTCGGTTGTAGATGTGTTGTTGCTACTAGGGAGAAAACAATGGTCTCTTGTTCATGGAACATGTGGACTGTTTACCTTACACACTTTGCTTAAAGCAGTTGTCTGTTGCTTGCAACTTAATACTGGAGGGGGTTCGGATGATAACCTGAAGGTGGACTTCTAGTCATAGATGCATTTGGATTACGGTCTATGTATATTGTTGTATTGCCCAATCAACTTCATAGGATCTTTCTAGCTAGTAATTGCATTGTTATGCCTTGCTCAGTTCCTATCAATTGCCCCGCTGTAATCTGTTTACCCTTCATGCCATGTTGTTTATCTAAGGAGAGCACCTCTAGTGAACTATGGACCTCGGTCCAATATTTACCATTGATACATCTTCCACTATTACTTGTTTACTTGTTGCAAACCATTATCTTCCACACCATACGTTTAATCCTTTGTTACAGCAAACCGGTGAGCTTGACAACCTCACTGATTCATTGGGGCAAAGTCTTGAGTTTGTGTTGTGCAGGTCTCCACGTTGCCAGCAACACCTGTGTGACGTTTCCTTCCTCCTACTGGTTCAATAACCTCGGTTTCTTACTGAGGGAAACTTGCTATTGTGTTTGCTTCATACCTTGCTCTTGGGGTTTCCAACGAAGCGTTCCACGACAAGTATTGGGCGCCATCAAGCTAATTTTTGGCGCCGGTGCCGGGGAGGCTAAGGACGTCTTCACTAGGGGAGTCCTTCACTTCCTTTCTCTTTACTTTGTTTTTAGTTTGCTTTGTTTCTTTTGCTTGGTTTTGTTTGCCTCTTTACAAAAAACCCAAAAAAATTAGTCTAGCTTGGTTTGCTTTCTTTATTAAAAAACACAAAAAAAATTAGTTCCTGCTCTAGTTGCCACCCTGTTCTAGCTCACCATGTTGCTCCCCAAGTTCACCCAAAAAGACCTTGCAATAGGTAGTGGTTCCATAATTGGGAAAGATAATATTGAAGAATTATTTAATTATGTTAGCAAGCATGAGGATATTGAGGATAAATCTATAGCAGAGCTTGCTCCGAATTATGAAATTTCTTCAGCTTCTTTAGTTCATATGTTGGACGCTAGGTTTGTTAGCCTTAACCCCTTCATGCAATTCTTATTCCTAAAACTAAAAGAAGAGAATAATGTTGAAAAAAAGGGAATTCATCCTAGAAACTTTATCAAAAGAATTCCATGATGTTGCTAGGGAGGCCAAAAAGGTTTTTGAACGTTTCAATATGCTAGGTTCAAGTGTAGATGTTGTGGGTATTTCTGATAAAACTAATCCTAGAGAGGAATTCAATATACCCATACCCTATAAGCTTGTTGGAATGCATGAATCCTTTGAAAATAACTTCGATTGGATTCCCGTGAAAATCTTTTTGATGAAGGTAGTAGACCAAAGAGAGATGAGAAAGGATCCAACAAAACCCATTTGGATGATATACCTTTCATAGCTGAAGAATTTGCAAGATTTGATGTTAATGCTTCCTCATTTGAAAATACTTGATTCTTTTTGCTTCTTGTGCCTAACTTAAAGGCGTTAAAGAAAAGTACTTGTTGGGAGATAACCCAAGAGTTTCCTTAAGTCTTGGAAGTTATTACTACTATAATGACCTCTCCTTATCCTTTTTGTTTGCTTTTTGTGCCAAGAATGACCTCTAATGAGAGGGAACTAAGATTTAGGGAGTTGCTGTCCCGAAACAGATTTCTGTGCTCCACCAAAAAACTCGTGAGGAGGCTCTGTAACTCGGATTGAGCTCAAAATTTACGAATAAATCCCCCAGTATGTTGGCTGACTTTAGTTAGTTCAACACTTCTTTATTTGAGCAACAGAAGATGTTCAAAAAAATTCGTTTCTACCTGCTGGCCTATTTTGACAAATTTCTGCCATTAATTGCATTTGCTTCTTATTGATTCCTTTTTGAGATATCTTTAGGTAAATTGAGTTTCTTTGAAGGAGTTACTACAGTAGCTTATGTTTTTAGTGAAAAGCCTTGCTGTTCCAAAGCTTTGCCAGTGGTCTAATATCTTTTGAATAAGCTAATGTTGCTAATGAAGATTGTGTGAAGTTTTGTATGAAGGAAAAATTTCAGGTGTAAAGAGAGAATGATGCAATGAGATGAAGAATGGACAAAAGCTCAAGCTTGGGGATGCCACCATGGTGTCACCCCAAGAAATATCCAAGAGGTATAAGCGTCAAAGCTTGGGGATGCCCAAGGCATCCCCTTCTTCATCAATAAAAAGCTCAGGTGTGTCTAGACACTTCACTTTTATTGTTTCATGCACAGTTGTGTTGTTCTTGGAGCGTCTTAGTTTTCGTTTGCTTTTCTTAGTTTGTTTAGTTTGCTTTAGTAGTTTGGACCCCCGCTCTCGCTGTGTTGTTTTACAAATAAGTTTGCTTGGTGTTTGGAAAGGAGTAGTAAGTTCTTGCTTGAAGTGCAAGAGGAGCTTGCATTGACTGTGACTTAGACTTTAGCATGACATGCTAGGTGTTGTTTTAGCATTATGATTAGTGATTATTGATGTAGCATGTCTTGTTCCAAACAATTGGGATTGCTTAGTGTGCCTTGAAGAAATTATGTGTTGTTTTAGCATGCAAAAGCATAGTATTGTGGTATTCTCCTTTGATGTTTTGCTTGGGTTGACTTGGCACATGCTTACACCATGTTATGACTATGAACAATTCACCATTAGCCTCTATGATCACTTAGCACTTGACTTGTAGTACCACTCTTTGCTTTGATTAGTTTGCTTTGTTGCATTGCATAATTATGGCTATTATTGCTCTCTTAGTTGGTTGCTCGTAGTCTTTTGCTAGCCTCCACTTGTATGAGTAAGTTCTACTCATGCTTCCAAATCCCAAGAGACCAAGTTATTCCAAAGTGTCCACTATAAACTCATATGCATGGTGTGTTACACCATTCCAAGTATATTATTGTTTTCAACTATCTTCCAATTAAAAACTATTTTGTTATGTGAAAACTTAGTGATTAAAGCCCTCACGAACTTGATGGCACATTTTATTATTTTCCCCTAATAAACTTGAACCATTGAGGCAACTTTGTTGTATATGCTTGCACTTATAAGTTGGGATTAGCAGAACCGTGCTGTCACGGGGAACGTTTTCAACATTGCACTTGTACTTTTTGTACTTCGTTGATATCATGCTCTTTTGTCTATGGATGTTACCGGTGTGAAATGAAGTATAAACTTGTAAGTCCATGGAGTTTGTATTCTGTGTTAGAGAAACGCTTGGGACGCTAGCCTAAGCCATGCCTAATCATGGTGGAAACTTGCAGCATCACCATAGTGAGCTATCTATGAAGCATCCTCAATAAAAAGCTATGCACATGGTAAATAAAAAGATTTCTAAGATGCTCATTGTCTGCTTGCCTTGTCATATTCGTTATTGGAAAGCTCCTGTACCATGTGCAAGGGGTACCCATTGGCGGTTCTCAATGATATGCAAATACTTACAGTGACAAGAACTTGCCTGGGCCCTAAGTTGAGTATCCATGAGGTGTAGCCCTCATAGTCAAGGGACTTGAGATTTCCAACCTATACTTTGTCAAGCATATACTCCAGCTTTGCCACTTTAACCTTAACCACTTAAATATGCTTATGATAGGGGAAATGAGGGCTGAAAGCTAATAAGTACCATAATTTTTGGAAGCTCCTTTTGAAACTTGTAATCCCTGCTTCCTTTACAAAAAGGCTTTTCTTCCACCATTATTTGAGTCTCCACCTTCTACCTTTAGGCACCATTAAGAGAGCATAGTTGTCATGATGTGTGCAATGTTCCAAAGCTTATTAATTGATGCATATTGTGTTATTACTTGTTCATGTGCTATCTGTTTCTAGTCACCCTTGTGAACTTTGAAGGTGTCCTATGCATCTATTTGCTACTCTATGAGGGACAAGCTGATTGCCACTATGCTATGTTTTTTGCATGTGAAACAAACAAACTTTTTTCAATGAATATTATTCATGATCTTTGTTTGTAGCTTGCCATGTTGCATGCATAGTTACTATGTCCTACTGTTAGAACTCCATATTTCATGCACATGTTTAGAGTTCTTTGATCCCAGCTTCTAATGTTTGGAAATGGTTGGATCTTTATTGTGAGGGTGCATGTCACCTCAAAAATTATTCTTTTTATCACTTACCTACTCGAGGACGAGCAGGAGTTAAGCTTGGGGATGCTAATACGTTGGAAACGTATCTATAATTTTTTGATCCTCCATGCTTGTTTAGTATCTACTTTGCTTTACTTGTCTACACTTTGAGGTGATTTTTACATGTTTTCTGGTACTAACCTATTAACAAGTTGCAACAGTGCCAGATGCCTGTTTTCTGCTGTTTTTGGTTTCAGAGAAGTTAGTAAAGAAATATTCTCAGAATTGGACGGGACGAAGGACAAAGTCAGTAACTTTCCGTGGGGAACAAGAAGTCCAGAGAAGAGCCGGAGGGGCTGGCCAGGGGGGCCTGACCCACCCAGTCTTGAGGCGGGTGGGCCGTGCAGCTAGGGTTTGCGACCACCTGGTCGCCTCCCGGACTCGCCCCTTCGCCTATAAGAAGCCCCCGATGCAGAAACTCTCAGTACCCGATCAGAAATCCATGAAACCGTCTGTAGCCGCCGTCACCATCGTCCCTAGATCAGGGAGATCTGAAGTTCTTCCCGGCACCCTGCCGGAGGGGAGATCATCCCAGAGGCCTTCTCTCCGGTATGATTCATGGGTAGTTCCACCTTGGACTATGGTTCCATGTAGTAGCTAGATGGTTGTATCTCCTCCTTTGTGCTTTCATGTATAGATCTTGTGAGCTCCGTTCATGATCAAGATCTAATCTATTTGTAATCATGCATGTTGTGTTTGCGCGGATCCGATGGATATTGAGATTATTAAGTTGGTTTGATTAATGGTTCTATTTTTATGATTCTATCATGTATGTATTGTTTGTGATCTTGCATGCTCTCTGTTGCTAGTGGTTATCTTGGCCAAGTAGTTGCTAGTGACTCCAAGAGGGAGTATTTATGCTCGATAGTGGGTTCATGCCTCTAGTTTCCAAGGGAATTGACAGAAATCTCTTTGGTTGTAGATGTGTTGTTGCTACTAGGGAGAAAACAACGGTCTCTTGTTCATGGAACATGTGGACTATTTACCTTACACACTTTGCTTAAAGCAGTTGTCTATTGCTTGCAACTTAAAAATGGAGGGGGTTCGGATGATAACCTGAAGGTGGACTTCTAGTCATAGATGCAGTTGGATTATGGTCTATGTATATTGTTGTATTGCCCAATCAACTTCATAGGATCTTTCTAGCTAGTAATTGCATTGTTATGCCTTGCTCAGTTCCTGTCAATTGCCCCACTGTAATTTGTTTACCCATCATGCCATGTTGTTTATCTAAGGAGAGCACCTCTAGTGAACTATGGACCCCGGTCCAATCTTTACCATTGGTACATCTTCCACTATTACTTGTTTACTTGCTGCAAACCATTATCTTTCACACCATACGTTTAATCCTTTGTTACAGCAAACCGGTGAGCTTGACAACCTCACTGATTCGTTGGGGCAAAGTCTTGAGTTTGTGTTGTGCAGGTCTCCACGTTGCCAGCAACACCTGTGTGACGTTTCCTTCCTCCTACTGGTTTGATAACCTCGATTTCTTACTGAGAGAAACTTGCTGCTGTGTTGCTTCATAACTTGCTCTTGGAGTTTCCAACGAAGCGTTCCACGACAAGTATTAGGCGCCATCAACCTCATATGATTGAAACCACTTTGTTGTGGTGCCACCAAATGCACCAAAAGACGAGTGTAATTTCTGTCCAAAGATATCTAATGTCACCCAGGCCACTGGCCACTGCTCTTCTCCACCCACCATTCCATCGGCGGTGAATCATCTTTCGCGATCCAATTGCGTTTTCCCCAAAAGGTGATGGTGCGAGCCATACCTCGCGGGAAACCACGCAACCTAGCAACAACTGTTGGAGGGATTGATGTAGCTGGTCACAAAGGGGGAAGGCCACCGGCATGGGAGTCTTTGCATTGCATCCTGTCTGAAATCTAACATCGGTTTTCTGCCACTAGTCAAGCAAATAAGCGGCAACCTTGTGGCGCTCTGGAGTTCCATACCTGATCCATACCTTCCACCCTTTTTGTAGCAGCAAAGAAGGCTTTGTAGGCCGAGCGTGAGGAATAGACCCCATCCTTATCCCATATCCAAATCATGATTTCATCTTTGTTGTTGACAAGTTATATCGTCAATATATAGTCCCACACTTGAAGAATCACTAAGTGCCTAGGCATTGAGGTTGGGTCCACAATCTCTAAGCCACACACTTTCCCGCAGTCCATCTCCGACAGTCCGTGACCACACTAAACGCCTTGGTACCACAACTAAAAAGGTTCAGAGCGAAGTCTTTGATCCTCCGTCCATGTAGCCATCTGTCCACCGAAAACATGGTTATATACCCTCTGCCCAGCTTGTGTATGTGGCATCCTCAAGGATTGCCATTGCCACATGTGGAATCTTATTGTTGAGAGATGTCCATGGTTTGGGTCATCCCTGTCTCCAGGATTTGGGGGCCCGGTGAGACTTACAAAATAAGACCTTAATTTTTGTTTAAAACTCAATAATTAGTAAAACAAATCATATGTTTTCTTAAATGTTCAACTTCATAATGTGCAATTCCCTACAATGTCTAGAAACATACCATGTAGTCATTTCAAAAGAGTAAACATAGTACTAAATTAATAAATAAATCTCATGTTCTATCAAAAAGCATACATCTAGTTTTTTGAAATAATACCTTTATGAATAAATTAACAAAATAATTTAGTTCCGGACTTGAGACTTTAGAGATAGGAATCAACGTGAGGGCTGGGAACGTACTAAGAGCCGGCCTGTCTGAGATTGATCTGCTGCAGTGCTCTGCTCGTGCTGCTTATGTGATCCTTTCCAAGCATGGAAGAGGATAGGATTTCAGAATTGTTGATGTTGATAAGTTGATTGATCTGCTGGGAGATCAGGGTACTTACTTGCTATGATGTTGATTATCTTGATTTGACGCAACTTGCTGCGAGATCAGGGCTAGTGCTAGCAGGTCCAATCCAAGCCTGGAAGATGAAGCTACATGGGCACGCCGGCCGGCCGGTGCAACGCGGCCGAGAAGAGAACGATGTGGTCACCTGGACGGGAGACGGTAAGCGGAACTGAAGGAGGCGAGGAGGACGTCGCGTCGATCACGGACTAGGGAGACGTATCGATCACTCTCCAATCGGGATCCACGCACACGAGCCACGATTAGAAAAAAACGAGCATCCAAAACTCCAGGTTATCTAAGGCTGGTCATGTTAGAGAGTAATAGAGATTAGTAACATACACAAGTTACTACTCTATGTTACTATCTTCATAGTGGAGAGTAACATATAAGTGGTGTCATGCAAAATATCATTTATTATATGATAGACTCATCTTACATTGGTAGATGTGATGTTACAGTAACTAAATATGTTATTTCATCCTTCTTTCTCTTCATTAATTCACTGTCACATAAGCAATTTCGCTGAGTTGGACACTTAGTTACTATTGAAGTTACTTACACTATGACCAGCCTAATTTCACCTAGTTAGGCCGGGCCTCGTCTACTGGGTTGCCGGTATTTGGGGGCCTCACAAAATTAGGGACCCTGTTCCATCGATCTTCTCGAACACACTCATCGACGGGGCTGGTTTAGATGCATCTTTCCTCTGAGGCCATGCCCGACGACATTGTAATGCTAGGTTCAATAGCTCCTCGGTATACCTTTTAACTAGTACCTTATGGAGAGGATTAATGACCTCATCCCTAGAAGTGTGGAGAATTATATGGGCAACAACAAAAGACCATGTATGCCTTAAGGTTTTCGGCATAAGGTTGTAAGAGGGTCAACTTTGGTATTTTATAGGATTCATGATAGACTGCATACATAAGTTTGTAAGAGGGTCAACTTTGATCTTTTATAGGATTCATGATAGACTACATACATAAGTTTGTAAGAGGGTCAACTTTAGTCTTTTATAGGATTCATGATAGACTACATACATAAGGTTATAAGAGGGTCAACTTTGGTCTTTTATAGGACTTATGATAGACTTCATACATAAGCATGGACGGATCCAGCATCCCTCCAACTCGGGCAGCCTCCTAGGCTTGCCGGCTTGCGATGCCTCGATCACATGATATTTTATAAACATTCGTTTAAAAATACTCTTTGTACGAAATTTTGTCTAGGCTTTTAGAGTTATATTTGGGTCCACTACTAGAAGAAGAGGTACATCATGGCCTATGTTGGACTTGCGCAAATATTTATCCATCATGGGGTTGCACTTTGTAGGAGAGTGGGTCCGGGTGGTGCAGTAAAATTAAAAAAGGTGTGGACGCAGCATTGGCCTTGGACCTGTGCAGCCGATGCGGTGGCACGGGGCCTGATTGCTAGGGGCCCCACCTAGAAACGCACATGCGCATGCAAATTGATCAATCGATTGGTTCAGTTGCTACTTGCTAGCAGCTCACCCATTCAGTCATGAATGTATCACAAATGAAGAAGAGTGCTATGTCTTGATCGCACCCTGATTTCTTCTATCAGTCTTCTTTTTGTTTTCATCGCCGCTCCCGATGAGTAATGAAGTTGATTTTCCTACTTTTTTTCATCTAGAAATAACTGATTTGAGTTTGTCTACGTTTGCATACATCTAGACGTATTTTAGTGTATAGATATATATGAATTTAGATAAATAAAAGTCAATTATTTTTGGATGAAGAGTATAAATATAACAAATACCTGTTTTAAGGTGTAATGGAGGAGTTGATTTTCCTATAAATCTGCCTCAGTCTGCAATGGTTTGTAGAATTCTCGGCTTCTCTAGGTGCCTTTTTTTAATAATTTGTGTATTTTTGTTTAATATAAATATTTGTAGATGACTTTGTGCAATACATAAAATCGAATAAGCAAACACCTCTATAATTGCTTACGTACATGCCCAAAAAAAAAATCTTGCACCGGGTCCCTAGCATGTCGGGGCCAGCCAGCATTGATTCCTAGGGTTTTTCTATATAAACAAAATTGGTTTTTTTCTATATAAACAAAATTGATATACTTTCTCTGATCCATATTAGTTGACTTTGATTTGTTAAAAATTAGATAAACCTATATATAAATAGCAGAAATGCTAGACTTACGGGTTGTTCCTTACGGAAAGAAACTTACGGGATTACATGGGAGCAGTTAACTGGTGGAAATTCTTTTGTCTTCCGTGATCTCAGGGGCAGAAATGCTCAGATTTTCTCCACGTTACCCCGTAAATAAATTCCGTAACATATAGGCCGTAAGTATAGTATTACTGTATAAATAGTGTCTAAATTTATTTAAATCTAGACAAACTTGAGTCAATTAATATGGGCCAGAGAAAGTACTTACAAAGTGTTGTTTTTTAGATGTATAGTGGTGTTGGTATTCGGAAAAGTATAATCATAGCGTTTTCTTAGAAAGAGAGTAAGTACAATGTTTTTTTCTTATGGAGAAGTCAACCGCTAAGGAAAATCCAACAGCCTGTGCTCAACGCGTTGGGTTCAAGGCCCATCCATTTGGATAGGCCCGCTAGCAGGCAGCCTACATACGTGCACGCTATAGATCATGGTGGATTAGACAACAGCATCCACTATTCTTCTCATTTACTCTTTTTTTTTCACTTTTTACCGCACGATGGATCGAATCAGAACCTTCCGTTGGCGACGACGATCGAGTCAGGCCGTTGGGATATCTTGTCACGAGAATCATATGCAGGAAAAGGCAAGCAAAATATCATCTTCCATCAGATGATCAGGCTGGTAAAATTGTTTTGGAAACAAGGAAAAGAAGAGGACGCATGTCTTTCTTGTCACCGTAGCTTTTCTCTAGCTAGCTCACCCAACTCCCTCTCGTCGTGTCTCTTCCAAGTGGACCTTATATCTCTGACATGCTCGGTCGTATGCATATACGCGCGTACACTGTCTCTCGTATGGTCGTGGTCTCGAGAGCGATCGACAGCCATAACAGAAAGGGTGTACGGCTACTTGTACGGCAGTAGATAACCTCGAGACATGGAAAAAGCTCAGGGTACCCGTGTGAATTAGCTGCGCTCCCTGAAAAAAGTACTCCAAAACATATAAAGAAGTACTCCCTCCCATTTTTTAATACTCAATTGGTCTTCAATTAGATGTCGAAGAGTTGTTTAGATTCACGTGTACCTATACATTAAAATATGTCTAAATACATATAAATCTAGACAAATCTCTGACATCTAATTCTAATTTTAGACAGAGGAGTATGAAACGTTTTGGCAAACTAAATTGCCAAAATATTTTATATTAGTGCACAGAGGATTGTAACATTTTGATTCTTTCTTAGTTTGCTTGCATATACTCCCTCCGTTTAGAAATATAAGATGTTTTAGGTTTGTGAAAGAGATATATCTAGACACCTTTTAGTGTATAGGTTCAAATGAATCTAGACACTAAAAGGTGTCTAGATACATCTCGTTCACAAATCTAAAACATCTTATATTTCTAAACGGAGGGAGTATATACTATTTTATTCTAAAATATAAGATGTTTTAGCCTTTTATAAAACGAGAGTACTTCCTCCATCCTAAAAAGAATGTCTCGAATTTTTCTAAATTTGGATAAGTCCATATATTAAATAGTGTTTAGATTCATGTGAATTTAGCCAAATCTGTGATATCCTTTTAGGACGAAGACAGTACTATATGGTTGCTTCAAATTATGTTCCCTATGTTATATGTTGGTTGGCTCGAATGAGTAAATTCAATTCATTTCACCGATTAACTTAAAGATTGACTCGGTTGTTCAACAGCTCAACCATCTGAAACAGCCTGTTCTGATATTTCCATTTTTTCGTTACATGCATGCAAGAACGAAGCAGCTAGATTAGTAGTAGATTTGTACAGTGCCGTTAGGTCATGTGTTTAGTCTTCCATGTGTATCAGCATTTATATTTCCAACGTAGGACGTCTTTTCACTGGATAAAAGCTAAACCCAGACGACGACAGTCTAACTAGCTACTACGAGACAAGAACAACCCCTCTCCCCCCTTCGACTTGATTTAACTTTTCACCCAGTCAGTGCAAGGAGAGAAATAAGTATCTTTTCTGACAGAGAATCTAAGTGCTCTCTCTCTATATATATCTCTCTGCATAACTGAGAGGGATTCATTTAATTACCTAGAAACTACAGGTAGCGACAATGACAAATAAAAAAGGCCTGCATGTTTTCCTCGAGGGCACTTTGCATGCATGGCTCTAGTGGAAGGACAACATATCATATCGCTTCAATCTGGCTGCGATTTTTTCTTGGTGATGCTATCAATTGAGCTATTAATGTCGTCTTTGTTGTGTTTGTTGTGAGTAATTACATCGATTTTACGCAAATATGCAAATATCTTGCAAATCATATTGCAATGTTTCTGTCTCTTTCCCTTTGGTTAATATGCTCCTTTTTATTTGTCACTTTTCCTTTGCTTTACAACTTCATAAAGTAAAACAATCAAGTTTCGAGTAATTTATAAGTGATTAGAACCTCCTTTGTGGAATACGTCACGCCTCATTTTTATGATCAGTTGTTTCTTTTTTTCACTTTGTTTATTTCCCTTCCGATCCCAAAAGTTGGCTCCAACCTTTTTATTCCTTTCCTTCCACATCTCTCTCCACGTGAATCGTGATGGCCAACACAATACAACTATATGCTGATCTCAGTATTCTTATTTATAGATCATAGAGGATGCACCCAAAACCATGACACGTTGACAATTCTCAGTTGTTTCTGAGGATGGATTAATTAGTAACATATTAATTAAATTCTAAACAAGTTCTGGTATACAATAATTGTCAACGCAGGAAGCAAGTATATGATCTGTTTCCGTCTCATGGCTGTCGCTACTCACAAGTGGTCTTTTATGGCTAGTGAGCTCAGATCATTTTACAAGTATTCAAATGATTATTTTTGAATGGGTTATTCAAATGATTATTATAAATATATTCACTAATAATCAACAAATATATGGATTACTCACTCCTTAATTCATAAAGCCTATACCTTCTAGTGTAAAATTATTGCGTTCTGAATATGCATGCTATGGATGTAACAAGAAACGCAGCATTCTGCTTAGTGGCATACTGCAGACTGCAGAAACAAAGTAGAAATCACAAGAGTTTTGCTTCACTCAGCAATTTATACATGATCATTTGAGAAAACTTAATCTCAAACATGCATAGAACTTTATTTTCATTGCGTCTGGAACATCATCAAGAACTTTACAGGCCTTCTTTACAACTTGATTTGCACGGCAGAGCTAAGCAATTGGCGACGAACACACGCACATGCTATAGCTAGCTACAGCAGCAGTACAGCGATATAGCTGTAAACCAAGCGTGTGCGTCCTTTGCTGTCAGCCCAACGCTCAACACAAAATCGATTGCACGTCGATCATCCCCTGAAAATGTAGATAATTGCCCCTGGAAGCTTTTCCACAGGTCATATGTGTTCGTCCAGTCCCATACATTCCATGCATTATCAACCTTTTTAGACATCGAGCAACCACTAATATATGAGAAGGTCGACATATTTCATTCAACAATAAGTGGATAGATTTTTGCATTCTACGAAAGTATTTAAGTAACAGTTTCGAAGAAAACAGTGCAACCTTTTCCGCACATGTTCTTAACCTTTTATAGCATGTTATAGAGCCTTTAAAACGTTCTGTAGGATTTAAATATATTGATATGTTGAGCAGTGTATACATGTAAGTTATTAGTTATATTAGGCTAGGCTAGATTACCAATGGATAATCTAACTAAACACAATCAGTTCGTTAAAAAGGTATTTTGTCAGGCATAGAAGGACACTAATTGCCTACATAATGTAGTCCAATCAATAACCACTGAGCTGACATCGCCAATAATTGATACAGCCCGGGGTGTCTTGATGTGTTATTTCTTAACCCTTGTTGTACAAGGACCACATAGCCGGACCAATTTTTTATCTTCAATATCCAATATATCGAGGCCTTTTTTATTCACACGATTCAAAGAACGCATGAATAGAAATGCAATGTTTAAATGTCATGCCTAGTCCAATCCTATAGGATTTCACACTAAAGTTTGTTTTATTTCATCATAGGAAAAAATGAATGATTCTTACAAAGAGGTTTGCGTGGATTTTAGACTTACAATAAAATATTACATGAAGAAAATCCTAAGGATTTTAATTCTTCAAACTCCCAGGAAAACCATTTGAATCAAGGAGGCCCTGGATGATTTTCAAGATTTCCTTACTTACTAATTTCTTTTAAAAATTCACATCTGGCCGGATTTGATGGAATGTACGCTAAAGTTTTCCGGTAACAATGCTAATCTATGTTTATACTCTAATAAAAAACATGATCAACCTTGAATCGACCGACTCAAAGAGCAGATTAATCGGTACCTCCATTATCTATAAATTTTTTATCTTCAATATCCAATATATCTGTGGAGTAATAATAACGGATTTGCTAGTTCTCAGACGCCTGAAAACTTCTTAAGTCTCAGTCGTCTCTTTCACCATTCAATTTACCTCGTGATTCGTGCAAAATGAAAGTTACACATGAGTTGTAACTCGGGTGTAACTAAGAATTTAATGAGTTGCAACTAGGTTGTAACTGAGAATTAGTATAAATCTTATGAGTTGCAACTAAGAATTAGCACAAATATTAAGATGACATCAGCGACTTAGACATAAGTAGTTCTCAGAGATCTGGACACTCACTAATAATATACCTTTGTCACACAATCGTGGCGTGGATCCCTGGCAGCCCAACAGGGCCACGGAACACAAAAGTGCCAGCTATAGCTTGTCGAAAAGAACAGATGAGCAAATCCACCCATGTTAAACAAAAACATGTAAAATCGTAGGATCATATAAGATCCTGAACAAGTAGGCCTACCTTGGAGATGATACCTTTAATGGGCTTTTAGGTTCCTTGTGACTAATGGGCTTTATCATTTTCGAAAGAAACTACTATGCTTTATAACCTCTTACCAGGCATCAGCGCTTTCTCAACAAAATAAAGGTAAAGTCAAGCGTCAGCGCCGACGTGCCACGTAGTAGCATATACGTATCTTTACGGTATCTACATAATTAAAATATACGGAGTACAGTATATATTTAGCTTTGTCACTCTAGCTGTGACATACGCCGCCTGAATATTGTGTTTTTATTACAGCCACCTGTGTGTGTCATAATAATAAGATGAAAATATCCTCGGATTAATGCGGAAGATTTCCAGGGCTTAGTCCTGTACAAAATACAGTATACTCTATTGACACCTGGGAGCTATATGACCGTATATACGCCAGTAATACTACATATTTATGGGACGAGGCCAAAGCCTAGCGACTGTGTATATATACTCTGCGTATATAGCTAAATGCGCACACACAAATTAAGCTCCTGCGCTAGTTTATTGAGAGAATCGAGTAAGTACGACACACAGATCATAGTACTAGTTTTGTGAGGAATGGAGATGAGAAGGAGCGCCGTTTCGGCCGTGGCGGTGATGCTGGTGCTTGCCCTTTCGCCACCGCCGGCGGTGGCAGACGGCGGCTGGATGGAGGCGCACGCTACGTTCTACGGCGACGAGAGCGGAGCCGAGACCATGCGTAAGGAACCATTGTCACTCCGCCTCCAGCACGAGCGTCTATAAGTCACCAATACGTACATACTCCCTCCGTCCGCAAATAAGTGTACATCTAGCTTTTGTCTAAGTCAAAGATAACGGAATTTGACTAACTTTATAAAAAAATAAAAAAATATATATTATATGAAATTTACATATTATAAAACTAGATTTTAAAATAAATCTAATGACATTAATTTAGTGTCATAAATATTGATAGGTTGTCTTAAAAAATTAGTCAAACGTATTAAAGTTTGACTTAGGACAAAACTAGAAGTACACTTATTTGTGAACGGAGGGAGTATATTATTAACTCCTTCCTTTTAATGCACCATGCAGAGGGCGCTTGCGGGTACGGTGACCTGTTCCAGCAGGGGTACGGGCTGGACACGACGGCGCTGAGCGTGGCGCTCTTCAGCGACGGCTGGGCATGCGGCGGCTGCTACGAGATCCAGTGCCACGGCAGCCCGGACTGCAAGCCCTACCCGGTGACGGTGACGGCCACGAACCTCTGCCCGGCCAACTACTCCAAGCCCAACGAGAACTGGTGCAACCCGCCGCTGAAGCACTTCGACCTCTCCAAGCCCGTCTTCCTCCGCCTCGTCACCGACTTCCGCGTCGGCATCATCCCCGTGCACTACCGCCGCGTGCCGTGCGCCAAGAAGGGCGGCATCCGGATCGAGATCACGGGGAGCCAGTTCTGGATCGGCGTGCTCGTCTTCAACGTCGCCGGATCCGGCGAGGTCAAGGCGTTGGCCGTGAAGGGGTCCGGGGACGGGCAGTGGAGGGACATGAAGAGGAACTGGGGACAGATCTGGGACGGAGACGTCCACAGGCTCGTCGGGCAGGGGCTCTCGTTTTCCGTAGTCGCCAGCGACGGCCGTTCCGTCCTCCTCGACAGCGTCGTGCCGGCGACGTGGGCGATCGGCCAGAGCTTCGAGGGCAAGGGGCAGTTCTGAGATGATGATGATCGAGGGCCGTATCCGTATAGCTAGCTTTTCAGTGTAACATTGCTACTACTTCTTCCGATCTATATTACTCCCTCCGTCACATACATAATAGATGATGTCTTAGATTTTTAAAAATTTAGATAAATCTATATACTAAATAGTGTCTAGATTTATCTAAATTTTTAAATTTAAGACATCTATTTAGAGACGGAGGAAGTAATTAATTTTGATTTGTTAAAATTTAGATAAATCTATATACTAAATCGGATTTGCTAATTCTCAGACGTCTGAGAATTTTTTAAGTCTCAGTCGCCTCTTTCATCGTTTGATTTATCTCGTGATTCATGCAAAATAGAAGTTACACATGAGTTGCAAGTCGGGTGTAACTGAGAATTTAATGAGTTGCAACTAGATTGTAACTGAGAACTAGTACAAATCTTATGAGTTGCAATTGAGAATTAGCACAAATATTAAGATGACATCAGCGATTTAGACATAACTAGTTCTTAGACGCCTGAGATCTAGACACTCTTATACTATTTAATACTAAATAGTGTTTAGATTTATTTAAATCTAAATAAATTTGAGACATTTAATATGGTCCGGAGGGAGTACATTAATCGCTAGTCAGTTATACTTTGGTGCATCGATCGATCGGTGTCGTTTTGCTATAGTAGATCTCGACAGACTAGTACGCCGTCGAATTGTGGTGCTGCGCCTGCTGACATACAATTTGGGGTAATAAAAGGATTATTTGTTGTAAACGGTAGCAATCTCCCTCCGTTCGAAAATGTAAGATGTTTTAGTTTTTTAAAATGAATGTATCTAAATATTGCTAAATTTTTCAGGTACAAAATGTCTCTGGTATGAAGTATGACTATTTAGGTGAATCGGACTTGGAGATGGGTAATTACACGAGTGGGGTATTATTTGTAGGTTGTTTTCTAGTAATCAACGAACCGACATGCATACTACTCCCTCCGCCTCTAAATAGATGTCTTAGATTTGTCAAAATTTAGATGAATCTAGACACTATTTAGTATATAGATTCATCCAAATTTTGACAAATCTAAAACATCTATTTTGGGACGGTGGGAGTACTATAGTTCTAACGGCTAGGTTTTGAATTTATAGCAGGCACCATGTAATCTGAGAGTTCAAATAAATGTAGCAATGACACTGGGTATCCTGATGATAAGAGAGAACTGTACTGCAAGATAATGGAATGACATTTGATAGTGAAGCAGCGGCCTATTGTTTCTACAACAGATATGCCAAAGATCATGGGTTCGGCATTAGGAAACACCAAGTGACGCAGTTTGATGATGGAGTTGTTCGTCGAAGGCGCTTTATGTGTTGCAAGCAAGAGAAACGTAACACTAAGTTACCGACAAAGGAAGGCCGCAAATATAGGCTGAGAGGTGAGACTAGGTGCAACTGTAAGGCACCTATGGTGGTGAAGTTTGATGAAAAAACTGGTCTTTGGATCGTTCAGAATTTTGATGACACTCACAATCATGTGTTAGCGAGACCGGATGAAGTCCCTTTTCTTTGGTCCCATAGGAAGATCAACGACACCCAAATAGCTGAGATATTATCACAGTGTAACATGGGTGAAATGATCGTATGGGCACCTAGAGGGGGAAGGGTGAATAGGTGTTACTTCAAATTTTCTTCTTTTTTAAATTAAGGTTTGACAAGAAAGGTAAATTATCTAGATAATGCAACTAAGGTGAATTTACCTATGTGACAAACTAGCACTAGCTAACACAACACTAAGCAAGAACAAGTAAGTAAAGTACGGTAAAGGATATAAGTAACCAAAGTGGTGAACGCGAAGACACAAGGATTTGTTTCCCGTAGTTCCTTCCTTTTCAGGGGAAGTACGTCTACGTTTGGAGAGGGGGTGGTTTCAAACCACCAACGCCATGAGAGGCCTCCCTTGTTCTCCGATGAATCTCACCCCAACGGGATCGATCCACCTTCCACTATATCGGCAACCTTCGAGGTGGAAGCCAACACCTTTACAAGTTTGGGGCACACATCCACAACTTAATTGGAGGCTGCCAAATACAAGCAAGCTGTCAAAACAATCAAAGACAAGCTTGTAAGAACCAAATCAAAGTTAGGGTTTCCAAAGAAACACTAGAGCTTGGGGGGCCTCAAGTGAATGAGGGGGAAATGAAGATATCTCTTGGTGAAGCTGTAGATCAAGGCCTCCTCCTTCGATTCTCCAAAGATCAATGACTTTGGATGGTTGGATGGGGAGATCTTGTAGATTTGGTGGCTCTAATGGAGTTTGTGTTCTTGAGCAGGTCGGGCAGCTGGAGGAAGAAGATAAGGGTCCCTTTTTATAGGCAACCCCCTCCACGAACCGTTGTCTGACCGTTGGAGATATGTCAGACCGGAGACTCCGGTCTGTACACCGTAGACTCCGTTCTATACACCGAAGACTCCGGTCTACACCGGAGATTCTGGCCTATTTCCGGACTAGCCTCCAGACTGCCCATCAGAATGACCTGGGCCAGCCACGACCCAACTTGGCCGGAGACTCCGATCCTCCAACACCGGAGACTCCGGACTGAGCCAAGACTGGAGATTCCGGAGTAGCTTCCGGACCTTGCTCCACACCCCCATATAGAATGTCCCTACCATGATTCTGAAGTCACCAACGGAGACACATCCGGAAACTCTGGACCACACCGGAGACTCCGGTCTAGGCAGACCGGAGACTCCGGTCTAGAATTTCCAGAACTGTGTCACATTTAGTAGGAACCTTTTTCCCAAGTGTGAGGGTACTTTTCACTTATCATAATACCAACATGTGGACAGTGACAAACTGTAAAATGATCTACTTGTTGTTAACGAACACCAAAAGTGATTATGACAATAAATGTCCTTTCAATCTCCCCCTTTTGGTGTTCGATGACAACAAGTGATTTTGCATGGAATAAATATATGGGGCTCCCCCTGACTATGTGCAATAAGATAAATAAGTAAATCATGCAAGGTAGATAGTATCAACGATAGCACACATAAATATCACATGAGTTACAATAGATAGTGCACACAAGCACATAGTCACACACATAAACGACAAATAACACACATGAAGTTCAAATTTCGAATATGTCAAATGAAAGCAGATAGTAGAAAATCCAAAGCCCAAACCCATGCAAATCGATGAGAATATATTCTCCCCCTTTAGCATCGAAACATCGAAAAAGGGAAAAGACCTAAGCTAGCGCCCCAGCAACTCAGTAGTCGTCCTCCTCCTCATCCTGGTCATCACCTGCCTCATCATATTCATCATCATCATGTTTAGGGACTGCAGGCCCTTTGCCGTGAGGGCGATAAGAGGAGGTACCCTGGTACCCGAAACTGGAGGTGACATCAGCAAAGGTCTTCCAATCCAGTAGGCTATCATGTTGGGCATTCCATGCCCCAAACGAGAGTGTGTGGTCAGACTCTGTGGACTGCTGAGCACCATGCTCATCATTGTATTCATCCTCACCTTCCTCATTATCCCCTTCACCTTGTTCCTTGATCTCCTTGAGGAGCTTCTCAATGCGACAGTTGCTTTGGTAGGATGCATGCTACTTCTTACGGATGTCTACGTTCATGCAACAAAGTATCCTCTCCCAAAAGGTGGCCTTCTTGACCCTCTCATGTACATAGTCTCGAGTCATGGTAGGCATAGGTGCATTGGAGGCATTCTTCCTCCAAACTCTAGGTGGAGAGGGAGCCCTCTCAGTCTCAATCTCCTCATCATCATCCCCATAGCAACGCCTCGGAGCAGGCCCCATACGCCCCTTCTGCTGTAGTGAGACCAAAGTGTGCTCAGTGAGATGCGGTGTTATGCCAAGTGGAGAATTATGCTCCTTAAAGTTGATGAGCCTCATAACCAAAGGTGCATATGGAGGAGACTTCTTGTAAAGAATAGCATGGA
Source organism: Avena insularis (assembly GCA_023614405.1). Taxonomy (NCBI): domain Eukaryota; kingdom Viridiplantae; phylum Streptophyta; class Magnoliopsida; order Poales; family Poaceae; genus Avena; species Avena insularis. The sequence continues at coordinate 374,598,845 of CM042697.1, forward strand.
ACATCTCCTCAAAAATAAAATCCATCACATCAATAGGTTCAGCATCTGCCTCTGGTCCAGCATTGTAGATCTGGTGGGTGTGGTACAGAAGTTTGACAAGCCCAGCCCTAATAGCATCGTCATTCCTAGCACTTGGTGCGATGGTATGACGGAATATCCTCAACATTAGGTTGTAGAGAGTCTTGAGTCCCTTGGACCCCCTACAACACCCGCGCTGCCATACAAAGGTGCCAGCTTCATCTTGTTCTCACCCAGAGCTGCAGAGTGCATACGCAGCCCAACGGGAGTGGATACGCCATGAAAGGTCTCAAAGATGAAGTTGGCAAAGTCATGGAATGTAGTTGTGCAGCGAGTGGTGCCTGACATCCAAATCATGGTCCTGTCTTGATCAGACCCAAACACAACGGTGGCATAGAACTGTTGTACTAGGTAGACATTGTAGTCTTCACGCAGCTCCATTAAGTTATACAGTCCCAGCTTCTCACAGATCCACAAAGCATCATTGAAGTAGGGGCTGAGGCGCATCTTCTCAACACTCATGAACTTCTGAGGGAAGACAGGTGATTTGGTGAGAACACCATACACATCCTTCATGAACACAGCCTGTTCCTTCCTCCAGAAACGAGTGTCATCGCTGGTACGAGGCAGTGCATAAAAATCAGTCTTTCTCAGTTCACGGTACTCCTCTTTTGACATTTTGGCCAAGGACTGAAGGTTGTCATATTTGGCCTTCTTGGCACAGTCCTCTCATTCAGCCCTCTCCTGGTCCCTCTTCAAATAGGCTGCATCACGTGCCTGCTGTCTACGGTTGGAAGGAGGCACGATAAACTGACCCTCCGCCTCATCATAGCGAGGAGTGCCCCTTTGTGACTTGGCCTTGGTACGACGAGGACGACTAGAACCATCACCTGTGAACAACAGTGAGGGAGATAGCATGGAGATGAGTATATATGTCCCAACAAAGCAATACAAGAGATTTGATGCATTACTGGTTTGTTTTGATTCACCCAACACCGGAGTCTCCACACCTCATACCGGAGTCTCCGACTCAGACTGGAGTCTCCGGTCCTGGGGACCGGAGTCTCCGGACCTAAGTCCGGAATCTCCGGTCGGGAGGCTCGGGCATGAGATGGGTAGATGATGGTGGGGTGAATCTAGTAGATCGAGCAATGCAACAAGGCTAAAGTACTAGAGTGCACGCAAACAAGTGATTCCAATGGACAAATCAACACCAATCCTCAAAAAGACATCTAGCAATGAACCCTAGGAGAAAAGGAGGAGGAGAGGTACCAGAACTGTCCATGGGATCAATTCCTCTGGTGGGAATGACCCAATGGAGGAGAGGAGAAGGTTGGCCGGCGGCACGGTGGATCCCGGGGGCTTCTTGACCTCCGGGGAGGAGTTTTGGAAGGGAGGCGACGGGTTAGGAGGAGGGGGACGGGGTGAAGAATGAGGAACTGCTGTACCAGTTCACCCCGCCCCCTTACTATAAGTGGCAGAAACCGTCTGGACCGGAGACTCCGGTCTACACCGAAGACTCCGGTGTATGTACACCGGAGACTCCGGTCCTCCTCGACCAAAAACTCCAGGATAGGTGTTTGGGGACATATATGAGAGATAGACAGGTTTAAGATAGGGAAAGGGCTTGGGTTGAGACATCAAACTGTGAAGAATCAACAAGAGCCATAGGAATTCACAAAAACATTCAGAAAAGCTCCAAGATACTAAAATCAAGCAAATGACAAACATGAGTAAGCGCCAACCTCTCTAGTATGAGAGGGAGGTGGCCTAGGCCACCATATTTGAGTATACTCGGCTTGGCACCACGAAGATATATCTTGGGTCCATTACTGAAACTCGTCATTTAAGCTCACATATCACAAAATGATAATAAGAGGAATGATTTTGATTGCTTTGGGCATAATGGGGGGAGGGATAGTCCAATCAATTAGGACCGCACTCCCCTATATCCATGCCTACACCTAAACCAAATAAGGTTCAAGTCATAGGTGAGAATGTAAGATAGTCAAGTCAAGCTCCTTGAATCAATGATATTTAGTTCATTCCTCAAATAGCAAAACCTTGCTTCATCAAGTGGCTTCGTGAAGATGTCGGCAAGTTGATCTTTGGTTGACACATATGATAGATCAATATCACCTCGAGCAACATGATATCTGATGAAGTGATGGCGAATCTCAATATGCTTTGTCCTTGTGTGATCCACCGGGTTGTAAGCAATCTTGATGGCACTTTCATTGTCACATAGAAGAGGCACTTTGTCACAATTGTAACTACCTCGGTGAATTACGCTCCTAGTTACAAGCCTGGATGAGCGTAAATGGTTAAAATAGTACGGTGGGGCCCAAATGCCACTCACAGGTAGACCTTTCGGCCGTCCTAACCATTTCCAACATCGGGACAAGAACGGGCGGCGTAATCGGCAGGCGAAGGGATCAACTACATACACAAATGAGTATGTATGCAAGCCACCATACAATAGTTCTCAGAGCCATTCCATCTAAAAAAAATAGAAATATTGCAACGCCATACGGCAAGATCCAAATATCCTAGATAGATATAATAGTTTAGGATATCTCCTCATACATCAAACATCAGAGTATCAAAGTGAGCGGAAAACAAGATCCTAGTAAGGATAAGAAGCAAATCGGCATAAGATTACACATAAATAAACACATCCCGCCAACAGTTCTCACGGTTCCCGTTCGGAATCTCTACACGAATGATCGTTGCCCACATCGTCGTCTCCTCCACCCAGTATCCATCTTGCGAGCTTACCTATTCATCCGAATCAAACAATTTATCGTGTGAGACCCTAGAATTTTCAGCAAGTCTTTATGCCTCTAAAGGGGACACAACCTGGGGTGATGCAATTGCAGCAAAAGATAAACCTTAACAATTCTATAGATACTCGCTAACCATCCGCCTAACCATAGATAGACGGATGTCCGTGAATTAACAACAACAGTTATAACAGTAATATTAACAGATCCATCCTCCTCCTCGCTTACCGACGAGGAAGCGGACGAACAACCCTCCCCATCCGTTGGCAGGTTTATTATCCATTCCATGAGAGTTGCACTATTTACTAGTCAGGTACTTAGTCAAATTAAAAGCGGTACTTTAGTTATACTTGTCTATGATCGAGAAACTGTGCTCCAAGTCATCCATAACCGCGGACACGGCTTTCAGAAAGTTTTACCTGAGGGTGCACAAATAGCAACACACACTCGATCAACCTCGGAAAAACCAAATCAAAACCCAACGAGGCATTCACGACAAAGCGATCACAGGATTCAGAAATATTTCAGGGGGCCACCCTATTAAGCTACCCGCAACGAAGTTGGCCGGCTCCGAGACGGACTCAAGGTTTGCGTCAATGGTTGTAAACGACTGGGAACCCGAAAATGTGACTAGGCTTGTCGATACCGCGAAAACACTCCGCTTACCTAAACAGTACAGGTGCATTCCTCGCACAATCTTAAAATGAGCAGTAAAGCATGGCATAAGTACAGGATAGTAATAAAGCCCCAAACTACTTTGTGGCCCCAAGAAATAAGAATGAATCAAGCTCTGGCTCAGGGGGGTTCATAAGCCTCCCGGATGTGGATAGCGCGAATATTCAAGGAACAGGAATCAAGTACTCGGGGTCCTACGGGACACAAGTGAGCATGAAAAACCAAATAACAAATATTGCTCACCGGTGCCACTTTCATTAGTTATCCCATTACTACTCAGGTTAAGTTTTTTAGGTACCTCGTTATCCATCAGACACTCACATACCCTACACATGCTGTTCTACGACTCGCATGGCTCAAACAACTCATGTAGTAATGGCTCATGGGATGGAGGAACAAGCTTCGGTGGGGTTTAAAAGTAAAGGCTATGCAATACCTGGGATTCAGTTTAGTGCAATCGCGACTCAATGATGCAAGAATAAGATAGAGGCAATAGGTACTATAGGTATGCAAGCATGTGGTAGTGCTTGCCTGGCAGCTCAGCTGAAGCGAGAGAAGGATCTGGGTAGTGCCCCTGGGTCTCTTGATATATCCCTGCTCAGCGTCTATTCGAAGAAGAACCAAACAAACAAGGGCCAACATAAATAAAGTGCACAAGCATATGAATAAAATGCGACAAGCAAACAATCATGCCATGATGAATGATGCACAATTTGTATGGCAATAATGTAGCATGGCATGGGTGAAGTGTGGAATACAAGAATAAATCATTTTATTGAGTTTTAGTCATATTTTAACCTCATATAAGTTGCTGTATACTTTATATTTATATGATGCATGCTGCAATTCAGAACATGGAATGCATAAACAGAAAGGTCTCGTCGAGCTGATCATTTTAGACATATCATTTGTTAAATTTGGAGTTATAAATCAAAAGTTATTAATTAATTAAGGAAAAAGGGCATTTTATTGTATTTTTAATCAACTTGGAAATTAAAGTGTTCAAAATATATTTTGGAGGGCATATTTGAATTCATCACATTTTTCTGATTTCAAAACATATATTGTTTGTGTTATTTGGAATTATATTTGAAAAGTTATATTAAAACAGATTTGTATTTTTTTGAATTTAAAACAATTTGAAAAGTTTGAATAAAACAGAAATGCATAAATTCTTTTGTCACTCGCTCAAATCTAGCCACAGACAATGACAGGTGGGGCTGCTGATGGGACGCGCCAGCCGAAACCCTCACATCATGAGCATGCCCAGCCACAGTGGATGACAGGTGGGGTCGGCAGGGTGTAAGGGTCCCCGGCGCGCACAGCCAGCTGGGACACGACACGTGGTGGATCCGGAGGAGTGCGGGTTGAGGCTGGAAGAACTAGGGGGGTCTTTCTGCAAAACGAGCGCTGAGGCTGACGGTGGGTGGCAGGCTGACCGAGTTTTAGGAATAAAAAGGGGGTTTTTTCGCAAAGTCTGGCGGCACTGTGGATCTTCCTCCGTCTGATGTAGGACGATCGGTGTCACAGTAGCGCGAGCGCGGGGATCGAGACCTGGGCGCTGCGACGCAGTGCCGTGACCACTAGGCTAGGGTGTTGTTCTTTGGAGAAGCGGCTAGGAGTAGCGTCTTTGTGGCGCCGCGACGAGCCGAAATGACGCCACCGACGCACAGAGCGCGCTCGACAAGTGGTCCGTCGAGAACAGGATGCAACAGTGAGGAAGGGGGTGTCAGGGAGGATCGTGGGCTCACCGGGAGGCTGTTGATGCGGTCTGATCGGGCCGAAGAGTAGCGGATCAACGATGAGGCAGAGGGCAAGTGAGCTAGGGTTTAACCGGCGGCGCGGGTATTGGCGCTCTGGTGCTTCTCCTCCGCGACGGCGTGTCGAAGCGTCTGAGGAGCTGCCTTGACTTCCTCGACAGCCTCCACGCCACGCCCGCCTGCTGGTTCGAGGAAACGACGGTGGACACCGACGGTGGCCGAGGATGGGGTAGACGGTGGTAGGGGTAGACGGAGAGGAAGGGGGCGGTCTGGGGAGATCCGGGAGAGGCAGAGAGGTTGTGGGGCGAAGGGTAAAGCAGAGAGGGAGAGGGAGATGTCGTGGGGAGGTGGTGAAGGGAAAAAGGTGGCTCGGGTGCCACCTTTCCCTGTCCTCTTCACGTGCTCGGGCTTCGGCAGGCGGGCAGGGTGGTGGTGGGGTGGTGGGACGGGGACAGGTTGGTGGGGAGGCTCGGGCTAGGGGGCCCTCATGGCAGGGAGAGAAGAGAGGGAGAGAGGCTCGGGTAGATGCTAGGGTTTGAAGAGAGGGGGTTATGGCTCGGGTTAGGGCTAGGTTTGGATGGTAGCTAGGTGGGCCAGGGTGACCAGGTGGGGCCAGCAAGGTAGAGAGAAGAGAGAGGCCGAGAGAGAGGGTGGGAGCTAGGGAGGTTCGGTGTAGGGTTTATGGAGGAACTAGGGTTTAGGTGAGAGGATGAAAAGAGAGGGTGAGATGAGAGAGAGAGGAGGTAGGGTGGTGATAGAGGATTGGGTGATGTGTTTTCTTTTGGCAAGCTCAAGCAAGAACAAAACTAGATCAAACAAGAGCTAGACCAAAGAGAGGAAGAGATAAAAGGTGGTGATGGGGTTTAAGCAAGATCAAATAAGACCAAGCCAAAAGGAGGAAGAGAGAGATGAGAGATGATCCACTCCAGATTCAAATAAAAACCCAAAAGACTAGAATGTGGTGGTACTTGCATGGGCCATGCATAAATAGTAAATGCCCCCTCTAGTAGTGAAAACCACTAGATTATCTCATGGCATTTGTATAAGCAAGCTTCCCAAATTGGAATAAGGCCCAACAAAAGAAAAGAGAGCTTGTTTACCACATGGATTAAATAAAAGATCATGCATGAATATAAGGTGGCCAAGCTTGTGTGTATGTGCCACTAGCCAACATGAACCACAATGGTATTCCTACATGAGCTTATATTCATATTTAATCCATATGAAAGCTTGACAAGGGGTTCCACTCACAAGGCATGCAAAGGTGGCCATGTGGCTCTCATAAACCAATAATGTGGAAACAATATGGTGCATATATGAGAGCATGTGGAGATAGAATTGGATCCGTTCCAACCCACATGAGCTAGAGGTAAACCAATAAATTGCAATGCTCATATATGGTGGAATGGTGGAATGATAGGATGATGACAAGAAAGGTGGTGGAGTTAATAAAAGATATGCCCCCAACTCAACTTGGGCATTTAAACAATATATCAAGAACCAAATACAATATCAAGAGGCAAATACAATTCACAATGCATATGAGATAAAAACCAAAGGAAAAGGGTTTTATATGATGCTCAAATGCAAGGTGGCATGATGACATGAGCATGATATAATTATGATGCAACAATTATATATATATGAAGTAGCCATAATATTACTAGACCAAGTAGCATTACAATTGTTAGACAATTGGGATGCTACAACTCTCCCCCACTAAACAGGAATCTCGCCCCGAGATTCTAGGAAGAAGAAGAAGACACAAAGAGGGTAGGATACTTGGCACGGAGCTCATCTTCACGTTCCCAAGTGGCTTCATCAACGGAATGGTGCGACCACTGCACCTTGCAGAACTTGATGGACTTGTTGCGAGTCCTTCTTTCTGCGATCTCAAGGATTTTTGTGGGGTGTTCTTGATAAGACAGGTCTTCTTGGAGATTGATAAGCTCATGGTCCACAGTCCTGCCGGGATCCTTGAAGCACTTCTTGAGTTGAGAGATGTGGAAAACATCATGGACTTTGAGTTTTTCCGGGAGCTCAAGAGCATAAGCAACTTCTCCTCTTCTTCCACGAATTTTGAATGGACCGATGTATCTAGGAGCCAGCTTTCCTTTGATACCAAAACGGTGCGTGCCTCTCATGGGAGTGACACAAAGGTAAACGAGATCACCAGGGACATACTCCATGTCCGTGTGCTTTCTGTCATAATTGCTCTTCTGGCGACTTTGAGCAATCTTCAGATTTTCAAGAATGATGTGAACCTTCTCCTCCGCTTGAGTTACAATGTCAGGGCCAAACAATATTCTTTCGCCTGCACCCGACCAACCAATCGGAGTTCTGCATTTGCGACCATAGAGAGCCTCAAATGGTGCCATCTTTAGACTTTTCTGGAAGCTGTTGTTGTAAGAGAATTCAGCATAAGGAAGACATTCCTCCCACTTCATGCCAAAAGAGATGACGCAAGCATGGAGCATATCCTCCAAAATCTGATTGATCCTTTCAACTTGTCCTTGCGACTGAGGGTGGTAAGCTGTGATGAAGTTCAACTTTGTTCCCAAAGCATTTTGGAAACTTTCCCAGAACTTGGAAGTGAAGATGCTTCCACGGTCTGAACTGATCTCAAGCGGAACCCCATACAGAGAGACAATTCTGTTGATATAGAGCTCAGCAAACTGAATTGCAGAAATTGTTTCCTTGACGGGGAAGAAGTGAGCCACTTTAGAAAGCCTGTCAATGACAACAAAGATTGCATTGTTGCCCTTCTGCGACCTTGGAAAACCAGTGATGAAGTCCATCTCCACTTTCTCCCATTTCCATTCCGGGGGTTTCAATGGCTGTAGAAGACCGGAAGGTTTCTGATGGACAGCTTTCACTCTGCGGCAGACATCACACTCCGAGACATACTTGGCACAATATCGTTTCAATCCCGGCCACCAATATTGTGTTTTCAAGTCCATGTACATCTTTGTGCTGCCAGGGTGGATTGAAAGAACAGAATCATGCGCCTCCTTGAGAACTTGCTCTCTCAAACCCGGGTAGTTCGGAACAAACATCCGGTGTTCAAAGAAAAGCGTGCCTTGGTCATCGACGTGGAAGGACTCATACTTCGGAAGCTGAAGTTTGGAGATGATCTTTTTGGTGTACGGATCACCAAGCTGAAAGGAGCGAACCTTTTCTTCCAAGAGAGGAGTTGCTAGAAGGTTCAGGAGATACCCTTGATCCACAATTTCAAGGTTGAGCTGACGGAATTCCTCGCACAAGAGAGGCTGTTGTTCTTCCATCATGAGGTTGTTGACATAAGCTTTGCGGCTGAGAGCATCGGCCATGACATTAGCTTTGCCCGGAGTGTAGTTGATGGTCAAATCAAAATCATTGATTGCTTCAATCCATCTCCTCTGCCGAAGGTTGAGATCAGGCTGAGTGAAGATATACTTCAAACTCTTGTGATCAGAAAAGATCTCACAACGGTTGCCCAGCAAGTAATGCCTCCATACTTTCAAAGCAAAGACAACTGCTGCGAGCTCGAGGTCATGTGTAGGATAGTTGATCTCATGCGTCTTCAACTGTCGAGAGGCATAAGCAACAACTTGTTTTTCTTGCATAAGGACCGCACCCAATCCTTGCAAAGAGGCGTCACAGAATATCTGGAAAGGCTTGGATGTATCCGGAGGAACCAAGACTGGTGTGGAAGTGAGCTTTTCTTTGAGTGTCTCAAAGCTTGCTTGACATGCAGGAGTCCAAAGGTATTTCTTGCCTTTCTTGAGGAGATCGGTAAGAGGCTTCGCTATCTTCGAAAAGTTCTGAACGAAGCGACGGCAATAACTAGCCAAACCAAGGAAACTCCGCACTTCTTTGACATTTACAGGAGGAAGCCATTCAACAATTGTCTTTACAGTTTCCGGATTGACTGCAATGCCCTTGGCAGAGATGACGTGACCAAGATAGGTTACTTGAGGCAGCCAAAACTCACACTTGGAGAACTTTGCATACAGGCGGTTCTCACGAAGCTTGTTTAGGACACACCGAAGGTGTTCTTCATGTTCTTCCTTCGACTTAGAATAGACTAGGATGTCATCCAGGTAGACCACAACGAACTTATCAAGATAATCCATGAAAACCGAGTTCATAAGCCTCGAGAAGGTGGCAGGAGCATTGGTAAGACCGAAAGACATGACCGTGTACTCATACAGGCCATAGCGGGTGGTGAAAGCTGTTTTAGGAACATCTTCCTTGCGAATCTTGATTTGGTGATAACCACTTCTCAAGTCAAGCTTAGAGAATACCACAGCTCCAGCTAGCTGATCGAAGAGATCATTAATCCGCGGAAGGGGATATTTATTCTTGATGGTTTTAGCATTGAGAGCCCGATAGTCAACACAAAGTCTATCAGTCTTGTCTCGCTTCTTCACAAAGATTGTTGGGCTACCCCAAGAAGAAGTACTGTGTTGAATGAAACCCAACTTCTCCTGTTCATCAAGTTGACGTTTGAGTTCAGCCAACTCAGCAGGACCCATTTTATAAGGCCGCTTGGAGATAGGAGCCGTTCCAGGTTCAAGCTCAATTACAAACTCAACCTCACGATCCGGAGGCATACAGCAACTCTTGAAGAAAGACATCCGGGAACTCACAGACCACCGGAACACTCTGAATAGCTTCCATAGCATCATCATTCGAGCCGCCAAAGAGAAAAGCTGAGCAGCAGAGTCGACTTGGAGAATAGACTATATGGCCTTGAGAATCTTCAGAGAAACCGGCGTTCAAAGACAATCAATCACAGCTGCATTTGCTGTCAACCAATCCATACCCAAGATGACATCAATGTCAGAATTGCCCAGAACAATTAAGGAAGCCGGGAACGAAGAGCCACCAATCTCAATTTGATTGCCATGGCTGATTTTAGAAGCTGCCATTGTTGCTCCAGGAGAAAGGACCATTAACCGCTTAAGGAGAGGATCCATAGCTAACTCATTCTCATTTGCAAACTTGTGAGAAACAAAAGAATGCGATGCACGAATCAAACAAAACTCGTGCAGGACTGAGTTAACGGATAGCATACCCATCACAACCTGGTGCATGCTCAGCTTGAGCGTTGACGATTGGCACGAAAGCAGTAGACCCGGGCTTGGTGTTGATGTTGAGAGCCCGAGGTGGTGGTGCACGAACCATAGGAGAGCTTGCCGCAGATCTTGGGGGTGGTGGAGGAAGAGCTTTGTTTTTCATCGGACAGTTCAAAGATTGATGCCAGGTCTCCACAAGTGTAACAAGCACCGGTGGGCGTGGAGCAACGTAGCAGGGACTCCGCCAGCGCTCGGTAGTGGTGGTTGTAGCCCTGGGAGCAGCGGTGAGGAAGTTTGGTGGCCTTGCAGCGTTGAAAGGTCTTGGTGTAGCAGGGAGCGGTGGGGTGTTAGGAACCCGCAACCACGCTTAGAAGGAGTTGACATAGCTGAAGAGCTTGCTGCATCACGGTTGTGTTTCTTTGACTCCTCAAACACTTGCCTACTTGCTTCTTCCTGCAGAGCTGTATGCTGAAGTTCCAGAAAAGATGTCGGCCTTGCATGTGTGATTGCATATTTAATCGATGCATTGAGCCCTTGCCGGAACCTCTTTTGCTTCTTCTTGTCATCAGAGATCTCATCGCCACCATAACGAGAAAGGTTCATGAAGTTTCTGATGTAGGTATTGACATTGTCATTGCCCTGTTTGAGGTTGAGAAACACTTCCTTCATCCTCTCCATGACAATTTCTGACAGATACTGCTCTTTGAAAGCTCCAGTGAACTGTCCCCAAGTAGGCTGAAAACCAGTGCAGTTTGCCTTCAGGTAATTCTCCCACCAGAGAGCTGCATCTCCCTTCAGAAGGTGAGTAGCACACTTTACCCATTCTTGCTCAGGAACATCAGCAGTCACCAGTAACCTTGACATCTCACGCAACCAATCATCAGCATCAAGTGGTTGATCAGAAACATCAAATTGGCGTGGGTTGAACTTCAGAAAGCTTTTGATGTCTCCTCACTTGGGAGGTGGAGGTAACGGAACAAACTCATTCCTCCTGACACTTTCTTCAAAACGCTGCTGGTTCTGCTGCATTGCTGCCAAGGCATTGGCGATGCTTGACAACGCTGCCCCCAGTTCAGGTTGTATGTCCTCCTCAGAACGGCGTGGTGGTGCCATCCTGTTATTGATATAAAACACAAGTCAGTACTATAATGGAGAATAATAATAATCCAAAATAGTACTAAGATGGAATTAACCAAGATTAAAGGATACAATTTACTAATATGATATTAAAATATCAACAAAGTTCAAAGCACCTAGAAGATATTAAGCATATCGCACACGACTGAAAAGGAGTGTGGTACACAGATATATCAAAGAAAAATTTTCCGCAAATTTCGGCATTAAAATACCAATAGATGCGCAAAATCACTTAACGAATCAAGATTAGTGACTCTACCAATTTAATATACAAGAGCGAATGATAAAAGTAGTGGTATGGTCGCGACTCCATCCCGCACTCGAATCATTACTCCGCACATGAATAAGTAGAACACATATCCCAACACCTTCTTCTCACGATGAACCTAAAGATTAGTAACTACGGAAACGAACACCCCAAACAAGATAACGTCGGATAACAAAGAGTAAGACAGATCGCGGCGGTATACAACGAATCAGATAGATCGCGTCGGTTTGCAAAAGCCTGTCGGTATGGAATGTACCAACAGTTTATAACCAAAGGCAGATGGTGATAACAAATTGGATACAACAGATAGACAAGGAATTACACACACACACACACACACACAAACACACAACCTATGGTACTACGGAAACCCAGAACACGTGAATCCTAGTTTGAATTTTGAGAAGAGGATTGAAAACGTTACACTTCCTTACCAGAAAAGGGTGGGTGGGTGGGTAAGAAAAAAAGTGGAAGCAGTCCTACTCTCGCGTTTTGTTTTTCCCTAGTATACATAGCTACCAAAAATATTTGCTAGACTGACAACGACCATTTGGCTGAGACCCTGAAGGTCGGGATGGCTCTGATACCAATTGTAACTACCTCGGTGAATTACGCTCCTAGTTACAAGCCTGGATGAGCGGAAATGGTTAAAATAGTACGGTGGGGCCCAAATGCCACTCACAGGTAGACCTTTCGGCCGTCCTAACCATTTCCAACATCGGGACAAGAACGGGCGGCGTAATCGGCAGGCGAAGGGATCAACTACATACACAAATGAGTATGTATGCAAGCCACCATACAATAGTTCTCAGAGCCATTCCATCTAAAAAAAATAGAAATATTGCAACGCCATACGGCAAGATCCAAATATCCTAGATAGATATAATAGTTTAGGATATCTCCTCATACATCAAACATCAGAGTATCAGGCGGAGGCGGAAAAAAAGATCCGAGTACGGATAAGAAGCAAATCGGCATAAGATGCCCCATAAATAAACACATCCCGCCCACAGATCTCACAGATCGCCGTTCCCGGAATCTCTACACCGAATGATCCTTGCCCACATCGTCCGTCTCCTCCACCCAGTATCCATCTTGCGAGCTTACCTGTTCATCTGAATCAAACAATTTATCGTGTGAGACCCTAGGGGTACTCAGCAAGTCTTTATGCCTCTAAAGGGGACACAACCTGGGGTGACGCAATTGCAGCAAAAGATAAACCTTAACAATTCTATAGATACTCGCTAACCATCCGCCTAACCATAGATAGACGGATGTCCGTGAATTAACAACAACAGTTATAATGGTAATATTAACAGATCCATCCTCCTCCTCGCCATCGACGAGGAAGCGGATTTAACAACCCTCCCCATCCGTTGGCAGGTTTATTATCCATTCCATGAGAGTTGCACTATTTACTAGTCAGGTACTTAGTCAAATTAAAAGCGGTACTTTAGTTATACTTGTCTATGATCGAGAAACTGTGCTCCAAGTCGTCCATAACCGCGAACACGGCTTTCAGAAAGTTTTACCTGAGGGTGCACAAATAGCAACACACACTCGATCAACCTGGAAAAACCAAATCAAAACCCAACGAGGCATTCACGACAAAGCGATCACAGGATTCAGAAATATTTCAGGGGCCACCCCATTAAGCTACCATAGCAAGTTTGCCGGCTCCGAGACGGACTCAAGGTTTGCGTCAATGGCTGTAAACGACTGGGAACCCGAAAATGTGACTGGGCTTGTCAATACCGCGAAAACACTCCGCTTACCTAAACAGTACAGGTGCATTCCTCGCACAATCTTAAAATGAGCAGTAAAGCATGGCATAAGTACAGGATAGTAATAAAGCCCCAAACTACTTTGTGGCCCCAAGAAATAAGAATGAATCAAGCTCTAGCTCAGGGGGGTTCATAAGCCTCCCGGATGTGGATAGCGCGAATATTCAAGGAACAGGAATCAAGTACTCGGGGTCCTACGGGACACAAGTGAGCATGAAAAACCAAATAACAAATATTGCTCACCGGTGCCACTTTCATTAGTTATCCCATTACTACTCAGGTTAAGTTGTTTAGGTACCTCGTTATCCATCAGACACTCACATACCCTACACATGCTGTTCTACGACTCGCATGGGTCAAACAACTCCTGTAGTAATGGCTCATGGGATGGAGGAACAAGCTTCGGTGGGGTTTAAAAGTAAAGGCTATGCAATACCTGGGATTCAGTTTAGTGCAATCGCGACTCAATGATGCAAGAATAAGATAGAGGCAATAGGTACTATAGGTATGCAAGCATGTGGTAGTGCTTGCCTGGTAGCTCAGCTGAAGCGAGAGAAGGATCTGGGTAGTGCCCCTGGGTCTCTTGATATATCCCCTGCTCAGCGTCTATTCGAAGAAGAACCAAACAAACAAGGGCCAACATAAATAAAGTGCACAAGCATATGAATAAAATGCGACAAGCAAACAATCATGCCATGATGAATGATGCACAATTTGCATGGCAATAATGTAGCATGGCATGGGTGAAGTGTGGAATACAAGAATAAATCATTTTATTGAGTTTTAGTCATATTTTAACCTCATATAAGTTGCTGTATACTTTATATTTATATGATGCATGCTGCAATTTAGAACATGGAATGCATAAATAGAAAGGTCTCGTCGAGCTGATCATTTTAGACATATCATTTGTTAAATTTGGAGTTATAAATCAAAAGTTATTAATTAATTAAGGAAAAAGGGCATTTTATTGTATTTTTAATCAACTTGGAAATTAAAGTGTTCAAAATATATTTTGGAGGGCATATTTGAATTCATCACATTTTTCTGATTTCAAAACATATATTGTTTGTGTTATTTGGAATTATATTTGAAAAGTTATATTAAAACAGATTTGTATTTTTTTGAATTTAAAACAATTTGAAAAGTTTGAATAAAACAGAATTGCAGAAATTCTTTTGTCACTCGCTCAAATCTAGCCACAGACAATGACAGGTGGGGCCAGGCGATGGGCCACAGCCTAGAAAACCCTGTCATCATGAGCACGCCACCACAATGGATGGCAATGTGGGTCGGCAGGGTGTAAGGGTCCCCGGCACGCGCAACCAGCTAGGACGCGACACGTGGTGGATCCGGAGGAGTGCGGGTTGAGGCTGGAAGAACTAGGGGGGTCTTTCTGCAAAACGAGCACTGAGGCTGACGGGGGGGGTAGGCTGGACCGCGGGTTTAGGAATAAAAAGCTAGGGGGTTTTCTACAAAAAGTGCGGCGGCACTATGGATCTTCTCCGTCTGAGAGGACCGATCGGTGTCATGAACGAAGCCTTCAGCGCTGGGGATCGAACACGACTGGCGCTGAGCGACAGCAGTGGTGACCACAGGCTAGGCTGGGTGTTGTTGTTGGGTACGGAAACGCGGCTAGGAGTAGCGTCTTTGTTGTGGCGACAGCCGGGCAAGAAGCGGCCACCGACGCACAGAGCGCGCTCGACAAGTGTTCCGTCGAGAACAGGATGCAACAGTGAGGAAGGGGGTGTCATGGAGGATCGTGGGCTCACCGGGAGGCTGTTGATGCAGTCTGATCGGGCCGAAGAGTAGCGGATCAACAACGAGGCAGAGGCTGGGCGGAGCTAGGGTTTGGCTTCGGGCGGCACTGGTATTGGCGCTCTGGTGCTTCTCCTCCACGACGGCGTGTACAGGGCGATGCAGAGGAGCGTCCTTGACTTCCTCGACAGCCTCCACGCCACGCCCGCCTGCTGGTTCGAGGAAATGACGGTGGACACCGATGGTGGCCGGGGATGGGGTAGACGGTGGTAGGGGTAGACGGAGAGGAAGGGGCGGTCTGGGGAGATCCGGGAGAGGCAGAGAGGTTGTGGGGCAAAGGGTAAAGAGAGAGGGAGAGGGAGATGCCGTGGGGAGGTGGTGAAGGGAAAAAGGTGGCTCGGGTGCCACCTTTCCCTCTCCTCTTCACGTGCTCGGGCTGGCTCGGCCAGGGCAGGGGCAGGTGGTGGTGGGGCTGCCAGGTGGGGACGGCCGGTTGGTGGGGAGGCTCGGGCTAGGGGGGCCTCATGGCAGGGAGAGAAGAGAGGGAGAGAGGCTCGGGTAGATGCTAGGGTTTGAAGAGAGGGGGTTATGGCTCGGGTTAGGGCTAGGTTTGGATGGTAGCTAGGTGGGCCAGGGTGACCAGGTGGGGCCAGCAAGGTAGAGAGAAGAGAGAGGCCGAGAGAGAGGGTGGGAGCTAGGGAGGTTCGGTGTAGGGTTTATGGAGGAACTAGGGTTTAGGTGAGAGGATGAAAAGAGAGGGTGAGATGAGAGAGGAGGTAGGGTGGTGATAGAGGATTGGGTGATGTGTTTTCTTTTGGCAAGCTCAAGCAAGAACAAAACTAGATCAAACAAGAGCTAGACCAAAGAGAGGAAGAGATAAAAGGTGGTGATGGGGTTTAAGCAAGATCAAATAAGACCAAGCCAAAAGGAGGAAGATCCACTCCAGATTCAAATAAAAACCCAAAAGACTAGAATGTGGTGGTACTTGCATGGGCCATGCATAAATAGTAAATGCCCCCTCTAGTAGTGAAAACCACTAGATTATCTCATGGCATTTGTATAAGCAAGCTTCCCAAATTGGAATAAGGCCCAACAAAAGAAAAGAGAGCTTGTTTATCACATGGATTAAATAAAAGATCATGCATGAATATAAAGTGGCCAAGCTTGTGTGTATGTGCCACTAGCCAACATGAACCACAATGGTATTCCTACATGAGCTTATATTCATATTTAATCCATATGAAAGCTTGACAAGGGGTTCCACTCACAAGGCATGCAAAGGTGGCCATGTGGCTCTCATAAACCAATAATGTGGAAACAATATGGTGCATATATGAGAGCATGTGGAGATAGAATTGGATCCGTTCCAACCCACATGAGCTAGAGGTAAACCAATAAATTGCAATGCTCATATATGGTGGAATGGTGGAATGATAGGATGATGACAAGAAAGGTGGTGGAGTTAATAAAAGATATGCCCCCAACTCAACTTGGGCATTTAAACAATATATCAAGAACCAAATACAATATCAAGAGGCAAATACAATTCACAATGCATATGAGATAAAAACCAAAGGAAAAGGGTTTTATATGATGCTCAAATGCAAGGTGGCATGATGACATGAGCATGATATAATTATGATGCAACAATTATATATATGAAGTAGCCATAATATTACTATACCAAGTAGCATTACAATTGTTAGACAATTGGGATGCTACAACAATGGACACCGTATTCCTTTAAAGTTTGCCTCATCCATAGCAATTGGGTGCAAGCACTAGCAGCTGCCACATACCCGGCTTTGGCGGTGGAGAGAGATATACAATTTTGCTTCTTAGAAGACCAACATACCAAGGACCTACCAAGGAATTGGCAAGCCTCGGATGTTTATTTTCGATCATCCTTATCACCCGCCCAATCCGAATCCGTGTATCCACAAAGAGCAAATGTTGAGCCTAGAGGATACCAAAGACCATAAAATGGGGTATGAACTAAATATTGAAAGATTCTCTTGACCGCCATTAAATGGATTTCTTTAGGAGCCGCTTGATATCTTGCACACACACCTACACTCAACACAATATCGGGTCTAGATGCACAAAGGTAAAGCAAAGAACCAATCATAGACCGGTATACCTTTTGATCCACATCTTTACTATTTGGATTTTGTTCTAGATGAGCCTTTGTAGCCATGGGAGTAGGTGCTCCATTTAAATCTTGCATTTTGAATCCCTTGAGCATATATTGAGTATACTTGGCTTGGTTGAAGAATGTCCCTCCTCTAACTTGCTTGATCTCAAAACCAATAAATACCCTCAACTCTCCCATCAAAGACATCCGGAACCTACTAGTCATAAGCTTTGAGAATTCATCATTAAAAGCTTTGTTAGATGAGCCAAAGATAATATCATCAACATATATTTGGCGTACAAAAAGCTCCCCATTGACCTTCTTAGTAAAAAGAGTGGGATCGATTTTCCCAACCTCAAATCCACGGTCAAGCAACAACTCTCTAAGGTGCTCATACCACGTGCGTGGGGCTTGCTTGAGCCCATAGAGCGCCTTATCAAGTTTGTAGACATGGTTTGGGAAGTTGGGATCCTCAAATCCTGGGGGTTGCTTTACATATACCAACTCATTTAATGGACCATTAAGAAATGCACTTTCTACATCCATTTGTTGCAATTTAAACTTGTGATGTGCCGCATAAGCAAGAAGGATACGGATGGACTCAAGGCGAGCCACGGGTGCATATGTCTCTCCATAATCAATGCCTTCAATTTGAGAGAACCCTTGTGCAACCAATCTTGCCTTGTTCCTTACTATAATTTCATGCTCATCTTGCTTGTTCTTGAATATCCACTTTGTGCCAATAACATTGCGGCAATCCTTTGGCTTCTCAACTAACTTCCATACTTTGTTTCTCTCAAAGTTGTTGAGCTCTTTGTGCATAGCTTCCAACCAATCCAATTCTTCAAGAGCTTCCCACACTTTCTTTGGTTCAATCATGGAGATGTGTGCTTGGTGTTCACTGAACCTCTTCAATTGTGCTCTTGTGAAAATGCCTTTCCTTAGGTCACCAACTAAATTTTGTAGAGAGTGATCTCTTAATTCCAACATTATCTCCTTTCTAGCTTCACGATAAGTGTGGATCTCCTTGTTGTTTCTTGGGGGACCCTCTTCATCATTTTGGTCCTCGTCTTGACCATCAACTTGACATTGATCATCGCCGGTATCATTCTCTTCATTAAGAGGCAAAGATTGACCTTGGTCTTGATCAAGCGCTCTTCTAGCATCGATTTGAGCTTGTCTCAAGCCAGTTTGTATGGATCTTCCTTGAGTAATTGCCTTGGAACCACTTGACATCCTGGAGAATGAATCAAGCTCCTCTTGACTAGAGTTGTCACTTTGATCAACATGTTGAGGGTCCACATCTTGTCTTTGGCTTGATTCATTCCCCTCATCGGTGGGTGTAGCTTGTTGATGTTGTGAAGATGAGGGTTCCACTTGAGTGGGTCATAGTTCTTCTCGATCCGCCATAAGGGGCTCCTCAACGGGGCGGATATATCCCACACCCATTCTTCCTATGGCATCCTGAGGCATTTCATCATCTACATCACAAGCATCAACACGCCCCCCTTGGGGACCATCATATTCTTCAAAGGTCACACTACGAGATTCTATGACTGCTCCGGAGAGCTTATCATAGATTCTATAAGTCTGAGATTCGAGACCATAGCCAACAAAAATACCCTCTAATGCTTTAGACTCGAATTTGGACAAACGAACACCTTTTATGAGATAGAAACACTTACAACCGAACACCCGGAAGTATGATATGTTGGGCTTGTTACCGATAAGTATCTCATATGGAGTCTTGTTGATTTCTTTGCGGAGGTAGAGCCGGTTTGATGCATGGCAAGCAGTGGAGATGGCTTTGGCCCAAAAGTTGTATGGAGATTTAAACTCCACCAACATGGTCCTAGCCATCTCAATAAGAGTCTGGTTCTTCCTCTCGGCCACACCATTTTGTTGAGGGGTGTATGCAGCGGAATATTGATGTTTTATCCCCTCATCACTAAGGAAATCATTCAAGGTGTAGTTCTTGAACTCGGCGCCGCTGTCACTTGTTATAATCAACACGGGAAGATTGTATTGATGTTGAACCATGTTGATGAAGTCGATGAAGGTCTTTTGGGTCTCACTCTTCAACTTGAAGAAATAAACCCAAGAGTATCTTGAAAAGTCATCAACAATCACCAAGCAATATTTTATTCCCACCAAGACTTGCATGAGATGGAGGACCAAAGAGGTCCACATGGAGAAGCTCCAAGATCTTGGTTGACTTGATGCGGTTCTTAGGCTTGTGAGGAGCATCATGCATCTTTCCTAGAACACATGCCCTACAAACACGATCTTTGGCAAAGGAAACATTTTCTTTTAGTCCAACAATATGGCCCTCCTTGTGGAGACTTTGCAAAGTTCTCATATTGACATGGGCTAGTCGGCGATGCCATAACCAACCCACATCGGCCTTTCCGAATAAGCACATCGCACTTGTAGTGGCTTGCCCCGAAAAGTCCACCACATACAAGTCATGTTTGACGTACCCAACGAAAGCGACCATGAGAGACTTGCTCCACATGAGGACCACAATATCATCATCAACAAAGACGGCAAATCCCATCTTTCAAGAGCACGGACTGAAAGTAAATTGTATCCAAGGGTATCAACAAGCATGACGTTCACGAGTGTTTGTTGTGAGAAACCACTACCTTGCCGAAACCCATTACCTTAGACTTTGACTTGTCGGCATATGTCACGGTGATTTGATCATCATTTGTCTTTAAATCCTTGACAATAGACGAGATTCCGGTCATATGACTCGTGCAACCACTATCAAGCACCCACTTTGACCCTCCGGAAGCATATGTCTACAAAACATCAAGCTAATTTTTTAGGTACCCAATTTTCAATGGGTCCTCTTTTGTTAGCAACAAGGGTCTTAGGAACCCAAATAGACCAAGCAAAATAACCATCATGTGTGCCAACATATTGTGCATACACATCCCCATAATAATGACGCATTAGAACATAGTGAGGGTTAACACTTCCCGCAAAGTCATCATGAGACATAGTTTTACCACTTGTGGTCTTACTATTCACAATGGCCTTGTTGGTATCTTGTGCGGGCTTGGCCTTTTTCTTCTTGTTGTTCTTCTTCTTAGTTTTGGAGACAAAACCAATTCCCCCTTTTTCACCACTAGGCCTTTGCTTACTCAAAAGATCATCAATGGACTTGTTGCCTTGTGGAAATGTGGCCTTGGCTAGCTCCCCCTTCCATCTAGCATTTTCTTCAAGAATAGTTGTACTACTAGATAGAATGAAGTTACTAGGTGAAGGAATATTGGCCAATTGAGTTTGAAGCGTTTCATGGGACTTTGTGAGTCACAAGAATTCACTTTCCAAAGCCTTGTGAGCCTTGTCAAGCAAACTAAAGTCCTCGGCAAGTTTTTCATGAACCACACCAAACTCAATTTTGTCCTTTTTAGCCCTTTTGCATTTAGCAATAGCATGATCACGTTCTTTGATGAGTTTAAATAATGTCATTGGCCTCATCAAGCCCTTCAAGTTTTAATTCAATTGACATCCTAGTCTCTTGTTCTTCTTCTAGATCATTGTTTAAAGCCTCTAGCTCAATCATGTGTTCATGCCCAAGTTTACATCTTACATATAGGAGCTCTTGTGTGTGGGAAAGTTGATCTAAGATGTTTTCAAAATGTATCTTAGCATCCCCTTGTAGGTTATTCATAAACTCATCGAAAGCAATTAATTCCCTTTTAACATCAAGAGACATCTCATCATCAATTTTATCATTAGCTAAGGGAGTGGAGTGAGATGATGAGGATACCTCTGTTCCTCTTTCCATAAGGCAAGTGACGTTCTTGATGGGAGAATTCTCATTTGGAGAATCGAAGAGTGAGAATGTCGGAGTAGAAGTAGTGGATAGAGCCACCGCACCATTAGAAGTTTCCTCTTCCTCATCTTCATTGTCGGAGGAGTATTCTTCATGAGTGATCAAGACAATTTCTCCCGACTTCTTGTTGATGGGATTCTTCTTGATGAAGGGTTTCTTGTAAGGTGCTTTGAGAGTCTTATTCAACACAAGCTTACCCCCATGATCTTCTCTCTTCTCATAGGGGAAACTCGCCACAAAGTGAAAGCGGTCACCACAATTGAAGCAAGTTCTCAATCTAGTGCTATTTTCTCTTTTCCCATTTGGGTTGCTTCTTCGTTGCATTTCCATCTTGGCCTTGGCGGGGTTCTTCCAAAAGTTCTTTGCATAGAAGGCCATATATTGACTATGAGCAATCTTGACTTCAACGGGGTGGTCCATGGAGAGGCCTTCATCACTATCATCTTCATCCCCATGGTCCACAACTTTGGCCTTCAAAGCAACGTTGACAACATTGCTCATACCAAGGGCACGAGCACGGACATCTTTGGCATTCTTGGCGGCAACTTTGAAAGAGGACATATCTTGCATAACTTCATTGGAGGTCATGATATGGTAGTGTGTCTTCCTTGTAGGCTCTTCAAGTCGGTGGGCTCAAAGGGCATGAGTGCACTCACATATTTCTTTTTTATCCACGCATCATCCACATGTGAGGCACCCACATTTCTAAAAGCAGTGGCAGTGGTCTTGAGCCTACGGTACATGTCTTCATGATTTTCACCTTCCATCATGTATAAGCCTTCGGCTTCATTGCTTAGTGCATCATACTGGTTCCTCCTCATGCTCTCATTTCCAACAAACAACACCGTGAGAGCATCCCAAGCTTCCTTGGCAATGCTGAAGTGCTCAATGTGTGGGTAATCCTTTGTACCCAATCCTTGTTGAATCATGTGCAAGGCAGTGGCATTGAGTTGACTATTGACAACTTCTCTTCTTGTCAAGTTGTTTGGATCCCCATATCTTGCATAACTTCATTGGAGGTCATGATATGGTAGTTGTGTCTTCCTTGTAGGCTCTTTAAGTCGGTGGGCTCAAAGGGCATGAGTGCACTCACATATTTCCTTTTTATCCATGCATCATCCACATGTGAGGCACCCACATTTCTAAAAGCGGTGGCGGTGGTCTTGAGCCTACGGTACATGTCTTCATGATTTTCACCTTCCATCATGTATAAGCCTTCGGCTTCATTGCTTAGTGCATCATACTGGTTCCTCCTCATGCTCTCATTTCCAACAAACAACACCGCGAGAGCATCCCAAGCTTCCTTGGCAATGCTGAAGTGCTCAATGTGTGGGTAATCCTTTGTACCCAATCCTTGTTGAATCATGTGCAAGGCAGTGGCATTGAGTTGACTATTGACAACTTCTCTTCTTGTCAAGTTGTTTGGATCCCCAATAAAGAGTCCATGCTCGATGATGTTCCATAGTTCAATGCAAGAGCTGTGCACATGAGTTTTCATTAGAGATTGCCATTGAGAAAAAGTAGCAGATTCTTCAAGCTTAGGTGGCTCACCTCTATTGTATACATGAGGGTGATGGATTGGAGGGTCGGGAGAGTACCATGAATCACGGTGCTCACCCTTCCCACCACCATTTTGTGTGGAGGAATTAGTGTTGTCTTGTTACCCCCCACCATCATACCCTCGGGGGATACCGGAGCATTCCCTTTAGGCAAAACGGATGGAGGATCCTCTTGAGGAGAGGGGGATGATGAGCCATCTTTGTCTTTAAGAAGTTGCTCAAGAATTTTCTTGACTTCGTTGACCAAGGAAGAGCTCAATCTTGTTTCCAAGTTTTTGAGATCTTCCATGGTCACCGTGGTATGCTCACCATCACCATCCCCATCGTGGCTACCCATATTCTCCTAGGCGGTAAAGCCCAACTAAAGAGCCGAGGCTCTGATACCAATGGAAAGGATCGTATGGGCACCTAGAGGGAGGGTGAATAGGTGCTACTTCAAATTTTCTTATTTTTAAAATTAAGGTTTGACAAGAAAGGTAAATTCTCTAGATAATGCAACTAAGGTGAATTTACCTATATGACAAACTAGCACTATCTAACACAACACTAAGCAAGAACAAGTAAGTAAAGTGCGGTAAAGGATAGAAGTAACCAAAGTGGTGGACGCGAAGACACAAGGATTTTTTCTCCATAGTTCCTTCCTTTTGAGGGGAAGTACGTCTACGTTTGGAGAGGGGGTGGTTTCAAACCACCAACGCCACGAGAGGCCTCCCTTGTTCTCCAATGAATCTCACCCCAACGGGATCGATCCACCTTCCACTATATCGAAAACCTTCGAGGTGGAAACCGACACCTTTACAAGTTTGGGGCACACATCCACAACTTAATTGGAGGCTCCCAAATACAAGCAAGCTGTCAAAACAATCAAAGACAAGCTTGTAAGAACCAAATCAAAGTTAGGGTTTCCAAAGAAACACTAGAGCTTGGGGGCCCTCAAGTGAATGAGGGGGAAATGAAGATCTCTCTTGGTGAAGGTGTAGACCAAGCCTCCTTCGATTCTCCAAAGATCAATGACTTTGGATGGTTGGATGGGGAGATCTTGTAGATTTGGTGACTCTAATGGAGTTTGTGTTCTTGAGCAGGTCGAGCAGCTGGAGGAACAAGATAAGGGTCCTTTTTTTAAGGCAGCCCCCTGCACGAACCATTTTCTGACCGTTGGAGAGAAGTCAGACCGGAAACTCCGGTCTGTACACCGGAGACTCCGGTCTACACCGGAGATTCTGGCCTATCTCTAGACTAGCCTCCGGACCGCCCATCAGAATGACCTGGGCCAGCCACGACCCAACTTGGCCAGAGACTCCGGTCCTCCAACACCGGAGACTCCAAACTGAGCCAAGACTGGAGATTCCGGAGTAACCTCCGGACATTGCTACGCACCCCCATACAGAATGTCCCTGCCATGATTCTGAAGTCACCACCAGAGACACATCCGGAAACTCCAGAACACACCGGAGACTCTGGTCTAGGAAGACCGGAGACTCTGGTCTGGAATTTCCAGAACTGTGTCACATTTAGGAGGAACCTTTCGCAAGTGTGAGGATACTTTTCACTTATCATAATACCAACCTGTGGACAATGACAAATTGTAAAATGATCTACTTGTTGTTAACAAACACCAAAAGTGATTATGACAATAAATGTCCTTTCAATGGGGGTTAGGAAGAATATCATCATGCGATCAATGATTAGCAACTCTGGTGGTTCATTTGCCGGTGTGGGATTTACAAGGAAGGATTTGTACAACATGTGCTCAAGGGAGAAAAGGAAGCTGCTTTATAAGGGTGATGCTAACACAACCTTGGGCATCATGGCGGAGAGAAAGAAGAGGGACCCTGAGTTTTTATATGATTACATGCTAGATGAAGGCCGTCTGCTGGTGCGATTTTCAATCACGTCGGAACTACCAGGACTACGGCGACGTCGTTGTGTTTGACAGCACATACAAGATGAATAAGTATAGGATGCCATTTGTTCCCTTTGTCGGCTTGACAAATCACCGTAAAACAATGGTATTGGGCTGTGCCATCCCATCAAACGAGACCGAAGAAACATATGCCTGGTTGCTCCGGACTTTCTTGAAAGCAGTGTGCCAGCAGAAGCCAAATGCAGTAATCACGGATGTGGATGTCACGATGATCTCCGTTGTGGATGAAGTACTTACTAGTGTATACCATCGTATTTGCAACTTTCACGTTGAAAAAATATGGAGATGCACATACCTAACAAGTCATTGAACGAGTATAGGACTCTTCTATATTACACCACATCGGAGCAAGTATTAGAGCAGGGATGGCACGCTTTTGTTAGGAAGTGGATATCACCCAAAACTACAAATTGGCTTAAGAGAATGTACACGAAGAAGAGATTATGGGCCGCCACGTATCTTTCAGAAGGGTTTTGGCTGGGTATGAAAAACAACCAGAGGAGTGAAAGTTTAAACTCCTCTCTTCACCTTCACCTTGATGGGGAAATGAACTTGGTGGACATGGTTAGTCACTACGAGAATGCCATCGCACGTCTCCGTGAGAAGGAGGCCAAAGATGACTACACGGCTTCACAGACATTTCCGGTGCCAATTACTGATTTCAGAGAACTAGAGGTAGCCGATGCAACAGTCTTCACTCCAGCTGTGTTCTATATTTTACAAGGTGACATTTCGAAGATTAGTGGCATGCAGATTTTAGAAAAAAGCTAGGATATGGCTCACACACCTTTGTCATCGCATGGAAAAATAATCTTGACAACAAGTTTTACATGGAATACACTCCCAACTCGTCAAAAATTATAAGGTGCAGCTACCGAAGGATGATTCGCAAAGGGATCCCTTTCAAGCACATACTATGCGTGCTCAATCACTTAAAATTTACTGCAATACCAGACTGATGTGCTCTGCGGTGTTTCGCTAAAAACGCCAGGTTTGGGTTGCTTGCTAGACACACGAGCGATATGTTTGGCTGGGGTTGGTCTGGGCAAGAGGAGCGGAAAAAATACAGCAGTATAAACGTGTTGGTCTCACAAGCTATGCATATTGCATGCAATGACACAGCGGAGTACGATCTTATGAAGAGTACAGCCAATGAAATTATTTCTAGAAGACAGAGGTACGATAAATGCAGAGCATATGGCCCTCGTAGTTCAGTTAATGAAAATGCAGATGCAAGTCAAGCAAGCCAGTTTGATATTGGTGATCCTAAAAAAGTGTCCACCAAGGATGCGCCTAAGCAAAACAAGAAAGTTCCAGTCGAGAAACAATCTCCCATGACCAAAAATGGTCGACCACTAGGATACAAAGAGCGTAAGAAGCGGGTGTGCAGCGCTTGCCAACAGGAGGGACATAACAAGAAGAACCCAAAATGCATATAACATCCAATGCACGGTTTTGAAAATTAGCTTGATATTTTTCCTGCATTTTTATTACACTATATTATCTAATATTGTGTGTCATCTCGTACAGGAATGTCCTACAGCAGCAAGGGTAGTCTTTTTTCAAGTATCATACATGGAAATTAATTTTGAGACAGTTCTTGTGAAAATATGTATTTGTGATGTACATTTATAGTATTCTGATGTTTGTTCGGGCAAATATGTGACATTTTTTCATGGAATTTCTCTCGGTTTTGTTTATATGCTCTGTTTTGCTTCTTCAGTTCTTCAGTGTGCAAGGGAGGGGTTGGAAAGTTCAATGGTATGGTCTATGTGTGTACCCGTTTTGGTACTCCTTCCGTTTACATATTCTTCGCGTCCTGGACTAAACACGGATACCTAGGAGAGACCCCGATGAGCTAAATTAGAGGGCAGATGGACTAATTTAACCTGCTATAGTCCCACCTCCGCCTCCATGGAATGAAGAGCTATGCATGCATGCACCGGTGTAGACGCCTCGCTTCCAATGGGATTGATTGCATGCCCAGCTATGCTTCTCCTTATCACTGGCGCGCGCACCTCCAACTCTTCTCTTGACGCACGAAAATAGCTCAACTCAACGCGCCTAGTCCACGCGGGGAAGATGTCGAGGAGCAGGTGCAGAGAGACGAGGAATTTGTGGAATAGATTTAATGCAACGGGAGACTGCCACGAGGGTTAATTAGGAAAACAACTAGCAAAACGTCTAGAACGCGAACTAGAATTTTTTGAAAAAGCTAGAACGTGAAGTATATGTGAACGGATGGAGTAGTATGCACAAGTATGTTTTTGCACGAACTATAATCACATATATTAATAAAATATGATTAGAAATCTTACATAGTAGCAAAGAAAGTCCACAAACACCATAGTAGCAAGTACAACCATACACGATACTAGACCATGACACAAACAGACAAGACAAGACACAACACGACACCTTCTTCTTCCTCCGTCCCGGCCGCTCCTTAAGCGTCATACCCCTCATCATCCTCCGCCATGATGTACGGGAGAGAGTGGGCCCGGATGCTGATGGAGAAGATGGTGTGGAAGTCGTTAAAGATATTGGACGTCGTGAACGCGATGAACTCGCATCCATGCCAGAACACTTGACCGAGGAGGTGGTAGGCGTCATAGTGGTTGACGAAGGTGACGTAGAAGCCTATGATGAAGTTATTGTTGCTATTGGCATCGTCATACTGCTGGTCGATATGGAACATTGGTGGAGTGCCGACAGGGAGGTGGAAGTAGCCGGAGGCAAGGAAGAAGCAGGCCAGCTCCATCGGCCCCCTCCACCTCGAGATGGCCCAGATGTGGAGGCGGTTCTCCACAACCCGGCCATGCGGCCACTCTCTCTCCGGCATGGTGGTGGGGCGGTGGTACGTCGGGCCGTTGAACTGCATCGTGGCGGGGGAGGGGGTGGGGTCGGCTAGCGGTTGCCTGATTGGTGGCGGGGCTCGACGGCTAGCGGTTGCTTGAGTGGTGGCGGGGCTCGGCGGCTATCGGTTAGATGGATGGGTGCGAACGAGTGAGAGAGGGAGAGGTAGAGGGGCATATAAATGGGCTTGTCATGGTCGCTTTGTTCTCCACTCGTGTTTAAGGCGCACTCTTTCGAGGAGGCGCGTGCGCATGATATCGAGGAGCCTCTTGACTGGTTTCTGCGGGCGCGTGATGGGAAAGCTGCGCCCGTGTGAAATTGTTTGGCGCGTGACCGACCAAGAGACACACCCACATGAATTCGCAGCATAAAAAAATGTGTGCACGATGACAATACAACTTTAATACGTGACCGGTCGTGTAACATGTGACACTGCGACGATACATAAGCCAGTCTAGCTAGGATGCATGGCGCATGCATGAAAAAGGCTTAGCTATTAATACATGTTGAAACGGATCGGTGATTGAACCGTTGGGCTGTGAGATTACTGATTAGGCCATGTCCTCAGTCCTCACCATGGATACATGCATGCGCGCGCAGCTGAGTGGACACGTTGACCATGAATGCATGCATGCGTGTGCAGCTCAGCGGACATGTCGACCATGGATGCAGCGCTAGTTTTAGACCATGGATGCATGCATGCACGCGTAGTTAACCGAGACAACGCGCGTGAGGGCTTGTACTCAGTGGAGGAGCTGCATGCATCCAACGGGGTGCACATGCACCAGGGTAAAAAAATTAACCTTGCAATCAGCTCCAAAACTAGTGTGTGCACCCCTGTAATTCATGATTAGTGCACCGTGTTGAGCCAAATCAGCCCATATTACTAGGTTCTACAACTTGATTGAGTTTGGTCTAGCTACGCCACTGCATGTACTATGCTAGATGTTTGTATAGACGCTTAAGTGCAGAAAAATAAATACCAGAAAATTAGGTTACGGGCTAAGCTTCTGGGCTTCCAACGCTCAGCGTCACTAGGGACAACTATGAGGGCTAGTCAAAAAACCTTGAGCGGATAGAAAAGAGTCCTAGCGACTGTGAGAGAACGCTTGGTTGAAAGAAACGAACAATTTTTTCAACATGAACAACTAATTTGGATCGAAACAAACTAGTTAAATAAGCAAAAAAAAATCATAGTTTTGAGTTGACTTGACACAACAGGATACAGAATGTTGTCGTAAAATAGAAACAATAAACTGTTTACAAATTTCATATGAATTTAGCAGGTATGAAAATCTACAGGGGCACTAGTAAATTCTCAAGGTATACTGTTATTAATCACTGATCTGACTTTTCTTTTCACAACCGTTAACTTGTTTCTTTTAGACAGAAGAATCGTTGCAACGGTAGGTCCTCTTGATTCTTCAATTGTTGTCTGTAGTACCATATAGAAGAGTTTATAAATTGAATTGTAATTATATTGATTTTTGCGACTATACAAGGAATAGTGTATACACCTGATCAATGTTCTTAGTCATACGATCTACATCCCAGTGCTCTAGACATTGCAATACCCATATTCCGCATGCGTTGCTGTCATACGATGAAATAAAATTTATTTACGACATCATTAGTGAGAAAGTGATATGATTCACAAGTACTTATCCATAATCTTGCTTTCCACTTTCATATTTTTAATATGCCAAGTATTGACGTCACGAATTTGCGTGTAGTTTTGTTTGTCCACCATATATCTAGTGTAATTTGTCCTTTCTGTAAAATATTTAGATTTATTGAAACACCAAAAGATAACAAGGTTCTGATGAGAAAATTAGATAATACCAAGTCATCCACAAGTGCATGCGAATAGGTTAAATTGTACTTAGGGTCAAAGACTTGAAACTCCTGCTTGATGTTATCCATTACAACTGTCATATAATGTTCTCCGCATATATTCAGAAGGAAATATGCCTACAAAATAAAATCACTAGCATGTACTATGTAGGATTTCAAATAGTTAACAAAAATATTAACTTTATAAAAAACAATCTTTACCATGTCACGCACAAAATATCGTTTATAACCCTTCCTATATCTCCTGGTCTTGGCACTTCTTGTACGTCAATTTTTTTCATTTTTTTATCGTTTTGTACATTTTAATGGCTTCATTGATCAAATAGGTTGACCTCAATGGTCCACATATATTTCGATTATAGTCAAGACAGGGAGCCAGCTCTAGAATGTAGACATCAATTATCTGAAAATAATAATTATACAATAATTGCATGTTCATACTGCTTTGTTGTAAAATAACAATAATATGTTAGCGAATTACTTACAACAGTACTAAGCCATTATTTTATAAGAACATCGTTAAGATTTTTCGAAGAAAAGATGGCCTCATCTGAGTTGTGGTACGCCCTTTTTACAGCTTTTTTGGGGATCTTTGCCGCTGTTGAAACATATTTATCAACATCTTCTATTTCATCTGGTGTTAACATAGTGTAACATTCCCCAATATCATATTGTTCAAATAATATCGCTGTATAAAATTTATGAAAACACACAAGTTACCACATTAAACCATTTTGTTTGCTCAATAAAAATAAGTAATGAAATCTATAAAACATTATACCTTTCGTATTTTTTGATTTGTGTTTTGGTTGTTTCTGTCGCTCAAATAATGGGGAACCATACTTACTACTCCCTCTGTTTCAAATTACTCCGCCGGCGCGCTTATGTAGGTGGGCTAATACTTCGTTATTTTTCATTCAAAAAAATCCTAGAATTTTTGAAATAGATAGTATGAAATGTATATTACGTATACCAAAAATCGTAGGAATTTTATAATAAAAAATGAGAGAATAATAGGCCATCTAGGTAAGCGTCTTGTGGAGTAATTTAAACGAAGAAATATTACTGAGTGCAGCGTTTCCTTTTGCCTAGACCATTGTCAATTTCCTTTTTGCCGCTATCAATAGAACTAGCACACTTTTTGCATCTTCCTGATCCGCGGTAAAAGTCATATCATTGTGTGCATCGTTCTACATGACACCACTCTTTGCACCATTTGGTGTATGCTTCTGAGTACCAAAAATGCACGACGGTGCCTCCGATGACGACACAGACTTGGTATTTTCATTTACGTCTCATGGATTGTCTTGTGTACCATCCATCTTCCGAAGGTGGTCTGGTGTGTTATTCATTGACATGTCAACAGTAGTTGTCGGCATACGTTTGTTCTTTAAGGGTGTGACATAACTGTCACAACAAAATGGATCATCCGCCTGGGCTGCTTCAGAATTAGCCGCCGTTTTTCTCAGTATGTCATCAACCTTGGCTTCTTTATTACCTTGTTTATAGACAAATTCTTTGTCTGATTGGGATTCACTTGGAACAAATTTTACATCCTCATCATCTCCTCCTTTGTCCAACTGTGATGCTTCAGTTGGTTTGTACATGACACAATTTGTATTTAACAATTTTAGAACCTCCTGCGTAACATAAAATATTAAGTATGAGTTTTCATTCGTAGTGTAGTATAGTTATTATAAAAATGAAATAACACATAAAATATAGACTGTATCACCTCTGCACATTTTTGGGGTATAAGTGCCATCTTCATGTCCATGTGATTTTTCAATTCTGTCATCATACGTTTGAAAATGATATCCATGTTACTAACCTGTTTATTTGAACTTGACTATTCACCATTTATTGATGGTTTTTGCACACTCTTTCTTATATTGCTCCCCAATATTATGACGGATCTGCATGTTTCAAAAATGAACAAATTATAAAAATTACAAATACAAACTCGAGCTATTTATGGTGGCATATCAAAAAATGATTAAACTGGCTACCATCACTTTAGCGTTGTTTTCGAGGCCTCGGTCATTCTTATAATCATAGCAACATCTCCTTTCTGTTTCATCTTCTGTCCATTTTCTCATTAGTGGCCGAATGGAAACAGCGGGAATATAAGTAGGATCATCAACGATCACCAACTTCTCCCAGTAAAGAAACTGCAAATAAATTGTACAACAAATAAATTTAGTTTTACATCGAGAGCTGAACATAAGAACTGATGATTGTTTGACTTAACATATATACCTATGTTACACCTAGATTTTCTTTGGTCCATGCTCTCATAGTAGATCCTACAAAGCTATCCTTCAAACTATTTATGAGAAACTTCATGTAACACCCTCGCCTGATAAGGCCGAGTTCATGTGTATAGTGCCAATCTCTGGATCGGTTCACAGGCACACACAGTACAAAATGATACCAAATATAACTGTGCATCATAAATACAACGAATATGATCCAGAATTTACATTATTTATTTAAGTACACAGCAGAAAACGAATACAAGGTAGATCTCCATCCTCCAAATGTGCCACAGGCGAACAATTATTGAGTGGAGTCTCACGACCTATGAAAGATCACTCAGATATGATATAACCTGCAACATGAAACATTGCAGCCACGAATGGTCAATACATTGAATGTATGGCAAGTAGGATAAAGTGGTTAACAACAGATCTATCAACTACATGCTTATTTGGCCAAGTGGAGTTCAGGCTCATTTGCATAAAGCAACAGTTTTATCCTAACATTTGTAACAAAGTAGTTTTCCAATACGATAAATAGGACACTCTGGTTCACTCCTAGGTGCTCCTACCCAATTATGTTCATCCAACAAGTTTTAAGTAATTAAGAAATAAGGATGAGTGAGAAATATCATAGCATCGATGTCGAATTCGCTCAAATTGTCCATAACCAGGGACACGGCTAATCGATTAGTTTATACACCCTGCAGGGGTTAGTGCACTTTACCCATGTGACTTGGCCAGCCCAGCTCGTACCACCACTCTCATATTGGGTGATGATAGGGAGAAGTCCAAAAAGGAACCGTTCAGGAAGTAGCTCCCCAAACCCGATACGCACCGGTCCAACCTACACTATCTACATCTCTAGATACGTGGGTTCGAGTTACCACAACCTACTGAGTTCAACCAAACGTCCATTTCATTATTGGCACATGGTTACACACGAAAGCTACCAAACAAAGAAACCAATCCTTTCTCAGTGTCCTGGGCGGCATTCCCCACCATAAATCCACACTCGATGACCCAATCAATGCCATTCCGCCTAGGTGGTTCATTAAGACATATTGGTTTGTCATTTAGCAAAGCATAAGCCTTTCAAAACATATAACTTTTCATGATGTGATTCCCTTCCTCGTCTAAATAGCATAGCTAAGCAATCTACCAATACGATGGCTCATAAACAAGGAATACTAGGGAATAATATGGGATATAGCTTAGCATATACTCATCAATTCCTACAGATGCAATTCTACAAAAGCATCTACAATGCATAGGAAAACAATAGGACATTTATGACCAAGATAGCACCACTTGTCTTTGTTGTAGATGTAGTCGATTAGATAATCCTCACAATTCTCATAGATATAATGGTTGCTCTCGTCATAACCACAATACTTACATGTTGACTGGGACTATATGTTGACCTGACGTTGACGTGGCGTTGATGAGGAAGCTGACCGGGATGACGACATGGCACACACCGGTTTGATTGAATCTCGACCGTCTGGATAGGATCCGGTGGCTAGAAGAAGAGATTGACCCGATTTTGGCTTAGAATAGACAAGAAACAGATCTATGTTAGAGAGACAAATCCGTAGGTCAAATTGAAAAACTTAGAACATGAAAGTTGTGGTGAATCATTATTCCTACCTTCTCACCAAAGGAATTTGGATTTGAAGAAACGAGCGCGAGTACATCTTGGATTTACACCGTCGGATCTAAAATATTGCGATGAAATTCTCCGGCTGTGATTGATGAAAAGAGGTGAGGTTTGTCGGGATTGAAAGATTTCGACGAGTTCTTCAACTTCCGTTTTTTGGCCGAAGGCAAACAACGAAGTCTAGATGGGTTAAAAAGCGAAATAAGATTCAGGCATGTGTAGATTCGGGATTTCGAGGAGAGAAACTCGTACAGCTGTGGCTCCACGAGTTTATATGGAGATTTAGGATGTTGTAGAGATAGGTATTGGAGTAGGGAACAAGTAGAAATAAACGGAAGTCGATTCGGAGTTGTAGATAAAAAGTTATGAGAGTTTGAGTAGAGATAGGTTAGAGAAAAACTGATTGCACGCTTTTTAAAGCAATCCCATCGATCCCTCCTGTACGCGTGGCCTGGCCGGCTGGCTCGGTCCGGGTGGGCCGGCCCGTTAGAAAAAAAATTCTTTTTCTATTTACTTGTTTTCCTCATATCTTTTGCATACGAACTCCAAATGATATGATTTTTGTTTCTAAATTTTTCTAAAATCGAATAGATCATTATAGGATCAAATTTGCAATCTTTTACTAGTTTGGAAGTAGTGGATTTATAAATCCTTGTATATTCCATTTTATTTATATCTTTATTTGTTTGTATTTATTCCATAACTTTTTCATACTAGCTTCAAATGAGCTCAATTTTGTTCCTAAAATTTTGTAATATTAATTGGATCTTTTTAGGCTATAATTTAGCAATAATCGCTGCCTTAGCAACAATGGGTTTTATAAATTCAATTTAATTACCTTTAGGAACATTTGGGCGAATCAACTGTAGGATTTAGATACCAGGATTTGGATTCAATTTGTGAGAACTTTATATGGATGTAATGAAATGCTTATGAATGCTTTGTGATTTTCATTTTGAAATCTTGCACACCAATTCTACAATCCATGCCCTTTTGCCTATATGGCTACTTAGGTCATAACAAAAGAATATAAGATTTTGAATTCAAGGTTGAGAGGATTTTCTATTCAAAAAGTTTCTTCTCTTTGATAATTTTCAACATAGTCAAACAATCAATCAAACTTATTTATTTATTTCACATTCCAAAATTAGGAGAATTTTGGGATGTGACAGACTACCA
This sequence comes from Avena insularis, assembly GCA_023614405.1. Classification (NCBI taxonomy): domain Eukaryota; kingdom Viridiplantae; phylum Streptophyta; class Magnoliopsida; order Poales; family Poaceae; genus Avena; species Avena insularis. The sequence goes on from CM042697.1 coordinate 374,633,359, forward strand.
CCCTTAAAATAAATCTCGTCCCCAGATTTGGGAAGGCTAGAAAGAAAGAAGGTTCGGGATCCATTAGGATGCTACCACCCTTAAAAGAAAATTGACTAGGTCATTTCTCGAGGATTCACTTAGCTCAGATTGGTTCTCCTTTAGACTTTTATTGGCACAATGTCTCTAGCACATTCTAAACATCATGATTGATAGTTTCCGAGAAAGCACTTCTTAATCTAGCAAAACTCTCATGGTGGGCAAATAGGGAACGTTTACTTCACGGTACCCATAATTCACGGTTGGGATTCATCCTTACTGTACATTCCTATGCTTAGCAATGGATGCTTTTAGAAGGGTGTAACAATATACCATTCTAGGGTTTAGGCTCAACGTCGACTCTCTGCTAAGGTTGAAAAGACACTCAAGATCCGCAAAGCCAACAGTACAAGAGCGAATAATAAGAGTAGTAGGAATGGTGATCAATCCATCCTTTTAAATCATTACCCTGTATGAGGATAGGTGAATCACGTTTTTCTATCACTCGTGCATTCTCACTTGCCTTGAAGAATGTTTCCATGGGCATGGACTAATGATCTATGTATACTCCCATGTATTCAATCAACAAAGCTACTATTAAAACTAAACTATCGATACTTCAACTTTCAGGTTGCGTAATCTACTACATAACATCATTTCAACACTTCATACTCCCACATCTCTTTTGTTCTATTAGATAAAGCTTTCTCCTTCCTAAATGCATTGTGTTGTCAAACCTTCCACTTAACACATCATTATATCTCCAAGGGTTCAAGATAGGAAAGAATAGATTCTATAGGAAAGAAACGACTAAGAAAATAATCCTACCCATAACTATATGAAGCAATCAATGTCACAAACAAGGAAACAATCATAGGCGATCAACACACAATCAAACACTTGTATAATAACATTATAGGGGTCCAAATATAGCTGTATATAACCACAAAATAGTTTTGCATTGGGAACAATACTAGAGTAAAACATAGCAACATATAAGCAATAAACAAAATCTGTCAAAACGGTACAGCAGACTTCACGATTTTTTCTGACCGACTTAAACTCGTCAGGAATTTTAGCAAATTTTTGTGCATGTACTACAGGTAATTATGCTCCATATCCTATTTTTAGATTTTTATGAGTCACCAATAAAATATGAAAAATCATGCGGTACAACAGGTCAGGCAGAAAACTACAGCAGTAATCTCACGAATTTCAATCAAATTACACCATTAAAATAATTTTAAAACCACACGAAAACTCCAGCAACTTTAGAGTTTCAAAATAACATATCCTAAACAAGGCATCACACAATATGGTTTAGTACAAACAATGAAGCAACCTATATTGTCATACCACATAAGTTGGTAAGAACAATATGCTTAACACGATAGCGATGATCTCCTAAAGAGATAAAATATGGTGGTCCAGACCTACCCAACTTGGTGAGATATTCATATGCATCATCTTATTTGTTTTTTTACTTATCTAACTCTCATATAGGTATCAAAAGAATGGACAACTATAAATGTTTGAATAGGAAGAGGTTCTAGAAAAGATAGATAAGGAATATAAGAACTCTAATAAGTAGAAAATATGATTGTTCTCCTAATAGAGGTATCCTGTTGCCAATCCATTTCTAAGGTCACGATCCTACAGTCAACACACAGCTCTGATACCATCTTGTAACACCCTCGTCTGATAAGGCCGAGTTCATGTGTATAGTGTCAATCCCTGGATCGGTTCACTGGCACACACAGTACAAAATGATACCAAATATAACTGTGCATCATAAATACAATGAATATGATCCAGAATATACATTATTTATTTAAGTGCACAGCGGAAAACGAATACAAGGTAGATCTCCATCCTCCAAATGTGCCACAGGCGAACAATTATTGAGTGGAGTCTCGCGACCTATGAAAGATCACTCAGATATGATATAACCTGCAACATAAAACATTGCAGCCACGAATGGTCAATACATTGAATGTATGGCAAGTAGGCTAAAGTGGTTAACAACAGATCTATCAACTACATGCTTATTTGGCCAAGTGGAGTTCAGGCTCATTTGCATAAAGCAACAGTTTTATTCTAACATTTGTAACAAAGTAGTTTTCCAATACGATAAATAGGACACTCTGGTTCACTCCTAGGTGCTCCTACCCAATTATGTTCACCCAACAAGTTTTAAGTAATTAAGAAATAAGGATGAGTGAGAAATATCATAGCATCAGTATCAGGTCGCTCAAATTGTCCATAACCAGGGACACAGCTAATCGATTAGTTTATACACCCTGCAGGGGTTAGTGCACTTTACCCATGTGACTTGGCCAGCCCAGCTCGTACCACCACTCTCATATTGGGTGATGATAGGGAGAAGTCCAAAAAGGAACCGTTTGGGAAGTAGCTCTCCAAACCCGACACGCACCGGTCCAACCTACACTATCTACATCTCTGGATACGTGGGTTCGAGTTACCACAACCTACTGAGTTCAACCAACCGCCCATTTCATTATTGGCACATGGTTGCACACGAAAGCTACCAAACAAAGAAACCAATCCTTTCTCGTGTCTGGGCATTCCCCACCATAAATCCACACTCGATGACCCAATCAATGCCATTCCGCCCAGGTGGTTCATTAAAACATATTGGTTTGTCATTTAGCAAAACATAAGCCTTTCAAAACATATAACTTTTCATGATGTGATTCCCTTCCTCTTCTAAATAGCATAGCTAAGCAATCTACCAATACGATGGCTCATAAACAAGGAATACTAGGGAATAATATGGGATATAGCTTAGCATATACTCATCAATTCCTACAGATGCAATTCTACAAAAGCATCTACAATGCATAGGAAAACAATAGGACATTTATGACCAAGATAGCACCACTTGCCTTTGTTGTAGATGTAGTCGATTAGATAATCCTCACAATTCTCATAGATATAATGGTTGCTCTCGTCATAACCACAAGACTTGCAATCATAGTAGTTCGAATCACACACGTTGCACTCCTCGCAATCTATCGATCAAACAATTGCATACAACATAAACAATAGCACATAGAGATCAATCAAATACAACAAATGCATGCATGACAATTTAATAAGTCACAATGATTGTTATTTTAGTTCTCTAAACAATATTGAAGTATATGATGCATGCAAGAGGCCAATTAATGCAATGGAGTACTTGTTATTAATAGTTACTTGCCAATATAGGGTTTTTAATAGTTCTGTTGTAACGCTTGTTCTAACTGTCGAATTAAATTTGTTTCTTCGGTTTACTGGATAGAGGACGTTATTATGAACCAGTAGGCGTTGGATTCACCCTAATCGGAGTTATAGATCTTTTTGTATGATTTAAATAGTGTTTAATGGGTTTTATATGATTCATATAGTTTCTGTTGTCTAAAAATCAAACTAAAATTATATCTGTAATCTCCACGGAATTGTGATTTCATGGACATATTATTTGTAATTTTCTGAATAGTATTTATTTTCTTATGAATTTATTACTCTAAATAAGCGATTAAACCATTTAAATCTTCACGGCAAAACCTTACAGTCAAAGGCTGAACTAATTGCATATTGATGATCTACATAGAACCAGCTTTCCATCGGAGTATCATTTATATTTTTGTGACAAGCAATTAATTTACTATGAATTTAATGATTTATAAAGACATTAAAACTAATTAAATTTCTACGGGTTAAATAGTCGGCAAAGGCTAGATCCAACCAGATATTATTAATGTACATTACAGTAGCTTCAATTTGATATATTGTTCATATTTTTCGGAGTTACAGATAATTTCTTATGAATTTATTAACCTAAAAGACCATTAAAACCAATTAAATTACTGCAGTAACCACGTACAGTAAAAGTTGGTTCTATTCTGATAAGATGATTCTACGTAAAATTATCTTCAATTTGATATATTATACGCAATTTTTGGACGTGGTATGAATTTTTAATGAATTTTACAAGTTAGACCTATAATATGCAATTTTAAATTCGAACGGAATATTCCAGAGAATATTCCGCTGACTGGACAGTGAAAGTACCGACTTGATACGACTAGAGGGGGGTGAATAGGCGTCTACCAATTTTAATTTGTTTCTCACTTTTAGGCTCAACGAGAAAGGAAGTTATCTAAAGATGCAACTAGGTGAACAACCTAAATGCAAGAAAACGAACACCAACCACAAAAACAGTAAATAGCAAGGAGTAAAGGAAGGGAACGAAGTAACCGGCGAGGGGACACGGAGATGTAATTCCCGTAGTTCACTTCCAATGAGCTACGTCTACGTTGGAGAGGTGTCGGGGCCACACAAGGTCACCCGAGCGCCACAAAGGCCTCACCTTCTTCTCCGGTGAGCTCCCCCACAAAGGAGGCCTCACAATCCACTAACCGGTGACCTTGAAGGCGCCAACCGAAACCTTTACACCAAGGTTGAGGGGAGGCTCCACAACTCAATTGGAGGCCCTCAACGACACCTCGAAGCTTTACAACACATGCCTCAGCTCCGGGGATGCCCTACACCGTCTAAGGTTCCAACAAACCCAAGAGCAACAAGATCCACAAAGGATGGGTGGGGGAAATCAATTCTTCTTTGGTGGAAGTGTAGATCTAGGTCACCTCCCTCACCTCTCAAAAGATCAGGTCATTTGAGTGGCTAGAGAGAGAGATCTAGTGAGGTGAAGCTCAAGCATTAATGGAGGAGAGAGAAAAATTCGAGAGAGAGTGGGAGGAAGAAGAGGGGTGCCTTAAATAGGCCCCCCTCGCACTGAACCGATACAGCCCCCGCGACCTCACCGGAAGTTCCGGTGCGAGGCCGGAAGTTCCGCCTGAGCCTGGCTCCAACGGTCATCAGACCATTAACGCTCGCTCCAGAAGCGCAACTGGAAGTTCCGGTCAAAACGGACCGGAAGTTCCGGTGAACTTCCGACCAAGTTCCGATCAAGTTCCGGCTAAATAGCACACTTCTAAACAGAAGGTTACTGAGCCTTCACCGGAACTTGGGCGGAACAAGGGGCGGAACATTTGGTCATGACGAAATCGACCGGAAGTTCCGGCCTTGAGCGGAAGTTCCGCTCTAAACTTTGCGGGACAAGTTCCGAGCAAGTTCCGGCCAAGTTCCGGCAAATAGCACACTTCAAAATAGAAGGTTACTGAACCGCCACCGGAACTTGGGCGGAACTAGCGTCGGAACAAACTGTAGAACAGCCCGTAGAAAAAGGTTTGAGCGGAACTTCCGGTCTATGACCGGAAGTTCCGCTGAGACACAAAAGGCTCCAAAGGAACAGAAAAACGCTCTCTCTCACGGAATAATGGGATGGCTGTGGCGGTGCATATAGGTTTGTGCAAGAACAAGTGATTTCCCACAGCCTTCCAAAGATGGACCCCTCTTAATAGTACGGTGACCTAAAAACATCAACCAGAAAGAAACTAGGAGAAGACTAAAAGGGCCACCGTCTTCAAAAGATCACAAGAGAGCATCCATCACAATAGAATGAGACAACAACGATGTTTCCCCTGAAACTCAAGAGCACAGTTAAAAACACGGTTGGAATTGTCATTTAACACCAAAAAAAACATCATGGGAAGATATAGTCCTTTCAATCTCCCCCTTTTTGGTGTTAGATGACAATCCCACAGATTTGCATAGAAACAAAGCAATCTTTGCAATGGACGGGGCAGGCTCCCCCTGTATGTGTGCAAGGTAGAGAGAAGACCCCTAAGGACTGAACTAGCACACATACACGGAGGCTCCCCCCAACAATTGCAAAGATAACACAAGTACAAAAAGAAATAGAGATCATACCAGAACCAACTAAATGTGGTGGAGAAAAATGGAGTAATAATAACAAGAGCAATGAGGCTCCACCACCATAGCAACAACCCAAGAGATGACAATAAGATACCACACTCTCGGCAAGATATAAGATACCACATAGAGATACCACATAGTCTCAAACATAACATACCACATGGTCCACAAGCACACACAAGTTCACGGACATAAAACCACAAGCACACAAATAACCTAGAGAGTTCGCGAGTAAGAAAAGATCAAAGGCAAGAACAGGCTCGCGACTCAACCCATGCAAATCCCGTAGACAACCTAATAGACATCTTTCTCCCCCTTTGGCATCGAGACACCAAAAAGGAAGAAGAGATCAAACTACTCGTCCCAGCCATGAGAAGGGGAAGGAGGAGAAGACTCAGGCGGACCAGTGACCTCCTCCTCAGACTCATCTTCAGACCATTGGCAGTTATTGCGAACCCAATCCTCCTTGGGAGCAGTGATAGAGCTAGAGACCGGTGAGCAAGGAATGCTGAGGGCTGCCATGATGGCCTTCTGGCGCTGAACATTGTGACGCTAATCAACATAAGCCTGATACTCGCGGTCCTGCAGAAAGCAGAAAGTCTTCTTCACTTTCCCAAGCAGCTTCTTTGCCCAAGATGGCTGCCTCTAAAGAGAAGGACCACAAGCACTAGAGCCACCAGGAGCAGAGGAGGGACCACTAGCAACATCTTGAGTCTTCTTGAGAGCGGCTTCCTTTTCTTCCTGAGTACGAGGCTTCTGGTGCTTACTCACACGGAACCTTATCTCTTCATGAATGGTGATGTTGTCTTGAGGGAAGGGGGTGCCAGTCTTCTCGAGCCACTTGTGATTGATGAGAGTCTGAATGTAGGGAGCATAGATGCAGGAGCGCTTTTCGATGAGAGCCCCCCACATCTCTGAGTAGATGAAGTGCATAACATCCATTGACCTGTCAGTGTCTCGGCGAAGATGGGTCTGATGCATGAGGTCAACCTGATATCCATGAAACTGATCAAAGTTGCCAGCTTTGGGAGAGATGGTGTTCAAGTACACCCTGCGCATAATGTCATAAGCTGGCAGCAGATGATTCACATACCCAACACTTCCCCATCCTTCAATGTAGAGAGGCTCCAGGACCTCAGGATCAGCAACAATAGGACCATGAACACGCCAACCATTTGCCCCGCGTCCAGGCTGAATGGGATAGCCAAGAAGCTCAGCAAACTCACCCCAAGTAGCTGTAAGATACACATCCCTGGTCATCCACTTCATCTCACCTTCAGAAGAGGACTGCATGTGAAGAAACAGAGTGGAGTAGAACTGAGCAATAGCAGTCACATCAAAGTTCTGACGGTGCTCCATGAGGGGAATCAGTCCAAACTTCTTGCAGATATCAAGAGCCTCCCCAAAGTAGACTTTCTTCTCTTCCATGTGAGGCACATTGATGTACTTCTGAGGAGCAACCACGAACTTCTTCTTGGATGCATAGATTTCTTCATAAATATGTTCCTGACGGCAAGTGTGAAAATGAGGGTCCAAGCAGAGACGATCACGAGGCACGAGGTAGGGATCTGTAGCCCTGAATGCAGCATAAGCCTTCTGAGTCCACTTAGAAATCTTGGCTTTGGTCATATCTGGCCCAGTAGCAGTGGACTTCTGAGCAAGAGCAATCCTCTTTCCTGCAGCAGCAGCAGCACGGCGAGCAGCAGCAGCCTTCTGGCGAGATGTCTGAATGGTTGGACGCACAACTTCAGCATCTTCCTCATCAATCTCAGGAGGAATGTCAGCGGATGGTCGGCGGGCACGCTTGCCTTGGCGAGTCTCTCCTTCCCCTGAGAAGAAAGCACAAGAATAGGGAGGAAGAAGATGGGATAAGTGCACAAGTTCGGAAGGGGAAACAAAAGAATTAGATTGGAAAAATACAAACAGGAAGAAAATTTGCAGTGTAGCCGGAACTTCCGCTGAAACGTCAGAACTTCCGGTGAAAAATGGTCCACCGGAAGTTCCGGTCGTGGCTCACCGGAAGTTCCGGTGAGGCCACGAACTGACAGTTTCAACAGGAGTTCCCTAGATCTAGATCTAAAGACCACAAATGCACAAGTTTTTCCAAGGATGTATTGGACCAATCTACTCTAGCATGATATCCTAGGCCTACCAAGATCTTCCAACAAGTTCTAGCCAAAGAACTAGCCTAGACAAGGTGTGCCCTAACTCAAGCCATGGTGAGAGCAAGATCTCCATTAATAGAGGGTGTTAAGGGCAAATACCGGAGTCCATGGCGGGAGATCGAGGTGGGGAAGGATCCCACAGAGAAGATCTATGGAGGAGCGGTTGGAGAAGAGGGGGCCGGAGCACCCTCTTGGAGAAGTCCTGGCCGCCGGCGCTCCAGATAGAAGATGGGTCTTGGGGGAAAAAGGAAGAAGATCCCGTTTTCCCCCAGGGCCCACCTTATATAGGACAGGGAGCACCACCGGAAGTTCCGGTCCGGGACCGGAAGTTCCGGTGGACTGAACTTCCGGTCGGTGACCAGGAAGTTCTCAGACGCCAGGAAGAACAACTCAGGATAGGATAACAAGGGAGAACTTGTGCAGGGAATAGAGAGGGCTTGAGGTAATGAAAGGCTTAGGATAGATAGCTCAAACTGTGAAGAACCAAAAGCAACAAAAACCAAGAAAAACAAAAGGTCAAAGAACCAAATAAAAACGAGTCGGTGGCCGAAGCCACCTTATATAAGAGTAAATGGCTTGACACCGCGAAGATATATCTTGGGTTCATTACCAACACTCATCATGAAGCTCAAATGGTCTCCTTTAGAGACGATAGAGTATGAAAACTTTAATGTGCGCATAATAGGGATAGTGTTTGTTCATAAGAGGAACTACACTCCCCCTAAATCCATGCCTACATCCAAACAAGATACACATTGAGACACGGGTAGGTGTGCAAGGGCTCAAGCAACATTGCTCGAATCAATGATATTTAGTTCATGCCTTAACTCTCGGAACCTTGCTTCATCAAGAGGCTTCGTGAAAAGATCCGCAAGATTTGCCTTGGTGGGAACATACTCCAAAGAAATGTCTCCTCTAGCAACATGGTCCCGAATGAAATGATGACGAATCTCAATGTGCTTGGTCCGGTTGTGTTGCACGGGATTGTGAGCAATAGCAATTGCACTCTCATTGTCGCAAAGAAGAGGCACCTTGTCAAAAGATAGTCCAAGATCCTTCAAGGTTTGCTTCATCCATAGCAATTGAGCACAGCAACTTGTGGCAGAGATATACTCAACCGGCGATGAACATAGACACACAGTTTTGCTTCTTCGAGGACCAACAAACCAAAGATCTTCCGAGAAACTGACAAGCCCCGGAGGTTGACTTTCTTCCCACTTTGTCACCAGCCCAGTTCGAGTCCGTGTAACCAATGAGATCAAAGCTGGCTCCCTTGGGGTACCACAACCCAAAGTTTGGGGTATGAACTAAATATCGAAAGATCCTCTTGATAGCCACCATGTGACTTTCCTTTGGTGCGGCTTGAAATCTTGCACACATACCCACACTCAACATAATATCCGGTCGGGATGCACAAAGATAGAGCAAAGAACCAATCATCGATCGATAGAGTTTTTGATCCACCTCCTTACCCTTGGGATCGAGATCAAGATTAACCTTAGTTGGCATGGGAGTCTTGGCACCTTTGACTTGATCAAACTTGAAATTCTTGAGCATGTCTTGGATATACTTGGCTTGGTTGATAAAAGTCCCTTTCCTCAATTGTTTGACTTCAAATCCAAGGAAAAACTTCAACTCCCCCATCATGGACATCTCGAAGCGGTCGGTCATGAGCTTGGCAAAATCCTCATTAAAAGTTTTGTTAATAGACCCAAAGATAATGTCATCAACATAGATTTGGCATACGAACAAGTGGCCTCCAACTTTCTTAGTAAAAAGAGTGGGATCAATGAGGCCCACTTCGAAGCCACGATCTAACAAGAGCTCCCTAAGGCAATCATACCACGCACGTGGGGCTTGCTTAAGGCCATATAGTGCCTTATTGAGCTTGTAGACATGGTTCGGAAAAAGTGGATCCTTAAAGCCTGGAGGTTGTTTGACGTATACCAACTCTTTCAAAGGACCATTAAGAAAAGCACTCTTAACATCCATTTGATACAATTTAAAGTTATGATGGGTAGCAAAGGCAAGGAGCATACGAATGGATTCAAGGCGAACAACGGGGGCGTAAGTCTCACCGTAGTCGATGCCCTCAACTTGTGAGTATCCTTGGGCAACTAACCTTGCCTTGTTGCGCACGACAATTCCATTCGCATCACACTTGTTCTTGAAGACCCACTTGGTTCCAATGACATTTTGACAGTCTTTAGGCCGCTCAACCATAGTCCAAACATTGTTCCTCTTGAAGTTGTGAAGTTCTTCGTTCATAGCATCAAGCCAATCATCATCTTCAAGAGCTTCGAAGACTTTCTGTGGTTCCACAAGAGAGATAAACGCATGGTGAGAGCAAAAGGAAGCTAGTTGCCTCCTAGTAGTGGAACCTTTATTGAAATCTCCATAGACATTATCAAGGATATGGCCATCTCGAACGAGCTTGGCGAGACGATAGGCTTGACGACGGGCTTGTGCTTCAATTCGAGATTCTTGAGCTACCACTTGGTCATTTCCCCCAATTGAGCCGCCCCCTTGACTATAAGCACGAACACGAGGGTCATCTTCATCAATTTCCACTTCGGGGGAGTCATCTCTTGGAGAGGATCCTTGAGGATCATCGACTTGATCTTGATCTTGACGAGCTTGGCCTTGGGAAGAAACGTGACCTTGAGGTGGAGCCCCATCTTGGGGAGGTTGATGAAGAGCTTGTCCGTGAGAGGTGCCTTGAGGAGAAGCCCCATCGTGGGGAGGTTGATGTTGTTGATGTTGTTGATGAAGAGCTTGTTCTTTAGAGCTTGGAGAGTCATGAGCATGGGAAGCTTCGGAAGAGCTTGAGGGAGCTTGTGCCAAGAAAGTAGGTCCTTGAGGTGCAAGATGATCTTGTGAGAGTGAGGGCTCCACTTGAGTAGAGCTTGGTCCTTCTCCTTCGTCCATAAGGGGATCCTCAATGGGGAGGTGGAAAACCACACCCATTCTTCCTATGGCCTTGGGAGGAATTTCATCACTTGGATCACAAACACCATCTTGCCTAACAAGAGACTCATGATTTTCATCAAACTTCACGTTGATCGTCTCTTCAACTCTTCCATTGGCTTTATTGTAGACTCTATAAGCATGGGACTGATTTGAGTAACCAACGAAAATTCCTTCTTAAGCCTTGGATTCAAACTTTGATAACCGAACTCCTTTCTTGAGTATGTAGCACTTGCATCCAAATACCCGAAAGTAGCTAACATTAGGCTTTTTCCCGGTGAGAAGTTCATAAGGGGTCTTGTTCTTATTCTTGCGGAGATAAAGCCGGTTGGTTGCATGGCAAGCGGTGGAGATGGCCTCGGCCCAAAAGTTGTATGGAGACTTGAACTCAGCTAGCATAGACCGGGCCGCATCCATCAAAGTGCGATTCTTCCTTTCAGCAACTCCGTTTTGTTGAGGGGTGTAGGGAGTGGAGTATTGATGCTTGATTCCTTCATCACTGAGAAACTCATCCAAGGTATAGTTTTTGAACTTGGTGCCATTGTCACTTCGAATTGAGAGAATAGTTTCATTGTGCTTCCGTTGAACCTCATTAGCAAAGTCAATGACGGTTTGTTGAGTCTCACTCTTGTACTTGAAAAAGAACACCCAAGTGTATCTTGAGAAATCATCCACAATAACCAAGCAATACTTCTTGCCTCCAAGGCTATCATGAGAGGGAGGACCAAAGAGATCCATGTGCAAGAGCTCCAAACATCTCTCGGTAGTGATTTGATTGAGCGCTTTGTGAGGAGTTTCATGCATCTTCCCTTCAATACAAGCCATGCAAACACGATCGTTGGCAAAAGAAACATCGTTAATTCCAAGGATGTGGCCCTCGGAGTGAAGTCTTTGCAAAGTCCTCATGTTAACATGGGCTAGGCGGCGATGCCACAACCAACCCTTGTCGGCTTTAGCATAGAGACATAGAGCATGAGGAGTAGTGGTCCCTGAAAAGTCCACCACGTACAAGTCATGTTCTACATATCCTACAAAAGCCACCTTGAGAGACTTGCTCCACATGAGGACCACGGAATGAGAATTAAAGAAAGAAGAAAGACCCATAAGAGCAAGAGCACGAACTGAGAGTAAGTTGTAACCAAGAGTTTTGACAAGCATGACGTCAACCAAGGATACATCCGGGGTTACCACCACTTTGCCAAAACCCAAAACCTGAGAGCTTGTTTTGTCACCGTAGGAGACCATGGTGTTGGCAATATTGGGTCTCAACTCGGTCATGATAGACTTGCTTCCGGTCATATGACTCGTGGCACCACTATCAAGCACCCATTTTGATCCGCCGGAAGCATAGTCCTACAAGAAAATCAAGCCTTGGTTTTAGGTACCCATTTTGCAATGGGTCCCCTTTTGTTAGTGACAAGAACCTTTGGCACCCAAATGGCCCAATGATAATCATGCGTGTAAGATGTCCCCACATATCTATCATATACATGACCATCATAAGATTTGCAAAGAATATAAGAGGGATTGTTCTTTCCGGCAAAGTTGTCCCTTTGCAAGAGGGTTAGGCCATTTGGTGCCCCTTGGGCCATGCCCTTGTTCTTTTTATTCTTCTTGTTCTTCTTCTTATTCTTCTTAGTCTTAGCAAGTTGATCCTTCAAAACCTTGACCTCCTCTATGAGATGCTCATGCTTGCAACAAGGGTTAGGAGAGCTAGACAAGTCTATAATTTGCACAGCGGAAGACTTAGAAAGATCACAAGTTAATTGAGTTCGAAGTTGTTCATGAGCCTCAAAAAGACTTGAGAATTTACTCTCCAAGGCTTTGTGTTCCTCTTTGAGTTTCTCGAGATCCTTTTGAGTCCTATCATGACTACCCACAAACTCAGCATTTTCTTTCTTGAGAACCTTAATCAAAGCAAGAGCATGGTCACGTTCTTTAATTGTGGAGGTCAAAGTGTTGTTATGATCATCTACAAGCTTAGAAACATTTTCTTCAAGATTAATTCTCATATTTTGTTCATCCTCAAGGCTTTGAGTGAGAGAGGCAATTTCATCGGCGGCATCTCTTTCATTTTTACTTAGCAAGTCAAGAAGTTCTTCCTTTTCATCTAAGGCATCTCTAGCATTTTCAAGTTGTGCAAGTAAGGACTCAAAGCAGTTTTTAGTTTCTTCATCTAAGGTAGCAACAAATTCACACATGTCAATCATCTCTTTCTTCACCTCTAGACCAACAAGATCAAGAGAGGAAGGCTCACTAGAGATGGGTTGAGGAGTGGGTTTCGGTGATACCTCGGTGGCCTTGGCCATGAAGCACTTTTGGTTGGAGGAGATGACATTTTCATTTGGCGAGTCGAAGAGGGATAGACGTGGAGTTGAGGTAGTGGCAATAGAAGCAACCCCCACAATCTCTCCACCATGAACTTCATCATCATCATCTTCATCCGTGCCCGAAAGATATTCTTCATGGACCACAATTTCTCGTTCCTTGTTAATGGCATTCTTGACAGTGTAGTTCTTGTTTATGGGATGAGGAGATCTTGACTTGACCTTGCGAATGAGACGACCACCATTGTCTTCACGGTTCTCAAAGGGACACTTGGCCACAAAGTGACTCTTGTCATTGCAATTGTAGCATGACCTTGCTTTGGGAGACTTGTTGGGTGAGTTGAATCTTGAGTTGTCCCTTGATCTTGACTTGAATCCGGACTTGTTCCAAAAGGCCCTTGAAGCTAGAGCAAGATGTTCGTTGAAAGCACACTTGAGATCTTCTTGAGACCACTCACTTGATGTATCATCATCATCAACTTCAATAGCCTTGGCCTTCAAAGCAAGGTTCACTTTTGTTGATCCAATGGCTCTAGCTCGAGCGGACTCCACATTCTTCTTAGCAATGGTCATGGCAATTACTTCACTCAAGACTTCTTGGGAGGTCATTAAGTGAAAGTTGGTTCTTCCCTTGATAGAGTTGAGCTTTTGTTCTTCAAATGGGAGAAGAGCTTGAATGAACTTCCTCTTCATAAACTTGTCATCAACATAGTGAGCCCCAAGGTCCCTCATAGTGGAACAAAGGACCTTAAGGCGCCTATACATGTCTTCAGGGGTCTCATCATCTTGCATTGTGAAACCATAGCACTCGTTGTTGATCTCATCAAACTTGGAGCTTTGGATGCTAGCATTTCCAACGAAGAGCTCGGTGAGTTGATCCCAAGCTTCCTTGGCAGTGTCAAATTGGCGAATGTGAGCAAAATCATTTGGAGTCAAAGCCTTTTGAATCATCCCCAAAGCTGTAGCATTGAGTTGCTTGTCCACCACTTCACCTCGTGTCAACTTCTTTGGGTCAAATGGAGAGAATCCATCCTCCACAATCCTCATTAACTCAATGGATGAGCTGGAAATATGTGAGCGCATTAGATATTGCCAATTGGCGAAATTAGACGTATCTAGCATAGGTGGTGCTCCTTGAGGGATAATGTGTGGCATGGGAATGGGTGGATCCGGAGTGTACTTCGGCGGTGGGGGTACCGCAGAGTAGTCCTTTCCTCCATTCTCCCCTTTTGAAGTTGGGTTCTCGGGCTCCTCGATGTTCTCACTTGGAACCTTGGTAGAGGTTTGAGCAACAAAACCAAGTCCCAAGTGAGTGGTGGCAGCCGCGGGAGTTACCCCGGGGGCGGACACCGTAACGGTGGGAGGAACCTCGTTGGATTATGGTGTGTCAAAAGCAACCATGGGGTTTGGCTTGAGAGACTGCAAGAGAGTCATCATTTCCTCGAACTTGGACATCATGGATGACTCCAATTGCTTGAGGTCATCCATAGTGGCCAAGTTCTTGGCTTTTTCAGTTTCACTACCCCCTTCGTCGGCCATAGTCTCTTAGGCGGTAAAGCCCGAAGTAAGAGCCTGGGATCTGATACCAATTGAAAGTACCGACTTGATACGACTAGAGGGGGGTGAATAGGCGTATACCAATTTTAATTTGTTTCTCACTTTTAGGCTCAACGAGAAAGGAAGTTATCTAAAGATGCAACTAGGTGAACAACCTAAATGCAAGAAAACGAACACCAACCACAAAAACAGTAAATAGCAAGGAGTAAAGGAAGGGAACGAAGTAACCGGCGAGGGGACACGGAGATGTAATTCCCGTAGTTCACTCCCAAGGAGCTACGTCTATGTTGGAGAGGTGTCGGGGCCACACAAGGTCACCCGAGCGCCACAAAGGCCTCACCTTCTTCTCCGGTGAGCTCCCCCACAGAGGAGGCCTCACAATCCACTAACCGGTGACCTTGAAGGCGCCAACCGAAACCTTTACACCAAGGTTGAGGGGAGGCTCCACAACTCAATTGGAGGCCCTCAACGACACCTCGAAACTTTACAACACATGCCTCAGCTCCGGGGATGCCCTACACCGTCTAGGGTTCCAAGAAACCCAAGAGCAACAAGATCCACAAAGGATGGGTGGGGGAAATCAATTCTTCTTTGGTGGAAGTGTAGATCTAGGTCACCTCCCTCACCTCTCAAAAGATCAGGTCATTTGAGTGGCTAGAGAGAGAGATCTAGTGAGGTGAAGCTCAAGCATTAATGGAGGAGAGAGAAAAATTCGAGAGAGAATGGGAGGAAGAAGAGGGGTGCCTTAAATAGGCCCCCTCGCGCTGAACCGTTACAGCCCCCGCGACCTCACCGGAAGTTCCGGTGCGAGGCCGGAAGTTCACTGAGCACAGCTCCAACGGTCATCAGACCGTTGACGCCCGCTCCAGAAGCGCAACTGGAAGTTCCGGTCAAAATGGACCGGAAGTTCCGGTGAACTTCCGACCAAGTTCCGATCAAGTTTCGGCTAAATAGCACACTTCTAAACAGAAGGTTACTGAGCCTTCACCGGAACTTGGGCGGAACAAGGGGCGGAACATTTGGGTCGCGAAGCGAGTCTGGTCGGAAGTTCCGGCCTTCAGGCGGAAGTTCCGCTCACAAACTTTTGCCAGGACAAGTTCCGAGCAAGTTCCGGCCAAGTTCCGGCAAATAGCACACTTCAAAACAGAAGGTTACTGAACCGCCACCGGAACTTGGGCGGAACTAGCGTTGGAACAAACTGTAGAACAACCCGCAGAAAAAGGTTTGAGCGGAACTTCCGGTCTATGACCGGAAGTTCCGGTGAGACACAAAAGGCTCCAAAGGAACAGAAAAACGCTCTCTCTCACGGAATAATGGGATGGCTGTGGCGGTGCATATAGGTTTGTGCAAGAACAAGTGATTTCCCACAGCCTTCCAGCATGGACCCCCTCTTAATAGTACGGTGACCTAAAAACATCAACCAGAAAGAAACTAGGAGAAGACTAAAAGGGCCACCGTCTTCAAAAGATCACAAGAGAGCATCCATCACAATAGAATGAGACAACAACGACGTTTCCCTTGAAACTCAAGAGCACAGTTAAAAACACGGTTGGAATTGTCATTTAACACCAAAAAAACATCATGGGAAGATATAGTCCTTTCAATCTCCCCCTTTTTGGTGTTAGATGACAATCCCACAGATTTGCATAGAAACAAAGCAATCTTTGCAATGGACGGGGCAGGCTCCCCCTGTATGTGTGCAAGGTAGAGAGAAGACCCCTAAGGACTGAACTAGCACACATACACGGAGGCTCCCCTAACAATTGCAAAGATAGCACAAGTACAAAAAGAAATAGAGATCATACCAGAACCAACTAAATGTGGTGGAGACAAACGGAGTAATAATAACAAGAGCAATGAGGCTCCACCACCATAGCAACAACCCAAGAGATGACAATAAGATACCACACTCTCGGCAAGATATAAGATACCACAAAGATACCACATAGAGATACCACATAGTCTCAAACATAACATACCACATGGTCCACAAGCACACACAAGTTCACGGACATAAAACCACAAGCACACAAATAACCTAGAGAGTTCGCGAGTAAGAAAAGATCAAAGGCAAGAACAGGCTCGCGACTCAACCCATGCAAATACCGTAGACAACCTAATAGACATCTTTCTCCCCCTTTGGCATCGAGACACCAAAAAGGAAGAAGAGATCAAACTACTCGTCCCAGCCATTTGAATTTGAAGAAACGAGCGCGAGTACATCTTGGATTTACACCATCAGATCTGAAATATTGCGATGAAATTATCCGGCTGTGGTTGATGAAAAGAGGTGAGGTTTGTCAGGACTGAAAGATTTCGACGAGTTCTTCAACTTTCGTTTTTTGGCCGAAGGCAAACAACGAAGTCTAGATGGGTTAAAAAGCGAAATAAGATTCGGGCATGTGTAGATTCGGGATTTCAAGGAGAGAAACTCGTACAGCTGTGGCTTGACGAGTTTATATGGAGATTTAGGATGTTGTAGAGATAGGTATTGAAGTAGGGAACAAGTAGAAATAAACGGAAGTCGATTCGGAGTTGTAGATAAAAAGTTATGAGAGTTTGAGTAGAGATAGGTTAGAGAAAAACTGATTGCACGCTTTTTAAAGCGATCCCATCGATCCCTCCTGTACGCGTGGCCTGGTCGGCTAGCTCGGTCCGGGTGGGCTGGCACGTTAGAAAAAAAATCTTTTTCTATTTACTTATTTTCCTCATATCTTTTGCATACGAACTCCAAATGACATGATTCTTGTTTCTAAATTTTTCTAAAATCGAATAGATCATTATAGGATCAAATTTGTAATCTTTTTACTAGTTTGGAAGTAGTGGATTTATAAATCCTTGTATATTCTATTTTATTTATATCTTTATTTGTTTGTATTTATTCCATAACTTTTTCATACTAGCTTCAAATGAGCTCAATTTTGTTCCTAAAATTTTGTAATATTAATTGGATCTTTTTAGGCTATAATTTAGCAATAATCGCTGCCTTAGCAACAATGGGTTTTATAAAGTCAATTTAATTACCTTATGAACATTTGGGCGAATCAACTGTAGGATTTAGATACCATGATTTGGATTCAGTTTGTGAGAACTTTGCATGGATATAATGAAATGCTTACGAATGCTTCGTGATTTTCATTTTGAAATCTTGCACACCAATTCTAGAATCCATAATCAATCCATGCCCTTTTGCATGTATGGCTACTTAGGTCATAACAAAAGAATATAAGATTTTGAATTCAAGGTTGAGAGGATTTTCTATTCAAAAAGTTTCTTCTCTTTGATAATTTTTAACATAGTTAAACAATCAATCAAACTTATTTATTTATTTCACATTCCAAAATTAGGAGAATTTTGGGATGTGACACTTCAGTGTGAAGTTATTCCAATTAATCTGAAAAATACGAGGAACGTTTTCCACTAAACAGTAGAAGGTATTATGTACAATTACGTTACTCAATGGGGCTATGACAAGACCAATTATCACAAGCGGCGATTTGCGGATGAAGTTGTCATCGGATGCCTTCTCAGTCTTTATATCATTAATCAAATCTCTTATCACTATATTACCGGTTGACTTGCTGAGAAAACATGAGGGTATGTTATGCATATTAGTTTGGCCATCTTCTTTTATAATTTGAAATGTAGAATAACCTTGGTTACGTAAACCATAAATATGTTCTACGTCCTCATAAGTTCCTACTATTTCTCCTGATCCTTATTTTATGACGAAGGTGCTAGACGATGGATTGAACAACTCAATGATGAATCAGATTAAGTTTTCCCGCATCGTGATTCGTGGCACGTCCAACATCGGCCGTAAAGTAGTGCTGGTAAATCTTGCATGTTGCGCGCTTGTAAAGTCGGCTACCAAATCTGCCCATCTTATGTAGTTACAAAATATCTCCCCATCTAAATCGTCCATGCTGCACGAATCATTCAGATAATGTGTTAATGTTTCGCCATCTAAATCTACAGTAGTTTCCCAAAAACCTATATGAGCATCTTGTATGCACGACAAACAATCGATGAGACATAGAATCAGTACCTGGATGACATATGAGAAGAGGCGGTGAAGGGTGGCACCAATGAGAGACGGCGAAAGGGAGTCCTGCGAGGATGAAGTGGTGAGAGGCGGCGTCGATCCCTGGAGGACAGATGAGAGGGGGGGGAAGGTAGGTGGCAATATGGGACGGCGAGGGCGGTTCGTAATGGAGGAAGCGGTGATTGGCGGCCTACCTAGGTTGAGTCATGGGTTGTGGGACGATCGACATGCCGATAACTACGCCCTCCGTGATTAAAGCAACGTTGGGCCTCGTTGTAGGTAGTTAATTGAGCATATAGGGTTATTACTTTTTAATGTCTTGTTTTCCTATTTTTATGCGTCTTTACGTATTTTTAAGTGTTTTATTGTACTCTTTAATGTCTTACCATATTTAGGGTTTTTCCAAATTTTATATGCACAACACGAACTTTAATTAAATTTACATAGTATCAACTTCATACGATGGGAGTGTTGCCCTTATCTTTGGAAAACTTTTAGTACGTACAACGCAAAGGATGTGTATGGAGCACACGAGTCCACCGAAGGATCACCGACATAAGGAAAGGTTTGGATAAACTCAGATGCAAAACCATAACAAGTGTTCACGGCGAGAAACACAAATGAAGCATCAACAATTACGAATATAACATGAAATGACGATTACTTAATAATTTCATATAGACCAAACTAAGTAAGACATAATCGTTACATAAGTGTTGCACAAACATCAGAGTACATAAGCATAATATAGAACTAGAACACGAAATTGAGGTTGATTTCACACTTGGTTAATCAACAGCTTCATAGTACCATCATCCGCACGACGGAACCAGAACACGAATTTCTAGTTAACTCTCATACCATTCCGCCTCACAATGTCTATCCAGTTTGTTGTAATCATGGCACCTCCTTTAGGTACTCCATTCACCATTGCGTTGTTCATCACCAACTTAACGTGTGCAACCTTTCCATCTCTGGAAAGGGCTTTTATAACTGCTGGCAATTGAACGTTTTTAACAAATCGACGCTTTTGTTGCGACATGCTAAGTTTTCTCCCCTATTGATAGTAGGAAGCAAAGATTCTCCCATAACGAATTAATGCAGGAAAAATACAAGATTTCACTGAAAAAAGGTGCCTAACCCCGGGATTTTGCGATACTTTTCTGGAAATTGACTGGATTTGGAAGAAAATGCACTCAACCTAACAAATCCTGATCAATTCAAGTGGTTAGTTTAAGGGGTACATGGTGCTGACGCTGAAGGAGATAGGAATGAAGTAGGGCGGGCAGCTACCCAGAGATTGGAATGTGCTGCCCTATCGACAGGGAATGCTGATACCACCTACGGTGCTTGATAGTCTTCAATCCAGACGGTCTCGAGAGTACCTTGACCCATAGCATAGGGATTGATGTGGCTTTGGGGCTCCCCATAAGGTAATAGAATAGGTAGTTCAGGCACCATCATTAAAAACAATATGATTTATGGTGAAGCTCCTTAAAAAGTACTGCACATAGATTTGACAACCAATTATATAAATTATTTCACATTTACGCAAACAAATAAATGTGAGAAGTTCGTATATATGGCATAGTTTACCATTTTAGCTTTATTTTTCACCGTGTTGGATTTTTGATGGTGCATGCATAAAAGGGATCTGTTGGCATGTGAGCCTCGACTAGTCGCTCAAGTTCATCAAATTCTTCATCAGTCATCTTCACACGATTGCCAAACTCAAAGAAAGCTTCAAAACCGTGCTTGCTATTTATTCCAGGACCTTAGTGTAATTTTTGCACACATTAGCGACATCCAATATATGAATTGCTTATAAAATAAAATTGGCACAAAATGCTTACCCCTGACAAAAACATCTTTTTTTCTTCCTTTTGATTAATGGAACCTGATAGAATATAAAAGAATAATAAAAATCACATGTCTTATTATGGCATGAATAATGTTGAACGTTTACATGCGCGCTAAGAGATACTAATAGTACGAACTGAAAATCAAAAGTAGACGAGCATCCCATCGCCCAATTGATTTTCGTTCCCTAGGGCACAGTCAACATGCGATAACACCGTCCATTCGCCTACGTGGAAAGGGATATAAGTGATACGCCCAATTTGCATCACCCTTATATATCATAATTTACCTCTACTCATTGATATTTGTCTTATTATGAGGTATTACTTATGTCTTTTCATCTGTTTATGCATGTTGGATGATTATTGGAGGATGGACTGCCGGAGTCTGGATTCTGATGGAAAAGAAGGCATTTCGGTGCAATTTCGTGAAGATCAGAAAAATACCAGAAAATTATGGAAACGTATTATTTTACGGAAGTAAGGCGAAGGATGCGGAAGGAGGCCCTACACACTGAGCCCTCAGGCCCACACCTGTGCCGAAAGGTGCCCACCCCGCCTGACCGACCTCATATAGCCTATATGTTCCCTTCGAAACCCTAAGGCTCGGGGAGCGACCACAAATAGATTTCCGCCGCCTCTGGGGGGCGGAAAACACCGAGAGAGAAAGATCTCTCTGGCAAACAGATTTTTGCCGGGGGAATTCCTTCGCGGAGAGGGGAGACCATCGCCATCAACACCATCATCAAGCTAGGCTTCATTGGGATTATCATCATCATCCACACCATCATCTCCACTAGCACCATCATCACCACTCCGTCCCGCTGTAAAAATTGTGTTGGATATTGCTTTAGTTCTTAGGGGAAACTTTCCCGGTGTTGATTACTATTGTAGTTGATGCTTGTGAGTGGAACCATTGGGTTATTGTTTATGTTCAGATTGTTATCCATTATCATATCATCTTTGATCTTGATCCATATGATGTCTTGTGAGTAGTTCGTTTAGTTCTTGAGGACATGGGAGAAGTCATGTTGTTAGTAGTGAATCTGTGATGAGTTATTATTCAATGGTTTAGTATTTAAGTTGTGGTGCTATTCTTCTAGTGGTGTCATGTGAACGTCGACTACATGACACTTCACCATTTATGGGCCTAGGGAAATGCATTGTGTATTTGGCTACTAATTGCGGGGTTGCCAGAGTGACATAAACATGAACCCCCGTTAGGACACCTTTGCACAAGGGAGCGTAGGATCTCAGAGTTTAAGGCTGTGGTTAGATTTATATCTTAATTACTTTCGCAACTTAATACGGATGTTTGCAGGGGGTTTAATCACAAGTATGTATTAGTCCTAGGAAGGGTGGTATGTTAGCACAGGTTCACCCACACAACACTTACAAACACCAGAGAAGAGTACTCAGCTATTTGAAGCGAAATCACTTGTGTAATTCCCATGTGTCGAGAATCGAGAATGTTCAGTCCTCCTTATCGGATTGTCCACGGATTTCCTTTCTAGAAACCATTGGGCCACTTGCTCCATTTGTTGTTCGTTACTCTGTTACTTGCTCCTTGTTTTGTTGCCTTGTCAAAAACCACTAAAATCGTTTGCTAAGTATTCACATTCATTTCTGCTCCATACCTTTATTGCTTCGCGCTCCTCGTTGGGATAGACACTCCTATTTATCGAAAGTACTACGATACCCCCCTATACTTGTGGGTCATCAATGAGCGGCCGGCGGCTTAAATTGCACCGACGCAAAAACGCACCAGCATGAACAACGCAGACTAGATCTATGACAAACACATTTAGATCTATATATTCAAACAATTCGATTAATTATAAATCTGAATTTTTCACGATGAACCAAAAATTGTGAGGATTATATCTATGTCCTCTTAGATCTATCATGTGTTTGTGTTGTCCGTAGACAGTAAGTTAACCTAAATATCTGTCGTTCACCCACACAACACTTATAAAACCAAAGAAGACTACTCAGCTATATGAAGCGAAAGCACTTGACTGTATTCCCATGTGTCCTCGAGAACGTTTGGTCCTCATAAGTATTTCCACCGGCTTGTCCTTTGCTAAGAAAGGATTGGACAACTTGCTACAATTGTTTATTGCGTTTATTTACTTGCACTTTATTTCTTTGCTTTATCAGGAAACCCCTAAAAATCCATTTTGCTAAGTATTTACAGAGATTTCCTGCTCCATACCACTAGTCAACACCTTCTGCTCCTCGTTGGAATCGACACTCCTATTTATCGAAAGTACTACGATACACCCCCTATACTTGTGGGTCATCGGGGTGTTTGTTGGGGCATGGTGGAGCAATGGGCAAAAGTAGAGCACACTCCTTGAACACTTGTCCTAACGATTTGTCCATACTTGTCCAAAACCGCCCTAAAACCCTAGATTTTTGCTGTCTACCGAGTCGAAGGCATACCCAAGCATGCCATCATTGCTCATTGAGGTGATATAAGTGTGTGTGTCATTGTGAGCCATTGTGCCAAGTTTGAATCCATTCCTCAGTTGTCCCGCCGCTATCCCGATGGGTAGACGCGTTACACCCTACTACCCTAGACCGAAGCTGGCCAGTGTGGGAAGTGCATGGCCAAGCACCATGTTGTTTCTAAAACAAGGTATGTGGTTGTTTTTTGGGGCATGGTGGATCAATGTGCAAAAGTAGAGCACACTCCTTGAACACTTGGCCTGACGATTCGTCCGTACTTGTCCAAAACCGCACTAAAACCATAGATTTTAGCCGTCTACCGAGCCGAAGGCATGCCCAAGCATGCCATTATTGCTCATTGAGGTGATATAAGTGTGTGGTGTGTCATTGTGAGCAATTGTGCCAAGTTTGAGACATTCCTCAGTTGTCCCGCCGCTATCCCGACGGGTAGACGTGTTACACCCTTCTACCCTAGACCGAAGCTGGACAGTGTGGGAAGTGCATGGCCAAGCACCATATTGTTTGTAAAACAAGGTATGTGGGAGTTTGTTGGGACATGGTGGAGCAATGTGCAAAAGTAGAGCACACTCCTTGAACACTTGGCATAAAAATTCGTCCGTACTTGTCCAAAATCGCCCTAAAACCCTAGATTATAGCCGTCTACCGAGCCGAAGGCATGCCCAAGCAATGCCATCATTGCTCATTGAGGTGATATAAGTGTGTGGTGTGTCATTATGAGCCATTGTGCCAAGTTTGAAGCCATTCCTCAGTTGTCTCGGCTCTATCCCGACGGGTAGACGCGTTACACCCTACTACCCTAGACCGAAACTGGCCAATGTGGGAAGTGCATGGACAAGCACCATGTTGTTTGTAAAACAAGGTATGTGGGTGTTTGTTGGGGCATGGTGGATCAATGTGCAAAAGTAGAGCACACTCCTTAAACACTTGGTCTGACGATTCGTCCGTACTTGTCCAAAACCGCCCTAAAACCCTAGATTTTAGCCATCTACCGAGCCGAAGGCATGCCCAAGCATGCCATCATTGCTCATTGAGGTTATATAAGTGTGTGGTGTGTCATTGTGAGAAATTGTGCCAATTTTGAAGCCATTCCTAATTTGTCCCGCCGCTATCCCGACGGGTAGACGTGTTACACCCTACTACCCTAGACCAAAGTTGGCCCGTGTGGGAAGTGCATGGCCAAGCACCATGTTGGTTGTAAAACAAGGTATGTGGGAGTTTGTTGGGGCATGGTGGAGTAATGTGCAAACGTAGAGCATACTCCTTGAACAATTGTCCTGACGATTCGTCCGTACTTGTCCAAAACCGCCATAAAACCCTAGATTTTAGCCGTCTATCGAGCCGAAGGCATACCCAAGCATGCCATCATTGCTCATTGAGGTGATATAAGTGTGTGGTGTGTCATTGTGAGCCATTGTTCCATGTTTGAAGCCATTCCTTAGTTGTCCCACCGCTATCCCGACGGGTAGACCCGTTACACCCTACTACCCTAGACCGAAGCTGGCCAGTGTGGGAAGTGCATGGCCAAGCACCATGTTGTTTGTAAAACAATGTATGTGGGTGTTTGTTGGGGAATGGTGGAGCAATGTGCAAAATTATAGCACACTCCTTGAACACTTGGCCTGACGATTCATCCGTACTTGTCCAAAACCGCCCTAAAACCATAGATTTTAGTCGTCTTCCGAGTCGAAGGCATGCCCAAGCATGCCATCATTGCTCATTGAGGTGATATAAGTGTGTGGTGTGTCATTGTGAGCCATTGTGCCAAGTTTGAAGCCATTCCTTAGTTGTATGATGGCACCCAGCACTTGTCGTGGGACGCTTCGTTGGAAACCCCAAGAGCAAGGTATGAAGCAGCACAGCAGCAAGTTTCCCTCAGTAAGAAACCAAGGTTATCGAACTAGTAGGAGGAAGGAAATGTCACACAGGTGTTGCAAGCAACGCGAAGACCTGCACAACACAAACTGAAGACTTTTCCCCAATGAATCAGTGAGGTTGTCAAGCTCACCGGTTTGCTGTAACAAAGGATTAAACATATGGTGTGGAAGGCAACGGTTTGCAGCAAGTAAACAAGTAACACCAGGGTCCATAGTTCACTAGAGGTCCTCTCCTTAGATAAACAGCATGGCATGAAGGGTAAACAAATTACAGTAGGGCAATTTACAGGAACTGAGGAAGGCATAACAATGCAATTACTAGTCAAAAAGATCCTATGAGATTCGATTGGGCAATACAACAATATACATACACCTCCATCCAACTACATCTATGACTAGAAGTCCACCTTCAGTTTATCATCCGAACCCCCTCCAGTATTAAGTTGCAAGCAACAGACAACTCCTTTAAGCAAAGTGTGTAAGGTAAACAGTCCACATGTTCCATGAACAAGAGACCGTTATTTTCTCCCTAGTGGCAACATCATAGCTACAACCGAAGAGATTTCTTTCACTTCCCTTGGAAACTAGAGGCATGAACCCACTATCGAGCATAAATACCCCCTCTTGAAGTCACTAGCAACTACTTGGCCAAGATAGCTACTAACAACGGAGAGCATGCAAGATCACAAACAACACAGACATGATAGAATCATAAAGACAAAACCATTAATCAAACCAACATAATAATCTCAATATCCATCGGATCCTCGCAAACACAACATGCATGATTACAAATAAATTAGATCTTGATCATGAACGGATATCACAAGATCTATACATGAAAGCACAAAGGAGGAGATACAACCATCTAGCTACTACATGGACCCATAGTCCAAGTTGGAACTACTGACGCATCATACCGGAGAGAAGGCCTCCGGGAAGATCTCTCCTCCGGCAGGGTGCCGGGAAGAACTTCAGATCCCCCGATCTAGGGACGATGGTGGCAGCGGCCATAGACAGTTTCGTGGATATTTGATCGGGTATCCAGGGTTTCTGCATCGGGGGCTTCTTATAGGCGAAGGGGGAGGCCGAGGAGGCGACCAGGGTCGCCAAACCCTAGCCAGGAGCGGGGCTAGGCCCACCCACGCCTGGGGTGGGTCTAGCCCCCCTGAATGGCCCCACCGGCTCCCCTCTGGACTTCTTGTTCCCCACGGAAAGTAATTGACTTTGTCGTTTGTCCCGTCCAATTCTGAGAATATTTCTTTACTAACTTTTCTGAAACCAAAAACAACAGAAAATAGGCATCTGACACTGTTGCAACTTGTTAGTAGGTTAGTACCAGAAAACATGTAAAAAGTACCTCAAAGTGTGGACAAGTAAAGCAAAGTAGATACTAAACAAGCATGGAGCATCAAAAATTATAGATATGTTTCCAATGTATCAGCATCCCCAAGCTTAACTCCTACTCGTCCTCGAGTAGGTAAGTCGTAAACAGAATAATTTTTGAGGTGACATGCACCCTCACAATAAAGATCCAACCATTTGCAAGCATTAAAAGCTAGAATCAAAGAACTCTAAACATGTGCATGAAAGATGGAGTTCTAACAATAGGACATAGTAACTATGCATGCAACATGACAAGCTACAAACAAAGATCATGAATAATATGCATTGAAAAACGTTTGTTTGTCTCACATGCAGAAAACATAGCATAGTGGCAATCAGCTTGTCCCTCATAGAGTAGCAAATAGATTCATATGACACCTGCAAAGTTCAAAAGGGTGACTAGAAACAAATAGCACAAGAACAAGTAATATTACAATATGTATCAATTAATAAGATTTGGAACACTACACACAGAATGACAACTATGCTCTCTTAATGGTGCCTAAAGGTTGAAGGTGGAGACTCTATAATGGTGGAAGAAAGGCCTTTTTTGTAAAGGAAGCAGGGATTACAAGTTTCAAAAAGAGCTTCCAAAAATTATGGGACTTGTTAGCTTTCATCCCTCATTGCCCCTATCATAAGCATCTTTAAGTGGTTAAGGTTAAAGTGGCAAAGCTAGAGTATATGCTTGACGAAGTATAAGTTGGCAATCTCAAGTCCCTTGAATACGAGGGCCACACCTCATGCATACTCAACTTTGGGTCCAGCTAAGTTCTTGTCACCGTAAGTATTTGCATATCATTGAGAACTGCCAATGGGGTACCCCTTGCACATGGTACAAGAGCTTTCCCATAACCAAAATGACAAGGCAAGCAGACAATGAGCATCTCAGCAATCTTATTATGTACCATGGTAATATGGTGCTTTTTTTTCTCTCTTTCCTATTTTCTCAATGTGTCCTCTTTTTTATAAGAAGAATGCTTCATAGATGTCATTATGGTGATGCTGCAAGTTTCCACCATGATTAGGCATGGCTTAGGCTAGCGGCCCAGACGTTTCTATAACACAGGATACAAACTCCATGGACTTACAAGTTCCCTCTTTATTTCACACCGGTGACTTCCATAGACAAAAGAACATGATATCAACTGAGTACAACAAGGTACAAGTGCAATGTTGAAAACGTTCCCCGTGACAACACGGTTCTGCTAATTCCAACTTATAAGTGCAAGCATATACAACAAAGTTGTCACAATGGTTCAAGTTTATTAGGGGCAAATAATAAAGTGTGCCATCAAGTTTGTGAGGGCTTTAATCACTAAGTTTTCACATAACAAAATAGTTTTTAATTGGAAGATAGTTGAAAACAATAATATACTTGGAATGGTGTAACACACATGCATAGGAGTTTATAGTGGACACTTTGGAATAACTTGGTTTCTTGGGAGTTTGAGGCATGAGTAGAACTTACTCATACAAGTGGAGGCAAGCAAAAGACTGGGAGCAACTAACTAAGAGAGCATAATGGCCAAAAACATGCAGTGCAACAAAGCATACTAATCAAAGCAAAGAGTGGTACTACAAGTCAAGGACTAAATGATCATAGATGCTAATGGTGACTTGTCATAGTCAAAACATGGTGTGAGCATGTGCCAAGTCAACCCAAGCAAAGCATTAAAGGAGAATACCATAATACTGTGCTTTTACATGCTAAAACAACGCATAATTTATTCAAGACACACTAAGCAATCCCAATTGTTTGGAACAAGACATGCTACAATAATAATCACTAAGCATAATGCTAAAACAACACCTAGCATGTCATGCTAAAGTCTAAGTCATAGTCAATGCAAGCTCCGCTTGCACTTCAAGCAAGAACTTACTACTCCTTTCCAACACAAAGCAAACTTATTTGCAAAATAACACAGCGAGAACAGGGTCCAAACTACTTAAGCAAACTAAAAAACTAAGCAAAGCAAACAAAAACTAAGACGCTCCAAGAACAACACAATTGTGAATGAAACAATAAAAACGAAGTGTCTAGACAGACCTGAGCTTTTTATTGATGAAGAAGGGGATGCCTTTGGTATCCCCAAGCTTTGACGCTTGTACCTCTTGGATATTTCTTGGGATGACACCATGGTGGCATTCCCAAACTTGAGATTTTGTCCAATCTTCATCTTATTGCATCATTCTCTCTCTACACCTGAAATTTTTTCTTCATACAAAACTTCACACAATCTTCATTAGCAATATTAGTGTATCCAAAAGATATTAGACCTCTGGAAAAGCTTTGGAACGGCAAGGATTTTCACTAAAAACACAATCTACTGTAGTAAATCCTTCAAAAAGCTCAATTCACCTAAAGAGAACTCAAAAAGGAATCAATAAGAAGCAAATGCAAATAATGGCAGAAATCTGTCAAAACAGAACAGCAGGTAGAAACCGATTTTTTCGAACATCTTATGTTGCTCAAATAAAAAAGAGTTGAACTAATGAAAGTTATCTAACATAGTGGGGGATTTATTCGTAAATTTTGAGATCAATCCGAGTTACAGAGCATCCTCTAGAATGTTTTTTCTGGAGGACATAAATCTGTTTCGAGACAGCAACTCTCCAAATTTTACTTCCCTCTCATTAGAGGTCATTCTTGGCACAAAAAGAAAACAAAAAGGATAAGGAGAGGTCATTACTGAAGTAATAAATTCCAAGACTCAAGGAAACTCTTGGGTTATCTCCCAACAAGTACTTTTCTTTAACGTCTTTAAGTTAGGCATAAGAAGCAAGAAGAATCAAGTATTTTCAAATGAAGAATTGATATACATACTTGCAAAGTCTTCAACTATGAAAGGTATCTCATCCAAATGGATTTTGGAGGATACCTTCTCATCTCTCTTTGGTCTACTACTTTCATCAAAAATATTTTCAGGAGCAATCCAATCAAAGTTCTTTTCAAAGGCTTCATGCATTCCAACAAGCTTAAGGCCCAGTTATTTTGGCGGCTTCTCCCAGAAGCTGCCTTACCCCCAGCTTCCTAGGGAAGCCGGTCTAAAAAAATAGCGAGGCTTCCAAAATAGTTAAGTCTAAACAAATTTGTAAGCCTCACGATTTTTTTAGACCGGCTTCCCTAGGAAGCTGGGGGTAGGGCGGCTTCTCGGAGAAGCCCCCAAAAGAACTGGGCCTAAAGGGGATGGGTATCTTAAATTCTTCTCTAGGATTAGTTTTATCAGAGATACCCACAACATCTAAACTTGAGCCTAGAATATTGAAACACTCAAAAACCTTTTTGGCTTCCCTAGCAACATCATGGAATTCTTTTGATAAAGTTTCAAGGATGAATTCTGTCTTTTCAGCATTCTTCTCTTCTTTTAGTTTTAGGAACAAGAATTGTATGAAGTGGTTAAGGCTAACAAACCTAGCCTCCAACATATGAACTAAAGAAGCTGCAGCAATCTCATAATTAGGAGCAAGCTCTTCTATAGATTTATCCTCAATATCCTCATGCTTGCTAACATAATTAAAGAATTCTTCAATATTATATTTCCCAATTATGGAGCCACTACCTATTGCAAGATCTTTCAGGGCGAACTTGGGGAGCAACATGGTGAGCTAGGGCAAGGTGGAAACTAGAGAAGGAACTAATTTTTTGTGTTTTTGAATAAAGCAAGCAAACCAAACTAGTCTAATTTTTTGGGGTTTTTTTTTTGAAAAGAGGAAAACAAAACCAAGCAAAAGAAACAAAGCAAACTAAAAACAAAGTAAAGAGAAAGGAAGTGAAGGACTCCCCTAGTGAAGACGTCCTTGGCCTCCCCGGCAACAGCGCCAGAAAGAGCTTAATGGCGCCCAGCACTTGTCATGGGATGCTTCGTTGGAAACCCCAAGAGCAAGGTATGAAGCAGCACAGCAGCAAGTTTCCCTTAGTAAGAAACCGAGGTTATCGAACCAGTAGGAGGAAGGAAACGTCACACAGGTGTTGCAAGCAACGCGGAGACCTGCATAACACAAACTCAAGACTTTGCCCCAACGAATCAGTGAGGTTGTCAAGCTCACCGGTTTGCTGTGACAAAGGATTAAATGTATGGTGTGGAAGGCAATGGTTTGCAACAAGTAAACAAGTAAAAGTGGAGGATGTATCAATGGTAAAGATTGGACCGGGGTCCATAGTTCACTAGAGGTGTTCTCCTTAGATAAACAACATGGCATGAAGGGTAAACAAATTACAGCAGGGCAATTGACAGAAACTAAGCAAGGCATAACAATGAAATTACTAGTCAGAAAGATTCTATGAGATTCGATTGGGCAATACAACAATATACATAGACCGCCATCCAACTGCATCTATGACTAGAACTCCATCTTCAGGTTATCATCCGAACCCCCTCTAGTATTAAGTTGCAAGCAACAGACAACTGCTTTAAGCAAAGTGTGTAAGGTAAACAGTCCACATGTTCCATGAACAAGAGACCGTTGTTTTCTCCCTAGTGGAAACAGCACATCTACAACCGAAGAGATTTCTGTCACTTCCCTTGGAAACTAGAGGCATGAACCCACTATTGAGCATAAAATACCCCCTCTTAGAGTCACTAGCAACTACTTGGCCAAGATAGATACTAACAATGTAGAGCATGCAAGATCACAAACAACACAGACATGATAGAATCATAAAGACAAAACCATTAATCAAACCAACATAATAATCTCAATATCCATCGGATCCCCGCAAACACAACATGCATGATTACAAATATATTAGATCTTGATCATGAACGGAGCTCACAAGATCTATACATGAAAGCACAAAGGAGGAGATACAACCATCTAGCTACTACATGGACCCATAGTCCAAGGTGGAACTACTGACGCATCATACCGGAGAGAAGGCCTCCGGGATGATCTCCCCTCCGGCAGGGTACCGGGAAGAACTTCAGATCCCCCAATCTAGGGACGATGGTGGCGGCGGCTACAGACAGTTTCGTGGATATTTGATCGGGTACCCAGGGTTTGTGCATCGGGGGCTTCTTATAGGCGAAGAGGGAGGCCGAGGAGGCGGCTAGGGTCACCAAAACCTAGCCAGGCACGGGGCTGGGCCCACCCACGTCTGGGGTGGGTCTGGCCCTCCTGGATGGCCCCTCCGGCTCCCCTCTGGACTTCTTGTTCCCCACGGAAAGTAATTGACTTTGTCGTTTGTCCCGTCCAATTTAGAGAATATTTCTTTACTAACTTTTCTGAAACCAAAAACAATAGAAAACAGGTATCTGGCACTGTTGCAACTTGTTAGTAGGTTAGTACCAGAAAACATGTAAAAAGTACCTCAAAGTGTGGACAAGTAAAGCAAAGTAGATACTAAACAAGCATGGATCATCAAAAATTATAGATAGGTTTCCAACGTATCATTGTCCCGCCGCTATCCCGGCGGGTAGACGCGTTACACCCTACTACCCTAGACCAAAGTTGGCCAGTGAGGGAAGTGCATGGCCAAGAACCATCTTGTTTTCAAAACAAGGTATGTGGGTGTTTGTTGGGGCTGAAAGAACATTTCTTAATCCCTAGTGTTTTGTGTGTTAGATAACAATACCAAGGATCATTTAATGTGTGTTGAAGTGTTGCAGCTCTATTTGAGAATAAAGGGAAAAGAACTCTGCCTTTGGGGGCGGATAAGCCGGCCCCACCTGGGGCGGATAATCCGCCCCTCCCTTTGCCCAAGCAGGCGCAAGCCCCAGAAGGGGGGGCGGAGTTTTGGCCGGATTTTCCGGCCCCGCCGGATAATCCGCCCCTCAGGGGGCCGGATAATCCGCCCCCCTGCTCATCGCCAAGGCGCAAGCCCCAGAGAGGGGGCGGAGTTTCTGCCGGACTTTCCGGCGTGGCCGGATAATCCGCCCCAGGAGGGGGCCGGATTATCCGCCCCCCAAGATTTCCACTAAGTTCCTCAAGCGCAAGCGCCAGAGAGGGGGCGGACTTCCCCCGGATAATCCGCCCTTGGGGCGGAGTTTTCCCAGGGGGCGTATAATCCGCCCCAAGTGGGGGGCGGATAATCCGCCCCCAAAGTAGTGCAACGGCCAGATCTGGGGAGGGGGTATTTAAGCCAGCCTTCCCCCTCCTGCCAGAACTCTTGATTCATCTCGAAAAAGACCAGATCAGATCTGAAAGCTTCATCCAAGAGTGCTCCACCTAGATCCACCCAAAGGCCCCATCCCTTTGGGAATCGAAGGAGGAGAACTCGATCTTCATCATCAGCAATCAAGCGCTTCATCTCCTCTCCATTCATTTGGAGAACCTCCGATCTAGTATTTCTTGCAAATATCTAGATCCTTGTTTTTGTTTATATTGATAAACCTTGTTCTTGTGGCAGCTTGTTGTCATCTCGGGAGCCCCCAATTCGGTTGTGGGTGTGTGCCCCGATAGTGTTGTAAAAGGCACCGGTTCCCGCCTCGAAGGGATCCAATAGTGGAGAAGGTGGATCAGGCCTCTCGTGGCGAGATCCATCGGAGAATAGGGTGAGGCCTATTGTAGCGTGGTGGTCTTAGAACCGCCCACCCCTCCAACGCAGATGTACTTCCCTTAACAAGGAAGGAACTGCGGTAAAACAAATCCCTGTGTCTCCGCGTGCTCCACTACGGTTTCCTCGCTCCTCTTTTACGTGCTTAGTAGTTAGGGTTACATATAGGGAAATTCTCGTAGTTGCATATCTAGAGAATTTATTTTGTGTCAAGCCTAAAATTGAAAAAGTATTAAAAATTGGTTAGCACCTATTCACCCCCCCCCTCTAGGTGCCCATACGATCCATTTCAATTGGTATCAGAGCCTCGGCTCTTATTTCGGACTTAACCGCCTAAGAGAAGTATGGGTTCCAAGGTAGATGGGAGTGATGCTCCGGAGGTAGTCACCATGAACGATCTCAAGACGTTGGAAACAACCTTGGTGAGTTCAATGGAGGCTAAGATGGAAGAGATGCGTCAATTGATAATGCGTCTCTCCACATCCGCAGCATCACCTCCATCTAACTCGGAGGATACCACTCCGCAATCCAAGGAAACGGGTAAAACTGTTTCCAAATATAACAAAGTGGTAGGTGATGATACTAGCAAAAGCTCCTCCTCGAAAAAGGATAGCGGTAAGGATGGATACAATGAGGTTTCTCATGTGTATTCCGCGGATCCGCGTATCCCTCACCCACATATACATAATAGGGGTGATCCACCCAAACTTTCAGCATCTACCTTCTCTCAATGGCAATTTTTGATGAAATCTCATGTGTGCAGTTCCTCCATAGAGTTGTGGAAGATCATCGAAAATGGTCTTCATGTTGGAAACCCCAACAATCTCACAAGAAGAGAAGTGGTCGATAGCCAACTCAACGCTACAGCTCTACACATGATACAGCTTGGTGTGGGTGACAAAGACATGCCACACATTCAGCATCTTAGCACAACTAAAGAAGCTTGGGATGCCCTCACCGAGATCTTCATCGGAAATGAAAGTATGAGAAGGAATAGATATGATGCCTTGAGCAATGAAGCTGAAGGATTTTATATGCTGGATGGAGAAGACCACGAGGACATGTATAGGAGGCTCAAGGCAATAGCTACAACCTTCAGAAACCACGGTGCAGCTCATGTTGATGATGCTTGGATCAAGCGCAAGTATGTCAGTACTCTTATGCCATTTGAGCCCACAGATTTGAAAATTCTCCAAGGTAGGCATAACTATCACCTCATGTCATCCAATGAGGTAATGCAAGAAATGGCCGCCTTCAAAGTGGCTGCCAAGAATGCCTAAGATGCTCGTGCTCGAGCTATGGGGATGCAAAAGGGGGTCAACATGGCCTTGAAGACCAGTGTGATTGATCATGATGAATATGCGGTAGAAGGTCTGGACTGTCCCGAGGATATAAAAAGGATCCACGGACAATACTTGGCTCTTTATGCAAGAAACTTTTGGAAAGATCCTGCCAAGGCTAAAGCTGAACTAGATCGCAAGAGTGGAGCCTATGGAAGAAAAGAAAATGGTCCCAAGCTGAGAACATGCTTTAATTGTGGTGACCGGCTGCACTTCATAGCTGAGTGTCCATATCAAAGTAGAGAGGATAATGGAGGAAGACTCATTTTCAAGGACAAATCAAAAGATCCACGTAAGAAACAGTTAGTAAAGAAGAATGCTCCTTTCAATAAGCAACCAAAGATTGTTCTAGTGGCTCAAGAAGAATATTCATCGGGGAGTGAAGATGAGGACAAGGACGATAGCTCTCAAGAGGTGGCTGCTATAGCCACCACATCTACATCAACATCTCTCTTCGACTCTCCGAACGAAAACATCATCAACAAGAATGCTACTTGCCTCATGGCACGAAGCTCTGAGGTAACTTCTTCTAACTCTTCTTTTCCCAAGACTATGATAGACATGGATGATCCTACTAGTCTTAAGGTTAAAGTAGAGATTATTGCTTTGGATTATTTCTACACTAACTTGCAAGGTGAGCACAAAGTTCGTTTTGAAGCTCTCATGGATCAGCTAGCCCAAAACGAAGCACTCCTCGAAGAAAAGGGCAGAATTGAAAGGGAGGATGCAATGGAAATTGCATCCCTAAAAAATGCTCTTGAAGAAGAAGAAGAAGAAGCTCAGGTCTCTCTTGAAGAGAGGCTCGAGTCTATGGAAGAGTCACATGAAGAAATTGTGACTAAACTTGTTAAGGAACGTGACAATGCTGTCACCAAAGCAAAGAAGTTAAAGAAGGAAATGATTGACTTTGGGGCTGCTCATGATAGACTCTCCGGGGAATTGGAGGAACTTGACAATGCTCACAAGGCGTTGATAAACGAGTTCTCTATTCTCAATGAGTCACATGATCAGCTTCAAAGTCGATTGGCCAAATATGATACTCCTAGCTCGTCCAACTCAACATATAGTAACAAGAAAAATGCTAGTGTGGAAAAAGAAGTGATCAAGGACATCACTACAAAGGACAAAGGTGTGCTTGATGAAGTCCTTGGCAAGCAAAGGTCAAATCATGGTAAAGAGGGACTTGGGTATGTCACCAAGTCCAAGAAGAAGAAAACCAAGAAGAACAAGACCAAGAATGTGCAATTAAAGACAAGCACTACTGAGAAGATTGTCACAAAAGACAAGACTAATAATATTGGTTTTGCAGGGTCTCACAATCCGAATTATGAACTCTTTTATGAAGACTATGGCGATGTTTATGCTTATTATGTTGGTCCTTTTGATGAATTTATTGCTTGGTCTATTTGGGTCCCAAAGACCCTTGTTACTAACATGAAAGGACCCATTGAAAAATGGGTACCTAAAACCAAGAAGTAATTCTCTTGCAGGGCTATGCTTCCGGTGGGTCAAAATGGGTGCTGGATAGTGGCTGCACTAGTCATATGACCGGAAGCAAGGACATCCTCACGGAGATGCGTCCAAATCATGATAATATCACAGTCTCCTATGGTGATAAGTCTAAATCTTAGGTATTGGGTCTTGGCAAGGTTGTGGTTGCCCACGATATCTCTCCCGTGGACGTCATGCTTATTGAGACCCTTGGTTACAACCTTCTTTCTGTTCGTGCCCTTGGCAAGATGGGTTTTGCTGTTTTTATCGATGATGATTTGGTGGTACTCTTGTGGAGCAAGTCTATAAAGGTCGCTTTCGTTGGATACGTCGAAAATGATCTATATGTGGTGGACTTCTCGGGGAAAACCACTTCGGATCCGATGTGTCTATTCGGAAAGGCCGACGTGGGCTGGCTATGGCATCACCGTTTAGCCCATGTCAACATGAGAACTTTGCAAAGTCTCCAAAAGGGTGGCCACATCCTTGGACTAAAAGACAATGTCTCTTTTGCCAAAGATCGTGTTTGCAGGGCTTGTGTTGAAGGAAAAATGCATGACTCTCCCCACAAGAGGAAGACTATTGTGTCATCAAAGAGGATCTTGGAATTACTTCATGTGGATTTATTTGGTCCTCCTTCTCATGCGAGTCTTGGTGGGAAGAAATATTGCTTGGTCATTGTCGATGACTACTCAAGATATACATGGGTATATTTCTTCAAGCTGAAAAGTGAGACTCAACAAACTATCAACGACTTTGCCAATGAAGTTCAACGTCAACACAATGTTCCCATCTTGGCAATTAGAAGTGATAACGACTCAGAATTCAAGAACTACACTTTAAACGAGTTTCTTAGCGAAGAGGGGATTAGACACCAATATTCTGATGCGTACACCCCTCAACAAAATGGTGTAGCCGAGAGGAAGAACCGGACTTTGATGGATATGGCAAGATCTATGCTAGCTGAATTCAAGTCTCCTTATAATTTTTGGGATGAAGACATATCCACTGCTTGTCACTCATCAAACCGGCTCTACCTTCGGAAGATCTTGGACAAGACCCCATATGAAATACTTACCGGTAACAAGCCCAACATCTCATACTTTAGGGTATTTGGGTGTAAGTGTTTCTTTCTTATTAAAGGTGTCCGTTTGTCAAAATTTGAGTCCAAGGCTTTAGAAGGTATTTTGTTGGTTACGGTGCCGAATCCCACACTTATAGAGTCTACAACAAGCTCACTGGGATTGTTGTAGAATCTTGTAGTGTGGAGTTCGATGAAAATAACGGCTCCTTTGTAGGGCAAGTTGATGTTTGTGATGCAGATGTTGAAATACCCCAAGATGCCATAAGAAGAATGGGCGTGGGATTTTTCCGCCCCATTGAGGAACCCCTTGTGGCGGATCGGGAAGGACAATGCTCCACACATGTGGAGCCCTCATCTACACAAGATCAACAAGCTCCTACTGTTGGAGAAAATCCTGCATCAACACCGTAATCTACTGAAGATCAACTGTCCCCTGGACAAGTTGGTAGTCCCAGGCCGGACTATCCGCCCCCTCCAAGGGGCGGACAATCCGCCTCTAGCACTCCAACTCATTCCATAGGATTCGAAGGAGAAGTCAGCAACTCTGAAGCTCCCAGGCCGGATTCTCCGGCCCCCGAGGGCGGATTATCCGGCCCTGGGTCTCCAACTCTCATCAGGCATTCTCAAGAAGATGGCTCGGGTTCTTCACCTCCCAGGCCGGATAGTCCGGCCCCTCCAAGGGGCGGATTATCCGGGCCTGAAGAAAATGTTCAGCAACAATCTTCTGGCAGTAACGGTGACCAAGATCAAGCGCAAGGCAGTAATCAAGACAAGGATACAACTATTTAATCAACTCCTTCTAGAAACAATAAGGACATTGAGGCTCGTCGCAAGGCTCGTGCTGATCGGAACCTTGAACTAAGAGGTCACACTCTTGACAAGGTTGTTGGTGATCTACGATGAAGGGTATCCACTAGAAGAGAACTTGCAAGCTTCTGTGATCATCAAGCTCACATTTACATGGTTGAACCGAAGAAGGTTTTTGATGCTCTTGAAGATCCCGATTGGGTTGTTGCAATGCATGAAGAATTAAATAACTTCGAACGCAACAAAGTCTGGAAGCTAGTAGAAAAGCCAAAGGATTGCCGCAATGTTATCGGCACCAAGTGGATCTTCAAGAACAAACAGGATGAAAATGGCATTGTTGTGAGGAATAAAGCACGACTAGTGGCTCAAGGATTCTCTCAAGTGGAAGGAATTGATTTTGGCGAGACTTACGCTCCTGTGGCTCGTCTTGAGTCCATCCGTATCCTTCTTGCATATGCAGCCCATCATAATTTTAAATTACAACAAATGGATGTTAAGAGCGCTTTCCTTAATGGTCCTCTACATGAGTTAGTATACGTTAAGCAGCCCCCGGGGTTTGAGGACCCAAATTTTTGAACCATGTCTACAAACTCGATAAGGCGCTCTATGGCCTTAAACAAGCCCCACGTGCGTGTTATGAGCACCTTAAAGAGCTTTTGCTAGACCGTGGATTCGAAGTTGGGCAAATTGATCCCACTCTTTTTACTAAGAAGGTTAATGGGGAGATTTTTGTATGCCAACTTTATGTAGATGACATTATTTTTGGCTCTACTAACCAAGCTTTTAACGATGAATTTTCGAAGCTTATGACTGACAGGTTTGAGATGTCCATGATGGGTGAGCTCAGGTTCTTTCTTGGATTTGAGATCAAACAACTTAGAGAGGGAACCTTTATTAATCAAGCTAAGTACATCCAAGACATGCTCAAAAGGTTCAAGATGACGGATCTCAATGGTGTTGCTACCCCAATGCAAACCAAGTGTCATCTTGAGATCAATCCCAAGGGTAAAGACGTGGATCAAAAGGTATACCGATCCATGATTGGGTCTCTCCTTTACCTTTGCGCATCTAGGCCCGATATTGTGTTAAGTGTAGGAGTGTGTGCAAGGTACCAAGCCGCTCCTAAAGAAAGCCACTTAGTGGCGGTCAAGCGAATCTTCCGATATTTGGTTCATTCCCCAAATTTTGGGTTATTGTATCCCAAGGGTTCAAGTTTCTCTCTATGTGGCTACACTGATTCAGATTGGGCTGGTGACAAAGATGATAGGAAATCAACCTCTGGTGCATGTCAATTCTTGGGCAGGTCTCTAGTGTGTTGGTCATCAAAGAAACAGAACTGTATTTCACTCTCAACCGCCGAAGCTGAATATGTTGCTGCTGCAAGTGCTTGTACACAATTGTTATGGATGATGCAAACTTTAAAGAAATATGGTGTCAATTGTGACAAAGTGCCTCTATTATGCGACAATGAAAATGCTATCAAAATTGCGTACAATCCCGTGCAGCATACAAGAACAAAACATATAGAGATTCACAACCACTTTATTCGGGATCATGTTGCTCGTGGAGATATTGCTCTATCCTTTGTAAGCACGAAGAACCAACTTGCTGATATTTTAACGAAGCCTCTTGATGAAGCAAGATTCTGTTATTTGAGGAATGAGCTAAATATCATAGATTCAAGGAGCTTGGCTTGACTACCCTTGCACACTCACTTGCTCTTATTCATGTATTTGGTTTAGATGCGGGCATAGACATAGGGGGAGTGTGGTCCTAATTGATTGGGCCAACCCTCCCCCCATAATGCCGAAAGCAAGTAAAATCATTTCCCTTAATATCATTTTGTGATATGTGGGTCATCGATGAGCATTGGTTTTGAACTCAAGATACATCTTCGCGGTGTCATGCCATGCGCTCCAACATGGTGGCTTCGGCCACCGCCCTCTTCCTTGAGAAGAGTTGATTTTTCATGGGTCTCGTTGGATTCTCTTGCATATCTCATGTTCTTATGGAAAACACACTCAAATTTGGCTTTTGTTTGATTTGATTTTTGCAAATTTGGGTGTGTAGTACCATCTCAGTTTGATGCTCTCAACCCAAGCCTTTCTCTTCCCCCTTGAACCATCTATTCTTGCACACAAGTCCTCTAAAACACCTTCGAGAGGTTTGCTAGGTTGCTCTGGCCTGATTCTGCATTTTCCAGAATTTCTGTGGGGGCGGATTATCCGCCCTAAGTGGGGGGCGGATTATCCGCCCCGGGCGAAATCGGCCCTATATAGGCTGGGTCGGGGAGGGCAGGCTCAAACATAGAAGCCAGTCCTCCCCCAACCCTACCGCCTCACCGCCACGGAGCATCCGCCTCTCCCGGAATCGATTCGACCACCGGATTCTCCGGGCTCTCCCCAGATCTTCTTCACCTCGTCTCCGGGTATCTTCTTCTCTGTGATTTTCCTCCAATGAGTGAGGGTAACTCCCTCATCTCTCTCCTTTTGTATGGGATGTATTTTATTTGGTGGAAATCTCGTTGTAGAAGGTTCTTGGTGTTGTTCCTTACATAATAGAATCAGTAGACTTGCAACCCTAGTACCTGATCTGTTTTGCCATGGTAGATCTGAGCCAATCCAGAAAAAAAATTGCGGGGGGCGGATTATCCGCCCCTGCCAGGACTGGATAATCCGGCCTGGAGAGTTAAATTCTGGTCTGTTTTGGTTCTGTTTCTGCTAATGCACATCATTGGTTATGGGGTTGCATTGCTACTCTTTCTCCGTGTTTTCTTTCTCCTGGACTTGTGTGTATGCTCATCTCCATGCTACCTCTCTAAATGCTATTCACAGGTGGTTCCAAGCCGACCAAGACCTTTGCCCGTCGCCCCGTCCCCGTTATCTCAAGCCTACTACATAAGGGAAGTTTATTGACGAAACAGAGGTCAGCAGGGCAGCAAGAGAGGCTGCAAGGATGGCAGAGGCAAGTAGGAAATCTAAGCGGACCGCTTCTCGCAAGGGCAAACAGTCTCGGCCCAATTACAAGTCTATGGACAGCATTCAGTATGCCACCATCCGCCAGACAGATTACTATGATGAAGCTGACAGTGATGGCCAACCCGAGGACACTATGTTTTGGAATGCTCACTTTCGGGCTATACATGATGATGTTTATGCTACTCTCAAGACTCGCCCCATGCGTCCCATCAACTTAACTGAGGCTCAATCCAAGGTTCGTCTCCTTGAGGCATTGGATGTGACCAACAAGATGGGGCTTCACCACCTCATGACCATTCAATGCAACTATGACTCTTCTGTGGTGCTCCAGTTTTTCTCCACACTTGTGATCTGCGGTGATGAGCGCCGCACTATGAAGTGGATGACCGGGACTACAATGCTTCAGTCGGACTTTCGCACTTTTGGGCAGGTTCTTGGGTATGCTTTCCATGGTCGTGACACTCATGCTGGTCACCGCATCATTACTCCATTGAAGCCATCCAAGGACACTGTGCTAGCTCCCTGCCTTTCTCCTGCTGGTATTGTTGGTACTTTCACCGGTCTCTCTCCCTTGTATGCCTCCCTTGTTGGCATGTTTCGGGACTGCATCACTCCTAGTGGTGGCAACAATGACAAGATCTGTGGCCACCTGGTTCCTCTCCTTGCGTTTGCTCACGAGTGTGCCACCAACCCTGGATCAGCCACTGGCTACAAACTGGATGTCATGGACTACATTTTTCATGAGATGACAGATTCTATGATCAACAGGCTCTCTATTCCCTATGCTCCGTTCATTATGATTCTTGTCAAGCATATGTTACCCCATGAGGACTTTGGCACGGCTTTGGATGGTGTTCATAAGCCCAAGAAAATCTACAACAAGGCTCAAAAGACTCATCACCCTTCCACTGCCCCGGAGTCCTTCATGCGTGATGCTCGGGCCAGTGGTCGTCATTCCACGGTGTCCCCAATGGCACGCGAGGTTAAGCAGCTTACTTGGTTCCAGCGGAACATTCTTTGCATGGGCATTGACATTCACAAGGGCCAATATGAGGCGTACTGCAGGGATCATGAGAGGGATCACACGCAGCAGCTTATTCTCCACCATGTCTCAGGTGCCACTGGCCATCCACCTCCTCCCACTGCTCCGGATTCGTATGCTCAGTGGAACACCTCAGGGATCAACTATGGCGAGCTCGAGAGTTGCCTCTTCCCTCCTCCACCGAGGGCACCCACTCCTCCAGCTAATGACGATGATGATGAGTATGATGAAGAGGAAGGTGACGTGGATGACTACGACGAGGATGAGGAGGAGTGATCTTCAGGGGCGTTAGCTTCGCTCTTCTTCCTTTTTGGTGTTTCGATGCCAAAGGGGGAGAAGTAGTTCTATTAGGGCTCGTGGATTTGCAAGGGTCGGGCACAAGCTTTTCGATTTTAGTCGTTTTTATTTGCTTGCTTGTGCCTTTTCTAGTGTGAACTCATTTGCTATTTGTGTTTGTTTATGTAAGACTTTGTCGTACTCCACTTTGTTTGGTACTATGTTGGGTATTCATGGCATTCTCGATTTATCTATTATGGACCCCATGGAATTCTAGAATTATGGAACATATTTGATGGCATATGGATTCATGGGATCATCTATGTATGCTTTGTCTATTCTCATCCCGGTGGTATGACCTTATCCCTCAATCCACTTTTGTTCCAATTATCTTTTCCATGGAAGTTGTGCTCCCTCTAGTGTGTGCATTTGTATTCAAATGCAAATTTTAAATATGCACACACCTAGGGGGAGTGCCCTTCATCTTAAGGTGGCGATAGCCGGTTTCATTACAAATCCTAGTATTGTCATCTAACACCAAAAAGGGGGAGATTTAAAGAACATTTCTTAATCCCTAGAGTTTTGTGTGTTAGATAACAATACCAAGGATCATTTAATGTGCGTTGAAGTGTTGCAGCTCTATTTGAGAATAAAGGGAAAAGAACTCTGCCTTTGGGGGCGGATAATCCGGCCCCACCAGGGGCGGATAATCCGCCCCTCCCTTTACCCAAGCAGGCACAAGCCCCAGAAGGGGGGCGGAGTTTTGGCCGGATTTTCTGGCCCCGCCGGATAATCCGCCCCTCAGGGGGCCGGATAATCCGCCCCCCTGCTCATCGCCAAGGCGCAAGCCCCAGAGAGGGGGCGGAGTTTATGCCGAACTTTCCGGCGTGGCCGGATAATCCGCCCCAGGAGGGGGCCGGATTATCTGCCCCCCCCCCCCAAGATTTCCACTAAGTTCCTCAAGCGCAAGCGCCAGAGAGGGGGCGGACTTTCCCCCGGATAATCTGCCCTTGGGGCGGAGTTTTCCGAGGGGGCGGATAATCCGCCCCCAAAGTAGTGCAACGGCCAGATCTGGGGAGGGGGTATTTAAGCCAGCCTTCCCCCTCCTGCCAGAACTCTTGATTCATCTCGAAACAGACCAGATCAGATCTGAAAGCTTCATCCAAGAGTGCTCCACCTAGATCCACCCAAAGGCCCCGTCCCTTTGGGAATCGAAGGAGGAGAACTCGATCTTCATCATCAGCAATCAAGCGCTTCATCTCCTCTCCATTCATTTGGAGAACCTCCGATCTAGTATTTCTTGCAAATATCTAGATCCTCGTTTTTGTTTATATTGATAAACCTTGTTCTTGTGGCAGCTTGTTGTCATCTTGGGAGCCCCCAATTCGGTTGTGGGTGTGTGCCCCGATAGTGTTGTAAAAGGCACCGGTTCCCGCCTCGAAGGGATCCAATAGTGGAGAAGGTGGATCAGGCCTCTCGTGGCGAGATCCATCGGAGAATAGGGTGAGGCCTATTGTAGCGTGGTGGTCTTAGAACCGCCCACCCCTCCAACGCAGATGTACTTCCCTTAACAAGGAAGGAACTGCGGTAAAACAAATCCCTGTGTCTCCGCGTGCTCCACTACGGTTTCCTCGCTCCTCTTTTACGTGCTTAGTAGTTAGGGTTACATATAGGGAAATTCTCGTAGTTGCATATCTAGAGAAATTACTTTGTGTCAAGCCTAAAATTGAAAAAGTATTAAAAATTGGTTAGCACCTATTCACCACCCCCCTCTAGGTGCCCATACGATCCATTTCAGGGGCATGGTTGATGCAGCGCTGATTTGATGTAGGAGCGCTTCGTTGGGAACCCCAAGAGCAAGGTGTGAAGCAGCACAACAACAAGTTTTCCTCAGTAAGAAACCGAGGTTATCGAACCAGTAGGAGGAAGGAAACGTCACATAGGTGTTGCAAGCAACACGAAGACCTGCACAACACAAAATCAAGACTTTGCCCCAAAGAATCAGTGAGGTTGTCAAGCTCAGCGGTTTGCTATAACAAAGGATTAAACGTATGGTGTGGAAGGTAATGGTGGTTTGCAGCAAGTAAACAAGTAATAGTGGAAGATGTATGAATGGTAAAGATTGGACCGGGGTCCATAGTTCACTAGAGGTGCTCTCCTTAGATAAACAACATGGCCTGAAGGGTAAACAAATTACAGCAGGACAATTGACAGCAACTAAGCAAGGCATAACAATGCAATTACTATTCAGAAAGATCCTATGAGATTCGATTGGGCAATACAACAAGATACATAGACCCCCATCCAACTGCATCTATGACTAGAAGTCCACCTTCAGGTTATCATCCTAACCCCTCCAAAGATTAAGTTGCAAGCAACAGACAACTTCTTTAAGCAAAGTGTGTAAGGTAAACAGTCCACATGTTCCATGAACAAGAGACCGTTGTTTTCTCCCTAGTGGAAACAACATATCTACAACCGAAGAGATTTCTGTCACTTCCCTTAGAAACTAGAGGCGTGAACCCACTATCGAGCATAAAATACCCCCTCTCGGAGTCACTAGCAACTACTTGGCCAAGATAGCTACTAACAACGGAGAGCATGGAAGATCACAAACAACACAGACATGATAGAATCATAAAGACAAAACCACTAATCAAACCAATATAATAATCTCAATATCCATCGGATCCCTGCAAACACAACATGCATGATTACAAATAGATTAGATCTTGATCATGAACGGAGCTCACAAGAT
This sequence comes from Avena insularis, assembly GCA_023614405.1. Taxonomy (NCBI): domain Eukaryota; kingdom Viridiplantae; phylum Streptophyta; class Magnoliopsida; order Poales; family Poaceae; genus Avena; species Avena insularis. Next base: position 374,678,145 of record CM042697.1, read on the forward strand.
CTATACATGAAAGCACAAGGATGAGATACAACCATCTAGCTACTACATGGACCCATAGTCCAAGGTGAAACTACTCACGCATCATACCGAAGAGAAGGCCTTCGGGATGATCTCCCCTCCGGAAGGGTGCTAGAAAGAACTTCAGATCCCTCCGATCTTGGGACAACGGTAGCTGTGTCTACAGAAGGTTTTGTGGAATATTGATCAGGTACTTAGGGTTTCTGCATCGGGGGCTTATTATAGGCAAAGGGGGAGGCCAAGGCGGTGGCCAGGGGCCCCACACCCTGCCTAGGCACGGGGCAGGGCCCACCCGTGCCTAGGGGCGGTGTGGCTGCCCTGGCACGCCTCTCCGTCTCCCCTCTCGACTTCTTGTTCCCCATGGAAAGTTATTGACTTTGACGTTTGTCCCATCCAATTCCGAGAATATTTCCTTACTAGCTTTTCTGGAACCAAAAACAGCAGAAAACAGTCAACTGGTACTGTGGCAACTTGTTAATAGGTTAGTACCAGAAAACATGTAAAAATTACCTCAAAGTGTAGACAAAGCAGAGCAAAGTAGATACTAAACAAGCATGGAACATCAAAAATTATAGATATGTTTCCGACGTATCAAGCGTCCCCAAGCTTAACTCCTGCTCGTCCTCGAGTAGGTAAGTGATAAAAGAATAATTTTTGAGGTGACATGCATCCTCACAATAAAATCTAACCATTTGCAAGCATTGAAAGCTGGGATCAAAGAACTCTAAACATGTGCATGAAAGATGGAGTTATAACAATAGGACATAGTAACTATGCATGCAACATGAAAGGCTACAAACAAAGATCATGAATAACATGAATTAAAAAAACGTTTGTTTGTTTCACATATAGAAAACATAGCATAGTGGCATTCAGCTTGTCCCTCATAGAGTAGCAAATAGATGCATAGGATACCTTCAAAGTTCACAAGGGTGACTAGAAACAAATAGCACAAGAACAAGTAATATCACAATATGCATCAATCAATAAGCTTTGGAACACTCCACACAGAATGACAACTATGCTCTCTTAATGGTGCCTAAAGGTAGAAGGCGGAGACTCAATAGTGGTGGAAGAAAGGCCTTTTATAAAGGAAGTAGGGATTTCAAGTTTCAAAAAAGGGCTTCCAAAAATTATGGTACTTGTTAGCTTTCAGCCCTCATTGCCCCTATCATAAGCATCTTGAAGTGATTAATGTTAAAGTGAACAAAGATGGAGTATATGCTTGACGAAGTATAAGTTGGCAACTCAAGTCCCTTGAATACGAGGGCCACACCTCATGATACTCAACTTTAGTCACCTGTAAGTTCTTGTTATTGTAATTATTTGCATATCATAGAGAACTGCCAACGAGGTACCCCTTGCACATGGTACAGGAGCTTTCCCATAACTAAATTGACAAGGCAAGCAGACAATGAGCATCTCAGCAATATTTTTATTTACCATATGCATAGATTTTTATTGAGGGTGCTTCATAGATAACTCACTATGGTGATGCTTCAAGTTTCCACCATGATTAGGCATGGCTTAGGCTAGCGGCCCAGGAGTTTCTCTAACATAGAATACAAACTCCATGGACTTACAAGTTCCCTCTTTATTTCACACTAATGACATCCATAGACAAAAGAGCATGATATCAACTGAGTACAAAGTACAAGTGCAATGTTGAAAACGTTCCCCGTGGCAGCACGGTTCTGCTAATTCCAACGTATAAGTGCAAGCATGTACAACATAGATGACACAATGATTCAAGTTTATTAGGGGCAAGAATATAAAGTGTGCCATCAAGTTCGTGAGGGCTTTAATCACTAATTTTTCACATCACAAAATAGTTTTTAATTGGAAGATACCTGAAAACAAGAATATACTTGGAATGGTGTAACACACCATGCGTAGGAGTTTATAGTGGACACTTTGGAATAACTTGGTTTCTTGGAAGTTGGAAGCATGAGTAGAACTTACTCATACAAGTGGAGGCTAGAAAAAGACTGGGAGCAACCAACTAAGAGAGCAATAATGGCCATAATCATGCAGTGCAACAAAGCATTACTAATCAAAGCATAGAGTGGTACTATAAGTCAAGGACTAAATAATCATAGAGGCTATGGTGACTTGTTCATAGTCATAACATGGTGTGAGCATGTGCCAAGTCAACACAAGCAAAGCATCAAAGGAGATACCACAATACTATGCTTTTGCATGCTAAAACATCGCATAATTTCTTCAAGGCACACTAAGCAATCCCAATTGTTTGGAACAAGAAATGCTACAACAACAATCACTAAGCATAAGGTCAAAACAACACCTAGCATGTCATGCTAAAGTCTAAGTCACAGTCAATGCAAGCTCCCCTTGCACTTTCAAACAAGAACTTACTACTCCTTTCCAACACCAAGCAACTTATTTGCAAAATAACACAGCGAGAATGGGGGTCCAAACTACTTTATTCAAGCAAACTAAACAACCTAAGCAAAGCAAACTAAAACTAAGACGCTCCAAGAACAACACAACTATGCATGAAACAATAAAAACAAAGTGTCTAGACCGACCTGAGCCTTTTATTGATGAAGAAGGGGATGCCTTGGGTATCCCCAATATTTGACGCTTGTACCTCTTGGATATTTATTGGGATGACACCTTGGTGGCATCCCCAAGCTTGAAATTTTGTCCATTCTTCATCTTATTACATCATTCTCTCTCTACACCTGAAATTTTTTTATTCATACAAAACTTCACACAATCTTCATTAGCAACATTAGTTTATTCAAAAGATATTAGACCTCTGGCAAAGCTTTGGAACAGCAAGTATTTTCACTAAAAACAAAAGCTACTATAGCAACTCCTTCAAAAAGCTCAATTCACCTAAAGATAACTCAAAAAGGAATCAATAAGAAGCAAATGCAAATAATGGCAGAAATCTGTCAAAACAAAACAGCAGGTAGAAACCGATTTTTTCGAACATCTTATGTTGCTCAAATAAAAACGTGTTGAACTAACGAAAGTTAGATAACATACGGGTGGATTTATTAGTAAATTTTGATCTCAATCCGAGTTACAGAGACTCCTCACGATTGTTTATGGTGGAGGAAAGAAATCTGTTTCGGGACAGCAACTCCCCAAATCTTACTTCCCTCTTATTAGAGGTCATTCTTGGCACAAAAAGCAAAACAAAAAGGATAAGGAGAGGTCATTACTGAATTAATAACTTCCAAGACTCAAGGAAACTCTTGGGTTATCTCCCAACAAGTACTTTTCTTTAATGCCTTTCAGTTAGGCACAAGAAGCAAGAAGAATCAAGTATTTTTAAATGAAGAAGCATTACCCCTCTTGTTCTTTCTTTTGTTACCTTTCTTCTTTTCTTTAGGGAAGATATGATTGATTACCGGAGGGAAAAAATGCATAATGCCTTTTCCCACATATATTACCGCTCCAAGGTGTTTTAGTAGGGATCTTCCAAGTGTGATCTGTCCTTTACCTACACATTCAATAACAAGATAATCAGTAGACACCATTTTCCCTGAGATTTTTGTAAACACACCTTCAGCTATTCCTATGGGCAATAAGGTAGCATTATTAGTAAGATATATTTCCTCTCCTCCTTCATAAAGCCCCCAAAGACTCAAAGAATCATAAATATATTTAGGCATGAGACAAAATTCAGACATGATATCACAGCGAGCATCAAAAAGTGTAGTATTTATAGAGACTTTGATTGTGGGGAACCACTTTGAAGGCTTAGAATTTATGGGAACATAATCATGGTAATCCCTAAGCGTGTGATAACAACTATTCATAGCAGCAATACTGGTCTCAAGAGTGTTCAACCTAGCAAAAATATTTGTGAAGGAGGAATCAGACTTGCCAGGTGTCCCATAGATTATAATCAACTTTTTTATGGCATCAAAAGCTTCATCCTCAGTGCATAGCAAAATATCTTTCTCAGCCACGGCATCCAAAGCATATCTATAATGAAGAGTAATACTGTAGTAGAAACTATCAATAACCAAGCCAAACCTCATCTTAGGCACGATTTCTCTCTGTAAAGCGGAGATTCTAGACCAAGCTTCTTTGAAACTCTCTTCAATTTTTTTGCTTAAAAGTGGAGATCTCTTCCATAGGTGAAACAAAGATTGGTCCAAAACCAGACATGGTGGCAACTAGAATAGGAACTATTTTTTTGTGTTTTTGAATAAAGCAAGCAAACCAAACTAGACAATATTTTTTGGTTTTTTTTTTAAAAGAGGCAAACAAAACCAAGCAAAAGAAACAAAGCAAACTAAAAACAAAATAAATAGAAAGGAAGTGAAGGACTCCCCTAATGAAGACGTCCTTAGCCTCCCCGACAACGGCTCCAGAAAAGCTTGATGCATCACAAAGTTGATGTAGGAGCGCTTCCTTGGGAACCCCAAGAGCAAGGTGTGCAGCAGCACAGCAACAAGTTCTCCCTCAGTAAGAAACCGAGGTTATCGAACTAGTAGGAGGAAGGAAACGTCACATAGGTGTTGCAAGCAACGCGGAGACCTGCACAACACAAACTCAAGACTTTGCCCCAACGAATCAGTGAGGTTGTCAAGCTCACCGGTTTGCTGTAACAAAGGATTAAACGTATGGTGTGGAAGGTAATAATGGTGGTTTGTAGCAAGTAAACAAGTAACAGTGGAATATGTATCAATGGTAAAGATTGGACCGGGATCCATAGTTCACTAGAGGTGCTCTCCTTAGATAAACAGCATGGCATGAAGGGTAAACAAATTACAGCAGGGCAATTGACAGGAACTGAGTAAGGCATAACAATGCAATTACTAGTCAGAAATATCCTATGAGATTCGATTGGGCAATACAACAAGATACATAGACCGCCATCCAACTTCATCTATGACTAGAAGTCCACCTTTAGGTTATCATCTGAACCCCCTCCAGTATTAAGTTGCAAGCAACAGACAACTGCTTTAAGCAAAGTGTGTAAGGTAAACAGTCCACATGTTCTATGAACAAGAGACCGTTGTTTTCTCCCTAGTAGCAACAGCACATCTACAACCGAAGAGATTTCTATCACTTCCCTTGGAAACTAGAGGCATGAACCCACTATCGAGCATAAATACCCCCACTTGGAGTCACTAGCAACTACTTGGCCAAGATAGCTACTAACAACGGAGAGCATGCAAGATCACAAACAACACAAACATGATAGAATCATAAAGACAAAACCATTAATCAAACAACATAATAATCTCAATATCCATCGGATCCCCACAAACACAACATGCATGATAACAAATAGATTAGATCTTGATCATGAACGGAGCTCAGAAGATCTATGCATGAAAGCACAAGGAGGAGATATAACCATCTAGCTACTACATGGACCCATAGTCCAAGGTGAAACTACTCACGCATCATACCGGAGAGAAGGCCTCCGGGATGATCTCCCCTCCGACAGGGTGCCGGGAAGAACTTTAGACCCCCCCCCCCCCCCCGATCTAGGGACAATGGTGGCGGCGGCTACAGAAGGTTTCGTGTAATATTGATCGAGTACTTAGGGTTTCTGCAGCGGGGGCTTATTATAGGCGAAGGGGGAGGCCGAGGCGGTGGCCAGGGGCCCCACACCCTGCCTAGGTGCGCAGCAGGGCCCACCCGTGCCTAGGGGGTGTGGCTGCCCTGGCACGCCTCTCCGTCTCCCCTCTAGACTTCTTGTTCCCGATGGAAAGTTATTGACTTTGATGTTTGTCCCATCAAATTCCGAGAATATTTCCTTACTAGCTTTTCTGGAACCAAAAACAGCAGAAAACAGGCAACTGGCACTGTGGCAACTTGTTAATAGGTTAGTACCAGAAAACATGTAAAAAGCACCTCAAAGTGTAGACAGCAGAGCAAAGTAGATACTAAACAAGCATGGAGCATCAAAAATTATAGGTACTTTTCCGACGTATCAATGGTGGAGCAATGTGCAAAAGTAGAGCACACTCCTTGAACACTTGGCCTAACGATTCGTCCGTACTTGTCCAAAACCTCCCTAAAACCCTAGATTTTAGCCGTCTACCGAGCCGAAGGCATGCCCAAGGAATAGGATAAACCATTACATCAGCAAACACATACAACAGAGACAGCAAAGAGGTTCGTTCACTTGCTTTAAAAATTGTTCAGCACACGGATACAACAGAGACACATAGAGGATATACGATTACGTCAGCAACGTACATGGATCTTCATTTCTGCTGAATAAGAAACATACAAAGGACAACTAACAACTCTATTACAAAGTTTAGAAGAAGCACTGCTTCTTTAAGCAGATCAACCGTAGATACCAACTTCATCAGTACCAGTTCCTCATTCCTAGGCTTTAATGTTGCTCTTTTTTTTTTACTTAGCTCTAGAGTTTCCCTCCTCTCCTCTGCCCATCCATAAGTATCTATTGCTGCATCACCAATCAGAATACCATTCTCACACAAGTACTCCACGTACTTCAACTCCCACCGCAAAAAATTGCATTCAATGTGTAAAATTAGGAACATTGAATATCAAACACTAAATTTTATATGAACACTGCTCATATTGTAGCTACGTGCGCCATCGACTGCATGAAAATCGGACCAAATAAAATGAATGCTTACCCCATGAGTTTTGCACTTGTAAAAGACCCAGCCATCGTGGTCATCGGTGTCGGAAACGTGCCTATTGACGACGACACCGCAGTCGGAGCAGGGAACCGGGGGAATGTAGGGCGGAGGGTGCCGATTATGCGACGTGCGGGACGACCTTGAAACAGACATGGCGTCTACTAAGGATCCCGACCAGGACGACAACTCCGACGGGAGATGGCTATCGGAGGCAGTGCCACAATTCTTTTGGGAAGGCGGTGTGAGGAAGTTAGGATTTTCTGTTTCTCTTATAAATAGCCAGCCCGCATTACCTGGGTGTTTTATTGGGTCGGCCTTCATAGTTTTATTCCGCTTATAAAACCCAAACGCTATCCCTGCAGTGACATACATTTTCATAAACCAGGGCTACCACCGCCAGCTAATCTTACTATCATCTAGAGTCTCACATAAGACTTTGACTAGAAATGCACCGTACATGCCACACTAAGAGAGCCATTTGTAAGTATGTGAAACTTTAGTCAATGTAATGCAGCTAATCATTTATTTTAACCAATTATGAACTAGCTCAAGAAACTCAAACATATATACATTCCCCAGATTTCCTTGTTATCCTTTTATGCTACCATTTTCCGCAAATACACAACCATAGTACATATGCATAGGATTAAAAATTACCAGGAACATACCAGGTTAAATATGAAACAACCTTCTTAAGCACAAACATTAGATTGTTCACACAGTAGTTCAGCCACACTAACCAACCGGACCAAGTTCAACGCAACATAGATAATTAAAGTTCAAACATAAGTACTAGATTAGCAGAGACACGCATGACACAATCTACGCCTGGGGGAGGTGCTTCAGCAGGAACACGCCATAAGCGGCGTGTTTGGCCTTAAGGTGCGGCTGATGCTTCTGGATGCCAGCTCCATAATAGGTAGCATGCTGCAACATTCCCAGGTAGTCCTTTGGCATCTCCTTCCGAAAGCACCACGGACACTTGTACTCCCTTGGGCCTAGAAGGTACTGGATATCGCCAGCCTTGAGCTTCTTCAGCATAGCATGGCTCTTGCGGTCCCTGTCCTCCTCGTCACTCCTGACACCGTCTGACTCCTATGCAAATTTGTGAAATGAAATCAGGCTTACAATAATAAATATGTGAAATAAGACTATATGTGCCACATATTAAATAACAGGAAACTTGGAAAATTGTTTTTTATTTGAAAATTTAAAATTCATAACAAAATAGTTTATATGTCACACATATGAAGTTAGATCAGAGCAGCATTATGTACAAATCAAATGTGTGCAGCAAAACAAAACATCTACTGAAAGCATTAGTGCAACAAAAAATTATGTCTTACAAGTAGATTGATCTATCACACTTATTAATCTTAAGTTGTATCACTGCAGCATTAAATACCAACTTAAATTTGAAGCAAAACAACCCATGTGCTGAAAGCAGCAGTGCAATAAAAATTATAATCCTATGAAGCAGAATGTTATATCACATGTAATAATCTTAAGCTAGATCACATCAGCATTAACTACCAATCTTAAGCCGGTTCCGACCCATGGCCACCATGTGCCATGGCCAAGGGCCCACGACTTAAGAGGGCCCATGATTGCTTGCTTCTTCATATCTATTTTCAGCCACGTTTTAATTTTAGGCTAAAACTAATGCAGACAAAAGGCCAGTGTAGAGTGACAACTCACGAAACAGCAAACAGCGATGGAGCATGCATCTTCCTAATCATGTTCGACTGCTCTTGTCGCCTCTGGCTGGAGTGTCTCTAGACTCTAAACATCGCTATAATTTATTTGAAAATTCAGAGTTGATCATTTAAATTAGGGAGTCCATTTGCGCCTCGTCCTGCTCCTTATGGCCTAGCTCGACTCTGCTCTTAGTACGTTTAATCGTTACTGGTTCCAGTGATAGATTATGGATTCTGGGTTCTTGTTGTATTTAATTTCTTCATGATCGTAGGTGTTCCTTTCTGCCCAAAAACATAAGTCCCCGTGACGAGAAAAGGATTGAAAGAAAATGAGGGATCAATTTATTGAAACACAAAGTGGTGCCTTAAATAAGTATATTTTCAAGCAACAAGTAGCGTTGATGTCAACCACAATAATCAAAGGCAAGGATCTGATTCAGGACAAGATGATGAACCTGATTCAAATGGAGATCTTGATGTCAATAAACAATTCTTGGATCATATTATATTGTATGATCTATATTATTGACTTAAATTTGGAATGTATCTAGCACTAAATCTTGACTAGATACGTTCATATATAGATAAATCTAAATCAAATAATATAGATTGAAAGGAGTAACTAAGAGTAACTAAGTAGCGTCAATATACTTTCTTAAGGACCCATGTCGTCGATCTCGCACTAGGGCCCTCCCGAACATAGAGCCGGCCCTGACCACCACCTTCGTCGTCCACGGTCAGCCCCCATCGCGGGCATCTTCTTCCTCCGGTTGTACTGGCCGCTGGCGTCCTTGAAGTCCTCCTCCCGGAGACCGTCAAGCAGGTACAGATGGATTAATGGCAGTTCTGACATGATGATCGAAGGCCGTATCCGTATAGCTAGCTTTTCAGTGTACCATTGCTACATTAATCGCTAGTCAGGTATATTTTGGTGCATCGATCGATCGGTGTCGTTTTGCTCTAGTAGATCGACAGACTAGTACGCCGTCCAATTGTGGTGCTGCGCCTGCTGACATACTACAATTTGAGGTAATAAAAGGATTATTTGTTATTCGTTGATCCTTTTTAGACCGAAATCCGAACCTAAATATGGCCGGACGACGAAACATGTTTTTGGTCTACAAATGCCGAGTTTTCCGCTCGCGTTTTCAGACCGAGTTTCTAGGACGTCTTTTCCGCCCAAATTCGACTCAAATTTAACAAGTTTTTGGCAAAGTTCGGCATAATATGAATACAGAGCAACAGTCAAGTTTGGCATAAATTTAAACATAGTTCAGCGTAAAATTAAAAATAGTTTAGCATATAATAACAATACAACATATTTTGGCCTACTTCGGCCAGTTCATGATTGACATCTATGTGTTGCTAGTGTGTATCCATAGGTGCTTAACCAGATCATCATGCAGCTGTTGATGCACTATCGAATCTCGGATCTCCCGATGCATGACGATGAAGGCAGTCTAGGTTGTAGGGACCTGGTGATCAGGCTCGGCAAGAGGTCCCTGTCTATAGTATGACCCGTTCTGCTCGACCAAACTCACTGGGTCCTTCCTCTCATTCTCAATGATCATGTTGTGCAAGGTCACACAACAGTTCATCACTTTTCAAATCCGATCTTTTGACCAGGTCATAGCAGGAAACCGGACAACTGCAAACCTATATTGGAGCACACCAAATACCTGCTCCACGTCCTTCCTGCAAGCTTCCTGTTCCTTGGCAAACCGAGCATGCTTGCGGAGCATTGGGTTTGAGATAGTCTTCACAAATATTTTTTTTTAAAGTAAGTCTTCACAAATATTGGCCATCTTTGATAGATGCCATCTGCAAGATAGTATCTCTTGTTGTAGTGGTGCCCATTAATCTCAAAGTCCATATGGGGAGCATGACCCTCAACAAGCTTGGCAAAGACATTTGAGGAGTTGAGGATATTGATGTCGTTGTTCGATCCTGTCATGCCAAAGAAGAAGTGCCAGATCCAAAGATTATGTGTCGCAACTGTCTCGAGTATCACAGTGCAACCTTCTTTATGACCTTTGTACATTCTCTGCCATATCAATGGACAGTTCTTTCAGTGCCAATTCATGCAGTCTATGCTTCCAAGCATTTCAGGAAATCATCTACTTTCATTGACTGCGAGGATCCGAGCAGTGTCTTCCACAGTGGGTGTTCTCAAGTACTGTTTCCAAACACTGCAATCACTGCCCTGCAGAACCTGTACAAGCAATCGATGACGGTGAACTCGGCCATGCGGATATAGTCATCGACACTGTCACCCGACGCTCCATATTCAAGCAACCTCATCGCCACTGTGTACTTCTGCAGTGAGGAAAACCCAACCATGCCGGTGCAGTCCTTCTTGCACATGAAATAGGGGTCGAACTCCCGGATGACATGCACGATCTTGAGGAAGATATTCCGGCTCATCCTGAAACGATGACAAAACACGGCCTCTTCGTGCAGTGGCTCGTCGGCGAAGTAGTCGGCGTACAACATGCAATAGCCCTCCATCCTATGCCTTGCCTTGCACTTCCGGCGACCCTTCGCCGAACCTCCACGCTTCGGCGTTGATGATTGCATGTGCAGCCGGACGAGGGAGGCGAGGATCTGCATGTGCTCTGCATCTTCGGCGGCATCGGCGTTCTCCTCCTCCAGCAACACGGCGAACATCTCCTTGTCGTCGGAGTCCATGTTCGAACCGGCAAAACGCCGAACACTTGGCGGGCAAGGTGATGGGAGCTCGCAGCGAAGCCGGGCTATGGCGAAGTTTGGGCGGCGAAAGATGGCCTAGGCCGAGGGGAAGGGCGGCGACTGCGGCGAGACTTTCTAGAGGCATGGATACGGCTCGGCATGGTGGAGCTTCGCCAGCGAAGTCATGGCGACAAAGGCAGCTGGGGAGCTCTTCGCCGCAGTCTAGGCGAGTGGGTGTGGGGAATAAGACTGTCTCGCCGACAAGTTTGGCATACGCCCGTTTTCGCTTCGTTCGGCGTTCCCACGAACCCGGGAATGGCCTGGAAAGTCCGGACAAAAGTTAGCCCAAATCCGGACAAAACCGGGGTCCTGAAAACGCGACTGGGCCAATTTTCGGCGTCCGGACCAAAAAATCGCCCTAGGATCGGCGCCCCCGAGTGGAGATGATCTAAGTACTCCCTCCGTTCAAAAATGTATGATGTTTTAGTTTTTTAAAACCAAATGTATCTAGATATTTTTTGTGTATAGATTCAAAATAAATTTACACACTAAAAGACGACTACATACAATGGTTTCTATAGAATTGTGTTGAATAATAATCGATAATAATATTATACCGATTATAAGAGATTATATATGTCTAACATAAACCGACTTAGCCTATTACAGACCGAGTCAAACTCTCTTGACGTGTTGTACATGAAATATTCTAACAGTTTCGCAAAAGCTAGAGCATTTTATATCATGGAACGGAGGGGCGGTTCTAAGGTGACAATGACGTTGGTGAGACCGTGAGAGACATTCGGCATGTCAAAATGTGGGCTAGAATAATAAGTTGATGTGTGTGAAGCTCATCGCAGAGGCCTAAAAAGTAGACACCAACTTGAAGGTGAGAATGGTGCAGGTGGAAGTGGACTTTTTGATGCGGGTTGTATTGTGGGCTCGATTGGATTGGGCTCAAATGGTTGCAAAAGCGAAATAGAGCACGGCGGTGCGGGCTTAGCAGGAGAGCTCTTTGATTGGTATTTGGGTGTTAAACTATAACTTGTTTGGTTTGTTGTTAGATTGGCATGTTCATATGAGATCGTTCCAAGGTTTCATTTTAGCACAGGTTACCATAGAGAAGTGTACAGTTCAAAATTTCAGGTTTAAACTTGAAATGGTTGTTTTGCGTGTATACGTTAAAGGAGTCTTTGCTCTGCAGTTTGCAGAGCCTAGAACAGATCTGATTGCTCCGTATATAATCTCCTTGCTTATAACGGTTGCAGATCACATGACGGGGAGTATACCTGCATTTTCATCGGGAGGGGCGTTATCCTCTTCATAGCCGGCGATCTCCTTCTTTTGGGGCAGTAAGAGGTCGGCGATGTAGAAGCCTTGGGCTCAAGGTCGCGCTTGGTCGACGTTGGCCCCAGTAGACGAGATAGCCGATCCGACAGGTGACAACCAGCACCTGGGCCTACAGGTGTTGATAGACCAAGACCAAGGGCTGGCGTGCTACTGATGAGTGCCGCCGTCGGCGATCTTCGGCTGGGTGGGAGGCAGGCTTCACTAGATGTTTATTATGGACATTTTTATATTTAATGTATGTGGGTGCGCCGCTAGCCTCCATGCCAAAATATAAGACCCATTAGGATTAATCAAAAGTCAACGGTTTTTAAGTTTAACCAAGATTATACATAAAAATATAAACATTTGCAATACTAAATCAATATCAATAGATTCACCATAAACTATATTTTCTTAACGTGTCCATTCAATATTATAGATATAGATATTTTTTCCTAAATATTTGGTTAAAGTTAGTAAGATTTAACTTTTGACTAATTTTTAGGTGCCTTACATTTTGAGATTGGAGAGTATTTTTTTCATGTCTAGAAATCTTGTGATGTATGAAAAAATGCTCTCAGAAAAGTCTATGTATTAGTTTGGAGGTAACAAGATTGATTGATTATTTCCAGCCTTGCACTTGCAAACTTTGCTTAGTACAACTTCCGTTGCCCCATGGTTTGTAACCGTGGGCTGCAAATGGTTTCAACCCATAAAAGTGAAATGCATTGGTGCAGTTTGGAGGCTGATGCTTTGCGGGGTGGGGTGATGCGGTTTGGGCATAGAGCAATTCTAACAGCTATCGTATATCCCGAATCGTAAGCGTAGAGTATAGGATGCGGTAACATGAATCCTGCTGTTTTTTGTGCCTGCGCTGAGCAGTCCCTGCAAACGCAAACCGCAAAATGGAATATGCCCGCAAATGGATAGAAAACACAGCAAATTTTGATCAGTGTTTTAAACATCACAGTACATAATATTCAAATTATTACAATATTCGTCAAATCAAATTACAACAACTCTTCAAATCAAATAATTCATACACTAAATATATCGTTCAACTCACACAAACAATTGTTTAGATCAAATTAACAAATGAATGAAAGACAAAGGGCCAACATTGCTGCCCATTTAGCATTCAATGGTGCTCAATGAGATCATTGTTGAGTTAAATATGTGTAGCTGCATCTTCAATCTTTTTATGAGTCTCGATAAATGCTTAAATGCGATCAGGGTTTCGCTGTGGTTGCACACGGGTACAAACATTGTCATAAAAGAACTCTAAATTTAACCCTCCCTCGTCTTCTATGATCATGTTGTGGAGAATCACACAAGATGTCATGATGTTGCGGAGGATTTTCTTGTCCCAAAAACGAGCTGGATCCCGAACAATGGCAAAGCATGCTTGAAAACCCCGAAGGCTCTTTCAATGTCCTTTCGGCATGATTCTTGGGGGTTTAGCAAAATTTGCTTCTTTCTTATTTTTGGGATATTGGATGGTTTTCACAAATTTTGCCAAGTCGGGTAGATACCATCAGCAAGGTAGTATCCCATGGTGTAGTCAGGCCCATTGACTTTGTAGTTGCAAGTCGGAGCTTCTACGGCCACTAATTTGGCAAACAAAGAACATCTATGCAAGACATTGATGTCATTGAGAGATCCTTGATACGTCGAAAACGTATCTATAATTTTTGATGTTCCATGCTTGTTTAGTATCTACTTTGCTTTGCTTTGTCTACACTTTGAGGTATTTTTATACATTTTCTAGGACTAACCTATTAACAAGATGCCACAGTGCCAGTTGCATGTTGTCTGCTGTTTTTGGTTCCAGAAAAACCAGAAAATAAATATTTTCAAAATTGGACGGGACGAAAGCCAAAGTCAATATTTCACCGAGGAGAACACGGAGACAGAAGACGAGACGGAGGAGGGCCACGAGGAGCCCACACCTCCTGGCCACACGGGCCAGCCCAGGTCGCGCCTGGGGGTGTGGCCACCTCGGGCACCCCCTCGGTCTCCCCCTTCGCCTATAAGAAGCCACAGATACCTAAACCCTAAGTACCCAATCACATCTCCATGAAACAGTATGTAGCCGCCGCCACCATCGTCCCTAGATCGGGGGGATCTGAAGCTCTTTCGGCACCCTGCCGGAGGGGAGAGATCATCCTGGAGGCCTTCTTCATCACCATGCCAGCCTCCGGTATGATGCGTGAGTAGTTCCATCTTGGACTATGGGTCCATACAATAGCTAGATGGTTGTTTCTCCTCCTCTATGCTATCATGTTTAGATCTTATGAGCTCCGTTTATGATCAAGATCATCTATTTGTAATCATACATATTGTGTTTGCAGGGATTCGATGGATATCTAGATTACTATGTCAAATTGATTTTGATTCTATCATGTCTTTGTGATTATTGATTCTATCATGTCTATGTTGTTTGAGATCTTGCATGCTCTCCGTTTCTAGTAGCTATCTTGGCCAAGTAGATGCTAGTGACTCCAAGAGAGAGTATTTATGCTCGATAGTGGGTTCATGTCTCTATTGAATCTGGGGAAGTGACAGAAATCTCTAAGGTTGTAGATATGTTGTTGCTACTAGGGAGAAAACAACGATCTTTTGTTCATGAAACAATTGTATTGTTTACTTTACACATATTTCTTAAAGCAGTTATCTGTTGCTTGCAACTTAATACTGGAGGGGGTTCGGATGATAACCTGAAGGTGGATTACTAGTTATAGATGGAGTTGGATGACGGTCTACGTATATTTTTTTAATGCCCAATCAAGTCTCATAGGATCATGAATGTCTAGTATTGCATTGTTATGTCTTGTCTAGTCCTGTCAATTGCCCTACTGTAATTTTTTTACCCGGCATGTTATGTTATTTATCTTAAGGAGAACACCTTTAGTGAACTGTGGACCCTGGTCCAATCTTTACCATTGTTACATCATCACATGTTACTGTTTACTTTCTGCACGCAATCATTACCTTCCACACCATACGTTTAATCCTTTGTTTTCAGCAAACTAGTGAGATTGACAACCTCACTGTTCGTTGGGGCAAAGTCTTGAGTTTGTGTTGTGCAGGATTCTCAGTTGTTAGCAACAACTTGAGAGTTGTTTCCTTCCTCCTACTGGTTCGATAACCTTGGTTTCATATTGAGGGAAGACTTACTTCTATGCTCGTCATACCTTCCTCTTGGGGTTTCCCAATGAAGCTCTATAGTGATCTGAGCCGCATCAAGACGTTTTCTAGCGTCGTTGCCGCAGAGTAAGGATAGCTTCACAAGGGGAGTCCTTCAAAACCACTCTCTTTACTTAGTTTTTGTTTTTCTTAGTTTCTTTTGCTCTGTTTTGCTTGCTTCCTTTTATCAAAAATTACAAAAAAAATAGTTTCCTTTGTTTTGCTTTTTCATATAAAAAACACAAAAAAAAATAGTTATTCCTATAGTTGTCACCTTGATCTTGCTCACCATGTCGATCCCTAAGTTCACCATGAAGGACCTTTCAATAGGTAGTGGCTCTATAATTGGGAAAGGAAATATTGAATAGTTATTTAATCATATTAGCAAACATGAGAATACTAGGGGTAGATCTTTAGCAGAACTAGCCCCTAATTATGAAATTGTTGCAGTTTCTTTAGCTCACATGTTGGAGGCTAGTTTTTTTAACCTTAACCCCATGATGCAAATAATGTTTCACTTAAAGATATTGAAGATACTGAAAAGAGAGATTTTATTCTGAAAACTTTGCTAAAGGAATTCAATGATGTTGCTAAGGAAGATAAAAAGGTCTTTGATCGTTTTAATATGCTAGGCTCATGTGTAGATGTTATGGATATATTAGAAAAGTTGGATAAAACCAAACCCCATGGAGAGGAAATTAAAATACCCATACCTTTTAAACTTGTAGGAATGCATGAAGCCTTAGAAAAGAATTTTGATTGGACTGTTCCTGAAAATCCGTTTGATGAAAGCAGTAAACCCAAGAGTATTGAGAGAGGATCCTATAAAACACATTTGGATGAGATACCTTTCCTGGTTGAAGAAATTTCGAGTATTGATCTTAATGCTTCTTCATTTGAAAATACTTGATTCTTGTTTTCTATGCCTAACTTAAAGGCGTTAAAGAAAAGTACTTCTTGGAAGATAACCCAATAGTTTTCTTGAGTCTTGGAAGTTATTACTTCTATAATAACCTCTTCGTATCCTTTTTATTTGATTTTGGTGCCAAGAATAACCTCTAATGAAAGTGAAATAAGATTTGGGGAAGTTATTGTCCCGAAACAGATTTTTGTGCTTCACTGTAAACATTTGTGAAAAATCTCTGTATGTCGGATTGAGCTGTAATTTTCTGAGTAAATCCCCCAGGTTGTTAGCTAACTTTCGTTAGTTTAACACTTTTTGATTTGAGTAATAGAAGGTCTTCGAAAAAATCGTTTTTACATGCTGGTCTGTTTTGATAGATTTCTATCATTATTTGCATTTGTCTCCTATCGATTTCTTTTTGAGTTCTTTTTGGTGAATTGAGATTTTTGAAGGAATTTCAACAGTAGCTTGTCTTCTTAATGAAAGTTTTGCTGTTTTGAAACTAAACCCAAGGTCTATTACTTTTGAATGCACTAATGTTGCTAATGAAGATTGTATGAAGTTTTGTATGAAAGAAATTTTCAAGTGTAGGGGAAGAATGATGTAGTGAGATAAAGAATGAATAAAAGCTCAAGTTTGGGGATGCCACCCCAAGAAATATTCAAGAGGTACAAGCGTCAAATCTTGGGGATGCCCAAGGCATCCCCTTCTTCATCAATAAAAATCTCAGGTCTCTTTCTAGACACTTCGTTCTTATTGTTTCATGCACGGTTGTGTTGTTCTTGGAGCATCTTATTTTTTGGTTTTGGTTTTAATTTGTTTATTTTGCTTGAATAAAGTAGTTGGACCCCTATTTTCGATGTGATGTTTCAAATAAGTTGATTGGTGTTGGAAAAGAGTAGCAAGTTTCATGCTTAAGTGGTACAAAAGTGAGCTTGATTTGACTGTGGCTTAGACTTTATCATGTCATGCTAGATGTTGTTTTGACCTTATGCTTAGTGATTATTGATGTATCATGACTTGTTCCAAACAATTAAGATTGCTTAATGTGCCTTGAAGGAATCATGCGTTGTTTTAGCATACAAAAGCATAATATTGTGGTATTCTCCTTTAATGCTTTGTTTGGGTTGACTTGGCACATGCTCACACCATGTTATGACTATGAACCAGTCACCTTAGCCTCTATGATCATTTAGTTTTTGACTTGTGATACCACTTTATGCTTTAGTTGATAATGTTTTGTCGCTCTGCATGATTATGGCCATTATTGCTCTCTTAGTTGGTCGCTCCCAGTCTTTTGCTAGCCTCCACTTGTATTGAGTAAGCTCTACTCATGCATACAACTCCCAAGAAACCAATTTATTCCCAAGTGTCTACTATAAATTCCTATGGATGGTGTGTTACACCATTTCAAGTAAATTATTGTTTTATCTACCCTCCAATTAAAAAAGTCACTTTGTTATGTGAAAAATTAGTGATTAAAGCTCTCACAAACTTGATGGCACACTTTATTTTTCTTGCCCCTAATAAACTTGAACCATTGTTTCATCTATGTTGTATATGCTTGCACTTATAAGTTGGGAATTAGCAGAATCATGTTGTCACGGGGAACGCTTTGAACACCTGTAAATATCTACCCAATTGATATCATGCTCTTTTGTTTATGGATGTCATCGGTGTGAAATAAAAGGGGAGTGATGGCGCTGCGTCAACATGGAGCGCTTCGTTGGGAAACCCCAAGAGCAAGGTGTAATGCAACACAGCAGGAAGCCTTCCCTCAGTAAGAAACTGAGGTTATCGAACCAGTAGGAGGAAGGAAACGTCTCAAAGGTGTTGCAAGCAACGTGGAAACCTGCATAACACAAACTCAAGACTTTGCTCCAATGAACAGTGAGGTTGTCAAGCTCACCGGTTTGCTGTAACAAAGGATTAACTGTATGGTGTGGAAGGTGATGATGGTTTGAAGCAAGTAAACAGTGAAAGAACATGTGTTCCCCCATGTGTGGTTTTGGTAATTAATGACAATGTTTTATGGACTTATGTTTGCATTGAGTTTTACTTGTAGGATTTGTCCATAGACAATGCTTGAACCATTTGGTGGCTTCAAGGTTGGAATAAGAATAAAGTGAAGAAGATTAAGTGTTGATCAAGGTTTCAAGGAATGATCTAGAGATTGGTCAAGTAGAAGTTGAGCCTATGCTAGTGCAATCAAGAAAGGTGCTCCATCTTGAGGTGTGGAATACACAAGGCACATGGTTGATCTTGATAGGGTTTCTTTCTTACCGGTCTCGTGGTGTTATTTGGGGAGACCAGTTTATAGGATAGATAACCGTACTATCAAGAGGGGCTCTCGAGTGAGTAACTTGATCATATCCCTCGGTGAGAGCTCAAACCTTTGCATACTTGGCATTCTATTTCTTGGTTCTTATTTGGTTCTTATCCATGAGAGGATTTAGATCTTGTGTCAATCTCTATAACAAGCTCAAGTTCATCGAAAACGGATTTCATATGCATTCATTATTGTGTTTTCAATATTGGAGGTTTTACCGATTTGTCTTTTATAGATAGGTTAAACCTTTCATCATTTGGTTCTATCCCTCCTTACTGGACTATGATGGTTCCCTGCATGATCTTGTAGAGCTCGTTACTATCTTTGAAACGAGCCCAAGATCATCAAAATCGGAG
This sequence comes from Avena insularis, assembly GCA_023614405.1. Lineage (NCBI taxonomy): Eukaryota > Viridiplantae > Streptophyta > Magnoliopsida > Poales > Poaceae > Avena > Avena insularis. Next base: position 374,697,269 of record CM042697.1, read on the forward strand.
TCCGAAAGCAAAAGTTATGATGGTTTCAGTTTTGCTGTTCCTGCCAGTTTTCAGGGGGGCGGATTATCCGGCCATGGGGGCGGATAATCCGCCCCAAATATCCACCCCTATACTGAGGGTCGCGCCGCGAAGTCCTTAGCCATTTTTTTGGCCCGGGGAACCCGGAATTTCCGGGGGAGGGGCGGATTATCCGGCCTGGAAGGTCCCAAACGGTCATATTTCGTTGGAGAGGGGTATAAATAGACCCCTTCTTCCTCCTTAGGCCGGTCGCTTGCATTCTCTCTCTCCTCCATTGTTTTGACCTTCAAGAGCTTGCAAATACTCTCAATCCCTCCCATATTTCTTGAATCTTTTGGGGGATTTTGAAAGGGGAGATCTAGATCTACAACTCCACCAATCCATCTCTCCTCTATGTGAGGGGAACATATTGGGATCTAGATCTTGGGGTTTCTTTTGTGGATTTCCTCGTGTGTTCTTCCTCTCTTATTCTCCCACTAGCTTTTGTAGCTTTTGTGTAATATGGGATAGAAGGACTTGAGCACTTTATGTGGTCTTGCCATTGCATTTGGTGCATCGGTTTGAGTTCTCCTCGGAGGATTTGGTGAGTGAAAGTTGAGAAGATTTTTACTCTTGGGTTCTTGGAACCCTAGACGGTTTGTTGGTGTTGCTGGTTGTGGCCTTGGTGGCGTTTGTTGGGAGCCTCCGATTAACTTGTGGAGAAGTGCCCCAACCTTGTGAGAGGTTCTGGTTGCCACCGACAAGTGCACCGATAGTGGAAGTGAGGATCGATCCCGTTGGGGTGAGATTCACCGGAGAATAAGGGAGGCCTTTTGTGGCGTAGGTGGTTTGATACCACCCCCTCTCCAACGAGATGTAGTCTCTTTATGGGAGGAACTCGGTAATAAATCATCATCTCCGCGTGCCTCGGTTATCTCTATACCCGAGCTATTTACTTATGCACTTTACTTTGTGATAGCCTTCGTGCTTGAATGATTATATCTAGCTATCACATAGTTGCTTGTTTTGCTTAGCATAAGTTGTTGGTGCACATAGGTGAACCGTAGTTTATATAGGTTTTGTGCTTGACAAAGTAAATGCTAGTTTTATTACGCCTTTGTTAAGCCCATCTAGTAAAAGTTTTAAACCGCCTATTCACCCCCTCTTGGCGGCATCTGTATCCTTTTCAAATAGTAACAGTGGAAAATGTATCAATGGAAAAGATTGGACCGGGGTCCAAAGTTCACTAGAGGTGTTCTCCTTGGATAAACAAACATGGCATGCAGGGTAAACAAATTACAGCAGGGCAATTGACAGGACTGAGCAATGCATAGCAATGCAATACTACACAAAAAGATCCTATGAGATTCGATTGGGAAATACAACAATATACATAGACCTCCATCCAACTGCATCTATGACTAGAAGTCCACCTTCAGGTTATCATCCGAACCCCCTCCAGTATTAAGTTGCAAGCAACAGCCAACTGATTTAAGCAAAGTGTGTAAGGTAAACAATCCACTTGTTCCATGAACAAGAGACTGTTGTTTTCTCCCTAGTGGCAAAAGCACATCTACTACCATAGAGATTTCTGTCACTTCCCTTGATAAGTAGAGGCATGAACCCACTATCGACCATAAATACCCCCTCTTGGAGTCACTAGCAACTACTTGGCCAAGATAGCTACTAACAATGGAGAGCATGCAAGATCACAAACAACACAGACATGATAGAATCAAATAGACAAAACCATTAATCAATCTGACATAGTAATCTCAATATCCATCGGATCCCCGCAAACACAACATGCATGATTACAAATAGATGAGATCTTGATCATGAACGGAGCTCATAAGATCTAGACATGAAAGCACAAGGAGGAGATACAACCATCTAGCTACCGCATGGACCTGTAGTCCAAGGTGGAACTACTCACGCTTCATACCGGAAGCTGGCGTGATGAAGAAGAAGGCCTCCGGGATGATCTCCCCTCCGGCAGGGTGCCCGGAAGAGCTTTAGATCCCCCCGATCTAGGGACGATGGTGGCGGCGGCTACAGACGGTTTCGTGGAATATTGATCGGGTATTTAGGGTTTTGGCATCGGGGGGACTTTATAGGTGAAGAGGCGAGGCAGGGGGCCACCAGGGCGGCTGCACCCCCCAGGCGCGGCTAGGGCTAGCCCCCGTCGCTAGGGGGTGTGGCCCCCTGGTGAGCCTCCTCCGTCTCGTATTCTGGCTTCGTGTTCCCCACGGTAAAATATTGACTTTGGCTTTTGTCCCGTACAATTCCAAAAATATTGATTTTCTGCCTTTCGGGAACCAAAAACAGAAGAAAACAGGCAACTGGCACTATGGCAACTTGTTAATAGGTTAGTTCCAGAAAACATATAAAAACACCTCAAAGTGTAGACAAAGCAAAGCAAAGTAGATACTAAACAAGCATGGAACATAAAAAATTATAGATACTTTTCCGACGTATCAAGCATCCCCAAGCTTAACTCCTGCTCGTCCTCGAGTAGGTAAGTGATAAAAGAATAATTTTTGAGGTGACATGCACCATCAAAACCAAGATCAAACCATTTGTAAGCATTGAAAGCTGGGAACAAAGAACTCTAAACATGTGCATGAAAGATGGAGTTCTAACAGTAAGACAAAGTAACTATGCATGCAACATGAAAGGCTACAAACAAAGATCATAATAACATGCATTGAAAAACGTTTGTTTGTTTCACATACAGAAAACATGGCATAGTGGAATTCAGCTTGTCCCTCATAGAGTAGCAAATAGATGCATAGGACACCTTCAAAGTTCATAAGAGTGACTAGATACAAATAGCATAAGAACAAGTAGTATCACAATATGCATCAATCAATAAGTTTTGGGACACTGCACATAGAACTATGAATGACAACTATGCTCTCTTATGGTGCCTAAAGGTAGAAGGTGGAGACTCAATATAATAGTGGAAGAAAGGACCTTCATAAAGGGAAGCAGGGAATTCAAGTTTCAAAAAGAGCTTCCAAAAATTATGGTACTTGTTAGCTTTCAGCCCTCATTGCCCTATCATAAGCATCTTGAAGTGGTTAAGGTTAAAGTGAACAAACTATGGAGTATATGCTTGACAAAGTATAAGTTGGCAATCTCATGTCCCTTGAATAAGAGGGCCACACCGCATGCTACTCAACTTTAGTCACCTGTTAGTTTTTGTCATAGTAAGTACATGTGTATCATAGAGAACCGCCAACGGGGTACCCCTTGCACATGGTACAGGAGCTATCCTGTAACCAAAATGACAAGGCAAGCCGACAATGAGCATCTCAGTGATCTTTTTATTTACTATTTGCGTAGAATTTTATTGAGGATGCTTCACAGAATGCTCATTATGGTGATGTTGCAAGTTTCCACCATGATTAGGCTAGCGGCCCAGGCATTTCTCTAACACAAAATACATAACTCCATGGACTTACAAGCTCCCTTTTATTTACACCAGCGACATCCATAGACAAAATAACATGATATCAACTGTGTACAAAGTACAAGTGCAATGTTGAAAATGTTCCCCATGACAGCATGGTTCTACTAATTCCAACGTATAAGTGCATGCATATACAACATAAATGACACAATGGTTCAAGTTTATTAGGGGCAAAGAATATAAAGTGTGCCATCAAGTTCGTGAGAGCTTTAATCACTAAGTTTTCCCATAACAAAATATTTTTTTAATTGGAAGATAGCTGAAAACAAGAATATACTTGGAATGGTGTAACACACCATGCATAGGAATTTATAGTGGACACTTTGGAATAACTTGGTTTCTTGGGAGTTGGAAGCATGAGTATAGCTTACTCATACAAGTGGAGGCTAGCAAAAGACTGGGAGCCACCAACTAAGAGAGCTACAATGGCCATAATCATGCAGAGCGACAAAACATTACTAATCAAAGCATAGAGTGGTACTACAAGTCAAGGACTAAATGATCATAGAGGCTATGGTGACTTGTTCATAGTCATAACATGGTGTGAGCATGTGCCAAGTCAACCTAAACAAAGCATCAACGGAGAATACCACAATACTATGCTTTTGCATGCTAAAACAACGCATGATTCCTTCAAGGCACACTAAGCAATTCCAATTTTTTGGAACAAGTCATGCTACAACAATAATCACTAAGAATAAGGTCAAAACAACACCTAGCATGACATGCTAAAGTCTAAGTCACAGTCAATGCAAGCTCCTCTTGCACTTTTCAAGCAAGAACTTTCTACTCCTTTCCAACACCAATAGACTTATTTGAAATAACACAGCGATAACGGGGGTCCAAACTCCTTTATTCAAGCAAACTAAACAAACTAAGCAAAGCAAACAAAAACTAAGACGCTCCAAGAACAACACAACAATGCATGAAACAATAGAAACGAAGTGTCTAGAAAGACCTGAGTTTTTATTGATGAAGAAGGGGATGCCTTGGGCATCCCCAAGCTTTGACGCTTGTACCTCTTGGATATTTCTTGGGGTGACACCGGGGTGGAATCCTCAAGCTTGAGATTTTGTCCATTCTTAATCTTATTACATCATTCTCTCTCTACACCTGAAATTTTCCTTCATACAAAACTTCACACAATCTTCATTAGCAACATTAGTGTATTCAAAAGATAATAGACCCTTAGGTTTAGCTTTGGAACAGCAAAACTTTTCACTAAAAACAAAAGCTACTGTAGAAACTCCTTCAAAAATCTCAATTTCCCCAAAAAGAACCCAAAAAGGAATCAATAAGAAGCAAATGCAAATAATGGCAGAAATCTGTCAAAACAGACCAACAAGTAGAAACCTATTTTTTCGAAGACGTTCTGTTGCTCAAATCAAAAAGTGTGGAACTAATGAAAGTTACCTAACAGACTGGGGGATTTATTCGTAAATTTTCAGCTCAATTCGACTTATAGAGACTCCTCACAAATTTTTATTTATGGTGGAGGACAGAAATCTGTTTCGGGACAGCAACTCCCCAAATCTTACTTCCCTCTTATTAGAGGTCATTCTTGGCACAAAAGGCAAACAAAAAGGATAAGGAGAGGTCATTACTGAAGTAATAACTTCCAAGACTCAAGGAAACTCTTGGGTTATCTACCAACAAATACTTTTCTTTAACGCCTTTAAGTTAGGCATGATAGTTTGAAAAGATGCTCACCTAAGAAATATGAATCGAAGTAAAAGAGGGCATCAAGAAGCAAATTCAAAACACATTTAAGTCTAACCCACTTACTATGCATAGGAATCTTGTAATAAAATAAATCAAAGAAGCACAAAGCAACAAGCATAGGAAAGCAAAACAAGTGCAACTTCAAGATTTTCAACATAAAGAGGGGAAACTTAATATTGTTGACATACATAAGACCATGTTTCCCTCTCTAATAATAACTTTTAGTAGCATCATGAATAAACTCAGCAATATAACTATAACATATAGCATGATTTTCATGATCTACAAACACATAATATTTATCAAGCTCAAAAATAGTGGGATTAAAACCTTCAAATCTACTTTTAGCAATTTTATAATAAGGTAACTGATCATTCAACATAGGACCATCATCTAGAGATTTATCATAAACATTTTCTAAGCAAAACTCCTTAGTACCATGCATTTCAAAGTTAGACACAAATATAGGATTATCATAGATAACAGGAGCATAACTATTATCACAAGTTTTACCCATAGCAGATATTTCAAAAGAATCCACAGGAACATAACATTCATCCTCCTTTGGTAAACATGGGGGACAATCAAATAATGTAAGAGGTAAATAGTTACTCTTATTAGAAGGTAGACATGGGTAGATCCATTCTTCCTCCTCTTGACCATCACTCTCCTCCTCTTTTTCATCTAATGAGCTTTCAGTTTCAGCAATTTCTTCTTCCATAGGCTCCTGCAAGGCATTAGTCTCTTCCATTTGTGGAACGCGCCAATTAAAATAATCAAGAATATAGACATTTTATTCCTTGTAATTATCAAAGAAAAATTTAAGTATCTCATAAACCTCATATTCATAAGGCGCATCATCAGTATTTTCAAGCAAACTAGCAAGTTCAAATGCACCCTTGAAAGCAATAAATTCTTCAATTTGTTCCACATCATAAAAGTCATAATTTCCTTTAACATAAGAAGATATGGTAACATTATCATTATACTCATATTGAAAAGGAAGGTGTTTATACCTCCTACAGCAACACGATTTATCAAAGCAATAAGTAACATTATAAGTAGATCACACCTCTCTAGCAATAGTATTCAATTTATCAATTTGTTCCCATAAGTGTTTCCCTTTTTGTGACAAACGATGTTCCTTATAATAATACTTTTCTTCTTACGTGAACCCACCTTGCCAATAAGAACTAGTTTCAAAGAAACCATCCATTGATAGAAAGCATGACAAGGCAAGGCAATAACAGACCAGCAACTATAGTAGGAACTAATTTTTTTGTGTGTTTTTGATAAGAGAAAGCAAAACCAAGAAAACTATTTTTTTTGGAGTTTTTGATAAAAAGAGGCAAACAAAAACAAGCAAAAGAAACTAAGCAAACCAAAAACAAAGTAAAGAGAAAGGTTGAGGAGGACTCCCCTTGTGAAGACGTCCTTAGTCTCCCCGACAACGGCGCCAAAAAAAAGCTTAATGGCGTTGCGTCAACGTGGAGCGCTTCATCGGGAAACCCCAAGAGCAAGGTGTGATGCAGCACAGTAGCAAGTCTTCCCTCGATAAGAAACCGAGGTTATCGAACCAGTAGGAGGAAGGAAACGTCTCAAAGGTGTTGCAAGCAACATGGAAACCTGCACAACACAAACTCAAGACTTTGCCCTAACGAACAGTGAGGTTGTCAAGCTCACCGGTTTGCTGTAACAAAGGATTAACTGTATGGTGTGAAAGGTGATGATTGTTTGCAGCAAGTAAACAATAATAGTGGAAAATGTATCAATGGTAAAGATTGGACAGGGTCCATAGTTCACTAGAGGTGTTCTCCTTAGATAAACAAACATGGCATGCAGGGTAAAAAATTACAGCAGGGCAATCGACATGACTGAGCAAGGCATAACAATTCAATACTAGACAAAAAGATCCTATGAGATTCAATTGGGCAATACAACAATACACATAGACCGCCATCCAACTGCATCTATGACTAGAAGTCCACCTTTAGGTTCTCATCCGAACCCCCTCCAGTATTAAGTTGAAGCAACAGACAACTGATTTAAGCAAAGTGTGTAAGGTAAACAATCCACTTGTTCCATGAACAAGAGACCGTTGTTTTCTCCCTAGTGGCAACAACACATCTACTACCATAGATATTTCTGTCACTTACCTTGATAAGTAGAGGCATGAACCCACTATCGAGCATAAATACCCCCTCTTGGAGTCACTAGCAACTACTTGTCCAATATATCTACTAAGTAATCTCAATATCCATCGGCTCCCCACAAACACAACATGCATGATTACAAATAGATGAGATCTTGATCATGAACGGAGCTCACAAGATCTAGACATGAAAGCACAAGAAGGAGATACAACCATCTAGCTACTACATGGACCCGTAGTCCAAGGTGGAACTACTCACGCTTCATACCGGAGGCTAGAATGATGAAGAAGAAGGCCTCCAGGATGATCTACCCTCCGGAAGGGTGCCGGAAAGGGCTTCAGATTGCCCCCGATCTAGGGACGATGGTGCCGGCGGCTACAGACGGTTTCGTGGAATATTGATCGCGTGTTTAGGGTTTTGGCATCGGGGGACTTTATAGGCAAAGAGGCAAGGGCCACGGCGGTTGCACCCCAGCGCCGATAGGGTTAGCCACGCCGGGTGTGGCCCCCTGGTGAGCCTCCTCCGTCTCGTATTCTGGCTTCGTATTCCCCATGGTAAAATATTGACTTTGGCTTTTGTCCCGTCAAATTCCGAGAATATTGATTTTCTGCCTTTCTGGAACCAAAAACAGAAGAAAACAGGCAACTGGCACTGTGGCAACTTGTAAATAGGTTAGTTCCAGAAAACATATAAAAACACCTCAAAGTGTAGACAAAGCAAAGCAAAGTAGATACTACACAAGCATGGAACATCAAAAATTATAGATACGTTTCCGATGTATCATGGAGCTTGTAAGTCCATGGAGTTATGTATATGTGTTAGAGAAACGCCTGGGCCGCTAGCCTAAGCCATGCCTAATCATGGTGGGAACTTGCAGCATAACCATAGTGAGCAATCTATGAAGCATTCTTCTTATATAAAAAGAGAGACAGCAAAAAGAGAAAAAGAGGAAAGAAGATAAAAAAGCACCATTTTCCCATGGTAAATAAGAAGATTGCTGAGATGCCCATTGTATGTTGCCTTGTCATTTTGATATGGGATAGCTCCTGTGTCATGGGGCAAGGGGTACCCCGTTGGCGGTTATCTATGATACACATGTACTTACTATGACAAGAACTTACCGGTAACTAAAGTTGAGTAGCATGAGGAGCGGCCCTCGTACTCAAGGGACATGAGATTGCCAACTTATACTTTGTCAAGCATATAGTCCATATTTTGTTCACTTTAACCTTAATCACTTCAAGATGCTTATGATAGGGGCAATGAGAGCTTAAATCTAACAAGTACCATAATTTTTAGAAGCTCTTTATGAAACTTGAAATCCATGCTTCCTTTTGAAGGGCCTTTCTTCCTACTTTTATATTGAGTATCCACCTTATATCCTTAGGCACCAATTAAGAGAGCATATTTGTCATTCTTAGTTTTATGTGCATTGTCCCAAAACTTATTGATTGATCATAATGTTGATATTGCTTGTTCTTGAACTATTTGTATCTAGTCACCCTTATGAACTTTGTGTTGGAATTATGCCCATGATGCAATAATAAAGATGTTAGTATTATAATTCTTGTTCATGATAAAGTTTATATTCCATGCTAGAATTGTATTAAGCGAAAACTTTAATACTTGTGTGGTTTATGAACAACACCGTGTCCCTAGTATGCCTCTAAGGACTACCTCATTGATTAATGATGGTTAAGGTTTCCTAAACATAGACATGAGTTGTCAATTAATAATGAGATCATATCATTGGGAGAATGATATGATGGACAGACCCAAACTAAGCGAAGCAATTAGATCGTGTCAACGTGTTCATCTTTGTGAAGCTTTTCTTATGTCAAATATTGTATTCCTTAGACCATGAGATAATACAACTCCCTAGTATCGGAAGAAAGCTTTGAGGTCATCAAACATCGTCCTATGAGAGGGTGATCATAAAGGTGTCTCTCAAGTGATCGGAAAGTACCTGTTGGGTTGTATGTATCGAGATGGGATTTGTCCCTCCCAAGTCGGAGAGATATACTTCGGGCCCACTTTCGTGTCGATATCAACACCGCTTGCAAGCATGTGGTTAAGGAGTTAATCACAAAGTGATATCGGATTACGGAACGAGTAAAGTACTTGCTGTGAACGAGATTGAACTAGGTATGACGGTACCGACTATCAAATCTCGGGCAAGTAAAATATCGTGAGACGAAGGGAATATATATATGGGATTGATTGAATCCTGGCATCGTGGTTCATCCGATATGATCATCGATGAATGTGTGGGAGTCAATATGGGTTTCCAGACCCCGCTGTTGATTATTGATAGAAGATCATGTCTGCATGTTCTCGAACCCGAAGGGTCACACACTTAATGTGTCTCGACGCTAGGATAGATTGGATAATTGGTTTATGAGTTTTTGTTCGAAGTCTCGGATGGGATCCGGGACATCACGAGAGGTTTTGGAATGGTCCGGAGAATAAGATTCATATAAGGCAATGCAGTTTTTGGAGTTCGGAATTGTTTCGAGTTAATCGGTATTGTACCGGAAGCTTCTAGAACCTTCCGGAGGGGGAACAACATGGCCCCACCTGCCGGGAGGGGGCATGGGCCTATGAGGGAGTGCCCTGGCCGCATTGGGCCAGGGGCACAAGGCCCCATAGGGCCCAGCCGGCCAAACAAGGGGAAACCCTAATTGGAGCTTCTAGAAGGAGGGGGGAAACTTGCCCCCCACTCCTCCCTCCTTTGGCCGCCGGCCTAGGCTTGGGGGAGGGTCTAGGGCTGGCGCCCACCCCTCTATATATAGAGGGCTGGGGCGCACCACCACCCCACACCTTCCCCTCAAGCCTAGCCGCCCTGCTGCCCTCCTCTCTCTCTCCCTCCCGACTGCGTGTAGGCGAAGCCCTGCTGCAGAAACTCTCCACCACATGCACCGCACCGTCGCGTTGTAGATCCAATCCGTCTCTTCACCATACTTTCTGGACCGAGGAAGGAGGAGACGTCGAGGTGCTGCACGTGTGCATCTCTCGGAGGCATCGCCACTTGCGGTGTTAGATCGGAGTGGATCACGAGGAGGAGAAGCGAGTACGACTACATCACCCACGTTCCGACGAACGTTCCGCTGTGCGAATCTTCAAGGGTATGAAGATCTCATCTAATCTCTCTCGTTGTTTGCATCTCCTAGATTAGATCTTGGCTTTCCCGTTCGCATCCATAGAATTTTTTTGATTTACTATGCTGCGAAACCCTTCAGTGATATCAGAGCTAGATCTATGCGTAGATGTGTTTCACGAGTAGAACGCAACATGGTTGTTGCGGGCGTTGATGTTTTCTGTTGCAAGCCTCTTGTTTGTGTTCTTCTTATGACGCGGGATAGTGAGATTGAAGCGGTCCAAGCCAACCTTACGCGACGTCGTTCGCGAGACCGGCTCCGCACTTGGCGTGTGGCTTGTTCCACACAGGCGGCTGGTGGATGCCAGTTTCTCTCACTATAGTTGTCATGGGATTTACACCGGAGTTTGGCAACCATAATATCACCGTTGTGGCTTTCCGTAGGTAAGAATCGTTCTTAGATTGCTACTCACATAAGCCACGTAAAACATGCAACAACAAAGTAGAGGCGTCTAACTTGTTTTTGCAGGGAGTGTTTTCTGTGATATGGTATGGCCCAAGATGTGATGTGTATATTGTATGCAATGATCATGTTTTGTAATGTTTCACGACTTGCATGTCGATGAGTACACAACCGGCAGGAGCCATATGGTTGTCTTTATAATTGTGTATGACCTGTGTGTCAACTTCTTATACGCCATGTAATAGTTTCACTTTATCGCTAAGTAGTTAGCAATAGTTGTAGTTGCTATTCATGGTGGAGGCAATCATGGTGGAGTGATGGAGATCATGCTTCACGCACAAGATGGAGATCATTGCGCGAAGATTGGCTATACCATGTCACATAAAGCTATATGCATGTGATGTTTATCCTTTTATGTATCTTATTATGCTTAGATCGCGACGGTAGCATTATAAGATGATTCCTCACTTAAAGATCAAGATAAAACTGTGTTCTCCCCATGTATGCACCGTTGCGAAAGTTCATCGTGTCCAAGCATCACGTGATGATCGGGTGCTATAGACTCTACATTCACATACAACGGGTGCAAGCCAGTTTTGCACACGCGGAAATACTTGGGTTTAACTTGACGAGCCTAGCATGTACAGACATGGCCTCGGAACACATGAACCGAAAGGTTAAGCATGAGTCATATGAATGATATGATCGACACTTCGTTGTCCACCATTTAAACCACATCTCTTCTCGTGAAGATCGGATTAGGTGTGGTGAATTTGGATCATGTTCACTAAACAACTTGAGGGATGTTGAATTTAGTGGGAGTTCATCTAGTAATTTGATTAAAAGTTGAACTAGTTATCATGAACATAGTCTAATTTGTACTTGCAAATATTGTAGATCAAATGGCTAAGTCCAACTTCAACTTCAATGTTTTTGCTAAGAAGGAAAAGCTTAGAAACAATGGGTCTAACTTCACCAATTGGTTCCGCAATCTGAGAATCATTCTCTCTGGCGGTCAAAAGGACTACGTCCTTGAAAATGCGCTAGGTGACGCCCCTGCTGCAGATGCGCCGGCTGATGAGAAAGCTGTCTATCAGTCGCGCAAAGATGATTATGGTGTGATTAAGAGCACCATGTTGTTTGCTATGGAATCGGACCTTCAAAATCATTTTGAAGAATATCCCGGGCCCTTTGAGATTCTTGAGGAGCTGAAAACCATGTTTCAGACTCAGGCCCGTTTTGAGAGATATGAGATCTCTGAGAAATTCTTTAACTGCAAGATGGAGGAAGGGAGTTCCGTTAGTGAGCACGCCATTAAGATGTCGGGCTACACTCAACGCATATGAGCAAGCTGACTGCAAGATTCGGAGGAGCTCAAGATTGACAGGGTTCTACAATCACTCCCTCCCAGCTACAAAAGTTTTGTAGTGACTCATAATCAGATTGGTTCCTTGATCGATCACCGAGCTCTTCGCAAAGCTGAAGGCTGCGGAGGTGGACATCAAAAAGGATAATCATGTGTTGATGGTCAACAAGCCCCCCACCTTCAAGAAAGGTAAGGGTGCAAAGAATCCCTTCAAGAAAGGCGGCGGCAAGCGCGTTGCCCTGCTGAGAAGAAGCTCAAGTCTGGACCCAAGCCGGACACTGAGTGCTTCTATTGCAAGGACAAGGGTCCTTTGAGCGCAATCGTCCAAGTACTTAGCGGACAAGAAGGCTGGCACCATCAAAGGTATATTTGATATACATGTTATTGATGTTTTCCTTACTAGCCCTCATTGTAGTGCCTAGGTATTTGATCTTTGGTTCGGTTGCTAATATTTGTAACTTGAAAGCAGGAGCTACGGAATAAACGGCTGATTGCTGCGAGGGACGAGCGAGGTGACGATGCGTTAGCGGATCAAGAGTTGATGTGATGGCCGTCGGCACGCTCTCCTTAGTTTTACCTTCGGGATTAGTTTTAAACCTCAATAAATGTTATTATGTGCCTGCGTTGAGCATGAACATCATTTCTGGATCGTGTTTATTGCAAGACGGTTATTCATTTAAATCGGAGAATAATGGTTGTTCTATTTATATGAGTAACATCTTTTATGGTCATGCACCTATTGTGAATGGTTTATTTCTTCTAAATCTCGAAAGGGATGAAACACACATCCATAACATTGAGGCTGAGAGATGCAAAGTAGATAGTGATAATACTACTTATTTGTGGCACTGTCGTCTAGGTCATATTGGTGTAAAGCGCATGAAGAAACTCCATTCTGATATACTTTTGGAGTCTCTTGATTTTGAATCATTTGACACATGCGAACCATGCCTCATGGGCAAGATGATCAAAATCCCGTTCTCCGGTATGATGGAGCGAGCAACGGACTTGTTGGAAATCATACATACCGATGTATGCGGACCGATGAGTGTTTCGACGCGCGGTGGATATCGCTATTTTCTCACTTTTACCGATGACTTAAGTAGATATGGGTATATCTATTTAATGAAACATAAATCTGAAACATTTGAAAAGTTCAAAGAATTTCAGAATGAAGTGGAGAACCATCGTAACAGAAAGATTAAGTTTCTGCGATCCGATCGTGGAGGTGAATATTTGAGTTATGATTTTCTCACGCATCTTAAAACAAGCGGAATCATTTCGCAACTCACGCCATCCGGAACACCACAGCGCAATGGTGTGTCTGAACGCCGGAATCGAACCCTATTAGATATGGTCTGATCGATGATGTCTCTTACTGATTTGCCGTTATCATTTTGGGGTTATGCATTAGAAACCGCTGCATTCACTTTAAATAGGGCACCATCTAAATCCGTTGAGACGACACCGTATGAACTGTGGTTTGGTGCTAAACCTAAGTTGTCGTTTCTTAAAGTTTGGGGATGCGAAGCTTACGTCAAGAAATTGATGCCGGACAAGCTCGAACCCAAAGCGGAGAAATGCGTCTTCATAGGATACCCTAAGGAAACTATTGGGTATACCTTCTATCACAGAACCGAAGGCAAAGTGTTTGTCGCAAAGAACGGTTCCTTTCTTGAGAAGGAATTTCTCTCGAAAGAAGTGAGTGGGAGGAAAGTAGAGCTAGACGAGGTTGTTGAACCTTCTCTTGAGTTGGAGAGTAGCGCAGCACCTGAAATTGTTCCAGTGCCGCCTGCACCAACAATAGAGGAAGCTAATGACAAGGATCATGAAGCTTGGACGATCTGCTCTTGAACGTCGCGGAGTCGACAAGGTCGCGTGCCCCTCCTGAGTGGTACGGCAACCCTGTCTTGACTGTCTTGTTGGTAGAAGACAGTGAACCTACGAACTATGAGGAAGCGATGATGAGCCTAGACTCTGAGAAATGGCTAGAGGCCATGAAATCCGAACTGGGATCCATGAGTGAAAACCAAGTATGGACTTTGGTGGAACCTCCTAGCGACCGAAAGGCCGTTGAGTGCAAATGGATCTTCAAAAAGAAAATGTACATGGATGGTAATGTTACCGTCTATAAAGCACGGCTTATCGCGAAAGGTTTTCGACAAGTTCAAGGTGTTGACTACGATGAGACTTTCTCTCCCGTAGCGATGTTTAAGTCCATTCGGATTTTATTAGCAATTGCTGCATTTCATGATTATGAAATATGGCAGATGGATGTCAAGATTGCGTTCCTCAATGGCAACATTGATGAAGAGTTGTATATGATGCAACCCGAAGGTTTTGTCGATCCTAAGGATGCTGATAAAGTGTGCAAGCTTCAGCGTTCCATTTATGGACTGAAGCAAGCATCTCGGAGTTGGAACCTTCGTTTTGATCAAGTGATCAAGAGCTTTGGATTTGTTCCAAATTGCTACGAAGCTTGTATCTACAAGAAAGTGAGTGGGAGCTCGGTGACATTTATGTTACTATATGTGGATGACATATTGTTATTGGAAATGACATTAACATGCTTAACGATGTGAAGAGTTATTTGAACAAGTGTTTTTCAATGAAAGACCTAGGTGAAGCTGCTTATATATTGGGCATCAAAATCTATAGAGATAGACAAAGACGCCTGATAGCTTTAAGCGGTACATACCTAGACAAAGTTACGAAAAGGTTCGAGAATGGATAAGGCAAAGAAAGGTTCAATGCCTATGTTGTCGGGTAAGATATTGAGCAAGGCTTAGTGTCCACTACGGTAAATGATAGAGAAGCTATGAGCAAAGTGCCTTATGCCTCGCCATAGGTTCTATCATGTATGCCATCTTGTGTACTAGACGGATGTGTCCAATGCTCTTAGTTTGACGAGATATCAAAGTGATCCAGAGTGGAACCTTTGGACAGCCGTGAAGAACATCCTAAAGTACCTAAATAGGACTAAAGAAATGTTCTTAGTCTATGGAGGTGATGAACAGCTCGTCGTAAAGGGTTACGTCGACGCTAGTTTAGACACCGATAAGGATGATTCTAAATCTCAGACAGGATACGTTTATATTTTGAATAGAGGAGCTGTGAGCTGGAGAAGCTGCAAGCAAAGCGTGATCGCGGGATCTACAGTAGAAGCGGAATACATGGCTGCTGTAGAAGCGTCAAGTGAAGGAGTTTGGATCAGGAACTTCATCACTGAGCTTGGCGTGGTTCCAAGTGCATTGGACCCACTGGAGATATTGTGTGACAACACTGGCGCCATAGCACTCGCTAAGGAACCAAGATATCATCCAAAGACCAAGCATATCAACCGCAAGTTTCATATAATCCGAGATTATATAGCAGATGGAGATCTGAAGATCAGCAAAGTACATACAGATCTGAATGTTGCAGATCCATTGACTAAACCTCTTCCACGTGTAAAACATGATCAGCACCTTAGTGCCATGGGTGTGAGATTGTTGCCAGATGTAAACTAGATTATTGACTCTAGTGCAAGTGGGAGACTGTTGGAATTATGCCCTAGAGGCAATAATAAAGATGTTATTATTATAATTCGTGTTCATGATAAAGTTTATATTCCATGCTAGAATTGTATTAAGCGGAAACTTTAATACTTGTCTGGTTTGTGAACAACACCGTGTCCCTAGTATGCCTCTAAGGACTAGCTCATTGATTAATGATGGTTAAGGTTTCCTAACCATAGACATGAGTTGTCAATTAATAATGAGATCATATCATTGGGAGAATGATATGATGGACAGACCCAAACTAAGCGAAGCAATTAGATCGTGTCATCGTGTTCATCTTTGCGAAGCTTTTATTATGTCAAATATTGTATTCCTTAGACCATGAGATAATACAACTCCCTGGTATCGGAAGAAAGCTTTGAGGTCATCAAACGTCATCCTATGAGAGGGTGATCATAAAGGTGTCTCTCAGGTGATCGGAAAGTACCTGTTGGGTTGTATGTATCGAGATGGGATTTGTCCCTCCCAAGTCGGAGAGATATACTTCGGGCCCACTCGGTAATCGATATCAACACCGCTTGCAAGCATGTGGTTAAGGAGTTAATCACAAAGTCATATCGGATTCTGAGCAGTAAAGTACTTGCTATGAACGAGATTGAACTAGGTATGGCGATGCAAGCGATCAAATCTCGGGCAAGTAAAATATCGCGAGACGAAGGGAATATATATATGGGATTGATTGAATCCTGGCATCGTGGTTCATCCGATATGATCATCGATGAATGTGTGGAGTCAATATGGGTTTCGGACCCGTTGATTATTGATAGAAGATCATATGCATGTTCTCGAACCGAAGGGTCACACACTTAACGTGTCTTGGCGCTAGGATAGATTGGATAATTGGTTTATGAGTTTTGTTGGTCTCGGATGGGATCCGGGACATCACGAGAGGTTTGGAATGGTCAGGAGAATAAGATTCATATAAGGCAATGCAGTTTTGGAGTTGAATTGTTTGGGTTGGTGGTATTGTACCGGAAGCTTCTAGAACCTTCCGGAGGGGGACCAACGTGGCCCCACCTGCCGGGAGGGGCATGGGCCTATGAGGGAGTGCCCTGGCCGCATTGGGCCAGGGGCACAAGGCCCCATAGGGCCCAGCCGGCCAAACAAGGGGAAACCCTAATTGGAGCTTCTAGAAGGAGGGGGAAACTTGCCCCCCACTCCTCCCTCCTTTGGCCGCCGGCCTAGGCTTGGGGGAGGGGCTAGGTCTAGCGCCCACCCCTCTATATATAGAGGGCTGGGGCGCACCACCCCCCACACACCTTCCCCTCAAGCCTAGCCGCCCTGCTGCCCTCCTCTCTCTCTCTCCCTCCCTACTGCGTGTAGGCGAAGCCCTGCTACAGAAACTCTCCACCACTTGCACCACGCCATCGCATTGTAGATCCAATCCGTCTCTCCACCATACTTGCTGGACCGAGGAAGGAGGAGACGTCGAGGTGCTGCACGTGTGCATCTCTCGGAGGCATCGCCACTTGCGGTGTTAGATCGGAGTGGATCGCGGGGAGGAGAAGCGAGTACGACTACATCACCCACGTTAATGAGCGTTCGGTCTTGAATCTTCAAGGGTATGAAGATCTCATCTAATCTCTCTCGTTGTTTGCATCTCCTAGATTAGATCTTGGCTTTCCCGTTCACATCCATAGAAATTTTTTGATTTACTATGATGCGAAATCCTTCACTTTGAAGGTGCCCTATGCATCTATTTGCTAGAGGGACAAGCTGAATAGCACTATGCTATGTTTTCTATATGTGAAACAAACAAACGTCTTTGAATGCATTGTTATTCATGATCTTTGTTTGTATCCTTTTCATATTGCAACATAGTTGCTATGTCTTATTGTTAGAACTTCATCTTTCATGCTCATGTTTAGAGTACTTTGATCCCAGCTTTCAATGCTTGCAAATGGTTTGATCATGATTATGATGGTGCATGTCACCTCAAAAATTATTCCTTTTTATCACTTACCTACTCAAGGAGGAGCAGGAGTTAAGCTTGGGGATGCTTGATACGTCGAAAACGTATCTATAATTTTTGATGCCCCATGCTTGTTTAGTATCTAATTTGCTTTGCTTTGTCTACACTTTGAGGTATTTTTATACATTTTCTGGGACTAACCTATTAATAAGATGCCACAGTGTCAGTTGCCTGTTTTCTGTTGTTTTGGTTCCAGAAAAGCCAGAAAATAAATATTCTCGGAATTGGACGGGACGAAAACAAAGTCAATATTTCACCGAGAAGAATACGGAGCCAGAAGATGAGACGGAAGAGGGCCACGAGGGGCCCACACCCCCTGGCCACGCGGGCGAGCCTAGGTCGCGCCTGGGGGGTGTGGCCACCTCGGGCACCCCCTCGGTCTCCCCCTTCGCCTATAAGAAGCCCTTGATACCTAAACCCTAAGTACCCAATCACATCTCCACGAAACAGTATGTAGCCGTCGCCACCATCGTCCCTAGATCAGGGGGATCCGAAGCTCTTTCGGCACCCTGCCGAACGGGAGAGATCATCCTGGAGGCCTTCTTCATCACCAAGCCAGCCTCTAACCACGTGATAATGGCCATGAAGTAGTTATGGATTCGGGGCATAACCATGCGTTGACGGAACCCTTTTGGAGTCCCTTAGATTAAATAGAGGCATGAACCCACTATCGAGCATAAATACTCCCTCTTGGAGTCAGTAGCATCTACTCAGCCAAGATAGCTACTAGAAACAGAGAGCGTGCAAGATCACAAACAACATAGACATGATAGAATCAATAAGACAAAACCATTAATCAATCTGACATAGTAATCTCAATATCCATCGGATCCCTGCAAACACAACATGCGGGATTACAAATAGATGATCTTGATTATGAACGGAGCTCACAAGATCTAAACATGGTAGCACAAAGGAGGAGATACAACCATATAGCTACTACATGGACCCGTAGTTCAAGGTGGAAGTACTCACGCATCATACCGGAGGCTGCCATGGTGATAAAGAAGGCCTTCGGGATGATCTCCCCTTCGGCAGGGTGCCGGGAAGAGCTTCAGACCCCCCCGATCTAGGGACGATGTGGCGGAATCTACGGACTGTTTCGTGGAAGATTGATCGGATACTTAGGGTTTTGGTATCAGGGGCTTCTTATAGGTGAAGAGGCGAGGTAGGGGGCTCCTAGGGCGGCCGCACCCCCCCCCCCAGGCGCAGGCCAGGCTTGGCCGCGCAGTCTGGGGGTGTGGCCCTCTGGTGGCTCCCCTCCGTCTCGTATTCTGGTTCCGTGTTCCCCACGGTAAAATATTGACTTTGGATTTTGTCCCCTCCAATTCCGAAGTATTGATTTTCTGTTTTTTCTGGAACCAAAAACATAAGAAAACAGACAATTGGCACTGTGGCATCCTGTTAATAGGTTAGTCCAGAAAAACATATAAAAACACCTCAAAGTAAAGACAAAGCAGAGCAAAGTAGATACTAAAAAAGCATGGAACATCAAAAATTATATATACGTTTTCGACGTATCAGTCAGCGAGAGAGACACCTACAAAATCCCGAGGAGAAGCTCCATGGTCAACAATGCATCGGCCGGACAAATCGAGAACGAAATCGAACGAACCTTACTATCGTACCGAAAGAGGACGCATGACATGCACCGCCACCGCTGAATCAGGTCTTCTAGCTCGAGGTCGCAGCCGAATCGAAGCTCCGCTGCGGATCCGCGGAAACTTTCCGCCAGGAAAGCCTTCTGTGAACCCCCCGCGAGTTGCGACCTTTCACCGACGAGGCGAGGTGTGGCAAGGTGCGGGGCACTTGTCTATAGTGGGTCGCGATGGCTTTAAGGCAGGAATCGATGGTGGGAGGCGGTGGCGGTGGTTCTACGGGAGAGAGGGAAGCGAGAAGGAAGAAGGGACAGGGGAAATGTGAAACTTCAGCGCGCCATCTCTGCCCGCGCGAGTAGAGGCCACATTCGGTTTCCCCTCTCGACCCGCGAATGTACATGCCGGTGGACGAATCTATGCTCCCCCTAAAAAAGTTTGCGGGCCGAGTCAATTTATGGTAGCCGATCAGTGCACGATTTCTACAGAAACCCGTAAACTGGCAGTTATTTTACGATTCTGGGTGATATATGGTAGCTGCTAGAGTTAGTCTTAGAGGTTAATTATCGGGTTGGCTTGATGTGGGTATGACGTGATTTTGCTGGTGGGCTTGTGTGGATGCGGAGCGTACTTCACCCCATTCTCAGCCTAACATCAACTCTCCATTAATGGCTACGTGGGCATACCAACGACGCGGGATAATAGGCTCTGCCTGCACCGCTGGTTGATGTAGGCCGGCCCAAGAGCGAACGGGTTTTCTGTTTAAGGTTTTCTATTTGTTATTCTGGGTTTTTTTATTGCCTGGTTTTTTTTGGGTGGTTGGGTTTTCTAAACTTTTATTAAGAATTTGAACCTTTTGAAGTTTGAATATTTTAAAAACTCAATAATTAAAATTTTTGAACTCTGAACATTTTTAGATCAGAATAGTTTTTATATCTGGATATTTTTTAAATTTAAACATTTTTGAATTCTCTGAAAATCAGGAAAATCAGGAAAAAAAAAAGGCTAAGACACCTAGCCACAACCACCGTTATAATGGGCCGGCATATTCAGGGAGTACCGCGCGGGCATGCACTTGTGCTCCACACGACGGGCGGCAAATAGGAGCTCCAGCTACATGTCAGTCGCGCAGTACTCCACCGTATGGCCTATAGGCGAGATCCGGTCCAAAGCTATATTAATGAGAAAGATTAATAGGTAAGCTGTCAGAAATTGTATTTGGCTCATGGAAAACAGCCCACAATGCTCTTGTTTTTCCAAAAAAAAAATGAAACTTGTACTTTTCGGTGTCCAAAAATCCTTAAAATAAATATATGGCAGAAATTTATGAAAAAATACGTTGTATTTTACGCTACACAAAAAAGGGAAATTTCTAACAAAAAGACTTATTTGTAGCATAAAAAAATATTTTTTCATGATGAGAGGTGGAGGGTGATGTTGCGGAACCAAGGCGTCAAGATCGACCTCCTTAAGACCAAACGTCGCGGTGAGGAAGAGGAACACTAATTTGGTGTTCTTGATGGGGGGCGAACATGGCGGTGATGGACAACCACGTCAAGGCGTGGTACATAGCCGAGCGCAACGCCATCCTGAGTGGACTACAGGTGTCGTCCATCGCGGCGCCAACGTTGACGCTTAGCGCTGCCCCAATCTCCTCTCCTGCATCCCAGTCGAGCTCCACCTCTGAGACATCGCCGTGTCCTGCCTACACCGTCGTTGAGGAGGCCACAGTCGAGGAGCCTACAGTTTGATCGCCGAAATATGTTTTGTTTTGTCGGAATGTCGCTGGGATACTCTTAGAGCATCTCCACTCGTTGGGCGAACCCAGGCCGAAATCTGGACCAAATTTTGGCTGGACGAAACAAGTTTTCGGTCTAGGTACGCCGAGTTTCCCACTCGCGTACCCAGACGAGTCCCCGTGTTTGGCTAAAATTTAACAAATTTCGGCAAACTTTGGACGAACTTTGGGCGAATATGGGGAACTTTGGGCAAATATGGTCGATATGGACGAACTTTGGATGCATATCGGCGATATGGACAAACTATGGGCAAAATTTGCGCGAAAATTTGGGCGATACGGACGAATTTTGGGCGAATATGGCCAAATTTTGGGAGAACTTTGGATGAATATGGTCTATGGACGAGCTTTGGGCGAATATGACGATATGAACGACCTTTGGGTGAATATGGGCGATATGGACGAACTATGGGTGAACTTTGGGCGAATATGGGCGATACGGATGAACTTTGGGCGAATATGGCCGAATTTTGGGCGAATTTTGGGCGAATTTTAAGCAAATATGGTCTATATGGACGAACTTTGGGCGAATATGGCGATATGAACGAACTTAATATGGACGAATACGGACGAACTTTGGGCAAATATGGACAAACTTTGGAGAACTTTAGATAAATATGGGAGAATATATGCTGACTGGGCGGGTTCACTCGTCAAATTCGCTACGTACGCTGCCCAACAAGTGGAGATCGGAAAGCATGGAAACAAACATGCGTAGGCTACGTACGTAAAGAAGGCGTGCAGCACGTTGCACTGTACCGCAGGGCCGGAGAGCTCATGCATGCTAGCACCATCTGTGCATGTCCAACAAGTTCCCGTGAATATCTGGTAAAAAGCAGCACTGGCATACAGTATGTAGCCTCATGCATGCGGATGCAGTGGCACCATCACATCATGCAGTACAACTAACCTGTTCCGTTGTTATTCGGGTCCAGGCCCTGCCACGGCCAATTGCCCGGCACCGGGCGGGCGAGCGAGCTAAAATATTCGCCGATTAGTCTAGCTTTAAAAATCTGGCGCTGCAGAAAGCACGTGACGGAGATCGAGGCAAACGAAGCATTTGGTTGGTTTGACTGCGGTTTGACCGGCTAGATTAGTGGCAAACATGCATGGGAGATGTAAAAAAAAGAAGGGGCTTTCTTGGCGTTCCCCGGGACGGAATCGTTTGGAATCCCAACCAACACCAACAGTCGCTACGAGTGCGCCGGCCGGGGATGCGTTACCCATGTCCTGTCTGTATATATACCACAAAACACCCACTGCACTCTCTGCATATACTATACAGTACTAGTATGTGCAATGTGAGGAGTGTGGAACTGTGTTGAGGGAAAACGGTTTTATTTCCTGTCATACGAATGGTGACAAGTACAGTGCTGAGAGGACAATTGTATACAGCTTCAAGTTTTTCAAGGCGGAAGAAGACCCTCCTGTTCACCCCCACTCTGTAACGCAGAGCTGCAGAATGAGAGAGTACGAAGGTGCCCGTCGTCGTCTTGTGCCGTCCTGCTGCTAGCGAGAAAAACAGAGTAGCAAGTGCATCTGAAAAAGAAAACGATGGAGTAGAGTAGAGTAGAGTACATTTAAAATGACGAGGTAGAGTGCGTTTGCTTGCTGTGCGGGTCGGTGGACGACGAGATGGGCAGTGCCCTCTCTGCAGCCATCGATGCGATGCCAAGGCGGCAGTCACCCGGTCGGGTTAACTCTGCCTCCACTCCACTCCGCACATCGATCCCGCCGCGCGCACTGCCTCGTTCCCCCCGCGACGAAAATTCACCGGTGCGCGCGCGCGCCCCGCCCGCGCCGCGCCGCGATTATTCGAGTCGTCCAAAAACCATCCATTGCGCGATGGCGCGCGCTTGAAGTTTAAGCAAGTGCTGAACCAAGCATGAGGGAGTAGATTATTAGAGCAGCAGCAGCCACCAGCAGTCCAGCATACCAACCAACCAACCATATACTCCTACGTATGAAGTCAGGCAGGCAGCAAAGCAAAGCAGCGTCACGTGCACCCAACCCAAACTGCCCTCGCCGTGGATCTGGTGGGTGTCATGGTGGGTGGTGGGACACTAGCAACGTTGGCCGCTTCTGTACATCCCAATTCCCCATCGCTCTCTCTCGTGCCCGCCTTGCCTGCTTTTGTAGATGCCTGCACGTACCACGGGAGACAGGTCTTGGTAATGGTACGCCGTACGTGCAGGCGAGATGACCAGACCAAAACCTTAGCCTCATGCATCATCCCATGCATGTGGCGTGCTGCTCTTCCAGCCGCTGCTTGGCGTGGAGCGCATGCTCCACCGGCCCCAAACTCCTCCGCATGCACGTACTACTACTGCCGTCCACGATACAGTAGTACTCCCATTAACTGTACCCCGCCGCGCCCATCAACAGCACATTCAATTTTTTGCTAGTAGTGGGAGTGCGTATGGGCAGCCGGTGTAGCTCGGCTGCCGTTCCGATCCGGACCACGCATGTGTCACCAATGCGGGCATGTGACCCGCTGGACCGCGCACGCGCCTGGACCCCCACCGTATCTGCGTACCGCTTGCTGAGCTGAGCCAGTCAACCGTGGTAGCGAGCTCGATCTCGACACAATCTCAGTCAATCCCAGGACGGACCCCAGGACACGCAAGAACGGAAAAGGATTAGTCTAGATGTGGTGCATGCCGGAAAATACGACAATCTTATTTTGGGAAAGTAGAGGGATGTCTTGGTCTTGCCAAGCTAGCTACAGGTTCCACCTTGTTGACACGTCTAGACATAGACCAGCCCCAAGTTTCTTTTTGACAGTTTTACAAACTTCAACAAACTTGTACATGCCGGATGTGGACTTACTTCTTCATGTAGTACTTCACAATTTCTCTTACTAGTTTGTTTATACTAAATGGTATGCAATGGTTAAGACCATCATTCACAACCAAATTGACTATACGAGCACAACAACGAACATGAAAATGATGGGGCATGAATCCTGTTACTTTCCTAGCAACGAACTTGTCCATTAAGGACATGTTTGATTCAAAGGATTTGTATAGGAAATTTGTAGGATTAAATCCTATAGAAAATTTTTCTATGATGGTTGTTTGATTTGTAGGATTGATTTCTAGAGGAAACTTTCCTAGGAAATCCTTTGCACTAGATTGCATAGGAAATCTAACATCCATCCAAAGCTCATTCTTAGAATCCTTTGATGGATCAAACAAACTATGTTGCATGTGGGTTCCTATAGAATTAAAGTGGACATGACATTGCAATCCTATGGTTTTTCTATTCCTTTATTTTTTCTATCCTATGAATCAAACAAGCCCTAAATTCTTTGCACACACATCATTTGAAGAAGCATTATCACGGGCAAGGATGGACATAGAAAATAATTTGAGAGGCGACAAACGATCTAGTTAGGAATATTTTTTGTACAAGTTCACATATTTTGAATATTTTCTACTAAAATAAACAAATTCTATTGCATTTCCAATATTTGAGTGGGGGCCAAGGCCCCTACTACCTTCTACTTGGGTCCGACCCTGATCAAGGATGAGCAAAATGACATTGTCCTCAATTTTTCATCTAGCTAGGCACTTCCATTACCGCTTGAGCTATCTTTACAAGAACTAAGATCCCTAGAATTGGTGGCATCTTCTTGCTCCTAAGCTCCTCCAATCAAATGGTGACACCACATCTATGTGCATACCATCTATATATATTAAAAAGACTAGACCGGTGAGTAAACCGGTTAAGCTGCTGGTTCATTGGGTTGCTTGATCAGACAAATATAACCGATTTGTCTGATTTAATAAAAGGTTTGATACGTACAAAAATACGATCATAGACTAATATATATAAAAAATAAAATAGTTTGAGATAATTCGAGTTGGTATAGACATAGTAAAGGCAAGTTAATTATTGACCATAATTTGAATTAGTGGTCTCTCCTTGCTCCTAAGCTCCTCCAACCAGTGACACCACATCTACGTGCAAACTATCTATATATATTTTAAAAGACTAGACCGGTGAGTAAACCGGTTAGGCTGGTTTATTGGGTTGCTTGGTCAGACAAATATAGCCGGTTCGTCCGGTTAAATAAAAAGTTTCATACGTACAAAAATAAAATCATGGACTAATATATAAAAAATAATAACTCCTAAATGTGCTGGATCTAGGAACATCTCCAGCCGCGCTCCCCAAGTGATGTCCGGCAACAACGTCAGATTGATTGCTTGGGGAGCATCAACACGAGCGTCGGTCATCGTCCTTTGGTGCCCGCCTTTGGGTGGTGGCCGACCACGTCAGTCGATGAAAGACTCACTCGATGCCCCGCCTCCGCACACACGAGATGGTAACTAGATGAAGTTGGGGGCTAGGGTAAACCATCAGAGTTGTAGTTAGGCTGGGGTATTTGGGGCTTGGAACAAGCTAAATTTCTTTGTTGGGCCAAAT
Organism: Avena insularis; assembly: GCA_023614405.1. Taxonomy (NCBI): domain Eukaryota; kingdom Viridiplantae; phylum Streptophyta; class Magnoliopsida; order Poales; family Poaceae; genus Avena; species Avena insularis. The sequence goes on from CM042697.1 coordinate 374,722,898, forward strand.
AAGCAAATGCGTGTGCGACACTACTGATTTTTCCCAGACCACGGCCGCCCTTTCGAACGTGACGTCCTTGGTGAAGTCCTCCTGCCAGGGATGAATTGCCTGCGAGCCCTCGACAAGGCTCACTTGGAGCGCCTCCACGAGGTGCACGCGGACCCCACGAACACGGCCGCCCGCTTCGCCTTGGAGAAACTCAGGAGGAGCTCGACAGACACAAGGCGAAAATCAGCTCTCCCGACGAGGAGTGGGGCCTCGTTCGACCACGACACCTACATAACGAGGTTGCGTTCCGCTATCAGGGCGACGATAAATAGCGTTGCCTTCCACTACCTTGACATGGCCTTGGACATTACTATTTTATATGTGTAATGTGCAAAATTAAAAAAATGCCAACCACGGAGGATGCCATTGGGTGCAGTGGCATGTCATGATAGGACATGAGTCTCCGGCGTGTTTATGGGCCACCATAACCAGACCAATCCGGACAGAATCGATGTCTGAAATGGAGGACAGTGTTGGAGTTTCCCTAAGGTAGTCCCCATTGTCTAATACGTTTTAAACGGTCTAAACACATCATTTTAGAGATATTAGCATTGGGGGTACAAATAGTTGCACAAGAGGAGCAAACACATACAACTTGCTGTAAAATGGGCCAGATGGTACAAAATGTATACTTGCAGATTGGAATTGGTACACATCGCTTGTGCAGCCAACACGTGTATGCCACGCGGTGCCATGACATCTCCACCATGGGGCGTCCATTTGCAGAAAACCCTCTAGGAGTCCCGTATTTTGGCACGTTAGTTCAGTGGTGGTGGAGGCCAGTTAAGACAGCGACCGCACCACGCGGTGCCCCTGTCTCCACATGTCGCCCTCACCTGCTGCCCGCATGGCACCTCTTCTGCCTTAGCTCCGTGATGACTCCTTGGTGGCGCCAGAGAACTTGGTGCTTGACGTGGAGTCTGTTGGAAACCCCAAGAGCAAGGTGTGAAGCAGCATAACAGCAAGTCTTCCCTCAGTAAGAAACTGAGGTTATCGAACCAGTAGGAGGAAGAAAACGTCATACAGGTGTTGCAAGCAATGCACAAACCTGCACAACACAAACTCAAGACTTTGCCCCAACTAACAATGAGGTTGTCAATCTCACCGGTTGCTGTAACAAAGGATTAAACGTATGGTGTGGAAGGTAATGGTTTGCAGCAAGTAAACAAGTAACCGTAAAAGATGTATCAATGGTAAGGATTGGACCGGGATCCATAGTTCACTAGAGGTGCTCTCCTTAGATAAACAACATGGCATGAAGGGTAAACAAATTACAGCGGGGCAATTGACAGGAACCGAGTAAGGCATAACAATGCAATTACTAGTCAAAAAGATCCTATGAGATTCGATTGGACAATACAACAATATACATAGACCGTAATCCAACTGCATCTATGACTAGAAGTCCACCTTCAGGTTATCATCTGAACCCCCTCCAGTATTAAGTTGCAAGCAACACACAACTGCTTTAAGCAAAGTGTGTAAGGTAAACAGTCCACATGTTCCATGAACAAGAGACCGTTGTTTTCTCCCTAGTAGCAAAAGCACATCTACAACCGAAGAGATTTCTATCACTTCCCTTGGAAACTAGAGGCACGAACCCACTATCGAGCATAAATACTCCCTCTTGGAGTCAGTAGCAACTACTTGTCAAGATAACCACTATCAACGGAGAGCATGCAAGATCACAAACAACACATACATGATAGAATCATAAAGATAGAACCATTAATCAAACCAACATAATAATCTCAATATCCATCGGATCCCCGCAAACACAACATGCATGATTACAAATAGATTAGATCTTGATCATGAACGGAGCTCACAAGATCTATACATGAAAGCACAAGGAGGAGATGCAACCATCTAGCTACTACATGGACCCATAGTCCAAGGTGGAACTACTCACGCATCATACCGGAGAGAAGGCCTCCAGGATGATCTCCCCTCCGGCAGGGTGCCGGGAAGAACTTCAGATCCCCTCCCCCCAATCTAGGGACGACGGTGGCGGCGGCTACAGAATGTTTCGTGGAATATTGATCGGGTACTTAGGATTTGTGCATCGGGGGCTTCTTATAGGCGAAGGGGGAGGCCAAGGCGGTGGCCAGGGGCCCTACATCCTGCCTAGGCGCGGGGCAGGGCCCACCCGCGCCTAGGGGGGGTCTGGGCGCCCTGGCCCGCTTCTCCGTCTCCCCTCTGGACTTTTTGTTCCCCACGGAAAGTTATTGACTTTGACGTTTGTCCCGTCCAATTCCGAGAATATTTCCTTACTAGCTTTCCTGGAACCAAAAACAGCAGAAAACAGGCAACTGGCACTGTGGCAACATGTTAATAGGTTAGTACCAGAAAACATGTAAAAAGCACCTCAAAGTGTAGACAAAGCAAAGCAAAGTAGATACTAAACAAGCATGGAGCATCAAAAATTATAGATACGTTTCTGACATATCAAGCATCCCCAAGCTTAACTCCTGCTCGTCCTCGAGTAGGTAAGTGATAAAAAGAATAATTTTTTAGGTGACATGCACCCTCACAATAAAGATCCAACCATTTGCAAGCACTAAAAGCTAGGATCAAAGAACTCTAAACATGTGCATGAAAAATGGAGTTCTAACAATAGGACATAGTAACTATGCATGCAACATGAAAGGCTACAAACAAATATCATGAAACATGCATTGAAAAACGTTTGTTTGTTTCACATATAGAAAACATAGCATAGTGGCAATCAGCTTGTTCCTCATAGAGTAGCAAATAGATGCATAGGACACCTTCAAAGTTCACAAGGGTGACTAGAAACAAAAATCACAAGAACAAGTAATATCACAATATGCATCAATCAATAAGCTTTGGAACACTGCACACAATATGACAACTATGCTCTCTTAATGGTGCCTAAAAGTAGAAGGTGGAGATTCAATAGTGGTGGAAGAAAGGCCTTTTATAAAAGAAGTAGGGATTTCAAGTTTCAAAAAGAGCTTCCAAAAATTATGGTACTTGTTAGCTTTCAGCCCTCATTGCCCCTATCATAAGCATCTTGAAGTGGTTAAGGTTAAAGTGAACAAATATGGAGTTTATGCTTGACGGAGTATAAGTTGGAAAACTCAAGTCCCTTGAATACGAGGGCCACACCTCATGCCACTCAACTTCAGTCACCTGTAAGTTCTTGTCACTGTAAGTATTTGCATATCATTGAGAACCGCCAACTGGGTACCCCTTGCACATGGTACAGGAGCTTCTCCATAACCAAAATGACAAGGGAAGAAAACAATGAGCATCTCAGCAATCTTTTTATTTACCATATGCATAGTTTTTTTATTGAGGATGCTTCATAGATAGCTAACTATGGTGATGCTGCAAGTTTCCACCATGATTAGGCATGGCTTAGACTAGCGGCCCAGGCGTTTCTCTAACACAAGATACAAACTCCATGGACTTACAAGTTCCCTTTTTATTTCACACCGGTGACATCCATAGATAAAAAAGCATGATATCAACTCAGTACAAAGTACAAGTGCAATGTTAAAAACGTTCTCCGTGACAACACGTTCTGCTAATTCCAACGTATAAGTTCAAGCATATACAACATAGATGACACAATGGTTCAAGTTTATTAGGGGCAAGAAATATAAAGTGTGCCATCAAGTTTGCGAGGGCTTTAATCACTAAGTTTTCACATAACAAAATAGTTTTTAATTGGAAGGTAGCTGAAAACAAGAATATACTTGGAATGGTGTAACACACCATGCATATGAGTTTATAGTGGACACTTTGGAATAACTTGGTTTCTTGGGAGTTGGAAGCATGAGTAGAACTTACTCATACAACTGGAGGCTAGCAAAATACTGGGTGACGAGGTTTAATCTCGTCAATGCCCATTATTATGGACTTGGGTTTTGGAGAAGATGGGGATGCTGGAGATCGTGGCACGGTTAACAGACAAGCAACCAGGGGACACGAGATTTACCCAGGTTCAGGCCCCCGGAGGGAAAACCCTACTCCTGCTTGTCTGCTCTTTTATTACGGCGGAACCGAAGATTACAGGGTGCGCAGATTCAATCTAGCGTGGAGGTGTGTATGTCGTGTGTAATCGTCGTCCTCCTTGTTGGACCCTCCTAGCCTTTATATATGAGGAGGCTAGGTCTCGGTTGCCAATACGAGTAGGTTACAAGTTGTATTCAAACTCTAGTCTTGTTCTCCAAGGATCCGAAGGCGTCATGGGCCTGAGCCACCCGAAAATCTTCATGGGCCGGCGTATATCTGCCGTGGGCCTTCCTTGGGCTGGACCAGGTATACCGAAGTTACGTACCCGTAGGGTATAATCATGTCGATGGCCAGAGTGTTCAACAATCGGAATCGTGGGCCGAGGAGACTCTTCAATCCTTCGGTGCAGCTCTGTCTTTCAAGAGAATGTGTAGGGATTGTTGATGCGTGTGCACGACTCTCCCGACGGATCAGTCGATTAATCTTAGAACAAAACAACACGATCTTCTTCAGGTTCGAGTCCCTCAACTCGAAATTGGAACATATGCTGGCGTAATTCAACTCAGGCCGCGGAGGACTTACAGGAGTGGAATTCCAGTGATTTTAATTGGTGTACCCAACGCGTCCGTCGGGATTTTTCATCACGCCTGTTAGCATGGATTCATACTAGCAGAGCGCAGTCAGGTGCGTTGCCAGACCATCAGATGATATCTGTAGGTCTTATCTTTGCGTCGCAGACGCAGCATCCGAATGTTTATCACCACGGAGGTGTTTCGGGTGGCCAAGGAGGTCGTTGCTCACTTAGTGTTAATCAGGGCAGAGTTGCCGAAAAAGTTTGTACGCTGATCCGAAGGATCGCAGTCGAAGAGTTCATAGGGTGCGCGACCAGCGCTCCCTATGGGAGTAGCCCCCAAGTGTCTGTTCGAGTCGTAGACTCAAACGAAGACTTTTAGTTCGAGCATCGTTTCAATCATTAAGTCCGAAGGACTCGAAAATTTTCGGATACGTGAATCCATCCTCCCTATGGGAGTAGCCCCCGAGTCCGTAGTGGAGTCGTAGACTCGATGTAGGACTCGAAGATCTTGTGTGTGCGCGACCGGCACTCCATTTTGGAGTAGCCCCCGAGTGTCTGGCGGAGTCGTAGACTCGGGCAGAGACTCGAGTCTGGTATCGTACAGCTGTAGTAGGAAATCTCGTGGGCGTATTGCTGACCCGGAAGTACATCGGGTGCGCGACCAGCGCTCCTGATAGGAGTAGCCCCCAAGTATTTAGTCGAATCGTAGATTCGAGTGAGTACTTTTAGTCAGGCGAAGTGGTGCTAGTATAGCTTTTGATGGCGTCGATCTTGACGATCGATGACCTCAAGCGTCGCCTTTCGCAGGTGACTTGATGGGACGAGCGTGGGTCCCACTTCGACTTTGAATTGACCGGTCACGCAGCGGCGTGAGAGATGATCTGGCGTCTCCTCGATTTCCGCGTAGTGGGCGGCGTGGTAACAGTTCGTTTTGGTCTTGACGCGATATGCGGCGGATCTATCATTGTCGTTAGGTCTTCTCGATGGACGGCCAGCGTGCATCGTCTTCGTTGTTATAATCCATGGTGAAACCATGGTTTATTTTCACCGCACCAGTTCTTGTGTTTTACTGCTCCCTCGTTCTTGAGCTGTTCTCGCTGCGCGCTGAGAGTTTTCTCCACATTGCCTTTGTCTTTCTTCGTTAGCAACGCGCGCCTTGCGAGCGTGATGGAAACCAAAGAAGTCTTCATCTGCGGTTGGGACCAGCGCCGGAGGCAAGAAGAAGTACCGCCGCTGCTCGCGTCACCGATGGTGGTGGCGGCGATCGAGACGCGGAGAGCGATCTCCGCAAGCTGCGGCGAGCTGATCCCGCAAGACGACGGCTGTGATACTCCCTGGCAATGAGGTAATCCCCCGTCCCCCATCTGGGTTCCGGGTTATGTTTGTTGCCTTCGTGATTCGCGGGTTTTCGTTTCCGGTCCACGACTTCCTTCGTGGATTGCTCTTCTTCTATGGGGTTCAGCTCCATCATCTGTCTCCCAACTCCCTTCTCCACATAGCGTGTTTTATTACGCTTTGCGAGTGTTGGCTTGGCATTGAGCCGCACTTTGGCCTCTTCCGGAAGCTTTATTCCGTGAAGAGGCAGTCTGGTTCGGATGGTGTGTATCCCATTGGGGGTTTCATCATCTCCCTCAGTCCCAATGTGCAATTCTTTTCCTTTTCCATGTCCGAATCTGTCAAGATCTTGGCGGAGAAATGGTTTTACATCCGTGACTCCGTCTTTGCTGGCAAGATTTTGGTCTCGTTCCTTTGACCCCTCCAGTTGATTGTGAAGAAATGATCCTGGAAAAACCAAATCTTGGATGGTGAGGTGGCGTAGATAGAGGCCTGTCTGCGTCGGGTGGAGGATCTCCAATTGGTTCCTGAGAAGGAGGTGAACGGTGTCGATATCATCCGGACGTTTCTTGAGCGTCGGGTGCAGCCTCTCCAAGCGAGGGCGCACCCGATGTTCCTTTACTCTGGGTGCCGTGATCCGACGAGGGTTTCGAGTGAGAAGATCTCCGAGGTGGAACTTGACAAGGATCTTCACGCGCTGTTGAAGTTCAAGGCCGACGAAAAAATCCCGGGGAAGTCGCTGACTCCTTCCTTTTCCTCGACATTGGTCGTACCGCAGGTGTAGATTTGCGCACGTAGTGCTTCCCTTTTGTTTTTGTCGGCTGTGTACTTTTTCCTTTGTTTGCTAACAAAGTTCCTTTTCCTTTTGCAGAGCTTCAAAGTGCTGGGCATGGCGCCACCATTGCCCGAAAGGTATCCGAATGCCCCGGATAATGAAGTGGTGGATTCCGTGTCCGAGCTACCCGTGCGATCCCCAAATGGAGGATGCCGACGAATCGAGTGAGGACCATTCGAGCAAGCGATCACGGAGCTCGAGCGAGTCTTCGGATGCCTCGACTCCTCCGACTCCCAGAAATCCTCTGGGCCTTGAGCGTCATGATGATGTTCATGGGGTTTCTTCCTCTCCCATTCCTGTCATTCCTGTGCGGGCTGTTGCTCCGCACCCGCCAGCAAAGCGGAAGAAGGAAGAGAAGAAGGAGGAGAAGAGGGCCCGAAGGGCTTCTCCTATCTTCGACCTGAGCGCGTTGGGCTCGTAAGTTTTCTTGTTGCCACTGTTGTCCTTGGTTCCCTTGTTATTTTTGCACCTGTGCTGATTGGCTTCGTATTCAGGCAATCATCCGACGGCTCCAGTGATGGTGGAGGAGAGATGATGGGGGAGTCGAACATTGCGTCGCCTCCTTCTCAGACGGTGGCGACTTCGGGTGGTGCTGCGCCAGTTTCTCTTGTGCAGAAGAGGCTGGTGGTTGCGCCTCAGAATGTCGCAGGCGGGCCTGCGGGTTCGCCTTTGGAGCACGTAAGTTTTTCTGCTTGATGTTACGGGGGGAGCCCCCGAGCGTCTTCGTGTGCTGATGTTGTTTATGCTTCTTTGTGTTGGGCGTAGCCCCCAAGTCCTGCTCTTACTATTATTGCCTGGTGTTGTAGCCTTTTGTCCAAGAGGCCAAGCGGCTGGTGGAGGAACGTCTGACGCTGGAGGCGAAACTGCGACAGCTTCAAGGTATTCGTCTGCCTTGTAGTACTTCTCTTACTTGTCCTGGTCCTGTTCTTTGACACTTGCTTGTTGTAAATGCAGAGGAGCATAACGACTCTCTCCGTGAGGTTGATGCTCTGAAGAAGAGCCTTGGCCAATGAGAAAAGTAGAAAAGCCGCTTAGAGCGAAGAGCTGGAGCCGAGAAGGCTGGCCAAAAGCGTCAGGAAAGCCGCAGTCGTGAGGTAGGGGTGGCGGAGAAGCTCATGGCTGCCGCCAAGGCTATTTCGGTGAGCTAGCTTTGTACTTGCTTCGTTTTCTTGGATCTTCTTCTCGTTGCCTTTCTTCATGTTTTCTTCTTTTTGTCTCAGATGCCACAGCATCGAGTTTGACCATGGTGCTCGGAGCACGGGAGTGCTCTAGATGATGCCTTGAAGCGTGAAGACCGCCGAGACCGTCGTCAACTCCCTTGCCAAGGCGAAGAGGTCCTTGGTCGCTTCTACCAGAGCTCTTCCGGAAGCGCATCCCTTAAAGACGTGGGTGCTCTGGCGGAAGCTACCGCATGCCAAGCGCTAATACAAGCGTGAAGGGCATCGGCGCGTCCATCGGGCTGGCGATGACCATGGCGGCTGGGGCGGAGCTGGACTTGCCTCAGATCACTTCTCGGATGCCAACGGCTGCGGATGGATCAGAGGTAGCCTTCGCTGCCTACTCCGCTGGCCGCAGCATTTATATGGGCCCAAGCTCATTGACTTGTCGTTCGAGTATCTTGGCAAGCAGGCGAGGCCAAAGCTAGGCAGTCTGGCTCTGAGGCGACACGGTGTCCTACGTCTTAGGCATAGGAGATGTAGGGTAGTATGTAGTTTATTTTTGCTGTAAATATCTTTTGTAGCACCATCCTTGTGCCACGCAGTGGCCTTATTTAATGAATTCCTCCGAGTTGAGCTCTATCCTTGGCTGAATGTCTGTGTGCCTTCTTTTTTCTGCTGCTGTAGGTTCCTTGGTGTGAACCGGTTGACACTTCATTCGAAAGGCCCTTGCGAGCATCATTGGATGATTCCTCAGCTCGCTTTTCGAGATTGCGCGCAGCTTGGAGAGAGATTTGCTTGGGTTGCGGTCGCTACCGACGCTTGAAGTCCAAAGCGCATCGTGGTGCCGCCAGAGAGGAGTATTTGATGGCGGAGCTGGTCGGTTGTCCGAGCATTTTGCAATGTAAGTTGATCGCCGTTTGGGCTATAGCTTCGTTCTTGGGTGAGCTGCTGGCCTTATCCTTGTTTAGTGTGATTATCGCAGTGCGAATCTTGCTCGAGGAAGAAAAGGCGCATTGCTGTTGAGTCAATTGCTTGACTCAACAGGACATGGAAGCTGGCGGCTTCTTACGGATGCATCGTGATCGCGCCATAGTTACGGCGACAGTGCGGGATCGTGTCTACCAGGTTTTCGCGGGTGCTCCGCCGGTGCGGTTATCGCCGTCCTCGGTCTGCCGTCATGTTTCCGTTGGATGGCGTCGGCGACCCTTGCAGTCTTGGCGAAGTTTGGAGTGCCGGCAATGTCAAGGAGCTGGTGCGGCAGCTTCGTCGCGAGGTGAAGGCGCCTTGTCTCTTGTGAGGTGCATCGCCATACGATGTAGATTTGGCTCATTGTGGCGGGGGCCACCTCCTCGACCAGACGGTGGCGAGTGGAATATGCGTTCGCATTCTGCGGTACGTAAGGCGATATGCGAACAGTTGTAGATTTGTTTGAGCGATGCCGGGTTATTCTTCAGAATAGGTAGTACCTGAAAATAAACAGATAGATGTAAAATTTGTATATTGCGGCTGGGCGTGTATGTGCCCGTAAAGGTTCGCTTGTTAGCGAGCACGCAGTGCTTTGATTGAGTACGTGCCCTTTTCGTTTGCCTGACGTGGTCAGCTACTCAGGTGTACACGTTTTGTCCTCAGTCGATAAAATCGTGAGGTGGGGGGAGCCCCCGAGTGCTTTGATGTAGTACGTGCCCTTTTCGTTAGCCTGACGTGGTCAGCTACTCAGGTGTACACGTTTTGTCCTCAGTCGATGAAATCGTGAGGTGGGGGGAGCCCCCGAGTGCGTATGTAGCATATAATAAAGTTGTAGAGAAATAGTCAACCGAAGGTTGGGGGCGAGACACTTAGCTTTATTTGTAGCGTAATGGAGGAGGTACATGGTTCGGCTGAGTAGCCTTGGCTGTAAGCCTTATTGAGAGTAAAAAAAGGGGGTACATTGCTATGGGTAGAATCGTCGCAGGTGCGAGATGTTCCATGAGTTGGAGTATGCGACTCCAGACTCCACGTGCTTGAGGCGATAGGCACCACCTGGGATGACCTCGGTGATGGCATAGGGTCCTTCCCATGGCGACTCGAGTTTATTCGGTCGCTTTTGCTTTAGTCGCAAGATGAGGTCTCCTTCGATGAAGGACCTTGGGCGCAGCCGGCGGCTGTGGTAGTTGCGGAGACTTTCTTTGGTACACGCTGATCTAGGCTGCTATATCTCGTGCCTCGTCGAGTGTGTCGGCGTCTTGATGCGCTTAGTGGATTCGGCTTGCTGTAGCGATGACTCGTGGAGCTGGTGGCGTGCATTTGGTAGCACGGCCTCAGCTCCGTGCACCATGAAGAATGGTGTGTAGCCGGTGGAGCTATTTGGCGTAGTCCGTAAGCTCCACAGGACAGACGGTAGCTCTTTCGTCCAGTTTCCAGCTTTGTGCTTGAGTGAGCTCATGAGGCGTTTCTTGATGCCGGCGCCGATTAGGCCGTTGGCCTTTTCCACTTGCCCGTTTGTTTGCGGGTGTGCCCTTTGAGGCATATGTGATATTGATCCGAGGCCTTCGCGAAGTCACGAATTCTTCGGAGATGAAGTTTGATCCGTTGTCGGTGATGATCTTTGTGCGACGCCAAATCAGAGACAATGGATTGAAGAATTTGGCGGTTTTGCCCTTACGGTTGGTGGTGGCATGGCTTGATCCACTTGGTGAATTTGTCGATGCGACCGGGAGGAAGACGTGTCCTCCTTCGAGGATTTTGGCGGTTTGCGATCATGTCGAGGCCCCATTGGGAAAAAGGCCAAGCTATGGGTATGGGTCGAAGTTCGGACCAGTGCGTGCGGTTGTCGGCGAACCGTTGGCACCCGTTGCATCTTCGGACGATGTCCTTGGCGTCGCTCATGGCGTTGGCGATAGAATCCTGCTCGCGAGCTTTGGCGACGAGGAGCGGCTGCGTGGTGGCGCAGATGCCCTCATGGATATCTTGGAGTATGGCCTTGCCGTCATTGATGGTGACGCATCGTTGTAGTACGCCCGTAATGCTGCGTTTGTACAGCTCGCCGTTGACGATGGTGAAGGCTTTTGACCGACGAGATATGTGCCGGGCATCTGTCGGGCTGTCTGGCAATTCTCCGTTTATCAGGAACTGGACGTATGGACGTGTCCAAGTTTCGTCGACTGCCATGACCTGCATCAGGTTGACCATGGCAACTTCGTTGTCCAACTTTTCGGGTCCTTCGTGACCTTCGGGTAGCGTAGCCCCCGAGTGTTATGCTTCTTCGGGTGATCCCTTGGGGAATTCCGTTTGATGGATGTACGCAGATCTGTTCGAGAACACACGGTGGTACCTTTGCACAAGTGGAGCCGATGTTGGCGAGTCTATCGGCCTCCTCGTTGCTCTCTCTTCCAACGTGCGAAGTTCGCGGTCGAATTCTCCTTGAGTCGTTGTATAGCGGCGATGCGCGATCATGTTTTCGGCGTGTCGTCGCACTCATTCATCGTCGATGCGACAAGGTTGAAGTCACCGTAGATGACCAGGCGCGTTCGCCGCATATTTTGCCATCTTCATGCCATGGATGAGGGCTTCGTATTGACCTCGTTGTTGGAGGCTCGAATTTCATCCGAAGGGCGTACTTCATCTTGTCACCTTGCGGGAAGGTCGATATGACTCACCTTTGCTCGGCTTCGCGTTTGGACCCATCGAAATGCATTGTCCAGACTATGCAGGGTGTCAAGCGGTGCAGCTCCATCGATGCACCGAGTCCGGAAGGACTTGAGATTTGATTGCGGTCGCTTCGTAGATGATGTCCGGGGTGATAGTTCAATGACCCACGGCCACGCGTCCTGTGGCCTCTGGGTTATTCGGGATCTTTAGGGGTGCCTCGTTGATGACCATCACCGATGCTCCACCGGAAGTAGTGGCTCGGTCGAGCTGTCATGAACACGCCGTAGGCCACTTCAGTAGTCTGGTACCGCTGTTTTGTTGGAGTGAGAACCTCGCTGAGGTAGTAAATTAGGCGTTGTACCCGTGGGTCTTGCCTTCTTGGTCGTTCGACCACGAGTCTTATCTTGACCACGGTGTGTGGCTGCTATGCACAATGACGGGGTTCGCGCTCTTTTGGCGTGACCAAAAGCTGGCGAGTGGAGAGGAGCCGCTTGAGGCTTTCAAATCGTCGTTGGCTTACGGTGTCCACTCGAACTTATGCGCCTTAGCAATTTGGTAAAATGGTAGGGCCTTCTGCCCATGCGGTGATGAACACCTTAGTGCCGCTACTCGCCTGCGACTGCTTGAAACGCCCTTGAGGTTTTGCGGCTTCTCCATTGTCATGATAGCTTTGATTTTCTTCGGTTCGCCGATCCCTCGTTGAGAGATGAAGTATCCGGCGGTGACCGAGAGGCGCCTTGAGGCGCACTTTTATGGATTGAGCTTGATCTGTGGCGATCAAGGTTGTCGAACGTCTCGCGGAGATCATCGATAAGTGTTCTTGCCTCCTTGGTTTTGATGACTATGTCGTCGACATAGACTTGGACGTTCGACCGATCTGGTCCTTGAGGCGAACTGCATGCATCGCTGATGCGTGGCACCGCGTTCTTTAGCCGAAGGGCATTGTGTTATAGTGATATACTCCGAGCGGTGTGATGAGCGCCGTTTTCTCTTGATCTTCGACCTTGAGTCAAATCTGGTTATAGCTTTGAGTAGGCGTCGAGGAAGGAGAGTTTCTCACAACTGCGGTCGAATCGATGATCCGTCGATCGAGGAAGAGGAAGTGGTCTTTAGGGCAGTGTTTATTTAGTGACGTGAATTCCACGCACATCCTCACTATGTCCGTGTCCTTATTCGGGACCATCACCGTGTTTGCCAGCCACTCGCTTTCCTTGATTTCACGGATGAAGTCTGCTGCGAGTAATCTGTTGATCTCCTTGCCGATAGCTTCGCTCGTGGTTCCGATAGTCTTGGATGGACTTGGCCCGGCTTGGTATGCAGGAAGACATTGAGTGCGTGCTCGGCGAATTCCCTGGGAACTCCTGGCATGTCCGCAGGACACCAGGCAAAGATTTCCCAGCGCTCACGGAGGAATTCGACGAGCGCGCCTTCCTATGCGGTGCTGAGGTCGTTGGCGATTAGTGCCGTCTTGGAGGCATCCGTTGGATGGACCTGCACTTTTTTGGTGTTGATGGTGGAGTCGAAAGACATGTCAGGTGCGTTCTGCTTGGTGACTGGGGGTAGCCATTATGTCGCCATGCGGAGCCTTACAAGCTCGTCTTGCATGCCGAAGATCGGGAGATTTTGTTGAAATCCGCCGCATTGGTCCGATTGGGTGAAGCTTCCGTGGACTGTGATGACGCCCCTTGGTCCTGGCATCTTGAGTAGTAGGTATGCGTAGTGTGGGACGGCCAGGAACCTTGCGAATGCTACACGTCCCAGGATGGCGTGGTATTGCGATGGCCAGTCCACCACTTCGAATTCTAGGCGCTCCAGCCGAAAGTTGTCCGGCTTCCCGAAGATGACGTCGAGCCCTATTTTGCCCAGGGGGAAGATGCCCTTCCCTGGGACAATGCCGTGGAACGTTGTGTCTGATTGTTCGGGCTGCATTGCGGGATCCGCATAGCTGTTAGAGTGCTTGCGAATATTAGGTTGATGCTGCCGCCATCCATGAAGACGCGACTCATCTCGAAGCCTCCGTCTGCGCCTCCGGCACCAGGCGGCATAACACTGGGCGAGGATCCGCAAGGTGATCCGCGCGAGTGAGCGTGATGGGACTCCGATCCGCCGAGGTACTCGGGGATTGCGGTAATTGCCACGGCCATGTTGATTTGTCGGGTGATTTTCTTACGCACCTGTTGGTTGGGCGTCCTTACGGATCATATTTAGTGCTCCCTTTGGTGGGGATATGCGACCGGCGTTGTTTTTGTTGGTGCGACTGGTTGATGTGGGCCTCAATAGGCGGTGGAGGAGCTCCGTGTGCTATTTCACTGACGCAGTGCGTTCGACGCAGGAATTGGAGCTTGTTGCCTTATCTGCATCATGCCTTGTTGAGTTTACCGGAACTCGCGGTCCTTGAGCATGTGGCTAGCTTTCTTTTGCCATCTTGTTTGTCGATGTAGAAGTGGATGGTGCATGGACCAAAGTTTGTCGAATCTGAGGGTCCGTTATCGCGGTCGCGGCGTTGCACGGCTGCGTTGGTCGTCCGTTGTCGCGGAAGTTTCGCTGCGGTATCCTCCGTTGCGCTTGTTGTCATTACTGGCGGTCGGCGTGGCCGCGACCATGTCGGGTCCGTCGCGGTCCTCGTAGACGCGGTCTCCTCTTCTTTGCGGCGTTGCGTCTTGGCCGTAGTCGTCCTCTTCATCTGATTGCGCATTGGATGCAATCTTCGCCGTCGCCCAATTGTTGGCGATTTCCATGAGCTGGTCGAGTGTCTTGGGCTTTACGCCCAAGTTTCTCCTTGAAATGCAGGCGTTTGGCCGTCCACGAAGGCGTCGATGGCCCGCTCTTGGAGATGTGTCTGCGGAGTTCTTGGTTGTAGACCAACGTAGTATGTCTGGCGAATAGATTCACCCGTTCTCGAGTGCAAGCTCGCAACTCTTCAATTGAGGCGGGCCTCTTTGGTGCCTTTGAAGTTTGGATGAAGCTATGGCGAGCTCCTCCCATCTTCGGATGGATCGATGATAGGTCGCTAAGCGGCCACTGTTAGCGCCGGTGAAGGTGGCATTACATGTGATTTCTTTGTTGCCTCCGTGAAGCTTAACGGATGATGAGATGGTCACCGAGCAGGACTTTGGATCTTGCATGGCGTTGAATTTGAGTATCCGAAGGAAGCTTGAAGTTGCGTCGCATCTGTGTTCGCCGGACGGATCTGCTGAAGCATCGAGCCCGCGAGTTCTCGCCGTCTTCATCCATCTCAGATTCGGACGAGCATGCGTTTGGCGCGTGCTTTGTCGATCTTCTTGTGTAAGCTTGTCTCTGGCGTCGTAGTCGTGTTTATGGCTGTGCGAGCTCTTCTTCCTTCGAGGAAGGTCGTGTTCTTCTTCATCTTCGGATGAGGTAGTGGGGATCCGGTCGCGCGTGGTCGGAGCTTTCTTCTTCGGCTCCGTAGGAGCGTCTTCGTCAGCGCATCTCCGATTAGTCCTAGTCCGGTGAGTGCGGACCTATGCATGGCCCTTTTCAGTCCCCTCCGGAGGTGGGTGAGCCGCGAGATACGCAGATGGCTGCCATGATCGCAGCTTGTGGCGTCTTGAGTGATGTTGCCGTCGGCGTCCATATCCATGAACGATGTGTGGAGGGTTGGTCACGTCACGCCCGCTCCTTCGGTCCATGTTTTCCACCCGAGTGGTGCTTGTTTCTGGTTTCTGTTCGTGCTAGAGCGGGTCCCATGGCGGAGGCGCTAAATCGTCGCGCAGACTCGAGCTGCTTTCTTGCGTTTGTCGGCGTCTCGCATCTTGACTTGCTTCTTGTGCTCCTCGATGAGGAGGTAGTGGTATGCCATCAGCAGATCATGTGGGGAGTCCAGAGGTAGGACTATTTCGCCTGCGACGGCGCGGCGTGCTTCTACCCATCCTTCTTTGCTAAGTTGGATGAGGTGGCCCCTGTTGTCCCCGTTTTTGCCGTTTTTGTCCTGCGGGTTGGGGTTGGGCGGCGGGTTAGGCGTTTCCTCGTCGGTTTGGATGATTGCGGCGCACAGATAGCGCCTGCAGATTGGTTGGCTGCTGCCGCAGCTTTCGGATCTGGAACCGTAGGTCCCTTCCTCCGAAGGTGGATCGCCTGAATCGGAGTTGCATTTCTGCTGATGTAGAACTCATCTGTTGATGGTGACGTGCGTAGCACGGGGTGTGGAGCCCATGAAGCGGGCCTGATTGGCAGCATGGGCACCCGCTCAGGGAGGCGGAGGGTGCCAGTTTGTCCCACCTGGAAGCAGAAGCTCCCGAACAGAATTTCGAGTCCGTCGCCTATGGGCTCGAAATCCTTCATGGTATCCGGCAAGTGGGCGGTGAAGTCCAAAGCGCCGAAGAGGAGGTGATTCTCCATCGCCGCGGAGTTGTAGATCGATCGGTTCAGAACCGTCACGACCGCACAATCAGCAGCCCCAATTCCCACAGACGGCGCCAATTGACGAGGTTTAATCTCGTCAATGCCCATTGTTATGGACTTGGGTTTTGGAGAAGATGGGGATGCTGGAGATCGTGGCACGGTTAACAGACAAACAACCAGGGGACACGAGATTTACCCAGGTTCAGGCCCCCGGAGGGAAAACCCTACTCCTGCTTGCGCTCTTTTATTACAGGCGGAACCGAAGATTACGGTCTTGTGATTCAATCTGGCGTGGAGGTGTGTATGTCGTGTGTAATCGTCGTCCTCCTCGTTGGACCCTCCTAGCCTTTATATATGAGGAGGCTAGGTCTCGGGTGCCAATACGAGTAGGTTACAAGTTGTATTCAAACTCTAGTCTTGTTCTCCAAGGATCCGAAGGCGTCATGGGCACAGGCCACCGAAAATCTTCATGGGCAAGGATATGTCCGCTGTGTGGGCCTTCCTTGGGCTGGACCAGGTATACCGAAGTTACGTACCCGTAGGGTATAATCATGTCACTGAGAGCAACCAAATAAGAGAGCAATAATGGCCATAATCATGGAGTGCAACAAAGCATATTAATCAAAGCATAGAGTGGTAGTACAAGTAAAGAACTAAATGATCATAGAGGCTAATGGTAACTTGTGAGAGTCATAACATGGTGTAAGCATGTGCCAAGTCAACCCAAGCAAAGCATCAAAGGAGAATACCACAATACTATGCTTTTGCATGCTAAAACAACGCATAATTTCTTCAAGGCACACTAAGCAATCCCAATTGTTTGTAACAAGACATGCTACAACAATAATAACTAAGAATAAGGTCAAAACAACACCTAGCATGTTATGCTAAAATCTAAGTCACAGTCAATGCAAGCTCCTCTTGCACTTTCAAGCAAGAACTTACTACTCCTTTCCAACACCAAGCAACTTAGTTGCAAAACAACACATCGAGAATGGGGGTCCAAACTACTCAAGCAAACTAAACAAACTAAGCAAAGCAAATGAAAACGAAGACGCTCCAAGAACAACACAACTTGGCATGAAATAATAAAAACGAAGTGTTTAGACAGACCTGGTCTTTTTATTCATGAGGAAGGGAATGCCTTGGGCATACCCAAGCTTTGACGCTTGTACCTCTTGGATATTTATTAGGGTGACACCATGGTGGCATCCCCAAGCTTTAGCTTTTGTCCATTCTTCATCTCATTGCATCATTCTCTCTCTACACCTGAATTTTTTTCTTCATACAAAACTTCACACAATCTTCATTAGCAACATTAGTGTATTCGAAAGATATTAGACCTTTGGCAAAGCTTTGGAACGGCAAGGATTTTCACGAAAAACACAAGCTACTATAGTAAATCCTTCAAAAATCTCAAATACCCAAAAGAGAACTCAAAAAGGAATCAATAAGAAGAAAATGCAAATAATGGCAGAAATCTGTCAAAACAGACCAGCAGGTATAAACCAATTTTTTAGAACATCTTATATTGCTCAAATCAAAAAGTGTTGAACTAACAAAAGTTAGATAACATACTAGGGGATTTATTCGTAAATTTTGAGCTCAATCCGAGTTAAAGAGACTCCTCACGAATTTTTATGGTGGAGGACAGAAATCTGTTTCGGGACAACAACTCTCCAAATCTTACTTCCCTCTCATTAGAGTTCATTCTTGGCACAAAAAGCAAACAAAAAGGATAAGAAGAGGTCATTAGTGAAGTAATAACTTCTAAAACTCAAGAAAATTCTTGGGTTATCTCCCAATAAGTACTTTTCTTTAACGCCTTTAAGTTAGACACAAGAAGCAAGAAGAATCAAGTATTTTCAAATGAAGAAGCATTAACATCAAACCTTGCTTTTAAAGGAGGATCAAAAAGCAACTTCTCTCTCCTCGTAGGGAAGTGTTCAATACCTTTCTTGAATGGAAAATGATATTTAATGGTGCCTTCTTTCATATCAATGATGGCACCGACTGTTCTAAGAAAAGGTCTTCCCAAAGTAATAGGACAAGAAGCATTGTATTCAACATCCAAAACATAGAAATCAATAGGAACATAAGCATTGTTAACTACAATGAGAACATCATTAATACTCCACATGAGTTTCTTCTTAGTATTATCATTGAGTGGGACATCCAAATAACAATCTTCCAACGGTGGCAAATCAAGCATTTCATAAATCTTCCTAGGCATAATAGAGACACTAGAACCAACATCACATGAAGATTTGAGATCAAAGTCATTCACTTGTATATTAATAATGGGTTCCCAACTATCTTCTACTTTCCTAGAAATAGAAGCTTTGTGTTTTAGCTTCTCTTCCTTAATCTTAACAAGAGCATTTGTAATGTGTTTAGTGAAAGCAACATGCATATCACTACCATCAGGACTTCTAGTAAGCTTTTGCAAGAAAAGAATCACTTCATAAATATTACAACCATCTATATCAAATTCAAACTTAGCATCACTAGTAGTAGGCTCAATAGGCTTAGGCATAGTAGGAGGAGCAACAAGTACTACTTGTGGTTTAGTGGTATCCATTCTAGTGATGGTTCACACACTATTGTTTCTATCAGTTTCATCTCCCCTTTCCCACTTAGCATGAAGTTGAGCTAAGAGTATAACATTTTCATCAATAGTAACTTGTATGGCATGAGTAGTAGCAAAGGTATTTTCCATGGTTTCAGGTTTAGCAGCCATTTTATTAATCAAGGAAGACTGAGCTTCAGACAAAGAGGATATATTTTTCTCAGCACTCAAATTTTTTGACTGTAAACTAGGAATTTCTCTATTCAGATTCTCAAGCTGATGGCTAATATTTTTTTTAAAATGATAGATTGTTCCTCCATAGTTTTAGTGAAAATCTTGTTTTGCTCATATTGCATTTGCATAAAGTTTTTAGTGGATCTCTCAACTTCTAGAATCCTCTCTTCACTAGGCATTCCAGATCTACCCTGATAAACATTTCCACTAGAAGGATAAGGCCTATAATTACCATAAGTATTGTTGCCAAAATTGTTGTTTCTAATGAAGTTCACATCAACTTGCTCTTCTTGAGCAACCAAAGAGGTTAAGGGAACACTATCAGGATCTAGAGGAGCTTTCCCATTAACAAGCATAGCCATAATAACAACAATCTTTTCACTCAAAGAGGATTTTCCTCAATAGAATTTACCTTCTTACCATGTGAAGCTCTCTTAACATGCCATTCAGAGTAATTAACCATCATATTATCAAGGAGCCTTGTTGCAGCACCCAAAGTGAGGCCCATGAAGGTACCTCCAGCAGTTGAATCCAACAGATTTCTTGAGGAGAAGTTCAAACCTGCATAAAAATTCTGGATAATCATCCAAGCAGTGAGTCCATGAGTGGGGCAATTCTTAACCAAAGATTTCATTCTTTCCCAAGCTGGAGCAACATGTTCACTATCAAGTTGTTTAAATTTCATAATTTCACTTCTCATAGATATAATCTTAGCAGGAGGATAGTATTTTCCAATAAAAGCATCTTTACACTTAGTCCAAGAATCATTACTATTTTTAGGCAAAGATACCAACCATTCTTTAGCTTTTACTCTCAAGGAGAAAGGAAAAAGCTTGAGTTTAATAATATCTCCATCTACATCCTTATACTTTTGCATCTCACAAAGTTCAACAAAGCTATTAAGATGGGAAGCAGGATCATCAGAACTAGCACCAGAAAATTGCTCTCTCATCACAAGATTCAACAAAGCAGGCTTAATTTCATAAAAGGTAGCATCGGGAGCAGGTGGAGCAATAGGAGTGCTTAGGAAATCATTGTTGTTGGTGCTAGTGAAGTCACACAACTTGGTGTTCTCAGCAGAGTTCATTTTGGCAAAGGTGGGCAAGACAAAAACAGCAGCAGCGGCTAGAGTAGGAACTAATTTTTTTTAGTGTTTTTGAATAAAGCAAGCAAACCAAACTAGACTATTTTTTGGGTTTTTTTGAAAAGAGGCAAACAAAACCAAGCAAAATAAACAAAGCAAACTAAAAACAAAGTAAAGAGAAAGGAAGTGAAGGACTCCCCTAGTGAAGACGTCCTTAGCCTCCCCGACAACGGCGCCAGAAAACTTGTTGATGACTCCTTGGTGGTGCCAGAGAACTTGGTGCTTTACGTGGAGTCTGTTGGGAACCCCAAGAGCAAGGTGTGAAGCAGCACAACAACAAGTCTTCCCTTAGTAAGAAACTGAGGTTATCGAACCAGTAGGAGGAAGAAAACGGAACACAGGTGTTGCAAGCAATGCGGAGACCTGCACAACAAAAACTCAAGATTTTTCCTTAACTAACAGTGAGGTTTTCAATCTCACCGGTTGCTGTAACAAAGGATTAAACGTATGGTGTGGAAGGTAATGGTTTATAGCAAGTAAACAAGTAATAGTGTAAGATGTATCAATGGTAAAGATTGAACCGGGATCCATAGTTCACTAGAGGTGCTCTCCTTAGATAAACAACATGGCATGAAGGGTAAACAAATTACAGCAGGGCAATTGACAGGAACTGAGCAAGGTATAACAATGCAATTACTAGTCAGAAAGATCCTATGAGATTCGATTGGGCAATACAACAAGATACATAGACCGCCATCCAACTGCATCTATGACTAGAAGTCCACCTTCAGGTTATCATCCGAACCCCCTCCAGTATTAAGTTGCAAGCAACAGACAACTGCTTTAAGCAAAGTGTGTAGGGTAAACATTCCACATGTTCCATGAATAAGAGACCGTTGTTTTCTCCCTAGTAGCAACAACACATCTACAACCGAAGAGATTATTGTCACTTCCCTTGGAAACTAGAGGCATGAACCCACTATCGAGCATAAATACCCCCTCTTGGAGTCACTAGCAACTACTTGGCCAAGATAGCTACTAACAACGGAGAGCATGCAAGATCACAAACAACACATACATGATAAAATCATAAAGACAAAACCATTAATCAAACCAACATAATAATCTCAATATCCATCGGATCCCCGCAAACACAACATGCATGATTACAAATAGATTAGATCTTGATCATGAACGGAGCTCACAAGATCTATACATGAAAGCACAAGGATGAGATACAACCATCTAGCTACTACATGGAACCATAGTCCAAGGTGGAACTACTCACGCATCATACCGGAGAGAAGGCCTCTGGGATGATCTCCCCTCCGACAGGGTGCCGGGAAGAACTTCAGATCCCTCCCGATCTAGGGACGACGGTGGCGGCGACTACAGAAGGTTTCGTGGAATATTGATCGGGTACTTAGGGTTTCTACATCGGGAGCTTCTTATAGGCGAAGGGGGAGGCCGAGGCGATGGCCAGGGGCCCCACACCCAACCTAGGCGCGGGGTAGGGCCCACCCGCGCCTAGGGGGGTCTGGGCGTCCTGGCCCGCTTCTCCGTCTCCCCTCTGGACTTCTTGTTCCCCACGGAAAGTTATTGACTTTGACGTTTGTCCCGTTCAATTCCGAGAATATTTCCTTACTAGCTTTTCAGGAACCAAAAACAACAAAAAACAGGCAACTGGCACTGTGGCAACTTGGTAATAGGTTAGTACCCGAAAACATGTAAAAAGCACCTCAAAGTGTAGACAAAGCAAAGCAAAGTAGATACTAAACAAGCATGGAGCATCAAAAATTATAGATACGTTTCTGACGTGTCACTCCGCTGTCTTCCAACGTCGCTTCTTCTGCCTCAGCTCTGTCGCCTCCTCGCCACGATGCCTAGCTGGAACGATGGGGAAAGTTCCAGTCAGTTGGGGCTCGGGGTAAGTTCCCCCCCTCTCTCTCTAGGGTTAGGGTTCATAGAAATTTGGGGAACAACCATGATTTTTCTCTTGAATTTGTTCGATTGAGCTGGTGTATATGTTTGATTAGGAGTTCATGGCGATAGACTATGCTCCAGATTGCTGCAATGATACCAATTTCAATGGGATTGCTAGGGGGTGCACAAAACTGTGTCCAGAGAATAATCTGGAGCCAAAGAGATGTGTTGCGTTTGAAGGCACAAACACAGGTCAAAGAATTTACTTGTTCCCTATTGAGAATGTGAGTTTTCCGCCTACCAATTGTAGTATTTTCTATTATATTTGTTAGTTGCTTACATTTTCTATACATATACTTATATTGTCTGCCAATAAGATGTACATGTGCTGCTTGTAATTGCTCATATGATCAACAATGTGTAGCTCCTACTCCATTTCCATAGCATTCTACAAGAATTTGTTCTATGATGCATCATATTTGCCAACAAGATGTAAATGTCTTGCATACATTGGCTCATATGCTCATATGCATTTTCTATTTTGCTGATATCATCCTTAAAAACATACTAGAAACAGTCATATTCATGTGATTTGAACTGTGTTTTGAGGAAAGCTTTGAATTGTATGCACTGCATTTATGTGCCTTTTTATTTGTAGGATGCTTTGAACTATGATTTTATATCTTGGGTAGGTGACCAAGAGTGGCCAGATGCCTGCAGAATGCTTTGGAAAATCTCTGGTCCACGATGATGCCAACACTCCCAGAATTGATGAGAGGGTGGAGAATGGCAAGCTGATATCTCAACTAGTTGAGGAGAAGACCAAGGCTGAGAAGAAATATGCTAGCCTGATGGATGATGTGGGCATGTTTGTGGATGATTCTCAGAAGAAGGTGATGGAGCAAAACTTGGCAGTGCTGAATGGTAAGACTAAACTTGAAGTTGTGGAGATGGAGAAGGAGAGAGATTATCTGAAGACTATTGTGGATATGCTGAAGCATGTGCAGAAAACACAAGCAGATGTGATGAAGACAAAGGAGAAGAAATGAGAGGAAGAAAGGGATGCTCTTCAGGCTGAAAATAAAAAACCGGAATACATGCTATATGATCTGCTCAAAGCTGGTGATGAAAACAAGGAGAAGGTGAAAAGGATCAAGGCCATAATTGATGAGTGAAGAAGTGTCTTAGAATGCAATGCAATGTCATTTTAGTCTTTCAGTTTCTATGCCACAAGCATGGAATGTCTTAGAATGTATGCAGTAATGTGGGACCAAGAATTTATGCAATTGATGTTTTTAAATTTGAACAAGTAATGTTATAGTACTTGTTGAGTTGTTTTTAAATTTGAACAAGTAATGTGCTAGAAGAGTGCAAATGTTTGTGATGATTATTGTGAAGCAACAATGCATTGTCATCACGTTTTGGATGAATAGTGCATTGCCATCATGTTTTATGAAGAAATGTTCCACTATGTTGTAACATCAACACATTATAATATGCATTAAAGTGGCACTTATTATGCTCTAATTTGGCAACTATCCCATGTTCTCCTCCGTTCTCTTCTCCCCTCGTTCTAGACAAACCCTCTCCATCGTTGCCGTCACCTACTCGATGGAAGTGCAGGGGAAGGAGGAGGTCTGGTACCTGCGCACTACACTATTGGAAGTGCAGTGGAAGGAGGAGGTCTGGTACCTGCGCACTGCGCTGTTAGAAGTGCAGCGGAAGGAGGAGGAGGAGGCAGCATTGCTTGATTTGGCTCGGGTCGAGAAGGAAGAGATGAATCTGCCATAGTCCGTGGTCGAGATCATACTGCTAGGGCCGAAGCTTAGGCACAGGGTAAGCAAAGTCGTCATCAGGCTATCGCCAGACTTGAATAGGAGGATGATGCTCGAGGTAAAAACATGTACATTGGCATGCATCAGATCTCGAGCGACAACGTCCAACTCATCCATCGATCATCTATCTGAGGTGATTAAGATCACGAAGCTCGTAGGACAGAAGCAACTCTTATTTCAGTTTATTTCTAAGCAAAATCCCCTTGTACCTTGTTTTTATGTGACAACCATCTATGCAAATGAAAGGTCTGCACCCTTCAAGAAAACCCCTTTTGCATGGAGCATAGGACCAATATAGTGTAGCCAAATGTTCCTTCACCTCACATCTTTAGTGGACTGATTTGTGGTAAAGAGAAACTTCGAACCAGGGTTTTTTGTCCTCAATTCCTGGCCATAGTCACATAGCAAACTGTTCTGCCTCATCACCATGTATTTGGATTAGAGCCTTCTTCCTAGCTCTTCTTAACTTCCATCTGTTGGGAGTCAGGTTGAATTTTTCTGGATTCTAGTTGAAAATGTTTGTAGATCCATCTTTTCATTATCTCTGAACTCGTCTATGAAGTAGTCTGCTAGAAATGAGGATGTCAGTGCCTTAATCTCCCAGACTCTTTCACATCTGTGTGCACCACAATATGTTCTCACTATCACAGCTTCTGTCCTGGTATACTTTGAGGCCTTTATGAACCATGTGCACACACCTGTTGCACACTTTCCTTTGCATAGAACATGAATTCTATTTTGCTCGTTTCTAATTTTGTGGAGCCTAACTCTTTCGTTTATGTTGTATTCTCTGATTGCTTTTCTTATAACTGCCATGCAAGAGAAGATCATGACAACCTTGAATTGTGGCACCTCCATGTCAGCCTATGCATTGAACATTTTGAACTTGTACTTCAACTCCTGCTCTTGCTCTTTACTCAGATTCAACTCTTCATATTCATACCCTGCATCATCCTCTTCTTCCACCATTTCCACATTTTTGTTATTGTCATCTTCATCCTTATCTATTGTTGCTTCTCAAATGTCATCATCATCATCTTCAGCATCATAGTCACTATCATAGAAATCTGAATTTGTCTCCTCGCCTTCCGATTCTTCAACTTCAGACATGTCATCAAGTGCAATCTCAGTTGTTGCCTGCTCCAAACCACTCCCACTGCCATTATTGCCATTCTGAAGCATATTTGGTTGCCCCAAACCACTTCCACTCTCAAAATTAACATCTGTTAGCTGCTCCAATCCACCACCACTACCACTATTGACATTACCAACTAGAGGATGCACTGTCCTGAAATTGAGAATCACATCAGGCCTTATACTCTTGCGGTAGTTGCCATGATCAACAAGAACATTTTCAGAAGCTTATGCTTCTTGGCAGCTACAATCATGGACACAATATTAGAATCTTGCTCAATGCATACAAGGCCACCATCTTTCAGTTCTTTCCCAAGTAAACACCAGTACACATTCAAAGCCTCTGTTATCAGGAAATCATGTATCCAAAGAAGTGACCATGTGTCACAATTGCAGTGATCAAATAAATCAAGTGATCCCTCATAGTAATTAATCTCACCACCTTTATGCAATCAAGTAAATATTCCACCATGCTCTATAGCCAATATGAACTTGTCAGGGTCATCACCTGCATTGCATTGAGCCAGAATTCAGTAAACAACATCTGCATTTACAAAAAATTCAGTGTACAACATTTGCACTTTGGCACAATTCAGTAAACACCATTTGGAAGTAGCCAAATTTTAGCAAAAAATGACACCTTTTACTGACATTACCAATACAGAGTTGAAACAACGCACTCTGAGTTATGCCTCTAACTACATCAGTGACATCCTATACATGCTAGGCATCAAAAATATATGTATACATTGTTCTACATCACCGAAGATCACTTGGAAATCCATACAAAATTAGTACCCGTGGATAGCCCATGGAATACCAAAACGAGTTCATGATTGCAAACAGAAATCGTGGAAGGGATTCTAGCACTTTGTCAAAGCTCGCTAATCTACACCAGATCTTAACCTGATCTTGTATGCGAAGAAACCTAACCAGCGGCGGCGGCGGCGCACGAACAAAGCAGCAAGAAAAGCAGGAAAAGCATGCCGATTCATACCATAGTCTAGAGCCGCCATACCCCAGCGACGGTACACATGATCATCGACCATGGCAGCCGTCGAGCCTCGCCGTCCTGGCGATCGCGAGAGGGTGGCGATGGGTGGTGGTGGCACCGTCCTGGAATGGGTACTACTACGAGAAGGAAAGCCACGACAGAAGCGGCGTGGACGAGGTGCCCCTCCAAATAAGATCACACAGACTATGTGGTGGTGGTGGGTCCTAGTTGTAGACTATGTACTTCCTCGTTAATTATTCAAGACATGGGGTTCAACTTATTAAATGCTTGTCCCTGTCCAAATATGATGCTGGAGGTAGTTTCTACAAAAAAGTCGAATCCTACCTGACTGACACGACTGTTTGAACTAAAGTAGCAAGACCGGTATACTTTTTGTACCTCCTGGTCTCATTTTGAAACTAGTTGTATGTGTTTTCTCCTCATGAACAACTATTTGTACCTAGGGTGCTAAGAGCATCACCACTCGTTGGACAATCCCAGACCAAAATTCAGACCAATTTTGGGCCGGGCGAAACTCGTTTTGGCCTAGAAACGCCGAGTTTTCCACTCGCGATTCCAGAACGAGTTCCCATGTTGGCTAAATTCAGTTAAACACGGCAAAATTTGGACGAATATAGGCAGATTTCATTAATTAGGACGAGGACGCATATATTACATCGAATTTAAACTAGGAAAACATTAAATTTAAACTAGGAAAAAGCCACCGCCGTGGCCGACGCTCATGCCGATGCCGGATGCCGCTTCTACATGCCGATGCGGGGGTGGTTGCCGGCCTGGATGTGCTCCAGCACGGCGGCAAGCGTGCGCCCGGGAGTGCTCCACTAGCGGCGGCGAAGCGCCGCATTGTTACGCGTCGGCGACGAGCCCGACGGTCCCTCGTGTCGGGCGAGCTCCTGGAGGCGCCTATCGGCGAAGAACTGCTCCCAGAAGACTAGGTTGCCAGGATCCTCGGCGAGATCCGCGTCTTCCATGGCGGCGATAGCCGCCTGGATCTCGCCGGCGATGTCCTCGTCGGTCGGCACCGGCGGAATCGGGATCCCGCCGACCCTGAGATTCCAGCTGAGGGGGAGACAAAAGTCCGGCGGTGCCGTATAGCCCGCGTCGTGGAGCAGCCGGGCCTCCCACGGCTGCAGCGTGCGGCTGCCGTTCGCCGTCCCGTTGTCGCCAGGGAATCTCTCTAGAATGGCTTTTCAGCGGAGTTGTGGAGGTGGAAAGGGTTTGGAGTTCGCCTGAGTTGGGAGCGCTGTGAGAGAGTGTGAAGGGAGACAGCGAGTTGTACGACTTTTGTAGGCCGAGGCCGGCGACGAGGACGGGAGGGGTGTAGCGGAGAGGGCGGGAAAAAGGGGAAACAACAGGAAGGATGACAACGACTCGGCTTCTGTCGTTGACAGGGCTGGTCCACTCGACGAATTCGTTTCGTCCGTCGTTTTCAGGACGTTCCCGGGATCCTGAGAAAGGTCTGGGATATCCGGACCAAAGTTGGGCTAAGTCTGGACGAAAATAGGTTCCTGGGAATGTTACTGGCCAAAACTCGGTGTCCGGACCTAATTTTCGCCCTGGATCGGAAAACGTGAGTGGAGATGCTCTAATATCTCATCATTCTAGCTCTGTGCAAATAATTAGATCTAGAGTTACTGGTTTGTGAAAAAGAAAATTGAGTGACTGGTTTGTGCAATAATAACCCAGGAGTTACTTGTTTGTGCAATTTTTTTCCTTTCTTTTACTACCATAATATTTCTTCTATACAAAATGATAGGAGCAGTACTCCCACAGAGCGGATAGTACAAATATGCTTGCCGAAACGAATCATTTCGCACCTGCAGCTCACACGTACGTCCCACTCATCATCACACCCGAACGGATTAGACAAACGGCTCAAAAGGCTTTCCCCCCCGGCCCAGGGCTCCACTACATCGTAACGTTCACCCACCCTGCCCCACCACAGCATGGGGAGCGAAAAGCGATCGGCCCCACCTGGCAGCCGCGGTGGCTGCTCATCATGCATCAAGTTCCACCAGTGCCGACGACAGTACAGTCTTCTTCACTCCACTGATCCACTCCACTCGCCTCCGCTGCTGCTCCTCTGCTAATGGTTGGCTCCACATAAAAGCTGCAGAGGGAGCGCGTGACTCATCAAGCGCGCGACAACTCCCCACACCCCACTGCCCGCGCCAGCCAGCCAGCCGGGGCAGTAATAATAACTCGGCCGCCTCCTGACATGCCGCGGTAGCAAGCTAGGATCGAGTAGCTCGTAGGAGAAGATCGGGAGCTAGCTGCGATTCTCGTCGCTGTGTGTGTGAGGGACGGGACGTGCGTCGATGCCCCTGGTGGCGCGCCGGTGGTGGTGACGATGGGGAATAAGAAGGGCGGGTCGTCGTGGCTCACCGCCGTCAAGCGGGCATTCCGCTCGCCGTCCAAGGAGGATAGTCCCAAGAAGGCGGCACGTCTCCGGGAGGACCCAGACGCCGACGAGGACAAGGTCCGCCACTTTCCCCTGTTTATTCTCCCATTGCATATCTGTTCGCCCTTCTTCTCCGCGTTCGATTCTTTGTCAATAACCACTTAATGACGTTTTGAACCGTGCGCCTGCGCCGCGCAGAACAAGAGGGAGAGGAGGAGATGGCTGTTCAGGAGGTCCTCGTCCCCATCGCCTTCGCCGGCGGCACCCGCGGCAACGGAGCAGCAGCAGCAACCGGCGCCGGTGAGATCCGCGCCGGGACCTTCGGTGACGGATGAGCAACGCCACGCCATCGCGCTCGCCGTGGCGACCGCGGCCACGGCCGAAGCCGCCGTGGCCACGGCGCAGGCGGCTGCCGAGGTGGTCCGCCTGACCCGCCCCTCCTCCAGCTACGTGCGCGAGCACTACGCCGCCATCGTCGTACAGACTGCCTTCCGAGGCTACCTGGTAGGAAGCATATCACCAACAGCAATGGACCCGGCGGCGCACCTGCCGTAGTAGATTTGACGCTGATGGGTTTTCTTGCGCAGGCGCGGCGCGCGCTGCGTGCTCTCAAGGGGTTGGTGAAGCTGCAGGCGCTAGTGCGCGGGCACAACGTGCGGAAGCAAGCCAACATGACGCTGCGGTGCATGCAGGCGCTGGTGCGCGTCCAGGCGCGCGTGCGCGACCAGCGGATGCGCCTCTCGCAGGAGTCCCTGTCTGCCGCCGGCGCCGCCGCCTGCGGCAGCAGCAAATCCTCCTACAGCGTGGACACGTCCACGTTCTGGGACTCCAAGTACACCCACGAATACGCCGAGCGCCGCTCCGTGGTTCGTCGTATATCAATCACAACCAACATCTCATCTATCAATCTCATAACGCTGCCTGTTAGGCTAAAATGTTTGATGACGATGGATTGGTTGGTTTGTTTGCAGGAACGGTCGCGAGACGGCAGCAGCTTCGCGGCCGATGACTGGGATGACCGGCCGCGTACGATAGAGGAGATCCAGGCGATGTTGCAGACGAGGAAAGACGCGGCGCTCAAGCGTGAGAGAGCACTCTCATACGCCTTCTCCCATCAAGTAAGATGCTTACACTAATGCGTTCGGTAATTGCATTGAAGTGTTTGAAGATATGTCTCTCTCAGCCTGTGTTTGTGTTGTGTTTTGGTTACAAAGATTTGGAGGAATCCTGCGCCATCGGTGGAGGAGGAGATGGACATCGACGGGCAGCCGCGCTGGGCGGAGAGGTGGATGGCATCGCGCGCGTCCTTCGACACCAACAGGAGCAGCGCCCGAACTGCTGCCACGGCGGCGGCGGCGGCGCCAGGGCGGGCGTCCACGGATCACCGCGACCAGGTCAAGACACTGGAGATTGACACCGCGCGCCCATTCTCCTACTCCACGCCACGCCGGCAGGCACCGCCGTCGCAGCATGGGAGCGGTTCGCCGATGCACCGAGCGCAGCACCACCACTCCACAGTAACGCCGTCGCCCGGGAAAGCGCGGCCGCCGATCCAGGTCAGGTCCGCGAGCCCGCGCGTGGAGCGCGGAGGCGCAGGCGGAGGCGGGGGAAGCTACACCCCGAGCCTTCATTCCCAGCGCCACGCGTCCTCCGGCTCGGCTGTGCCAAACTACATGGCAGCCACGGAGTCCGCCAAGGCGCGCATCCGCTCCCAGAGCGCGCCACGGCAACGCCCGGCGACGCCGGAGCGCGACCGTCCACAGACCGCCTACAACGCCGCGGCCGGAAGCGCCAAGAAGCGGCTGTCGTTCCCCGTCCAGCTGGACCCGTACGGCGGCGGGTACGCGCAGAGCCTGCGGAGCCCGAGCTTCAAGAGCGCGACGGGGCGGTTCACCTCCGAGCAGCGTTCCACCGTGTCATCTTTGTCGTGCGCAGAGAGCGTAGGCGGGGAACCGGTTTCCCCCTCGTCCACAACCGACCTCCGCCGCTGGCTCCGCTGAGCCGGGCCGCCGGCGAGATGTTCGCTGTAATGCCTGCGTGTACTATTTTTTTCGTAAACTATTTTTTGCTGCCTTTTCGTGTGATTCTGTGCGGTGGGTCTCGAGGGAAAAAAATCTCGAGTGTCAGGGCGCAGGCTGGAAAGGGCAGTTCGTTAGTTGGGTCGTGTTGAAGTTTGGGAAAGCGGAAAAATTAGTACCAGCTTTATGTGTGTTGGATAGCGTAGCGTAGGCGCCTTTCACTTTCCCCTACTTTTAGGTTTCTGTTTTTTATGCGGTGGAGCGTTGGCTAGCGTCGTACCTGTTCCATCTAGCGGCGCGTAGTCACTTGTTTTGTTTTTCTTTTTGAAATGGAGCGCATATATTAACGAAAATATTTAATATTATAACCGGCCTATCTATAACTAGAATGCACACATACACACAGCCACATAAACGACAGAGCTAGGGAATAAAGAGTAGACATTACACAAAATCACTATCGAAAAGAATCTTGAATCTAAGGCATATTAATCAACAATTCCATGCAACAAATTACCAAAAATATTGGTTACTGAGCTTGGAGAAGATAAACCAGAAGCTATTTGGATGAATGACCATATAGAGCGAGCGAATTTACACTCGAAGAATAAATAGTAAATTGTCTCATCGTGATGACAAAAAACGCACTGTGTACTCCCATGTCAATTCCTCTTTGCAAGATTATCTTTTGTTAGAATTACACCGTTACGTAAATACCATGCAAAAAAATTCGTCTTAAGAGGTAAGTCTAGAAGGGCTACAGGCTTCCCCGGAGCTTCGGTGCTCTTGTTATTTAAAAAAAATCAAAATCATAGTGAGTTTTAAAAGATGTTAAAAAAATCTGAAGGTAGCCCATGATTTACCCCTCAAATATGCAAAAGATCAATATAAAATATTTTGTATTTGAGCAGTACAAACACTTCAATGCAATTGCCTCATTCTGAGCTATACAAAAAACTTTAATGCGATTCGGTAATTGTATTGGAGTGTAGATTTGTGTAAGTATGTTTTCAAATTCCTAAATGTTATCAAATTTAGTATCATTTTTGTGTAGGGCCAAAATAAATAGAATTTCATGTCATGGTTTTGCATGCTTGTGGGATACAACATTGGTTATGTTCGGATTTATTTTGGATATTTTTTAAACTTGTAAAATATGGTTTGTATTTTTTAAAACGAAGAGAGGACTGGTGGTTGGGAGTCAAATACACTTTCCAGGGCTACATATACTAAAAACGCGGGTCAACCAAACCTAGAAGGTATCCTAGGCCGATCTGAAGGCGTTCCTGTGAAGCTAGGGTTTCCTTAGAAGAGTGTTCTCTCTATGGGTGTGATCTCGACATGTGGTGTAGTGGGTGCATCTATGTACCTTCGTGCTTCAGGAGTGCGGGTGCAAGGGCTCTCATGGCTTCTCCTGCTCTTTCAATGGCAAGATGCATATGATCTTCTAGGACATAGTCGCGTTCGCCAGCCAAATCGGGTGTTGACGAGCTTGTAGCTAGATTGTTTGTAAAATTGGATGATCTACTATTGAATGATAAGTGTAGGGGTTCGTAGCATGGAAAACAAAAAAAATTCTACCGCATGCACACAAACAAGCCAAGATCTATCTACTAGATTGTAGCAACGAGTCGATAGAAGCACTCACCCTCGAAGATTCCAAAGCGGTTAACCAGAGCAGATTCTCGGGGTGATGTAGTCGTACACTTGCCGATCTCAAGATCGCGTAGACGATCCTTCCTAAGACTGCTTCCGGCAATGATCGGTCACACGTTCGGTACTCGATGAAGACCTTCCTCTCACTTGTTACAGCAGGCAGCGAAGGTTGTAGTTCTCCCCTCGCGATTCCGGCAGAATGATGGCGTGGTGTCGGAAGTAGAGGGAAGATCCCGCAGGGCTTCGCCTAAGCCGGTGCGAGTTATGGTGGATTAGGGTTTCCCGGAGATCTAGGGTTTAGAAGAATGGGAGGAGGAGGTGTCGGCGGTGGCTAGGGCGGCGATGGCGATGGCTTACAAGTGGTGGCTTGGTGGTGTGGGTGTGTGGGGAGGGCTTGGCTCTTGTGGTGTTAGGGAAGCCCTCCCCTTCTATTTATGAGAGGGAGGGGCAGCCTTGGGAGGGGTGGGTTTGAATCCAAACCCAAACCCAAGTTGGATTGAGAGAAGGACTTGTTTCTTCTCCCACTAGGAAACCATTGTTCCAATTTGACTTTTCAAACTTCCCGTTTGACTTTCATTTAAAGCTTTATTTCTCTCTTGCAAATGTCCACACCAAGTGACCTAGGATATGATCCAATCATTCCACTTATCCATGACACATTCATGGACCATTCCCCTTCCGGTCCGGTGAACCTTCTAGACCCTTCTCGAAACTCTTCGATGAAAACATCAGAATCTTTCCCGAACTCCGGAATCGGACTTTCCTTATATGAATCTTATTCTCCGGACCATTCTGGATCTCCTCGTGGTATCCCGGATCCCATCCGAGACTCCGAACAACATTCGGTATCCCTATTAACATTCCATATCTACTAAACAACATCGAATCCTTAAGTGTGTCTCCCTACGGTTCGTGAATTATGCGGACATGACCGAGACACTTCTCCGATCAATAACCAATAGAGGAATCTGGAAATTCATATGGCTCCCACATATTTCTACGATTACTTTGCGATCGAATGAACCACTTACATACGATACCAATTTCCCTTTGTCTCACGATAGTTTATTTATCCGAGGTTTTGATCGTTGGTATCTCTGCATACCTAGTTCAACCTCGTTACTGATAAGTACTCTTTTCTCGTTCCCATGATATGTGATCCCTTGTGAGCCATCACATGATTGCGAGCCAATTGGATGACATTCCACCGAGAGGGCCCAGAGTATATCTATCCGTCATATGGATGGACAAATCCCACTCTTGATCCATGTGCCTCAACACATACTTTTCGAACACTCAATGCCACCTTTATAGCCACCCAGTTACAGTGTGGTGTTTGATGTCATCAAAGCATCCTTCCGGTGATGGTGATTAGCATGATCTCATGGTCGAAGGAATTAGGTTACTATGTATCAAAAAACATATAGCAAATGAACTATATTAAATGACTTGATCTTTATGCTACGATTAACTATAGGAGTATGTCCATCATATCATTCTCCTAATGATATGACCCTGTTGTTAATAACATCTCTATGTTCATGATCATGAAACCATGATCATATATTAACCAACAAGCTAGTTTAACAAGAGGCTTTACTAGGGACTCTTTTATGTTTACAAATCACACAAGTATTAATGTTTCCGGTTAATACAATTATATCATGGTATGTAAACATTTATCATAAGCATGAAGATATGATAATAACCACTTTATTATTGCCTCTTGGGCATATCTCCAACAGTCTCCCACTTGCACTAGAGTCAATAATCTAGTTTCAAACCTTTGTGCATTTAACACCTATGGCTTTCCGGTGTTGTATTTACACAATTTCTAGTGGTCAACTGATCTCCGGATCCGACACTTTCAGGTCTGTGTGTAATTGCATGTCTTTGCGTCTCTACGCATCACTCATTCTCTAATGAGATGACTTTGTATAAATTTGGTCCTTTGGTGAGACCTTTAGTTCATAGGGTTTAAAACATGTTGACAATATTGTCGTACAATATATCTTCATAGTATTATCCCGCTGTGAACTACACCTAGTTTGATAACAAACTACTTGACACAAATGCCCTCTTTTGTTGCTATAATAGCATTCATATACTTAGCCTTTTGTTGTAGTATCTGTCACAATGTCTTAACTTTGGAACTCATCCAAATCCATTATGGAACTTACTTTCCATTATATCGTGCCACCCTTAGTTTAGATTGAGATAAACTTAATTTGTACTTTGTGACAAAACTAGTATCAATGTAGTACTTTTACAATGAACTAACCATCTATTTGTCACTTCTACAAAATAATATATTCTTAGTTTTCCAAAAGATCATAAGAATATCCTTACTATCGTCCAATGATCATCTTATGAATCATTCTGGTATATGCTCATAACATTTAGAGCATAGGACATATCTGGATTTGTATATATCACAGTATGATTGATATAAATACTCTTTGTGATTTCATACATCAAGTATCAATCTATACTTGAATCTTTGTTTCACTTACCAAGTGTCAATACACTTGAATATATCATCAATATTGAACTCATTCAATCCTTTCTGCGCGACAAGAACCTTTCTTGTAGTTTCTATATTGAACTCATTCAATACATCATCTATGTACTTTCGGCACAACCATATTAGCATCTATTGATGCCAAATATTTGGGTTATGCCTAAGTCTTTCATCGGGATGAAATTCTTAATATGTGTTAATAAAAGATACATCATTTCTAATCA
Source organism: Avena insularis (assembly GCA_023614405.1). Classification (NCBI taxonomy): domain Eukaryota; kingdom Viridiplantae; phylum Streptophyta; class Magnoliopsida; order Poales; family Poaceae; genus Avena; species Avena insularis. The sequence continues at coordinate 374,757,428 of CM042697.1, forward strand.
ACAATATGTCTTCCACATAATGTATTAGAAATATGACTTAGCGCTCCCACTTAATTTCTTGCAAATGCAAGCATCTTCATCGTCTCTGATGAATTTAAAATCTTTTAACAATTTCATCATGGTGAAGATTCCAACTCCGCAATGCTCACTTCAACCATTGTAGTTTGCATACGTTTTTAGCATCCTTTGAATTAACAAAACCCTATGGACCGTGTTATGCTCACGTCCTAGGTAACAATTCTATTAGAAGAACTTGTTTTGTTTATTCAACTACCACATAACAAAATTATATGTAGTGGTTGCTACATTAATTCGTCTAGACTAAATATCACTATGAAAGATCAAATCTTGTCATACACAACCTTTAAACATTGTTGTGAACTCTTTCCCAACATGTCGACTATTTAATAGATGTGAAACATCCATGTCTATTTCTTTATAGATCCAAACATGACTGTAAGGTCTTCCACCTTTCTCGAGGGTCCTTCAAGTTCAAAGCTTGATTTCTCGTGTATGGAACTATCACGGATTTTATGGCTTCAAGCCATTTTACGGAGTCAGGGCCCATCATCGCTTCATTGCATGTAGTCCGTTCATTATTCTCAAATAATGATTCAACCCTCAAATCTTGGTATTTGATTGTTTACCCGACCTACTTTGTTCAATAGAAACTTTGACCTCCATAACCACAACCTTTGAGGCACGTGAGCCATGAGCATTGGTGCTGCCTCCGGAACACTTTTCTGCGCTGTGCAACTTTGCACATACAACTAAGGTTCTTTTAACCTTATCAAAGTTCTATTGTCCTCCCACTTATCTTTTCACGGAAAAATCCTTCTCAAAGAAACTTGACGTTCTAAACGACAAACACTTTTGTCTCCGGTGTTATGGAGGAATACTTAATAGTTATTCGAAATAACATACAAAGACAAGTTCATCCGACTTTGGTTGCAAACATCTTTCTTATGCATAGCATACCAATGTTTAAGAAAGGACAACTTGGGTTTTATCCCAAACCATAACTCTTTATGGTGTTATTTCAACGGATTATGATGGAGCTCTTTTCAGTGGAAAAACGGTAGTCTCTAAAGCTTTTAATATTTAAAATATAATGGCAATTTTATGAATTACACCTTTGATTTTACCATGTCAAACAAGGTTTAATTACATATCTCGAACGCTCCATACTCTTATGGTGTTTCGAGAAATGCAAATCAACGGAACGATTCCTTAAATCTTAGGTATTATGCTAAACTTGTAACTCAAATATCTTCCTTTATGATCTTATCATAAACTATTTATATTCTTGTTACAATGATTTTGCACTTCATCTTGAAAGTCTTTGAACTTTTCAAATGTTTCATACTTCATCCTTATTAAGTAAATATTTTCATATATTCACTCAAATTTTCAGAGAAAGCATATGAAGTTGAAACCCATCGCTCTTGACTACACATAATGGACTTCATACAACAATATGTACAAGTTCCAATAAGCTAGTCATTCGTTCCCTTTTGGCCTACGAACGAAGTTTTAATTATCTCTAGGAAAGTTTCACAAGCGTCATTTGATCAAAAAATCAAAAGACTCTAAAATTCCATCCACATAGAGTTTCTTCATGTTTTCTTTCCAATATAATTTAAACGGCGATGTCACTTCCTAAGTGATCTTTCGATCAATTTGTCTTTCGACATTTTTAGCACTAGTTTTATGGATGTGATTTCTCCAACGAGATTTGTAAATCATCCATCTTTTATGGATTACAGCAATTATTTGAACAACCCTTTTGTTCTCATAATACCTGATAAAACAAATCTTAAAGGCAAGCTTTGATGTTAATGAGCAACACAATAACCCTTTATTTGTTCTCGATGAACATCATCACATATTCTTTTGCTAGTTACTTAGGCCATTATAGTTCATGAATTCTATTGTTTCGTATGACCAACAAATTCAGTATCCAATACTTAAGAACCACATTATTTAACAAGCAAAGAATACAGCCATAACACGTATATCCTCTATATACCTAAACTGAACAATTCTAGTCTTTTCTTTTCTGCCATATATTTATGAGATTCTCTTTCAGTATTTCTTTTTCTGTTTGGAAGAATTTATCAACATCATAGTGGAGCCATTTACATGACACATAGTCCAAAGCGTGTATAGTTAAATACCAATGTCTTTGGACTTGCACTTTGAAGCAGATCACCATCATGAAATGTTTGGTGTTCTTTCAAATTCCTTTCTTTAGTAATCTCTTGGTGTAGCAAACATTTTACCTGCATCAAATATTCATCCTTATCATGAAACTATTCATGATCAAGCTATTTTAGCTTATTATGGTGAATCGCGAGTATAATGTTTCTCTCCAATACCTTTTGGAGGATTAGGACAACTAGTGTCTCCAACCTTTTGTAAATTATCATCAAATATGAAAACATAAACCTTGCCATATTATACTCTATCATGTTGTAACCAAAACATCATTTAAGATATCGCAATATCTTCCATACATGATGGTTTCTGAAACAACTCTTTCAACTCCTAGATTACCTTGATATTGAAACTATCTTTTGAATATCAAGAATCATGGAGACAAACATGATACTTATATACTAACACTGGAATTGTTACTCTTGATTTAATACCAACTATTAAATTTCACGGAGTAATCGAAACTTACTGAAAGTTTGCAATGGGACTTTTAACCTTTAGATTAACACTTCAAAACAATACGATACTGGTTCGTAAAGTAACTAACCAGAATTCTATAGTTCTATCATCTCAATTATAACTAAGCGCAAGGTGGTAAGCGGATGCCAATGACTACAACAACTATGCAAATTCACTTTGATTTAATTTATGATAAATAGTGTTCAAATTTTAATCATATTGCTGTTGAACTCCCAATCAAAACAATATCCCTCACATTGTTTTAGTGATTACATGAACCAAATCCACCATATCAAAACCGATCATCACGAGAGATGATGTAGCTTCAAAGGCGAACAATCAACATGTTCATCATATCTACCATATGACTCATGCTTTACCTTTCGGCAATCCATGTTCCGAGACCATGTCTGTACATGCTAGGCTCGTCAAGATCAAACCTTAGCTTCCGCATGAGCAAATATGGCTTGCTAACTGTAAGGTTCCCAACCTTTTAATAAGGTAGAGATCCCTGTGTTTACAATGCTAGTCCCTGGATCAATAGCTAGCATCCACAGTTAAGATGTAATATCAAGAAACAAAGGTCATAATACAACTTTATAACCAGGAATAAAATAATTCATTACATCTTACATAGCTCATTTGGCTATCACATTACATTGCAGCAGAATATCTATAAGCATGGGGTCCTTCATCTTCAAAGTGCCACAGGCAATCATGTTGGTTGTAGACTTGTAATCCTATTCAACAAACTTCACTAACATTAAACAAACCTGCAACATAATAAGTTGCAGCCACAAGGGTCAATACATTTGAATTGTATTGGCAAGTTTCACTACTATGTAGAAATAAGTGGATCCTATCATTACATGCATATTTGGCTAAGTAGGGTTTAGGCTCATTTACAGAAAGCAATATAGTTTTTGTCCTATCTTTTCAAAATAGTTTTTGATCTTTGTCAAATCTTTTTGAACTTCTTGGAAAGCTCCAAGTGCTTCTAATCCCTTGTTGTCACCATCAAGTTTTACTTTGAGAAATTGGAATGTCGAGATCTTCCATAGCTTCAGGCCTTAGTTGCTCAGAGTTGTCCATAACCGGGGACACGGCTAAGTACTTAGAATTTGATCTTCTGCAGAAGTTGTACACTTTACCCACATGGCACAATCTCATCTTGATGCCACCAGTGGCCGCTGGATAAGTACTCACCAAGATGGAGTACTGGCAGATTGAGAATGTGACAAAGTCTTTCCATAGAAGTCCTCTCAATACACAATGCTAGCTTGTCATCCAGGCACCAATGTAGGGTTTCAAGTTCCCTTACACAATTCTAGTTAACCTGAAGATGCCAATGCATGGGTCTTCCACTATGTAGTTGACTAAGCCAGAGCCCATTTAGCATGTGGTTGTACACGGAAGCCAGCATTTGAGAAACATGTTCAATCTCTAAGTCCCTGGGTGGTTTTCTTCTAGTGCACATACAAAAGAGATAGCCATATAAACATGGTTCCTTTTGTTGCCACCTTGTCCAATCTTGAGTATCCTTGTCCACCCAGGTGGTTCATTGAATACTTGTTTTATTATATAAAACATATATATTTTCAATACTTCTTATAGTCATATCATGTATCCCACCCCAAATATATAGCAGGGCTAAGCATACTACAACTACAATGTTTCCACTAAGGAAGATGTAAGGGTATCCTATTAGGATTTAGCATAGCATAAAATATAGTAAACCTTTCCATGCATGTTACAAATTCCACTAAGTGTAATGAAAATAGTAGGACATGGATGATAGTGTCACTTGACTTTTTAGTAGAGAATGTTGGTTCACTTCTTGATCTTGCAAATATCACACTCTTCTAACTTCACTACAATTCAATCAAGCAAACACATATTTAACACAACATTCAAACAATTTGTCACACATAAAATAACAAAAACAAGGTCATGCATGCAAGCATGCAAAAGGTAGTTTTATTTGCAAAGGTAGTTTATACTAAGCTCTAAACATTTTAAAGCTCATATTGGTCATTTACAAAAGTGGTAAAACCATTTACAAAAAGGTTTTATCTATAAACCATTTTTTTAAATCAAATCATTATTTTATGTGTTTGAAAATGTTTTTAGCAAAGCAATATTCTTTAAAGAGTTCACCAAATATATTTTAATTCTCAAAACTTGGTGTTTAGGGTCAGAAGGTTTGAATCAAATCATTTCCCAAAGGTTTTACTCAAAAATCATTTCTAAAACAAAATCAATATTTTTATTTGACTAGAAATGAGCTAATTCAATTATTTATTCCTAAACTTCACAAAATACATTTTTAAATCCATAAGTTGGTTCCTAGGGTCAGTAGGTTCACAACAAACCATTTTTCAAAGATTTCACATTAAAATTATATCTAGAACAATTTTTATATTCAAAATAAGCCTACACATGTTTCTGCAAATTCAACCAATTTTCCAGAATCAAATCATTAAACAAAGTGCATGGTTGAAAAGTACTTGTTCTGCTGAATCCATTGATATAAAATTTTCAAATTTTGGACGTGTGGATCAAAAGTTATGGATTTTTCAAATTTGCAAATCTAATAGAACACATTTCTGTTTTTAATCCTGAGTCTGGCCACGTGGCGTGATTCTATTTGCAGGTACCGCTTCGTGCGGATCGGGCTCTCTGGACCGTAGGATCTAACTTAAAACGCGTGGCTCAGATGGGTGCGTACCCCTTTGGTTAAGATCTAATCACAGCCAGACGCTTTGCATCTAACGGTTCACAGCAGCTCGACCCAAGATGCTCGCAGCAATGGCGCGTCTGACAGACGCAAGGGAGGTAACGGGGGTGCTCACCGTTCTCGCAGGGGGTTGGCAAATCTCAACGTGTGGTCGTCTTGGTGAGGGGCGCTCAGATGCGACTGGGATTCCTCGCCGGAGTGCTTGTCTGCGTCGGGTTCCTCTGGTCGTCGACGGGGGCGAGGCTAGAGGTCATGCCGAGGCAAACGGAAGGGGGCATTAGATGCGTACGAGCATGGGGAGTACGGGAGTGTCAACAGGAGAGCTTGGGGCGGTCAGAGTTACCGGGAAAAGGTCGCCGGTGGGAGATATAGCAAATATAGCAAATAATTATTCCTATTTGAGCTCCTCCAGCACTGGTGGGAGAGAGCCAAGTAAAAAGGGGGAGAGGTCAAGATCCCGAACAAGCAACATGGTTTGAAAGTTTAAGAGCAACAATGAGGTAAAGATCCACTAGGCTTGGTTAAAGGGAATATGTCCTAGAGGCAAATAATAAAAAGTTTATTATTGTCGTATCACAATAAGTTTGTAATAGTATCATATTATGCTATAACTGTATCAAGAGGAAAGATTGATACATGTGTGATATGAAACATAAGTCCCTAGTAGCCTCTATTCATACTAGTTCCTTGGGCATTAGATGATCAAGGTTTCCTGCTCATGGGTGATAGTGCACCTGACAACAAAGTCATATCGTTGGTGAATGATGTGATGGACATTTCCTCAAAGATTGTGACACGATCAAGTCATGAGGTTCATTGTTGCAATAGTCAGAAACATAGTCTCTGTAGCATCCCAATGGTCTAACATTGGAATGCTACATAAGAAATACCGATCAACACTACCTGATGCTTGTTATTTATTGCATCATCACCATATCATGCTCATGTCACCATGCCACCTCGCATTTGTGCATCATATAAAACTCCTCAATTGGGTTATTATCCCATATGCATTATATATTGTATCACTTGTATTTGGCTCTTTATATATTGTATTTGCTTCTTGATAAATTGCTTCATGCCCAAGTTGAGTTGTGGGCATATCTTTTCTTGAATCCATCACGTTTCTTGTCATCACCTTATAATCCCCCCATCCAAACTATATATGACTACTTGCATTTCTTTTGGCATTTGTCTAACTCATATGTAATAATATGGGTCCACTTCTATATTCACATGCATGGACCATGGAAGATTACCACCATCCTTCCATTCTTGTTTCTCCTTTGGGTTATGGGGCTATTTGATTTGGAAGCTCTCAAGAGGAATCAATTCAAATAGATCTTCATGAACCATCTACCTACCTTCCTTCATGATCCCTCTTTGGTTTTATTTGTGTTGTTACCTTTGTGAGGTTTCTCTCATATCTTTTGGGTTTATTCAAATCCATTCAAAACAAATTCCTACAACAAAAACATATCTACTCTAATTATCCTATCTATCTATTCTCTCCAGCCTTCCTTTCTTTGCTCTATTTGTTTATTTGGGCTGTAATATAAAAACTTGCTTAGAAATTTGAAATCAAACCAAAGAAAGAAGAAACATGATTAATAATAATAATAATAAAAAAAAAATTAAGAGCCGACCTGGCAACAACCCAATCTTCTGGCTGTACTGTTTCGCCAACAGAACACGACGCCGTCCCTGTTCCTCTTCCTCGTTGCCCTCTCCCTCTCTGCTTTGCTAACGGGACGGGGCAGGTGGGCGTCACCCCGTCATCCGCATCACCATCCACCACCGCTCCCTCATTTATCCCCAAGCCGAGGAGCCCCTGAACCCTAGTTCCCCCTCTTCCCTCCGCCGCCGCACTCTCCTTCTTTTCCCTCTCTATTATTCCCTACCAATCTGCAAGGAGCAGAGCCTCTCCCCATCACCCTCGAGTTCTAGAGCCCATGCCGCCGGCGGGAATGGAACTGCACCACCGTCCTTGCCATCCTCGCCACAGTACCGAGTCAGGAGACGCTAGGGATCGACGGCGTCGTCAAGTTCTTCTTCCTGGAACCTGCGTCCGTGCGCGCGGTCGACTGTTTCTTCTCCAAACTGACAGCCCCATCCTCTGCGACTCGTTCGTGCTCTTCATCAGGACCTCGGTGAGCAGACCCACCTTCCTCTCTGCATCTTCCTCTACCTCTCTCGCTGCAGCAGCAGTCCATCACATTACATAAAAGACCGCATCGGCTGCAGCAGCCGCGCAACAGTTACCGCCGATGACCTCCGTTTTCTGTCCATTTTCTGGCACCCTTGGTCCGCCTCCGGCGTACTCGTATTCACGTCTTCTCTTAACAGTAGATCCTTCTATCCAACGCAGCAAACCTCGTCCAAATTGGCGACCTACATCCTTCGGAATCAACCGGCAAAGTTCGAGAAAAAATTCTGCAATCTCTGAAGTTTTTTTCAACAGTTTGAACCATCCTGAATCCTCTCTGTTCACGACACGTTTCCAAGTGATACACCCCATATCCGGAGAAGGTTCCTTGACGAAGATTGAAGCACTTGTTTCCCTCTACATCTTTTGTTTTTGCGGCGTAGCTAAATACCGCCTCGTTTGCTCACCATCTTCCTCTAAAAATCACTCCAGCTGGCCTCGTTCGCGATCCCAGTGCAGTCTCGTCAGTTGTTTCTGCTTACCACCATCCAACACTTTTTGTATTAAGGCCCCCATCTTCCTGCTACTCAACACGCATCCCAGAACAGTATGGCCTTTTTATACAAAAGTACCTCCACTTCTGCTGAGCTCAACCCGTGGGCCTCCCCTGCCACTTGTCACCGCCTGTTGCTCCGCGCGCGTGTGGACCCGCCTGGCGCCTGGCCCCACTCATCTGTCCCTTTGGGTAGGTTGTCCCTGTGTAACAAAAACTTGGCCCTTTTCCAAATCTAAAATCAAATCAATCCTCAATCTGTTTAAATACAAATCCATATATAGATTTCAAATAGTGTTGAATTTGCAGAAACATTCAAAGGCAAATATGAATGTTTTTCAAATGTGAATTCAACCATGTTTTCAAGTTTGACCAGGGTTGACTGTATCTAGTCAAACCATTGATATTTGACCCTATTTGACTTTTCAATATAATTTGACTATAAAATTGTTTTAAATTCATATTTCCCAATAATACAAATAATATATGTTTCTGAATCAGAAAAACATGAGAAATCTGTTTATGCTATTTATAATACTATTTGAACAATTTAAAATTTCGAAATAATTTAATTGCTAATAAATGTCATTTCTTAATAATTGCATAACTTTAATTCTGTAACTCCGAATTCGACAAATAATATGTCCAAATCGATCAGCGCGATAAGACCTCTCCAACCACGATATCCATGTTATCATTTGGATCATGCATTAAGAGCAGTTTTATAATCAGTATTGTTTATGCAAGGAAAACATGATAAATAAAATTGGGAACTAATTGTTTCTTATTAATAATGCCTCACAAATGCTATATCATCAATGAGCGATGCTCCTAATACCTTTTCAACATAGTTTGCATCATTAACTTGCCATATCATGCATCATATCATGATCATGCCGATTCTTTTGCATTAGTTGTAATTGTTGCATCGCTTGTTCCTTTTAGTGTTTGCTTCTTCTCGGATAGGACGATGAGATGTTGTGAGCTTCGACAAGTTCTTCGGTTATGAAATTTCGGCAATGTTTTCAGGCGAGCATTCTCCCCCTTTCTACCTATCTTACTTTTATAGTCTTTATTTCCTCCTGTTGATCTATTGCTATCTGTGATGCGATGCTCTAGTTTTCGTACCCGTGATATCCCTTGCAGACATTAAATTGCCTTGGACACATCCTATTACCTGTTGTTTGGTAGATATTGGACTTGCGTGTCGTAGTCGCTTGCTCAAGTGTTGTTGCGTGTCGTCAAGCACCACAGTTGTTGGAAGACTGCCTTATGCTTTATGTTGGAGATGATTATAACTTTAATTACAGTTTAATAACTAAAATTGAAGTAGGTAAACAATGCAGAGACACAGGTAGGCAATAGGTGTTATTTGGTTTTTAACCGTCCACTTGTGTACCGTAGGACCCCGAGTACTTGATATCTGTTCTTTGAATATTCGCACTATCCACATGTGGGCCCATGAATCCCCTTAGCATGAGCTAGAGTCATATCTTATTTCTTGGGGCCACAAAGTAGTTTGGGGCTTTATTACTATCCTGTACTTATGCCATGCTTTACTGCTTATTTATGATTGCGCGTGGAGCGCTCAGATGTTTTGGAACCCCGTACACGTGCTGTATCGACAAGCCCACCACATTTTGGGTTCCCAAATCGTACATAAAACCGTCACAAACTGGGTCCGTCTCGAGCCGTCAACTTCAGAAGTGGTAGCTTGGTGGGGTGGCCCCCTGAAATATTATATGAATCTTGCGATTTCTTTGTCGTGATGCCTCGTTGGGTTTTATTTGGTTTTTCCGAGGTTGATCGTGCGCGTGTTGCTATTTGTGCCCCCTGCAGGGTAAAACTTTCTGAAAGCCGTGTCCGCGGTTATGGACGACTTGGAGCACAGTATCTCGATCATAGACAACTATGACTAAAGTAGTGCTATAAATTTGACTTTATAATGACTAGTAATTAGCTTTACTATAATGGAATGGCTAAATAAAAGTGCCAACAATTGCTTGTTTGGGTTGTCACCTGTTACCACTGTATCTGACTAGTAAGTATTGCAACTACAACGGAATGGCTAAATAAAAGTACCAAAAACTGCTGGGTTTTGGGATGCCTCACCTATATGTATCTGACTAGTAAGTACTACAACTACAATGGAATGGTCAACTAAAAGTGCCCACTGCTTATTATATCAGGATGACTATCGATACCTGACTAGTAATTGCTGCAACGATAACTAAATAAATAAAACTGCCAACTGTGTGAGTTCCTCGGTTGACTTCCTCGTTTGGTCTCGAGGGGGAAATACCAGGATGGGTATGTTTGGTGATAGTTTCAGGTTGGATCTGAATAGGTATTTCTTATCCCTATCTGATAGGCGCCAGCTGTATTGAGTCTCTATAGGTTGTTTAGTACATGCTGCGCTGCCGCTTCAGTCCACCATACCTATGTAGGCGAGGACCGCCGAATTCTAGTCTCGCCGTAATCTTGGCCTCGATCTTGACCGCCTTCTCTTTTCCTTTGCCCTTTGTCGGCACCCCCTTTATTTAAGCAGGTTTTGAGATCGACATCGTTAGCAGGGTTACCCTTCCGGCTTGGTCTGGGCAGGGTTATGGACGCCATTGGTTATTCTACAGGGCTCTTAGCTCAATTTGCATCTTGTCCGTACTCGGACGCTGTATCGTTTTGAAGGTGATTTGGATCTTTGTATTGTATATCTGTATTCTTGACTCTTTGAGTCGCTGTTGTATATATCTGTTCTGTGGGTTCCATCGTGGACTATTGTGTAATGATATTACTTCGTTTTCCACCCGCACGAAAGTGCCTGGTGGGCACCTTTGAATCGTTTCTATGCGGGTTTGGCGGGGATCGCTGAAACTTGCATAGGGTCGATTCTGAGGGTGTTACAGTCTCCTTCTCCTTATACCATGAGTTCATATTAAGTATTGTCTCCCGAGGATGTACAAATCCCACTTTTGATCCATGTGCCTCAACACATACTTTTAGAATACTCAATGCCACCTTTATAACCACCCAATTATGAAGTGGTGTTTGATGTCATCAAAGCATCCATCCAGCGCTGGTGATTAATATGATCTCATGGTCAAGGGATTTAGGTTACTATGTATTTGAAAGCTTATAGCAAGTGAACTATTTAAATGACTTGATCTTATGCTACACTTAACTATAGGAGTGTGTCCATCACATCATTCTCCTAATGATATGACCTTGTTATCAATAACATCCAATGTTCATGATGACGAAACCATGATCATCAATTAATCAACAAGCTAGTTTAACAAGAGGCTTTACTAGAGACTCTTTTATGTTTACAAATCACACAAGTATTAAAGTTTCCGATTAATACAATTATAGCATGGGATGTAAACATTTATCATAAAAATATATAAAGTTATGATAATAACCACTTTATTATTTCCTCTTGGGCATATATCCAACACCATGCTCCTAGGGATCCCTCTCCCTTGGCTGGCGGCTAGGGTTAGGGTTTAGGGCACCCTACGTCTTCCCCACCTCCCTTGGCCGCCACCCCTTGCTCCCTGGCCGCCTTGGGGTTTCCTTGGTGGAGGTTAAGGGTGCCTCCCTTCCCCTATATAAATGCCCCCCTTGGAGAAGGAAAGACACACAACAGAATCCCATGCATTGGGAACTCTCCTTCTCCTCTATGTGCCTACAATCTCTCTCTATCTAGTTGTCTCCATGCGTTGACACGGTCCAGGACTGTTCGCACAAGAGACAACACACCTGCAGCATGCCGTTGCACTGCGGGGATTCCAAGCTGGAGATCTACTTCCGCACTCCCTGCGGGATCAGGGAGACGGAGGTATCATCATACACCGTATGTGTACAAAGCCACGAGATTTCACACTTAGGGCACTTTGGATGTCGTGAGCCGGACCGCTGCATGCTGATGGAACAAGGGGTAAGTTGCGAGGAACTTCGCGACCTTGAGATTGGCTACGAGCACAACTACTTCAACTACGTTCCCCTTGGAATGTTAACCGCTTTCGGACTATAAGGGTATGTATCCGTAACTTCTCATCCGTTACTACATTACTAATAGATAGATCCTGGCATTAGGGTGATCCGACGTAGAATTTTTTTTTGTTTTCTTCACCGGAACCCCAACAGTGGTATCAAAGTCGATCTATGCAGCGTGATGCTGTAAAGCCAGTACACACATGAGTTGTGTGGGAATTGATCCTATAGTTGTTACCCTCCCACACGTAATTGTTTATGTCGTAGTATTGTTTGATGAAGCGACCGAGACCAACCTTATGCGTACTCTTATGTGAGACTGGTTCCACACTAAACATACGGCTTGTTCCGTATAAGTGGATAGAGGGTGTATGTCTCTCTTTCAATAGTTGATATAGTATTTACAACGGAGGGTCCCGAAAGGGGTGTAGTAGAGACGACTGTATGGATCCATGTTGTGGTTGTAAAGTTCGTAAATTAGAAATGGTTCTATTGCGAAAGCCCTAACAACCAAGAAACAGGGTGTACTCTGCAAGACTTATGGCTGATTGGGCTCTTTGCATAAAGCTATCTTTGTTTGTAAAAGAAGAGGGAGTAGAAGCTCGTCTATTGAGAACATTTTAAAAGGGAGAAGAGAGCGGCATATACAAAGTATTCGTCATCATCTCTTTGATATCCACCAAATCATCATCATCACCTATCAACTAGGATCACCCCTCATACCCATGAGGAAGCATCCTTAAGCACACATTGATCTGCCAAGTTTTACGATTAGGTTATAGTTCTCTATGATCTTAGAATCTAGTCACCAAACGTTCACCAAACCTTGCAGGGGTGTACAACTTTTCCCACACATACCAACCTTCTCTTAATGCCACAATGATTAGCCCTCTTCCTTGGAAGGGCTATAGAGGTTAGTTGGACACGACCTTTACCACAATCTAGTATGTTCTCCTATCATACTATATTCTTTGCATCTGATACATTGTTCGGATGAACCAACACTTACAACTAAGCATGGCTAAGAAGGACACACATATAAGCTCTAGCAGCGCACACAAGCCAATCCTAGTTATGCTAGGAGTGTATCAAGTAATATAAGCTCAAAGGGAGTAATGCAATAGATAGGATACTCTATCTATCAATAAAAGACCATATTAGAATCGTATGCATCATTGCAAGAATTGAAATACTTTGAAAACATGGGATTATATCATGGTGGGGCTATGCTTGCCTTTGCCCGTTGATAACGAATAAGCAAATCTTCAGACACCATGTACTTGACTTGATTACAGTTGTTCAAGTATTGATCTTCGATCTTCGGCGGTGTTATCTCGATATCGTATTCTATCGAGAAGAACCAAAACACCGGAAAGAAAGGGAAACAATCAACACATGGCATGATGATATGATAAGTTAAGTAGTATTGAAATGTAAGCCCTAAGGCATGCTTGTCCATTTTAAACTGTGGGATCCAAACCCTAATTCGGAGAAACCCCGCATGCATATGAGAGGGCTCATTTTGTTCCTCTAATTAAACTTGTCATTGAAGTTTCTTCACAATGCGTGACTTTGATGCTAACAGATATATCTCATTTTTTCTGAACAATTTCGATATATATTATTCATATTTTTCTGATTTAAATGAATTAATTATGATATTTCTCAATTTAAATCCATTTTGAAACAAATAAACAATTTTGGAATATATTAAATATTTATCCACTTGGTCCCACATGTCAGGTTTTTATTCATTTTAGAAAATAATTTAGATAATTAATAAAATGCTGGTAGACTAGGCCCACATGTTATTTTTATTTCTAGAAATGATTTTCTTTAATCATTTAGAGGATTTATGACCTCATGCTGACATCAGCAATGGAGGTGCTCTCAGATCGAGATCGAATCCGTGGATTCGCTACGCGCGCGGGCTTGTGCTTGCGCTTGTTGGAAAGAGCGGAACATGGCGAACCTAGTGGTGGCGGCACCGCCCACTTTTGGTTACCGAAGCAACATGCACGACGGAGGCTGGCGGCGAGGCTTGTAGGTGGTCATGGCGGCAATGGTACACATACACACATATATATATATGTGTGTGTATATATATATATATATATATATATATATATGACCCACAAGTATAAGGGGTGTATCGCAGTACTTTCGATAAACAGGAGTGTCGATCCCAACGAGGAGCGGAAGGTGTTGACTAGTAGTATGGAGTAGGAAATCTCTGTAAATACTTAGCAAATGGATTTTTAGTGGTTTTCTGATAAAGCAACAAAACAAAGTGCAAGTAATAAAGACAACGAACAAACGCAGCAAGTGGCCCAATCCTTCCTTAGCAAAGGACAAGCCGGTGGAAATACTTATAAAGACCAAACATTCTCGAGGACACATGGGAATTCTTTCAAGTGCTTTCGCTTCAAATAGGTGAGTACCTTTCTTTGGTGTTGTAAGTGTTGTGTGGGTGAACCTGTGCTAATGTACCGACCTTACTTGGACTAATACATACTTGTGATTAAACCCCCTGCAAGTATCTGCAATTATAGGAAAGTAATTAAGATATAAACCTAACCACAACCTTAAACTCTGAAATCCTACACTCCCTTGTGCAAAGGTGTCCTAACATGGGTTCAGGTTTCTGTCACTCCGGCAACCCCACAATTAGTAGCCAAATACACAACGCATTCCCCTAGGCCCATAAATGGTGAAATATCATGTAGTCGACGTTCACATGACACCACTAGAAGAATAGGACCACAACTTAAATACTAAACCATTGAATAATATCTCAACACAAATCCACCCCTGACAACATGACTTCTCCCATGTCCTCAAGAACTAAACTAACTACACACGAGACATCATATGGATCAAGATCAAAGATGATATGGTAATGGATATCAGTCTGAACATAAACAATAATCCAATGGTTCCACTCACAAGCATCAACTACAATAGTAATCAACACCGGGAAAGTTTCCCCTAAGAACTATGCAAGTATTCAACACGATTGTTACAGCGGGATGGAGTGGTGATGATGGTGCTGGTGGAGATGATGATGTGGATGATGATGATGATCCCGATGAAGTCTAGCTTGACGATGGTGTTGATGGCGACGATCTCCCCTCTCCGGGAAGGAATTTCCCTGGCAGAAATCTGTCTGCCGGAGAGCTCTTTCCCTCGGTGTTTTCCGCCCAGCAGAGGCGACGAAAATCTTTCTGTGGTGCCCCCCTGGTATTAGGGTTCTAAGTGGAAGTTATAGGCGAGAGGGTGGAGTCGGAGGCGGGCCAGGTGGGCCACACCTTCCCTAGGCGTGTCCCAGGGGGGCTACGCCTAGGGGGTGTGGGCCCCCTGTGGCCCAGCCACGCCTCCCCTTCTGGCTTCCTTCGTCTTCTGGGAAAATATAATTTTCCAATATTTTTCTGGTATTTTTCTGATCTTCGCGAAATTGCATCAAAACACCTCTTTTCCATCAGAATCCTGACTCAGGCAGTTCATCCTCCAAGAATCATCCAACATGCAAAATAGAGGAAAAGACATAAGTAACACCTCATAATAAGACATATATCAATGAATAGAGGAAAATTATGATATAGAATGGTGATGCAAATTGGACGTATCAACTCCCCCTAAGCTTAGACCTTTGCTTGTCCCCAAGCGAAAACTGAGCTCAGTAAACATGTTCACAGGTTTATGGAGTGAAGTGTCGATAAAAGAATACGGACAAGAATCATCACACTTATCATTACACAACTCATAGAAGAAAGCAACTCACCATTATATGACTTATCTTTCAACAAGTACATGAGTCACAATAGAGATGCATAAAGATAAATCATAATTGGAATTGGCAAACTTTGTCCTTGGTCAGATAACAGCTGGCAAATAGTTTCACAAAAAGCTTTTTGTAGAAGTCTTCAAAACAGGAGCACTCTTTGCTCAAAAAGGTTTTTCACAATGAAGGCTTTCAAAGTAATGCTCAATAGATAAGATTTTTGTGAAAACAAGGAAGATAACAAACATGATTGAATAAATCACCATATGAATGCTTGAAACACAACAACTCAAATACTTGCTGGAGATAGAGATGAAGTAGGTTTACTGACTCAACTTGGAAATAGGAGAAAGGTCCCTTCATAGAGGGAAGCATAGATTTCAAGTCATAAAGAGCTTCCAAAAGATTATGGCACTTACTAGCTTTGAGCCCTCATTGCCCCTATCGTAAGCATCTTGAGATGATTAAGGTTAAAGTGAACAAGGATGGAGTATATGCTTGACGAAATATAAGTTGGCAATCTCATGTCCCTTGAGTACGAGGGCCGCTCCTCATGCTACTCAACTTTAGTCACTGGTAAGTTCTTGTCATTGTAAGTATATGTGTA
Source organism: Avena insularis (assembly GCA_023614405.1). Classification (NCBI taxonomy): domain Eukaryota; kingdom Viridiplantae; phylum Streptophyta; class Magnoliopsida; order Poales; family Poaceae; genus Avena; species Avena insularis. Next base: position 374,773,921 of record CM042697.1, read on the forward strand.
TCATAAAGAACCACCAATGGGGTACCCCTTGCACATGATACAAGACTACCCCATAATCAAAATGACAAGGCAAGCAGACAGTGAGCATCTCAGCAATCTTTTTATTTACTATTTGCATATATTTTTATTGAGGATGCTTCATAGATTGCTCACTATGGTGATGCTGCAAGTTTCCACCATGATTAGGCATGGCTTAGGCTAGCGGCCTAGGCGTTTTTCTAACACACACATCACTCCATGGACTTACAAGCCCCCTCTTTATTTCACACCGTCGACATCCGCAAACAAAAGAGCATGGTATCAACTGTGTACAACGTACAGGAGCAATGTTGAAAGCGTTCCACGTGACAACATGGTTCTGCTAATTCCAACGTATAGATGCAAGCATATACAACTTCGATGACACAATGGTTCAAGTATATTAGGGGCAAGAAAATAAGGTGTGCCATCAAGTTCGTGAGAGCTTTACTAACTAGTTTTCACATAACAAAATACTTTTTAATTCGAAAGATAGATGATGTCACATCCCAAGATTTTCCAAATCTTGTAATGTGAAAAATAAATGATTAAAGTAAAACTTTGTTGATTTTCAGGGTGAGAAGAAACTTTTTGATTCCAATTGGGAACCTTCAAACCTATTTTGATCAAGATAAATCCTAAAGGGATTTAAAAAGATAAAACATTTAATAAAGGAAAATATTTTTTTTTTGGAAATACTATTTTGGATTTGTTTTCAAAAGAAAAGGATAGAAATAAAATAAGTATTATTATAAGCCAAATTAAAACTTGGCCAAGCCTTTGAAATAAAATATTTCTATTTGACAAAAATAGTAAAGGTTTATTTAAAATAAAATGATAAGGATTTAATATCCAAGTTTATTAAAAATAAAGGTTTTACTGTTTTAATTAAAACATCAAACCTATTTATTTATTTTAAACAAGTTTTCCAAGTGTTTTTTATTTTGAAATAAAACCTACTGATTTGGTTTTGTTATTATTTTAGATTTCAAAATGGAGTTTTGAATAATCAAAATCTATTTGATTTAATAACAAAGGTCTATTTATTTAATTAATAATGGACTCTAAATTAAAATTATTATTTTTGTTTTAGGACTTTGGTTTATGTTGTTAAACAGAACCAAATTCAATTGCAATGTTTGGTGAATGTTTGAATTGATTTGGATGCTTGATTGGTTGTTTGAATTTGAAAACAGAAAATAGAATCAGAAAAAGGAAAAACAATCAGAAAGAAAAAAATAGAATCTGGACACAGCCCAGCCGGTCAGCCCAACAAGCCCAGTTGGCCCAGCTTCTCTTCTCCCCCGCAGAAAACGTTTCGCACTCACTTACTGACCCGCAGAGCGACTAACCAATGGACCCCACCCTCCCCCTCTCTCTCTCGCTGCCAGACGGCCCCACTGCCGCGTCATCATTTTCCTCACCCTGCGACCTGTTCTTCCCCAGACACCGCGGCCGTTTCCTGCCAGTAATGTCGCGGTTGAATTCGCTTCAATGTCGCGTTAATCCCTCGCCATGACCATGCTGTTTTAAACGCCTCCCTCTTACCTCCCATTCCCCTCAGACTCCACGCCCTGAACGCCACCAGGCTGCCCTGAATCAAAGCAACACCGCCACTGCTCCGACCACTGTCCCCAGCTAATTCCGGCGAACCACTGCCGCCTCTCACCCTCCCAACCACACGATATTACTCCCCAGCCTCTGGCGCATCTTCCTGTACCTCCCATTCACTCGCGCGCCCCAGAAACGTCGGCAAGCACCTCGACTGAGCACCGTCGCGTCTACTACTTCTCCAGCGATGTCCCCTGGTAAGCACAGACCGCCCCACGCCTTCTCGTTCATGCTCCCACACTCGCCACATCCTCCTGCATCTGACCATGCTCTTGTCTTGCCTTAGGGCGATCTGCAGCGTCGCCTTCGACCACGACCAGAGCCGCCCGACACTGTTCTCCACTCCGGCGAGCAATCCTGCTAGAACCAGAGCGCCCCTCGACCAACCGACCACGCCTCGAGCATCACCACGTCCCTGCGATCATGGTGAGCATCCCCACTTCATTCCTTGCTTCCTGTAGCTACCGTAGCGCCACCGCCTGACCGTCGCCGCCGTCTGCCGCCGCGCAGCGCCGCCAACTTTTGGTCAAACACGCGTGAGCCGTTAGATCCCCATCCTGTGGCATAGACAGAACGACTTAAGCGAACAGGTATGGGAGCATCTGAGCCGTGCGATTCGCATTAGATCCAACGATCCTCAGTGAGTGATCCTGACGAAACGGTACCAGCGAATAGGAAAGCGACACGTGGCACCAGACGATTTAAAACAGAATTTTTGAATCTGATTTAGATGCAGATTTGAAACCTTTGTAACTTTTGATCCACACGTCCAAAAATTACAAACTTGATATCAATAGAATCAGTAGAACAAGCCCTGGCCAACCATGAATTTGTTTAGTAAAAAGCCTCTGGTAAAATGTTTGTTTTTGCAGAAACATTTGTATGCTTGTTTAGGTTATAAAAATTATTCAAAAATGTTTTTAGGTTGAAATCTTGGCAAATTAGTTTGTGGTGAACTTACTGACCCTAGGAACCAACCCATGGATTTAAAAATGAATTTGGTGAAATTTAGGATGGATTAATTGATTTAGCCCATTTCTAGCCAAATAAAAATATTGATTTTGCTATGAAAATGATTTTGGAGTAAAAACCTTGGGAAAATGATTGAATCAAACCTACTGACCCTAAACACCAAGTTGTTAAAATTAGCAACTGATTTGGTGAAAGACATAAAGTTTTTGATTTGATAAAAACATTTTCCACCACATAAAATGATGAATGGATTTAAAAATGGTTTATAGACAAAACCCTTTTGCAAATGACTTTGCCACTTTGGAAAAATGACCACTTTGAACCTTACAAAGTTTAGAGCCTAATAGAAACCATCTTTGCAAATAAAACTATCTTTGCATGCTTGCATGCATGACCTAGTTCCTATTATTTTATGTGTGTTTTGTTTGTTTGATTTTGGTTGGAATGCTAGTTGATATTGTGTTTGCTTGATTGACTTGTAGTGAAGTTAGAAAAGTGTGAAACTAGCAAGATCAAGAAGTGAACCAACATTCCCTACCAAAAGAAAGGCAAGTTACACTATCATCTAAAAGTCCTACTATTTTCATTATACTTAGTGGATTTTGAAACATGCATGAAAAGAATTTTGTACTTATGCTATGCTAAATCCTAATAGGATACCCTATACATTCCTTAGTGAAAACAATGTAATTGTTACATGCTTAGCCATGCTATATTTTGAAAAGAGATACATGTTGAGATTTTATGAAGTTGAGAAAAGGACTTGTGTTTTATTTAATAAAACAAGGACTCAATGAACCACCTGGGTGGACAAGGATACTTTGAGTTTTGGAGAAGGTGGCAACAAAAGGAACCATGTCTATGGCAATCTCTTTGTGTTGTGCTCCAAAAGAAAACCACCCAGGAAACTTAGAGATTGAACATGTTTCTCCAATTGTGGCTTTCGTGTACAACCACATGCTACTTATGGCTCTGGCTTGGTCAACTACATTGGGAAGACCCATGCATTGTCTTCAGGTTACTGAAAATGAGGAACTTGGAATCCTACATGGGTACTGAAGACAAGCTAGCAATGGTGTATGGGAGGACCCTTTGGAAAGACTTCGTCACATTCTCAATCTGCCAGTATTCTATCTTGGTGAGTACTTATCTAGCGGCCACTGGTGGCAACAAGATGAGAGTGTGACATGTGGGTAAAGTGTACAACTTCTGCAGAAGATAATAAAAATCTAAGTACTTAGCCGTGTCCCCGGTTATGGACAATACTGAGCAACTAAAGCTTGAAGCTATGGGAAATCTCGACATTCCAATTTCTAAAAGAAAAACTTTTAAGTGACAACAAAAGACTTGATGCACTTGGGGGTACCAAGGAGCTCAAGAGATTTTGATAAAACTTGATGCACTTGGGGGTACCAAGGAGCTCAAGAGGTTTTTGACAAGGACTTGAACACTTGGGAATTTACCAAGGAGTTCAAGGGATTTTGATAAAGAGATTTGACAAAAGATCAAGACCATTTTGAAAAGATAGGATAAACTATTGCTTTCTGCAAATGAGCCTAAACCCTACTTAGCCAAAAATGCATGTAATGATAGGATCCACTTATATTCTACATAGTAGTGAAACTTGCCAATACAATTCAAATGTATTGACCCTTGTGGCTGTAACTTGTAATGTTGCAGGTTTGATTGATTTTAGTGAAGATTGAATGATTAGGATTACAAAGTCTACAACCAACATGTTTGCCTGTGGCACCTTGAAGATGAAGGACCCCATGCTTATAGATATTTCCGCTGCAATGTAATGTGATAGCCAAATGAGCTATGTAAGATGAAATAAAATTATGTTATTCCTGGTTATAAAGTTATATTATGACCTTTGTTTCCTGATATTACATCTTAACTGTGGATGCTAGCTATTGATCCAGGGACTAGCATTGTAAACACAGGGGATTCAACCTCATATTATTTAAAGGTTGGGACTCCCTTTACAGATGAAGCTTGAGAATTTGCTAGGAATAGAAATAATGCTAATAGGTAGATATGGTGGACACAAATGGAACGTGTTTTGGTTCAAAGGGATTGGAAACATGAGAAATATGCCTTCTCAAAACAGGTTTTTGGCTAGCAAGGCTGGGTAACAAGCAAAAGAGTTTAAAGAAACAAGCAAACCTACAAGTGATAAAGCCAAACATGTAATCTTCCTTGAAGACACAAAAGATCTTAAATAAATAATACTAAGCTTAAGAGCCAACAAGAAAGAAAATAAAAGATACAAAATACATGCAAGCTTTTTCTCTTTTCCTTTCAAACCTCAAAAAGTGTTGCTACTAACTAGAGCTTGGTTTGCCAAAACCAATTTATATTTACTTGATGCTACCAAAGTGATGCCAATACTGATCAACAAGATCAATCATATAATAGAGATTGCAAACTAAAATAAGAAGTGCAAAAAGTAAAAGATGAGACTTCTCATTCATATTCCATAAAGGCACTCACACCAAGGAATACATAGATAATCAACTAAAGGAGAGATACTTCCACATGCAAACCAACCTATAAGATAACTTCTCTACCAAATATACGAATCCACTAAAAAGGTAAAAGATAAAAGATAATGGTGTGATACCGCGGCACTCCCCCAAGCTTGGAACAAGCCAAGGGGATGCCAAACCTAATGACGAATTACTCCTTCGGTGGTGGTGGTGTTCTCTTGATAAGCTCTTCAATCGGCTCCCTTAAAACCTCAATCTCGAAGGTCAGAGTACGAATCAACTCTGAATTATGCTCAATGCGGTTCATGACCATGTCGGACCGAGAATCCTAGTCCTTGTTATTCTTTCCCCACTCTTCCTTCTCCTGGAAATTCCTTCCTTCACAAGGCAATACACAAACCTCAATGGCAACATTAGTGTAATAAAAAACAATAAACCTTTAGGTTCCAACTTCAACTGAAATCTATCAAAGCAAAAGCTACCGTAGCAACCCCTTTCCAAAAACCCAAAAGAATCTGGAAGGGAATCAATATAGGAGGCAAATGATGGCAGAAATCTGTCAAAACAGACCAGCAGGTAAAGATTGATTTTTTCGAAAACCTTATGTTGCTCAAATAAAAAAGTTTAAAACTAATGAAAGTTGGGAAACAACTTGGAGAACAAGCACAGAAAAATACAGCTCTATCCGAAGTACTGAGCTCCCTCATGAATTTTTCCAATGCAGCCCAAAAATCTGTCCCAGTACAGCCACTTTTCACAACTCCTCTACTTCTCAAAAGTAGTTGAAATTGACACAAAAACCAAAACAAAAAGGATAAGGAGCGGTTATTACTGTGGTAATAACTTCCAAGACTTGACAAAACTATTGGGTTATCTCCCAAGACGTACTTTTCTTTAATGCCTTTAAGTTAGGCTTGAAAATTTCAAAGATGCTCACATAGGTGATAAATATTTGAAGTGAAAGAGAGCATCAAGAAGCAAATAACCAACACATTTGTGTTTAACCCACTTCCTATGCATGGGAGTATCATGAGAAAATGAATTGTTGAAACAAAAAGCCACTAGCATAGGAAGACAAAACAAATGCAACTTCAAAGCTTTCAACTTAAAACGGGGAAACTTAACATTATTGAGATGCATAAAACCACGTTTCCCTCTCTCATAATAACTTTCGGTAACACTTTGAATAAAGTTGACAATATAACTGTCACTGGCAACAACTTTATCATCAGAATGAGCATACTTACAGTCATCAAAAAGAGGTCCAAGGTCATAAACTGGATCAATAGAAGCAAGTTGTTCCATCCTGAAATCTTTATTAGGCAAGCTATTTTCACAAGGAGCTTTAGCAAATTTGGAAAAGTTAAACTCATAAGAATCTCCGTCAAACTTAGTTAAAACTTTTTCCTTCTTACAATCTATAATAACTCCACAAGTGTTCAAGAAAGGTCTACCAAAAATGATAGGACAAGTTTTGCTAGCTGCTGAATTAAGCACTAGAAAATCAGCAGGATACTTAATCTTACCACAAAGAACCTCCACATCTCTTAAAATACCAATAGGGCAGATGGTTTCCTTATTAGCAAGGTGAATAACCACATCAATATCCTCAAGCTCACAAGGACCAATTTCATGCATAATTTACCTATAAATCTCATAAGGAATAACACTAGAACTAGCACCAATATCACATAAACCATAATAGCAATGATCACCAATTTTAATAGAAAGCACAAGAACACTAGATTTTCTAGCTTTACTAGGATGAGATACAATATTAGAAGCATCTTCGCAGAAGAAAATGTGCTCATCCTCTATATTTCTAGTAACAAGGTCTTCCACAATAGCTACCACAAGTTCATTATTCATTTTCTCATCAGGTTCCATAGTTTTCTTAGTACCTTTGTTATTCTCACTAATCATCATAGAATACTCCTTTACCTTAGCTGGGAAAGGTATTTTCTCAACATAAGATTCAGGCAAAATATGATTAGTAGTACAAACTTTGGTGCTTCTAACAGGAACATGACTAACAACATCTTTATAAGGTGCATGGTACTTATTCCACTTCTTTTTGGGAATTTATATGAAGAGGCAAAGGCCTTAAAATAGTTGGCAATGCTTTGAGAATCAAGACCATACTCATTACTAATATCACGGAAGTCATCAGTTCTCATAAAGGATTTAATGCATTCATAATCATAGTTTATACCTGACTTTCTTCCTTTGTCATTCTCCCAAGCTTCAGTGTTCTCTGGAATACGGTTTAGGAGATCCCATTTAGCTTCTTCCTTCATACGTGTGAATGATCTAGCACAAGAAGCATCTAGTAAATCTTTATCATGAAGAGAAAGCCTAGCATAAAAATTATTGATAATAAAATTGTTAGGGAGTTCATGAATAGGACATTTAAGCATTAGTAACTTCAATCTCCCCCAAGATTGAGCTATACTCTCTCCATCACGAGGCCAAAAGTTATGTATCAGATTTCTATCATTTTGAATCTTACTGGGAGGATAAAATTTAGAATAAAAGAGAGATGCAATTTCCTCCCATTCCATGGATTCCCCATTCTTCAGCAGCTTATACTATTCTTCATATCTCCCTTTCAAGGAGATGGAGAGTAACTTCTTCTTTACCTGTTCAGTTGTGATACCTGCACACTTAAACAACCCGCATAATTCATGGATAAAAACCAAATGATCACTAGGATGGACAGTTCCATCCCCTAACTAATAATTATCCATAACACAATCAACACTACTTGTAGGTATCTTAAAAGGATCTATCTCAACAGGTGGTGGTTCATCTACTACCCTAACAGTGGTAGTAGTTTTCCCAAACATAAAACCAAGTGGGTTATCCATATTGGAAACAAAGTAACAAATAGAAACAAAAATCAATACTCACAGTAGAAGTTCCCTTTACCAGTTCCACTCTTCAATAGCGCTTCACTCCTTAGCAATGGCGCCAGAAAATAGTCTTGATGACCCACAAGTATAGGGGGTGTATCGCAGTACTTTCAATAAATAGAAGTGTCGATCCCAACGAGGAGCAGAAGGTTGTGACTAGTGGTATGGAGCAGGAAATCTCTGTAAATACGTAGCAAATGGATTTTTAGTGGTTTTTCTGATAAAGCAACAAAACAAAGTGCAAGTAATAAAGACAACAAACAAACGCATCAAGTGGCCCAATCCTTTCTTAACAAAGGAGAAGCCAGTGGAAATACTTATAAGGACCAAACGTTCTCGAGGACACATGGGAATTTTGTCAAGTGCTTTCGCTTCAAATAGCTGAGTACCTTGTTTTGGTGTTGTAAGTGTTGTGTGGGTGAACCTGTGCTAATGTGACGACCTTACTTGGACTAATACATACTTGTGATTAAACCCCCTACAAGCATCCGCAACTATAGTAAAGTAATTAAGATATAAACCTAACCATAGCCTTAAACTCTGAGATCCTACACCCCTTGTGCAAAGGTCTCCTAACAGGGGTTCAGGTTTCTGTCACTCCGGCAACCACACAATTAGTATCCAAAGACACAATGCATTCCCCTGGGACCATAAATGGTGAAGTATCATGTAGTCGACATTCACATGACACCACTAGAAGAATAGCACCACAATTTAAATACTAAACCATTAAATAATATCTCAACACAAATTCAGTACCGACAACATGAATTCTCCCATGTCCTCAAGAACTAAACGAACTACTCACGAGACATCATATGGATCAAGATCAAAGATTATATGGTAATGGATAACAATCTGAACATAAACAATAATCCAATGGTTCCACTCACAAGGATCAACTACAATAGTAATTAACACTGGGAAAGTTTCCCCTAAGAATTATACAAGTATTCAACATGATTGTTACAACGGTATGGAGTGGTGATGATGGTGCTGGTGGAGATGATGGTGTGGATGATGATGATCTCTGGGAAGGAATTTCCCTGGCAGAAATCTATCTATCGGAGAGCTCTTTCTCTCTCGGTGTTTTCCGCCCCGCAGAGGTGGCGAAAATCTTTCTGTGGTCGCCCCCTGGTATTAGGGTTCCGAGAGGAAGTTATAGGCGAGAGGGCAGAGTCGAAGGCCGGCCAGGTGGGCCATACCTGCCCTAGGCGCGGTCCAGGGGGTGTGGGGCCCCTGTGACCTAGCTACGCCTCCCCTTCTGGCTTCCTTCGTCTTTTGGGAAAATATAATTTTCCAATATTTTTCTGGTATTTTTCTGATCTTCATGAAATTGCATCAAAACACCTCTTTTTTCCATCAGAATCCTTACTCCGGCAGTTCATCCTCCAAGAATCATCCAACATGCAAAAACAGAGGAAAAGACATAAGTAACACCTCATAATAAGACATATATCAATGAATAGGGGGACATTATGATATAGAATGGTGATGCAAATTGGATGTATCATGCCTCATATTGGTATACCTGGTCCAGCCCAGGGAAGGCCCACATGAAGACTTGTTGTCCAAGAAGATTTCGGGTGGCCCAATCCCATTACAAGTTCGACTCCTTGAAGGGCACGAATAGTTGTAGATAGAATTTCAAAGGGAGCAACCCTAACTTGTAACCGACTGGACCTACCCTCGGGATCTGGCCTATCTATATAAAGGCCAGGAGGTCACGGCGAGGAGGATCTCTCCGAACTCATACACACACCTCACACCAGATTGCATCTGCGCATCCCTGTAACCTTCGGTTCCGCTGTAATCAAGAACAGACAAGCAGGAGTAGGGTTTTCCCTCCGGGGGCCCGAACCTGGGTAAACCTCGTGTCCCCGTGTTGCTTGCCTGTTAACCGTCTCGCGACTTCTAGCATCCCCATCTTCTCCAAAACCCAAGTTCGTAACAATGGGCATTGACGAGTCGAACCCTCGTCAATTAACGCCGTATGTGGGAACCGGGGATGCTGATCATGCGGTCGTGATGGTTCAATCCAGAGCGATCTACGACTCCTAGGCGACAAAGAATCACCTTCTATTCGGCACTTTCGACTTCACTGCCCACACTCCGTCCACCCGCAAAGATGTTGAGTCCGTAGGAGACATATTCGAGATGCTGTTCGGGAGCTTCTGCTTCCATGTGGGGCAGACTGGTGATATGCCGGAAACATATCTATAATTTTTGATGCTCCATGCTTGTTTAGTATCTACTTTGCTTTGCTTTGTCCACACTTTGAGGTGTTTTTATATCTTTTCTAGAACTAACCTATTAACAAGTTGCCATGGTGCCAGTTGCCGGTTTCTTCTGTTTTTGGTTCCAGAAAGGTAGAAAATCAATATTCTCGGAATTGGATGGGACAAAAGCCAAAGTCAATATTTTACCGTGAGGGACACGAATCCAGAAGACGAGACAGAGATGCGAACCAGGGCGGCCAAACCCCCCTAGGCGCAGCCAGGGGTGGGCTCGTGCCTGGGCAGGGGGTGCCCCCCTGGTCGCCTCCTGACCTTGCCCCTTCGCCTATAAGAAGCCCCCGATGCAGAAACCCTAAGTACCCGATCAATATTCCACGAAACCTTCTCTAGCCGCCGCCACCGTCATCCCTAGATCAGGGGGGGGGATCTGAAGTTCTTCCCGGCACCCTGCCGGAGGGGAGATCATCTCAGAGGACTTCTGTTCGGTATGATGCGTGAGTAGTTACACCTTGGACTATGGGTCCATGTAGTAGGTAGATGGTTGTATCTCTTCCTTGTGCTTTCATGTATAGATCTTGTGAGCTCCGTTCATGATCAAGATCTAATCCATTTGTAATCATGCATGTTGTGTTTGCGGGGATCCGATGGATATTGAGATTATTATGTCAGTTTGGTTAATGGTTTTGTCTTTATGATTCTATCATGTCTATGTTGTTTGTGATCTTGCATGCTCTCCGTTGTTAGTAGCTATCTTGGCCGAGTAGTTGCTAGTGACTCCAAGGCGGGGTATTTATGCTCGATAGTGGGTTCATGCCTCTAGTTTCCAAGGGAAGTGACAGAAATCTCTTCGGTTGTAGATGTGTTGTTGCTACTAGGGATAAAACAACGGTCTCTTTTTCATGGAACAAGTGGATTGCTTACCTTACACACTTTGTTTAAAGCAGTTGTCTGTTGCTTGCAACTTAATACTAGAGGGGGTTCGGATGATAACCTGAAGGTGGACTTCTAGTCATAGATGCAGTTGGATGGTGGTCTATGTATCTTGTTGTATTGCCCAATCAAATCTCATAGGATCTTTCTGACTAGTATTGCATTGTTATGCCTTGCTCAGTTCCTGTCAATTGCCCTGCTATAATTTCTTCACCCTTCATGCCATGTTGTTTATCTAAGGAGAGCACCTCTAGTGAACTATGGACCCCGGTCCAAGCTTTACCATTGATACATCTTCCACTGTTACTTGTTTACTTGCTGCAAACCATTACCTTCCACACCATATGTTTAATCCTTTGTTATAGCAAACCGGTGAGCTTGATAACCTCACTGTTCGTTGGTACAAAGTCTTGAGTTTGTGTTGTGCAGATCTCCGCGTTGCTTGCAACTCCTGTGTGATGTTTCCTTCCTCCTTCTGGTTTGATAACCTCGGTCTCTACAAAGGGAAGACTTGTTGTTGTGCTCATCACACCTTGCTCTTGGGGTTTCCAACGAAGTGCTCCACGTCAAGCACCAACAAATTTTCTGGCGCCGTTGCCCGGGAGGCCAAGGACGTCTTCACAAGGGGAGTCCTTCACTTCCTTTCTCTTTACTTTGTTTTTAGTTTGCTTTGTTTCCTTTGCTTGGGTTTGTTTGCCTCTTTTAAAAAAAAACCCAAAAAATAGTCTAGTTTGGTTTGCTTGCTTTATTCAAAAACACAAAATAATTAGTTCCTGCTCTAGCTCACCATGTTGTTCCCCAAGTTTTCCCTGAAGGATCTTGCAATAGGTAGTGGCTCCATAATTGGGAAAGAGAATATTGAAGAATTCTTTAATCATGTTAGCAAGCATGAGGATATTGAGGATAGATCTATAGCAGAACTTGCTCCTAATATGATATTGCTGCAGCTTCTTTAGTTCATATGTTGGAGGCTAGGTTTGTTATCACTAACCCCTTCATACAATTCTTGTTCCTAAATCTAAAAGAAGAAGAGAATGCTGAAAAGAGAGAATTCATCCTTGAAACTTTATTAAAAGAATTCCATGATGTTTCTAGGGAAGCCAAAAAGGTCTTTGAGCATTTCAATATGCTAGGCTCAAGTGTAGATGTTGTGGGCATTTCTTATAAAACTAAGCCTAGAGAAGAATTTAAGATACCCATACCCTTTAAGCTTGTTGGAATGCATGAAGCCTTTGAAAAGAATTTTGATTGGATTGCTCCTGAAAATCTTTTTGATGAAAGTAGTAGACCAAAGAGAGATGAGAAGGGATCCTAGAAAACCCATTTGGCTGAGATACCTTTCATAGTTGAAGATTTTGAAAGTATTGATGTTAATGCTTCCTCATTTGAAAATACTTGATTCTTCTTGCTTCTTGTGCCTAACTTAAAGGCGTTAAAGAAAAGTACTTGTTGGGAGATAACCCAAGAGTTTCCTTGAGTCTTGGAAGTTACTACTTCATTAATGACCTCTCCTTATCCTTTTTGTTTGCTTTTTGTGCCAAGAATGACCTCTAATGAGAGGGAAGTAACATTTGGGGAGTTGCTGTCCCAAAACAGATTTCTGTCCTCCACCATAAAAATTCGCATGGAGTGTATGTAACTCGGATTGATCTCAAAATTTACGAATAAATCCCCAAGTATGTTAGCTAACTAGTTCAACACTTTTGATTTGAGTAACAGAAGATTTTATAAAAAATCTGTTTCTACCTGCTGGTCTGTTTTGACAGATTTCTGCCATTATTTGCATTTGCTTCTTATTGATACCTTTTTGAGTTCTCTTTTGGAGAATTGTGCTTTTGAAGGAGTTGCTATAGTATCTTGTGTTTTTAGTGAAAAATCTCGATGTTCGAAAGCTTCTCCTAAGGTCTAATATCTTTTGAATAAACTAATGTTGCTAATGAAGATTGTGTAAAGTTTTGTATGAAGGAAAAATTTCAGGTGTAGAGAGAGAATGATGTAATGAGATGAAGAATGGACAAAATCTCAAGCTTGGGGATGCCACAGTGGTGTCACCCCAAGAAATATCCAAGAGGTACAAGTATCAAAGCTTGGGGATGCCCAAGGCATCCCCTTCTTCATCAATAAAAAGCTCACGTCTGTCTAGACACTTCAATTTTATTGTTTCATGCACTGTTGTGTTGTTCTCGAAGCGTCTTAGTTTTCGTTTGCTTTGCTTAGGTTGTTTAGTTTGCTTGAATAAAGTAGTTTGGACCCCCATTCTCGCTGTGTTGTTTTGCAAATAAGTTGCTTGGTGTTGGAAAGGAGTAGGAAGTTTCTGCTTGAAAGTGCAAGAGGAGCTTGCATTGACTGTGACTTGGACTTTAGCATGACATGATAGGTGTTGTTTTGAACTTATGCTTAGTGATTATTGCTGTAGCATGTATTGTTCCAAACAATTGGGATTGCTTAGTGTGCCTTGAAGAAACTATGCGTTGTTTTAGCATGCAAAAGCATAGTATTGTGGTATTCTCCTTTGATGCTTTGTTTGGGTTGACTTGGCACATGCTCACACCATGTTATGACTATGACAAGTGACCATAGCCTCTATGATCATCTATTCTTTGACTTGTAGTACCACTTTATGCTTTGATTAGTAATGCTTTGTTGCTCTGCATGATTATGGCCATTATGCTCTCTTAGTTGGTTGCTCCCAGTCTTTTGCTAGCCTCCACTTGTATGAGTAAGCTCTACTCATGCTTCCAACTCCCAAGAAACCAAGTTATTACAAAGTGTCCACTATAAACTCCTATGCATGGTCACCATTCCAAGTATATTGTTGTTTTCAGCTATCTTCCAATTAAAACTATTTTGTTATGTGAACCATTGTGTCGTCTATATTAAAGCCCTCACAAACTTGATGTCATACTTTATATTATTTGCCCCTAATAAACTTGAACCATTGTGTCGTCTATGTTGTATATGCTTGCACTTATACGTTGGAATTAGCAGAACCATGCTGTCATGGGGAACATTTTCAACATTGAACTTGTACTTTGTACTTAGTTGATATCATGCTCTTTTGTCTATGGATGTCACCGGTGTGAAATAAAGAGGGAGATTGTAAGTCCATGGAGTATGTATTTTGTGTTAGATAAATGCCTGGGCCGCTAGCCTAAGCCATGCCTAATCATGGTGGAAACTTGCAGCATCACCATAGTGAGCTATCTATGAAGTATCCTCAATAAAAAGCTATGCATATAGTAAATAAAAAGATTGCTGAGATGCTCATTGTCTGCTTGCCTTGTCATTTTGGTTATGAGATAGCTCCTGTACCATATGGAAGGGGTATCCCATTGGCGGTTCTCTATGATATGCAAGTACTTACAATGATAAGAACTTACAGGTGACTGAAGTTGAGTAGCATGAGGTGTGGCCCTCGTATTCAAGGGACTTGAGATTGCCAACTTATACTTTGTCAAGCATATACTCCATATTTTGTTCACTTTAATCTTAATCACTTCAAGATGCTTATGATAGGGGCAATGAGGGCTGAAAGCTAACGAGTACATTAATTTTTGGAAGCTCTTTTTGAAACTTGAAATCCTTGCTTCCCTTTATGAAAGCCCTTTCTTCCACCATTATTGAGTCTCCACCTTCTACCTTTATGCACCATTAAGAGAGCATAGTTGCCATTCTGTGTGTAGTGTCCCAAAACTTATTGATTGATGCATATTGTGATATTACTTGTTCTTGTACTATTTGTTTCTAGTCACCCTTGTGAACTTTTGCGGTGACCCAGCATACCACTGCATGATGTAGTATAGTATAGTCGTTGACATAACACCAATGAAACACCGTTCACTAGTATTACATCCCTCAGAATGGCACAACAGAAACACAGCGGGTCCAATACATGGCTAAAGGTTACAACTCACTCTTTATACAAGATCCAGAGAACACTCTAGGTTAAAGAGAGAGAAAGAACTTCTTACGGAGAAGAATCAAAGATAAACAACGCAAGAACTATTATACTACTAAAACTAGTAATTTAATTAAGGGATTGGCATTGCTGCTATTGCAATACACTACAGAATTGGGTTCTTTGGCTAGAGATTATATTCCTATCTAATCGGTCACTTCATCTTCATTTGAGTTGATGTATATGTTGACTTCCTTGAATTCATTGAAGAGATTTATCTTTGGATGATGGGTCCTGGAGCATAACTTGATGTAGATGTTGTCTATTCCGGCTTCAGAATCTAGCAAGGGTTAAGAAGATACTTTAAGTACGAGCGTAATCGCCAAATTCACTAGAAAAGGAGTGTTTGATGCACTATAACTACAGCCATAGACCATAGGTCGTAGGCAATGCAAGTTTTCATAAACATTTCTTCAAAGGTTGCTTTTATACTGAAAAGCTATGTCCGTCAGCCTTCACGGGTTTACCAAAAATTTCATGGAGTTCCTTTCCCGCCGCGTTCGCAACTCCTTCCCGGAACAGGGAGTAACAAGTTATAGTTCTTACACTCTGCAGAGGTGCGTTACTTTTCCCATGAGAGATTAACTCCTTGTTGCACAATCGGGCAGCTTACCCGTCCACAATCCCATGTTGTGGGGCCCGATAGATGATCCAAGCCAATCACTACCCTCTCCGCGACCTCATATGTCTGCACGATCCTTCGGGCTAGCTCACCTTTGCTAAGCCCCCTTTTGGGTAGGCTAAAACCCTGATGAGTTCCCGAAGACTCTATGACCTGGTGTTGCCCCGGCAAGTTCCATATTAAATGGTACATCCACTAAACACCATCCATAGATAATCTAGACACCAAAAGTGTGGGGCGTAAGGGTGCCCACCCATATGTTGGATCCACACAAGGAATCACAACGTCACGTTAAGGTCGTCTTGCATCCATACAAGAGGAAAATGATACAACTGACTTCTCCGTCCCATTCCAAATCTCATGGTTAACGCATAATATACGACGCAAGAATCACTGGCGACATTGGTTGTTAAGTCCTAGATATTATGTTCCTTTACTACCTAAACTTTTATAGTAGGTAATAACCTATAATCACATTATTATGAAAATAGTGTTTTTGGACCTTTTTCAAATGCAGGTGATGTCCACATTGGATTTATAAAATACTTTACAGGAAATAACCAAAGGACATGAGCAAGTGTGAACTTGCCTTTTGTGATTGCAAGATTATGCACTCATGGTCTTCAAGGTATATATGATCCAAAATCTGAAATCAACATCATTGGTACGGTAAGGACTAATGTTTAAAGAAGCAATATGCTTTTATGTATATGTAATGTGATGCACGTTATAAACGTGAATCCCGGGGTTAACGTTGTTCTAGGGTTTGGATTCCGGAAATGGTTACTTTAGAATGTGTTGTTCTTTTAGATGAGTTTTATACTCGTGCTTATTATTAAGGCTTGTGAGTGTGTGTGAAACATCACATATTTATGCAGCAATAAAGTATATATCTGTTAAATGCTATTCAAAACAGTTTATCTCCAAACTTTACTTTATAAGTAGAGTCACTTATAAATAGCTTAAGTGTTATTGCTCCTAGGTATACGAGTGAAGTATGAAGTAATGTGATCTTGATTATTTGTCATATATTGTCTGAAGTGGCAAAACGAATAACTTTTGAAGAAACGATTTCTTTCCTAAGATTTAAACAATATTTGTGGTTAGTTAGTGGTGGTCGATGTTATTTGTATTTGCTTGAATAGTTTTGGCTTGAGATGCTTTATCACTTAATTATTTCAGACCAAAGTTAACTATAAAACATATAATAATGCTTATAGTGTTATATTTAGATTCTTGTAGACTAAAGTTAACTTTAAAACAAGGGTAGTTTGAAATTATAATGCTTATGATATTTGTATCTTGTGTACCTGGTAATGTTTCCTTAAGGTTACTTAATAATGGTTATACTTTTACTTGGTGTAGTGGTTTATTGAGTTTATAATGGAATAGTATCATTTATTTATTTTTATAGATGAGGGGTTATAGTTTATAAACCAAGATATAATATTACTTAACTACTTATGGACTTACAATAGTGTTATGGTTGTTTTTGTAATCTGGTGGTTAAAGTAGATAGAAAGGATCTAATTTATTCACAATTTATTCTTTAAGGTTTTTATCCTGAATTGGAATCCTTTGAGAATATAATTTTCACTTAAGGTTTTTATAATGTTTTAAACCATTATGGCTTCATATTATTAATATTTAAGACTATTACTATTTATTAGACTTAATTGACTCATTTTAGGAATATTAACAAATTTTATTTATCCTTATATGAATTATTAATTAAGTAAATAAGTTTAAATTTGAGTTATTAAAATATTTGAATTTTTAATTAACTCAAATGTGGAATATTATATTTTTAACATGTATATATTCTTTTTGCGATCATTTTGGTATATTATATTTATTTTTATGATTTATAAATATTAAGATATGACTTTTATAATATTTAACACTTTAAAAATACTTAATAAATAATAATATTTAAGTAAGTGAAATAATAATGCATGATTATAGTTTTAAATTATAGTTTTTATTTTTCTAAGCCTTTTGGTATTTTATTCATATTTCTAATATTTACCATTATTGGAATATGAATTATCTAAGTTTGATTTCTTTTAAAATTCTTATTAAACCATAATTGTTTAAATAATCATCAAAATAATATTTGATAATTATTTTAAGTTATAGATTTTATTTTTCTATAAATTTTCATATATTATACACATTTTTCTGAATTATAAATCAAAAGTTATTGATTAAACAAGATTTAATCATTTATTTAATTTATGGAATCTTAATAATTGGATTTATAACATTTTATTTATTTCTTAAACAGGAATTAACTTTTTACACCGTACTAACACCTATCCCAAGTCACTGACGAGTGGGCCTATGTCCACCTCAGCTCTTTAGGTTAGAAAATGTATTTGTTACCGACTAGTTTGCTACCCCAGTGAATGACATATGGGCCCTAGGCCATGTCACATGCCACGTGAGACGAAGAATAGTAAAACACGTTGACGTGGATAGGGTGATTTGACCCTGATGTCACCTCGCCGGTGGCATGGCAGACGACGGAGAGGAGAGCAGTAGCGTGCGAGTGAGCTAGTGTGCATGGGCTTGTTCGAACCAGTGCAGCAAGGCGAGTAAGATAGTGGTGGCGCCGCTGTTTTTTGGTCATCGGAGGGCAAACAGCGACGAGCTTATGCGGCGGTGCTTGCGGTTGATTACGGTAGCATGGATCTAGGAAGCAAACAAAGCATCGGTGCATGCTAGGAGACTCAGTGACTCACCAGGAACGCGATGGTGTGCTTGATTTGGCGAGGCGCGGTCGGAGACAACAGTGAGGTCGACGAATAGCGTCGGGAACCGAGGGTGCGATTGGGTCGATTCACGTCTCCTCCGCAGGTGAAAGTTGGGGCAATCGAACGAGAAGAGCACGACGACCTTCATCGTGGTCTTTTTATAATATTTTGTAAAAGCTTTTCTTATTATTTTTCTTTCCTCTTTTAACCATGGATTTATTAAATGATACTTTCTTATTTGTTTATAAAACTTAACTCTAGTTGGCCCATAGTTTTTAATAGAAATTTTTATATGTATAATAATCCTATATCATTATTTGATGCATGAAATATAAAATAAATTAATATGGTTATTACTACTTCCATTAATTTGGAAAATGGTAATGTATATATTCTATTATGATAAACAAAGAGTTTAGGGTTTTGAATTATGAATATTTCTTTGTTGATGTGAGAAAAGATTTAATAGCTAAGCATATTGTCTTCTATTTGTGATATTTGATGATATAACCTTTTTAAAATAGAAAGTTACATCCAATAAGTTTTATAGAAAGGAATTGGTAATTATACTCTTAAGCACATATGATTATGATGGTTGGAATTTACAGAGATATGCTTATGTGATTTGTTATAGGAAAACATTCCTATAAGTGATATTAACATAAGATGATGAATCAATTCCCTGAATGGACATTATACTTGGTTTAAGATTTAGAGTTGGTTGTTTAACAAGAATGTCTATTTTTCCATTCTTCACCATCCTTGACCTTTAATTAAAGAATTCCTTTCCTATATATAATACTTCTTCCTATCCATCATCATAATTAGTATGATGAGCTTTACTTCACAAGAATGTTCTTACTCACCTTTTATTCTTCTAAACTCATGGATGAATCCAATGAGTTTGATACTAAAGTATTTCATAGTTTTTCTCATATCTTTGCTTCTCCCACTACTCTACTGTTGATAATCATCAATCCAACAAGTAGTTCTTTCAAACTCCACTCATAATCTTCCTTAATCATCCATCACTAATATTTCTTCATCAGATGTATGTATGTATCCAGCTATCTTTCTCTAAGGCTTACTATCCTTTAAGATGAATAACACTCCTTCCATAACCCTATGCGAAACTAGCTTTAATTGAATAATATTATCCTACAATTACTTTACTCCAATAGCTCACACTCCAACCTCACTTTATATTAATGTAAACCTATATTGACTACTCTAGGATAACTTATCTATACTAGGGTTTTAATCATGTTCTACACACCAATATCTTTTATACTAGATATAGGTAGACAATCCTGGTGAGTAAGGCATGATCAATTTAATCCTTTGATCATTTACAGCTTAAGTTCTTAGTTGGCTAAACAAGGCTTTATCAATACTACGTTTCATATTGGATTAAGGTTATTCATGAACTATTCCCTCTTTAAAAGATTTAAGTAGATGTTATGATAAGATCAAGAAATAGTAGATCAAGCATTGATAGTTAAAGAATTTGTGAATCAATGGTTGATTAGTCAACATTGATGAACAACAGAGTTTGAGATAGGTTCCATAAAGATTGCTATAGAAAGAAAGATATATGGTGAATGATCTTGACTTAGTCTCTTTCCAACTCAAACTCATTAAAGAGTTGAAGTTAGGTATTACTATGATACTCATAGTAAGAATAGATAAGAATAAGATAGGTGAGGATTAGTCATTACATTTATATTACTTTAGTTGTAATATTAACTTGGTATTCATAGGTTGTTATGATGAATAGTATGATATGATCCCTTAGGGATCAGATATTAATCATTTAAGCAATGTATTATGAGTAACATTTTATTATATCTGATCTACCCTTAGATCAAATCATGTTTACCCAAATAAGGTTTTAGCAAAGGTTATATTGAAACTTATCGCAGTCAACTTGATGATCTACTTTAATTCCATCAAGTTAAGAGAATCTTCATTCACTTTGATAGGTTTTGTTCAAAAGAGCAAAAATTATTCGGATTTTCTATGCATGAATGCAATGCACACATCTGGGTTCATCTTATTTCTAGGATCTAATGCTGGGATATTACAGACTCTCCCCCTTAAAATAAACTTCGTCCTCGAAGTTCGCAAACTCTCACGTTTCGAAGTAAGGAATTGACTTGTAGTGGTTGCTACATTTCTCCACTCCATGATGACATTAAATGGAATTAATTGTAATATTCCATAATCTGATTAGAACAAATTTTTATGTTTCTATATGCCCGTGTTTGTGGTTAGAAGACTATATTTCTATTCTTGTCATAGTATAGTTGATACTGGTACTCCTTCCAATATTGGATTTAAACTCAATTCGTCCATACCCATTGGAATTTCTTATTCTCAATACTTGCCCAATTAGGTGTTCTCTATTACTTTTTAAAGGGTTACTTAAGAGTTGTTTCTTTTAGAATTGGTCGGTTAAACTTATCCTTTTAATACCTTCAAGCTTTTATCTTATTAAGTTTTAGATAATCTTTCATTATTACCTACAGTACTTCTTCAACTTTCATTCATAATGTCTACTCTCCCCCTTAGGGTTTACTAATAATATTTAAATTGTATATATATAACATTTATTGGCTTTATAACTAGAATGTTAGTCTTTGTTCAGTTTATATTTTACCTAGTTAGGTTCCGATGAAAGATTGTATGGTGTATCCACACAGTTGTGGATCTCCGAAGCAAATCTTTCAGCATTAGATGTAGTACTTATTGTCGGACATTTTCACTGGGATAAATCTGACTTTGCGAAGCATCTTGAAAGACGATCACCTTAAAGTTTTACACTTCCTTAGGTCTTACTTAACTTAGGCCAAATTTTATGCTCTTTATGCAACCATTAGGATGATCTGGTTAACTATCTCAACCAACACCGGCTGCGAACAAAATACCAACTGTGGATCAGAATACCGACTAGGGATTAAGTACCAAAGGCGGATCATTTTAGGTTGTATACATTACTCTACGGTTTCCGACCTACTACTGACATTCTCTCTGAATTTTTAAGAGCTTTCCTACCATTTTGCTCCTCAAATTCATCTTTGTACTAATTTATGATGCTTCCGTGAACTAGGGATTACTACTTTATTATTCCCTTTAGTAATATCACCTACTTGATTAAACTTTAAGTTCACCCCTTCTTATTGTTCCATACATCTTCTACACTACACTTGTTTTCTTAAATCTGGCTAAGATTAATATATGCTTTATCTATCTTCCAAATGGTGTTAATACTCCTTATATTTTGCTTCATTCTTCAAGTAAGTCTTCATCTTGTTCTTTAGAACTCGTCACTCCCTTACACGAATTCCCATTCCTATCTAGGTCTATAACATCAAGTAATAAATGGGTGTTACATCATGCATTTGCACACCTAATTAAACTTCATGTACAGATCTAGTCAATCAAAAAGATCCAAAAGTCGATAAACAACAAAACATATACCATGTATTATACATAGGTTTTAAATAATTTACAAATGTACTAGATGTTCCAACGGTTTGCTCCTCACCTATTTACACAACTATCTTAAAAGAACCTCTTATTCTTGTGAGTATACCCTCACTTATTTCGGCAAACCTTTCAAACTACAATACGCATTACCCTCTATGTACATTATTCAAGCACTCATCCCTTGGGATGTCGTTCCTTTCTTACTTTCATCTTCCTCTAGTGCTTCCTGGAATTCCGTCCATGATGACGTGAAGTCTCACGATCGCTTATCGGAGCGTAAGAGCATCCAGGAGGTGCGTATTCTTGGTTAGAAGTACCAAGACTGAGATTAGTCATTGAAAAATGACTAGAGTTGGCATAGTCTTCCACCGAATATTCCTGGTTTTTTCTGGCAACGCTTCCTCATAGTAAGCTGGCTCCTTAGCTTTTTCTTGGATCCAGTCATATATTGGTGTAGTAGCTCTCGGAATACTCTTCTAAGTCGATTGGATTAGTATCACCCCCACATGGTCCATAAGTCTCTCTATGGTTATTTGGTCTCTTCTTCAATACCTGTATCACAAGGTATTGGATTTCCTATGGTTCCACCTTGAGATTCTACTTCCCATCCATACTTGTTTGGCTCAGGGTTATTTGGAATAACTTTATTCCATTCCTGTTGTTCGGAGTTATATTTGGTCCATAGGTCTTCAGGTGGCTTGAAGTCATTTTGGTAATAGGCATAATTTTCCGAGTTTGGGTCATCAAACCCAGTTTCCTCATACACTTCTCCTAAAGGTATGTATTTAGGATGCCTAGCTTCTTTATCTAACTTCTTCCTACGAGCCATTGCTTTATCAGGATCAATAAAATCCTCAATGACCGTATCCAGTTCCTTGACTAAGACTTGGTGAGTGTTATGATAAGTGTTTAGCAAAGACCGATAACGATCCATATACTCTACAGCTAGAGTAGGTTCATCTTGGACTAGAGTAGAGTGATCTAACTCATGCTCTGGGTTTGAGGTTTCATGAGGTATAATGGTATGAGTACTACCTTCTAGAGCGTGGGATTTCTGTTCTCTGATCATGGTTATGGCTACTGCTACGGCAATCTGATATGCAGATTCCATGCACCTTGCCTCTCCTGATGGCATTTCTCCCTTAAGTCCTAACTTCTTGGGTAACATGATCATGACACGGTATTTAGCTAATACCTTCCCATCATAGTAACTGTAAATCTTGACCAAAAGTCTCGATTGACATTCCAAACTCCATAGAAGTTGTTAGAGATTATCTGTCCAATCCCCTCCGTAGTCATTCAACGCCCTGTTCATCACTTGAACATTCCGGGTGGATATCGAGGTGCCATGTGGAACTGTAGATAAGAAATTATCATAAGTCACATAGAGTTAAAACTCTTGGGTTACGATCGGAATTGCAATCATATGAAAGAGTTATCGCACTAGTAACATAACATGATTATCCTCAAGTGAATATCCCTCATATCACTAGAGAACTCTTTATTATTGCTAGGATGTGTCCTACAGGTTCTACCCATTTACTAGGTTTTCAACCTAAGGTCAAAGCATATGCTCTGATACCAATCAAGGTGACCCAAAGATACCACTGCATGATGTAGTATACTATAGTCGTTGACATAACACCAATGAAACACCGTTCACTAGTATTACAGCCCTCGGAATGGCACAACAGAAACACAGCGGGTTCAATACATGGCTAAAGGTTACACCTCACTCTTTATACAAGATCCAGTGAACACTCTAGGTTAAAGAGAGAGAAAGAACTTCTTACGGAGAAGAATCAAAGATAAACAACACAAGAACTATTATACTACTAAAACTAGTAATTTAATTAAGGGATTGTCATTGCTGCTATTGCAATACACTACAGAATTAGGTTCTTTGTCACATCCCAAGATTTTCCAAATCTTGTTATGTGAAAAATAAATGAATAGAATAAAAACTTTGTTGATTTTCAGGGTGAGAAGAAACTTTTTGAATCCAAATGGGAACCTTCAAACCTATTTTGATCAAGATAAATCCTAAAGGTATTTAAAAAGATAAAACAATTAATAAAGAAAATATTAAATATTTAAAATTACTATTTTGGACCTTTTAATAAAAGGATTTGGTTTTCAAAAGAAAAGGTGGATTTATAAATAAATATCATTTTATAAAGCCAAATTAAACCTTGGCCAAGATTTTAAAACAAAAGGTTTTGCTTTTATTAAAAGAGTAAAGGTTTATTTAAACAAAATAATGAGGATTTATTAATATCCAGTTTTATTAAAAATAAAGGTTTTTCCCATTTTAAATAAACACTAAAACTTATTTATTTATTTTAAATAAGTTTTCCAAGTATTTTATATTCTCAGTTAAAACCTACTGAAGTGTTTTGGCTTTATTTTAGATTTCAAAATAAAGTTTTAAATAAAACAAATCCTATATGGATTATTAACTAAGGTCCATCTTATTTAATTATTAATGGACCCTAAAACAAAAATGTTATTTTATTTTAAACAACTTTTCTAAGTATCTTATATTTTTAAAATAAAACCTAGTGATTTGGTTTTGATAATATTTAGTTTCCAAATGGAGATTTTATTAAATAAATCAAAACCTATTTGAATTAATAATTAAGGTCTATTTTATTTAATTATTAAATAGATCCTAAAAATAATAAAAATTATTTTATTTTGGGACTTTGGTTTATGTTGTTAAACAGAACCAAAGCACAACACAAAGTATGGTGAATGTTTGAATTGTTGTTTGAAATTCAAAACAGAAAATAGAAATAGAAAAAGAAAAAGCATTTGAAAGAAAAAAATAGAGTCACACTCGACCCAACTAAATCCAGTCCAGCTAAGCCCATTCCAGCCCAACCTAGCCCACCTCTCCCTCTCATGAAATTAATCGTTTCACCACGAAAGAAACCCGCGAGGACACTGACGAATGGACCCTCCCCCTCACTCCCTTTCTTGCTGACACTAGGCCCCACAACCACGTTCCCTTCTTCCCCACCATGCCTCCCTCGCCCTCGGGCCGTAAAGCGAATTAAGTCCGGCGTAATACGCATTAACCACGCCATTAATCAGCCCCTTGACCACGCATGTTAAAGCGCCTGCCCCTCCTCTCCACTTTCCCTCTGTCGCCCCGTCTCAACACGCCCCCAGGCCGCAGAATTTTGCCCTACACTGCCACTGCTCCGACGACTCTCCGGTGACGATTCCGGCAACCCCTTACTGCCCCTTGCCTCCTCGACCATGCACACATACTCCCCACCTCCTGGTGCGTCTCCCCGTGCCACTCATTCTCCCGCGAGTGCCATGTAGCCTCGGCTTCGTCGACACCGAGCGGCAGGCCATTGCTCGCCATTGCTCCGTCGAGCATCCCAGGTGAACTCCGACCGCCCTAAGCTCTCTCGATGATGCACACATCTTCCCCAGATCATCCCGCGTCTAACCATGCCCCTACCTTGCCTTAGGGTGCCTTGTAACCTCATCCCCGACGACCTCCAGAGCCGCCCGACGACGATGCAAACTCCGGCGAAGGATTGACAACGACCCCGTGCGCCCCTTCAGCAACGACAACCTCCTTGAGCTTCCCTACGACGCCGCGAACACTGTGAGCATCTCCCCAGCCATTCTAGCTTCCTACATCGCGGCGTCGCCACCGTCTGGCCGCTCCGCCGCCAGTAGCCACCGCAGCGCCGCCCATCTATGGCTGGCACGCTGTACACCGTAGGATGAAAATCCAAGCGCCACGAAAGAACAGGATCGAAGGGGTATCAAGCGATCTCTGCCGTGCGATCAAGTTGGATCCTGGTTCAGGTTCTGCTATCCGAGCAACGTTTTCGTTTAATAGGAAACAGACGCGTGTCCCAGAGTTGGTTTTAAAAACAGAATTTGATCAATTAGACTTGTGATTTTGTAAATTGCACAACTTTTAAACCACACGTCCAATTTTTGCAAACTTTATATCAATGGAATCAGTGGAACAAGCCCTAGCCAACCATGCCTTTTGTTTAATAAAAAGCTTCGGGTAGAATGGTTATTTTTGCAGAAACTTTTGTATGCTTGTTTAGATTGTAAAAATTGTTCAAAAATGATTTTGGGAATAAAATCTTTGAAAAATGGTGTGATTTGAACCTACTGACCATAGTAAACACTTTGTGGTTTCAAAAATGTATTTGGTGAAACAAAAGAATGATTCTTTGATTTAAAACCATTTCTAGTCAAATAAAAATATGGTTTATTTATTAAAAATGGTTTTGGAAGAAAACCTTTGGGAAATGTTTTGTTTTAAACTCTCTGACCCTAAACACAAAGTTTTATGGTTTGAAAACATATTTTGTGAATCCTTTAGATTAATGCCTTAGTAAAAATATTTTTACACCACATAAAATGATACCTTGTTTTGAAAATGGTTTATGAAGTGAAATCTTTTTCAAATGACTATGCCACTTTATAAAATGACCATTAGGTGCTTTCAAATGTTTATGACCCATTAGGAACCACTTTTTCAAATAAAACAAAGCTTGGCATGCTTGCATGCATTTCTTAGACTTTATCATTTTATGTGATGTTTTGCTTGATTGGTAGATTGAGATTGTGCCTTGCTTGATTGATTTGTAGTGACTTGAAGAGTGTGATTGTAGCAAGGACAAGGAGTGAACTTATACTCTACCAAAAAGGCAAGTGATGCTCCATACTTTTTGTCCCATTACTTTCACTATGCATTAGTGATTTTTCTAAGTAAAACTTGCATGGAATTTTGCTAAATATAAACCTTGCTATAGGAAAACCTAGTAGATGAAACCTTAGTAGAAATTTTCCTAAGTTAAGATTCCTACTACTATCAAGCTTACCTTAGCTAATAGAAAACAAGGGTGGAATATATATTCACACTATGGAAAATTTCTAAGTCTGAGGACTTGTGTTTTTGTTTAATAAAACAACTAAGTTAATGAATCACCTGGGTGGAATGGTAATTGCTTGGTGGTTTTTGGTTGAGTGGTTCACATGGCCCATGTTTATGGTTGACCTTGTGTATCTCACTTGTGGATGGCCACCCAGGAACAAAGAGATTTGAGATGTCAAATGTTGAGAAGCTTCAAGTGCAACCACTTGGCATTATGGGCTCTGCCTGGATCATATAGGTTGCAAGAACTTATCCATATGGACAGTTGGTGGTAGAGTTTGATAGGTTGGAACGCGTCCATTTA
Organism: Avena insularis; assembly: GCA_023614405.1. NCBI lineage: Eukaryota > Viridiplantae > Streptophyta > Magnoliopsida > Poales > Poaceae > Avena > Avena insularis. Next base: position 374,801,143 of record CM042697.1, read on the forward strand.
GGTCTAAGGGAAGGCTTCTGAAAGATCTTGTCTTGGGAAACCAAGTCTTGTGGGGAAAGTGCACCACCTCTGCAGAGTGTAAAATCTAAGTACTTAGCCATGTCCCTGGTAAAGGACAATTTGAGCATCAAGACATGGAAGCAATCAAGAATCTCATCATTCAAATTTCAAAGTTAAAAACTTGTGGTTGAACAAGGGTTAAAGGATCTTCAATCTTTTGATTGGGAGAAATGATTTTTGTCAAAGCAAAAACTCAGTATTTTCAAATGTTAAGGAAAAATCTATTTTTGAGCAATGCAAGCCTCAACTCCACTTAGCCAAATGCATATAGATGATAGACTCCACTATACTACCATAGTATCACTTGCCAATACAATTCAAATGTATTGACCCTTTGTGGCTGTAACTTGTTATGTTGCAGGTTTGATTGATGTTAGTAAAGTTTGATTGATTAGGATTACAAAGTCTACAACCAACATGTCTGCCTGTGGCACATTGAAGATGAAGGACCCCATGCTTATAGATAATCTGCTGCAATGTATTGTAATAGCCAAATGAGCTATGTAAGATGTAATAATTATTTTATTCCTGGTTATAAAGTTGTATTATGACCTTTGTTTCTTGATATTACATCTTAACTGTGGATGCTAGCTATTGATCCAGGGACTAGCATTGTAAACACAGGGGACTCTACCTTATTTAAAGGTTGGACCCTTACATTCTTTGTCTAGAGATTATATTCCTACCTAATCAGTCACTTCATCTTCATTTGAGTTGATGTATATGTTGACTTCCTTGACTTCATTGAAGAGCTTTAGCTTTGGATGATGGGTCCTGGAGCATAACTTGATGTAGATGTTGTCTATTCCGGCTTCAGAATCTAGCAAGGGTTAAGAAGATACTTTGAGTACGAGCGTACTCAGCAAATTCACTAGAAAAGGAGTGTTTGATGCACTATAACTACAGCCATAGACCATAGGTCGTAGGCAATGCAAGTTTTCATAAACATTTCTTCAAAGGTTGCTTTTACTCTGAAAAGCTATGTCCGTCAGCCTTCACGGGTTTACCAAAAATTTCATGGAGTTCCTTTCCCGCCGCATTCGCAGCTCCTTCCCGGAACAGAGAGTAACAAGTTACAGTTCTTACACTCTGCAGAGGTGCGTTACTTTTCCCATGAGAGATCAACTCCTTGTTGCACAATCGGGCAGCTTACCCGTCCACAATTCCATGTTGTGGGGCCCGGTAGATGATCCAAGCCAATCACTGCCCTCTCCACGACCTCATATGTCTGCACGATCCTTCGGGCTAGCTCACCTTTGCTAAGCCCCCTTTCGGGCAGGCTAAAACCTTGATGAGTTCCCGAAGACTCTATGACCTGGTGTTGCCCTGGCAAGTGCCATATTAAATGATCCATCCACTAAACACCATCCATAGATAATCTAGACACCAAAAGTATGGGGCGTAATGGTGCCCACCCATATGTTGGATCCACACAAGGAATCACAACGTCACGTTAAGGTCGTCTTGCCTCCATACAAGAGGAAAAGGATACAGCTGACTTCTCTGTCCCATTCATAATCTCATGGTTAACGCGTAATATACAGCGCAAGAATCACTGGCGACATTGGTTGTTAAGTCCTAGATATTATATTCCTTTACTACCGAAACTTTTATAGTAAGTTATTACCTCATGGTAATAACTTATAATCACATTATTATGAAAATAGTTTTTTTAGACCTTTTTCAAATGCAGGTGATGTCCACATTGGATTTATAAAATACTTTATAGGACATGAGAAAGTGTGAACTTGACTTTTGTGATTGCAAGATTATGCACTCACGGTCTTCAAGGTAATATAAGATCCAAAATTTGAAATCAGCATCATTGGTCCGGTAAGGACTAATGTTTAAAGAAGCAATATGCTTTTATGTATAAGTAATGTGATGCATGTTATAAACGCGAATCCCGGGGTTAACGTTGTTCCAGGGTTTGGATTCCGGAAATGGTTACTTTAGAATGTGTTGTTCTTTTAGATGAGTTTTATGCTCGTGCTTCTTATTAAGGCTTGTTAGTGTGTGTGAAACATCACATATTTATGCAGCAATAAAGTATATATCTATGAAATGCTATTCAAAATAGTTTATCTCCAAACTTTACTTTATAAGTAGAGTTACTTATAAATAGCTTAAGTGTTATTGCTCCTAGGTATACGAGTGAAGTATGAAGTAATGTGATCTTGATTATTTGTCATATATTGTCTGAAGTGGCAAAACCAATAACTTTTGAAGAAAAGATTTCTTTTCTAAGATTTAAACAATCTTTGTGGTTAGTTAGTGGTGGCCGATGTTATTTGTATTTGCTTGAATAGTTTTGGCTTGAAATGCTTTATCACTTAATTAGTTCATACCAAAGTTAACTATAAAACATATAATAATGCTTATAGTGTTATATTTAGATTCTTGTAGACTAAAGTTCACTTTAAAATAAGGGTAGTTTGAAAGTATAATGCTTATGATATTTGTATCTTGTGTACCTGGTAATGTTTCCTTAAGGTTACTTAATAATGGTTATACTTTTACTTGGTGTAGTGGTTTATTGAGTTTATAATGGAATAGTATCATTTTTTTTATAGATGAGGGGTTATAGTTTATAAACCAAGATATAATATTACTTAACTACTTATGGACTTACAATAGTGTTATGGTAGTTTTTGTAATCTGGTGGTTAAAGTAGATAGAAAGGATCTAATTTATTCACAAGTTGTTCTTTAAGGTTTTTATCCTGAATTGGAATCCTTTGAGAATATAATTTTCACTTAAGGTTGAAGATAATTTTAATAAAAGGGCATTTATAATGTTTTAAACCATTATGTCTTTATATTATTAATATTTAAGACTAATACTATTTATTAGACTTAATTGACTCATTTTAGGAATATTAACAAATTTTATTTATCGGTATATGAATTATTAATTAAGTAAATAAGTTTAAATTTGAGTTACTAAAATATTTTAAATTTTAATTAACTCAAAAGTGGAATATTATATTTTTAACATGTAGATATTCTTTTTGGGATCATTTTGGTATATTATATTTATTTTTATGATTTATAAATATTAAGATATGAATTTTATTAGATTTAACACTTTAAAAATACTTAATAAATAATAATATTTAATTAAGTGAAATAATAATGCATGATTATAGTTTTAATTTATAGTTTTTATTTTTCTAAGCCTTTTTTGTATTTTATTCATATTTCTAACATTTACCATTATTGGAATATGAATTCTCTAAGTTTGATTTCTTTTAAAATTCTTATTAAACCATAATTGTTTAAATAATCATCAAAATAATATTTGATAATATGTTTAAGTTGTATATTTTATTTTTCTACAAATTTTCATATATTATACACATTTTTCTGAATTATAAATCAAAAGTTATTAATTAAACAAGATTTAATCATTTATTTAATTTCTAGAATAATAATAATTGGATTTATAACATTTTATTTATTTATTAAACAGGAATTAACTTTTTACACCGTACTAACACCTAGCCCAAGTCACTGACCTAGCCTAGTATTTCATAGTTTTTCTCATATCTTTGCCTCTTATACCCACTACTCTACTGTTGATAATCATCAATCCAACAAGTAGTTCTTTCAAACTCCACTCATAATATTCCTTAATCATCCATCACTAATATTTCTTCATCAGATGTATGTATGTATCCAGCTATCTTTCTCTAAGTCTTACTATCCTTTAAGATGAATAACACTCCTTCCATAACCCTATGCGAAACTAGCTTTAATTGAATAATATTATCCTACATTTACTTTACTCCAATAACTCACACTCCAACCTCACATTATATTAATGTGACCTGTAATGACTACTCTAGGATAACTTATCTATACTAGGGTTTTAATCATGTTCTACACATCAATATCTTTTATACTAGATATAGGTAGACAATCCTGGTGAGTAAGGCATGATCAATTTAATCCTTTGATCATTTACATCTTAAGTTTTTAGTTGGATAAACAAGGCTTTATCAATACTACGTTTCAATTGTATTGAAATTATCTTCTTAGTATCTCATATTGGATTAAGGTTATTCATGAACTATGCCCTCTTTAAAAGATTTAAGTATATGTTATGATAAGATCAAGAAATAGTAGATCAAGCATTGATAGTTAAAGAGTTTGTGAATCAATGGTTGATTAGTCAACATTGATGAACAACAGAGTTTGAGATAGGTTCTATAAAGATTGTTATAGAAAGAAAGATATATGGTGAATGATCTTGACTTAGTCTCGTTCCAACTCAAACTCATTAAAGAGTTGAAGTTAGGTATTACTATGATACTCATAGTAAGAATAGATAAGAATAAGATAGGTCAGGATTAGTCATTACATTTATATTACTTTAGTTGTAATCTTAACTTGGTATTCATAGGTTGTTATGATGAATAGTATGATATGATCCCTTAGGGATTAGATATTAATCATTTAAGCAATGTATTATGAGTAACATTTTATTATATCTGATCTACCCTTAGATCAAATCATGTTTGCCCAAATAAGGTTTTAGCAAAGGTTATATTGAAACTTATCGCAGTCAACTTGATGATCTAATTCAATTCCATCAAGTTAAGAGAAGCTTCATTCACTTTGACAGGTTTTGTTCAAAAGAGCGAAAATTATTCAGATTTTCTATGCATGAATGCAATGCACACATCTAGGTTCAGCTTATTTCTAGGCTCTAATGCTGGGATATTACAACTTTGAAGGTGTCCTATGCATCTATTTGCTACTCTATGAGGGACAAGCTGTTTACCACTATGCTATGTTTTCTGTATGTGAAATAAACAAACGTTTTTCAATGCATCTTATTCATGATCTTTGTATGTAGCCTTTCATGTTGCATGCATAGTTACTATGTCCTTTTGTTAGAACTCCATCTTTCATGCACATGCTTAGAATTCTTTGATCCTAGCTTTCAATGTTTGCAAATGGTTTGATCTTGGTTTTGATGGTGCATGTCACCTCAAAAATTATTCTTTTTATCACTTACCTACTCGAGGACGAGCAGGAATTAAGCTTGGGGATGCTTGATACGTCGAAAACGTATCTATAATTTGTGATGCTCCATGCTTGTTTAGTACCTACTTTGCTTTGCGTTGTCTACACTTTGAGGTGTTTTTATATCTTTTCTAGAACTAACCTATTAACAAGTTGCCATAGTGCCATTTGCCTGTTTCTTCTGTTTTTTTGGTTCTAGAAAGCCAGAAAATCAATATTCTCGGAATTGGACGGGACAAAAGCCAACGTCAATATTTTACCGTGAGGGACACGAATCCAGAAGACGAGACGGAGACACGAACCAGGGCGACCAAACCCCCTAGGCGCGACCAGGGGTGGGCCCGCGCTTGGGTAGGGAGTGGCCCCCCTGGTCGCCTCATGGCCTCGCCCCTTCGCCTATAAGAAGCCCCCGATGCAGAAACCCTAAGTACCCGATCAATATTCCACGAAACCTTCTATAGCCGCCGCCACCGTCGTCCCTAGATCGGGGGGGGGGGGATCTGAAGTTCTTCCCGGCACCCTGCTGGAGGGGAGATCATCCCGGAGGCCTTATCTTCGGTATGATGCATGAGTAGTTCCACCTTGGACTATGGGTCCATGTAGTAGCTAGATGGTTGTATCTCCTCCTTGTGCTTTCATGTATAGATCTTGTGAGCTTCGTTCATGATCAGGATCATCTATTTGTAATCATGCATGTTGTTTTTGCGGGGATCCGATGGATATTGAGATTATTATGTCAGTTTGGTTAATGGTTTTGTCTTTATGATTCTATCATATATGTGTTGTTTATGATCTTGCATGCTCTCCATTTTTAGTAGACATCTTGGTCGAGTAGTTGCTGGTGACTCCAAGAGGGCGTATTTATGCTCGATAGTGGGTTCATGCCTCTAGTTTCCAAGGGAAGTGACAGAAATCTCTTCGGTTGTAGATGTGTTGTTGCTACTAGGGAGAAAACAACGGTCTCTTGTTCATGGAACACGTGGATTGTTTACCTTACACACTTTGCTTAAAGCAGTTGTCTGTTGCTTGCAACTTAATACTAGAGGGGGTTCGGATGATAACCTGAAGGTGGACTTCTAGTCATAGATGCAGTTGGATGGCGGTCTATGTATCTTGTTGTATTGCCCAATCGAATCTCATAGGATCTTTCTGACTAGTATTGCATTGTTATGCCTTGCTCAGTTCCTGTCAATTACCCTGCTGTAATTTGTTTACCCTTCATGCCGTGTTGTTTATCTAAGGAGAGCACCTCTAGTGAACTATGGACCCTGGTCCAATCTTTACCATTGATACATCTTCCACTGTTACTTGTTTACTTGCTGCAAACCATTACCTTCCACACCATACGTTTAATCCTTTGTTATAGCAAACTGGTGAGCTTGACAACCTCACTGTTCGTTGGACAAAGTCTTGAGTTTGTGTTGTGTAGATCTCCGCGTTGCTTGCAAGACCTGTGTGAAATTTCCTTCCTCCTTCTGGTTCGATAACCTCGGTCTCTACTGAGGGAAGACTTGCTGCTATGCTCATCACACCTTGCTCTTGGGATTTCCAATGAAGTGCTCCATGTCAAGCACTAACTGGCACCCTCCGCCTCCCAGAGCGGGTGTCACCTCCATAAATCAGGCCCACTTCATGGGTGCCACCAATCGACACCTTGCACATGACGTCACTAACAAGTGATTCGGGTGACAGCAACAACTGTAACTCCGATCTATGTGGTCCCCCCTCTGATGAAGGAACCTACAGTTCTGGACCTGAAAGCTGTGGGAGCAACGACCTTCTCTATGGGCGCTACATGTGCGTGGTCATCCACAATAGTAACATCGACAACGGAACCGAATCGCCACCGAATCCCCCTCCAAACCCCGAAACAGAAAATGGACGAGACAGATCATTGCCGCCTAATCCCAGCGGGAATCAGGGACCCAACAACACTGACGGCACCAACCACATCCATATCAATCTCAGCATTGCCCAATGGGAAAGGGTGCGCGAGGCTATACGAGGCAACCCTATGCCAATCGACACTCCACTTGACATTTTGATGGGTTACCCCACTGCTCCTCATCGAGGAGCACAATCGACAAGTCAAGCAACAAGCCGAGCTTGAATGGCGTAGGTAAGAGGCTAACGAATCAAGCATGCGATGAGTTGCGCTCTACGCTAGCGGCTCTACCTCGAAGGGCAACGACGGTAGCAAATACCGCTCTCGCCTGGAGCGCATGGACCCTTCCGCGTGACGCGAGGCCACCAAAGGACTTGACATGTCCTTCATGACGATGGACTCCTAGGGCAACATCATGCCCAAGACGGTGTAGGCCGCGGTCATGGCGGCCACCACCTACCTCGCGTCCAACCTGCCACTGGTGGGAGACCCAAGGAACGTGATCCACAAGTCTATGCTAGCAGGCCTCAGACTAGTCGGAGCCGCGCTCCACGAGGAAACACCTGTGGAGCCAAAGAAAAAGGCTGCGGTAAGGTTCACTTGAATCCACACACCCTCATCCGAGGAGGAAGAGCATGGCCTACCTCGACGCCGTCGAAGCCGACGGCGCAGGAGCAGCAACTACGACGCTCGTAGCGAGCTCACATAATGCAAGATTGACAAATCAAGCACCAAGTGCGTGTGCTCAACCAAATCCGAAGATCGTGACGGGGAGTTGTGCGGCGCCAGATGCTTCAACAGGGCCATCCGGCAATCACGGATGTCGAAGAACCTCAAGCTCCCTTCAGACAAACCGAAGTTTGACGGCGTGCAGGAGCCGAAAACTTGGCTTGACGACCACTTGTCATCGGTCAAGCTCCACGATGAAACCAAGAGCACAACCATGCAGTGCCTCCAGCTGCAGCTGACAGGCGCAGTTAGGGCCTGGCTCAGCAGCCTCCCCTTGGGATCCATACACAGCTGGGAAGAGCTGGCGTACAACTTCATCCGCAACTTCAAGGGCACCAGCAAGAGGCCAGCCTCAATCGAAGAATTATGGGCCTGCTACCAGCGGTCGAACGAATCCATCCGCTTGTACATATTGCATTGTTATATCATCAAGAACTCCGCCACAAACATCTCTGAGGAGAGGGAAATCGACGCCTTCAACAACGGTGTCAGACACCAAGAATTCAAGGAAGAGCTTGTGCGCGTCAAGCCCAAAACCATCGATCACCTGATGGACATCGCCAATCGCTGGGCTGATGGCAAGGATGTCGTCAACCGAGCATGTTCAGATGACGAAGACGACTTCGGCCGCAGGCGCGATCGCTGCGGAAATATAAGACCACGCGTCTACGACGATCGCGAAGAAGTCAACATGGTTGTGGCTGGCTACGCCGATCGCCACGATGACAACAACCACAATAGTGGGTACCGCGGTGGCAACTACCATGACAGCGGAAGGACCACCCAAACATGGTAGCACCGCAACCGCGATGATGAGCCATATGCATTCGTAAAGCTATCGAGTCCCTGCACCATTCACTTTTACATTGACAAGCATGATGGCAAGAAAAAGGCCAGCCACATGCTCAAGGACTATAGGGAGTTTCAAAAACTCCATGAGGGCTTCTCCTAGATGCGACGCCAGGCGGTGAACCTAGGATTCACACCCGCTCCAAGAGGCATAGCTCACGAGGCTCCACCACCACCACCTAGAGGACCTTCGCAGCCCGCGGCTGCGCCAACGTAGAATAACGGGGTGAACGGATACCCACCACGGTTGGGGTCTATGATGATACAGAAGGGATGCCCAACCAGCAGGGTGCATAAGAAGATCACCCGCCAAGTCAACTTGGTTGTGACCTCTCCACCAGCCATATCTGAGTACCTCAGCGGCTTAGAGTCGTGCATCACGTTCAACCGTTCGGATCATCCACGCCAGATACCTCGCCCAGGTCACTCTGCCCTGGTGCTCGAATCCCAGATCGGAGGATTCAAGATGAGCCGCGTCTTCATGGACGGCGGCAGTGGCATCAACTTGATGTTCGCCAGCACACTAGCAGCTATGCGGATCCTGCTATGCAGTCTAGAGGCATCAGACACAACGTTCCACGACATCGTCCTAGTGAAATTCAAATACCCCCTGGGCAAAATATGGCTTGATGTCATCTTCGGCAAGCCCGAAAACTTTAGGCGTGAGCGGTTAGAGTTCGAAGTGGTGGACTGGCCCTCACAGTACCATGCCATCCTCGGTCGTGTGGCATTCGCAAGGTTCCTGGTGGTACCGCACTATGCGTACCTTGTACTGAAGATGCTAGGACCCAGGGGTGTCATCACCATCCCAGGAAGCTTCACCAGGTCAAACATCTGCGACAGGAACTTTAACGGAATCTCCCAATCATTTGATATGCAGAAGGATCTCACAAGGCTAAAGGAGGTCACAAATAATGGGGCACCCCCAGTCACGAGGCAAAACACACCTGATATGTCGTTCGACTCCACAGTCAACACTAAAAGGTGCAGGTCCACCCGACGGACGCCTCCAAGATGACGTTGATCGCCAATGACCTGAGACCCGCATAGGAAAGCGCGCTCGTCCAATTCCTCCATGAGCGCTAGGAAATCTTCGCCTCGTGTCCAGCGGACATGCCACGAGTTCTCAGGGAATTCTCCGAGCATGCACTCAATGTGTTTCTAGATGCGAAGCCAGTTAAGAAGTCGATGTGTTGGCTGTCCGAGCCCAGAGCCGAAGTTGTTGGTATCAAAGTCAATAGACTCCTCGATGCCAACTTCATCAGGAGGATAAAGGAAAGCGAGTGGCTAGCCAACCCCATACTGGTCCCAAAGAAGGACACAGACATCCTGCGGATGTGTGTGGACTTCACATCGCTTAACAAGCATTACCCTAAGGACCACTTTCCTCTACAACAGATTGATCAAATCATCGACACCACTGCAGGATGCAAGAGACTCTCGTTCATCGATGCCTACTCAGGCTACAACCAAATTTGGTTGAAGGCCGAAGATCAGGAGAAAACATCATTCATTACGCTGTTCGGGGTGTTCTGCTACAACACCATGCCCTTTGGGCTAAAGAACGCGGGTGCCACATATCAACATTGCATGCAGGCCTGCCTGAAGAGCCAGATCGATTGCAATGTACATTTCTATGTCGACGATATAGTCATCAAGACCAAGGAGGCCAGGACGCTGATCGACGATCTCGGTGAGACGTTCGACAACTTGATCGCTACAAGCTCAAGCTGAACCCAGACAAGTGAGCCTTCAGTGTCCCGTCCGGCCAATTACTCGGGTACTTCATCTCCCGGCGTGGCATCGAGGCCAACCCGAAGAAAATCATGGCTATACTAGCCATGGAGAAGCCCAAGAACCATAAGGCGGTCCAGCAACTAGCATGGAGAATCGCAGCGCTCAGCAGGTTCATCAGCCGCATGGGCGAGAAGGCCCTCCCTTTCTATCAGCTGTTATGCAAGGCTGACAAGTTCGAGTGAACGACCGAACCAGAAGAAGCATTCAAGGACCTCAAGCGCTCTCTCTCCACATCTCCTGTGCTGGTCACGCCAAAGGAGAGGGAGCCTTTGCTGCTATACATCGCAGCCACGCATCAGGTGGTTAGCACAACACTCGTGGTCGAACAACCCGAAGACGGCAAGACCCATGGGGTACAACTGAAGGGTTTCGCGGCATAGTAAATCAAAATTTTCTACGGATGCGAACAGAGGGAAGCCAAGATCTAATCTAGGAGATGCAAACAACGAGAAAGATTGGATTAGATCTTCATACCCTTGAAGATTCGCACAGCGGAACGTTTGTCGGAACGTGGGTGATGTAGTCGTACTCGCTTCTCCTCCTCGCAATCCGATCCGATCTAGCACCACAAGTGGCGATGCCTCCGTGAGATGCACACGTGCGGCACCTCGACGTATCCTCCTTCCTTGGTCCAGCAAGTATGGTGGAGAGATGGGTTGGATCTACAACGCGACGACGCGGTGCAATTGGTGGAGAATTTCTGCAACAGGGCTTCGCCTACAAGCAGTCGGGAGGGAGAGAGGAGGGCAGCAGGGCGGCTAGGGTTGGAGGGGAAGGTGTGGGGTGTTGGTGCGCCCCCAGCCCTCTATATATAGAGGGGTGGGCGCAGCCCTAGCCCCTCCCCCAAGCCAAAACGGCGGCCCCAAGGAGAAGGAGTGGGGGGCAAGGAAACCCCCCCTTCTAGAAGGTCTATCTCGAGTTTAAAACCCTCTTGGCCGGCTGGGCCCTATGGGGCCTTGTGCCCCTGGCCCAATGCGGCCAGGGCACTCCCTCATAGGCCCATGCCCCCTCCCGGAAGGTGGGGCCACGTTGGTCCCCTTCCGGAAGGTTCTAGAAGCTTCCGGTACAATACCGATTAACCCGGAACAATTTCGAACTCCAAAAACTGCACTGCCTTATATGAATCTTATTCTCCGGACCACTCCGGAACCTCTCGTGATGTCCCGGATCCCATCCGAGACTCTGAACAAAAACTCATAAACCAATTATCGAATCTATCCTAGCGTCAAGACACGTTAAGTGTGTGACCCTGCGGGTTCGAGAATATGCAGACATGATCTTCTATCAATAATCAACAGTGGGTCCGAAACCCATATTGACTCCACACATTCATCGATGATCATATCGGATGAACCACGATGCCAGGATTCAATCAATCCCATGTAAATATTCCTTCGTCTCGCGATATTTTACTTGCCGAGATTCGATCGTCGATGCATCATACCTAGTTCAATCTCGTTCACAGCAAGTACTTTACTCGTTCCGTAATCCGATATCACTTTGTGATTAACTCCTTAACCACATGCTTGCAAGCGTGTTGATATCGACACCGAGTGGGCCCGAAGTATATCTCTCCGACTTGGGAGGGACAAATCCCATCTCGATACATACAACCCAACAGATACTTTCCGATCACCTGAGAGACACCTTTATGATCACCCTCTCATAGGATGACGTTTGATGACCTCAAAGATTTCTTCCGATACCAGGGAGTTGTATTATCTCATGGTCTAAGGAATACAATATTTGACATAAGAAAAGCTTCGCAAAGACGAACACGATGACACAATCTAATTGCTTCGCTTAGTTTGGGTCTGTCCATCACATCATTCTCCCAATGATATGATCTCATTATTAATCGACAACTCATGTCTATGGTTAGGAAACCTTAACCATCATTAATCAATGAGCTAGTCCATAGAGGCGTACTAGGGACACGGTGTTGTTCACAAACAACACAAGTATTAAAGTTTCCGCTTAATACAATTCTAGCATGGAATATAAACATTATCATGAACAAGAATTATAATAATAACATCTTTATTATTGCCTCTAGGGCATAATTCCAACAACAACGCCCAGTATACTACCTCAACGAGGTACTGACCCCAACAAAGCAGAGGTACGCCCACTACCAGAAGCTCGCCTATGGTGTATTCATGATGGCGTGCCGATTGAGCCACTACTTCCAGGAGCATCAGATCTTGGTCGTCAACGACGCACCTCTGTCGAACATCATGAACAACCTCAAAGCCACGGGGCGAGTAGCCTTGTGGGGTATTGAGCTGTCTCCTCGAGACATTACCTACGAACTGTGTACCGCCATCAAATCTTAGGCAATTCCTGACTTCCTCATCCACTGGATGGAGCTACAGCTGCCGGACATGTCCCTGTCCTGGACAATGCACTTCGATGGCTCTAGGCGCGAGTCTAGAGTAGGTGTCGACGTCATATTAACATCCTCTCAGGAGGAAAAGATGAAATATGTCCTTCAGATGAAGTTCCGCGCATCTAACAACGAGGCCGAATACGAGGCACTCATACACGACATGAGGATGGCCAAAGTGTGCGGCGCCACATGCCTCGTCATCTACGGTGACTCCAACCTCATCGTCCAATAGACGATGAACAAGTGCGATGCTCACAGTGCCAACATGATCGCATATCGTGCGCTCTACAACTCACTCGAAGGGGACTTTGACGGCTGTGAAGTCCGACATGTTGGCAGGGAAAGCAACAAATAGGCCGACAAGCTCGCCAACATTGGCTCCACATGCGCCCCAGTGCCACCAGGTGTGTTCCTCAAGCAAATATGCATACCATTCATCAAGCGGAAATTCCCGAAGGACACAACAGAAGCAGTGGAACACTCGGGGGCTGCGCCACCTGAAGGACCCAAAGGACCCGAAAAGCTCGACATGGAGGTCGAACTGGTGAGCCTTATGCAGGTCATGGTGATCGATCAAACATGGAACCAACCGTACCTCCGCTACCTGACAAGCAAAAAACTACCTGAGGACCCGACAGACGCCCGACGCATATCTCGACGATCAAAGGCCTTCACCATCATTAATGGCGAACTAAATAAGCGCATCCTTTTGGGTGTGCTCCAACGATGCGTCACCAACATTGACGGAAAAAGAATCCTCCTAGACATCCATGAGGGTATCTGCGGCCACCACGCAGGCAGCCGTGCTTTGGTCGCCAAAGCTCTACGAGCTGGCTTTTACTGTCCAACTGCAATGAACGACGCCAAGGAGATAGTCCAGAGGTGCAACGCCTATCAGAGGTACGCAGACAAGCCACACCCGCCCGGATCGGAGCTGCGGCCCATACCACTGGCATGGCCTTTCGCCCAGTGGGGACTCGACATGATCGGCAAACTGCCAAGGTCCTTACCATGAGGGCACGTCTTCCTCCTGGTAGCTGTCGACAAATTCTCGAAGTGGATCGAGGCCATGACTATTACTAACCAAAGCGGTGCCACCGCCTTCAAGTTTTTTGAGTCCATTGTATACAGGTTCGGAGTACCCCATAGAAATATAACGGACAACGGCTCGAACTTCACCTCCAAGGAGTTTCTAGGCTTCTGCAAAAACCTAGGAATCAACCTCACATCTGCCTCTATGGCGCATCCGAAGACCAATGGTTAGGTCGAAAAGGCCAACGGCCTCATCAGAAACGGCATTAAGAAGCGGATGCTATGCCCACTCGATAGGCTTGTGGGAGACTAGGAAGACGAGCTACCCACCGTCCTATGGAGCCTGTGCACAATGCCAAACAGCTCAACTGGCTACACACCCTTTTTCATGGTGCATGGAGCCAAAGCCATGTTGCCTGTTGAGGTATGCTACAAGGCCTTGTGGGTCATTGATATGTCCAAAACGTATCTACTTTCCCAAAAACTTTTGCTATTGTTTCTCCTCTAAACTTGTGTGATTTGGGTACAACTAACACGGACTGACGCTGTTTTTAGCGGAATTACCTTGGTGTCTAGTTTTTGTGCAGAAAATAAACTATCAGGAAAAATCCTGGAAAATATGCCAAAAATCCTATTTCCCCAGAAGATTCATGGATCCAGAGTACGAGACGGAGGGGAGGCCTGGGGGCCCACACCCTGCTTGCAGGTGGGCCAGGCCGCGCTGGAGGTGTGGCTGCCCAGAACCCTCGGCCTCCCTCTTCGCCTATAAGATGACTCTTGACCTAAAAACCGAGGGGGGGGGGGGTTCGTCGTTTTTCTAGAAAGAGTTTTGCTGCGCCGCCACCACCAGAAACCACGATTCGGAACCAGAAACTCCGTTCTGGCACCCTGCCGGGACGAGGAATTTGGAGAGGATCATCGCCATCGTCATCACCAATGCCTCTCCATCAGACATCCATGTTTCCCTCATCCATGAGTGAGTAATCCCCCGCTGTAGGCTATGGGGATGGTAGGGATTGGATGAGTTCTATCATGTAATCGAATAAGATTATTAGGGCATGGTGCCTAGTATCTCTATTAGTGCTATTTGACTTTGTTGCAACTTGTTGTGCTTAATGCTTGTCACTAGGGCCTGAGTGCCATGATCTTAGATCTGAACTTATTATTGATTCATTATGATAGTATTGTTTGTGATATTATCTGCAAGTTGTGTACACATATCATTGTCCGGTTCCAGAGGCCCAGAAGTGACAGAAATTGGGACAACCTGAGGGGATGGCTGTGATGTGAGGTTCACATGTGTTCATGGAGTGTTAATGCTTTACTCCAGTGATCTATTAAAAGGAGCACCTTAATTGCCAGTAGTTCCCTTGAGACCCCGCTGCAACGGGCTAGCAGGACAAAAGATGTTGTGCAAGTTCTCACTGTGAGCACACATGACTATATATGGAGCACATGCCTAGGATTGTTTAGTACTTGGATGCTTATTCTTATTTATATTCAATTGCCCTATATCTTGAAGTTACATGTTTAGACTTGTCCATGCAACGCCCGCCCATCCATCCCTATGCCTACCGCGCTCTATCCCACTGTTTACTACTACAATTACTATTGCTCTTGTTTTACTGTTGTTGTTGCTTTGCTATTGCTTGTAGGGTTCGCATCAAAGAAAACAAAAAATTTCCTATGATGGGAACTATGTACCAAGATATATCTACTAGATACAAACAACGGGCGGATGTATATCCGTAGAGATCATACCCTTGAAGACCAACAAAGCTTAACGAGTTCGACTCGTGGTTGATGTAGACGATCTCTTGCCGATCTCAAGATCGAGAGGAAGTCCTAGCGCCGCAAATCAGCAGCGCATCCGTGCTCGCACACACGTCTGAGGCACCGAGCAACCTCCGCCTCCTCGCTCCAACGATGCAGCGGAAGCACAACTCTTTGTTGCCGAATAGCCACCGGGAACATGTATCTCCCT
This sequence comes from Avena insularis, assembly GCA_023614405.1. NCBI lineage: Eukaryota > Viridiplantae > Streptophyta > Magnoliopsida > Poales > Poaceae > Avena > Avena insularis. The sequence continues at coordinate 374,816,898 of CM042697.1, forward strand.
AGTCCAAGACCATGGGGGATAAATTCTAGAGGGGGAGAGAGATCCTTCACGAGGAGGTGTGAGTGAGAGAGAGAGGGAGAGGGGTGCCTTTTATAGGAGAGGGGGGACCCCAAGGGGGTGGCCGGTGCATGGGGGCTGCCCCCTTGCCCTCCCCTCTTCATGTGGGTGGACACTCCACTCACAAAAAACCTCTTCATTTCCCTCCACTCAAAATTCCACTCAAACTTGCAATTAAGTTTCCACCAAATTTAATGCAAACTCTTATTAAATAAAACTCTTTTATTTATTCAGAATTTTGTCAATTACTTTAATGACAAACATTCACATATAACCCCTTACTAGAATTCTATTTCACATGCATAACCACTTTATGCAATTTCACCCGAAAACCTGTTTCGGTATCTAGTGAAATAAATTCCTGCGCTTGTTATTCTTTCCGGCATGAAAATTTTGCTCCAATTGGATGTCGATGTCTCTTAAGTGTGTCACCCTACGGTTCGTGAATAATGCGGACATGATCGAGACCCCTCTCGGATCAATAATCATAAGCGGTATTTGGAGACCCATACTGACTCCCACACATTCAACGATGACTTTCTTGTGATCGTCAGAACCTTTTACGCTAGTATCTTAATCCCTTTGTTTCACGATATATTACATGTCCGAGATTCGATCATCGGTATCTCCATACCTAGTTTGATTTTGTTACTGACATGCACTCTTTTCTTGTTCCCGTGATATAACATTCTAGTGATCAAATCACTTGCTTGCAAGCTAACCAATGTGATATCACCGAGAGGGCCTAGAGTATATCTATCCATCATCGGGATGAACAAATTCCACTCTCGATCAATGGGCCTCAACATAACACTTTATTAGTTCTGAACCCATCTTTATAATCACCCTGTTACGGTGTGACGTTTGATGTTATCAAGAAACTCTTCCGGTGTTAGTGATTGACATGATCTCATGGTCTAAGGATTAGGATCACTGCGTAAGTTGTTATAGCAATATAAACTCAATGACTTTGATTGTAATGCTATACTTCGGATGAATGTTCATCACACCATTACACTAATGTTGTGATCCCGTTATTAACAACATCCAATGTCCATGATCAGGAAACCTTGATCATCTTGTCAATCAACGAGCTAGTTTATGAGAGAGGCATAACTAGGAACTTTCTGTTTGTTTATTAAACACACATGTATTAATGTTTCTGTATTAATACAATTATATCATGCAAAATAAACATCTATCATATACTTGGAATACACATAATAAACACTTTATTATTGCCTCTCAGGGCATATTCCCTTCAATCTCCCACTTGCACTAGAGACAATAATCTAGTTACATAGTGATGAATCTAACACCCATTGAGTTCTGGTGTTGATCATGTTTTGCTCTAGGGAGAGTTTTAGTCAACGGATCTACTACATTGAGATCCGTGTGTACTTTACAAATCTTTATATCTCCATCCTTGACATGCTCGCGGATGGAGTGAAACCGGCGCTTAATATTCTTGGAATTCTTATGAGACCTTGGTTCTTTGGCATTGGCAATGGCACCATTGTTGTCACAATAGATCACCATTGGGTCCAACACATTTGCAACCACTCCTAGTTCGGATATGTCCTTCATCCAAACCGCTTCCTGAGCCGCTTCCGAAGCAACAACATATTCGGCCTCCGTTTTTGATCCCGCCACCACAGGTTCTTTGGAGCTCCTCCAACTAACCGCTCTACCATTCCTGAGAAATATGTATCCGGATTGATACTTCGAGTCATCCGGATCGGTGTCAAAGCTAGCGTCGACATAACACTTAGCGACTAGCTCTTCTTCACCTCCGTACACAAGAAACATATCCTTAGTTCTTTGTAAGTACTTAAGGATATTCTTGACCGCTATCCAGTGTTCCGAACCTGGATCTGATTGGTACCTACTAGTCAAACTAATACCATGTGCCACATCCGGTCTTGTACATAGCATGGGGTACATTATAGAGCCTATGGCTGAAGCATAGGGGACTTTTTCCATTATCTCTCTTTCTTCCGCCGTAGCCGGACTTTGAGTCTTACTCAATGTCTTGCCTTGCAACATAGGTAAGAACCCCTTCTTACTTCCGTCCATTTTAAACTTCTTTAAAATCTTATCAAGGTATGTACTTTGCGATAGCCCTATTAGGCGCCTAGATCTATCTCTATAGATCTTTATGCCTAATATGTATGACGCTTCACCTAGGTCCTTCATTGAAAATTTGCTGTTTAGATAACTTTTAACACTGTTTAAAAGATCTATATCATTTCCGATCAATAATATGTCATCCACATATAATATTAGAAGTGCCACATTGCTCCCACTCACTTTCTTATAAATAAAAGCTTCTCCATAAGTTTGGACAAATCCAAACTCTTTGATCACCTCATCAAAGCGGAGATTCCAACTTCGTGATGCTTGCTTCAATCCATAGATGGATCGCTGAAGGTTGCACGCCTTGTTAGCATCCTTAGGATCGACAAAACCCTTTGGTTGTATCATATACAACTCTTCTTCAATATTACCATTGAGAAACGCGGTTTTGACATCCATCTGCCATATCTCATAATTGAAATATGCAGCAATTGCTAACATAATCCTCACTGACTTTAGCATCGCTACGGGAGAGAATGTCTCATCGTAGTCAAATCCTTGAATTTGTCGAAACCCCTTTGTGACAAGTCGAGCTTTATAGACGGTCACATTACCATCAGCATCAGTTTTTCTTTTGAAAATACATTTGTTCTCCACGGCCTTTCGGTCATGAGGTAATTCCACCAAGTTCCAAAATTGATTTTAATACATGGATTCCATCTTGGATTTCATGGCTTCTAACCATTTGTTGGAATCCGGGCTCATCATCGCTTCTTCATACATCTCATGGTCATCATTTTCAGCAACCATGAAATTCATGACAGGATTTCCGTACAGCTCGGGAGCTGCACGCGTCATGTTAGACCTGCGAGGTTTGGTAGTATTCTCTTTCGGAGTTTCATGATCATTATCATTAGTTCCCTCTTCAACTGGTGAAGCCAACTCCGGAACAACTTCCGGCGCTGTGCTACTCGCCATACTTTGAAGAGAAGGTTCAATAACCTCTTTGAGTTCTACCTTCCGACTACTCACACCTTTCGCGAGAAACTCTTTCTCTAGAAAGGATCCATTCTTGGCAACAAAAACTTTTCCCTTAGATCTGTGATAGAAGGAATACCCAATAGTTTCCTTAGGGTATCCTATGAAGACGCATTTTTCCGCTTTGGGTTCAAGTTTATCCGGTTGAAGTTTCTTCACATAAACATCGCAACCCCAAACTTTAAGAAATGACAGCTTAGGTTTGTTTCCAAACCACAATTCATACGGTGTCTTTTCAGCGGATTTAGATGGTGCCCGATTTAAAGTGAATGCAGCAGTTTCTAGTGCATAACCGCAAAATGACAACGGCAAGTCCGTTAGAGACATCATAGATCGAACCATATCTAATAAAGTATAATTATGACGTTCTGACACACCATTTCTCTGTGGTGTCCCGGCAGGTGTGAGTTGTGAAACAATTCCACACTCTTTCATGTAGTTCTAAACTCATAACTTAGATACTCACCTCCACGGTCGGACCGTAGAAATTTGATCTTTCTATTATGATGATTTTCCACTTCATTCTGAAATTCCTTGAACTTTTCAAAGGTTTCAGACTTGTGTTTCATCAAGTAGATATAATCGTATCTACTCAAATCATCCGTGAAAGTAACAAAATAACGATATCCACCTCGGCGAAACACACTCATTGGACCACATATATCAGAATGTATGATTTCCAATAAATCTGTCGCCCGTTCCATTGAACCGGAAAACGGCGTTCTAGTCATCTTGCCCATAAGGCATGGCTCACATGTATCAAATGATTCAAAATCAAGTGATTACAAAAGTCCATCCGAATGGAGCTTCTTCATGCGTTTAACGCCAATATGACCTAGACTGTAGTGCCACATATATGCGCATATATCATCATTAAGTTTAATCCTTTTAGCATCAACATTATGAATATGTGTAACATTATCATCGAGATCTAATAGAAATAAACCATTCATCGTCGGTGCATGACCATAAAATATTTAATTCATATAAATAGAACAACCATTGTTCTAGGATTTAAATGAATAACCACTTCGCATCAAACACGATCCAGATACAATGTTCATGCTCAGTGCAGGCACCAGATAACAATTATTCAAGTTTATAACTAATCCCGACGGCAAATGGAGAGGTAGTGTTCCGATGACGATCACATCAACGCTTGATCCATTGCCGACACACATCTTGACCTCACCCCTTGCTAGCGGCCGCTTGTTCCGCAGCCCCTGATTCGAGTTACAAATATTAGCAACTGAACTGGTATCAAATACCCAGGTGCTACTGCGAGCACTAGTCAATTACACATCAATAACATGTATATCATATATACCTTTTTTTGCCTTGCCGGCCTTCTTGTCTGCCAAATACTTCGGGCAGTTGCGCTTCCAGTGGACAGTCCCCTTACAATAGTAGCACTCGGTATCAGACTTAGGTCCTACTCGGGGTTTGTTTTCAGGCACGACAACCGGCTTGCCACCCTTACTTTCCTTCCGTTTTCCCTTCTTGTCTTTCTTGAAACCAGTGTTCCTATTGATCATCAACACTTTATGTTCCTTTTTGATCTCCACTTCTGCAGTTTTAGGCATTGACAGAAGCTCGGGGAGAGACTTCTTCATGCCTTGCATATTATAGTTCATCACAAATCTCTTATAGCTAGGTGGCAGAGACCGCAGAACACGATGGATGCCTAAGTCAATGGGAATCGATATTCCCAAGGACACAAGCTTACCGGCGTAACCCGGCGTCTTGAGTACATGCTCACTAACGGAGCTGTGCTCTTCCATCATGCAGCTAAAGAACTTTTCTGAAGCGTTGTAGCTCTCTACAGCAACATGTGTGTCGAAAATCATTTTCAACTCACCCATTGTATCAAATGCATTGCCGTTTTCGAAACACTTTCGAAGTTCTGGCTCTAGCCCATACAATATGCCGCAATGAACTAAGTTGTGGTCCTCCTGACAAGTCTGATAGACATTCTTCTCCTCGTCAGAGGCATCCTCAAAAGGTGGGGGGCCTAGCGGCTCTTCTAGCACATATTGCTTTTGTGCAGCAGAGAGGAGAATCCTCAAATTCATGGCCCATTCGGTAAAGTTGCTACCGTTCGTTGCAAGTTTCTCTTTCTCCATGAACACATTGAAATTAAAAGCAGGTGGTGCCATCTACAAAAGAATTTGTAAAGTTTAGACTAAGTTTATGATAGATTGAGTTCAACTAATCCACATTACGAATGAACTCCCACTCAAAAACGACATCCCTCGTGTCTTTTTGGTGATTATATGAACCAAATCCACTACACAAAGTCCGATCATCATGTGAGTCGGTGTAGCTTCAAAGGCGAGCATCAAATGGGCATCATATCTACTATATGACTCATGCTTAACCTTTCGGTCCGTGTTCCGAGGCCATGTTTGTACATGCTAGTCTCGCCAAGTAAGAACCTTAGTATTTGCATGTGTAACTGTCTTACACCCGAAATATGGTCGTGTATCCAAGAACACCCGATCATCACGTGATGTCTTCGAGCGACGAAAACATAATCGGTGCATACTAAAGGAATACCAAATTCTTATCTTGATATTTAAATGAGGGATCATCTTATTATGCTAACAAAACGCTAAACAAGCAATATAAGATGCTATCAAACATCACATGTTTATTAGTGGAATGATATGGTTCCCGCATCTGATCTCTATCATGTGCATCGTGGTATGATCACTGTCATACCTATATGTGTAAGGCCAAGGTCTATGGAACTTACACGTTATGTGTGTTGTAATAGTATCATATCATACTTCTACTTACACCATCACCATATCATAACACTAGCCCAGCAACAATCTAAACTAGATGCCTCTAATTTATCCATTGCAAATTTTACGTGGCTTAGGGCTTTCGAGGATAGAACCGTTCATACCTACGAACATGAACCACAATGAGGATAACCAAATTGTTGAAAACTCGTTGCAAAATAGATATTGACTATAGTAGGAGAGACAGACACCCGCTAGACACTTATGCAAACTAGTTGCATGTCAAGCGTGGAACAAGTCTCATGTGCGAGGACATGTAAAGTTTGTCCGGGCCGCTTCATCCCACTATGCCACCAATATGCAAAATTACAACTAAGGAGCAACAACATGATCATCATTTCCCACATACTCATATGTGTACTACCCGTGTAAAGCATCTAGGCATAGATCCAGCTCTGATACCACTGTAGGGTTTGCAGCATAGAAAACAAAAATTTTCCTACGATGGGAACTATGTACCAAGATCTATCTACTAGATACAAACAACGGGCGGATGTATATCTGTAGAGAACATACCCTTGAAGACCGACAAAGCTTAACGAGTTCGACTCGTGGTTGATGTAGACGATCTCTTGCCGATCTCAAGATCGAGAGGAAGTCCTAGCGCCGCAAATCAGCAGCGCATCCGTGCTTGCACACACGTCCGAGGAACCGAGAAACATTCGCCTCCTCGCTCCAGCGACGCAGTGGAAGCACAACTCTTTCTTGCCGAATAGCCACCGGGAACATGTATCTCGCTAGTCCGAGACTATGGGGGATAAATTCTAGAGGGGGAGAGAGATCCTTCACGAGGAGGTGTGAGTGAGAGAGAGGGAGAGGGGTGCCTTTTATAGGTGTAAGGTTCCCAACCTTTAATAAGGTAGAGATCCCTGTGTTTACAATGCTAGTCCCTGGATCAATAGCTAGCATCCACAGTTAAGATGTAATATCAAGAAACAAAGGTCAAAATACAACTTTATAACCAGGAATAAAATAATTTATTACATCTTACATAGCTCATTTGGCTATCTCATTACAATGCAGCAGAATATAACAATAGCATGGGGTCCTTCATCTTCAAAGTGCCATAGGCAGACATGTTGGTTGTAGACTTGTAATCCTAATCATTAAACTTCACTAATATCAAACAAACCTGCAACATAACAAGTTACAGCCACAAGGGTCAATACATTTGAATTGTATTGGCAAGTGATACTATGGTAGTATAGTGGAGTCTATCATCTATATGCATTTGGCTAAGTGGAGCTTAGGCTTGCTTTGCTCAAAATAGATTTTCCTTATCATTTGAAAACTCTAAGTTTTTGCTTTGACAAAATCTTTCCCAAGGCATCCCCCCAATAGAAATTGGTGATCCTTCAACCCTTGTTCAACCACAAGTTTTTAACTTAGAAATTGGGATGATGAGATTCTTGATAGCTTCCATGTCTTGATGCTCAAATTGTCCTTTACCAGGGACATGGCTAAGTACTTAGATTTTTCTCTCTGCAGAGGTGGTGCACTTTCCCCACAAGACTTGGTTTCACCAAGACAAGATCTTTCAGAAGCCTTCCCTTAGACCAGAATTGACGTGTTCCAACCTATCATCCCCTACCACCAACTGTCCATTTGGCTAAGTTATTGCAACCTATATGATCCAGGCAGAGCCCATAATGCCAAGTGGCTGCACTTGAAGCTTCTCAACATTTGACATCTCAAATCTCTTTGTTCCTGGGTGGCCATCCACAAGTGTGATACACCAGGGTAGTCCATTGAAATGGGCCCTGAGTAACCACTCAACACAAACCAATCCTTCCATTCCACCCAGGTGATTCATTCACTTAGTTGTTTTATTAAACAAAACACAAGTCCTCAGACTTAGATATTTTCCATAGCATGAATATATATTTGTAACACCGCGGTTCTGAAAAGACCGTGGCTTCTATGTGACATGCCAATCCCTGGATCGGTTCATTGGCCCACAATACAATAAGATGAATAACATAGCAAAATATCCGTGTATCATAAATAACGAAGATCCAGAGTACCATTATTACAATAAAAGCTTAGCCCAAGGCTAGCTCAAATTATTCAGGTAGCAACATAAATAAAGTAAATCCTCCATTCTTCAAATTGCCCACAAGTGATGAAGTGCCGAGTGGATTATCGTGGCCTATATCGATTACTCGGAATCGGAATATCCTGCAACATGAAACGTAGCAGCCCTGAAGGGTCAATACATGGAATGTATGGCAAGTAGAGCTAGTAAAGGAGACAATAGTGCTAACATCTACATGCATATTTGGCAAGTGGAGCTGTGTCTGGCTTGCATTTGCAAATACCTTTGTCCTAATTTCATAAATAGTTTTTGATTTTCTTTGAAAAGATCCCAATTAAGTTAACCCAACAATATTAAAGCAATTATGAAATTAGAATGAGCGAGAAACATGTCATGGAATCAATATCAAGCAACTCAGATGTCCATAACCGGGGACACGGCTAATTGATTAGATTATACACCCTGCAGGGGTTAGTACACTTTACCCATGTGACTTGGCCAGCCCAGATCGTACCATCACTCTCATTTTGGGTGATGATCGGGAGAAGTACAAGAAGAGACTGTTCGGAAAGTAGCTCCCCAATCCCGACGCGCACCGGTCCAACCTACCAAAATTCTACATCTCTGGATACGCGGGTTCGAGTCACCACAACCTACTAAGTCCAACCAACCGCCCATTTCATTATTGGCACATGGTTGTACACGTAAGCTACAAAATAAAGAAGCCAATCATTTTCTCTCGTTACCTGGGTGCCTTTCCGCAATGATACCACCAAAAATTATCAATCCCATCACACCCAGGAGATTCATTGATTAAGTTGTTTTAGTTTTCGTAAACCAATACTTTTAGAAACAACTTCCAGTGATGTAACCCATCCCTCGTTCATCATAGCATGGCTAAGCACATCTACTAACGGTGGTTCATCTACAAGGAAAGCCCTACCACATAATAGGACATAGCATAGCGATAGTATCATCCTACACATGCATCTACAAAATACACGACAATTCTACTGTATAGGCATTGCTATTTAGGAACAGTACCAACTGGAATTACTCAAAAAGGAATCATAAAACTCCCCGAGTAATTAAAACACTGCAGAAAGCCACTAAATAGTTTCTGCAAAAGTTTTTACCGTAAGCCTATCCTTTTAATTCACTTTGAGATTCCCCTTGTTCTACTGAATCCAGGGACATATTATATGCAATTTTTGGAGTTACAGATCTTTTTATACGAATTAATTACTCCAAAAAGGGCATTAACTCATTTAATTAATCTGGACAAAATCTTGCTGCAAAAGTGTGAAACAATGGTACAGCAAGATTCTACACGACTTACTGAATCTACACATATTTTATTTGCAATTTTTGTCCCAGTAGATTAATTTCTACGTAATTTACAAGTTTCTACAAGTTTCTGCAATTTCTAAATCGATTTAAATCAAAAGGGAATATTTTGGGAATATTCCAGAATATTCCCTGCTGACTCAACGCTGACTCAGCGCGGGTTGACTGGCTGTTGACCAGTCAACCGCGCGGTCTCCGGTCGATCTGGGCCGCAGATCTCAGATCCGACGGCCGAGAAGAGGCGGCGGCGGGCACTCACCGGGGCGGTGGCGGCGAGCTCGGAACGACGGCGGCGCGGTGGCGTACGGCGTCGGCGTCAGCGACGAGGCGGCGGAGGGGCGGTCCGGCGGCGAGGTGGCGTCGGCAGTGGCGTCGGCTCGAGGCCAGGTCGGCGTCGGCCTGAGGAGGCGCGTCGCGGCGGCGGTCATGTGAGGCCTTCATGGTTGGCGCGGAGAAAAGCAGCGGCGGTTACTGGCAGCGGGCGGCGACTCGATCGGCAACGACGCAGCGGTTCTCGAGAAGAGGGCGGCGGGGCAGCGGCACAAGTGGGCACGCCGAGTTCTAGGCGGACACGGCGGGGGGGCGTTGCGGAGACGGGGCCAGTCGGCGATGTCGGCGCCGACAGGTGGGGCCCACCTGTCGGTGGCCTGACGCGGGCGGCGGCTGGGCCGGCGCGACCCAGCAGGCTAGCGCGGCGGCGCAGATTTTTATCTTTGATCTTTTTTTTTTTCCCTTTTTCCAATTTAGTAAAACCTCCGTAACTCCTTCATACGAACTCCGAATTGGGCGATTCTTGTTCCTAAATTTTTGTAAAATCAAGGGGATCAACCTAGGGTCAAGGGGTGGGTGAATCCACTTTTCTACAAGGGTGGAAAACACAAGTCCTAGTAAAACTTCCCGCAGGAGCATTGTAGTAAAAATAAGATAGGATTTTAAAAATAGCGTTTTGTCGAATCATTTCAATCGATGGTTTTGCATGGAAGAACATGATGCAATGCTATGAATGATATGCAGAACCAAATCTAAAATTTGGGATGTGACAAGACTAACCCCCTTAAGATGAATCTCGTCACAAGAGATTGGTGACTAGCAAATAGGTGTGGGTAGTCCTCCCGGATGTCATCCTCACGCTCCCAAGTGGCTTCCTCTTCGGTGTGGTGGCTCCATTGCACCTTGCAAAACCTGATCGTCTTGGTACAGGTAATCCTCTCCGCTGTCTCCAGGATCCTGACCGGCTTCTCCTCATAGGTCAAGTCGTTCTCAAGCTGAACCTCCTCTAGGGGTACAGTGTCTCTCAATGATGTATCCACCATCTCCGGATGGCACTTCTTCAGCTGGGATACGTGGAACACATTGTGAACAGCGGACAGAGCCTCTGGCAACTCCAACTGATAAGCAACTTCTCCTTTGCGTGCTAAGACCCGATACGGTCCAATAAACCGAGGTGCCAGCTTACCCTTGATTCCAAATCTCTTGATTCCACGAAGTGGCGACACTCTGAGGTATGCTTTATCACCTATCTCATACACCACTTCCTTGCGCTTGGCGTCAGCGTAGCTCTTCTGCCTTGATTGTGCTACCTTCAGCCTGTCTCTAATCAAGGCGACCTTCTCCTCAGCATCCTTGATCAAATCAGGCCCAAACAACTGACGTTCTCCTACTCCATCCCATAGCAATGGTGTCCGGCACCGTTTCCCATACAGTACATAAAACGGTGATGTCTTGATGCTGGTTTGATAGATGTTGTTGTAGGAAAACTCAGCATACGGCAAATTCGCATCCCAACTAGAACCATGAGCCAAAGCGCAAGCTCTCAGCATGTCTTCCAAAATCTGATTCACCCTCTCGGTCTGACCATCGATGCATGGGTGAAACGCGTGCTAAACTCCAATCTAGTACCAAGTGACTCAAATTTGGCGCTAGAAGTGTGAGGTAAATTGGGTGCCTCTGTCAGATACAATATTCTTGGGAACTCCATGTAGGCACACAATCCTGTCCATGTAAATCTTGGCCAACTTTGCACTCGTATAGGTCGTCTTTACCGGTATAAAGTGGGCTACCTTGGTCAAATGGTCGACCACTACCCAAATGGAGTCCTATCCTGACCTGGTCTGGGCGATCCTGATAAAATCCATTCCCACTATCCCACTTCCAATCCGCGGCAATGGCTGTAGCAATCCTGCTTGGCTTCGGTGTTCGCCTTCACTTTTCGGCATACATCACATAGGGCAATATGCTCCGCGATGTCTCCCTTCATGTTGTTCCACCAGAATCTGTCCTTTAGGTCCATATACATCTTCGTATTGCCTGGATGTATGGAGTACGGCGAGTCATGAGCTTCCTGCAGAATCAATTTCCTTATCTCTGGATTGTTGGGAACTCACAAACGATCTCCATACCACAAGGTTCCTTGCTCATCCTCGCGGAATTCCCTTGCTCGATCCTCTTTCATCTTTTCCTTTACTTCATCAATCTCTTTGTCTCCCACTTGAGCCTTCCTGATTCTGTCCTGTAGCGTTGGTTGGACTTCCATTGCTGCCAAGTATCCTTCAGACACTACCTCGGTCTAAGGTCATTGAATTGCTAGCACAAATCCTCAGGCAATTCCCCAATTGTCAATCCATTGGCATAAACCTTCGGCTGAGCGTACGCTACTACATTGGCCTTTCCTGGGTGGTATTGCAGATTCATATCATAGTCCTTGATAAGTTCCAACCATCTCCTTTGCCTCATGTTCAGTTCCTTCTGTGTAAATATGTACTTCAGGCTCTTGTGGTCGGTGTACACATCACAGTGTTTTCCCATTAAGTAATGCCTCCATACCTTGAGCGCATGAACCACTAACGCTAACTCCAAGTCGTGTGTGGGGTAATTCCGCTCATGGTGTTTAAGTTGTCGCGAGGCATATGACACTACTCTCCCATCTTGCATCAGCACGCTCCCAAGTCCCTGTCGAGAAGCATCACAGTACACTTGGAAATCCTTCTGAAGATCTGGTAAACACAGAACATGTGCAGTCACTAGTCGACGCTTCAGTTCCTGAAAGCTAGCTTCACACACATCCGTCCATTCAAACTTCCTCTCCTTCTTCAGAAGTTCTGTCATCGGCTTAGCAATCTTGGAGAAGTTTTCAATGAATCTTCTGTAATATCCAGCAAGTCCCAAAAAGCTTCGTATCTCTCCCGCATTCTTGGGTGCTTCCCACTCAGTTACTGCAGTCACTTTGCTTGGATCAACAGCGACTCCTTCTCCTGACACCACGTGTCCAAGAAATCCAACAGTGTTAAGCCAGAATTCACACTTGCTGAATTTGGCATACAGCTTGTGTTCCCTCAACTTCTCCATAATCAGTCGTAGATGTTTCTCATGCTCAACATCATCCGTGGAATATATCAGTATGTCATCAATAAACACCACCACGAACTTGTCCAAGTACTCCATAAATACCTTGTTCATCATGGTCATGAAGTATGCCGGGGCATTCGTTAGTCCAAAAGACATAACTGTATACTCATATAAACCATACCTAGTGGTGAAAGCGGTTTTTGGTATGTCCTCCTCCCGGATCTTCAATTGGAAGTAGTCCGATCGCAGATCGATCTTGCTGAACACCTTTGCTCCTTCCAGTTGATCAAACAAATCATTTATGTTCGGCAGGGGGTATTTGTTCTTGATAGTCACTTCATTCAGCGTGCGATAGTCCACCACTAATCTCTTGCTGCTGTCTTTCTTCTCCACAAACAGAACAGGTGCACCCCATGACGACGAACTAGGCTGAATGAATCCCTTGTCCAACTGCTCTTTCAGCTGTTTCTTCAACTCCTTCAGCTCATCCACATCCATCTTATATGGTCTCTTTTCTATAGGTCCTGTTCCCGGCATCAGGTCGATAAGAAACTCTACTTCCCTGTCAGGTGGCATTCCTGGCAGCTCTTCCGGAAACACGTCGGGTAATCCCTAATCACAGGCACAGTATCCATGCTAACCCCCTGTAGCATCCCAATTGTCTAACAATTGTAATGCTACTTGGTTTAGTAATATAATGGCTACTTCCTACATATAATTGTTGCATCATAATTATATCATGCTCATGTCATCATGCCACCTTGCATTTGAGCATCATATAAAACCCTTTTTGTTTTGGTTCTTCTCTCATATGCATTGTAAATTGTATTTGCCTCTTGATATTGTATTTGGTTATTGAAATATCGTTTAATGCCCAGGTTGAGTTGGGGGCATATCTTTTAATCTACTCCACCACCTTTCTTTGTCACCACCCCATATATTCCACCATCCAACTAAATATGAGCTTTGCACCTTATTGGGTTTTACCTCTAGCTCATGTGGGTTGGGATGGATCCAATTCTTTTTCCCACATGCTCTCATCTTAGCATCATGTTGTTTTCACATTATTGATATGTGGATCCACCTTTGCATGCATTATGAGTAGTGCCCCTTTTTCCTAGCTTTCATATGGATTATTATGGATTTATGCTCATGTTGGGGTATTTTTGGGACTATCAAACATCTAGTGGAATATACACACTAGCAAGTCCCAATTATAATCCAATGTGATCATCTCCATCTACTCCATCTGGAACTTTCCTTTAAATTCTTTTGCTTGGCTTTATTCCACTTTTGGGAATGCATAGGAATAATGCCATGTGAATATTATTGTTTTCACAAGAATAAACATGGCATTAAATATTTTGCATGGGCCATGCAAGTACCACCACATTCTAGTCTTTTGGATTTTATTTGAATCTTTGAGTGGATCATCCCCCATATCTCTCTCTACCCCTCTTCATGCTTGAACTTGTTGGTTCTTGCTAAAAACCCTACACCCATCTCCATCCATCCCATCACCTCTTTATCTCACCCATATCTTTTCTTTTAAATAAAACTCTTATGCATGATCATATGAGGCTTATTCTTTTCTTTCTCCCTTTTCTCTCCTAGCCTAGTTCTTCTAAACCCTAATCTCTCTTACCCCTCTCTCTTTTTCTATCTCCAAACCCTAACCTCTCTCTCTAAACCCTCACCACCTTTTATCTCATCCTCTCTTTTGACTAGCTCTTGTTTGATCTTGGTTTGTTCTTGCTTGATCTTGTCAAAGAAAACCACTCCACCTAGCCCCCCCTCTCTCTCTTTCTCTCTCTACCATGAGCACCATCTAACCTAACCCGAGCCCCCTCTCTAGCTAACCCTAGTTTCCACCCTCTCTCTCGGCCTCTCTCCTCTCTCACCTAGCTGGCCCCACCTGGCCACCCTGGCCCCACCTAGCTACCTAACCCCCAGGCCGAAGCCTACCCCAACCCTAAAGCCCTAACCCGAGCCACCCCCATTCCTCTAACCTAGCTCCAACCTGAGCCTCCCCCTCTATCTCTCTCCCTTCTCTCCTGCTGCAGCTCGGCCCCACCCGAGCCTGGCCTGCCATCCCTACCTGCCCTGCCCTGCCTGGACCAGCCCTAGACCGAGCTCCAGCCCGAGCACGTGAAGGAGAGGAGGGAAAAAGTGGCCGAAGCCACCTTTTCTCTACCCCACTCCCCCACGGCACCCTCCCCTCTCCTCTACTATCTACCACCACTCCCGGCTCTCCTCTGCCCTCCCAGATCCGCCCAGGGCCTTGCCCTCTCCCCTCTCTTCTCCACCGCCTCCACCTACCCCGTCGCCGGTGATCCGTCGGTCTCCATCGTTCTCCCTCTTGCAGCCGGTGGCGAGGATCGGTGGTTGTCGAGGAAGATCGAGGAGATTCCTAGGGCCCGCTTTGTACTGTCATGGAGGAGGAGAAGGACCAGAGCCGTTCACCGATGAGCTGGCGCTAAACCCCTAGCCGCCGTCCGCGAGCCTCGTCGACGCTCCCCTGCTTCCCGGCACGATCTGACTCCATCGCCGTCCCCGCGGTGAGCCTCCGAACCTCCTGGACACCCCTCGGCGATCCTCCTCAGCGCGCTTAGTAATTTCATCGCGCTCTCTGCGGCCTTGGCCATGGACAGCGTCCTCGCCGTCGTGCCGCGGTAGTGATTTCTGGCCGCGCAGCCGTTCCCCAGCAACAACGCCCGAGCCACATAGCCAGTAAGACGCCAGCAGATCGCTGAGTTGAACCTGCCGAGCCCCACTGTTGAGCACAAATTTGTCGTAGTCGAGAAGAAGTCTGATGGTTGCTACTTTGCACTTCCCCCAGCCTTTTTCATTCATTAACCCGCGCTCCGCTCGGTCCCACATGTCTGCCTCCGCGGGAGTTTTGCAGAAAAGCACCCCTGTTTTCCAGAACCCTAACCCGCACTCCATCGCGTCCCCGCTTGTCAGTCACTGCGGGTTAGTCGCTGTCACGTGGGCCTGTAGCCACCAGACCCAGCTGTCATCCTCTGCGGCTAGGAAGCGACGTGGTGAGGAGAGCTTTTCTGTGCGCGCGTTGTCACAGTCCGCAGCTGGCCCACCCGTCAGCGACTGGGTCTGTAACAGGCTGAGTAACAAAAGTTTCTGTTCTTTTCTGTTTAATTTAAACTTTTCAAATTTTGTTTTAAATTTCAAATTCAAATCTGTATTTAAACAACTTTTGAAATATAATTCCAAATAATACAAATAATATATGTTTTGAAATCAGAAAAATGTGAGAAATTCAAATCTGCCCTTCAAAATAATGTTTGAACACTTTAAATTTCAAGTTGATTAAAATTACAACAAAATGCCCTTGGTCTTAATTAATTAATAACTTTTGTTTTATAACTCCAAATTTGACAAATGATATGTCTAAATTTTTCATCTAGTGGTGACCTTTCTTTTTATGCATTCCTTGTTCTGAATTGCAGCATGCATCATATAAATATAAAGTATACAACAATAAAGTATAAAATATTAAAAACCCCATAAAATGTTTATTTCTTGTATTCCACCTCACCCATGCCATGCTACTTTATTGCCATGCAAATTGTGCATCATTCATCATGGCATGATTGTTTGCATGTCATTTTATTCATATTCTTGTGCACTTTATTTATGGCCTTGTTTGTTTGTTGGTTCTTCTTGAATAGGCGTTAGGGGGATATATCAAAAAACTAGAGCTACCAGATCCTTCTCTCGCTTCAACTACCACATGCTTGTATCTGATGCCTATTGCCTCTATCTTATTCTTGCATCATCGGTCGCGATTGCATTAAATTGAATCCAAATCCTTTACTTTTAAACCCCTTGTTCCTCCATCCATGATGAGCCATTACTATAGGAGTTGTTTGAGCCATGCAGTGTGAGAACAACTGTGTAGGGTATGTGAGTGTCGATGGATAACGGGTAAACAACAACTTGAGTAGTAATAGGATAACTAATGAAAGTGGCATCGGTGAGCAATATACGCTATTTGGTTTTCTGCTCACTTGTGTCAGTAGGACCTACTTGATTCTGTTCCTTGAATATTGCTATCCACATCAAGGCTTATGAACCCCCAGCGAGCTTGATTCATTCTTATTTATTGGGGCCTAAAAGTAGTTTGGGGCTTACTATTACTGTACTTATGCCATGCTTCTTTGCTTTATTTAAGATTGTCGAGCTTTTGTACTATATTTAAGCGAGTGTTTTGGCATGGTATCGACAAGCCAGTCACACTCTTCGTTCGTTCCCGACCATTAGCGCAAACCCTGAGTCCATCTCGGAACCGCCAACCGTCATGGGTAGCAATGGGGTGGCCCCTAAAATATTCTGAATCCTTTGTTGTTGTGAATGCCTCGTTGGGTTTTATTTGGTTTTCGGTTGATCGAGTGTGTGTTGCTATTTGTGCACCCTGTAAAACTACGGCCGTGTCGCGGTTATGGGCGACTTGAGCCACAGTTTCTCGATCATAGACAAGTATAACTAAAGTAAATTTGACTACTGACGACTAGTAAATAGTGCAACACTCATGGAATGGATAATAAAACGCCAGCGGATGGGGGGTTGTTCGTCTTCCTCGTTAGTAGCGAGGAGGAGGATGGATGCATTAATATTCTTATTATAGCTGTTGGTATTAATTCACGGACATCCGTCTATCTATGGTTGAGCGGATGGTTAGTATCTATAAATTGTTAGGTATTATCTTTTGCTGCAATTCGTCACCCAGGTTGTGTCCTTTAGAGGCATAAAGACTAGTACCCCTAGGGTCTCCCACGATAAATTGTTTGATTAGGATGAGCAGGTGGCTTCATAACTTAAGATGGATCTTGGGTGGAGGAGCAGACGATGGGCAAGATTTGATTAGAGATTGCAGGAGCAGGGATCCGTGAGATCGTAGGCGGGATATGTTTATTTATGGGGCATCTTATGCCGATTTGCTTCTTATCCGTGTCGGATCTTATTTTCCGCTTAGCTTGATACTCGATGTTTGATGTATGAGGAGATATCCTAAACTATTATATCTATCTAGGATATTTGGATCTTGCCGTATGGCGTTGCAATATTTCTATTTCTTTTAGATGGAATGGCTCTGAGGACTATTGTATGGTGGCTTGCATACATACTCACTTGTGTATGTAGTTGATCCCTTCGCCTGCCGATTACGCCGCCCGTTCTTGTCCCGATGTTTGGAAATGGTTAGGACGGCCGAAAGGTCTACCTGTGAGTGGCATTTAGGCCCCACCATACTATTTTAACCATTCCCGCTCATCCAGGCTTGTAACTAGGAGCGTAATTCACCGAGGTAGTTACAATTGGTATCAGAGCCAGGTTTCGATCCTGGGACCTGTGGGTTATGGGACCACCACGCTTCCGCTGCAAGATATAAATGCAATACTGGACCCGGGCTTGGTGTTGATGTTGAGAGCCCGAGGTGGTGGTGCACGAACCATAGGAGAGCTTGCCGCAGGTCTTGGAGGTGGTGGAGGAAGAGCTTTGTTTTTCATCGGACAGTTCCAGTATTGATGCCCAGTGTTTCCACAAGTGTAACTACCTCGTCCCATAACCCACAGGTATAATTGTAACTACCTCGGTGAATTACGCTCCTAGTTACAAGAATGGATGAGCGGAAATGGTTAAAATAGTACGGTGGGGCCCAAATGCCACTCACAGGTAGACCTTTCGGCCGTCCTAACCATTTCCAAACATCGGGACAAGAACGGGCGGCGTAATCGGCAGGCGAAGGGATCAACTACATACACAAATGAGTATGTATGCAAGCCACCATACAACAGTCCTCAGAGCCATTCCATCTAAAAGAAATAGAAATATTGCAACGCCATACGGCAAGATCCAAATATCCTAGATAGATATAATAGTTTAGGATATCTCCTCATACATCAAACATCGAGTATCGGTGAAGCGGAAAACAAGATCCGAGTACGGATAAGAAGCAAATCGGCATAAGATGCCCCATAAATAAACACATCCCGCCCACAGATCTCACGGATCCCCGTTCCCGGAATCTCTACACCGAATGATCATTGCCCACATCGTCCGTCTCCTCCACCCAGTATCCATCTTGCGAGCTTACCTGTTCATCTGAATCAAACAATTTATCGTGTGAGACCCTAGGGGTACTCAGCAAGTCTTTATGCCTCTAAAGGGGACACAACCTGGGGTGACGCAATTGCAGCAAAAGATAAACCCTAACAATTCTATAGATACTCGCTAACCATCCGCCTAACCAGATATAGACGGATGTCCGTGAATTAATAACAACAGTTATACCAGTAATATTAACAGATCCATCCTTCTCCTCGCTTACCGACGAGGAAGCGGACGAACAACCCCCCATCCGTTGGCAGTTTTATTATCCATTCCATGAGTGTTGCACTATTTACTAGTCAGGTACTTAGTCAAATTAAAAGCGGTACTTTAGTTATACTTGTCTATGATCGAGAAACTGTGCTCCAAGTCGTCCATAACCGCGGACACGGTTTTAGAAGTTTTACCTGAGGGTGCACAAATAGCAACACACACTCGATCAACCTCGAAAACCAAATCAAAACCCAACGAGGCATTCACGACAAAGCGATCACAGATTCAGAATTATTTGAGGGGCCACCCCATTAAGCTACCCAAGGTTGGCGGCTCGAGACGGACTCAAGGTTTGCGTCAATGGCTGTAAACGACCGGGAACCCAAATGTGACTGGCTTGTCGATACCGCGAAAACACTCCGCTTACCTAAGCGATGACAGTGCATCCTCGCACAATCTTAAATTAGGAAAGCATGGCATAAGTACAGAATAGTAATAAAGCCCCAAACTACTTTGTGGCCCCAAGAAATAAGAATGAATCAAGCTCGCTCGGGGGTTCATAAGCCTCCGGGATGTGGATAGCGAATGTTCAAGGAACAGGAATCAAGTACTCGGGGTCCTACGGGACACAAGTGAGCATGAAAAACCAAATAGCAGATATTGCTCACCGGTGCCACTTTCATTAGTTATCCCATTACTACTCAGGTTAAGTTGTTTAGGTACCTCGTTATCCATCAGACACTCACATACCCTACACATGCTGTTCTATGACTCGCATGGCTCAAACAACTCCTGTAGTAATGGCTCATGGGATGGAGGAACAAGCTTCGGTGGGGTTTAAAAGTAAAGGCTATGCAGTACCTGGGATTCAATTTAATGCAATCGCGACTCAATGATGCAAGAAAAAGATAGAGGCAATAGGTACTATATGTATGCAAGCATGTGGTAGTGCTTGCCTCGATTGAAGCGAGAGAAGGATCAGGTAGTGCTCGGTTTCTGATATATCCTCGCCTAATCAAGAAGAACCAAACAAACAAGGGCCAACATAAATAAAGTGCACAAACATATGAATAAAATGCGACAAGCAAACAATCATGCCATGATGAATGATGCACAATTTGCATGGCAATAATGTAGCATGGCATGGGTGAGGTGTGGAATACAAGAAATAAGCATTTTATGGAGTTTTGGTCACATTTTAACCTCATAAAAGTTGCTGTATACTTTATATTTATATGATGCATGCTGCAAAACAGAACAAGGAATGCATAAACAGAAAGGTCTCGTCGAGCTAATCAATTTAGACATATCATTTGTCAAATTTGGAGTTATAAAACAAAAGTTATTAATTTATTAAGGTAAAAGGGCATTTTATTTGTAATTTTAATCAACTAGAAAATTAAAGTGTTCAAAATATATTTTGTAGGCCATATTTGAAATCCTCACATTTTTCTGATTTCAAAACATATATTACATGTTTAAATTGGGTTTATATTTTAAAAGTTATTTTAAAACAGATTTGAAATTTGAATTGAAATTAATTTGGAAAAGTTTTAAATTAAAACAGAAACAGAAATACTTTTGTTACTCAGCCAGTCCTAGCCACAGTCATAGACAAGTGGGGCCAAGGCTGACTAGGACTCACGCGCACAGAAACGGATTTCTCACCGCGGCTTTACCTAGCCTCTTCGAATGACAGGTGGGGCCAGCGGCCACGAGGGTCCACGTGACAGTGGGCGATCCAGACGTGGCTGGCAGGAGGGGGTATGGGACCGCGGGTTAAGGCTAGGGTACTACGGGGTGCTTTTCGTAAAAGGACATGGAGGCTGACTGGTGGGCTCTGCGTACCGCGGGTTTAGCCGAAAAAGACGTAGGGGGTTAAGTGCAAAAAGGCGCCCGTACTGTTCCTCTTCTCCGCGCCTGCGGACGGATCGGTGCACGTCCGACGCAGGGCGCGTCGCGGTGGATCGAACTGGGGACGCGAGGGTGCGCGCTGGGGGTGCGAGCCAGCGCGGTGGGGTGGGGGTTGTTGACAGAGAGCAGATCGGCGGCTAGGTGTAGCTACCGCGGCGCGCAACGAGGAGACGCGCGTGCACGCCGACGCTCAGAGGTCGCTCGACGAAAGGTTTGGCGAGCACAGGGAGCCACGGCGAGGACGGAGGTGTCAGGGAGGTCAAGGCGCTCACCGGGAGTGGGTCGATGTGGTCGGATTAGCTTGGGACGCAGGGGGCCGGCGACGACGCAGACGGACCGGAGTTAGGGTTTTCGCGTCGGGCTCGGCGTGGTGCAGCGGTTCTGGGGCTCCTCCTTCTCGGCTCCGTGTACGTGGGCGACGCTCGTGCTCGGCTCGGTCTTCCCCAACGCCCAGTCACCTCGCCCTCCTTCTGCTATGGTGGTGGTGGTGTAATGCCGATGATGGGGGTAGATGGAGGTCGAAGAGAGGGTAGCAGGGGTAGGTGGGGAGGGAGGAGTAGATGGGCACGGCCCTGGGGAGTTCTGCGGTTGCTAGGTAGAGGAGGGTTAGATAAGAACGAGCAGAGGGAGGCACATGGGTTGGATTGGCATAAAGGTGGTGCTCCTCCTTTTCTTCTCTCCTCTCTCACGTGGTAGGCATGGGGGGCCAGGCAGGCAGCTGCAGGTGGGGCTAGGACGAGGCTGAGGAGGGGACTGGCTCGGGTGCCTCTTTGTGGCAGAGCGAGGAAGGAGAGGGGGAGACTCGGGTAGCTTCGGCTAGGGTTAGAGGCTCGGTTAGGAGGTAGCTCGGCCAGGGTTAGGTTAGCTGGGGGGGTGGCTCAGCCAGAGGGTGGCCAGGGTGGTTGAGCCGAACCAGGTGGATGGGGAGGTGAGGGATTAGCCAAGACTAAGAAAAGGGGTTAGGGTTAGAGTTTTAGCTAGGTGTAGGGAGAGAGAGAGGGGGCTAGGTGGAGTGTTCTCTTTTGACAAGACCAAGCAAGAACAAGCCAAGCTCAAACAAGCTCTAGTCAAAAGAGAGGATGGGATAAAAGGTGGTGAGGGTTTAAGCAAGATCAAACAAGACCAAGCCAAAAGGAGGGAGAGAGAGAGATGGGAGATGAGCCACTCAAAAATTCAAATAAAAGCAAAGGAGGACCAAAGTTGGAGATGGTTGCATGGCCCATGCAAAATAATTAATGCCATGCTTATTTTTGTGAAAACAATATTATTAACATGGCATTATTTTTATGCATTCCCAAAAGATGGTTTAAGGCCAAGCTAAGGATTTGTGGAAGTAGATCCATCCTACCTCCCATGAGCTAGATTAAATGCCAAAAGAAAATAAAATACAAGCTCATGGAGATGGGGTGGTGGAATTATAAGGTGGTGAAAGAAAGGGGTGGTGGAGTGGAATAAAAGATATGCCCCCAACTCAACTTGGGCATTTAAACAATATCAAGAACCAAATACAATATCAAGAGGCAAATACAATTTACAATGCATATGAGAGAAGATCCAAATCAAAAAGGGTTTTATATGATGCTCAAATGCAAGGTGGCATGATGACATGAGCATGATATAATTATGATGCAACAATTATATGTAGGAAGTAGCCATTATATTACTAGACCAAGTAGCATTACAATTGTTAGACAATTGGGATGCTACAACTCTCCCCCACTAAACAGGAATCTCGCCCCGAGATTCTAGGAAGAAGAATAAGACACAAAGAGGGTAGGATACTTGGCACGGAGCTCATCTTCACGTTCCCAAGTGGCTTCATCAACGGAATGGTGCGACCACTGCACCTTGCAGAACTTGATGGACTTGTTGCGAGTCCTTCTTTCTGCGATCTCAAGGATTTTTGTGGGGTGTTCTTGATAAGACAGGTCTTCTTGGAGATTGATAAGCTCATGATCCACGGTCCTGCCGGGATCCTTGAAGCACTTCTTGAGTTGAGAGATGTGGAAAACATCATGGACTTTGAGTTTTTCTGGGAGCTCAAGATCATAAGCAACTTCTCCTCTTCTTCCACGAATTTTGAAAGGACCGATGTATCTAGGAGCCAGCTTTCCTTTGATACCAAAGCGGTGCGTGCCTCTCATGGGAGTGACACGAAGGTAAACGAGATCACCAGGGACATACTCCATGTCCGTGTGCTTTCTGTCATAATTGCTCTTCTGGCGACTTTGAGCAATCTTCAGATTTTCAAGAATGATGTGAACCTTCTCCTCCGCTTGAGTTACAATGTCAGGGCCAAACAATATTCTTTCACCTGCACCCGACCAACCAATCGGAGTTCTGCATTTGCGACCATAGAGAGCCTCAAATGGTGCCATCTTTAGACTTTTCTGGAAGCTATTGTTGTAAGAGAATTCAGCATAAGGAAGACATTCTTCCCACTTCATGCCAAAAGAGATGACGCAAGCACGAAGCATATCCTCCAGAATCTGATTGATCCTTTCAACTTGTCCTTGCGACTGAGGGTGGTAAGCTGTGCTGAAGTTCATTTTTGTTCCCAAAGCATTTTGGAAACTTTCCCAGAACTTGGAAGTGAAGATGCTTCCACGGTCTGAACTGATCTCAAGAGGAACCCCGTACAGAGAGACAATTCTGTTGATATAGAGCTTAGCCAACTGAATTGCAGAAATTGTTTCCTTGACGGGAAAGAAGTGTGCCACTTTAGAAAGCCTGTCAATGACAACAAAGATTGCATTGTTGCCCTTCTGCGACCTTGGAAAACCAGTGATGAAGTCCATCTCTACTTTCTCCCATTTCCATTCCGGGGGTTTCAATGGCTGTAGAAGACCGGAAGGTTTCTGATGGACAGCTTTAACTCTGCGGCAGACATCACACTCCGAGACATACTTGGCACAATATCGTTTCAAACCCGGCCACCAATATTGTGTTTTCAAGTCCATGTACATCTTTGTGCTGCCAGGGTGGATAGAAAGAACAGAATCATGCGCCTCCTTGAGAACTTGCTCTCTCAAACCCGGGTAGCTCGGAACAAACATCCGGTGTTCAAAGAAAAGCGTGCCTTGTTAATCGACGTGGAAGGACTCATACTTCGGAAGCTGGATGTTGGAGATGATCTTTCTTGTGTACGGATCACCAAGCTGAAAGGAGCGAACCTTTTCTTCCAAGAGAGGAGTTGCTAGAAGGTTTAGGAGATACCCTTGTTCCACAATTTCAAGGTTGAGCTGACGGAATTCCTCGCACAAGAGAGGCTGTTGTTCTTCCATCATGAGGTTGTTGACATAAGCTTTGCGGCTGAGAGCATCGGCCATGACATTAGCTTTGCCCGGAGTGTAGTTGATGGTCAAATCAAAATCATTGATTGCTTCAATCCATCTCCTCTGACGAAGGTTGAGATCAGGCTGAGTGAAGATATACTTCAGACTCTTGTGATCAGAAAAGATTTCACAACGGTTGCCCAGCAAGTAATGCCTCCATACTTTCAAAGCAAAGACAACTGCTGCGAGCTCGAGGTCATGTGTAGGATAGTTGATCTCATGCGTCTTCAACTGTCGAGAGGCATAAGCAACAACTTGTTTTTCTTGCATAAGGACCGCACCCAATCCTTGCAAAGAGGCGTCACAGAATATCTGGAAAGGCTTGGATGTATCCGGAGGAACCAAGACTGGTGTGGAAGTGAGCTTCTCTTTGAGTGTCTCAAAGCTTGCTTGACATGCAGGAGTCCAAAGGTATTTCTTGCCTTTCTTGAGGAGATCGGTAAGAGGCTTCGCTATCTTCGAAAAGTTCTGAACGAAGCGACGGCAATAACTAGCCAAACCAAGGAAACTCCGCACTTCTTTGACATTTACAGGAGGAAGCCATTCAACAATTGTCTTTACAGTTTCCGGGTTGACTGCAATGCCCTTGGCAGAGATGACGTGACCAAGATAGGTTACTTGAGGCAGCCAAAACTCACACTTGGAGAACTTTGCATACAGGCGGTTCTCACGAAGCTTGTTTAGGACACACCGAAGGTGTTCTTCATGCTCTTCCTTAGACTTAGAATAGACTAGGATGTCATCCAGATAGACCACAACGAACTTATCAAGATACTCCATGAAAACCGAGTTCATAAGCCTCGAGAAGGTGGCAGGTGCGTTGGTGAGACCGAAGGACATGACCGTGTACTCATACAGGCCATAGCGGGTGGTGAAAGCTGTTTTAGGAACATCTTCCTTGCGAATCTTGATTTGGTGATAACCACTTCTCAAGTCAAGCTTAGAGAAAACCACAGCTCCAGCTAGCTAATCGAAGAGATCATTAATCCGCGGAAGGGGATATTTATTCTTGATGGTTTTAGCATTGAGAGCCCGATAGTCAACACAAAGTCTATCAGTCTTGTCTCGCTTCTTCACAAAGAGGGTTGGGCTACCCCACGAAGAAGTACTGTGTTGAATGAAACCCAACTTCTCTTGTTCATCAAGTTGACGTTTGAGTTCAGCCAACTCAGCAGGACCCATTTTATAAGGCCGCTTGGAGATAGGAGCGGTACCAGGTTCAAGCTCAATTACAAACTCAACCTCACGATCCGGAGGCATACCTGGCAACTCTTCAGGAAAGACATCTGGGAACTCACAGACCACCGGAACACTCTGAATAGCTTCCATAGCATCATCATTCAGAGCCGCCAAAGAGAAAAGCTGAATAGCAGGAGTCAGACTTGGAGAATAGACTATATGGCCTTCAGGAATCTTCAGAGAAACCGAGCATTCAGCACAATCAATCACAGCTGCATTTGCTGTCAACCAATCCATGCCCAAGATGACATCAATGTCAGAATTGCCCAGAACAATTAAGGACGCCGAGAACAAAGAGCCACCAATCTCAATTTGATTGCCATGACTGATCTTAGAAGCTGCCATCTTTGCTCCAGGAGAAAGGACCATTAACCGCTTAAGGAGAGGATCCAACGCTAACTCATTCTCATGTGCAAACTTGTGAGAAACAAAAGAATGCGATGCACCAGAATCAAACAAAACTCGTGCAGGGACTGAGTTAACGGATAGCATACCCATCACAACTCCAGGTTCATGCTCAGCTTGAGCGGCGTTGACACAGTTGGCCTGAGCAACAGTAGACCCGGGCTTGGTGTTGATGTTGAGAGCCCGAGGTGGTGGTGCACGAACCAAAGGAGAGCTTGCCGCAGATCTTGGAGGTGGTGGAGGAAGAGCTTTGTTTTTCAACGGACAGTTCCAGTATTGGTGCCCAGTGTTTCCACAAGTGTAACAAGCACCAGGTGGACGTGGAGCAACGTAGCCAGGGACTCCGCCAGGCGCTCCAGGGTAGTGGTGGTTGTAGCCCCTGGGAGCAGCAGTGAGGAAGTTTGGTGGCCTTGCCGCGTAGCTTGAAGGTCTTAGTGGAGCAGGAGCGACGGGGTGTTAGGAACCCGCACACCACGCTTAGAAGGAGTTGACATAGCTGAAGAGCTTGCTGCATCATGGTTGTGTTTCTTTGACTCCTCAAACACTTGCCTACTTGCTTCTTCTGCAGAGCTGTATGCTGAAGTTCGGAAAAGATGCCGCCTTGCATGTGTGATTGCATATTTAATCGATGCATTGAGCCCTTGCTGAACCTCTTTGCTTCTTCTTGTCATCAGAGATCTCATCGCCACCATAACGAGAAAGGTTCATGAAGTTCCTGATGTAGGTATTGACATTGTCATTGCCCTGCTTGAGGTTGAGAAACACTTCCTTCATCCTCTCCATGACAATTTCTGACAGATACTGCTCTTTGAAAGCTCCAGTGAACTATCCCCAAGTAGGCTGAAAACCAGAGTGGTTTGCCTTCAGGTAATTCTCCCACCACAGAGCTGCATCTCCCTTCAGAAGGTGAGTAGCACACTTTACCCATTCTTGCTCAGGAACATCAGCAGTCGCCAGTAACCTTGACATCTCACGCAACCAATCATCAGCATCAAGTGGTTGATCGGACACATCAAATTGGCGTGGGTTGAACTTCAAAAAGCTTTTGATGTCTCCTCGCTTGGGAGGTGGAGGTAGCGGAACAAACTCATTCCTCCTGACACTTTCTTCAAAACGCTGCTGGTTCTGCTGCATTGCTGCCAAGGCATTGGCGATGCTTGACAACGCTGCCCCCAGTTCAGGTTGTATGTCCTCATCAGAACGGCGTGGTGGTGTCATCCTGTTATTGATATAAAACACAAGTCAGTACTATGATGGAGAATAATAATAATCCAAAATAGTACCAAGATGGAATTAATCAAGATTAAAGGATACAATTTACTAAGATGATATTAAAATATCAATAAAGTTCAAAGCACCTAGAAGATATTAAGCATATCGCACACGACTGAAAAGGAGTGTGGTACACAAATATCAAAGAAAAATTTTCCGCAAATTTCGGCATTAAAATACCAATAGATGCGCAAAATCACTTAACGAATCAAGATTAGTGACTCTACCAATTCAATATACAAGTGCGAATGATAAAAGTAGTGGTATGGTTGCGACTCCATCCCGCACTCAAATCATTACTCTGCACATGAATAAGTAAAACACATATCCCAACACCTTCTTCTCACGATGAACCTAAAGATTAGAAACTACGGAGACGAACACCCCAAACAAGATAACGTCGGATAACAAAGAGTAAGACAGATCGCGACGGTATACAACGAATCAGATAGATCGCGTCGGTTCGCAAAAGCCTGTCGGTATGGAATGTACCAACAGTTGATAACCAAAAGGCAGATAAAGATAACATGTTGGATGCAACAGATAGACAAGGAATTACACACACACACACACAACCTATGGTACTACGGAAACCCAGAACACGTGAATCCTAGTTTGAATTTTAAGAAGAGGATTGAAAACGTTACACTTCCTTACCAGAAAAGGGTGGGTGGGTGGGTAAGAAGAAAAGTGGAAGCAGCCCTACTCTCGCATTTTTGTTTTTCCCTAGTATACATAACTACCAAAATATTTGCTAGACTGACAACGACCATTTGGCTGAGACCCTGAAGGTCGGAATGGCTCTGATGCCAATTGTAACTACCTCGGTGAATTACGCTCCTAGTTACAAGCCTGGATGAGCGGAAATGGTTAAAATAGTACGGTGGGGCCCAAATGCCACTCACAGGTAGACCTTTCGGCCGTCCTAACCATTTCCAAACATCGGGACAAGAACGGCGCGAATCGGCAGGCGAAGGGATCAACTACATACACAAATGAGTATGTATGCAAGCCACCATACAATAGTCCTCAGAGCCATTCCATCTAAAAGAAATAGAAATATTGCAACGCCATACGGCAAGATCCAAATATCCTAGATAGATATAATAGTTTAGGATATCTCCTCATACATCAAACATCAGAGTATCAGGCGGAAGCGGAAAACAAGATCCGAGTACGGATAAGAAGCAAATCGGCATAAGATGCCCCATAAATAAACACATCCAGCCCACAGATCTCACGGATCCCGTTCCGAATCTCTACACGAATGATCGTTGTCCACATCGTCGTCTCCTCCACCCAGTATCCATCTTGCGAGCTTACTGCTCATCTGAATCAAACAATTTATCGTGAGACCCTAGGGTACTCAATAGTCTTTATGCCTCTAAAGGGGACACAACCTGGGGTGACGCAATTGCAGCAAAAGATAAACCCTAACAATTCTATAGATACTCGCTAACCATCTGCCTAACCAGATATAGACGGATGTCCGTGAATTAATAACAACAGTTATACCAGTAATATTAACAGATCCATCCTTCTCCTCGCTTACCGACGAGGAAGCGGACGAACAACCCCCCATCCGTTGGCAGTTTTATTATCCATTCCATGAGTGTTGCACTATTTACTAGTCAGGTACTTAGTCAAATTAAAAGCGGTACTTTAGTTATACTTGTCTATGATCGAGAAACTGTGCTCCAAGTCGTCCATAACCGCGGACACGGCTTTCAGAAAGTTTTACCCTGCAGGGGTGCACAAATAGCAACACACACTCGATCAACCTCGGAAAAACCAAATCAAAACCCAACGAGGCATTCACGACAAAGCGATCACAGGATTCAGAATTATTTCAGGGGGCCACCCCATTAAGCTACCCGCAACGAAGTTGGCCGGCTCCGAGACGGACTCAAGGTTTGCGTCAATGGTCAGAAACGATCGGGAACCCGAAAGTGTGATCGGCTTGTCGATACCGAAAACACTCCGCTTACCTAAGCGACAGGTGCATCCTCGCACAATCTTAAATAAAGCGAAAGCATGGCATAAGTACAGAATAGTAATAAAGCCCCAAACTACTTTGTGGCCCCAAGAAATAAGAATGAATCAAGCTACGGCTCGGGGGTTCATAAGCCTCCGGATGTGGATAAGCGAATATTCAAGGAACAGGAATCAAGTACTCGGGTCCCACGGGACACAAGTGAGCAGGAAAAACCAAATAGCATATTGCTCACCGATGCCACTTTCATTAGTTATCCCATTACTACTCAGGTTAAGTTGTTTAGGTACCTCGTTATCCATCGACACTCACATACCCTACATGTTGTTCTCGACTCGCATGGCTCAAACAACTCCTATAGTAATGGCTCATGGGATGGAGGAACAAGCTTCGGGGTTTAAAAGTAAAGGCTATGCAAGATTGGGATTCAGTTTAATGCAATCGCGACTCAATGATGCAAGAATAAGATAGAGGCAATAGGTACTGTATGTATGCAAGCATGTGGTAGTGCTTGCCTGGCAGCTCAGTTGAAGCGAGAGAAGGATCTGGGTAGTGCTCCTGGTTCTCTTGATATATCCCCTTCTCAGCGTCTAATCGAAGAAGAACCAAACAAACAAGGGCCAACATAAATAAAGTGCACAAACATATGAATAAAATGCAACAAGCAAACAATCATGCCATGATGAATGATGCACAATTTTCATGGCAATAAAGTAGCATGGCATGGGTGAGGTGTGGAATACAAGAATAAGGCATTTTATGGAGTTTTCGTCACATTTTATACTCAAATAAGTTGCTGTATACTTTATATTTATATGATGCATGCTGCAATTCAGAACATGGAATGCATAAACAGAAAGGTCTCGTCGAGCTAATCATTTTAGACATATCATTTGTTAAATTTGGAGTTATAAAACAAAAGTTATTAATTAATTAAGGTAAAGGGCATTTTATTGTAATTTTAATCAACTTGAAATTTAAAGTGTTCAAAATACATTTTGAATGGCATATTTGAATTCCTCACATTTTTCTGATTTCAAAACATATATTATTTGTATTATTTGGATTTATATTTTAAAAGTTATTTGAAAACAGATTTGAAATTTGAATTTAAATTAATTTGGAAAAGTTTGAATTAAAACAGAAAAGGACAGAAACTTTTGTTACCCAGACATTCCTAGCCAAAGAAGTGGGGCAAGTGGGCTGGATGGGCGACACGCGCGCGGAAAAGGTTTCTTCACCTCGGCTTTATCTAGCCCTTGCGAATGACAGCAGGTGGGGCCAGTGACCACGAGCCATGAGGAGCCAGCCTTGAGGCCGAGCTGGAGCGGGTTGCGACAGGAAAAGCCGGGGTTTTCTGTAACGCGCGGCACGGTGGTGGGCCACGAGGTACCATGGGTGGAAGCGAGAAAACAAAAGGGGCGTCTGTAAAACTACCACGGCCGTACTGTTCCTCTTCTTTCTCTGCATCGAGCGACAGGTCGGTGCCCTTCGCTGTGAGCGGGATCGATCCTGGACCTGGCGTGTGCGCGCGGAGGCGGCAGCCTCTGCGGTGGGCTAGGGTTGGTGTCATGTAGGTAGGCGTGGCCTAGGTGTGGTTCTGCGGCGAGCGGCGGCAGACGCTTAGCCGGCGCGCGATGCTCGACGATATGAACGGCGGCACTAGGCGGCGACAGCAAGGCGGACCATGTCGGGGAGGGAGAGAGGCTCACCGCAGAGAGCTCGGTGCGGTCGGATCGGGCTGAGAGGCGACGGAGAGGCGAGGACGCAGACGGACCGGAGTTAGGGTTTTGGCTCGGTGTCGCGGCGTGCAGCGGCGTACAGGCCTCCTCCTCCTCGCTGGCGGGTACGGGACGACGCAGAGGGACCTCCTCGTCCTTCCTCGACGACCACAGATCCCCGCCACCGGCTGCAAGAGGAGGGACAGAGGAGACCGACGGATCGCCGACGATGGGGTAGAGGGTGGCGATGGAGAAGAGAGGAGAGAGGGCAAGGCCCTGGGCGGATCTGGGAGGGCAGAGGAGAGTCGGGAGTGGTGGTAGATAGCAGAGGGAGAGGGGAGGGTGCCGTGGGGGAGTGGGGTAGAGAAAAGGTGGCTTCAGCCACTTTTTCCCTCCTCTCCTTCACGTGCTTGGGCTGGAGCTCGGTCTGGGGCTGGTCCAGGCAGGGCAGGGCAGGTAGGGATGGCAGGCTAGGCTCGGGTGGGGCCGAGCTGCAGCGAGAGAGAAGGGAGAGAGATAGAGG
This sequence comes from Avena insularis, assembly GCA_023614405.1. NCBI lineage: Eukaryota > Viridiplantae > Streptophyta > Magnoliopsida > Poales > Poaceae > Avena > Avena insularis. The sequence continues at coordinate 374,848,344 of CM042697.1, forward strand.
GGAGGCTCGGGTTGGAGCTAGGTTAGAGGAATGGGGGTGGCTCGGGTTAGGGCTTTAGGGTTGGGGTAGGCTTCGGCCTGGGGTTAGGTAGCTAGGTGGGGCCAGGGTGGCCAGGTGGGGCCAGCTAGGTGAGAGAGGAGAGAGGCCGAGAGAGAGGGTGGGAACTAGGGTTAGCTAGAGAGGGGGCTCGGGTTAGGTTAGATGGAAGCTAGGGTTTAGGGGAGAGGATAAGAGAGAGGGTGGGGTGTGGTAGATAGGGTTTGAAACAAGACCAAAACAAGAGGTGGCAAAAGAGAGGAGAGAGGGGGTAGGGGAAAGGTTTAGGGTTTTAGATGCTTGAATGCACCAAACTAGATCAAACAAGAATATGTGGAATTGGTGTAGGGTTTGGCAAACTCACACAAGATCAACAAAGAGGAGTGGAAGAGAGGGATAGAGGTGTGGTGGTGGATTTAGCAAGACCAATCTAGAGCAAGCCAACAGAGAGGTAGAGAGGGAGATGGATGATTCACCCAAAAATCCAAATAAAAACAAAGGAGGACCAAAGATGGAGATGTTTGCATGGCCCATGCAAAATAATTAATGCCATGCTTATTTTTGTGAAAACAATATTATTAACATGGCATTATTCTTATGCATTCCCAAAAGATGGTTTAAGGCCAAGCTAAGGATTTGTGGAAGTAGATCCATCCTCTCTCCCATGAGCTAGATTAAATACCAAAAGAAAATAAAATAAAAGCTCATGGATAAAGGGATGGTGGAATTATAAGATGGTGAAAGAAAGGGTGGTGGAGTGGAATAAAAGATATGCCCCCAACTCAACTTGGGCATTTAAACAATATATCAATAACCAAATACAATATCAAGAGGCAAATACAATTTACAATGCATATGAGAGAAGAACCAAAACAAAAAGGGTTTTATATGATGCTCAAATGCAAGGTGGCATGATGACATGAGCATGATATAATTATGATGCAACAATTATATATAGGAAGTAGCATTTATATAGACTAGGCTAGTAGCATTGCAATTGTTAGACAATTGGGATACCTCAAGCCACCCAATACTACCTCGGTGAATTATATCTTGACATTTATATCTATGGGTTATGGGACGAGGTAGTTACACTTGTGGAAACACTGGGCATCAATACTGGAACTGTCCGATGAAAAACAAAGCTCTTCCTCCACCACCTCCAAGACCTGCGGCAAGCTCTCCTATGGTTTGTGCACCACCACCTCGGGCTCTCAACATCAACACCAAGCCCGGGTCTACTGTTGCTCGTGCCAACTGTGTCAACGCCGCTCAAGCTGAGCATGCACCTGGAGTTGTGATGGGTATGCTTTCCGTTAACTCAGTCCATGCATGAGTTTTGTTTGATTCTGGTGCATCGCATTCTTTTGTTTCTCACAAGTTTGCAAATGAGAATGAGTTAGCTATGGATCCTCTCCTTAAGCGGTTAATGGTCCTTTCTCCTGGAGCAACAATGGCAGCTTCTAAAATCAGCCATGGCAATCAAATTGAGATTGGTGGCTCTTCGTTCCCGGCTTCCTTAATTGTTCTGGGCAGTTCTGACATTGATGTCATCTTGGGCATGGATTGGTTGACAGCAAATGCAGCTGTGATTGATTGTGCTGAACGCTCGGTTTCTCTGAAGATTCCTGAAGGCCATATAGTCTATTCTCCAAGTCTGACTCCTGCTATTCAGTTTTTCTCTTTGGCGGCTCTGAATGATGATGCTATGGAAGCTATTCAGAGTGTTCCGGTGGTCTGTGAGTTCCCAGATGTCTTTCCTGAAGAGTTGCCAGGTATGCCTCCGGATCGTGAGGTTGAGTTTGTAATTGAGCTTGAACCTGGAACGGCTCCTATCTCCAAGCGGCCTTATAAAATGGGTCCTGCTGAGTTGGCTGAACTCAAACGTCAGCTTGATGAACAAGAGAAGTTGGGTTTCATTCAACACAGTACTTCTTCTTGGGGTAGCCCAACAATCTTTGTGAAGAAGCGAGACAAGACTGATAGACTTTGTGTTGACTATCGGGCTCTCAATGCTAAAACCATCAAGAATAAATATCCCCTTCCGCGGATTAATGATCTCTTCGATCAGCTAGCTGGAGCTGTGGTATTCTCTAAGCTTGACTTGAGAAGTGGTTATCATCAAATCAAGATTCGCAAGGAAGATGTTCCTAAAACAGCTTTCACCACCCGCTATGGCCTGTATGAGTACACGGTCATGTCTTTCGGTATCACAAACGCACCTGCCACCTTCTCGAGGCTCATGAACTCGGTTTTCATGGAGTATCTTGATAAGTTCGTTGTGGTCTATCTGGATGACATCCTAGTCTATTCTAAGTAAAAAGGAAGAACATGAAGAACACCTTCGGTGTGTCCTAAACAAGCTTCGTGAGAATCGCCTGTATGCAAAGTTCTCCAAGTGTGATTTTTGGCTGCCTCAAGTAACCTATCTTGGTCACGTCATCTCTGCCAAGGGCATTGCCGTCAACCCGGAAACTGTAAAGACAATTGTTGACTGGCTTCCTCCTGTAAATGTCAAAGAAGATCGGTAAATGTAAAGACAATTGTTTGGCTAGTTATTGCCGTCGCTTCGTTCAGAACTTTTCGAAGATAGCGAAGCCTCTTACCGATCTTCTCAAGAAAGGCAAGAAATACCTTTGGACTCCTGCATGTCAAGCAAGCTTTGAGACACTCAAAGAGAAGCTCACTTCCACACCAGTCTTGGTTCCTCCGGATACATCCAAGCCGTTCCAGATATTCTGTGACGCATCTTTGCAAGGATTGGGTGTGGTCCTTATGCAAGAAAAACAAGTTGTTGCTTATGCCTCTCGACAGTTGAAGACGCTTGAGATCAACTATCCTACACATGACCTCAAACTCGCAGCAGTTGTCTTTGCTTTGAAAGTATGGAGGCATTACTTGCTGGGCAACCGTTGTGAAATCTTTTCTGATCACAAGAGTTTGAAGTATATCTTCACACAGCCTGATCTCAACCTTCGTCAGAGGAGGTGGATTGAAGCAATCAATGACTTCGATCTGACCATCAACTACACTCCGGGCAAAGCTAATGTCATGGCCGATGCTCTCAGCCGCAAAGCTTATGTCAGCAACCTCATGATGGAAGAACAACAACCTCTCTTGTGCGAGGAATTCCGTCAGCTCAACCTTGAAATTGTGGATCAAGGGTATCTTCTGAACCTTCTGGCAACCCCTCTCTTGGAAGAAAAGGTTAGCTCCTTTCAGCTTGGTGATCCGTACACCAAAAAGATCATCTCCAACCTTCAGCTTCCGAAGTATGAGTCCTTCCACGTCGATGACCAAGGCACGCTTTTCTTTGAACACCGGATGTTTGTTCCGAACTACCCGGGTTTGAGAGAGCAAGTTCTCAAGGAGGCGCATGATTCTTCTTCTTCTATCCACCTGGCAGCACAAAGATGTACATGGACTTGAAAACACAATATTGGTGGCCGGGATTGAAACGATAGTGTGCCAAGTATGTCTCGGAGTGTGATGTCTGCCGCAGAGTTAAAGCTGTCCATCAGAAACCTTCCGGTCTTCTACAGCCATTGAAACCCCCGGAATGGAAATGGGAGAAAGTAGAGATGGACTTCATCACTTGTTTTCCAAGGTCGCAGAAGGGCAACAATGCAATCTTTGTTGTCATTGACAGGCTTTCTAAAGTGGCTCACTTCTTCCCCGTCAAGGAAACAATTTCTGCAATTCAGTTGGCTGAGCTCTATATCAATGTAATTGTCTCTGTATGGGGTTCCGCTTGAGATCAGTTCAGACCGTGGAAGCATCTTCACTTCCAAGTTCTGGGAAAGTTTCCAAAATGCTTTGGGAACAAAATTGAACTTCAGCACAGCTTACCACCCTCAGTCGCAAGGACAAGTGGAAAGGATCAATCAGATTCTGGAAGATATGCTCCGTGCTTGCGTCATCTCTTTTGGCATGAAGTGGGAAGAATGTCTTCCTTATGCTGAATTCTCTTACAACTATAGCTTCCAGAAAAGTCTAAAGATGGCACCATTTGAGGCTCTCTATGGTCGCAAATGCAGAACTCCGATTGGTTGGTCGGGTGCAGGTGAAAGAATATTGTTTGGCCCTGACATTGTAACTCAAGCGGAGGAGAAAGTTTGCATCATTCTTGAAAATCTGAAGATTGCTCAAAGTCGCCAGAAGAGCAATTATGACAGAAAGCACACAGACATGGAGTATGTCCCTGGTGATCTCGTTTACCTTCGTGTCACTCCCATGAGAGGCACGCACCGCTTTGGTATCAAAGGAAAGCTGGCTCCTAGATACATCGGTCCATTCAAAATTCGTGGCAGAAGAGGAGAAGTTGCTTATGCTCTTGAGCTCCCGGAAAAACTCAAGGTCCATGATGTTTTCCACATCTCTCAACTCAAGAAGTGCTTCATGGATCCCGGCAGGACCGTGGACCATGAGCTTATCAATCTCCAAGAAGACCTGTCTTATCAAGAACACCCCACAAAAATCCTTGAGATCGCAGAAAGAAGGACTCGCAACAAGTCCATCAAGTTCTGCAAGGTGTAGTGGTCGCACCATTCTGTTGATGAAGCCACTTGGGAACGTGAAGATGAGCTCCGTGCCAAGTATCCTACCCTCTTTGAGTTTTCTTCTTCTTCCTAGAATCTCGGGGCGACATTCCTGTTTAGTGGGGGAGAGTTGTAGCATCCCAATTGTCTAACAATTGTAATGCTACTTGGTTTAGTAATATAATGGCTACTTCCTACATATAATTGTTGCATCATAATTATATCATGCTCATGTCATCATGCCACCTTGCATTTGAGCATCATATAAAACCCTTTTTGTTTTGGTTCTTCTCTCATATGCATTGTAAATTGTATTTGCCTCTTGATATTGTATTTGGTTATTGATATATCGTTTAATGCCCAAGTTGAGTTGGGGGCATATCTTTTAATCTACTCCACCACCTTTCTTTGTCACCACCCCATATATTCCACCATCCAACTAAATATGAGCTTTGCACCTTATTGGGTTTTACCTCTAGCTCATGTGGGTTGGGATGGATCCAATTCTTTTTCCCACATGCTCTCATCTTAGCATCATGTTGTTTTCACATTATTGATATGTGGAACCACCTTTGCATGCATTATGAGTAGTGCCCCTTTTTCCTAGCTTTCATATGGATTATTATGGATTTATGCTGATGTTGGGGTATTTTTGGGACTATCAAACATCTAGTGGAATATACACACTAGCAAGTCCCAATTATAATCCAATGTGATCATCTCCATCTACTCCATCTGGAACTTTCCTTTAAATTCTTTTGCTTGGCTTTATTCCACTTTTGGGAATAAAGAGGAATAATGCCATGTGAATATTATTGTTTTCACAAGAATAAACATGGCATTAAATATTTTGCATGGGCCATGCAAGTACCACCACATTCTAGTCTTTTGGATTTTATTTGAATCTTTGAGTGGATCATCCCCCATATCTCTCTCTACCCCTCTTCATGCTTGAACTTGTTGGTTCTTGCTAAAAACCCTACACCCATCTCCATCCATCCCATCACCTCTTTATCTCACCCATATCTTTTCTTTTAAATAAAACTCTTATGCATGATCATATGAGGCTTATTCTTTTCTTTCTCTCTTTTCTCTCCTTGCCTAGTTCTTCTAAACCCTAATCTCTCTTACCCCTCTCTCTTTTTCTATCTCCAAACCCTAACCTCTCTCTCTAAACCCTCACCACCTTTTATCTCATCCTCTCTTTTGACTAGCTCTTGTTTGATCTTGGTTTGTTCTTGCTTGATCTTGTCAAAGAAAACCACTCCACCTAGCCCCCTCTCTCTCTCTCTTTCTCTCTCTACCATGAGCACCATCTAACCTAACCCGAGCCCCCTCTCTAGCTAACCCTAGTTTCCACCCTCTCTCTCGGCCTCTCTCCTCTCTCACCTAGCTGGCCCCACCTGGCCACCCTGGCCCCACCTAGCTACCTAACCCCCAGGCCGAAGCCTACCCCAACCCTAAAGCCCTAACCCGAGCCACCCCCATTCCTCTAACCTAGCTCCAACCCGAGCCTCCCCCTCTATCTCTCTCCCTTCTCTCTCACTGCAGCTCGGCCCCACCCGAGCCTGGTCTGCCATCCCTACCTGCCCTGCCTGGACCAGCCCCAGACCGAGCTCCAGCCCGAGCACGTGAAGGAGAGGAGGGAAAAATGGCCGAAGCCACCTTTTCTCTACCCCACTCCCCCACGGCACCCTCCCCTCTCCCTCTGCTATCTACCACCACTCCCGGCTCTCCTCTGCCCTCCCAGATCCGCCCAGGGCCTTGCCCTCTCCCCTCTCTTCTCCACCGCCTCCACCTACCCCGTCGGCGATCCGGTCCTCCATCGTTCTCCCTCTTGCAGCCGGTGGCGAGGATCGTGGTTGTCGAGGAAGATCGAGGAGACTCTAGGAGGGCCTTTGTACTGTCGCGGAGGAGGAGAAGGACCAGAGAAGTTCACCGACGAGCCCGACGCTAAACCCTAGCCGCCGTCCATGAGCCTCGTCGGACGATCCCTCGCTTCCAAGACGATCGACTCCATCGCCGTCCCATGGTGAGCCTCCGAACCTCCTGGACACCCCCCTCTGGCCGATCCTCCCCTGTACGCGCTAGTCATTTCGTCGAGCGCTCTCTGAAGGCCTTCAGCTGAGCCAGCGTCCTCGCCGTCGTGCATGCGGTAGTGATTTCGCCACAGCCGTTCCCAGAATAACGCCAGCAACTAGCGGTAACACCGCCAGCAGACGAGATCGCGGGTTCGAACCCTGCACCGAGCCCCGCCCTGTTGAGCACAAATTTGTCGACAGAGTCAGAGAAGAAGCGATGAGCTTGCTACTTTGCACTCCCCGCCTTTTTATTCCTTAACCCGGCGCTCCGCTCGGTCCCACTGTCTGCCTCATGGGAAGTTTTGCGAAAAAGCACCCCTATTTTCCAGAACCCTAACCCGCACTCCACCGCGTCCCCGCTTGTCAGTCACTGCGGGTTAGTCGCTGTCACGTGGGCCTGTAGCCACCGGACCCAGCTGTCATCCTCTGCGGCTAGGAAGCGACGTGGCGAGGAGAGCTTTTCTGTGCGCGCGTTGTCATAGTCCGCAGCTGGCCCACCCGTCAGCGACTGGGTCTGTAACAGGTTGAGTAACAAAAGTTTCTGTTCTTTTCTGTTTAATTTAAACTTTTCAAATTTTGTTTTAAATTTCAAATTCAAATCTGTATTTAAACAACTTTTGAAATATAATTCTAAATAATACAAATAATATATGTTTTGAAATCAGAAAAATGTGAGAAATTCAAATCTGCCCTTCAAAATAATGTTTGAACACTTTAAATTTCAAGTTGATTAAAATTACAACAAAATGCCCTTGGTCTTAATTAATTAATAACTTTTGTTTTATAACTCCAAATTTGACAAATGATATGTCTAAATTGATCAGCTCGACGAGACCTTTCTGTTTATGCATTCCTTGTTCTGAATTGCAGCATGCATCATATAAATATAAAGTATACAGCAACTTAATCAAGTATAAAATATGATTAAAACCCCATAAAATGTTTATTTCTTGTATTCCACACCTCACCCATGCCATGCTACTTTATTGCCATGCAAATTGTGCATCATTCATCATGGCATGATTGTTTGCTTGTCGCATTTTATTCATATTCTTGTGCACTTTATTTATGTTGGCCCTTGTTTGTTTGGTTCTTCTTCGAATAGACGCTGAGTAGGGGATATATCAAGAAACCCAGGAGTACTACCCAGATCCTTCTCTCGCTTCAACTGAGCTGCCAGGCAAGCACTACCACATGCTTGCATACATACAGTACCTAGCCTCTATCTTATTCTTGCATCATCGAGTCGCGATTGCATTAAATTGAATCCCAAGTACTGCATAGCCTTTACTTTTAAACCCCACCGAAGCTTGTTCCTCCATCCCATGAGCCATTACTACAGGAGTTGTTTGAGCCATGCGAGTTGCAGAACAGCATGTGTAGGGTATGTGAGTGTCTGATGGATAACGAGGTACATAAACAACTTAACCTGAGTAGTAATGGGATAACTAATGAAAGTGGCATCGGTGAGCAATATCTGCTATTTGGTTTTTCCTGCTCACTTGTGTCCCGTAGGACCCCGAGTACTTGATTCCTGTTTCTTGAATATTCGTGCTATCCACATCCGGGAGGCTTATGAACCCCGAGCCGAGCGAGCTTGATTCATTCTTATTTCTTGGGGCCACAAAGTAGTTTGGGGCTTTATTACTATTCTGCTTATGCCATGCTTTCCGCTTTATTTAAGATTGTGCGAGGAGCACCAGACTGCTTAGGTAAGCGGAGTTTTCAGTATCGACAAGCCACCACACTTTCGGGTTCCCAGTCGTTTACAGCCATTGACGCAAACCTTGAGTCCGTCTCGAGCCGCCAACTTCGTCATGGTAGCTTAATGGGTGGCCCTGAAATATTTCTGAATCTGTGATCGCTTTGTCGTGAATGCCTCGTTGGGTTTTGATTTGGTTTTTCCGAGGTTGATCGAGTGTGTGTTGCTATTTGTGCACCGCAGGTAAAACTTTCAAAGCCGTGTCCGCGGTTATGGACGACTTGGAGCACAGTTTCTCGATCATAGACAAGTATAACTAAAGTACCGCTTTTAAATTTGACTAAGTACCTGACTAGTAAATAGTGCAACACTCATGGAATGGATAATAAAACTGCCAACGGATGGGGGGTTATTCGTCCGCTTCCTCGTTGGTAAGCGAGGAGGAGGATGGATCTGTTAATATTACTGTTATAACTGTTGGTATTAATTCACGGACATCCGTCTATCTATGGTTAGGCGGATGGTTAGCGAGTATCTATAGAATTGTTAGGTATTATCTTTTGCTGCAATTGCGTCACCCCAGGTTGTGTCCCCTTTAGAGGCATAAAGACTCGCTGAGTACCCCTAGGGTCTCACACGATAAATTGTTTGATTCAGATGAACATGTAAGCTCGCAAGATGGATACTGGGTGGAGGAGACGGACGATGTGGGCAACGATCATTCGGTGTAGAGATTCCGAGAACGGGGATCCGTGAGATCTGTGGGCGGGATATGTTTATTTATGGGGCATCTTATGCCGATTTGCTTCTTATCCGTACTCGGATCTTGTTTTCCGCTTCCGCTTGATACTCTGATGTTTGATGTATGAGGAGATATCCTAAACTATTATATCTATCTAGGATATTTGGATCTTGCCGTATGGCGTTGCAATATTTATATTTCTTTTAGATGGAATGGCTCTGAGGACTATTGTATGGTGGCTTGCATACATACTCACTTGTGTATGTAGTTGATCCCTTCGCCTGCCGATTACGCTGCCCGTTCTTGTCCCGATGTTTGGAAATGGTTAGCACGGCCGAAAGGTCTACCTGTGAGTGGCATTTGGGCCCCACCCTACTATTTTAACCATTCCCGCTCACCCAGGCTTGTAACTAGGAGCGTAATTCACCGAGGTAGTTACACCCCCTTAAGAGAATTCAGCTTACACCTTCCCGGTCGCACAGCCGACTTGAACCTAATTCTCTTACCATCCGGGGTTTTGAGTGAAACAGATCGCTGTGCACAATCTATGTGTCCTCCATGCATAGACATCCAATCCATACCCAGAATAACATCTAACCCTTGTGATTCCAACACTACCAAATGTGCAGTGAAGTTGTGTGTTCCAATCCTCACAGTTAAGCCGCAGCATCCCGCACTAGCTATCATATCTCCTCCAGGTGAGCTCACTCTAATAGACTCTTGCATAGACTCAGTAGGTAGCTTATACTTATCCACAAATGCCCTTGATATGAATGAATGCGATGCACCAGTATCGAAAAGTATAAGTGCAGGGTGAGTGTTGATTGGGAACTTACCAATCACAAGGTCAGGCACATCTGGGATCTCCTCCACATTCATGTGGTTCACTGTGGCCTTCTGGTTGTTGGTTGGCTTCAGTCCCTTCCTCTCCGGGCAGTTGTCAGCATAGTGTCCCTTCTGTCCACACTTGAAGCACGTCACCTCACTTAGATCCTTCTTCACAAAGCTGCGATCACGGTTGCGGTCATGTCCACCGTGTCCTCCAGAATGGTGAGAGTGTCCTCTCTTGTGGCTGTGGTGGGTGCTCTTGTGGTTGTCATGGCGATGTCCATCGCCCCCATGGTGGTGGCGGTCATGGCTCCCATGGTGCCCATGGTCACTCCCTCCATGCTTGGAGTATCCATCATATGAAGTGCGAGACTTGTGGTGTGAACCAGAGTGGTGATTATTGCTCTTTTTGTTGCGGTTCTCCACCTGCTTGTGCTTCCCTTCCAAGATCCTGGCCTTGTCCATAAGCTCCTGGAAAGTGGGGCAATAAACCACCAGCAGCTGCACGGAAAGCTCATCACTGAGGCCATCCAGGAATCTCTCCCTCCTTTTTGCATCCGTGTCAACATCCTCAGGTGCATAACGGGACAGGTTGTTGAACTCCTCAATGTACTCAGCCACGGTGCGGTTGGTTTGGCGCAAGTTGCGGAACTCCTTCCTCTTTAGGCTCAGAACTCCTGAAGATACGTGGTTGGTCCTGAAACCTTCCTCAAACATTGCCCAAGTCACAGTATCTAGCGGGTGGGTGATCTGAAAAGTGTCCCACCAAGAAGCAGCTGGTCCCTCTAGTAGGTGAGCGGCAAACCTCACCTTCTCAGCATCAGTGCATCCAACAGTTACTAGATCCTTGTTGACTGAACGCAACCAGTCGAGAGCAACCATTGGTTCCATTGCAGTAGAGAACTTAGCTGGCCTTAGCCTCAGAAATCTGGTGAGAGCATCTCCCTGAGGCTGGTTGTTCCCATTGTTGTTGTTGTTCTGAGCTTCCATGAAGTGAGTCATAACTTGGGTCAGCTGTGCCTGAGCTGCCATGAGCTGCTCCAACTCAGTGGGTTGACGGCGGGGAGGCATCTGCGGTTCAGCACAGGTAAGTTTAGAAAGAATCAACTACGATATAGGATTCTACCCATGCATTATGATCAAACAACAGCAAACAACAGCAGACAGTCCCAAGCAAGCAACGCATCCACAAACAAGTGATCCAGCAACATCCCAGGGGTTATCCTAGCGGTATATACCTACTGAAATAGTTTTACAAGAGTTGGCAATGGTTATCTAAACAGTTGATCAACTAAGCAACAAAACAGCAATCTGCCAGAACAGTCCAGCAGCGTTCACGAATTTTTCTGCCTGACTTAGACTCGTCAGAAAATTATGCTAATTTTTGCACATACAGTACAGAGAGTTTCTCACCAGCCCTATTTTTTTCAGATTTTTCCCAGTTACCCGAAAAAAATGAAAATTCGTACGGTACTGCTGTATCAGCAGAAAACTGCAGCGAAAATAACACAGATAGTAACCAAACTTGCCATAACTCTTTCATAAAATTCGCACAAATAATTCATGGGATATTGGAGTACACAAATAAGCAACTAAACACTCTTAAACTAACAGTAATTAAGTTTCACATCGATCGAGACTAATCCTAACGATTTTACCTAACAAGGACTAATTGGTGGACTTCTATCTACTTCTTGAAGAGGTTGCGGTAGGTCCTTGCACTCATGCGTTGGCGCTTCGGTCCATGGTTCAACCATGGCGGCGGAGTGGACACCTCTTCTGAATCATCACTTGAGATCTCAAACTCCACCTCTTCTGGATCCTCCTCTTCTTCTTCACTTTCAGCTGCAACTGGAACAACTTCATCTCCTCCACCATCATCGTCTCCATCATCATCATCCTCGTCCTCATCATCATCATCGTTCCCACTGTCATCTTCATCCCCATTGTTTCCATCATCTCCATTGTCATCATCAGAGGGTGGATTCAACTGTGCTTGGAGAGCGGCAATCTGGGCTGTCATAGCTTCAATAGTTTGATCCCTTTCCTGGACGGTCCCTTGCAATTGCTGTATGTTCTGGGTGTTCTCCTGCACAGTACCATGAAGATGAGATATGGTTGCATCTCTGGCTATCAGGGCATTCTCCAAAACTCCCACAGCTTCATGCAAGGTGTCAATCTCCTGTCCTTGGACCACCATACCATTGCTAGCAAAATCTGCAATCTCCTTTATCATCATCACTTTCTCAGCTAGAGCTCCATTCTCCCTTTCCATGTCCTCTATGTGCCTCCGACGGGGCGGCATGTTGTTCCTGTCGCCCGGGGTAACCACAATGTGCCCATCTTCATCACGCCTCCCATAGTCACGATAGGGTGAGTCTGCTGGCAGTAGGTGTCGGACGTGATGGCAGTGGCGAGACAGGGCTTCATGTATGGCCAAGTTGATTCCAAGTCCCCAGTTGCAGTATGTCTTGGTGTAGATCAGATGCACAGGGTTTGGCAAGGCGGCATCCCTGAAGATGAAGGTGGTGATCTCCCATGCATCCTCACCATATCCATAGGTGTATAGCCTCCTTCCCTTGAACATGGGCAGTGGCAATCCCAATGACTGCGAGAGCTGTGCTAACTGTCTTGCAAAGGGCCTTGGTGACTCCATGGTTGCATACTCAGTCCTGACTTCTCCCATCTATCAATTAAAAGAGGAAAGTGTGAGAATAGCATATGGTAAGAATTTACTAGAGTGAAAGGCATAGGATGAAAGACAGAGTTAATATAAGCTTTAATAATTCTATGGCTTCCTAATCCAATCCTAGGTCACGATCTCTGATTCGACACGGGCTCGACGATACCATCTTGTAACACCGGTTACGAAAAGACCGTGGCTTCTATGTGACATGCCAATCCCTGGATCGGTTCATTGGCCCACAATAGAATAAGATGAATAACATAGCAAAATATCCGTGTATCATAAATAACGAAGATCCAGAGTACCATTATTACAATAAAAGCTTAGCCCAAGGCTAGCTCAAATTATTCAGGTAGCAACATAAATAAAGTAAATCCTCCATTCTTCAAATTGCCCACAAGTGAACAAGTGCCGAGTGGAGTACCGTGGCCTATATCAATTACTCGGAATCGGAATATCCTGCAACATGAAACGTAGCAGCCCCGAAGGGTCAATACATGGAATATATGGCAAGTAGAGCTAGTAAAGGAGACAATAGTGCTAACATCTACATGCATATTTGGCAAGTGGAGCTGTGTCTGGCTTGCATTTGCAAATACCTTTGTCCTACTTTCATAAACAGTTTTTGATTTTATTTGAAAATATCCCAATTAAGTTAACCCAACAATATTAAAGCAATTATGAAATTAGAATGAGCGAGAAACATGTCATGGAATCAATATCAAGCAACTCAGATGTCCATAACCGGGGACACGGCTAATCGATTAGATTATACACCCTGCAGGGGTTAGTACACTTTACCCATGTGACTTGGCCAGCCCAGCTCGTACCATCACTCTCATTTTGGGTGATGATAGGGAGAAGTCTAAGAAGAGACTGTTCGGGAAGTAGCTCCCCAATCCCGACGCGCACCGGTCCAACCTACCAAAATTCTACATCTCTGGATACGCGGGTTCGAGTCACCACAACCTACTAAGTCCAACCAACCGCCCATTTCATTATTGGCACATGGTTGTACACGTAAGCTACAAAATAAAGAAGCCAAACATTTTCTCTCGTTACTTGGGTGCCTTTCCGCAATGATACCACCAAAAATTATCAATCCCATCACACCCAGGAGATTCATTGATTAAGTTGTTTTAGTTTTCGTAAACCAACACTTTTAGAAACAACTTCCAGTGATGTAACCCAGCCCTCATTCATCATAGCATGGCTAAGCACATCTACTAACGGTGGTTCATCTACAAGGAAAGCCATACCACATAATAGGACATAGCATAGCGATAGTATCATCCTACACATGCATCTACAAAATACACGACAATGCATTAAAAATAGTAGGACAATATCATGAACAAAGTAGCATCTACTTGCCTTGGTTGTAGCGGTCGGAAGAACAATCCACACACGAGAAAGCGTTGCACTCGTCACAATCTACACGATACAATTGCAATCATAAACAAACAATCCACAAGCATATGCAGCAAAGATGATGCATGAATGCATGCATGACAAGTGGGGTGATGCTACAGCAACACCACATAATAATATTCAGTAAAGGTACTGATTGCATGCATGGAAAATAGTTTTAGCGCAAGGAAAACTATTATGCAAAATATAATGCTCAAAACTAGAGCTAGAACATAAATAATTCCCTACCGGTAGTATATTGTTTGTAAAATCTTGGGAAAATTCTACTATATAGGCATTGCTATTTAGGAACAGTACCAACTGGAATTACTCAAAACGGAATCATAAAACTCCCCGAGTAATTAAAACACTGCAGAAAGCCACTAAATAGTTTCTGCAAAAGTTTTTACCATAAGCCTATCCTTTTAATACACTTTGAGATTCCCCTTGTTCTACTGAATCCAGGGACATATTATATGCAATTTTTGGAGTTACAGATCTTTTTCTACGAATTAATTACTCCAAAAAGGGCATTAACTCATTTAATTAATCTCGACAAAATCTTGCTGCAAAAGTGTGAAACAATGGTACAGCAATATTCTACACGACTTACTGAATCTACACATATTTTATTTGCAATTTTTGGCCCAGTAGATTAATTTCTACGCAATTTACAAGTTTCTACAAGTTTCTGCAATTTCTAAATCGATTTAAATCAAAAGGGAATATTTTGGGAATATTCCCTGCTGACTCAACGCTGACTCAGCGCAGGTTGACTGGCTGTTGACCAGTCAACCGCGATCTGGTCTCGATACTGGGCCGGTGAGCGATTCCGACGGCCAGAAGAGGCGGCGGCGCACCGGGCGTCGGCGACGAGGCGGCGGAGTGGCGGTCCGGCGGCGAGGTGGCGTCGGCTCGGGCGGTCGAGGCGGCAGCGGCGGCTGTCGGCTGCTGAGGAGAGGCGGCGTCGGTAGCGGCGATGTGAGGCCTTGAAGGCGGTAAGAATGGCGGCCATGATCGCGTGGCTGTATGAAGAAGAAAGCGGCGGCGGCGGTTACTGCGCAGCTCTGGCGACTCGGACGGCGGCGACGGCAGTTCTCGAGTAGAGGCGGGGCAGGGGAGAGGCAGGCGGCGGCTTAAGTGGGGCCCCCACGCGGAGTTCTAGGCGGACACAGGCCCACCTGTCGATGGCCTGGGGCGGCGAGCGAGCCTTGTGGCTGTGAGCTGGATGCTAGCTAGGCCGGCGCGGCCCAGTGGCCTTGAGCATAGATTTTTTGATCTTTTCTTTTTTTTCCTTTTTCCAATTTAGTAAAACCTCCGTAACTCCTTCATACGAACTCCGAATTGGGCGATTCTTGTTCCTAAATTTTTGTAAAATCAAGAGGATCAACCTAGGGTCAAGGGGTGGGTGAATCCACTTGTCTACAAGGGTGGAAAACACAAGTCCTAGTAAAACTTCCCGCAGGAGCATTGTAGTAAAAATAAGATAGGATTTTAAAAATAACGTTTTGTCGAATCATTTCAATCGATGGTTTTGCATGGAAGAACATGATGCAATGCTATGAATGATATGCAGAACCAAATCTAAAATTTGGGATGTGACAATATTCCACCCTTGTTTTCTACTAACTAAGCTAAGCATGATAGTAGTACGAATCTTAACTTAGGAACTTATACTAAGGTTTCATCTACTTAGGATTTCCCATGGCATATTTTACACTTAGCAAAATTCCATGCAAGTTCTACTTAGAAATATCACTAATGCATAGTGAAAATAATGGGACAAAAGTATGAAGCATCACTTGCCTTTTTGGTAGAGTGTATAGGTTCACTCCTTGATCTTGCAATATTCACTCACTTCAAATCACTACAATTCAATCAAGCAAACAATATTTCAATCTACCATTCAAGCAATTCATCACATAAAATGATAGAAACAAAACAATGCATGCAAACATGCCAAACTTTGTTTTATTTACAAAAGTGGTTTATAATAGGTTTATAAACATTCTAAAACACTTTATTGGTCATTTTATAAAGTGGAAAAACTATTTGCAAAAGATTTTATCTATAAACCATTTTTTAAACCAAATCATTATTTTATGTGGTTGAAAATGTCTTTAGCAAAGTAATACTTTTTATAGGGTTCACCAAATACATTTTCAAATCATAAAACTTGGTGTTTGGGGTCAGAGAGTTTATTCCAAAACAAAATTTTCTACCAAAAGCATTTTTAATAAATAAACATTACTTTTGTTTGACTAGAAATGGTTTAAATCCAAAGTTTACTCTTTTGTTTAACCAAATACATTTTTGAAACCACAATTTGTTTCCTATGGTCAGTAGGTTCAAAACACACCATTTGCCAAAGGTTTTATTTCAAAAATCATTTTAGAACAATTTTTATATTCTAAACATGCATACATAAGTTTCTGCAAAAACAAACATTTTACCAGAAGCTTTTTACTAAACAAAGTGCATGGTTGGCTAGGGCTTGTCTTGCTGAATCTATTGATATAAAATTTGCAAAATTTGGACGTGTGGTTTGAAATTTATGAATTTTTCAAATTAGATCATCTAATAGACAAGTTTATGTTTTTAAAACGAACTCCAGGCTACGTGTCATATTCTGATTCGTCTATACCTCTTCGCGCGGATCGGCTAACACAGACCGCGGGATTTAAAGCGAATCGTGCGGCGCAGGTTGCTACTTACCTCTTCGCTCTCGTTCTATCGCATCCGTCAGATCAAGATCTAGCGGTTCAGGGCATGTGACCAAAAGCTAGCGGCGCTCGACGGTGGCTGGCGGCGGCGCTCTGGCTACTCCAGGAAGCTAGGAGAAGGAAGGGTATGCTCACCGTGTTCGCCGGGACGTGCTGGAGCTCAACGTGCTCGCGTTGGTCGAAGGGGCGCACGAGGTTGATCGGAATTCCTCGCCGGAGATGCTCCTGGCGTCGGGTGCGGTCAGGCTGTCGTCGTTGGCGATGTTTCGAACCACAAAAAGTCAAAGTAGGAACGGCATTAGCTGCGCACGAGGTTGGCGATCATGCGTGCATCATCGAGAGGAAGAAAGACGGTCAGCACTCACCAGGAAAGGTTGACGGAACAGAGGTAGACGCCGGCGACGTCCAGTTGAGGTGGTTGCCCACGTCCTAGGTCAAGCGCGGGCAAGATGAGGATGCAGAGAGAATCGCCAGGGTCTGGGGGTCACGCTCGGGTGCTCGAGGAGGCGAGGGGCGGCAGGGTTTGGCCGGAATTGCTGGTGGAGCTCGCCGGAGCAGAGGGCACTTCAGGGGGAATTGGACATCCTGGGGGCTCCGGTGGCCTGGCGTCTGAGGGGAAAGAGAGAGGGGATGCAGGCGAATAAGAGTGCATGGTCGCGGGGTGGAGTAACGCAGGCATTAACGCGTATTGATGCCGGCTTCAACGGCCAAAAATGGCGAGGAGGAAAGAGGGGGCGGGTTCAGCGGGGTGAGAAAGAAGAGAGCTGGCGGTGGGGCCGTTTCGTCAGCAAAGAGAGACAGGGGAGGTGGGGGTCCACGCGTCGGTGACTCAGCGGGTGAGTTCACTGGTTCGAATCGTTTTTCTGCGGGGGAGGAGAGGAACTGGGCTGGACTGGGCCAGGTGGTCTTAGCTAGGCTGGGCTGGCTAGATTCATCATTTTTTTGTTCTGTTTGTTTTCCCTTTTCCCATTTCTTTAATTCTGTTTTGATTTTGAATAAACAATTCAAACACTCATTTGAATTCAAACCTTTGCCAAATTTTGTGAAGACTTCAATACTGATTAATAGTATATTCTGAAGTCAATTTTGGAATAAAACTTTGTTCTTTTTGGGGGTCTTTTTAATTATTTAATTAGGCCCTTGTTTTAAATCAAATAAGATTTAATAATATTTTAAAACACCATTTAATTTCTTAAACCTTCCAAATCTTTTTAGTAGGTTTTTATTTGTTTAATAGGGTGTCAAATAATTCATATTGAATTATTTGGAAAGTATTTAATATGATTCATAAATCATTTGAATTGGGTATTTGTTTTAATTCCAAGGGAATTTAATGTTGTTTTAATTCCCTAATTTTTATTTGGAAGTTTTCTTTAATATTATTTAAGATGAATTAAACCACTTTTATTTCACTTGGGTAAATTCCAAAATACTATTTTCTCATGAATTATATAATTATTCCTATTAGAGATTTGTCTTTATTAAAATTGGGATAGAATGGTTATTGCCATTTTATTTTATTTTGGAAATTCTTTATCCTTTTATTTTATTTGGATTTCGATTCTATTCATTCTATTTGCTTAATGGATTTGGCCAAGATTTGATTTGGTCTTTAAGTATTCTTTATTTAGTATTTCTTTCTTCATCTTATAAAATCCATATCTTTTTATTTAGAGATCCAAACTTGGTGATTCCAATTTGTGAAATCTTATTTAATTCTTGTTTATCTTTTTAATTCCCTTTAGGATCATTTGTAAATGTTTGTTCGCAAATTTTTATATGGATCAAATCCATAGGCTTGGAGATAACTTTGGAAATTATTTTATTCCATTAGGGTTTAGGGTTTGGATTTATTTTCCAAGTGTTTAAATTTCCAGATACATTCATTGAGGAATGCATTTCTCTTGATTTGGATTTTGTTGAATCCAAACTTTAATTAAAGTTTGTTCAAGATGGGATTTTAAGTTTCCATTTAGAAACAAAAGTTTCTTTTCACCCTAAAATTCAACAATAATTTATTTTGTTTATTTATTTTTCACATTACAAGATTTGGAAAATCTTGGGATGTGACAATAGGAGAGGGGGGACCCCAAGGGGGTGGCCGGCGCATGGGGGCTGCCCCCTTGCCCTCCCCTCTTCATGTGGGTGGACACTCCACTCACAAAAAACCTCTTCATTTCCCTCCACTCAAAATTCCACTCAAACTTGTAATTAAATTTCCACCAAATTTAATGCAAACTCTCATTAAATAAAACTATTTTATTTATTCAGAATTTTGTCAATTACTTTAATGACAAACATTCACATATAACCCCTTGCTAGAATTCTATTTCACATGCATAACCACTTTTTGCAATTTCACCCGAAAACCTGTTTCGGTATCTAGTGAAATAAATTCCCGCGCTTGTTATTCTTTCCGGCATGAAACTTTTGCTCCAATTGGATGTCGGTGTCTCTTAAGTGTGTCACCCTATGGTTCATGAATAATGCGGACATGATCGAGACCCCTCTCAGATCAATAATCAGAAGCGGAATCTAGAGACCCATACTGACTCCCACACATTCAACGATGATTTTCTTGTGATCGTCGAAACCTTTTATGCTAGTATCTTAATCCCTTTGTTTCGCGATATATTACATGTCCGAGATTCGATCATTGGTATCTCCATACCTAGTTTGATCTTGTTACTGACATGCACTCTTTTCTTGTTCCCGTGATATAACATTCTAGTGATCAAATCACTTGCTTGCAAGCTAACCAATGTGATATCACCGAGAGGGCCCAGAGTATATCTATCCGTCATCGGGATGAAAAAATTCCACTCTCAGTCCATGTGCCTCAATATAACACTTTATTAGTTCTGAACCCATCATTATAATCACCCTGTTATGGTGTGACGTTTGATGTTATCAAGAAACTCTTCCGGTGTTAGTGATTGACATGATCTCATGGTCTAAGGATTAGGATCACTTCGTAAGTTGTTATAGCAATATAAACTCAGTGACTTTGATCATAATGCTATACTTCGGATGAATGTTCATCACACCATTACACAAATGTTCTGATCCCGTTATTAACAACATCCAATGTCCATGATCAGGAAACCTTGATCATCTTGTCAATCAACGAGCTAGTTTATGAGAGAGGCATAACTAGGAACTTTCTGTTTGTTTATTAAACACACATGTATTAATGTTTCCATATTAATACAATTTTAGCATGCAAAATAAACATCTATCATATACTTGGAATACACATAATAAACACTTTATTATTGCCTCTCAGGGCATATTCCCTTCATTGCTACTACAAACTGTTGCTACTGATAAACTTCTGTGAGCAAGAATTATTTCCAGGTGCAGCTGAATTGACAACTTAGTTGTTAAGGCTTGCAAGTATTCTTTGGATCCCCTTGTGTCGAATCAATAAATTGGGTATTACTACCCTCGAAGGCTGTTGCGATCCCCAATACGTGTGGGTCATCAAGACTATTTTCTGGCGCCGTTGCCGGGGAGCATAGATTTATTTGTAAGTTCACTTGGATCTATTATTGTTCACTGCTATTCCTTTCATCACAAGGAAGTCTCCTAATGGAAAGTTTCCTATTTTACCATCCACTACAAGAAGATGTACAATCCTAAACACCTCTGCTGCTCTTGATTCACCGTCTGTTATAAGTAAGCTTTTTACACCACCACATACTCATGCTACACACTGCTACTAGTGCTGAATCTGAAACTGCTTCTGATACTCATGATGTTACTTCTACTATGCTTGATGCGAGCGGTTCATTAGTTCCTTTCCTAGATGCTACTATGGCTAGTTAGGAAATACTGAAACTCCTAGTGAAGACACTATTACACCTGTTAGCTCACCTGAGTCTAGAGAGAGATACGATATTAATGATGGTTACATTGAGTTGACTGATGATTTTATCGAAGAGTGCCGAAACACACATGGTGCTAGTGCTATTAAGAGTCTCCTTGAGAGACGTACCATTATTCCTAAGCTGTCCTTTGATCCTAGGTTTGCCACTTCTCCCATAGATATTAAAGATGAAGATTATGATTTCTCTCTTGATTTATCCTATTTAGACATTGTTGAGAAATAACCTTTTTGTGGGACTGAAAGTGAGATTGTTGTGGCTCATATGAATGAGCTTTCCACTATGAGTGCTTTATTTTCTAATGATTTTAAGATACGCAAGTACTTTGTTACTAAGATCTTCCCTTTTTCACTAAAAGGAGAAGCTAGGGCTTGGTTTAATAGATTACCTCCTAGATCCATTGATGGTCCTGATTGTTTGATTGCTTCTTTATTCTAGAAATATTTTCCTCCTAGTGCTACATGCTGCTTTACAGAGACTTTTTGATTTTAAACAGGGAGAAGAAGAGAAAATGCCTGAGTCATGGACAAGGTTTTGTGCCTTGATTCATGCACATCATGGATGTCCATTACCTAAAAATGAGCTTCTTGATATTTATTATAATAGACTAACTGATGATTCTAGGACATACCTAGATAGTTTTGCTGGTTGTGTTTTTAGGAAAAGAACTCCTACAGATGCTGAAGAATTAATGGCTAAAATAAGCAAGAATTATGATGATTGGACTTCAACTGAGCTAAATACACCTGAGCCTATTACTCCTGAACCTGTTGTGCCTAAACCAGTTCCAATACCAACACCAAAGAAGAGGGGAGTTATTGCATTAAATGATGAAGTGGTGAAGGAAGCTAAGAAGTGTCTAAAGGAGAAAGGTATTAGAGCTGAAGATGTGAAGAATCTACCTCCTATAGAAGAATTATGTAAGGCAAACCCTCACTCATCCACTATTGAGGTACACTCTCTCCACTTTGATGAAGGTGATATTCCCTATGGTAAGCCTCGTGATCAATGCTTAGATGAACTTAACTCATTTATAGTTAAACAAGGTAATTTTAATAAACAAGTTCAGAATCATTTATTGGAAAACTCTAGAGATATTAATGAGTTGAAAGATATTGTGGAAAGAACTTCTAATTATATTAAAATTCTTTGTAAACACTTTCAAATGGTTAAAACTCAAATTGATCAACTTGCTAAGGTACAAAAAGATATGCTAGTTAATGCCTCAGTTGATAAACATGCTTATGGAATTATAACTAGGAGTGGTATAGCTAATCAAGATCCTTTATATCCTGAAGGACACCCTAAAATAATTGAGCAGGATTCTCAGCAAGGTGAAAGTAGCGGTAGTCCTCATAAGAGAAAGAAAAATAAATACAAAACAGTTGAGGAACCACCTGAACCTGTTGTAGATCCTAATAGTATATCTGTCTCTAATGCTTAAACTGAAGTGGTGATAAAAATGATGCTCCTGATAAGGAGGAAGTTGAGGAAGAACCTGAGAAGCACACTAATAACACTAGGTACACTAAGGAAGATTTTATTGCTAAATAACATGGTAGTGAGAGAGAACCTTGGGTGCATAAACCTATGCCTTTTCCTAATAAGAAACACAAGTCAAAGGAGGAAGAACACTACAACAAGTTTTGTGAGTGGACGAAACCTTTATTTTGCAAATTCCTTTGACTGATGCTATTAAGTTGCCTCCTTATTCAAAGTATATGAAGGATATTGTCTCTAATAAAAGGAAGATTCCTAATGAGGAGATTTCTACTTTGCTTGATAATTATTCCTTCAATGATAAGGTTCCAAAGAAACTTGGTGATCCAGGTATACCAACTATTCCTTTCTCTATTAAGAATAATTATGTTAGAACTACTTTATGTGATTTGGGAGCTAGAGTTAGTGTTATGCATTTTTCTCTCTATAAGAGACTCCAACTACAAAAGTTGATACCAACTGATATATCTTTGCAAATGGCTGATAAGTCAACTACTATTCATGTTGGTATATGTGAGGATGTTCCTGTTCAAGTGGCTCATAATTCCTTGGTTTTAACTGATTTTGTTGTGCTTGAAATTCCTAGAGATGATAATATGTCCATTATTCTTGGGAGATGTAAGGTTCCCAACCTTTAATAAGGTAGAGATCCCTGTGTTTACAATGCTAGTCCCTGGATCAATAGCTAGCATCCACAGTTAAGATGTAATATCAAGAAACAAAGGTCATAATACAACTTTATAACCAGGAATAAAGTAATTTATTTCAACTTACATAGCTCATTTGGCTAACTCATTACAATGCAGCAGAATATAACAATAGCATGGGGTCCTTCATCTTCAAAGTGCCACAGGCAGACATGTTGGTTGTAGACTTGTAATCCTAATCATTAAACTTCACTAATATCAAACAAACCTGCAACATAACAAGTTACAGCCACAAGGGTCAATACATTTGAATTGTCTTGGCAAGTGATACTATGGTAGTATAGTGGAGTCTATCATCTATATGCATTTGGCTAAGTGGAGCTTAGGCTTGCTTTGCTCAAACTAGATTTTCCTTATCATTTGAAACCACTAAGTTTTTGCTTGACAAAAAATCACCCAAGGAACCACCAATAGAAATTGCTGAACCTTAAACCCTTGTTCCACCACAAGTTTTTAACTTAGAAATTTGGATGATGAGATTCTTGATAACTTCCATGTCTTGATGCTCAAATTGTCCTTTGCCAGGGACATGGCTAAGTACTTAGATTTTACACTCTGCAGAGGTGGTGCACTTTCCCCACAAGACTTGGTTTCCCAAGACAAGATCTTTTAGAAGCCTTCCCTTAGACCAGAATGGACGCGCTCCAACCTATCAAACCCCTACCACCAACTGTCCATTTGGCTAAGTTATTGCAACCTATATGATCCAGGCAGAGCCCATAATGCCATGTGGCTGCACTTGAAGCTTCTCAACATTTGACATCTCAAATCTCTTTGTTCCTGGGTGGCCATCCACAAGTGTGATACACAAGGTTCACCAGTCCCCTGGCCTTGTGTAACCACTCAACATAAACCATTCCTTCCATTCCACCCAGGTGATTCATTTACTTAGTTGTTATATTAAACAAAACACAAGTCCTCAGACTTAGAAATTTTTCCATAGCATGAATATATATTCCACCCTTGTTTTCTATTAGCTAAGCTAAGCATGATAGTAGTAGGAATATTAACTTAGGAAATTTCTACTAAGGTTTCATCTACTAGGATTTCCCATAGCATAGTTTATACTTAGCAAAATTCCATGCAAGTCCTACTTAGAAATATCACTAATGCATAGTGAAAATAATGGGACAAAAGTATGAAGCATCACTTGCCTTTTTGGTAGAGAGTATAAGTTCACTCCTTGATCTTTGCAATGTTCACTCACTTCAAATCACTACAATTCAATCAAGCAAACAATATTACAATCTACCATTCAAGCAATTCATCACATAAAATGATAGAAACAAAACAATGCATGCAAGCATGCAAAAGTTTGTTTTATTTGTAAAAGTGGTTTATAATGGTTCATAAACATTTGAAAACACCTAATGGTCATTTCATAAAGTGGCAAAACCATTTGCAAAAGGTTTTACTTCATAAACCATTTTTAAGCCAAATCATTATTTTATGTGGTGAAGAAATGCTTTTAATAAGGCAACATTCTATAGGTTTCATAAAATATGTTTTCAAACCACAAAACCTTGTGTTTAGGGTCAGAGGGTTTATTTCTAAAACATTTCTCAGAGATTTTTCTCCAAAATCATTTTTAACAATTAAACCATATTTTTATTTGACTAGAAATGGTTTAAATCAAAGATTCATTCTTTTGTTTTACCAAATACATTTTTGAAACCACAATTTGTTTCCTTTGGTCAGTAGGTTCAAAACACACCATTTGCCAAAGATTTTATCCCCAAAATCATTTTGGAATAAATTTTATATCCTTAACAAGCATACATAAGTTTTTGCAAAAACAAACATTTTACCAGAAGCTTTTTACTAAACAAAGTGCATGGTTGGCTAGGGCTTGTTTTTCTAAATCCATTGATATAAAGTTTGCAAAATTTGGTCGTGTGGTTTGAAAGTTATGGATTATTCAAATTGGAACATCTAATAGATCTATTCTGTTCTAAATCAAACGAGCTGAGCCACGTGTCATGTTTTAATTCGCTGGTACCGCTTCAGTTGGATCAAGCACTGGGAGGCGTTGGATCTAAGTTGGATCGTGTGGCACAGAGGCAAACATACCCCTTCGTTTAAGTTTTCTTTCCTATCCACTAGATTGAGATCGAACGGCTATCATCGACTTGCCACTAACTGGCGGCGCAACGACGGTGGCGCGCGGTGGCGGTGCTCGGCTAGCGGCGGACCTGGCAATAGAGGAAGCAAGGAAGGTAGGGAGGTGGCTCGCCGTGCTCGCAGGGGGTTGGCGATGCTCAACGTGTGGTCGTCTTGGCGAGGGGCGCTCAGACGCGACTGGGATTCCTCGCCGGAGTGGGTGGTGGCGTCAGGCGGCTCTGGAGGTCGTCGAGGGCGACGCTGTGGTTCACCCCGAGGAAAAACAAGGACACGGTTAGACACGGGAGAGTGTGGCGAGTGCAGGAGTATCATCAGGAAGGAGAGGGGAGGACGTTGCTTACGGGGATACTTCGCCGGAGCGATGGCAGACGGTGGTGGCGCTCAGATGAAGACGAAGTCGATGTTTCGGAGCGCGCGCGAGCAAACGAGTGGCACGGGGAGATGCGCCAGGAGGTGAGGAGCGAGCTCGTGTGTAGTGGGAGGCGAGAGGTGGCGGGGTGTGGCCGGAATTGTTCGCAGACGCTCGCCGGAGCAGTGGCGGTGCAAGGGAAATTCAGGGCAGCCTAGGGGCAGAGGGGAGGAGCTGTCTGGGGGAAAGATAGAGGGATGTGGGGCGATTTAACGAGCGTAGTCACTGCGAGGAATTAAGTCCGCCTTCAACGCGTATTCATGTCGGCAATTCATCGGCAGTAATGGCTAGAGGAGGGGGCGCGGTCAGCGGCGGGTGGGAAAGAAGGAGCTGGCGGTGGGGCCGTTTTGTCAGCGAAGAGAGATAGGGGAGGTGGGGTCCACCCGTCATACGCTGTGCGGGTAGGGTATTTGGTCTGAAGCGTTTTTCTGCGGGAGAGGAGCAGTGGGCTGGCTGGGCTTAGTTGGGCCAGTCTAGTTGGGCTGGGTCCTTTACACATTTTTTTTATTCCGTTTGTTTTTCCTATTTCCAAACTTTAATTCTGTTTTGATTTTGAATAAGAAAATCAAACACTCATTTTGATTCAAACCTTTACCAAATTTTGTGTAGATTTAAATATTGATTAGTAGCACATTCTGATGTCAATTTTGGGAATTTATTTTATTCTTTTTGGGGTCTTTTTAATTAATAAAAAGGGCCCTTGTTTTTAAATCAAAATAGGATTTAATAATGTTTTTAATTTCCATTTGACTTCTAAATTCTTCCAAAACCTTTTAGTAAGTTTTGTTTACTTAAAAGGGTGTCAAATAATTCATCTTGAATTATTTGGAAAAGTTTTTTAATAAGATTTATTAATCATTTAAAATTTGGGTTTGTCTTTATTCCAATAGGATTTGGTTTATGCCATTTTATTTTATTTTGGAAATTCTTTATCCTTTTATTTTATTTGGATTTGGATTATAATCATTCCATTTGCTTATGGATTTGGCCAAGATTTGATTTGGTCTTTAAGTTTTCTTTATTTAATATTTCTTATTTCATCTTATAAAAACCATATATTTTTATTTAGAGATCCAAACTTGGTGATTCCAATTTATAAAATCTTATTTAATATTTGTTTATCCTTTTAAATATCTCTAGGATTATTTGCTCACCATTTGGTATGGACTTCTAGATAGGTTCTAATTAGCTTTGGGAATTCAATTTCTTATCTTATTAAATTCATAAGATTTTATTTATGGTTCCAAATTGAGTGAAACCAATTTACATGGTCTTATAATATTTCCATTTGTCTTTCTTGATCATTTGTAAAAGTTTGTTGGCAAATTTTTATATGGATCAAATCCATAGGCTTGGAGATAACTTGGAAATGATTTTCTTCCATTAGGGTTTTAGGGTTTGGATTTATTTTTCAAGTGTTTAAATTTCCAGATAGATTCATTGAGGAATGCATTTCCCTTGATTTGGATTTTGTTAGATTCAAACTTTAATTAAAGTTTGTTCAATATGGGATTTTAAGTTTCCATTTTAGAAACAAAAAGTTTCTTTTCACCCTGATTTTCAACAAAAAATTTATTTTGTTTATTTTATTTTTCACATTACAAGATTTGGAAAATCTTGGGATGTGACAGGCTACCACCCTTAAAATAAATCTCGTCCCGAGGCTAGGGTTACAAGTTGGCTCAAAGCATCTAGGGTACTACCACCCTTAGAAATTTTCCATCTAGATTACATATTGGCCTTCTTGGGATCTTGTTGAAATCTCTCTGGACAAACATCTGCATAGTGTCCTTTGTTTCCACACTTGAAACATGTGACTAGGCTGAGATCCTTCATAGGCTTGTTTATCTTGTGCTTCATCTTTTCTGGACAGTTGCTTGCATAATGTCCTTGGTTACCACAATTGTAACATGTTATAAGATTGAGTTCATCACGTATCTTCTGTGGACAAGTTGCTACATAATGGCCTAGCTCTTTGCAGTTGTTGCACCACACTTGGCTAATCTCTTTATACTTCTATTTCTCTGGACATTCACTGGCATAGTGTCCCATTTCTTTGCAATGACCACATTGCACATGGCTTTTGTCCTTCTTTTTTTGGGTTTCTCCAAAGCTAGGAGTGCTTCTAGTTCATGTTCTTCATATGTTATATCATAGGTAGGAATGTTTACTGATCTCCTTGACTTTCTATTACTCCTGGGATAATGCATATGTCTCCTCTTTGGTCCTTTAAATTGGGTCATATTGCATGGAGGTACAAGTGGAGATTTTCCTTTGTCTTCATCCTTCTTGGTAGACTTGGCTCTCTCATGGTAATCTGCAATCAGTTGTTGCACTCCACCTTGTTTCCTTTGTTCAACTATGGAATAGATGGGGCATTGGATAGGGACATGATTGTTTCCTTCACATAGGTAACAAGTAGCTTGGGATGTGGGGCATTGGTCAATTGGATGTTTCTCTTCACAATTGGGGCATTGATCTTAATGCTCCTTGGAAGTGTGATCCTTGTCTCCACAAATATTGCAAGCTTGGGTTCCTTCTAGAATAACATCTTTGTCATCCTTGTTGTCACAAACTCCTTTGGAAGAGTTGCTTCCCATGTTGATCATTTGATCTGTCACCTTATGCAACAATTGGGTTTGGGTTTCCAAAAACTTTTGCATGGTTGGATCTACCTCACTGGTGTTGGCTATAAATTGAGCTGTCACTTGGTTCAACTGGGTTTGGGTTACTATGAGTTCTCTCATGTTGACCTCTTGGTTGTTGTTATTGTCACCATCCTTGATGTTGGAGTCTCTTGGAGAAGTCATCTGTTTGGGTTGGATTGGGATTAGAATAGGCAAGATATTTCTAAGGAAATAATTCTAATCACACACATCACAATTCACACAAGAAATGTGCAAGCAATCACAAACAAACACTCCTTTCAAACAACCAGTTTTCAAGCATATTTTTAGGCAACCAAAAATATTTTTGTTACACCACATAAGTTGGTGGGTTTGACTTAAACTAAATATGGTGGTCCATCTATATGGTTCACTTGAGATCTTTCCTTCCTTCTTGGTTGATTCTTCTTGCATGAGATCATGGTTTCTTTGGAGAAATTCTTGTGTCTTTGGTCACAAAACTCCAATGGTGATGATGATTCCTTCTAAGTTGTATTTCCTTAGTCTTCAAATTTTGAGTAACATTTCTTGTTCCACTTGTAGTCCTTAGTGATATCCAAGATTGAAGTCCTTGGTGAAAAATGTTGAAGTCATTAGAGTTGAAGATGTTGAAGTCATTAGAGTTGAAGAAGTCCTTAGCTCATGGTGAAGTCTTTGGCCATGGGGTAGGTTTTTCCATCAAGTTTGAAATAGAAGAGATATAGAATCAAAACCAAAATGGTTTGAGGAAAGAGTTTACAAGATTGTTTGTAAATAAGTTTTGGAACAAATACAACTCTATTTTTCTAAGGGGTTTTTGTCAAATCCTAGGGTTACAAATCCTACAGGCAACACAATGCTCTGATACCATCTGTAAGGTTCCCAACCTTTAATAAGGTAGAGATCCCTGTGTTTACAATGCTAGTCCCTGGATCAATAGCTAGCATCCACAGTTAAGATGTAATATCAAGAAACAAAGGTCATAATACAACTTTATAACCAGGAATAAAGTAATTTATTACATCTTACATAGCTCATTTGGCTAACTCATTACAATCCAGCAGAATATAACAATAGCATGGGGTCCTTCATCTTCAAAGTGCCACAGGCAGACATGTTGGTGAAGGGAATATGCCTGAGAGGCAATAATAAAGTGGTTATTATCGTATTCCTTATTTATGATAAATGTTTATTTTACATGCTATAATTGTATTAATACGGAAACGTTAATACATGTGTGTTTAATAAACAAACAGAAAGTTCCTAGTTATGCCTCTCTCATAAACTAGCTCGTTGATTAACAAGATGATCAAGGTTTCCTGGTCATGGACATTAGATGTTGTTAATAACGGGATCACAACATTAGTGTAATGGTGTGATGAACATTCATCAGATGTATAGCATTACGATCAAAGTCATTGAGTTTATATTGCTATAACAACTTACGAAGTGATCCTAATCCTTAGACCATGAGATCATGTCAATCACTAACACCGGAAGAGTTTCTTGATAACATCAAATGTCACACCGTAACAGGGTGATTATAAAGATGGATTCAGAACTAATAAAGTGTTATGTTGAGGCCCATGGATCGAGAGTGGAATTTTTTCATCCCGATGAAGGATAGATATACTCTGGGCCCTCTCGGTGATATCGCATTGGTTAGCTTGCAAGCAAGTGATTTGATCACTAGAATGTTATATCACGGGAACGAGAAAAGAGTGCATGTCAGTAACGAGATCAAACTAGGTATGGAGATACCGATGATCGAATCTCGGACATGTAATATATCGTGAAACAAAGGGATTAAGATACTAGCGTAAAAGGTTCCGACGATCACAAGAAAGTCATCGTTGAATGTGTGGGAGTCAGTATGGGTCTCTAGATCCCGCTTCTGATTATTGATCCGAGAGGGGTCTCGATCATGTATGAATTATTCGCGAACCGTAGGGTAACACACTTAAGAGACACCGACATCCATTTGCAGCAAAAGTTTCATCCCGAAAAGAAAAGGAAAGCGCAGGAATTTATTTCACTAGACACCGAAACTGTTTCGGTTGAAATTTCTGAAACTGGTTCTGCATGTGAAATGGAATACTAGCAAGGGGTTTTATGTGAATGTTTGTTAATTAAAGTAATTAACAAAATTCTGAATAAATAAATAAAAGAGTTTTATTTAAATGAGAGCTTGCATTAAATTTGGTGGAAATTTAATGCATGTGAGTGGATTTTTGAGTGGAGGCTTTTTAATGGGAGTGGAGGCTTTTCATTTTGAGTGGGAGCTCCACCCACATGAATGTGGAAGAGGTGGGGGCAGCCCCCATGGCTGGGCGCCATGCCCCTTGGGTGCCCCCCTCTCCCCTATAAAAGGCCCCCTCTCCTCCTCTCAAAGCACACCTCCTCGTGAAGGATCTCTCTCCCCCTCTAGTATTTATTCCCCATGGTCTCGGACTAGCGAGATACATGTTCCCGGTGGCTTTTCGGCAAGAAAGAGTTGTGCTTCCGCTGCATCGCTGGAGCGAGGAGGCGGAGGTTGCTCGGTGCCTCGAACGTGTGTGCGAGCACGGATGCGCTATTGTTTTCCGGCGCTAGGACTTCCTCTCGATCTTGAGATCGGCAAGAGATCGTCTACATCAACCAAGAGTTTGGACTCGTTAAGCTTTGTCGGTCTTCAAGGGTATGTTCTCTATGTATATACATCCGCCCGTTGTTTGTATCTAGTAGATAGATCTTGGTACATAGTTGTTCCCATCGTAGGAAAATTTTTGTTTTCTATGCTGCGAACCCTACAGTGGTATCAGAGCCGGATCTATGCGTAGATGCTTTACACGGGTAGTACACATATGAGTATGTGGGCGATGATGATCATGTTGTTGCTCCTTAGTTGTAATTTTGGATATTGGTGGCATAGTGGGATGAAGCGGCCCGGACAAACTTTACATGTCCTCGCACATGAGACCTGTTCCACGCTTGACATGCAACTAGTTTGCATAAGTGGCTAGCGGTGTCATCTCTCCTACTATAGTCAATATCTAATTTGCAACGAGTTGTCAACAATTTGGTTATCCTCGTTGTGGTTCATGTTCGTAGGTAAGAACGGTTCTATCTTCGAAAGCCCTAAGCCACGTAAAAATTGCAATGGATAAATTAGAGGCGTCTAGTTTAGATTGTTGTTGGGATAGTGTTATGATATGGTGATGTTGTAAGTAGAAGTATGAGATGATACTCTTACAACACACATAGTGTGTAAGTTCCATAGACCTTGGCCTTACACATAAAGGTATGATAGAGATCATACCACGATGCACATGATAGAGATCATATGCGAGAACCATATCATTCCACTAATTAACATGTGATGGTTGATTGCATCTTATATTGCTTGTTTGGCGTTTTATTAGCATAATAAGATGATCCCTCATTTAGATATCAAGATAAAAATGTGTTCTTCCTTAAGTATGCACCGACAATGTTTCGTCGCTTCAAGACATCACGTGATGATCGGGTGTACTTGAATCCACAAGCATATCTCGGGTGTAAGACAGTTACACACGCGAATACTAAGGTTCTTACTTGATGAGCCTAGCATGTACAGACATGGCCTCGGAACATGGACCGAAAGGTTAAGCATGAGTCATATGTTTTGATATGATGACCATATGGATGCTCGCCTTTGAAGCTACACCGACTCACGTGATGATCGGACTTGGTGTAGTGGATTTGGTTCATGTATTCACCAAAAAGACACGAGGGATGTCGTTTTTGAGTGGGAGTTCATTTCTAATTTGGATTAGTAGAACTCAATTTATCATAAATTAAATCAAAGTGAATTTGCATAATTTGTTGTAGTCATTGGCATTCGTTCACCACCTTATGCATAGTTGTAATTGAGATAATAGAACTATAGAATTCTGGATATATACTTTATGAACTGGTATCGTATTGTGTTGAGTGTCAATTTAAAGTTTAAAGTCCTATTTCAAACTTTCAGCAAACTCTGTTTACTCCGTGAAATTTAATAATTGGTATTAAATCGAGAGTAACAATTCTAGTGTTAGTAACTTAAGTATCATGTTTGCCTCCATGATTCTTGATTGTTTTAATATCAAGTTTATCTAGGAGCTGAAAGAATTGTTTCAGAAACCATCATGTGTGGCAGATATAACGATATCTGAAATAATGTTTTGGTTGCAATATGATAGAGTATAATATATGTCCTCATATTGGATGAGAATTTACGAAGGTTGGAGATGCTAGACATCCTAATCATCCAAAAGGGTTTTGGAAAGTAACGTTATACTCACGATTCATCTTTATAAGCTACAATAGCTTGATCATGAATGTCGTAATGATAAGGGTGAATCGAATATGTATGTAAAATATTTACTACACTAAAATATTACTAAAGAATAGATTTTGAAAGTACCGATCATTTTGATGATGGTGATCTACTTCAAAGTGCAAGTCCAAAGGTATTATTATTTGAATATACACGCTTTGGACTATGTGTCATGTATATGGCGCCACTTTTGATGTTGATAGATTCTTTTAAAAAGGAAAAGGAAATTTTGAAAGAGAATCTATAAAATATATTTGGCAGAAAAGAAAAGATTGGAAATATCCAATTTAGGTATATGGATGATATACATGTTATGGTTGTATTCTTTGCTTGTTAAACAATGCGTTCTTGGGTATTGGATACCGAATTGGTTGGTATGAAATTTCATACAGAACGACGCAATTCATGAACCACAATGGCCTAAGTAACTAGCAAGAGAATATGTGATGATGTTCATCGAAAACAAACAAACCGTTGTTTGTATTTCTCGTTGACATCAAAGCTTGACTTCAAGATTTGTTTTAATAATTGTTATTTGAATCAGGTATTATGAGAACAAAGGTTGTTCAAATAATTACTGTATTCCATATAAGATGGATGATTTACAAATCTAGTTGGAGAAATCACATCCATAAAGCCTAATGCTAAAATGTCGCAAGACAAATGATTGAAAGATCACTTACGAAGTGACATCGCCGTTTAAATTATATTGGAAAGAAAACATGAAGAATCTCCATATTCATGGATTTTTGGAGTTTTGATTTGATCAAGTGACGCTTGTGAGACTTTCCTCGGGATAATTAAAACTTTGTTCAAAGGCCAAAGAAGAACAATCGACTAAAATATTGGAATTTATACATATCGATGTATGTAGTCCATTATTTATAGTCGTAAGCGATGGGTTTCAACTTCATATACTTTCTCCGGAAATTTGAGTGAATGTTCACTTAATGAGAAAGAAGTCTGAAATATTTGAAAACGTTCAAAGAATTTCAATATGAAGTGAAAATCATTGTGACAAGAAAATAAATGGTTTATGATTTTATCATAAGGGATTTATTTGAGTTACAATTATAACAAGAAAAATAAATGAATTATGATTTTATCATAAAAGGGATTTATTTGAGTTACAAGTTTAGCAAAACACCTAGATTTACATCTCCCGAAACACCATAGGAGTATGGAATGTTTTGAGATTTGTAATGAAACCTTGTTTGACATGGTAGGATCAAAGGTGTTATTTATAAAACTGCCATTATGTTTTAAAAGATTAAAGCTTTTAGAGACTACCGCTTTTACACTGAAAAGAGCTCCATCTTGATCCGTTGAAATGACACCATGGAAGTTATGGTTTGGGGTAAAACCCAAGTTGTCATTTCTTAAATTTTGGTATGCTAAACGTAAGTAAGATGTTTACAACCGAAGTCGGATGAGCATGTCTTTGTAGGTTATTTCGAATAACAATTGGTTATTCCTCCATAACACCGAGGACAAAAGGGTTTAACGCTTGAAATGTGAAGTTTCTTGAAAAAGGAATTTTTCGCAAAAGTTAAGTGGGAGGACAATAGAATTTTGATAAGGTTAACGAAACTTAGCTAAATGTGCTGAGTTGCGCAGTGCCGGAAATCGTTCTGGAGGCTGCCATAATGGTCATAGCTTATGTGCCTCAAAGGTTGTGGTCACAGAGATCTAAGTTCTTATTGAACCAAGTCGGTCGAATAAACAATCAAATACTAAGATTTGAGAGTAAATCATTATTGTTTGACAATGATGAACCGAATACATACAAAGAAGCGATGATGGGCCCTGACTCCGTCAAATGGCTTGAAGCCATAAAATCCGTGATAGTTCCATACACGAGAAATCAAGTTTTGAACTTGGAAGACCCTCCGAAAAGGTGTAAAAACCTATCAGTCGTATTTGGATCTATAATGAAACAGACATGGATGTTTCACATCTATGAAATAGTCTACATGTCGTAAAGTATTTTATGACAATGTTCAAGGAATTGACTGTGACAAGATTTTATCTTTCATAGCGATATTTAGTCTGGACGGATTAAAATAGCAACCACTACATATAATTTGGTATATGGTAGATGGATAAACAAAACAAAGTTCTTCTAATAGAATGGTTACCTAGGACGTGTACATGACATGATCCAAAGGGTTTTGTTAATTCAAAGGATGCTAAAAAGGCGCATCTAAACTTCAATTGTTGAAGTAAGCATCGGGGAGTTGGAATCTTCACCGTGATGAAAAAGAGTTTTCATCAGGAGACGATGAAGATGCTTGCATTTGCAAGAAATTAAGTGGGAGCGCAGAGACATATTTCTAATACATTATGTGGAGGACATCTTGTTGATTAGAAATTATGTAATTTTTATTGACAAAGGTTAAGAATTTCATTTCGATGAAAGACTTAGGCAAAACCCGAATATTTAGCATGAATGTCTATAGTGATAGACTGTGACGCTAATATGGTTGTGCCAAACGTACATATATGAGATATTGAAGGAGTTCAATATAGAAACAACAAGAAACGGTTCTTATCGCATGGAAAAGAATTGAATCAAGATTCAAGTGTATCGACACTTGATAAGTGAAACAAGATTCAAGTGCTTTGACACTTGATGAGTGAAATCACGAGAATGTTTTGATCAATCATACCATGATATGTACACATCCAGATATGTCCTATGCTCTAAGTGTTATGAGCATATACCAGAATGAATCATAAAATGATCATTGGACGATAGTAAGGATATTCTTATGATCTTTTGGAAGAACTAAGAATATATTTGTGTAGAGGTGACAAACAATTAGAAATAGTTCATTGTAAAGAGTTACATTGATACTAGTTTTGTCACAAGATACAAATTAAGTTTATCTCAATTTAAACTATGGGTGGCACAATGTAATGGAAAGGAGATTCCATGATGGATTTGGAAGAGTTCCATAGTTAAGACATTGTGATGAATACTACAACAAAAGGCTAAGTATATGACTGCTATAGTAGCAGCAAAGGAGGGAGTTTGTGTCAAGTAGTTTGTTATCAAACTAAGGTGTGGTTTGCAACGGGCTAACACTAAAGATATATTGTACGACAATAGTATCGACGTGTTTTAACCCCAAGGAACTAAAGGTCTCACCAAAAGACCAAATTTATACGATGTCATCTCATTGGAGAATGAGTGATGCGTGGAGACGAAAAGACATGCAAATACACACGGAGCTGAAAGTGTCAGATCCGTAGATTATGTTAACCACTTGCAATTGCGTATATGGAACACCAGAAATCCATAGGTGTTCACTACGCAAAGTTTTCAAACTAGATTATTGTCTCTAGTGCAAGTGGGAGACTGAAGGGAATATGCCCGAGAGGCAATAATAAAGTGGTTATTATCGTATTCCTTGTTTATGATAAATGTTTATTTTGCATGCTATAATTGTATTAATACAAAAACGTTAATACATATGTGTTTAATAAACAAAAGGTAGTTCCTAGTTATGCCTCTCTTATAAACTAGCTCGTTGATTAACAAGATGATCATAGGTTTCCTGATCATGGACATTGGATGTTGTTAATAACGAGGTCACAACATTAGTGTAATGGTGTGATGAACATTCATCCGAAGTATAGCATTACGATCAAATTCATTGAGTTTATATTTCTATAACAACTTACGAAGTGATCCTAATCCTTAGACCATGAGATCATGTCAATCACTAACACCGGAAGAGTTTCTTGATAACATCAAACGTCACACCGTAACAGGGTGATTATAAATATGGGTTCAGAACTACTAAAGTGTTATGTTGAGGCCCATGGATCGAGAGTGGAATTTGTTCATCCTGATGACGGATAGATATGATCTAGGCCCTCTCGGTGATATCACATTGATTAGCTTGCAAGCAAGTGATTTGATCACTAGAATGTTATATCACCGGAACGAGAAAAGAGTGCATGTCAGTAACGAGATCAAACTAGGTATGGAGATACCGATGATCGAATCTCGGACATGTAATATATCGTGAAACAAAAGGATTAAGATACTAGCATAAAAGGTTCTAACGATCACAAGAAAGTCATCATTGAATATGTGGGAGTCAGTATGGGTCTCCAGATCCCGCTTGTGATTATTGATCCGAGAGGGGTCTCGATCATGTCCACATTATTCGCGAACCGTAGGGTGACACACTTAAGAGACACCGACATCCATTTGGAGCAAAAGTTTCATGCCGAAAAGAAAAGGAAAGCGCAGGAATTTATTTCACTAGACACCGAAACTGTTTCGGTTGAAATTGCTAAAACTGGTTCTGCATGTGAAATGGAATACTAGCAAGGGGTTTTATGTGAATGTTTGTTAATTAAAGTAATTAACAAAATTCTGAATAAATAAATAAAAGAGTTTTATTTAAATGAGAGCTTGCATTAAATTTGGTGGAAATTTAATGCATGTGAGTGGATTTTTGAGTGGAGGCTTTTTAATGGGAGTGGAGGCTTTTCATTTTGAGTGGGAGCTCCACCCACATGAATGTGGAAGAGGTGGGGGCAGCCCCCATGGCTGGGCGCCATGCCCCTTGGGTGCCCCCCTCTCCCCTATAAAAGGCCCCCTCTCCTCCTTTCAAAGCACACCTCCTCGTGAAGGATCTCTCTCCCCCTCTAGTATTTATTCCCCATGGTCTCGGACTAGCGAGATACATGTTCCTGGTGGCTTTTCGGCAAGAAAGAGTTGTGCTTCCGCTGCATCGCTGGAGCGAGGAGGCGGAGGTTGCTCGGTGCCTCGAACGTGTGTGCGAGCACGGATGCGCTGCTGTTTTGCGGCGCTAGGACTTCCTCTCGATCTTGAGATCGGCAAGAGATCGTCTACATCAACCACGAGTTTGGACTCGTTAAGCTTTGTCGGTCTTCAAGGGTATGTTCTCTACGGATATACATCCGCCCGTTGTTTGTATCTAGTAGATAGATCTTGGTACATAGTTGTTCCCATCGTAGGAAATTTTTTGATTTCTATGCTGAGAACCCTACAGTTGGTTGTAGACTTGTAATCCTAATCATTAAACTTCACTAATATCAAACAAACCTGAAACATAACAAGTTACAACCACAAGGGTCAATACATTTGAATTGTATTGGCAAGTGATACTATGGTAGTATAGTGGAGTCTATCATCTATATGCATTTGGCTAAGTGGAGCTTAGGCTTGCTTTGCTCAAAATATATTTTCCTTATCATTTGAAACCACTAAGTTTTTGCTTGAACCCAAGGAACCACCAATAGAAATTGGTGAACCTTAAACCCTTGTTCCACCACAAGTTTTTAACTTAGAAATTTGGATGATGAGATTCTTGATAGCTTCCATGTCTTGATGCTCAAATTGTCCTTTGCCAGGGACATGGCTAAGTACTTAGATTTTACACTCTGCAGAGGTGGTGCACTTTCCCCACAAGACTTGGTTTCCCAAGACAAGATCTTTCAGAAGCCTTCCCTTAGACCAGAATGGACGCACTCCAACCTATCAAACCCCTACCACCAACTATCCATTTGGCTAAGTTATTGCAACCTATATGATCCAGGCAGAGCCCATAATGCCATGTGGCTGCACTTGAAGCTTCTCAACATTTGACATCTCAAATCTCTTTGTTCCTGGGTGGCCATCCACAAGTGTGATACACAAGGTTCACCAGTCCCCTGGCCTTGTGTAACCACTCAACATAAACCATTCTTCCATTCCACCCAGGTGATTCAATTACTTAGTTGTTTTATTAAACAAAAAACAAGTCCTCAGACTTAGAAATTTTTCCATAGCATGAATATATATTCCACCCTTGTTTTCTATTAGCTAAGCTAAGCATGATAGTAGTAGGAATCTTAACTTAGGAAATTTCTACTAAGGTTTCATCTACTAGGATTTCCCATATCATAGTTTATACTTAGCAAAATTCCATGCAAGTCCTACTTAGAAATATCACTAATGCATAGTGAAAATAATGGGACAAAAGTATGAAGCATCACTTGCCTTTTTGGTATAGAGTATAAGTTCACTCCTTGATCTTTGCAATGTTCACTCACTTCAAATCACTACAATTCAATCAAGCAAACAATATTACAATCTACCATTCAAGCAATTCATCACATAAAATGATAGAAACAAAACAATGCATGCAAGCATGCAAAAGTTTGTTTTATTTGTAAAAGTGGTTTCTAATGGTTCATAAACATTTGAAAACACCTAATGGTCATTTTATAAAGTGTCAAAACCATTTGCAAAAGGTTTTACTTCATAAACCATTTTTAAGCCAAATCATTATTTTATGTGGTGAAGAAATGCTTTTAATAAGGCAACATTCTATAGGTTTCATAAAATATGTTTTCAAACCACAAAACCTTGTGTTTAGGGTCAGAGGGTTTATTTCCAAAACATTTCTCAAAGATTTTTCTCCAAAATCATTTTTAACAATTAAACCATATTTTTATTTGACTAGAAATGGTTTAAATCAAAGATTCATTCTTTTGTTTTACCAAATACATTTTTGAAACCAAAATTTGTTTCCTTTGGTCAGTAGGTTCAAAACACACCATTTTCCAAAGATTTTATCCCCAAAATCATTTTGGAATAAATTTTATATCCTTAACAAGCATACATAAGTTTCTGCAAAAACAAACATTTTACCAGAAGCTTTTTACTAAACAAAGTGCATGGTTGGCTAGGGCTTGTTTTTCTGAATCCATTGATATAAAGTTTGCAAAATTTGGTCGTGTGGTTTGAAAGTTATGGATTATTCAAATTGGAACATCTAATAGATCTATTCTGTTCTAAATCAAACGAGCTGAGCCACGTGTCATGTTTTAATTCGCTGGTACCGCTTCAGTTGGATCAAGCACTGGGAGGCGTTGGATCTAAGTTGGATCATATGGCACAGAGGCAAACATACCCCTTCGTTTAAGTTTTCTTTCCTATCCACTAGATTGAGATCGAACGGCTATCATCGACTTGCCACTAACTGGCGGCGCGATGACGGTGGCGCGCGGCGGCGGTGCTCGGCTAGCGGCGGACCTGGCGATAGAGGAAGCAAGGAAGGTCGGGAGGTGGCTCACCGTGCTCGCAGGGGGTTGGCGATGCTCAACGTGTGGTCGTCTTGGCGAGGGGTGCTCAGACGCAACTGGGATTCCTCGTCGGAGTGGGTGGTGGCGTTAGGCGGCTCTGGAGGTCGTCGAGGGCGACGCTGTGGTTCACCCCGAGAAAAAACAAGGACATGGTTAAACACGGGAGAGTGTGGCGAGTGCAGGAGTATCATTAGGAAGGAGAGGGGAGGACGTTGCTTACGGGGATACTTCGCCGGAGCGATGGCAGACGGTGGTGGCGCTCAGATGAAGACGAAGTCGACGTTTCGGAGCGCGCGCGAGCGAACGAGTGGCACGGGGAGATGCGCCAGGAGGTGAGGAGCGAGCTCGTGTGTAGTGGGAGGCAAGAGGTGGCGGGTTGTGGCCGGAATTGTTCGGAGACGCTCGCCAGAGCAGTGGCGGTGCAAGGGAAATTCAGGGCAGCCTAGGGGCAGAGGGGAGGAGCTGTCTGGGGGAAAGATAGAGGGATGTGGGGCGATTTAACGAGCGTACTCACTGCAAGGAATTAAGGCCGCCTTCAACGCGTATTCACGCCGGCAATTCATCGGCAGTAATGGCCAGAGGAGGGGGGCGCGGTCAGCGGCGGGTGGGGAAGAAGGAGCTGGCGGTGGGGCCGTTTTGTCAGCGAAGAGAGACAGGGGAGGTGGGGTCCACGCGTCATACGCTATGCGGGTAGGATATTTGGTCTGAAGCGTTTTTCTGCGGGAGAGGAGCAGTGGGCTGGCTGGGCTTAGTTGGGCCAGGCTAGTTGGGCTGGGTCCTTTACACATTTTTTTATTCCGTTTGTTTTTCTTTTTCCAAACTTTAAATCTGTTTTGATTTTGAATAAGCAAATCAAACACTCATTTGGATTCAAACCTTTACCAAATTTTGTGTAGATTTAAATATTGATTAGTAGCACATTCTGATGTCAATTTTGGGAATTTATTTTATTCTTTTTGGGGGTCTTTTTAATTAATAAAAAGGGCCCTTGTTTTTAAATCAAAATAGGATTTAATAATGTTTTTAATTTCCATTTGACTTCTAAATTCTTCCAAAACCTTTCAGTAAGTTTTGTTTAGTTAAAAGGGTGTCAAATAATTCATCTTGAATTATTTGGAAAAGTTTTTTAATAAGATTTATTAATCATTTAAAATTTGGGTTTGTCTTTATTCCAATAGGATCTAGTTTATGCCATTTTATTTTATTTTGGAAATTCTTTATCCTTTTATTTTATTTGGATTTGGATTATAATCATTCCATTTGCTTATGGATTTGGCCAAGATTTGATTTGGTCTTTAAGTTTTCTTTATTTAATATTTCTTATTTCATCTTATAAAAACCATATCTTTTTATTTAGAGATCCAAACTTGGTGATTCCAATTTATAAAATCTTATTTAATATTTGTTTATCCTTTTAAATATATCTAGGATTATTTGCTCACCATTTGGTATGGACTTCTAGATAGGTTCTAATTAGCTTTGGGAATTCAATTTCTTATCTTATTAAATTCATAAGATTTTATTTATGGTTCCAAATTGAGTGAAACCAATTTACATGGTCTTATAATATTTCCATTTGTCTTTCTTGATCATTTGTAAAAGTTTGTTGGCAAATTTTTATATGGATCAAATCCATAGGCTTGGAGACAACTTGGAAATTATTTTCTTCCATTAGGGTTTTAGGGTTTGGATTTATTTTTCAAGCGTTTAAATTTCCAGATACATTCATTGAGGAATGCATTTCCCTTGATTTGGATTTTGTTGGATTCAAACTTTAATTAAAGTTTGTTCAAGATGGGATTTTAAGTTTCCATTTTAGAAACAAAAAGTTTCTTTTCACCCTGATTTTCAACAAAAAAAAATTATTTTGTTTATTTTATTTTTCACATTACAAGATTTGGAAAATCTTGGGATGTGACAGGAGACCTTTTCTTAATACTGCAGGTGCTGTCATCAATTGTAATCAAGGAAAAGTAACTGTTAATATTAATGACAAAGAGCATGTTGTCTATTTCCCCAAGAAGGTTGATAATAGCTATTGCCTGAATTCCATTGAAAATATTGAGAGCATCAAAGTTGGAGAAATATATTGTCCCATTCCACAAGAAAGTTTTGAAACTATTATGATTAGGACCATTTCTATCAAGTTTGAGGTAACATAATCACTTTGTGGAATGCAAAGTTTTGTTTCATATAAGATTGTTTTGGTAACAATACTTGATCAACCTTGTTAACAAAAGGATTTTAATGAATAAAACAATGCTTTCACAGTGGTTATACTTGCTCACTTTTACTTTTCTCCTTCCTAGTTTTTGCTCTTTCTCTTGTTAGCTTTAGGTTTGCTAGTTGTTTGCTTGTTAGAGTGTCTTAGAACTTCTGTAGTTTTGGTTTTTGTTTGCCTTTGCTTCTTATAAAAAAATCTGTTTCTGCGAGAAAATCAATTTTCATAACCTGAAAATTGGGCAAAAATAAAGTTTCCCGAAAAATCCTAGAAAATTCATATTAATTTTTCCTCTAAAAAGGGGCAGAGGGACACCTGGAGTGGCCCAGGGGGACCCCCCCCCATGCCAGCACACCCCCTAGTGGCGCGGCCAGCCCCAGGGGTGCACCTCGCATGGGTGGGACCCAACTGAGGCCCTCCAAGTTGTCTCCTCCCAGCCACTTCTTTCCCTCTCCCGAAAAACACCAGAAAAATTTCTCAAGCTCGAGTTCTTGCTATTCTTGCTCCCGATATTTGATCTCCTTGCTTAGCCCATTTTTGCTACTGATTTTTGGAGGGATTGCTCCTTGGTATGTACCTCCTCCACTTGTCCAATTAGATTTGTGATTGGTTGATTGTATCTTAAGTATTTTGCTGCTATAGGTGTCAGGTTGTCTAAGCTTGCATGCTTGTTCTATGCTTAGGGATTTCATTTTGATGCATGTGTATCCCTCTAGCAAGTTCCTATAGTAGTTTCTCATCATTTATCAACTTGGAAATCACTTGGTTTGATGTTTGTCTAAAAATTTCAGAAAAAAGGGGTCATGGACAACGACACCTATGGTGTAATATTTGAGAGTGATGCACCTAGGAGGACAAGGCCTTCAAGATCATCCTCCCGAGCCAGGCCCTCATACAATGAGGATCTCATTACACTGCGATTTGGCGACGAGGGAGATGAGGGGGATGCGCACCCTTCTACCTTCCCTTGTCCAACCTTTTTGCGGGCTGCTGGGATTCTCAATGATTTTCTAACCTTGGTTCGGAGGGTTGGACTAATGAGTTATATGCAGGATGAGAGCGTGCAGTATGCTAAGATTAAAACCTTTGTGGAGAGTTTCTCTTTTTCTAATAGCCCGTTCAAACCAGATGTGTCCTTCAAAATCTATAACAGGTCTTTCTCCATGACATTGAAGAAATTTTGTGAGATCTTGGGTATTGGCATGGCTGGGACGGTGAAGAAGATTCTAGCTTAACCCACTGATTTGTTGGAGCTCTACCACGAAATAACTAATGACGATGACCGCAGAGCCCAGAAGGGAAAGATAAGAAATATTCAGCTCCCAGCTATCAGGTATTTTGTTTATTATCTTGCCACCAGTGTTCTTGGTAGGGGGAACACTAGCAATATTTCCAACTATCATTTGGCCATCCTAGCTGCTACACTCAACAATGAAACCAGGTACAATCTTGGTTCTCTCATTGCTCGTCACTTAGCTGCTAAGGGACCCATTTATGGGGGAGTTATTGATGCACGTGTTGTTGCTGCCTTAGACCTATCTGTTGATCCAAATGATACAATTTTGGCTCCTCAATGGCTTGATCTTGCTTCCATGAAAGCGCATCAGTTTGTCACTGCTATCTCTACCCTTGAGAGTCTGGTTTATAGAATGTTGTTTACCGACGGGGAAGAGAGAGAGATATTCCTCTGCCCCAAACCACTTTGTTATGTATTTCCTAGGGACCTTGGTCACGCTCCAAGGAGGATATGGATAAGAATATGCGCATTCTTGGCTTCCATGGACACTATCAGGGGGACGCGCCCTCATACGGCCCCTCTGTGCACTACACAGGGGAGTCCTCAAGCTCATACCAGGACATAGGGGCCTCCTCGTCGTACTACGGAGGTGCACTTTCTTGGTCACCATGGAGTTGAGCCCCACTTAGGCCAAAAGCCTAAGATTGGGGGGAGGTATACCGACATCACACTCATCCTTATATCATGTTTCGTCGGTTCTTTGTATATCCATGTTTCGCTTTCTTTTTGGTTTTTGGTTTTGCTTTCTTAAAACACAAAAATACCAAAAATATTTTTGTTGTTTCTCTTGGTTTGTTTATTTGCTTTTAGCTTTGGTTTTCCTTAAGAAAAATCCAAAAAGATTTTGCTTTGTTTGTTTTTGCTTTGTGTGCTTGCTTTAAAAAAATCAAAAACACCAAAATATTTGTTCTTCTTCTTTGGTTTTGTGAAGTTCTTTGCAGGGTTCAGCAATCCTCAGTGGAGTTTGGTTTCATGTTATTATTCAAGTCACACAAGTGAAGGGCAATAATGAAGATTAAGACAACTTGAGGTGTGGTAAGAGGCTGGTAACGAACTCTATTTGTTTTCATTTTTGTACATATACTAATCATGGTGAGCATGCTTAGTCTGTTCATGTAAGGTGTATGCTATTTATGGATGCTTAGTAGTTCTTGCTCTCTTACGATTAGCTCCAGCTTGCTAATAGTTTGTAGCTTGTCATATGAATGTTTGCTTGCATTGTTCTATTCATAACTTGGTATGATATTGTGGTATCCTCCTCTGAATGTTTCATGTGAATCTACTTGGCACATGCTCACGCATGCGTATGACTGAACAATAGTCAGTAAGCCTCGATGATTTATTTTGCCTCGGAGTTCTTGTATCACTTTCATGCCATAATTAGTCATGTTTTGTTGCAAGCATGATTATGACAGTTATTGCTCTCTCGTTTGTTGCTCCCTCTCTATTGCTAGCCTTCACTTGCACTGATTATGAGATCTACTTGTGCATCCAACTCCTCAAAACCAATATGCCACAGTGTCCACCATACCTACCTATTAGCATTATTTGCTATTCCGTGCATATTCATTTTGCCTTGTTTTCTTCCAAATAAAATGTTTGTCTGTTTTGAGAAAGTTAGTTAGTAAAGCTCTCACGAACTTGATGGCACACTTTATTTCTTGCACTTAATAAACCTGAACCATTATGACCTGTCCATGAAAGTTATATGCTTGCAAATTATAGGCTGGGAGTTAGCAGAACCGCGCTGTCACGGGGAACGCTTTCAACACCTGT
Source organism: Avena insularis (assembly GCA_023614405.1). NCBI lineage: Eukaryota > Viridiplantae > Streptophyta > Magnoliopsida > Poales > Poaceae > Avena > Avena insularis. Next base: position 374,893,102 of record CM042697.1, read on the forward strand.
AAATATATACCCAGTTGATATCATGCTCTTTTGTTTGCGGATGTAGTCAATGTGAAATAAAAGGGGAGCTTTTAATTCCATGGAGTTATGTATATGTGTTAGAGAAACGCCTGGGCCGCTAGCCTAAGCCATGCCTAATCATGGTGGAAACTTGCAGCATAACCATAATGAGCAATCTATGAATCTTTCTTCTTATAAAAAAGAGAGACACATATTGAAAAGAGGAAAGAGAGAAAAAGCGCCATTTTTTCATGGCAAATAAGAAGATTGCTGAGATGCTCATTGTCTGCTTGCCTTTTCATTTTGGGTATTGGGATAGCTCCTGTACCATGTGCAAGGGGTACCCGTTGGCGGTTCTCTATGATACACATGTATTTACTATGACAAGAACTTACCGGTAACTAAATTTGAGTAGCATGAGGTGCGGTCCTCGTACTCAAGGGACATGAGATTTCCAGTTTATGGTCTGTCAAGCATATAACTCATATTGGACCTCACTTTCACTTTAATCATCTAAAGATGCCTATGATAGGAGCAATGAGAGCTCAAAGCTAATGAGTACCTTACTTTCAGCATTTGGGAGCCTTTCAAACTTTTCAAAACCTTTTCACTTCCTTGTTGAGTCACCACTTATTCTATGAGCACCTTCTTGAGAGCATAGTTGTCTTTCTTGTGTTTGTCTCAAAACTTGGTTAATTATTTCATGACTTTGATGCTTGTATCTCTGATATCTTTACTTATACTCTTCACTTGAACTTCAGAGGTGCCTTGGCATTCATATTGTGCTCTACAAACAAAGGCAAGCGAGATACCACTCTATCATACCTTCTTATGAGCATTGCAATGTTGCTTATGTTTATGTTTCATGCTACTTATTATTATTGAGTTGGAATCTCTTCATAGCTTGCAATGACTATTGAGTAGACTCAGTTGCATACTTCTTATTATGAATTGTCTAAGTATCTACTCCTATGCTGAGAATATTTACATCATATGAAGCAAATGTGTTCGTGAAAGTTCTTTTATCGCACTCAGTTTTCAACTGAATTGCTTGAGGACAAGCAATAAGCTTAGCTTGGGGGAGTTGATACGTCCAAAACGTATCTACTTTCCCAAAAAAAATTGCTATTTTTTCTCCTCTAAACTTGTGTGATTTGGATACAACTAACACAGACTGACGCTGTTTTCAGCAGAATTACCTTGGTGTCTAGTTTTTGTGCAGAAAATCAACTATCAGGAAAAATCCGGGAAAATATGCCAAAAATCCTATTTCACCAGAAGATTCACGGAGCCAAAGTACGAGAGGAGGGGAGGCCTGAGGGCCCCACACCCCCTGCCGCGCGGGTGGGCCCAGGCCGCGCCTGGAGGGGGTGTGGCTGCCCCATGCACCCCCTCGGCCTCCCTCTTCGCCTATAAGCTGCCTCTTGACCTAAAACCCGAGGGGGGTTCGACATTTTTCCAGAAAGAGTTCCACTGCGCCGCCACCACCAGAAACCGCGATTCGGAACCAGAAACTCCGTTCTGGCACCCTACCGGGACGAGGAATTTTGAGAGGATCAGCACCATCGTCATCACCAATGACTCTCCATCAACCATCCATGCTTTCCTCATCCATGAGTGAGTAACCCCCCGCTGTAGGCTATGGGGATGGTAGGGATTGGATGAGTTCTATCATGTAATCAAATAAGATTGTTAGGGCATGGTGCCTAGTATCTCTATTAGTGCTATTTGACTTTGTTGCAACTTGTTGTGATTAATGCTTGTCACTAGGGCCCAAGTGCCATGATCTCAGATATGGACTTATTATTGAATCATTACGATAGTATTGTTTTGTGATCTTATTTGCAAGTTGTGTACACATATCATTGTCCGGATCCAAAGGCCCCGAAGTGATAGAATTTGGGATAACCTGAGGGGATGGCTGTGATGTGAGGATCACATGTGTTCATGGAGTGTTAATGCTTTGCTCCAGTGCTCTATTAAAAGGAGCACCTTAATTTCCAGTAGTTCCCTTGAGGCCCCGCTACAACGGGCTGGCAGGACAAAAGATGTTGTGCAAGTTCTCACTGCGAGCACGCATAACTATATATGGATCACATGCATAGGATTGTTTAGTACTTGGATGCTTATTCTTATTTATCTGCAATTGCCCTAGATCTTGAAGTTACATGTTTAGACTTGACCATGCAACGCCCATCCATCCATCTGTATGCCTACCGCGCTCATATCCAACTGTTTGCTACTATAGTTACTATTTCTCTTGTTTTACTGCTCCTGTTACTTTGCTTTTGCTACTACAAACTGTCGCTACTGATAAACTTCTGTGAGCAAGAACTATTTCCAGGTGCAGCTGAATTGACAACTCAATTGTTAAGGATTGCAAGTATTCTCTGGCTCCCCTTTTGTCGAATCAATAAATTGGGTAATACTACCCTCGAAGACTGTTGCGATCCCCTATACTTGTGGGTCATCAGTCATTGCCTACAGTGAAGCCGAATCATCGAACCCACTCGAAGACGCAGTCGACACGCTGGACGAAGCTCGTGACATCATCGTGGCTCGCTCAGTGGTGTATCAGCAGAGTCTCCACAACTACCACAACCGTCGGCTATGCCCAAGGTCCTTCGTCGAAAGAGACCTCGTTCTGCGACTCAAGCAGGAAGGGCACTTAAAGCTCGAGTGACCCTAGGAAGGACCCTACGTCGTAACTGAAGTAATCCCAGGTGGCGCCTACCACCTAAAGGACGCTGAGTCAGGAGTCAAATACTCCAACCCTTGGAATGTCGCAAAACTGCGACGCTTCTACCCTTAGTTGTCTTTTACTTTCAATAAGGCTATTCAGCCGAACACTGTAGCTCCTATATTACGATGAATAAAAGCTAAATTCCATGGCCCAAAATTTTGTCCCTTACATTTTATCACTAAAATACGCTCAGGGGCATAACCTCACCTTACGACTTCGTCGATTGACAACAATAGATATAACCTGAGTAGCTGACCACGTCAGGCTAACGAAAAGGACATGCATAATCTATAATCAAACAATGCACTACGTGCCAATACATACAACTTTACAAGGGCATTAAAAATCCCACTCGACAATATACAGGCTTTACATTATTTCGTTTTATAATTGACAGGACTCAACCACGCTGGAGCAGAACGTTCGTCCGCTCCTCAAACACATCCACAATCTCCTCAGCGTATTGCGCCACCACCGCATAGTGTGGACGCATATCCCACACCATACCACCAGGAGGAGGAGGTGGCCCAGCTGCTATTTCAGCAAGATTGACATCACGGCGATGCAACCGAACAAGCGACAAGGCTGCCTTCACACCCGCTACCAGCTGATGGCGCAATAGTTCCTTCACATGGCTTGTATCGTGGAATTTCCCAAGTAAGCCCAAGAATCTAGAAGGTACAGAATCCAGGGGAAACATCGTGGCCTAGATTGCTACGAGTGACGACCTTGCCCGCTTCAGCACCCGAAGCACTTGATGGACGTGATCTTGCACCGTCACAAGGACAATCGCTTGGTCAAGGTCCATCTAGAAGAAGCCACCGGCCTCTAATTCTTGTTGCCTCGAGCAATTCATTTGAATTGCAACACGCTCTTTCTCTTCCTTCGGAAGAAGATTTACAACTACACAACGCAGTGCTGTAAGGTGACATAAAACACCCAACACAATCAGAGCGACAAAGGCTCAGGGTGACTTACATTGGAGTTGCTCGCCAACCTGTCGAAATTTCTCAAGAAGAAACTTTTCCCTAGTAGTGGCCCGTTCTTCCTTGGATTTCCAAACATCTGCATGGCCACGGATGCTAAGAACGTCTTTCTCCAGGCTTCGGATGCGATCACACATAAAAGGCAACTACGATGCCTCGCTCAACGATGGACGAGCACCAAGCTCAGGAGAAGGTGTAACCACTGGATCCGCACTCGAAGGACCCTAAGGGTGCACAAGCAAACATCAAAATCACAACACTCGACAACAGTCAAAAGATGCATTCATATTTACACGAATAAAGCCAGTATGTGGCAGAGTGACATTTGTTCAGCTCAAAAGCATTACATGCGCAAAAGAGAAATAAACTAACTAGGCAAGCTACAGGGCAGAAGGACCTAGTCGGCAGCATCCGGAGCAGCTTCAGATCCAGACTGTCTAGTCTTGGCCACTCGCAGCTGCTCTAGCGAGTAAGTGGCCAAGAGATCAATTAGCTTAGGACCAAAATGCTTGCAGCGGGAGGCGAAGGAAGCAAACGCTACCTCGATGCCATCCGCCACCGTCGGCATCCTGGTTGTGACCTGCTCAAGATCCAGCTGAGCACCAGATGCCATTGACATCGCCATCCCCATCCTAGCACCAATCCCTTTTCGCACTCGCTTATACTTTGCCGGAGCATCATCCGTCAGAGCGTCTGCGAGGGAGTCGACGTCTTCAAGGGCAACGCTCTTCGGGTTGATATCCTTGTAGAAGCGGGCGAGGACCTTCTTGCCCTTGTCGAGCGATTCTGCGGCAGAGGTGCAACGATCTTTGATCACCGCAACAGCGTCTTCCTGAGGATCCCCATGCTCTAGGGCGCTATGATGAAACGTAACACCAGAAGCATCTGCAAAGAAATGGCAAACTTTCAGGGTGAGAAAAAAAGGAGTCGCACCCGAAGCATAGAGCACTCAAAAGAAGAACAGGGTGGCTTACCGGATATCGCTTTGGCAGCAGCCATAAGCTTTTTAGCCATGGCTTTCTCTCGCGACAGCCGCAAGCTAATGCTCATGGTCTTCAGCCTCTTTCAGTTGGCGCTGGAGGGCCTCTGTAGCATTCTTTACTTTCATCTCTGCTTGGCCAAGACTCTTCTAGAGCGCATTCAACTTGCAAAGACCTTCATTGTTTTCATCTGAAATACGCGACAAGTGAGAAGTCAGAACAAACGAATAGACCTCACAACCGAACAGGAGAAACCTACGCACCTTGGAGCTGTTTGAGGGTGCAATCCAAAGAAAGGTGTTGCTGGAACAGGCGATTGGCATCACGAACAAATGGCTGCAAAGGAGGCAACACAACTGATGAATAAAAGGCCCAGGGGCTCACTTGCAAGAAATAACGGAATACTTACATGGTCAGCTGAAGACTCCGGAGGTTTTGCTTGTGTCTTCCGAACAACGAGCGCACAAGCCCCTTGACGTAGGGAGCTCGAGTTGTCATCATCGGAGTTGGCCACCATCTTGGGGAACGACGAAGCAGGCTTTGACTCCCCGAACATCTCTTCGGGATCCTCCTCGAGGGAATCTTCCAAAGCATTCCTGCTAGCATATGCGAAGAGCCAAATCAACAAACAAGCTAATACTTAGCATATCAACAACACAACAGTATGCGATCGGAGTAACTTACGAATGAATGTCAGATAAGTTGAAGACATGAGCCTCTTTCTTATCTTTCTTCTTCTTGGCTGGCTGCTGAGGAGCCATGGTTCGAACTGGCACAACCGCAATAGAGGACGAGGTTGCACCCTCATCTCCGCAATGATGCTCGAGGACGGAGGGACCCTTCGATGTTGGCGGCATCGCCCCATCCGAACTCTCGCTCCGGGACCTTTTTCGAGATAGCCCTTCACTATGCTCGGGGGCTTCGGTGGTTGGCGACTAAGCAGGGGGGAGCTTGGACTCAGACTCCGCTTCCCCACCATCTGGTGCAGTGATGGCTCAGATATGTAGAGCTCGTTGGGAACCCCAAGAGGAAGGTATGATGAGCACAACAGCAAGTTTCCTTCAGTTATGAAACCAAGGTTATCAAACCAGTGGGAGAAAGGAAACAACTCACAAGGTGCTGCTATCAACTTGGAACCTGTACAACACAACCACAATACTTTGCCCCAACTTACAGTGAGGTTGTCAATCTCACCGGTTTGCTGAAAACAAAGGATTAAACGTATAGTGTGGAAGATAGTAATTGCTTGTGGTAATTGTAGAAAGTAAACAGTAAACGGTAAACAGTAGATGGTATATCAATGGGAAGGAATGGACCGGGATCCACAGTTCACTGGAGGTGTTCTACATAAGATAAATAACATGTTGGGTGAACAAATTACAGCAGGGCAATTGACAGATTCAGAATGCATAACAATGCATATACTAGACATCTTGATCTCTACGAGATTTGTTTGGGCATTACAACATGATACATAGACCGTAATCCAACTACATCTATGACTAATAATCCACCTTCAGGTTATCATCCGAACCCCTTCCAGTATTAAGTTGCATGCAACAAATAATTGCATTAAGCAAAGTGTGTAAAGTAAACAATACAATTGCCCCTGGACAAAGGATTGTTGTTTTCTCCCTAGTAGCAAAGCACATCTACAACCTTAGAGATTTCTGCCACTCCCCAGATTACTAGAGGCATGAACCTACTATCAAGCATAAATACTCCCTCTTGGAGTTACAAGCATCTACTTGGCCAAAGTATCTACTAGCAATGGAGATCCTGCAAGATCACAAATAACATTGACAGGATAGAATCAATGATCAATCTGACCTAGTACTCAATATCCATCGCATCCCAGCAAACACAACATGTAGAATTATAAATAGATGATATTTATCATGAATAGAGCTCATAAGATCTAAACATGATAGCACAAAAGAGGAGAAACAACCATCTAGCTACTGTATGGATCCGTAGTCCAAGGGTGAACTACTCACGCATCACTCCAGAGGCTGGCATGGTGATGAAGAAGGCCTCCGGGATGATCTCTCCTCTCCGGCAGGGTGCCAGGAAGAGCTTCGGATCCCCCCCGATCTAGGGATGGAGATGGCGGCGGCTACAGAATGTTTCATGGATTTCTGATCGGGTGCTTAGGATTTCTGCCTCGGGGTGTTTATATAGGCGAAGGGCAAGGTCAGTGGACACCTGAGGGGCCCCAACCATAGGCTGGCGCGCCCTAGGGTGGGCCCGTGCCACCCTATGGTGTGGCCACCTCGTGGCTCCTCTTTGTATCCCCTTCGATCTCCGTGTCATGTCGGGTAAAATATTAACTTTGGATTTTGTTCCGTCCAATTCCGAGAATATTTCTTTACTAGCTTTTCTGAAACCAAAAACAACAGAAAACAGGCAACTGGCACTTCATATCTTGTCAATAGGTTAGTTCCGAAAAATGTATAAAAATGCCTCAAAGTGTAGACAAAACATACGCTAGTTGATACAAAACAAGCATGGAGCATCAAAAATTATAGATACGTTTACGACGTATCATGCATCCTCGAACTTTTCAGGCATAGGCGGCATCATGCCCGCTACCTTATAGCCCTGCGGGTTGAAGGCAAAAAGATAAATGAGTTAAGTAATATTAACAAACTATAAGTAGTCGACAAAGCATTACATGCAACCGCACGTTTCACCTGAGGGACTGCTTTCTTGGTATTAAAGGGGGGAGTCAAGGACTTCCTCGGAAGATCCTCTTCAACCTTGTGCTTCAACAGAGGACGCAACACTCTGTCAAGGTCAGTCAAAGACATCTCCTCTGACAAAGTCCTTGTCGGGTCGCTGGCGCCAGCATACAAAAACAGTGGATGCGCCCTCACTTGGAGCGGCTGCACCCGATGCTTGTGGAAGGTGTGAATTATATCAACACCGTTGACTTCTTTGCCTAGAGTCAACTGAAGGGCCTCCACCCTCTTATAGATCTTCTCCACCTCCTCTAATTCACCCTCCTTGATGTTATTGGACCATGAGCGCTTTCGGATGATCTTCTGGGTGGAGTCAAAAGGAGCAAGCCCGTCTAGCTGGCCGTCCAGCTTGACGTCGCGGATGTAGAACCACTTCTTCCGCCACTGCTGGATGGACTCATAGAGATGGAAGGAAAAGAACTATATAGTGGAGCGGATGGAAATCCCGAACCAACCTAGTGGATAGACACCACCGGTGCCAGATTGCCTCTTCCCAGAGTAAAGTCTTTGGAAGAGGCCGAAGTGAGGCTCGATACCGAGCCAGCACTCGTAGAGAGTGATAAAGCAGGCGATGTGGAGAATAGAATTGGGCGATAGATGATGAAGCTGAAGCCCATATAGAAAGAGAAGCCCACGAAGAAATTCGTGGGTGGGCAAAGAAAGACCACGAACAACGAATGCAAATAACATAACCCGAAATCCTTCGGGTGGGCGCAGAACTACCTCCTGATAAGGAAGAATGGTGTCGCCCTTGTTCTTGGAGATCAATCCAGACTCGTGCAGTTTGCGCAAATCCACCTCCCTCATCTCAGGGCGCCGCCATCCACCATCGGTGGTGCTGCTTGGAGCGGCAACCTTCTTGGCGATGCCGGCAGCGCTCGAGCCCGCCGCATCGGATGAGCTCTTTTTTGACTTGCCCATCGTAGAGCAGCGAGCGCGACGGCGAGAACGGAGAAAGGACGAAGGGAACACACAGAGGATGTCCAGTGCGTATCATAAGCAAGAGCTCTGGAAATGGTAGCAATGGCGAAGGGTGAACGCAAATGACGAAGGGGTAAAACTGCTCTATTTTTTCCACAGTATAAAAGGACGAGAACGACGAAGCGGAGCTGTTGATACAGAAGCACTCACGCGTGCCCTCCGTCTCACCGTACATGTGTCAACACCCACCTGTACCATCGCAAACACGCCGCCCACTATGCACGGGAATCGAGGAGACGCCGTAATTTTCACCACAATTACACATGACTAGTCAAATTCAAGTCAGACGGTGGGACCCACGATCATCCTGTCGCATCGTCTCTGCTGCCGCAGACGTTTGAGCTCACCAATTGTCAGCAATGTCGTTATCACAGCAAAGCCACCAACGGCTCGAAACTCTCGACTAAACAACAATACTTACTCGAGTTTATGACTCAACCAACTACTCGGGGGCTAATCCTATCAGGAGCGCTAGCCACGCACCCGAGAAACTACAATGGTAAGAACACCTCAAAGAAATCTTCAAGTCTCACGTCGAGTCTGCGACTCCACTACGGACTCGGGGGCTACTCCCAAGGGAGCATCGGTCGCACATTAAAAAAATACGTCCTTCGGACAGACAATCAAAGCATCCACAAATGAATGAACTAAAGTCTCCGCTCGAGTCTACGACTCGAACAAACACTCGGGGGACACTCCCATAGGGAGCGCTGGTCGCGCACCCTATGATTATTCGAATGAGATCCTTCGGATCAAGTATGATAAAAATATTTTTGGCAACTTTACCGAATTAACGCTAAGTGAGAAGCAGTCTCCTTGGTCACTAGAAACACATCCGCGGCGATAAATCTTCGGATGCTGTCTACGACGCAAAGATAAGACCTACATATATCATTTGATGGTCTGGTAACGCACAAGACTGCGCTCTACTAGTAACATACCGTGACAACAGGCGCGATGAAAAATCCCGATGGACGCGTTGGGTATCTAAATCAAAACACTAGAATTTGACTCCTATAAGACTTCAATGGCCTAAGTCGAATTACACCAGCATCGTTCCGGATTCGAGTCCGGAGACTCGAGTCTGAAGAAGATTGTGTTGTTTTGTCCAATGACAATTAACTGACCATGATACGTCGGGTGAGTCAGACACACGTATCAACAATCTCTATGAACTAACATGTTTTACCCAAAATACAAGTTCGAATGAGAAGCACCCGAAAGATTATAGAGTCTCCAGTCAAATCTACGATTGGACTGAACACTCGAGGGCTACTGACAAGGATATACCCTACAGGTGCCTCTCATTGGTATACCCGGTCCAGTACAGGGAAGGCCCACATGAAGACTTGATGTCCAAGAAGATTCCGGGTGGCCCAAACCCATTACAAGTTCGACTCCTTGAAGGCATGGCTAGTTGTAGATATAATTTCAAAGGGACCAACCCTAACTTGTAACCGACACGACCTACCCCCGAGACCTATCCTATCTATATAAACGCCAGGAGGGCACGGTGAGGAGGATCTCTCCTAACTCATACATACACCTCACGCCAGATTGCATCTGCGCACCCCTGTAACCTTCGGTTACGTCGTAATCAAGAACAAACAAGCAGGAGTAGGGTTTTCCCTCTGGGGGGCTGAACCTAGGTAAACCCCGTGTCCCCGTGTTGCTTGCCTGTTAACCGTCTCGCGACTTCTAGCATCCCCATCTTCTCCAAAACCCAAGTCTGTAACAATGGACATTGACGAGTCGAACTCCCATCAGGATCGAAGAGGGCCACGAGGACCGCTAGCTCACCACGAGCACGACGATGAGGCCAGTGAAGCGAGGGTAGTCTAGGAGCGACGACATGGACAACGATGAGCTCCGTCGGTGATGGGGATGGCGACGATGTGGGCTCGACTTAGAGAACCCCGGCTCGATTCCTTCTAGGAGGAGAACGAGGGAAGCACGTCGGTTCTCCAGGGCATCTCAGCGTGGCTCGGGGAGTCCTGGTACGGCAGGGCACCGACAAGGTCAGCGGCTAGGTCTATGGTTATCTCGCGCGAGAGAAGAGAAATGGGCCACACCTAGGGTTCGTCCGACGGTGCTAGGGGTCTTGTAGGTGGCGAGGAAAGACATCGTTGATCTTTGGCGCACATCGGCGGCTGGTGCGCGACCACTGAGCTGCTTCAGCGGACGGAGGTTGAAGATGGAGTGGACAAAATGTCCAAGCGGTACGGGAACACGGGTGGGCTGAGGATGGGCCGGCCTGGGCTGCTGATGGGCTCTAGCAAAGCAAGAGAAGCAAGCTGTTAGCAGCTGCGCCGGGAGGCGGACAAGAGAAGAGAGATGGGCTACGACTTAGTTAGCTTAGGGAACACCTTTTCTTTAGAAATTCCTTTTTCTTTTTCTGTTTATATTTTAAATTATTTTATGATTTGCATATTCTAAAAATACCGGAGTGTTTTCTAAATATTGCAAAATATCTTGGGGCCCTTTAAGTCAATTTGGGCTCCATACCTTTTTATAATTTTCTAAAATATTTGAGTCGGTTTACATAGAGAGAGAAATTAGGGTTTGCATTTTCTTTCTTTGCATTTTCCTTAGCAAGATTGATGATGCTCATGAATACACAAACAACCCTAACTAGAGACTAATAAAACTAGGGGTGTTACAGTTGCGTGCCAAGACAAGTACTATAAAAAGGGTTAGTTTTTGAAATTCTTTTATGATACATAAATTTATTTTTTAAATTGGTTTAGCGAGAGGTCAGTTGTCATTTTGAAAGTTAGATGGCACAAATCTTATGCTAATCATACGAACGGTATCGTACACATCAGCGCTCAAAGTTTTACTACTCGAACAAGATGGATTTACTACTGTGATACATCTAATTTGGGACCGGGGAGTATACTTGAATATCATGAAGCAACGCTAAGCAGGGTCGAAACAACTTCCGACGCAGAAGAGAGGGATCTGCTTTGATTTGTTGGGTTCAAACTCTTATCCCGCACTGCGTACGGGTAGGACAAAGGTGCAGCGCATGTGCATTCGGTCGTACTTTCTCCTAGTGTTGGGGTCCGTCCTCTTGGATATGATTGTTTTGTCTCAAACACTATCGAGATCCGATGCAAAGATTCCATACATAGCCGTAAATTTGCCTTTCAGACCTCAATGGAAAACGGAACGGATCAGGGTGCGTAGACGTACGCATCAGTGGACGGTTTTGTACTAGTACGGGTGTTAGCGTGATCCAGTTGACGTGGAGCTTGTGGAGTACGTAGATAATTCTTGTTTGGCGTGGCAGCCGACAGGGAGGAGTGGGGCGTCGATCTCCACCACCGTACCAGTGTACAATTCCAACAAAGTGTGACGGATGACGTTGTGAGCTGGTCTCTGGCTAGCCGCCCCTTCTTTTCAGCTTCTAGAACAGAATCTAGCCTAAAATCTGAAAAAGCCTAAAAGAAGGGTCTAGCTTCTAAAACGCTTATTTCCACCGAAAATCAGAAAACATACGTGAACCCAGAATCAGCCGGCGACCCGATTCTAAAGGATTCCCACGATTCTCCACCCAGGACCCAAAGGGTTTCCCCAACTACCCCTCGTGTTGGTGCTATTTACATGGGATTGCCACCAAAGGGAAACAAAGAAAATCTGCCCCGCATCAACATGAACCAGCTAGGGTTCACCCCGCCGCCGCCGCAGAGCCCGTCTCCGACTCGTCGCTCCATTCCACCGCCCACCTCAATCGCTGCCACGACGCCGCTTCGACAGCCTGCCTCCGCCACCGACGGCCAGGACCGCCTCCGCCCGCTCACCGGCCGCGCCGCCTCGCGATCTCTTCCCCCTCCCTTCATCCGGCGACCTCGAGCTCCCTATGTCGTCCTCCCAACTGCAGGGCATTGTAGATATTTCACAGTTCAAGACGTTTGGAATCCCAAATTCCATAAGCCAAAAAAAAATGGAAAATTGTAGATTGTGTGAGCTTCTCCCCATCACAGATTTTTCCAACAATCTTCTAAAATCGAGCTTCTCTAGAATCATAAGCTGAAAAGAAGGTGGCCTAGGGCGTCTCTCCACTCTCACCTATGTCCTCAGGTAGCTCTTACTCATGCCAACCAATATACGGATCAGCGGAGGTGACCAGGGAAAGGTGTAGTGAGGGCATCTCTATCAGGCACCCCATTCGACTATAGACGGTCCAAATCAATCCGTGTCATCCTTGGATGGCCAAAACTCGTCCAGCGGTCGACCCAAACGATCACATTTGTCCGGACTAACCCATTTCTCGTCCAAAAGTACAACGGGAATGCGTCGACTTGGATTCGTCGTGGACGCTACTTGTGCTCCCCCTCATGTTCTGGTGTCCTCCGGAGGCCCGTCTGACAGCGACCCAAACAGAGAGGTCAAAATGGCCTATTTTCGTGTTTATAGACCGACTTAAACTAACCGATCTGGACACATCCCATGTTCAAAATGGATCGGTCGGCTAGATATGCCTAGAACAGTAAAGGGCATCATGTCATGCCATAGATGATTGATCGACATTAGTAATTAATATCCAACAAGAAAAATGTTGAAAAGATCAAAGTTCACTGTATTTTGTTCTTCACAGAAAATATGTCAAGTTGTTTTCGATTTTTTTTTCAAATATATACCTCTGCAGATCGACATTATCAAAAATAGACCTCTCTAAAATCTATTGTCGAAAATACCCTAATGGAAAGAGGAAAAACTGACATGCATTGCCTCCTGCCACACAAGCTGGCGAAAGGAGTTTCCCGCCAATGGTGCTAACTGAAGGTATGTGTTGGGCCCTATCCATGCATTCATGCCTAATTAAATTATGAAAGTGCCTAGATCTCAGGCGCATCAAAACTTCTTATGTCTAAGTCGCTAGCATCATTCTACTATTTGTCCTAATTCTCAGTTGCAATCTAGTTGTAACTTATATAATTTATACTAATTCTCAGTTGCAACCTAGTTGCAACTCATTAAAATTCCAGTTACAACCTAGTTGTAACTCATATGGAAGTCCCACGTTGCACAAATCGTAAGGTAAATCTAATAACGAGAGAGGTGACGGAGACCTAAGAAGTTCTCAGGCGCCTGAGAACTAGCATATCCGTTAAATTATTCAATAGCACCCCACCAGTACATGCATGTCATTAGGCCATCTCTTTGTATACTCATCGCTCACCTAAAACTAGTCATAATGGGGAGTATCGTATAGTACTATCATGTATATGATATCATCTATACAATGCATTGTATCATGTAATAGTATCATAATCTTAGTTTATTTATTATTTTTGTAGAATCTCAATGTAAAATTGTGTACAAGATTTATTTAGGATTAGTTTTTTTAATTCTATGTGGTATGATCCTGTATCTATCTATGATACCAACATAATCTCTTTAATCATTAATTATACTTATAAATAAGTATTCTGCATGCATCTAGTACATAATCATGTGCATGTTTGGAAAGAATTACCTTTGAAGTCAACAGGGGTGTGGCGACCATGGGCGACCTGGTGCCGCCGCCGCCACCCCGGTATGAAACTCCGTCGGAGCGACGAAGGAAAGCCAAGTCAAAGCTGTTTTTGGAGTCAGCGGCGTCCACGCGACGTGGACCGGAAGGAGTCTTGGCGGGAGTCCGCCTGGAGTACGCAGAGGTCGAGGCGATATGATCTGCAAAGGGAGTTCGTATTGGGCACGTAGAAGATGAGGCGGCGCGATCTGCTATCATAAAGCCGATCCACGAGAGGCCACACAAACCCCAAAACCCTAAGCGAGACGAGAGGACAGGGCTGAACGGCGGCGAAAGATTGGATCTGAAGTGCTTGCGCGAGATGGAAGAGGATGGGAAGATGGTCGGGAAGGGTGCGAGCATGAAGGAGAAGATCCGGAGAGGAGGAATCACCCCTCCAGGAGGACGGACCGGCATACAAGGAAAAGGTAATACTAGTGCATCTCGGATGGACCTCGATGGGAGCCAGATGGTGGCCATGGGGACGCTGCTGGACGGTGGGGGCGATCAAGGGGGTCTGTGGTAAATCTGTGGTGTCGTTTGTCCCTCGGGAACCTCCCCAACCCCGAGGCAGGACAGAGGAGGATGATGGTAACTGGGATGATGGAACCTTTACTAGTCAGGAGCCGGGACTACATCAGGGGCCGGAGAAGCAGCTAGGAGGGAACGTGGAGATGGAGGATGATGCACACATAGAATTCGATGAAGAGGAAGAGGAACCAGAGTCTAAACAGCAGGACCATAGGCCATGGCAGTTCCTAGCAAGGTACATGGCTACCTACAAGCCGAGTGCAAAGGCTATGTTCGACAAGCTCTCAGCGGAGGTATGGCTCCTCCGTAATGGTATCAAGTACTCGGAGAAGGGGAACAATTACTATATAGTTACGGTCTTCTCACAAGGTGATTTTGATTTTGTGAATCGGGGAGGACCATGGATTTATAATCAGAACGCGTTGATTGTGAAGGCCATTGAAGAGGATGTCTGCCCATCAGAGATGATCCTAAATAAGGTGCCTATATGGGTACGCTTCTATGATGTTTCTTGGGGTAAACAGAAGAAAGAATATGGTATGAAGCTGGGAGATGGGATCGGTGAAGCACTGGAAGTTATGGTACCAAACGATGAGCATGATAGGAATGAGTTCCTTCGGGTGCGAGTGAATATATCATATGATCGCCTTCTCCAAACACAGGTCTCGGCGGGTGTCAAGGGTAAACCCTGGGCCACCAAGATATATAAACTAAAATATGAACGTCTTCCCCACTTTTGCTCTCATTGTGGATTCCTTGGCCATAAGAAGATGGTGTGCGAGAAGAAGAGGAACGGCATACCATCGCTTGACTATGAGGCCTATGAGCTCAGGTGCAGTCCGTACAAGAAGTTTGAGCATCGTGCGCATTTTATTCCACCGGCGGGACAAGCATCAGCAAGACGTGGTTTGAGTTTCGCTACTTTTGGTACAGCCGAGTCTCACAAGTCGTCGAGCCAGCGGCAGAGCTCAAACTCGATAGGAGCTCGCCACCGGGAGTCTGAAGAACAGGTGGGATCGCAAGATGATCTAGGCGAGAACGAGATGCCACCGCTAGAGGATATTGAAGAGGAGTTATCGGCACAGGTTGGTGCCATGCAGGTGGATATTAATGAGCCCATAGATGGACTAGCACAGGGTGGGTATGGCAGAAACTCTGAACCAATTATCCAGGAGCCTGACAAGGAGGACGGTGGTACAGAGGTCCAGCAAGACGTACCGAGAGGTGACCTCTCAAATGCTCTAACATGGCGAGCGTCTAGCAGTGGTGTGGGAATAGGTTCTGGTCAGGGGCCAAGAGACCTAGGGAAACATGCTTCTGCACAGCAACAAGCTACACCGTACCTAGCGATGCACCCGAATCTTGTTCAGTACATGCAGCGAGTTTCAACGAGCCAGGATAGTCATCATTCTGGTGGTCCGCGCAGTGGCAATATGATACCTCCAATACGCACGTTATCCTTTTCAACGGTGTCTCTGAGCGAGGAGGACGTAACAATGGGGATAGCAGATTCAGTTCTGGGTAAGCGGACAGCGGAGGAGGAGGAAGTCCAGGGGAGACGTCTTGACCTATCCCTGGGACGGGCCTATGATATGCACCAAAGTGGACGTCAAAAGAAGGGCAAGCAGACAGAGCGGGGGATACAATGGGAAGAAACATGGCGCGGGGTAGAGGCACTGCTCGAAGGGGACAAGGTTGGGCACAAAATGGGCGTGGGACGTCTAGCAAACAGGCGAGGCCTAATGTATGGTCTCGCCAGGATCAATGAATTGCATATGCTGGAACTGTCGAGGTGTCGGAGGGGCCTCGACAGTTCGTGATTTAATGTATCTCTCCCAGTCTTTGAGTCCTAAGTTAGTTTTTCTGTGTGAAACTAGACAAAATAAAAATAAGGTCCGTAGGCTTCGGCATAGATTAGGTCTTAAAGGTTTTGCTGGTGTTAGTAGTTTTGGTCAAAGTGGTGGTCTAGCTTTATTTTGGCATGAAAGTTTGGATGTAGAAGTTAAGAATCTTAATGAAAGATATATTGATATGTATGTTCGAGGTTCCCCGACTTCCCCCAAGTGGCGACTTACTTGTATCTATGGTGAGCCTCACACTGAAAATCGACACCTAATATGGGAGAGTCTCCGTCAGTTACATTCCATGTCTAATTTACCTTGGGTAGTGATGGGGGATTTTAACGAGGCAATGTGGCGGGAGGAACACTTGTCAATAACCCCAAGATCGGAAAGGCAAATGGAGGTTTTTCATGAAGCATTGATTAATTGCGATCTAACAGATCTTGGCTTCTTAGGTACTCCCTTCACATATGATAACAGACGCACTGGTCGTGCAAACGTCAAGGTCAGGCTTGACAGAGTGGTTACAAATCCACAATGGAGGGATATTTTCGGTAACACTTATGTTAAGCATCTTACGTCTCCATGCTCTGATCATTTCCCTTTACATGTTTGCATGGAAGAAGAGAAAAAAGTACGACATAAACAGCCTAGACGGCATTATGAAATACTATGGGAACGCTCGCCAGAGCTAACCGAGATTGTAGAGCGTGCATGGGAGAGCGCAGGTGCAAAAACAAACCTTGGAGATGTTCGTACAGGACTAGACAACCTGATGACGGAGCTGCAATTATGGGGGAAAAAGAAGTTTGGAAATATTCAAAAAGAATTAGCAAAGACACGCAAACAACTAGAGCTCTTGCAACAACGGAACGGAGATCAATATGAAGTTCGCAAGGTCTCTGACTACATGAATGAGCTGCTGTACAAAGAAGAGATGTTGTGGCTACAACGATCGCGCATAACATGGCTTAAAGAAGGAGACCGAAACACCAAATATTTTCATCAACGTGCGGTGTGGAGAGCTCGGAAGAATAGTATAAGGAGACTTAAGGATAGCGATGGGAGCTGGCAGGAATCCCCCACGACTATGGAGCGTATGGCTACATCGTACTTCCAAGAGCTGTTCCAAAGATATCCGAATTTAAATGCTACTAATGTGTCTTCCCTGTTTCAGGAAAAGGCGACTATGCAAATGAATGATAGTTTGTGCCAGGATTTTACACATGAAGAAATAAGTGATGCACTCTTTCAAATTGGGCCACTAAAAGCCCCAGGTACGGATAGCTTTCCTACTAGATTCTATCAACGAAACTGGGATACTCTCAAGGAGGAGGTCACCAATGGAGTCAAGCTATTTTTCGTCACTGGCAAAATGCCAGAAGGTATTAATGATACGGCAATTTTCTTAATTCCGAAAATGGATTTCCCTGAGACGCTTAAAGACTTCCGCCCTATTAGCCTGTGCACAGTTTTGTACAAAGTGATAGCTAAATGTTTAGTTAATAGACTCCGACCCATACTAGGTGATCTTATTTCACAAAACCAAAGTGCTTTCGTTCATGGTCGTCTCATAACAGATAATGCCTTAATCGCCTTCGAATGTTTGCATTTTATGGATCATAACAAAAACCAAGATGCAAGTTTCTGTGCTTATAAACTGGATCTGTCCAAAGCTTATGATAGAGTAGATTGGGGTTTTCTAAAGAAAGTGATGCAAAGAATGGGTTTCGCCCACCGGTGGATTGACTGGATAATGTCGTGTGTCACCACGGTGAGTTATAAGGTAAAATTCAATGGCACCCTTCTAGATTTATTTTCGCCTTCTCGTGGCCTACGACAAGGTGACCCCCCATCACCCTTCTTATTCCTGTTTGTGGCGGATGGCCTGTCAGCCCTTCTACAAAAGGAAATCCATAATAATGAGTTAACGCCTCTTAGGATTTGCTGAAGGGCGCCTGGTATCTCACATATTTTGTTTGCAGATGACAGCCTGTTATTCTTTAAAGCCTGTGCTGCAGAAGCTCAGCGAGTTAAACATGTCCTACAGAACTATGCGATGAGTACGGGACAGTTGATTAACCCAACAAAGTGCTCCATTTTCTTTGGTACTTCTTGCCCGGAATCAGTAGTGTAAAGGAGGTGCTCCAGGTGGAACAAGAAGCTCTGGATTCTAAATATCTAGGACTGCCAACGCCGCAAGGCCGTATGAACAAAGGCAAGTTTAAATCAAGCCTAGCTAAAAGCTTGCTGGAATGGGGATATAATCACCTAACACAAGCTGCAAAGGAAGTTTTTATTAAATCAATTGCCCAGGCTTTGCCAGTTTATATAATGTGGGTTTTCAAGCTACCTTTTGGTCTCTGTGATGATCTGACAAAAATGATAAGGAACTACTGGTGGGGAGAGGAGAATGGTAAGCGTAGGACACACTGGATGTCTTGGGAGCAGATGATGAGAAGCAAAGACAGAGGAGGAATAGGTTTCGTGACCTAAGACTATTTAACCAGGCGCTTCTAGCTCGCCAAGCATGGCGGCTGTTGCAAAATCCTAATAGTTTATGTGCGCAGGTTTTGAAATCAAAGTACTACCCTAATGGATCTATATTGGACACTGTGTTTTCGAGCAACCAATCAGCCACCTGGCAGGCCATTGAACACGGACTTGCTTTGCTAAAGAAAGGGATCATATGGCGAGTTAGTAATGGGGCTAGCATCTGGGTATGGCGTGACCCGTGGATCCCAAGGAAGACAATGTACCAACCTTTCTCAAGACAAGGTAGGTGTCGGCTCAAATGGGTCGCTGATTTTTCGGATGCTAATGGTACCTGGAATGAAGCGCTGCTGCTGCGATGGTTTAGCCAAGAGGATACTGAGGCGATTATGAAGATTGTTCCCTCTCGGCGAAATATAGAGGACTTTATTGCCTGGCAGCCTGATAGCCGGGGTGTGTTCTCAGTTCGCAGTGCCTACAAGCTCGGACTAGAAGAGATCATGATGACACAAAATGTTGGCGCAACTAGTGTACGTCCGGAGGGGGAGCGACCCATCTGGATACTGATATGGCAGTGCCCAGTGCCTCCAAAAGTTCTAAATTTCGTGTGGAAGATTGCAACAAATTCCCTGCCTACCCAGAGCAACATGTATAGCCGTGGTATGAAAATGGTGCCCATCTGTCCAATCTGTGGTACTGCTAGCGAGGACACCTTTCATGCACTAGTAAAATGTACGCTGGCGAGGAACCTCTGGGAGGCTATGCGCACGGTGTGGCCCCTGCCGAGCGAGGAGGTGATCACAAATACTAGAACGGAATGGCTTCTACAGCTTTTGAGCAAAATACCGGAGGTCCAACGAGCAATAACACTGATGATGTTGTGGCGTAACTGGCATGTGCACAATGAATTAACACATGACAAACCTATGCCCTCTGTCGAAGGGTCACGACGTTTCCTGGCAAGCTATTTGGACTCCTTACTCATTATACGACAGAGGCCACTTGATGATCCTGTCAAAGACAAGGCGGTAGTGGTGCACGAACTCGGCTTCACATGTTCTAATAAATCGGCTGATGGGAGGCAGAAAAACATGATCAAATGGTGCCCTCCTCCATCAGGTATGGTTAAGCTTAATACTGATGGATCTTTTATCAATTCACAGGAGGCAGGGACAGGCATGGTGTTGCGGGATGATAAAGGGGAAGTGATACTAGCTGCTACAAGGAGGCTAAAGAGTTGTACAGATGCGACGGAATCTGAGCTAGCGGCTCTCGAAGAAGGTCTGGCACTCGCACTGAACTGGTCGACCCTCCCAATCATCGCTGAAACTGATTGCTCTGAGGCAATATATCTGATAGGGGAAAACACTCCCAATTACTCTATACATGCGTCAAGAATCCAAGTTATTCGAGAATTACTACGAGAGAGAGGAATAAAAGTGGTCAAAGTTCATCGGACAACAAACGGCGCTAGTCATGAACTGGCAAAACTAGGTAGAGTACAAAATAGAACAGCCACATGGCTCATGAATTCTCCCCCAGAGATTGCTGAGATCATAGACTCTGAGTGTAACTCTGTCTTCAATTAATAAAACTCTTTCTCGGGCAAAAAAAATCATGTGCATGTTTGGGTTTGAAACCACCTAAACCGTGAACCTAGGCCGCACCGCACCATATCGACGATTTCTTCCGGTTTTCGCGGTTCATAGAGTCAACTCGCAAATTGATCGTGCTTAACTAGGTTGAGACGGCTCGAACATGGGAAAACCGTTTGAACCCGGGTACTCTTCTGCAGTGGTAACGGTGGAGGCGGAAGGTGGATACGCGTTCATCCAGGTAAAGAGGAATATGCTTAGAATAACAGATCCTACCGCCGTTTAATCTTGCACTCGGCAACATGTCGCCTGGTTCTAGCCTTTACGATGGCCTCACACTGCTGATATGTGGGATGGGAGCCTGGGACAACTTTAGTGGGCTCGACCAGGTAGACAGGAGGTGGGAGGCAGAGCTCCAGGCCGTCGTGCAGAGCTGCTCGAGCTCCTGGTCATTGGCTCATGGGGGGCGGCGAGCGAAGGCGGACCAGGAGCTCGAAGCGGCAGAGCCCTTTGGTTCTCATGCGGACTTGAAGGTTCTGGTGCTCCGCATACTCAGTCGGCGGTGGACCGGCGATCACAGAGGCGGGGCGGCAAACCGACGGTCAAAGTGTTAGACGATGGGGGGCGTTCCCACTGTTGGCCAGCAACCAATGTCATCTTCAGTCCGTTTGATGCTCATGTTTTACCAGCACATCATTCTACGGTGTTAAACTGTCAAAACCGTGGAACCGTCCCGACCCAACCCGTGAATATGCATCCCATCGGCCCGCTGAAACCAACCCAATCCATTCAAAACTGTAGTTTTTTGGCGATGTCGATAAACCGGCTAAACCACCTCGACCCGTAGATGTACATGCTTAGTAGTACATGACATTACCTATAATATCTCTATTATGACAAGTCTAAGTATGCCTAATTAAGTATTTTCTGTCAGGCTATCATCATTAATTTGCGTTAATCACTGAGAAGAAATAAGAACCGAACAACTAATTCACATGGGAATTCACCGGGTCAGCAGTCCGCCGGAAAATTAAATAAAAATAATCTAAAGTCGTAAGAAATTCAAAGATTAACCCTATTTAAAAACAAATTCAAACTGGATAACCCTTTTCTGTCACTCCCGTCCGCGCGGCGCCGCACGTACATCTGCAGCGCCAGTTAGGATGGTGCCGCACGTCTGCCACGATGTCTGGCTGGGGCCCAGCGCCACACAGCTGCCACGCTGGCTCGGCGCTGGCGCCGTCTACTGGCGCCGCCAAACATGCTCCGCTCGCCCGCTTCTGGCTATTGTGCTGGTTACGCTGGCGCCGAGGGCCCCAACCCGTTAGTGTGGCGCTAGTCGGGGTGGCACCACACCCACCTATGCAGCGCCATTGTAGCCGGCGCCGCACGCCTGAATCTGTTAAGCGCGTGCGGCCTCCCTCTCCCCCAACCCTAGACTCATTCTTCCCTGTTTCCCAGCCCCAGGCGGCGGCGGCGGCTGCACTCACACCCCCCTCTCCAATCTACTCCAAAACGGCAAGATCTCCATTGGTTTCTTAAGGGATTTCATCCCCAATCCATTCTCAAAGGTACTCTCCCTCACATCCCTCGATTTCATCCGAAAATTCCATCTTATTTGTTTCTAATTGCAAAATTCGTCCAAACCCTAAATCCCATAGGATTATTTGATGTGTAGTCATGTTTGGTTGATGTCTAGAGTTAGCAATGACAATGACATGGTGAAACCCTAAATCCCATTAAGATTCTATGGAGCAATGTCATGTTTGTATAGTATTTCTTCATATACATGTTAGTTCTAATTTGTTGTTCATAGCTATTGGAACCTTGGTCACATAGAGATGCGTACATGGAAACTAGGGTTTATAAAATTAGGTCACAAAGAGATGCCCATATAGAAACAATGATTTATATTTTTGCTCACATAGAGATGCCACATTGGAATAATAGTTTGTAAAAATGTAGATGCCCACATTGCTCACATAGAGGTGCCCACATAATTTTGCTCACATAGCATTTTATTCATATTAGTAGTTGGTTTATAATATGCTCACATATATAGTTCTACTTTTTTTAATTAACTAGAATGTCGGAATCGGAATCGGAAGAAGCCCGTACACCACCCCATGTACAACCCGGGTTCGTAGAAGGCATGTCGCTTCTTGAGCCATCGTATGATAAGGTTAACCATGTGTACATTCTTGCCGAGGGGATCAAGCTAAGAAAAATAAACCCTCGAAATCATTATATGTTTCTCAAGTTGGATGGACATGTTATAATCGAGCTTCTATGTGTGCAACCTCTTGTTCCCCTACGACTGAGGTATCACGGGCATTTCCAAGAGATGATGCGGTATGATGATCGGTACATGGTGCACATCAAAGCGCTAGGATTGCTCCCATTCATTCATATGGTCAATCGTGGTTCACCGCACATGAACCCTGCTACTATCACCGCGCTCGTCGACCGGTGGAGGCCGGAGACGCATAGTTTTCACCTCCGTACCGGTGAGATGACCGTCACTCTGCAGGACATGTCCATGATCCTTACACTCCCTATCCAGGGGGATCCTCTGTGCATTAACACAGACTCTAATTACTGGCGTGAGTGGATGTGTTCCCTTACCGGCGGTAAGTGTCCTGGTGACACTATAAACTCAAAGGGGGAGAAATTGAGAGTCACGGCCGGGGCTACTTTCAAGATGCTAGCACAAAACTTTAGTACATGTCTTGATAATGCTAGTGAGGATAAGATTATTATATATGCCCGTGTGTATGTGTGGTATGTCATCACAAAGACTATATTTGCTGATGGTAAGGGCAACATGGCTTACTGGCACTGGCTGAAGGCCTTAACCGTGATGGATAAAAAATGGAGTTGGGGTTCGGCGGCATTGGCCTTCTTGTACCGGCAGGTAATGGGGTGTTTCTATTGTTCCCCTCTTTACATATGCTCTTCCAACTTATGCATGACTAAGTTTGTTTGCTTTCTTGCGTAGCTGGACGAGGCTTGTCGAAGGACTGGGGCTGAGGCTTATATCGGTGGTCCATTGCTACTCCTCTCGGTGTGGATGTGGGAACGCTTTACAGTTGGTAGGCCAAAACATATGCCTTCCAAACCCTATAGTGATGGCGGGGAAAGGTTGAAGTGGCCCACATGGGCTTACAAATGGGACGTGGTCTCAAAGCCTCCAACCGACCTACAATACGCGTACCTGAGATACACCAATGAGTTTGACAACCTTCTCCCGGAGCAAGTAAGAATTTCTGAACATACACCGTTTAGCATTCCTTTCAAGTTCTCTTCTCATTGAACTATCTTGTTTGCGATTAAGGTTGTATGAGAGGTATATGGTCTTAGGGACAATTTTGGTTGCGAGGAGTTCTGCCTTAACCCACAGTGCGACGCGGAACGCAATCTATGGTATATGGAGTGCCCCATGATATGCATGTGGGTTGTTGAGAATTATATGCCGCAGCGGGTTATGAGACATTTTGGTCTCTATCAGGACACCCCTCCGGATTACCAGGACACTTGACGAAGCTCTTCATCGGTAAGAATTGGTCCTATACATGTTTTTGAAGACAATGTATGATAGTTGTGTGTGCTAAAAAAGTTGCTCTTTATTCACATACAGGTTGGACAGGCTCAAGAGCAAGAAGACTTACTGGGGCAAGATTCACCAGAAACACGTAGCTAGATTTCTTTTATGTGTGAGAGAAGCTAAGAAATCAAAAAGAATGGCCGCAAAACCCCATTGTGAGGACGCTTTCAGCGAGTACCTCCATTGGTTTCTAGAAAACACTCCTGTGAAGCTCCTACCGGATGCATATCCGGAAGATATATTGGAAGAGTCGTTGCCTGCGTGGGATGATCTGAGGAACCTTGAGTACAACCAAGATGTTAGAGAAGGGCGGCAAACCTCCTTTGCCCCCGTGATGAACTTTGTGGTAAGTCTGTAGTTCATGTTCCCGTTACTATCTTAGTCAGATTTGTTTAATATGTGTCATTGATTTGCTTGCAATGCAGCGCATGGAGGTCCAGAAGCAGGAAGATGAGTTGGAGGGCGCTTTGGAGTTCCCGAGGGATGAGGAGGGCAATAGTAAGTTAAGGGATTTCGTTAGGAAGCAGTCACAAAAGCTACGACGCTTCACGAACTTTCTTGGTTGTCGGGATCCCGAGGTTGTTGCGACATCGTCCAAGGAACCGACAAAGTCCACTTCACGAGAGGAAATCAACCCCGACGATGAGCAATCTTCCACGGTAAGAGATAAACTTGTGGCGATGACATCTTTCTTGAAGTACCATGTATCACTCTAATGAGATCATTGCTCTTATTGTAAAGGCCGAAGACGAAGACGAGGCCGTGCCGGACGACATGTCATTGGAGAAGTATCAATGAAAGGTATGGTCCGCAATCAAGCTAAGGCCAAGAAATCGTCCTATTATCGAGTCCGATCCCGAGTACGAGCCACGTCAGAAGAAGATTGCTCCGAGGAGAGGAGGCAAGAGCAAGCATGCTAGAAAGTAGTTGCTAGAAAGTAGTAGTTCGATGTTGTTTGAGACTATGTTGGTTCTATGACAATGTTGTGTGAGACTATGTTGTTTGAGACTATGTTGTGTGAGACTATGTGATGTTAATCCTATGACAATGTTTGAGACTGTTGTTTGAGACAATGCGATGTTAATCCTATAACATTGTTTGAGACTATGTTGCTAGAAAGGAGTTGTATGACAATGTTCTATGACAAGTTCTATCACAATGTTTGAGTCAAATGTTTGAGACAAGTTCTATGACAGACTAGTAAGATTCTATAACAATGTGATGTTAATCCTATCACAAGTATGACTATGTTGTTTGAGACAATGCGATGTTAATCCTATCACAATGTTTGACACAAATGCTGCACCTCCAGGCCTGCGGCGCCATGGAAGGCGGCGCTGCACCAGTACATGCGGCGCCACTAATAGAGGCGTCGCACCCTCCCAGGCCTGCCGCGATCGGCGCCGCACCCTCCCAGGCCTGCCGCGCCATTAGACATGGCGCTGCACGTCCCAGGCCTGCCGCGCCACCAAACCTGGTGCCGCAACCTTCCCAGGGTGATTTGGTAGGAGAAAACGTTGCCGCACCAGGATACGCCTGGCGTCGCAGATGCAGGTGCCGCAGGCAGTGGCGCCGTGCTTCAGGCCGTGCCGCGCCAGCTCGCGTGGCACCGTACCTTTCCTCCTCGATTTGGCAGGAGAAAACGTTGCCGCGCTAGGAAGGCCGTGGCGCCGCAGCTGCACGTGTCGCGCCGTGCCAGCTGGCGCTGCACACTCCAGGCCTCCTCCTGTCAAACTAACAGGAGGTTTGCTTGCCTCGCCAGGAAGAACGCGGCGCCGTAGATATACGTGCAGCGCCAGCTCAGGTGGCGACGTACGCTTCAGGCCGTGTCGCGCCAGCACGCGTGGCGCCGCATGCTCTCTAGGACTCCTCCTGTCAAATTGACAGGAGGTTTGGTTGCCACGCCAGGAACAGCGTGCCGCCGCAGCTATAGGTGCAGCATCGTGGGAGATGGCGCCGCACACTCCCAATCACACATCAAGCATACATGAGTAAGTTGAATATGTGTAAGTTTCTGATCAACATCAAACATACATGAGTAAGCTTCTGATCAACCATCACACATACATAGTTCACCAATCACACATCACACATGATAAATGAGTAAGCTTCTGATCAACCATCACACATCATACATAGTTCACCCATCACACATAATTCGAACTGTAGGGGTTCGTAGCATGGAAAACAAAATTTTCTACCGCATGCATACAAACAAGCCAAGATCTATCTACTAGATTGAAGCAACAATTCGAATAGAGTACTCACCCTCGAAGATTCCAAAGCGGTTAACGAGAGCAAATTCTCATGGATGATGTAGTCGTACACTTGCCGATCTCAAGATCGCATAGACGATCCTTCCGGCGTTGCGTTCCAGCAGCGCTTCCGCAGTCAGTCACACATTCAGTACTCGATGAAGACCTTCCTCTCCCTTGTTCCAGCAGGCAGCGGATGTTGTAGCTCTCTCCTCGCGATTCCGACAGCACGACGGCGTGGTGCTCAAGTAGAGGGAGATCGAGGCTTCGCCTAAGACAGAGCGAGTATGGTGGAGTAGAGGGATCCCCGGTGATCTAGGGTTTAGAGGGCCGAGGTTTAGAGGTAGCTAGCAACTAGAGTTTAGCTAGTCGATAGCGGTTTAGAGGAGATCTAGATTGGTCGCAACTAGAGAGGGGGCAGCGGACAACCTAGGGTTTCTTGGGCACCTAGGGCAAGGGGGATACCTTGGGGTGCGCCCTCACCCCTCCTTATATAGTTGGGGGCGTCCAAGGGTGTTCCCAACCCAGGTGGAAACCCTCCCTAACTCAGAAACCCTCCCTAACTCGGAAACCATGTTGGAATTTGACTTTTTCAAACTGCCTTTTTTTTACTTCCAAATTAGAGTTTGATTTCTCTCTTCCAAGTATCTAGCCAAGTGACCTAAACATGATGCAACCATTACACTTTGTCATGACACATCCATGTACCCTTCCCCTTACGGATTGGTGAACCTTATAAACCCTTCTAGAACATTCTGGTGAAAACACCGGAATCATTCCCGAACTCTGAAATTGGACTTTCCTTATATGAATCTTATTCTCCGGACCATTCCAGATCTCCTCGTGATATCCTGGATCCCATCCAAGACTCCGAACAACATTCGGTCTCTTTACTCACATTCCATATCTACTAAATAACATCGAATCCTTAAGTGTGTCTCCCTACGGTTCATGAATTATGCAGACATGATCGAGACTCTTCTCCGATCAATAACCAATAGAGAAATCTGGAAATTCATATGGCTCCCACATATTTCTACGATTACTTTGCGATCGAATGAAACATTTACATACGAAATCAATTTCCCTTTGTCTCGCGATATTTTACTTATCCGAGGTCTGATCATCGGTATGTCTGCATACCTAGTTCAACCTCGTTACCGATAAGTATTATTTTCGTGTTCCCGTGATATGTGATCCCTTGTGAGCTAGTCACATTCTTGCAAGCTAATTGGATGATATTCCACCGAGAGGGCCCATAATATATCTATCCGTCATATGGATGGACAAATCCCACTCTTGATCCATGTGCCTCAACACATACTTTTCGAACACTCAATGCCACCTTTATAGCCACCCAGTTAGAGTGTGGTGTTTGATGTCATCAAAGCATCCTTCCGGTGATGGTGATTAGCATGATCTCATGGTCGAAGGAATTAGGTTACTATGTATCAGAAAGCTTATAGCAAGTGAACTATTTGAATGATTTAATCTTATGCTATGCTTAACTATAGGAGTATGTCCATCACATCATTCTCCTAATGATATGACCTTATTGTTAATAACATCTCAATTTTCATGATCAGGAAACCATGATCATATATTAACCAACAAGCTAGTTTAACAAGAGGCTTTACTAGGGACTCTTTTGTGTTTACAAATCACACAAGTATTAATGTTTCCGGTTAATACAATTATAACATGATATGTAAATATTTATCATAAGTACGAAGATATGATAATAACCACTTTATTATTGCCTCTTGGGCATATCTCCAGCAGTCTCCCACTTGCACTAGAGACAATAATCTAGTTTCAAATCTTTGTGTATTCAACACCTATGGCTTTCCGGTGTTGTATTTACACGATTGCTAGTGGTCAACTGATCTTTGGATCCGACTCTTTCAGGTCCGTGTGTAATTGCATGTCTTTGCGTCTCTACGCACCAGTCATTCTCTAATGAGATGGCTTTGTATAAATTTATCCCTTTGGTGAGACCTTTGGTTTCTTGGGGTTAAAACATGTTGATAATATTGTCGTACAATATATCTTCATGGTACTATCTTACTGTGAACCACACCTAGTTTGATAATAAACTACTTAACACAAATGCCCTCTTTTGATGCTATAATAGAAGTCGTATACTTAGCCTTTTGTTGTAGTATCTGTCATAATGTGTTAACTTTGGAACTCATCCAAATCCATTATGGAAATTACTTTCCATTATATTGTGCCACCCTTAGTTTAGATTGAGATAAACTTAATTTGTACATTGTGACAAAACTAGTATCAATGTAGTACTTTTACAATGAACTAATCATCTATTTGTCATCTCTACAAAATAATATATTCTTAGTTCTTCCAAAAGATCATAAGAATATCCTTACTATCGTCCAATGATCATCTTATGAATCATTCTGGTATATGCTCATAACATTTAGAGCATAGGACATATCTGGATTTGTACTTATCACAGTATGATTGATATAAATACTCTTTGTGATTTCATACATCAAGTATCAATCTATACTTGAATCTTTGTTTCACTTACCAAGTGTCGATACACTTGAATTTCTATTTCATCATTTCTGTGTGGCAAGAACCTTTCTTGTCATTTCCATATTAAACTCATTCAATATCTCATCTATGTACATTTGACACAACCATATTAGCGTCTCAATCTATCTATATAGATATTGATGCCAAATATTTGGGTTTTGCCTAAGTCTTTCATCGAGATGAAATTCTTAACATGTGTTAATAAAATATACGTCATTTCCAATCAACAATATGTATTCCACATAATATATTAGAAATATGTCTTAGCGCTCCCACTTAATTTCTTGCAAATGCAAGTATATTCATAGTCTCTGATGAATTTAAACCTTTTTTAATAGTTTCATCATGGTGAAGATTCCAACTCCGCGATGCTCACTTCAACCATTATAGTTTGCATATGCATTTTAGCATCCTTTGAATTAAAAAAATCCTATGGACTGTGTTATGCACACGTCCTAGGTAACAATTCTATTAGAAGAACTTGTTTTGTTTATTCAATTACCACATAACA
Organism: Avena insularis; assembly: GCA_023614405.1. NCBI lineage: Eukaryota > Viridiplantae > Streptophyta > Magnoliopsida > Poales > Poaceae > Avena > Avena insularis. The sequence continues at coordinate 374,922,440 of CM042697.1, forward strand.
AATTTATATGCAGTGGTTGCTACATTAATCCGTCTAGACTAAATATCGCTATGAAAGATCAAATCTTGTCATAGTCAACCTTTAAACATTGTTGTGAACTCTTTCCCAACATGTCAACTATTTCATAGATGTGAAACATCCATGTCTATTTATTTATAGATCCAAACACGACTGTAAGGTCTTACACCTTTCTCGAGGGTCTTTCAAGTTCAAATCTTGATTTCTCCTGTATGGAACTATCACGGATACTCTGGCTTAAAGCCATCCGACGGAGTCAGGGGCCATCATCGCTTCTTTGCATACAGTCGGTTCATCATTATCAAATAACAATGATCTACTTTCAAATCCTAGTATTTGATTGTTTACCCGACCTACTAGGTTCAATAGGAACTTAGACCTCCGTGACCATAACCTTTGAGGCACGTGATCCATGAGCATTGTTCCTGCCTCCGGAACAATTTTCCACGCTGCGCAACTTTGCACATATAGATAAGGTTATTTTAACCTTATCAAAGTTCTATTGTCCTCCCACTTAACATTTCATGGAAAATTCCTTCTCAAGAAACTTGACGTTCTAAGCGACAAACACTTTTGTCTTTGGTGTTATGGAGGAGTACCCAATGATTATCCGAAATAACCTACAAAGACATGCTCATCCTACTTTGGTTGTAAACATCTTACTTATGCATACCAATGTTTAAGAAAGGACAACTTGGGTTTTATCCCAAACCATAACTTTATATGGTGTCATTTCAATGGATCATGATGGAGCTGTTTTCAGTGAAAAAGCGGTAGTCTCTAAAACTTTTAATCTTTAAAATATAATGGCAGTTTTATGAATTACACCTTTGATCTTTCCATGTCAAACAAGGTTTCATTGCATATCTCGATTATTCCATACTCATATGGTGTTTCGGGAAACACAAATCCACGGAACGATTTATAAAATCTTAGGTGTTATGCTAAACTTGTAACTCAAAAATCTTCCTTTATGGTCCTATCATAAATTCTTTATTTTCTTGTTACATTGATTTTGCACTTCATCTTGAAAGTCTTTGAACTTTTCAAATGTTTCACACTTCATCCTCATTAAGTAAATATTCATATATTCACTCAATTTTTTTTGGAGAAAGCATATGAAGTTGAAATCCATCGCTTCTTGACTACACATAATGGACTTCATACAACAATATGTACAAGTTCCAATAAGCTAGTCATTCGTTCCCTTTGGCCCATGAATGGAGTTTTAATTATCTCTAGGAAAGTTTCACAAGCATCATTTGATCGTAATCGAAAGACTACAAAATTCCATCCACATGGAGTTTCTTCAAGTTTTATTTCCAATATAATTTAAACAGCGATGTCACTTCCTAAGTGGTCTTTCAATCAATTTGTCTTTCGACATTTTTAGCACTAGTTTTATGGATGTGATTTCTCCAACGAGATTTGTAAATCATCCATCTTTTACGGATTACGGCAATTATTTGAACAACCCTTTTGTTCTCATAATACCTGATAAAACAAATCTTGAAGGCAAGCTTTGATGTTAACGAGCAACACAACAACCCTTTATTTGTTTCGAGGAACATCATCACATATTCTTTTGCTAGTTACTTAGGCCATTGTAGTTCATGAATTTGTTGTTTCGTATGACGATTCACACCAACAAATTCAGTATCCTATACTCAAGAACTACATTGTTTAACAAGAAAAGAATACAACCATAACATGTATATCCTCTATATACCTAAGCTGAACAATTCTAGTCTTTTCTTTTCTGCCATATATTTCTGAGATTTCGTTTCAATATTTCCTTTTCTGTTTGAAAGAATCTATCAACATCAATAGTGAAGCCATACAAATGACACATAGTCCAAAGCATGTATAGTTAAATACCATTGTCTTTAGACTTGCACTTTGAAGTAGATCACCATCATCAAATGTTTGGTGTTCTTTCAAATTCCATTTTCTTTAGTAATCTTTTAGTGTAGTAAACATTTTACCTACATCAAATATTCATCCTTATCATGGAACTATTCATGATTAAGCTACTTTAGCTTATAACGGTGAATTGCGAGTATAATGTTGCTCTCCAAAACCTTTTGGAGGATTAGGACGACCAGCTTCTCCAACCTTTTGCAAATTCTCATCAAATATGAGAACATGACTTTTGCCATATTATACTCTATCATATTGCAACCAAAACTTTGTTTCAGATATCACAATATCTTTCACACATGATGGTTTCTGAAACAATTCTTTCAGCTCCCCGATAACCTTGATATTAAAAAAATCTTTTGAATATCAAGAATCATGGAGACAAACATGATATTTATATACTAACACTGGAATTGTTACTCTTGATTTAATACTAATTATTAAACTTCAAGAAGTAATCAGAACCTACTGAAAGTTTGCAATAGGACTTTTAAACTTTAGATTAACACATCAAAACAATACGATACAAGTTTGTAAAGTAACTATCGAGAATTCTATAGTTCTATTATCTCAATTATAACTAAGCGCAAGGTGGTAAACGTATGCCAATGACTACAACAACTATGCAAATTCACTTTGATTTAAATTATGATAAATAGTGTTTAGCTTTTAATCATATTGCTGTTGAACTCCCACTCAAAACAATATCCCTCGCATTGTTTTAGTGATTACGTGAACCAAATCTACGACACCAAGTCCGATCATCACGTGACATGATGTAGTTTCAAAGGCGAACAATCATCATGTTCATCATATCATCTATATGACTCATGCTTTACCTTTCGGTATTCCGTGTTCCGAGACCATGTCTGTACATGTTAGGCTCGTCAAGATCAAACCTTATCTTCTGCATGAGCAAATCTGGCTTGCTCACATTGTATACACTCGTAGAATCTAACACACCTGATCATCACGTGGTGCTTCGAAACAACGAGCTTTGGCAACGGTGCCTACTAAGGACGAACACTCTATAACTTGATATTTTGTGAGAGGGATCGTCTTATAATGCTATCGTCGTGATCTAAGCAATACAATATGCATAAAAGGATTAACATCACATGCAATTCATAATATGTGATATGATATGGCCTTTCTTCGTGTGCTTCCGATCTCCATCTTCAAGCACGAACATGATCTCCATCATCACCGGTATGGCGTCAAGGTCAATGGCGCCGCTCCATGGTTGTCGTCCACCAGCATCAACTATTACAACTACCTTGAGTAATAGACACGCAGGTCTTAACGAAATTAAAAGACAACCATATGGCTCCTGCCGGTTGCTGACTTACAATAAGGAACATTGCATACATCATATATAATCACAATCATGGCCATATCACATCACAGCATACCCCTGCAAAACAAAGTTAGACGCCTCTAATTTTCTTTGCATGTTTTACGTGGTTTGGGGCTTTCATCAAGTGTCATTCTAACTTACGAACAAGAACCACAACGTTGATACTAGTATTGTCAATCACCCGTTGTAAATTGAATCTTCACTATGTTGGGAGAAACAGGCACCCGCAAAGCCACTTATGCAATACAAGTTGCATGTCAAGCGTGGAGCAAGTCTCATGAACGATGTCATGTAAGGTTAGCCCGGGCCGCTTCATCCCACCATCCCGCAAGATGCAAAGTACACAAGAAGCAAACGACAACAAAAGCATCAACGCCCACAATGACCATTGTGTTCTACTCGTGCAACAGATCTACATATAGACACGGCTCTGATACCACTGTAGGGGTTCGTAGCATGGAAAAAAAAAATTCTACCGCATGCATACAAACAAGCCAAGATCTATCTACTAGATTGAAGCAATGAGTTGATTAGAGTACTCACCCTCGAAGATTCCAAAGCGGTTAACGAGAGCATATTCTCGTGGATGATGTAGTCATACACTTGCCGATCTCAAGATCGCGTAGACGATCTTTCCGGCGTTGCGTTCCGGCGCTTACCGCTCAGAGTTAGGTCACGAAGACCTTCCTCTCCCTTGTTCCAGCAGGCAGCGGAGGTTGTAGCTCTCTCCTCGCGATTCCGACAGCACAATGGCGTGGTGTCGGAAGTAGAGGGGAGATCCCGCAGGGCTTCACCTAATACAGAGCGAGTATGGTGGAGTAGAGGGATCCCCGGCGATCTAGGGTTTAGAGGGCCGAGGTTTAGAGGTAGCTAGCAACTAGAGTTTAGCTAGTCGGTAGCAGTTTAGAGGAGATCTAGATTGGTCGCAACTAGAAAGGGGGGCGACGGCCAACCTAGGGTTTCTTGGGCGCCTAGGGAAAGGGGGATACCTTGGGGTGCGCCCCCACCCCTCCATATATAGGTGGGGGGCGTACAAGGGTGTTCCCAACCCAGGTGGAAACCCTCCCTAACTCAGAAACCCTCCCTAACTCGGAAACCATGTTGGGATTTGACTTTTTCAAACTGCCTTTTTTTTACTTCCAAATTAGAGTTTGATTTCTCTCTTCCAAGTGTCCAGCAAAGTGACCTAAACATGATGCAACCATTACACTTTTTCATGACACATCCATGTACCCTTCCCCTTCCAGATTGGTGAAACTTCTAGACCCTTCTAGAACATTCTGGTGAAAACACCGGAATCATTCCCGAACTCCAAAATTGGACTTTCCTTATATGAATCTTATTCTCCGGACCATTCCAGATCTCCTCGTGATATCCCGGATCCCATCCGAGACTCCGAACAACATTCGGTCTCTTTACTCACATTCCATATCTACTAAATAACATCGAATCCTTAAGTGTGTCTCCCTACGGTTCGTGAATTATGCAGACATGATCGAGACTCTTCTCCGATCAATTACCAATAGAGGAATCTTGAAATTCATATGGCTCCCACATATTTCTATGATTAATTTGTGATCGAATGAACCATTTACATACGAAACCAATTTCCCTTTGTCTCGCGATATTTTACTTATCCGAGGTCTGATCGTCGGTATCTCTGCATACCTAGTTCAACCTCGTTACCAATAAGTATTTTTTTCGCATTCCCGTGATATGTGATCCCTTGTGAGATAGTCACAGGCTTGCAAACTAATTGGATGATATTCCACCGAGAGGGCCCAGAATATATCTATCTGTCATATGGATGGACAAATCCCACTCTTGATCCATGTGCCTCAACACATACTTTTCGAACACTCAATGCCACCTTTATAACCACCCAGTTACGGTGTGGTGTTTGATGTCATCAAAGCATCCTTCCGCTGATGGTGATTAGCATGATCTCATGGTCGAAGGAATTAGGTTACTATGTATCAGAAAGCTTATAGCAAGTGAACTATTTGAATGATTTGATCTTATGCTATGCTTAACGATAAGAGTATGTCCATCACATCATTCTCCTAATGATATGACCTTATTGTTAATAACATCTCAATGTTCATGATCATGAAACCATGATCATATATTAACCAACAAGCTAGTTTAACAAGAGGCTTTACTAGGGACTCTTTTGTGTTTACAAACCACACAAGTATTAATGTTTCCGGTTAATACAATTATAGCATGATATGTAAACATTTATCATAAGTACGAAGATATGATAATAACCACTTTATTATTGCCTCTTGGGCATATCTCCAACACAAACATCACACTAAGTTCACACACAAATAATGATAACCCGTCTTCGACATCACGAAATAGAGCACTTGCTAGTACGCGAGCTCCCGGTTACATACTCAAAGTCTAAAGCATAGGCCCTTTGCCCTTCCTCTTCTTCTCTTCCTATTCCTCCATGGAACGCCACGCCGCTCGATGCAGCATTTCCCTCTCCGCATCACGAGCCTCCTTAGCGAGGCGCTTCTCCTCCTCCTCTTTCTTGCGAAGCTCGTCATTACGTTCCTTGTGCTTCTTCGCCATCTCCTCATCATGCAGCGCTTCGAAGTAGCGCCTTTTTATGGCAAAATCGATCTCTTGGATAGCCTAGTTGGATTCAGGTTGCTCAATATCTATCCAAGTGTAGTACATGCATATCGGAGGTGGAGACTACAAGAAAATAGTGCATGTTAGAGTCTATGATATGGAATAGTTGGGACACATGAAGAACTAAAAAGCTTGGAGCATACCGGCGGAGTGTCGTATGGGTTGCGGCTATGCTCGGGAGAGCGATTGTAGTTGGCACACATGAATAACTTCTTTCCCCAACTATCGGAATAGTAGTCTTGGGATTGCTTAACAGTGCAATCGGTTCCACACCAACAAATAGGAACCTCCTTCCCATGGGCCTCAGAAGTACGAAACGCCTTCCGTGGCCTTTCCTCTTGGTCGGCGCAAGGTGGCCTAGCATTGGCCCTCCTCTTCTTCTATTCCTCTTCCTTCTCCTTTTGCCTCTTCCTCTCTTCCTCTTCCTTCTCCTTTTTCCTCTTCCTATCTTCCTCTTCCTTTTTATTCTTCACCTCTTCCCCCTCGTCCTTATTTTTCGCCAAGTCTCGAGCAAATTGAACTACCTCTTTGAATGTCTTCCCCTTCTTCTCTTCCTCGGCTTCCTTCCTCTTCCTCTCTTCCTCAGCTTCCTTCCTCTCTTCCTCGGCTTCCTTCCTCTTCTCCACCACCTCCATCGCATTCGCCCAGACCTTCGAGTAGTTCACACCTTCCCCATCATTGTCCTTGTTGGGTTGAGTCGTCATACCTATTATAAGAATAAAAGGTATAAGTTAGTTAAGTAAGCATGAAGGTGAAAATTTGGAACAAGATATGTAAAAAACATGTCACTATATAAGAATATACATACAGGAATGGTCCATTTAGGTATGTAAACATGCTTGTACGATTAGGAGCTTGTTGCCTAGGAACTTGGTGCCTAGGAACTTGTTGTGAACGACCTCTAGTAAGCCCAAGTTGCCTCCCTCTTTGTTGCCTAGGAATTTGTTGGCTACTTCTTGGTTGGCTAGGAATTTGTTGGCTACTTCTCGGTTGGCTAGGAATTTGTTGGCTTGGACCACTTTGTTGGCTACTTCTTGGTTGGCTAGGAATTTGTTGGCTACTTCTTGGTTGGCTAGGAATTTGTTGGATACTTCTTGGTTGGCTTGGAATTTGTTCGCTACTTCTTTGTTGGCTTGGACCACTTATGCTTGCTTCATTTTCCTTTGCCCTCTTCTCTTGTGTTGCACAACTCCGTGCATTGTGTCCTTCACCACTACACTTCCCATAACAAGATCTCTCACGAGGTTCTTGAAATTGGTTGTTTCCCGATTCCCGCGCACCGACACGTCCCCATCATCCATCCATGTCACTTCTAAAACGCTTTGTCTTGCGTCTACCATGTTTAACAACCTTCCATTCCGGATGGGGCCATAGTTGGAGTCCATGGTACTCCGGCCATTGTGATTGGTCAAGGTATGGATGAAATCTAGGAGTCCATGTATCTTTTGTCTTCATGATAGAGAACTCGGACTCTCTAACGGTGCGCTCGTGATTATAATCCACATGGCGTTTTCGAGACGCACATAGCAAGTGAGAACAAGCTAGATGGAGCAACAACGGCCTTCCGCATGTGCAATCATAGTCCCTTAGAGAGACCTTAAAGGCTCGGCCTTCATGTTGGACACCATCTGAAGTGGTTCCTCCAGGCTCGACCACCTCGTAAATGAGCTCGTCGTTATCAAAAACCGTGGCAACTTGGGAGTCCGCTTTCCTTGACTGAAATGTCCTCCAATCGTCAACCCTAGGTGGGAACTCGTACTTGTACTCCTTGTTTTGTCCCGCAATTTGCTTATCAGTTTCAAGTGAGTCGTTCAGAAAATACCCATTTAACTTGTCAAATGTGTATCGAACTATTGCAGTGATGGGCAATGCACGGACACCTTTAAGAACCTTGTTGAAGGCCTCTTCCATGTTGCTTGTCATTTGACCATACCACCGACCATCCTCATCATAAGTCCGTGCCCACTTATCACGGAGCTGAATGTGCTTATTGAGAAACTCTTGACCCTTGGAATCGAGTTTTTTGTTGTTCCGCAATCTGAGATATAGATTTGTGAAACGTCGGTCCGTGAAAGCAAGACAACAATCTTGAATATCATCATCCAACTCCTTTCTCTTACATGCCCTATAGAAGTTGGAACAAAAATGTCTCATGCACCATCGGTGGTGTAAAGGAGGATGCCCGGGAATGTCAATCTTCACCGCGTTGAGAATTCCTTGATGGTGATCCGAGATGACACATATTTCCCTATCAAGAGGTAATACCTTCGTTCTCAAAAGACAGAAGAACCACTCCCAATTAACATTGTTCTTCGCCTCTACCAAAGCAAAAGCCAAGGGAAGCAACCGGTTGTTTGCATCATTTGCTATTGCAATCAAGAGAGTGCCACAGAATTGCCCAGTCAAGAAGGTGCCATCCACGTAGATTACCGGCCTACAATGTTCGAAGCCCCTCACACATTGATCGAATGCCCAAAAAGCACGCCCAAATATTCGAACATTTCTTTCATTACGAACCATCGTTTCGGTGCCATATGGCTCAACCACATGAAGCGGGTTAGCATCGGCCATTGCTAACAACAACCTAGGGATTCAGTTGTATGATTCTTCCCAACCACCATACAACATCCTGAATGCGGCTTGCTTCGTCTTCCATGTCTTCCCATACTTCACCTCATACTGAAAGATTGCTTCCACGAACTCCATGACCATCTTGATAGTCATTGTCGGAAGTGAAGAAATTTGGTTTGAAAGCCTAAAGGCGAGGGACTCAGAGGTCAGCTGTCGGTGCTCGTGCTTCACATCTTTGCCATCCACCCTTTTCCATGGCACATGTGCGTTGACACACAGCTTGAAATGCGCCAATCAGGCCCCCCTTGTATGGTCTTGCCCGCACTATCCAAGGACAACCATCATCCTCGCTTTAACCGTGTAACGCTTCTTCACATCCGAGTGAACCACCGTGAAAGGACAATGATACCTAATAGATAAGTCCCTTATCCATTGCTTAAGTTCCAACAATGTGGCAAACCTCTGTCCTTTTGAAATCCCATTCTTCTCGTGACTAACATCCCAATAGGAAGTTGGCCTTGATCCAAGCACTACACCCTTGCTGCCATCAACCGTGGCTTCATCTGCTAGACTAAGATCACGAAACAAGGGTACCCAATGATCCCTGCCCAATACCTTCTCATGCACTTCGGCCTCATCCTTAGTGAACCCCTCCTCATCCACTTCTTCATCGGGACCATCCTCATCCGAGTCTGATACATACATTCTCGAATACGGGATGTCATGATCCATGTTCTCTTGTGTATGATATAAGTCCAAATTTCAAGTAGTGTTATCACAGAGCTCAACCTCCCTCTCACTATCCCCATACTCATCATTCTCCTCTTCCAATGCTTCATCTTGATTCTTTGAAATGGGGCTCAGAGATTTCCTCAAATCGTCTTGCTGGGTCAAAGGAGACTCAGTCAATTCCTCTTGGTTCATGGGTGGAGGACTCCGAACTTCATATGGGGAGGCAACCGGTATGATACTCCTTTGCATATTACCATCAACCTTTTTCGTGGCAAATAACTCAAGAGCTTTGTCTTGTGATTCGGCCACCACTTCCTTGTATGCAAACCAATGTTGCTCCGAGCTGATACACATTTTCTTCCAACGGTTGTGCATCCCAAATCCCACATTGTGCCTACCCTCCAACTCAACAACATCACTAGGATCCATCCAATTCAAATCTACCCGAACTTGTTGCAACACCTCCGCATAGTTTGGACTATGATCAAACACCAAGTCAATCTCATCCGGGTCTGGCTCAATATTGCCTCTCAAGTAAGCTTCTTTGTCCATATGATGAACATGGACAATTCTAGCCATCCCTAAAATAAATATAAGAACATAACGGTAGATAAATTCAATAAGTATCTATGCCAAAATTTACACTAACAACAAGCTCATACAACCATACCCTAACTCTAACCCTAACCCTAGCCCTAACAATCTTATCTATACACATGAAGGTTTAATATACCAATCCTAACTCTATATATCAACCAAACACCTCATTGCTCCATACAACTTTATATATCGAATTGGTGGCCAAGCATTTGGAGGAATTTCTCAAACTACCAAAATTAGGGCTAAATAAAGAGATTTCTTGGATAAAATGGGGAGGAATACCTGGGGAAGGAGGTCAACAACAAGATCCACGGAGCCTTTCTTCAGATCTAAGCAATGGGGAAGGATTAGAGGAGGGGGGAGATGATGAACCGCCGCCGCCTCTCTCTTCTTTGTGAGGTGTGAGAGGAGAAGAAAAGGGGTGGGTTGGGGAGAGGAGGCGCTGGCCACAAGGGATCCAGTGGCGCCACACTAATGGCGCTAGAGGCGCCATGGCGCCATTGGTAAGTCGTCATGGCGCCAGCGGCAAGAAGCGGGCATGTTTGCAGCGCCAGGGTAGATTGCGTTGCACGGTCGAGCCAGCGTGGCAGCTATGCGGCGCCGGGTCCAGCCAGACAGCGTGGCAGGCGTGCGGCGCCGTCCTAACTGGCGCTGCAGACGTGTGTGCGACGCCGCGCGGGCGGGAGTGGCAGAAAAAGGTTATCCGGTTTGAATTTGTTTTCAAATAATGTTAATCTTTGAATTTCTTATGAGTTTAAGTTATTTTTATTTAATTTGCCCGGTCCACCAACCCCAAAGGCGGAAAAACATTCTGCCACTCATTATGGCGGGAGCAGCCACATGTTTCTTTTTCCACTTCTCGCCAAGATACTTGACAATTGATTCTCCAGGGGGTTTATTTTGGCAATGACACCATGTAAAGGGGTATATTTATAAAACCATCCCTGTTTTCTGTGACTGGTGTCAGAATGACAACAACAACCAGAGAATTATAGAAAAAAATTAAAACAAGTAAACGCCTAAAATATCAGATCCCCTCTGATCGGTCGTTGCTAGTGCCAGGCTAAGTAGGGGTCTGCTGCTACCAGATTGATTGGGTATGGTACTAGGCTGCTAGACAGTAGTAGGCGGTAGGCCTCCGACCTTCACTAGTGGCATGTGAGTAGCATGGTTAGGGTTGCAGATGCTGAGTGTAGACAATAGTTGATCAATCATAGTAATGTACTGACAGGACTGTGCGCGGCCTCATCGAGAAGCTAAACCTAGGAACATGAATACTTCTGCAGATTTCGATGACAGTTCGGTGGTGTTCTTCTTCCAAGTGTACTACTATTTTTAGCGGATTTCCAAGTGTAATTTGGTTCTGTAGAGAAAAAATTGCCTATAGAGAGAACAAGAGCTTGTGGGCCGTAGCCCAGCACCCATCCGCCGTCATGTACCAGGCCCAACTAGAAGGACCGCGTCATCGGCCCAGGCGACCTACCAGGCCGCAATATCCAGCTTAATTTGCCAAACATGGCCCCTAGAAAAACATTTGCAAAAACTACAGCCTAAGAATCTTACAGCATAATCGTTTCGGACAGCAAGAAGTAAATAAACTAGTCACTCGAATGATATTTAGCCTTTTCCAAAACACATGCATAGATGATCGGTTCCCCTCCTTCAGCCGGCTTCGCTGGTGTCATGAGGGTGGGAAACCCAATCTATGGATGAAGTTCTCGGTAAAAGTAGTATTTTCAAAAGATTAGTTTAGGGTTTGGGTAGACATCTTCTTGGCGTCTACCTCAATAGAGATATTATCTATCGTAATAAGTGTTCTTTGGCCCTTCGTTCGATGACGAGACCTTCTAGCGTTAAGGGTGGTGTTGTAAGATTGAATTTCTATAGATATGGTCTTTTAGATCTTGCTTTGCCAGATCCATCTTGGATTTTGTATTATGGTTGTCGTGAGAAGGATTATCCTCGCAATATTCGTCCTAACTGCTACGTCCTCGACAATGGAGATTCGTATTCTCGACTCCCCTGCAACGTCGACCAGACTGTTCGGTTTACTTTTACTGGAATACTGGTGGTGTTATTCTTAACGATGTTGAGTGATTACTTTAATGGCTGCGCGCGTGCATGTAGTATTGGTATTGCGGCTCAAATTGAAATTATAGGAGCTCTAGTTGCTATTTACAGGTATGTCGTTTGATATCTATCTCATATTAATTGGGCTATCTTCAGACAAGTACAAAATTGTGTTATGGGTGAAGAAGGTTTTGAAGACCTTTAAGTTTTGCTCTTTTTTTTAGAATTTATTTTTTAATAGTTGGAAACAGTCTATGTATCTTTATCATGTACTATCCGCCACTATAAATATATCGTGGTATTGATTGTCAAAAAAAAATTAGTGTGTAGGTTTACTCATTTTGCTCCGAACCTATACTAAAAATGCGTCTAGATAAATATGTTTCAGAAAAAGATCAAAATATTTATAATTTGGAACAAAGGGAGTAGGAGGGCGTAACTAATTACAGTTAGTCAATCATTCGCATGTGAAAAATATACTCCTTTAGTTTGAAAATATAAGATTTTTAGTGAGTATGTAATGCATTGGGTCTCTTAATCTGTTACCAAGTGGAATAGTGGAGCAAATGAGCGTGGCTTACATAACCATCTAAAATGATGTCATATCACCAAGCTGCCATGCAAGCTGCCAAAAATAAAAGGTTAGATCATGGCCTTTGTCAATGGTTCGCATGGCATACAAGATGAAGAACCCAATTCTAGGTCCGACCTTCATCTTATATAAGATAGAAAAAGAGAGATTTTACAGACGATCCAAATTAATTGGCTAGTTTTGGACCATCGGTTTGATTATAGGTAATTTCTGATAAACTAGATATTAGAGTTTGATACTGATACAGTATGATAGTGTATAAATTGTATCGCCGTGCGCTGCCTGCTACTTGAAAACCTAAACTTTACCAATTACTTTATAGTACCAGAGCCAAGAGGTCTCAAGTTTAAGACCCTACTCATGCAGTTAAAAAAAAGATTCCGCGGTCTGCACCGAACCCACGCTAAGGACTAAAATAGCCTAGACATGAGAGGGAGTGTTAAGAATATAATACAGCCTAGCCATTTCCATCAATTCGAACTTTTGGTCTAGATGGCTAGTGCATCAATTTAATAGAGTGTTAAGAATATAATACACGTCTAGCCCCTTTCCATCGGTTCGGACTTTTGGTCTAGATGACTAGTGCATCAATTTATGGTATCAGAGCTTACGATCCAGGACTCGTCGAGATGTCTACCTCGCCTTCGCTCTCGAGTTCTTCCTCCGGGAGTTTGATCTCTGTCAACTCGAGCGCTCTCAACTCCGGCACCAGCAACTCTGTCTTCATCGGGGTCCAATCCTCTTCAATGGCTTCGGTCATACCCCTGCTGCCGATCAGCCTCTCCAACAAGATTACCCTCAAACTGAATGCCGGGAATTTCCTGTACTGGCGCGCTCAGGTCTACCCGATTCTTCGCAGCAATCGTTTGATGGGCTTTGTCGATGGATCACTTCCTTGCCCACCGGAGATGATCCCCAACCCCAACGCTGCCAAGGACGGTGCTCCTCCTACCATACAGAACCCACTCGTGACAGCTTGGCATCAGCAGGATCAGGAGATCTTGTCCGCAATCGTTTGCTCCCTCTCCGAGGATGTGATAGGTTTGGTGATGCTTGCATGTACCTCTCGCGAGGCTTGGGAAACCCTCTCAGCTAGCTTCTCGTCGCAATCCACTGCACGCATGATGCAGATACGTGGAGAACTACAAAAAGTGAAGAAGCTAGACATGAGTGCCACATCGTTCTTTAACAAGGTCAAGCAATTGTCAGATACACTTACAGCGATTGGACAACCCCTTCGCCTTGAGGAATTCAACGCATACCTGATGGCAGGGCTTGACAGTGACTACGACGCCCTAGATCAGCTCGTGGGTGCTCGCAGTGTCTCCGATCCGATGCCAATCCGTGACGTATATGCGTAGATGCTCAGTACCGAGCAACGCGTCGAGGCCAGGAAGGCATACATTACTGCTGATATGCACATGGCGCATTACAGCGCCAAGTCTGGTGGATGGGGTATGTTTTTTCAGCCACTGTATCGCCCCGATCAGCGCATGCCAGGGAAGCCCGTCTACACCAACAAATCGGGCGACGGTTCATTTTTTCCTGGAGGCAGCAACGGCAACAATACTGGCCGCCATGGGCCTCCTTCAGGTGTTCCTTCCGGCAGTGGTGGAGGTCGACCTACATGTCAAATTTGTGGAAAATTAGGTCACGTTGCTTCATGTTGCTTCAAGCGATACAGCAAAACCTTTCTCGGCGTTGGGAACGATGGACGGAACATGGAACGCCAGCTTGCTGCGTTCTCAGCTACACATGGCTCTACTTCATCTTATCCGGTTGATCCCAACTGGTACGCCAATACTGCAGCAACAGATCACTTCACCAATGACCTCGACAAACTTACTATAAAGGAACAATACCATGGCAAGGACCATGTCCAAACTGCCAATGGTACATGTATGCGCATTACACATATTGGTCAATCCATAATTCCTACATCATCCCACCCTTTACATCTCAAAAATATCTTTCATGTTCTCTCCGTTACCTGCAATCTCCTCTCGGTTAAAAAGTTTACTCTTGATAATAATGTTTTCTTTGAGTTTCACCCTTGGTATTTCCTTATTAAGGACCAAGATACGAGGGAGGAGCTTCTTAGAGGTGGATGTCATGGAGGTCTCTATAATCTTGATGTGTCATCCGTGAAGCAAGTTTTTAGCAGTGTTAAGGTGTCAAGAGATCAGTGGCACTCTCGTGTAGGTCATCCAGCCTTTCCTATTGTTTAACATGTTTTACGTCGCCATGAACTTCCATCAGTGTCAGTCAATAAAACTGTAGTTCGTGATGCCTGTCAACAAGGCAAGAGTCATCAGTTACCTTCTTCTTTGTCTACTCGTGTTACCACTACTCCTCTTGAGATTATATATTCAGATGTATGGGGACCTGACCAGACTTCAGTTAGCGGACACCATTTTTATGTCAGTTTTGTTGATGCTTATAGTCGTTTTACACGACTTTACCTTCTTAAACATAAGTCTAATGTGTTTCAAATTTTTCTTCAATTTCAACAACATGTTGAGCGTCTCCTAAATAAGAAAATTATACATGTTCAAAGTGATTGGGGTGGCGAGTATCATTGGTTGAATAAATTGTTTTCTGACATTGGTATTTCTCATCGTGTTTCTTGCCCTCATACCCTCAGCAAAAAGACAACGTAAACACCGTCATATTGTCGAAACTGGACTCACTCTTTTAGCACATGCCTCCGTTCTTTTCGTTTTTGGAGTGATGCTTTTTCTACTGCTTGTTTTCTTATTAATCGACTTCCTAGTCGTGTTATTGATATGCAAACTCCACTTGAGCGTCTCTTAGGTGAAACACCTGACTACATCTTTTTTAAGGTGTTTGGTTGTGCGTGTTGGCCACATCTTCGCTCTTATAATAATAGCAAGCTCCAGTTTCGCTCTAAACAGTGTGTCTTTATGGGATATAGCTCTCTTCATAAAAGATACAAATGTCTACACATACCTACCAATCGAATTTATATCTCAGGTGATGTTGTGTTTGATGAGACTGTTTTTCCTTTCTCTCATACTTCATCTAATTCCACACCTCCATCATCATCTAGTTTATCTTTACAACCTGACTAGTTTGTTGATGCTGCATATACTTCGTTGCTTTTGGCTAACCATGGTGCAGGTTTGGGACGCGACGCTCGCCTCGAGTTACTAGATGCTGACACAAGTTCCTCTCAAAACACTACTAATAATGAGGAAATTGACTATCAGGTGGAAGTTGATCATATGCATGGCATGCATGGTGGCCATGCGCCTGGGTCCCACCTTGATGCTACTGGAGGTCATGTGCCTAGGACATGCAACGTCCTGGACACTCCATCCCACTCCCCTAGTGCACCAATTCCTGCGCAAATGATTGACCAAATATTGCCTGAGTCGGCCTTGACTCCGGTTCAAACACCTGGTACAACATCTTCAGCTACTGCCACCGTATCGCCACTTGCACATATTCCTGAGCTGGCCACTACTCCGCCTCCATGTCCTGGTGTAACCACTCGGCTTCAGCGTGGCATTCATTAGCCTAAGGAAAGGACTAATGGCACTGTTGCATGGAACACAACGCGATCGACTGATACATCGCCCTTTACATACCGAACTGCAGTGATCATCGTCCAGTCCTTTCCTCTCCGCACTGGCGAACTGCTATGGAGACTGAATTTCATGCTCTCCAGAATAACAAGACATGGCGTTTAGTTCCTCCTCGTTCTGGAATAAATATTATTGATTGTAAATGGGTCTTCAAAATAAAAAGAAAATCTGATGGCTCTATTGAGAGATACAAAACGCGTCTTGTTGCCAAAGGATTTAAGCAAAGGTATGGTCTTGACTACGAGGATACGTTCAGCGCTGTTGTCAAATCAACCACTATTCGTCTGTTATTGTCTATGGCTCTTACTCAAGGTTGGCATCTTCGTCAGTTAGACATACAAAATGCGTTTTTACATGGTGTTCTTGAGGAGGAGGTTTATATAAGACAACCTCCAGGTTTCGAGGATTCTACTCACTCTGACTACTTGTGTCGACTTGACAAGGATCTTTATGGATTAAAACAAGCTCCTTGTGCTTGGCATGCTTGATTGAGTTCTGTTCTTCATGATCTTGGTTTTACTCTATCTACCGCTCATACATCATTATTTATTCTGAGACGTCCAGATATCAGTATTTACCTACTTGTATATGTGGATGACATAATTGTTGTGAGCTCTACTTTTGCCGCTGCGGATCGCCTTGTTCATCAGACTTGGTACGTCCTTTGCTCTTAAGGATCTTGGCCCGTTACACTACTTTCTTGGTATCGAGGTTCATACCCAGGGCCGTGGTGATCTACTTATGAGTCAACGCAAATATGCGTCTGAGCTGTTACAACGTGCTGGCCTTCTTAAGTGTACTCCCATGTCGACACCTATGGCTTCTACTGATAAGCTCTCAGACACAAATGGTATTCTTTTGTCACCGGAGGAGTCTACTCGCTATCGTAGTGTTGCTGGTGGCCTCCAGTATCTACCATGACACGGCCAGATTTGTCCTTTGAAGTGAATAAGGTGTGTCAGTACCTTCATGCTCCTCGGTGTACTCATTGGTCGGCGTTCAAGTGTATCTTACGTTATGTAAATGGCACATTGTCTCATGGACTCCTACTTCGGCCCTCTACTACAGCTCCAGATCTCTTGTCCGCTTTCTCAGATGCGGGTTGGGCGGGCAATTCTGATGACCGGTGGTCCACGGGAGGATTTGCCATATTCTATGGTGGTAATCTTGTTTCTTGGAGTGCTAGAAAACATGCTACAGTTTCTTGCTCCAGTACAGAGTCTGATTATAAGGCTCTTGCTAATGCTACTACTGAACTTATATGGGTACAAGCTCTTCTTGGTGAACTTGGGATATCCCAAAGTCGTCCACCCATTCTATGGTGTGACAATATTGGAGCAACGTACCTTTCTGCCAACCCAGTGTTTCATGCCCGGACTAAACATATTGAGGTTGATTTTCATTTTGTTTGTGAACGGGTTGCTCAAAAGTTGCTTCAGATACGGTTTATCTCCTCCAAAGATCAATTAGATGATATATTTACCAAGCCTCTTCCGCTGCCATTATTTACCGTTTGTAAGCGCAATCTCAATCTTCATGGACCACTTGAGATTGAGGAAGGGTGATAAACTAGATATTAGAGTTTGATATTGATACGGTATGATAGTGTATAAATCGTACCGTATACAACTCCAACTGTACCTGTACCCTTTGTACCCATATATTGAGACGCCGGCCCTGTAGAGCCATGCGCTGCCTACTACTTGGAAACCTAAACTCTACCATTACTTTAATTTCTATGAAAAAAATTGGCGCTGCGCCGCCCCATCCTCGAGCTCCCCCACACCACTCTCCCCCTCTGTTGCCGCCCGAGGCGTCGCCGGCCAAAGGCCGCGGGGCATGGCGGTGGCGGGGCGCCTGCTGGGAGCGGCCAGGGATGGGAGGCGGTGCCCTCTTCACCTCTGATCCGTGGTAGTGTGCGGTGATGGCGGCCTTAGGTCGTGGTGGCGGGCAGTGGTCATCCTGGGCCCTTTGGGTCCGGATCCTGACCTCCTGCTAGCATGGGCAACAAAGGCAGCTGCACTATCGCGTCATCTGGGCGTAGGGGCGGCGGTCCCGGGCATGGCTACGGCGACTTCCTCCGCTGGAGGTGGATGACCACGTTGGGACCCGGTGTGGGGGATCTTGCGATACCATACCTATCTCTGGTGGTGAATATCTAGACGAGGGTGACGTAACTTGGTGTCGCTACCTTGTTGGAGGCATCGTCTTTGCTGGTCTTGTCACTTCACTCGAGCTGCTCCGGGGGAAACCCTAGATCCGAGTCTCCCGGATCGGATGTTGGCGGCGCCTGGCGTCGATTCTCCTCTTGAGGGCATCGTTTTTGGAGCGGACGTTAGCTGGAGGTTAGGCCACTCCTGCTGCATCGGGGGAAACCTTAATCTGGTTCTCTGGATCAGGCGATGGTGGTGTTACGGTGTCGTATTCTCTCTTGGGAGCATTTCTTGTGGAGCAGCGCTGGATGGTAGAGGTAGGCGCGGTGGAGAGGTTTCATTTTATCTTTGTGATCCCTCTTATAAGATATTGAGAATAATTTAATAAAATGTGTTGTGTGCATCTCCTGGATACAGAAACCATGTCGAGTTTTATCCATTTCAAAAAAAGGTTTAAAATTATAATCTTACTGCTTGTAAGTGAAAATACGATCTTATACTTTCGACATGAAAACTGGATGCGTGTTTTACACAACATAATACTCCCTCCGATCCTAAATAAGTGTCGCGGTTTTGAACTAGAGTTAGTTCAGAACCGCTACACTTAGGATCAGAGGTAGTACTAAAAATGCTTCTAGGGACGAAATATACTACCGGAAATTCATATCTGGACACTAAAACGTCGCTAGAAAAAACGGACGAGCTGATGAAAACCATCCAAGGCGACGATCATACCAAAGTGTCCTGGCTTTAGTGTGACCAAACTGCATTCCTCCTCCATACACATTAGTCAAACTTTACCTATTGGTAGTCATGCTTAAATCAACGTGGGGAGTTTCTTTATTGCTAGGTGAAAATAGCAAGACATGCTTACCAAAAAGATTGACAAATTGGTGTCGTTCTCTTCTCGTTAGATATTGTTATTTTATTAAGCATATGTTTGGTAAGAGACCATTGCTTGTAAAACGTGTCCAGGATTAACCACCTACTCAAGCAGTTTGTTTCCGAGCGAGACAAAGGTTAAGGTGACAATCATCGGAATCGACGCTTGGTCGATTTATAATACTGTCACGCGGCAAGCGTGTGAACTGCTATATCTCCAAATAATGCTCTATGGTCTTTCTATCGATCCAATGCGTATCTTGGGTCAGAATTAAACTTGTAATTAACCTGTGACACAGACGTGTGATGGGCATCGACTTTTCATTCGCGAGTAACATACTGCTCATTTGGCTTGTAAAGTAGTTTATATTGACTAATTCATTATGCGGTGACAGATGGACAAAGAGATAGGTCGTGGTCAGTCTTAGAGCTATCTCCACGGACGTTTTCAAATCGTAGCCCGCAGCGCAGTCGGTATGACGCTATGGGAAACAATGACACACGGTTGACAAATTTTGGGAGAGGGCTGTCCACACCGACGTGGACATCATCTTCTCGCGCCTAGCTACTCGCCCACACGAACGCGTCGTGGTCAGTCTTACCTGCAATACAGGTCCCCGGTGTTACCTACTGACCAATCATATTCCACAGCGCATGCAGCTAGGTTACCTACTGACCAAGTCAGTAGCAGTGTTGTTTAAGGATGTTTGGCCTTTGGCTCTTCCGGGGATTAGCTAGTCAAATGGAGCATATATACATGGCATAGTGGCAAATTAAACTACCAAGTACTACACCCTCGAGTCCAAAAATGAAAGAACAAGCTGTGGACGCCAATTTATATCATACAAAAGAACTTGAACTAGGCGTGTAACTAAGTAACACCGAAGTTAAAAACAAGGTACATATCTCTGGAAAATTAAGAAGAGTACATTTGAACACTTACATGCAGACGGCGATACCCTATCTATCTTTTCCATTTTGACCACGTGGGTGTCAGCCAGTAACCTCGGCTTACACGGATTGACTAGTTGCCCATATCAATAAGCCACTAGTGGAAACAGCCTCATGTGTCCCGGTTGGTAAAGGGCTTTAGTCCCAGTTCCCCAACCGGGACGAGGCAATCGGGACTAAAGCCCCAACCTTTAGTCTCGGTTACCCCATCAACCGAGACAAAAGGGCGTACACATGGCCGCGGCAGAAGGCGAGGGGGAGGAGTAACCGTTCCGAGACAAATAACCCTCTGCAGCGGCAGAGGTTTGACATATTTCTCTGCCGCGGCAGAGAATTCATTTTGGCAACTTTTGTTGCCGCGACAGCATTTTGGCCACTTTTTGTGCCGCGGCAGATAATTCATTTATGTTGTTTTATTGTTTATTTAGTATTTTGCACTCATCAATGAAGGAACCATTATATTACACAAGATCATCATGATAATATAGATCCAAGTGTCGAACATATTACATTCGATACACAGATCGAGTTCATGCACTACATACAAAATAAGCTCTTTGTACAATCCTTATTGTTTATACACACCCGAATAGTATTTCCTTTTTGGGTTTAGGACTTCTGCATCCAAGAATCCTGCCAGTTCCTCCTGAATTGCTCGTACGTGATCCTTTGGTAGAAGACCGTCCATAGACATTCGATATGATTTAAAAAAGAAGTCAACCTATATGAATGAAACTAAACACAATTTAATGGTAATTAAAAACTATAGAAATTGTTTACGTATGTGGAGTTGCTCTAAATTTCTGCCCTTCTCACAGCACGTCTGACGGATAAACTCGCAAACATAGTATCTACATAAATTGTTTCCTGGTCCCTGCGTCAGGCACTTTACGAGAACAGAGTTCAGTCAAAAAAATAATCAAGCATGATAATAACGGTATCAAAACTAGAATCAAAGAGATGCGCGGATATAGCTAGTGGTGCTTACATCTAGTGGTTGAAATGTAAGCTCCTCTTTCCAAACACCCCTAACCTTGTTGGTGAACCGTTTCTAAGCGCTGCCCGGCGAAGAAAACAAATAAAAGAAGTTATTAATTACTTGATATCATAAAATTCATGAACGTTGCCGATATAGTGTCGTAATGATTAGAATTACCGCTGGAGAAGCATCTGCATGTGCTTCCACGACTCAAGGGGTTTATGTTTCGATTCCATGACTAGTACACGCCCTTTATCAAGTTGAATGATTAACAGAATATAGTGGAAGCTGCGCATGCATAACTAATCAATTATATACTTAACATCGAGTAAGCGAAATAGAAAGTGTATACAAGACAATAACACTCACTCGAAGTTGTAAGGAAATAGTATACGAGACAATAACACTACAATTTCTTGTGATCTTCTAACATGTCCTCTAACTTCAACTTCTCATTTTATGTTTCACAGTCTTGCTTTGCATCAGAAATGACCCTACCAAGTTCATCAGCCGGCTCATCTGATGCCCGTTCTTCACCTCCTTCCTCTTTATTGTCTTCCGTTGCAGTATCACTGTATTCAGGAAACATATGATGATAGTTGTTATCATCATCTTCTTTTTCACCGTCTTCTATCATAACCCCTCTTTCCCTGTGCTTGGTCCAGCAATTATAGTTGGGCATGAAACCTTTCATAATCAGGTGGCCGCGAATGATTTTTGAGGAAGAGTACTCCTTGTTGTTCCGACATTGAACACATGAACAACGTATAAAACCATTCTCTTTGTTTGTCGTAGCCACATCGATAAATTTATCCACGCCTTTAATGTACCCGGGTACACGCCGGTCACCGTACATCCATTCCCGACCGTTCATCTGCATCATATAAGTAAGTTTATCAAAAACAGGATATCATAAATAGTAAAATAATCAATTCACATCGACACATGCATTGTATCAATGACAGAGAAAAGATAAGATTGCTAACCTCGATCGAGAGAAATAAAGAGGAGAAAGCTCAAGTGCGTCTCGGACACCTTCTATATTTTTATTCTATGAGAAATTGAACGGGATCATTCACTCAAACATTTCATCAAACACCTTGAATGCATGCATAGGGAAAAAAACTAGCACACCTCTCACACCTTCCACCAAGAAAAAACAGAGGGGAGGCAGAGGGCTGGGGCGTCGCATTTATAGAAGGCGGGATCATACGTCCCGGTTTATAACACAAACCGGGACTAAAGGTGTGTGCCACGCCACGTGGCTAACGCCTAACCTTTAGTCCCGGTTTGTGACGCGTGCCAGCATTAGTCCCGGTTGGTGGCGCAACCAGGACTAATGCTGTTAGGGGGCACGAACGGATAGCCTGTTTTCTACTAGTGATCCCACACCGATAATGTCTTATCTAAGACAAGTATTTTAGAATCTGACCCAAGAGGTCGATATCAATAAAGATGGACCCAAAGTTGTGCATGTTAGCGCCAAGATTTTGAAGGAAGGTCGGAGCTAGAGGGTTTGGCCTACCGAAGCTACCTAGCACCGACCCTGAAGCCCTTCTGTGTCGAAAATCCTTGGCGCCTAAATGCACAACTTTGATGCCACCCTCCTCGGAGCCAACTTTAGGGGCCAGATTTTGAAATCGTTTTTCCGAGTTATATAGCATTGATTTCATCCATCGGGTCAAATTTGTCCATAATACCCACGTCACACTCACAGTGGTTCGCTGAAATTCAATCCGTGTGAAGATAAGAATGGGTGTTTTTATAGTGTCTTGCCCTAGCCTACTAATTGGATTATAACGTTTCCAAGTCTAACTCAATCTACGCGCAGATTGCTCCACGCATTATAAATCTCAGGTCAAGGTCGATCTACGTGTGCATGTGTTGTGTGAAAATATAAGAATGGATCGATCACTGGTTTACGGAAGGAAGTAAGATCTCCTATGTTTCATTCACGTACTCCCTCCATCCTAAAAAGGATGAAACCGATTTGTCTATATTTAAATATATCTAAACACTATTTATTATGTAGTGATGACTGTCTACGCACAACCTGTTGGAACCCCAAGAGCAAGGTGTGAAGCAGCAAGCAGCAAGTTTTCCCTCAGTTGAGACCGAGGTTATCGAACCAGAAGAAGGAAGGAAAGGTCACACAGGTATTGCAAGCAATGCGGAGACCTACATAACACAAACTCAAGATTTTGCTCCAACGAATCAGTGAGGTTGTCAAGCTCACCGGTTTGCTGTAATAAAATATTAGACGTATGGTGAAAAAGATAATGGTTTGCACAAGTAAACAAGTAACAGTGAAAGATGTATCAATGGTAAAGATTGGATCGGGGTCCATAGTTCACTAAAGGTGCTCTCCTTAGATAAACAATATGGCATGAAGGATAAACAAATTACAGCAGGGCAATTGATAGGAACTGAGCAAGACATAACAATGCAATTACTAGTTAGAAAGATCCTATGAGGTTGATTGGGCAATACAATAAGATACATAGACCGTCATCCAACTGCATCTATGACTAGAAGTCCACCTTCAGGTTATTATCCGACCCCCCTCCAGTATTAAGTTGCAAGCAACAGACAACTGCTTTAAGCAAAGTGTGTAAGGTAAACAGTCCACATGTTTCATGAACAAGAGACGGTTGTTTTCTCCTAGTAGCAACAACACATCTACAACCGAAGAGATTATTGTCACTTCCCTTGGAAACTAGAGGCATGAATCCAATATCGAGCATAAATACCCTCTCTTAAAGTCACTGGCAACTACTCGGCCAAGATATCTACTAACAACGGAGAGCATGCAAGATCATAAACAACACAGACATGATAGAATCATAAAGACAAAACCATTAATCAAACCAACATAATAATCTCAATATCCATCGGATCCCCGCAAACACAACATGCATGATTATAAATAGATTAAATCTTAATCATGAACGGAGCTCACAAGATCTATACATGAAAGCACAAAGGAGGATATACAACCATCTAGCTACTACATGGACCCATAGTCCAAGGTGAAACTACTCACGCATCATACCGGAGAGAAGGCCTCCAGGATGATCTCCCCTCCGGCAAGGTGCCCGAAAGAACTTCAGATCCCCTGATCTAGGGACGATGGTGGCGGCGGCTATAGACGGTTTCATGGATATTTGATCAGGTACTCAGGGTTTCTGCATCGGAGGTTTCTTATAGGCAAAGGGGAAGACCGAGGCGGCCGCTAGGGAAGGCAAACCCTAGCCAGGCGCGGACTAGGGCCCACCCGCGCCTAGGGTGGGTCTGGCCCCCCTGGCTGGCCTCTCGGGCTCTCCTCTGGACTTCTTGTTCCCCACGGAAAGTAATTGACTTTGTCGTTTGTCCCGTCCAATTCCGAGAATATTTTTTTACTAACTTTTCTAAAATCAAAAACAGCAGAAAACAGGCGTCTGGCATTGTTGCAACTTGTTAGTAGGTTAGTACCAGAAAACATGTAAAAAATACCTCAAAGTGTGGACAAGTAAAGCAAAGTAGATACTAAACAAGCATGGAACATCAAAAATTATAGATACGTTTCCAACGTATCATGTAGGTTTATTTAAATTTAGATAAATTTACGATATCTTTTTTAAAATGGAGGGAGTACCTAATTAACACTATCCTAGAATTTGTTCAAACTAGCTTTCTTCTTGGGACTACTCCCTCCATTTTTGCATTATAATTTAGTATGTTTTAGTTCAGTACTTCAGTTTAACACAGTTGGCACTCTTGGGACTACTTCCCCCTTTATAACCAACTCCCTTGTGTAGTTGTGTTACATTTGGGTTTGTATGTAACACATGTTCTATATAGAGGTATTTATAATTTTAGTCCCGCAACTTGCATCACGGGAGCGTTTTAGTCCTACATCTTATAAAATGAGCAAGATTAGTCTCACCAGTTGCAATCTGGGAGCATTTTAGTCCAGTTCAATCGAATTTCTGCGATCTTAACCTAATTTGTCCACCTATAGGTCAAATGTGGCATCAAAATTTTGCAAAATAACCCCTATATAATATTTCTCTCTGCGCTTGCGACCTTCACACAGCGTGACAAGCTGCCCCACCTGTCAGCAGTTGTAAAAAAGATAAAATATTTATATTTACCTATAGTAGTGGGAATCGATCTCACAACTTATTGCTAAAGAAATTCAAGCCTCACCGCTACAGCACACAAGGGATTCAATAATTTTCAGAGCGCTTCTTTATTATATATTATTTGTAGGCTAAGTTAGGTACTTAGGTATCCTCTTCACATAACAAGCTTTTGTTTTAACATAATTCACATAACAAGCTAGCTAGCTCTTGTTGGCTCACACCTGCAAAAAGAAGTTACTTATACTAGCGCATATACACACAGAGTGAAGTGAAGTTTGATTGATTGAGTTTACACATAGGCTACATGTAGACTTTATTTTGAACATTTAAAAATACGTGTTCTAAAGTTGTGAAAAAAATCTAAAAGAGATGCAAATCTTCAATCCAAAATAATTTGTGCACACCGCGAGCATTTTTATGTGCATGTATGTTGACAGAAAGATTAAGAAAATTTCCAATCAAAAATAACTTTGCAAAAAAAGACGCAAAAAAAGATTGAGCATTTTTACATGCGTCTATGGTTTTAAATTGTATAAAGATAAATACGTCCTCAAAAGAAGCAAACATCAACTTTGGCGTAGTGGTTTGTGCGGTATATAGCTACTGATCAATGGTGTTGAGTTCGAATAACTATTTTATTTGTACATCTATTTACAGGTGGACCTGCCTGTCAGTCCGTAACAAGGACATAAATATTAGAGAAAAACATAAGGGTTATTTAAAAAAATTGCGACACCATAGGTGGAGAAATTTAGTCAAGTTTGCCAAAATTTGATCAGATTGGACCAAAATGCTCTGTTTATGCAAGTTGTGGGATTAGTATTGCTCACTTTGTAAAATATGAAACTAAAACATATCGTATATAGCTCGAAATAAATTCTATAAACTTTTTATCTGCAACATGCAACCTTGATACGGTCCCCAAGGTTGTACAACTAAAAAAATAAGGAAATCTCTACGAGAGATAGAGGGAATCGCACTTATGACCTGAGTGCTACTAAACATATAGTAAGGTTGCCACTGCAGCAGACGGACATGGTACTTTAGTCAAACTTGATGAAATTCAGTCAAATTGGACCAGAATAATCTTGATATACAAGTTGCAGGACTAGTGTTGTTCACTTTGCAAGATGTGAAACTAAAATGCTCTTATATTTCAAGACATGGAACTAAAAATATATATAGCTCCAAAATGAACCCTGTATATTTTTTATCTGCCACTTGCAACCTTGATACGGTCCCCAAGGTTGTACTCCTAAGGAAATCGAATAATCTTGAGTACAACTAAGGAAACAAATAAGAAAATCTCTACGAGAGATGGAGGAAATCGAACTCATAACCTGAGTGCTGCCAAACATATACTAGTAAGGTTGCCACTACAGCAGAAGTGGTAATTTTAAGAGCTCTCGTTTATTATAGTTCTTTCGTTCAGAAATAAATGGCTTCGGTCAAACGTATATAGACATAAATAATATGTTTGAATCTAAACAAACCTAAATCGGTTATTTTTAGATGGAGGAAGTACATCATCTATTTACACACTGATGCGTCCTAGCACGCCTCAGGCGTGCACACACCAACATGAAGCATATGAAGAAAGAGTTAGGCAACTGAGTAGCTACATGTAAGCTTGATTGATCGAGTGAAGTGAAACTTGATTGATCGAGTGTATACATCCGGACTACATGTAAGCTTTTATTTTGGATATTCAAAAATATGTGTTCTGAAGTTGTGAAAATATCTAAAATACGTTAAAAAATTAATCCAAAATAATTTGTATTCTAGGCTACATAGAAAAATAAAATTAGAGATCTGGGTTTGCAAACTGTGCACCTTCGAATCCCGTCAAAATTGTCTTCTTTTTGTAGCCCAATAGAAATCAGTCCGAATCGAAATTTTCAACAATAAAAATGTTTACATGATTCCCCACATGTACATATTTTTGAAGGTGTTTTTGATACTTTGAATTGCATTTCTACCGTAAGTGTGTGATTTCGTCTTGTATAAAAGAGTTGCGTCCTCTTATCTAAACAATAGCATTTGTTGACATAGTGGCTTGTGATCTTGTAGGTATACAAAGGTAATGAGTTCAAGTCCCACCCCCGATTGGAGTTTTAACTATTTTATGCCTGGTCTGCACCAATATGACACAAATGACAGAGAAAAAACACAGGAATGATTTTGAAAAAAAAAAGGTAAAAGTGTATACTATACCTCTTCTATATACCCCGCGTGCACTCAAAATATAGTTAGTTACATCTGCTTGGTATCCCTTTCAAGTTTCAATATCAGCTCAACCTCCCTGATTAATTAGGTTATCCGACGTTTACGATTCCTGGTCTTCTAGAGTATTGGAAATGAAACATGCGTTGTCGCTTTCTGCCTCCAAAGTAATGCCTTGGTGTTTCATATATCTACGTACTCCATTCGATATGTTTTAGGTAGCTTAGCTTAATCATTAGCACATGCACGCGGAACACGCGCACGTAAAAAACATTGCTACAACTGCGTCAACTGCACCCCCAACCTCCGGCCCCGAAAATAGTGAAAACTGAAGCAGTGTGACGTGGGCTTCCCGTCGGAACTCGCTCTGCCCGGCTGAGGCCGCTGAGCAGCTATCTCTGAGTTCTCAAATCTGAGGACGCGATATTTTTTTTGAGCA
Organism: Avena insularis; assembly: GCA_023614405.1. Lineage (NCBI taxonomy): Eukaryota > Viridiplantae > Streptophyta > Magnoliopsida > Poales > Poaceae > Avena > Avena insularis. The sequence continues at coordinate 374,950,305 of CM042697.1, forward strand.
AAAGGCTTATTGATAATCAAACAATTATTACATGCTCACGAGAGAATTTGAGAAAGCTAGGTGATTCATCAGCCTAATTACAAGAACTCCTTAAACTAAAACAAAACTTAGCTATCTCGTGAGGGACTTTGTTGGAATCCCTTGGACAGTGCAAAAAATCCACATCACCTATTCTCCCAACCAGGTTAAACAGTTTGCAAATATCGCCGTCATGGCTCCCCATAGTCCAGAGCATGCATTTATATCCTCAATAGAATTTGATTCTGCGTGAACGTTGTTGTGGCCTCGATGATCCACCAATTCCAGGGCTGCATCGCCAACGCCTTGGCCATGCCTGCGTCGGCCACATGTGATATAAACCTATAGCTACCTGCAATAAAGTTGCCAAAACAATCTTCGATAACAGCCCCTGTAGCTCCCTCCTTTATATCTACATGGAATGATGCATCTATATTGAGCTTCACACTTCCTGATAGTGGATGAATCCAGGAGTTCAAGCGTGGCATCGGTATATCGATAGTGGCCTTTGAGTTTTACAACCATAACTCTGATTGACATTGCATCCCTGACTATGGATGGAACAGATTCACCATGCGTAACCTGTCGCCTTAACCACCATATGTACCAACATGTTGTTGCAATTGTTTCCTGAAAACTCACATTTTCATAGTTTGGCCATGTGCTAGTTGGTAGGCATAATAGCTGCTCCAAAACATTAGCAGATGAATCATTAATTACAGATCCAATACCAAGAGCAGACCATACTTGTTTCATACTCTCACAAGAGAACAAAATATGGCGCACATCTTCAGCACCCAGATGACAAACTGGACATTCTCCCGACCTACCAATATGGCGATTAACCAAAATTAATTTTAGTGGAATAATACCATGTAATGCCCTCCAACAAAATATCTTAATTTTCTCTAGAACCTTTAGCTTCCATAAAATTTTCCAAACGGGGTTTCTAATTGATGTGCTTTGGATAGTTTGAATACCTGACAGACCACCAAACTGATATTTCCATTCGAGATGGTACGTCTGAAAGTACCGAAAAAATCCTCAAGCGTGTATAGTTCCATGGGAGAAAATCTTCAAAAGCAGCACTGGCTAATGGGATCTGTAGAATCCGCCCAGCATCCACCGGGAGGAAAATAGAGTTAATAATATCCTCATCCCACTGTTGGAGATATACCCAAGAGGCAATGATAAAATTAGTTATTATTATATCTTCGTGTTTATGATAAATGTTTACATTCATGCTATAAATGTATTAACCGGAAATATTAATACTTGTGTGATTTGTAAACTAGTTAGCGTCCCTAGTAAAGCCTCTTTATAATACTAGCTAGTTGGTCCTGATCATGAATATTGAGATGTTATTGACAACAAGATCATATCATTAGGAGAATGGTATGATGTACATACTCCTATAGATAAGCGTAGCATAAAGATAAAGTCATTTCAATAGTCCTTTTGCTATAAGCTTTCAGATACATAGTAACCTAAATCCTTCGACCATGAGATCATGTTAATCACTACCACCGAATGGATGCTTTGATGACATCAAACACCGCTTCGTAACTGGGTGGTTATAAAGGTGGCATTGAGTGTTCGGAAAGTATGTGTTGAGGCACATGGATCAAGAGTGGGATTTGTCCATCCATATGACGAATAGATATACTCTGGGACCTCTCGGTGGAATGTCATCCAATTAGCTTGCAAGCATGTGACTGGCTCACAAGGGATCACATATCACAGAAAAGAGTAAAGAGTACTTATCGGTAACGAGGTTAAACTAGGTATCCAGAGATACCGACGATCTGACCTCGGATAAGTGAAGTATCGCGAGACAACGGGAAATTGGTATCGTATGTAAATGGTTCATTTGATCACGAAGTAATCGTAGAAATATGTGGGAGCCATATGAATTTCCAGATTCCTCTATTGGTTATTGATCGGAGAAGAGTATCGGTCATGTCTACATAATTCACGAACTGTAGGGAGTCACACTTAAGGATTCGATGTTGTTTAGTAGATATGGAATGTGAGTAAGAAGAACGAATGTTGTTCAGAGTCTTGGATGGGATCCGGAATATCACGAGGAGATCCGGAATGGTCCGGATAATAATATTCATATAAGGAAAGTCCAATTCCGGAGTTCGGGAATGGTTCCGGTGTTTTTGCCAAAATGTTCTAGAAGGGTCTAGAAGGTTCACCGATCCGGAAGGGGAAGGGTACATGAATGTGTCATGACAAATTGGAATGGTTGCATCATGTCCTAGGTCACTTGGCTGGACAGTTGGAAGATAGAAATCAAACTCTAATTTGAAAGTCAAAAAGACAGTTTGAAAAAGTCAAGCTGGGACTATATTTCCAAGTGGAGGGGGAGGATTCCTACCTAGGGAAGGAATCCTCCCTCCCCTTGCCACCGGACACATGAAGTGGTATTGGGGGAGGATTCCCTCCACCTTTTCGCCCATCCCTCTCATAAATAGAGGGAAGGGGGCGCCCCCTTGCCACACAACTCCAAGCCCTAGCCGCCGGCCTCCACCCAAGTCACCGCCGCCCTAGTGCCCTCCTCCCAAGCTGCCGACTTAGGGCATCCCCTTGCCCTTGCCGCCGGCCACACCACCCCCCGGTGCCCTCTAAACCCTAGATCGCCGAGGCCCTCTTCTACTCCACCATACTCCCTCTGGCTTAGGCGAAGCCCTGCGGGATCTCCCCTCTAAACTCTGACACCACGCCGTCATGCTGCCGGAATCGCGATGAGAGACCTACAACCTCCGTTGCCTGCTGGAACAAGGGAGAGGAAGGTCTTCATCGAGTACCGAACATGTGACCGACTGCAGGAGAGTTTCCAGAACGCGGCGCCGGAAGGATCGTCTAAGCGATCTTGAGATCGGCAAGTGAACGACTACATCACCCACGAGAATATGCTCTCGTTAACCGCTTTGGAATATTCAAGGGTGAGTACTATATCGACTCGTTGCTACAATCTAGTAGATAGATCTTGGCTTGTGTGTGTTCATGCGATAGAATTTTTTTGTTTTCCATGCTACTAACCCATATAGTGGTATCAGAGCCGTGTCTATATGTAGATCCATTGCACGAGTAGAACACAATGGTCATTGTTGGTGGTGGTGCTTTTATTACCAATTGCTTTTGTGTACTTTGAATCTTGCAGGATGGTGGGATGAAGCGGCCCGGGCTAACCTTACATGACATCATTCATGAGACTTGCTCCACAATCGACATGCAACTTGTATTGCATAAGTGGCTTTGCAGGTATCTGTCTCTCTCATCATAGTAAAGATTTAATTTACAACGGGCACTTGATAGTTCATGCATCAATTTTGTGGTTCTTGTTCGTAAGTTAGAATGGTACTTATTGAAATCCCCAAACCATGTAAAATATGAAAAGAAAATTAGAGGTGTCTAACTTTGTTTTGCAAGGGTGTGTTGTAATGTGATATGGACATGATTGTGATCATATATGATGTATGCAATGATCCTTATTGTAAGTAGCCTTATGGTTGTCTTTTAATTTCGTTAAGACCTACGTGTCTATTATTCAAAGTAGTTGTAATAGTTGATGTTGGTGGACGAAAACCATGGAGCGGTGCCATTTACCTTGGCGCCATGCCGGTGATGATGGAGAACATATTCGTGCTTGAAGATGGAGATCGGAAGCACAAGAACAAAGGTCATATCATATCACATATTTTGAATTGCATGTGATGTTAATACTTTTATGCATCTTGTATTGCTTAGATCGCGACTGTAGCATTATAAGATGATCCCTTTCACAAAATTATCAAGTAAAGTGTTCACCCTTAGTTCGCGCTGTTACCAAGACTCGTCGTTTCGAAGCACCACGTGATGATCAGGTGTGATAGAATCAACATGTGCATACAACGGGAGCAAGCCAGATTTGCTCATGCAGAAACTAAGGTTAATATTGACGAGCCTAGAATGTACATACATGGTCTCGGAACACGGATCACCGAAAGGTAAAGCATGAGTCGTATAGTAGATATGATGAACATGTTGATTGTTTGCCTTTAAAACAACATTATGTCTAGTGATGATCAGACTTGATGTAGTGGATTTGGTCCATGTGATCACTAAAACAATGTGAGGGATATTGTTTTGACTGGGAGTTCACCTAGATTAATTTAACTATTAACTAGAACTCAATTTGTCATAAACTTAGTCTAAACTATTGCAAATATGTTGTAGATCAATGGCGGGCCCTACCATCAATTTTAATGCGTTCTTAGAGAAAGAAAAGTTGAAAAACAATGGAAGCAACTTCGCGTATTGGTTCCGCAATTTGAGGATTGTCCTCAATGTTGGTCAGTTGAATGGTGACCCACAAGTATAGGGGGTGTATCGTAGTACTTTTGATAAATAGGAGTGTGGATCCCAACGAGGAGCAGAAGGTGCTGGACAGTGGTATGGAGCAGGAACTCTCTGAAAATACTTAGCAAACGGATTTTTAGGGATTTTATGATAGGGCAACAAAACAAAGTGCAAGTAATAAAGAAAAAACGCAGAAAGTGGTCCAATTCTTTCTTAGCAAAGGACAAGCCAGTGGAAATACTTATAATGACCAAACGTTCTCGAGGACATATGGGAATTCTATCAAGTGCTTTCGCTTCATATAGCTAAGTACTCTTCTCTGGTGTTGTAAGTGTTGTGTGGGTGAACATGTGCTAACATACCGACCTTACTTGGACTAATACATACTTGTGATTAAACCCCCTGCAAACATCTATAACTACAGGAAAGTAATTAAGATATAAATCTAACCACAGCCTTAAACTCTAAGATCCTACGCCCCCTTGTGCAAAGGTGTCCTAACGGGGGTTCAGGTTTCTGTCACTCTGGCAACCCCATAATTAGTAGCCAAATACACAATGCATTCCCCTAGGCCCATAAATGGTGAAGTATCATGTAGTTAACGTTCACATGACACCACTAGAAGAATAGCACCACAACTTAAATACTAAACCATTGAATAATAACTCAACACAAATCCACTAATAACAACATGACTTCTCCCATGTCCTCAAGAACTAGACAAACTGCTCACAAGACATCATATGGATCAATATCAAAGATGATATGGTAAAGGATAACAATCTGAACATAAACAATAATCCAATGGTTCCACTCACAAGCATCAACTACAATAGTAATCAACACCGGGAAAGTTTCCCCTAAGAACTAAAACAATAACCAAACACAATTGTTACAGCGGGATGGAGTGGTGATGATGGTGCTAGTGGAGGTGATGATGTGGATGATGATGATGATCCTGATGAAGCCTAGCTTGACGATGGTGTTGATGGCTACGGTCTCCCCTCTCCGAGAAGGAATTCCCCCGACAGAAATTTGTCTACCGGAGAGATCTTTCTCTCTCGGTGTTTTCCGCCCCTAGAGGCGGCAGATATCTATCTGTGGTCCCCCCTAAGGCTTAGGGTTCCGTAGGGAATATATAGGCGAAGGGGCGGAGTCAGGAGCCGGGCAGGTGGGCCACACCTACCCTAGGCGTGGCCCAGGGTGGGCCTGCGCCTAGGGGGGTGTGGGCCCCCTACGGCCCCTCTTCGCTCCTCCTTCTAGCTTCCTCAATCTTCTGGAAACATATATTTTGCCATATTTTTCTGGTATTTTTCTGGTCTTCGCAAAATTGCATCGAAACGCCTTCTTTTACATTAGAATCCAGACTCCGGCAGTCCATCCTCCAAGAATCATCCAACATGCATAAACAGATGAAAATCCATAAGTAATACCTCATAATAAGACATATATCAATGAATAGAGGTAAATTATGATATAGAATGGTGATGCAAATTGGGCGTATCAACTCCCCCAAGCTTAGACCTTCGCTTGTCCCCAAGCAAAAACTAAGCTCAGTAAACATGTCCACATGTTTATGGAGTGAAGTGTCGATAAAAGAATACAAACAAGAAGCATCACACTTACCATGGCACAAATAATAGAAGAAAGCAACTCACCATTATATAACTTAGCTTGCAACCAAGTACAACAGTCACAAAAGAGATGCATAAAGATAAATCATAATTGGAATTGGCAAACTTTGTTCCCGGTCAGAGGACAGCTGGCAAACAGTTTCAGAAATAAAGCTTTGTAGAAGTTTTCAAAACAGGAGCACTCTTTGCTCAAAAGGTCTTTCACAAGTGAAGGCTTTCAAAGTAATACTCAATAGATAAGATTTTTGTGCAAACAAGGAAGATAAATAACATGATTGAATAAATCACCATATGAATGCTTGAAACACAATAACTCAAATGCTTTCTGGAGATAGAGAGGAAGTAGGTTTGCTGACTCAACTTGGAAGTGGGAGAAAGGTCCCTTTATAGAGTGAAGCAGGGATTACAAGTCATAAAGAGCTTCCAAAATATTATGATACTTACTAGCTTTGAGCCCTCATTTTCCCTATCATAGGCATCTTGAGATGATTAAGGTTAAAGTGCACAAATATGGAGTATAGGCTTGACGAAATATAAGTTTGCAATCTCATGTCCCTTGAATATGAGGGTCACTCCTCATGTTACTAAACTTTGGTCACATGTAAGTTCTTGTCATTGTAAGTACATGCATATCATAGAGAACCGCCAACGGGGTACCCCTTGCACATGGTACATGAGCTTTCCCATAACCAAAATGACAAGGCAAGCAGACAATGGGCATCTCAGCGATCTTTTTTATTTACTATGTGCATAGCTTTTTATTGAGGATGCTTCATAGATAGCTCACTATGGTGATGTTGCAAGTTTCCACCATGATTAGGCATGGCTTAGGCTAGCGGCCCAGGTGTTTCTCTAACACAAAATACAAACTCCATGGACTTACAGTTTCCCTCTTTATTTCACATCGTTGACATCCATAGACAAAAGAGCATGATATCAACTGAGTGCAAAGTACAGGTGCAATGTTGAAAACGTTCCCCGTGACAGCACGGTTCTACTAATTCCAACGTATAGATGCAAGCATATACAACTTCGATGGCACAATAGTTCAAGTCTATTAGGGGCAAAGAAATAAGGTGTGCTATCAAGTTCATGAGAGATTTACTAACTTGTTTTCACATAACAAAATACTTTTTAATTCGAAAGGTAGATGAAGCTTGAGAATTTGCTTGGGATAGCAAAAGCTACTAGGTAGATATGGTGGACACAAATGGCATAGGTTTTGGTTCAAAAGGATTTGGAAACGTGAGAAGTATGCCTTCTCAAAATAGGTTTTTGGCTAGCAAGGCTGGGTAGCAAGAAAGAGAGTTGAAAGAAACAAGAAAACATACAAGTAATAAAGCCAAACATGCAATCTTCCTTGAAGACACAAAAGATCTTAAATAAAGAATACTAAGCTTATGAGCCAACAAGAAAGAAAACAAATGATACAAAATACCTCTAAGCTTTTTCTCTTTTTCTTTCAAACTTCAAAAGGTATTGCTACTGACCAGAACTCGGTTTTCCAAAACCAATTTAGAGTTACTTGATGATCCCCAAAGTGATGCCAATACTGATAAACAAGATCCATCATAAAATAGATATTGCAAACTAAAATAAGAAGTGCAAAAATTAAAATATGAGACTTCTCATTAATATTCCAATAAAGGCACTCACACCAAGGGATACATAGATAATCAACTAAAGGAGAGATACTTCCACATGCAAACCAAACTATAAGATAACCTCTCTACAAAAGATAAGAATCCACTAAAAAGGTAAAAGGTAATAGATGATGGTGGTGATACCGCGGCACTCCCCCAAGCTTGGAACAAGCCAAGGGGATGCCAAACCTGATGATGAATTACTCCTTCGGTAGTGGTGGTGTTCACTTGATAAGCTCTTTAATCAGCTTCCTCAAATCCTCAATCTCAAAGGTTAGAGTATGAATCAACTCCGAGTTTTGCTCAATGCGGTTCTTGATCATATCGAACAGAGAATTCTAGTCCTTGCTATTCTTTCCCCACTCTTCCTTCTTAGTGTGTTCCTCCCCTTCATGGTTAGAACGAGGCATATCCCACATCGAGGGAAAATTCCCTTTGGGAACATGTTGAAATTGATGTTCATGTATAAGAGTGTAGAAGGGTTTCTTGGTACTTGGAGGAGGTGACTATGGAGAGAGGGCATGACATCGAGATTTCCCTCCTGTAGACATTCGTGTTGTCCTCTTGAGCTTGATAGGTTTTGCCACCAATCCAATGCTTGCAACGGTAGCGTGGGTGTCCGGTTTCTTGTCCTCCTCCATGTCCTCTTCATCCCCAACAAGAATCTCCTCCTCCTTGGGGACTTGAGGTTCTTCTTCCTCGGGCTTCTTACCTTTATCATTGGCGGAGACCATGGCACTCTAAACTTGAGAAGATTTCCTGACAGAAACAGATCGAAATGAAAACACGACGAGAACACGATGCACGAACCTCGGGGGATCCAGGGGTTATATATTATGAAGTTTCAAGGCATGAGGAAGGTACTAACACGGAAATGAGGCGGAGACGGAGTTCGGGGGTGGCACACCCCCTCTAGGCGCGGCCAGGCTGGGCCCGCGCCTAGGGTGGGTTTGTCCACCCCGGACTCTGTTTCCTCTTCTGTTCCGTCTCATAACTTCCCTTATGTATTAAAAACATCAAAAATATAAAAAGATTGGGGTTTCACAAACCTTCTGTTTTCACCACTTTTACCTAGTCAATGACGAACTCTGCAGTTTTCTGGTGTTTGGCTTCTGATAAATTCTTCTGGAGTCACCATTCGAATAACGTCCATATCTTCATTATAAGAATATCCAGAAATATAATGTTTTAGTCTTTGCCCATTCACCACCTGTGTTGTGTCATCCTTCAAAGAAGATATTTTGATGGCACCTGAATGGTATACTTCCTTGATAACAAAAGGTCCTTCCTATTTTGAGAGTAGTTTCCCCGAAAAAAATCTAAGACGAGACCTATACAAAAGAACTTTCTCACCAACATGGAACTCCCTTTTGAGAATTCTCCTATCATGCCATCTTTTTACTTTTTCCTTAAATAGCCTAGCATTTTCATAAGATACACCTCTCCACTCATCTAGATTACTTAAGTCGAGCAGTCTTTTCTCACCAGCAAGTTTAAAATCTTTATTCAACTCTTTCACTGCCCAATAAGCTTTGTGTTCTAATTCTAAAGGCAAGTGACAAGCTTTCCCATAGACCATTTTGTAAGGATACATCCCCATAGAATTTTTATAAATAGTTCTATAAGCCCACAAAGCGACATTCAACTTTTTAGCCCAATTTTTTCTAGATCTATTGATAGTCTTCTTCAAGATACCGCATTGGACAGTTCTACTTTCCCACTAGTTTGGGGGTGATAAGCTGAAGCAATTCTATGGTTTACATCATACTTAGCGAGAGTTTTTCTAAAACCCCCATGAATAAAATGAGAGCCTCCATCAGTCATGAGATATCTAGGCACACCAAACCTAGGAAAAATAACATCCTTAAGCATTTTCAAAGAGGTCTTACCATCAGCACTATTTGTAGGTATGGCTTCTACCCTCTTTGTAACATAGTCGACAGCAACAAGAATATGAGTGTACCCTTTTGAAGGGGGAAAAGGTCCCATAAAGTCAAATCCCCAACAATCAAAAGGTTCAATAACAAGAGAATAATTCATATGCATTTCATTGCGTCTAGAGATGTTACCTACTCGTTGACATTCATCACATGATAAGACAAACTTCCTTGCATGTTTGAAAAGGGTAGGCCAATAAAATCCAGATTGTAAAACCTTTTGTGCAGTCCTATCCCCAGCATGATGTCCTCCATAAGCACTGCCATGACATTTTCTCAATATCTCTTGTTGTTCAAATTCTGGAACACATCTTTGCATATTGCCATCTACTCCTTCTTTATATAAGTGTGGGTCATCCCAAAAGTAATGCCTTAGATCAAAAAAGAATTTCCTTCTTTGCTGAGTTGTAAAGGTTGGAGGCAAATACTTGGAAACAATAAATTTAGCATAATCAACATACCAAGGACTCTCATGCGGACTTACCCTTATTGCAGCTAACTGCTCATTTGGAAAACTATCATTAACAGGCAAAGGGTCAAAAAAATGTTTTCCAAACGAGATAAATTATCAACAACAGGATTATCAGCACCTTTCATATCCACAATATGCAGATCAAACTCTTGCAAAAGCAACATCCACCTTTTAAGCCTAGTCTTAGCGTCCTTTTTTTGTCATAAGGTACTTAATAGCAGCATGATCAGTATGAATAGTGAACTTAGAATCAACAATATAAGGTCTAAACTTATCACAAGCAAACATTACAGCTAAGAACTCTTTTTCAGTAGTAGCATAATTCTTTTGAGCAGCATCCAGAGTCTTGCTAGCATAATGAATAACATTCAACTTCTTGTCAACACGTTGTCCAAGGACAGCACCCATAGCAAAGTCACTAGCATCACACATAATTTCAAAAGGTAAACCCAATCAGGTGGTTGGACAATAGGAGTAGTTGTCAAAACTTTCTTCAAAGTTTCAAAATCTTCCTTACAATCATCATCAAAAACAAAAGGTACATATTTTTGAAGAAGATTAGTAAGGGGCTTTGAAATTTTGGAGAAAACTTTAATAAACCTCCTATAGAAACCAGCATGACCAAGGATACTATGAATACCTTTGATATCTCTAGGACAAGGCATCTTCTCAATTGCTTCAATTTTGGCTCTGTCAACTTCAATGCATGTTTCAGAGATCTTGTGTCCAAGAACAATCCCTTCATTAACCATGAAAAGGCATTTCTCCCAATTAAGAACAAGGTTGGTTTCTTCACATCTCTGTAAAACTTTATCAAGGTTGTGCAAACAGTTATCAAAAGAAGTTCCATAGACGGAAAAATCGTCCATGAAAACCTCCACAATTTCTTCACAAAAACCATGAAAGATAGCAGACATACATCTCTGAAAGGTAGAAGGAGCATTACATAAACCAAAAGGCATACGCCTATAAGCATAAGTACCATAAGGACAAGTGAAAGTAGTTTTCTCTTGGTCTTGTGCTTTCACAGCAATTTGAGAAAGCCCAGAATAACCATCAAGAAAACAAAAGTGAGTCTTTTTGGACAGCCTCTCAAGCATTTGATCAATAAAGGGCAAATGATAATGATCTTTCTTAGTAACTTTATTGATCTTTCTAAAATCAATGCACATTCTATACCCAACCACTACTCTTTGGGGTATAAGCTCATTATCTTCATTAGGCTGTGATTATTCCCCTTTCTTGGGAACACAATGAGCGAGGCTAACCCATTATTTGTCGGCAATAGGATAAATAATACCAGCATCAAGGAGTTTTAATACCTCATTTCTTACCACATCCTTCATCTTAGGATTTAGACGGCGTTGGTGCTCAACAACTAGTTTTGCATAAGGCTCTATATTAATAGAATGCTGACAAATAGTGGGAGAAATTCCTTTTAAATCATCAAGAGTATAACCCATAGCTCCTCGGTGTTTCTTCAATATCTCCAATAACCTTTCTTCTTCCTTTCCTGAAAGTTTAGAACTAATAATAACAGGATATACTTTCTTATTATCAAGATAAGCATATTTAAGATCATCAGGTAAAGGTTTTAATTCGAAAATAGGGTCCTCTTTAGGCGGTAGTGTAGTTCCCAAGTCTTCCACATGTAGATTATGCTTAAGTTGCTCCAGCTGACGAAGGAAAACCTCGTCAATCTCATTTCTTTCCTTCATGAAGACATCACTTTCATGATCTTCCATAAACTACTGCAAGGCATTGTTAGGAGCAAGAGAAATAGCAGAAAGTTTTTCAACCCTGAAATCATCATTAGGCAGTTCATTTTCATAAGGAGTTTTGGCAAATTTGGAAAAATTAAACTCATAAGACTCTCCATCAAACTTAGTCAAAACTCTTTCCTTCCTACAATCTATAATAGCCCCACAAGTATTCAGGAAGGGTCTACCAAAGATAATAGGATAGGTTTTACTAGCTTCTTTACCAAGTACTAGAAAATCAGCAGGATATTTAATCTTACCACAAAGGACCTCCACATCTCTTACAATGCCAATGGGGCAAACTTGCTCTCTATTGGCAAGGTGAATAACCACATCAATGTCTTCAAGCTCACAAGGACCAATTTCATGCATAATTTCCCAGTAAAGCTCATAAGGAATAGCACTAGAACTAGCACCAATATCACATAAACCATAATAGCTATGATTACCAATTCTAACAGAAAGCACATGGACACTAGCTTTTCTAGATTTTTTAGGATGAGAAACAATATTAGTAGCATCTTCACAAAATACAATATGCTCATCCTCTATATTTCTAGTAACAAGATCTTTCACAATAGCTACCACAGGCTCAATATCAATGAGCTCATCAGGCTCCACAGTTTTCTTTGCACTTTTGCTAACCACATTATCTATAATGGAATGTTCCCTTACCTTAGCAGGAAAAGGGATTTTCTCCACATAAGGTTCAAGCAAAATAGGATCAACAATACAAACCTCTGTGCTAGCAGGAACATGGGTGACAATGTCTTTATAAGGAGCATGGTACTTGTCCCACTCTTTCTTGGGAATTTCAATATAAGAGGCAAAGACATTAAAACATTTTGCAAGAACTTGAGGATCAAGACCAAACTCATTGCTAATATCACGAAAGTCATCAGTTCCCATAAAACATTTAATGCATTCATAATCATAGTTTATACCTGACTTTCTTCCTTTGTCATTCTCCCAAGCCTCGGTGTTATCTTGAATACGGTCTAGTAGATCTCATTTAGCTTATTCCTTCATACGTGTGAATGATCCAGCACAAGAAGCATCTAGTAAATATTTATCATGAAGAGAAAGCCTAGCATAAAAGTTATTGATAATAATATTGTTAGGGAGTTCATGAATAGGACATTTAAGCATTAGTAACTTCAATCTCCCCCAAGCTTGAGCTGTACTTTCTCCATCAAGAGGCCAAAAGTTATATATAAGATTTCTATCCTTATGAATCTCACTGGGAGGATAAAATTTAGAGTAAAATAGAGATGCCATCTCCTCCCATTCCATGGATTGTCCATTCTTCAGCAGCTTATACCATTCTTCAGCTCTCCCTTTCAAGGATATGGAGAGTAACTTCTTCTTCACCTGTTCAGTTGTGATACCTGCACACTTAAACAACCCGCATAATTCATGGATAAAAAGCAAGTGATCACCGGGATGGACAGTTCCATCCCCTATATAATAATTATCCATAACACGATTAACAATACTTGTAGGTATCTTAAAAGGATCTATCTCAACAGGTGGTGGTTCATCTACTACCCTAGCAGTGGTAGTAGTTTTCTCAAACAGAAAACCAAGTGGGTTATCCATATTGGAAACAAAGTAACAAGCAGTAACAAAAGAAATACTCACAGTAGAAGTTTCCCTTACCAGTTTCACTCTTCAATAGCGCTTCACTCCCCGACAACGGCGCCAAGAAAATAGTCTTGATGACCCACAAGTATAGGGGATGTATCATAGTACTTTCGATAAATACGAGTGTCGATCCCAACGAGGAGCAGAAGGTGCTGAACAGTGGTATGGAGCAGGAACTTTCTACAAATACTTAGCAAACGGATTTTTAGGGGTTTTCTGATAGGGCAACAAAAAAAGTGCAAGTCATAAAGAACAAACGCAGCAAGTGGCCCAATCCTTTCTTAGCAAAGGACAAGCCGGTGGAAATACTTATAAGGACCAAACGTTCTCGAGGACATATGGGAATTCTGTCAAGTGCTTTCGCTTCATATAGCTAAGTACTCTTCTCTGGTGTTGTAAGTGTTGTGTGGGTGAACATGTGCTAACATACCGACCTTACTTGGACTAATACATACTTGTGATTAAACCCCCTGCAAACATCTATAACTACAGGAAAGTAATTAAGATATAAATCTAACCACAGCCTTAAACTCTAAGATCCTACGCCCCCTTGTGCAAAGGTGTCCTAACGGGGGTTCAGGTTTCTGTCACTCTGGCAACCCCATAATTAGTAGCCAAATACACAATGCATTCCCCTAGGCACATAAATGGTGAAGTATCATGTAGTTAACGTTCACATGACACCACTAGAAGAATAGCACCACAACTTAAATACTAAACCATTGAATAATAACTCAACACAAATCCACTAATAACAACATGACTTCTCCCATGTCCTCAAGAACTAGACGAACTACTCACAAGACATCATATGGATCAATATCAAAGATGATATGGTAAAGGATAACAATCTGAACATAAACAATAATCCAATGGTTCCACTCACAAGCATCAACTACAATAGTAATCAACACCGGGAAAGCTTCCCCTAAGAACTAAAGCAATATCCAACACAATTATTACAGCGGGACGGAGTGGTGATGATGGTGCTGGTGGAGGTGATGATGTGGATGATGATGATCCCGATGAAGCCTGGATTGACGATGGTGTTGATGGCGACGGTCTCCCCTCTCCGGGAAGGAATTCCCCTGGCAGAAATCTGTTTGTCAAAGAGATCTTTGTCTCTCGGTGTTTTCCGCCCCCTAGAGGCGGCGGAAATCTATATGTGGTCCCCCCGAGGATTAGGGTTCTGTAGGGAAGATATAGGCGAAGGGGCGAAGTTGGGAGATGGGCATGTGGGCCACACCTACCCTAGGCGCGGACCAGGGTGGGCCCCCCAGCGCCCCCCCCCCTTCGCTCCTCCTTTTGGCTTCCTCAATCTTCTGGAAAAATAATATTTTCCCATATTTTTCTGGTATTTTTCTGATCTTCGCGAAATTGCACCGAAACACCTTCTTTTCCATCAGAATCCAGACTCCGGCAGTCCATCCTCCAAGAATCATCCAACATGTATAAACAGATGAAAACCATAAGTAATACCTCATAATAAGACATATATCAATGAATAGAGGTAAATTATGATATAGAATGGTGATGCAAATTGGGCATATCATTGACTTATGTGCTGAATGCACCGCTGGGTGACCCACCTGCAGATGATGCTACCGATGAGGTGAAAATGTTTAACATACTCGGAAGAATCAGTACTCCACAGTTCAGTGTGTTATCTTGTATGGTTTGGAATCGGAGCTTCAAAAGAGTTTTGAGAACTTTGACCCACATGATATTGTCCGTGAACTCAAAATGATATTTGAGGCCCACGCGGTAGTTGAGAGTTATGAAGCTTCTGAAAAGTTCTTTAACTGCAAGATGGAAGAGGGCAGCTCCGTCAGTGAGCATGTGCTTAAGATGTCTGGGTATGCTCATAAGCTCCAGAGCTTGGGCATAATAATTCCTAATGTGTTGGGAATTCATCGTGTTCTCCAATAACTACCACCAAGTTACAAGAACTTTGTGATGAACTACAACATGCAGCACATGGACAAGACGTTACCAGAACTCTTCTCTATGTTGAAGTCTGCGGAAGTGGAGATCAAGAAAGATCACCAAGTGTTGATGGTCAATAATACCACTATTTTCAAGAAGCAAGGAAAGCCTAAGAAAAAGGGAAACTTCAAGAACGGCAGTAAGAAAGCTACCGCGTCGGTGAAGAAGACCAAGGCTGGGCCTAAGCCTGATACTGAGTGCTTTTACTACAAGGGAGAAGGTCACTGGAAGTGTAATTGCCCCAAGTACTTGGCGGATATAAAGAACGGCAACATTAAGAAGAAAGGTATATCTGATATACATGTTATTGATGTGTATCTTTCTAGTAATCGTAGTAGTGCCTGGGTATTTGATACTGGTTCGGTTGCTCATATTTGTAACTCGAAACAGGTTCTGCGGAATAAACGGAGACTAGCAAAAGACAAGGTGACGATGCACGTTGGAAATGGATCAAAGGTTGATGTGGTCGCGGTCGGCATGCTCCCTCTTCATCTACCATCAGGATTAGTTTTATACTTAAATAGTTGTTATTTGGTGTCTACGTTGAGCATGAACATTATATCGGGATCTTGTTCATTGCGAGACGGTTACTTGTTTAAGTCCGAGAATAATGGTTGTTCGATTTATATGAGTAATATATTTTATGGTCATGCACCTTTGATAGATGGTCTATTCTTGTTGAATCTCGATTGTAGTGATACACATGTTCATAATATAGGAGCTAAACGTTTGAAATTGAATGATAATTTTACATACATGTGGCACTGCCATCTTGGTCACATTGGAGTGAAGCGTATGAAGAAACTCCATTCCGATGGACTTCTTGAATCACTTGATTTCGAATCACTTGAAAGATGTGAAGCATGTCTGATGGGGAAAATGACTAAGACTCCATTTTCTAGTATAATGGAGTGAGCTATGGACTTATTGGAAATCATACATACCGATGTGTGGGGCCCGATGAGTGTAGCATCGTGTGGTGGTTATCGTAATGTTCTTACTTTCACGGATGATTGAGTAGATATGGGTATATGTATTTCATGAAACATAAGTCCGAAACTTTCGAGAAGTTTAAGGAATTTCAAAGTGAAATAGAGAATCAACGTAACAAGAAGATTAAATTTCTACGATCTGATCGTGGAGGTGAATATCGAAGTTACGAGTTTGGCGAGCATTTGAAGAAATGCAGAATACTTTCACAATTGACACAGTCAGGAACACCACAATGTCATGGTGTGTCCGAACGTCATAATTGAACTCTCTTAGATATGGTTCGTTCTATGATGTCACTTACAGATTTATATTTTTTTGTTTTGGGGTTATGCATTAGAAATAGCCGCATTCACTTTAAAAAGGGCACCATATAAACCCGTTGAAACGACACCATATGAATTATGGTTTGGGAAGAAACCTAAATTATCGTTCCTTAAACTTTGGGGTTGTGAAGCTTATGTAAAGAAGTTACAGCCCGCCAAGCTTAAACCCAAAGCGGAAAAATGCGTCTTCATAGGGTACCCGAAGGAAACTATTGGGTATACCTTCTATCATAGATCCGAAGGCAATATATTTGTTGCCAAGAATGGATCCTTTCTAGAGAAGGAGTTTCTCTCGAAATAAGTGAATGGAAGAAAAGTAGAACTAGACGAGGTTGTCGAACCTTCTCTCGGATTTTAGAGTAGCACATCATTGGAAGAAGTTCATGTGGCACCTACACCAATAAGAGAGGAAGCTAATGATGGTGATCATGAAACTTTGGTCGAAGTTACTGCGGAACCTCACAGGTCGACGAGAACTCGTACCACTCCCGATTGGTGATTCCGTTATGAGTGTCATGTTGGTGGACAACACCGATGAACCTGTGACATATGAGGAAGCGATGATGAGCCTAGATTCCAATAAATGGCAAGAAGCCATGAAATCTGAGATTGGATCCATGTACGAAAACCAATTATGGACTTTGGTGGACTTACCGGATGGCCGGAAGGCTATCGAGAACAAATGGATTTTCAAGAAGAAAATAGATGCTGATGGTAATGTAACCATCTATAAAGCTCGACTTGTCGCAAAAGGGTTTCGACAAATTCAAGGAGTTGATACGATGAGACTTTCTCACCAGTAGTGAAGCTAAAGTCTGTGAGGATTTTGTTAGCAATCACTGTATATTATGATTATGAGATATGGCAGATGGATGTCAAAACGGTGTTCCTCAATGGAGACATTGATGAAGAGTTGTATATGGTACAACCCAAAGGTTTTATCGATCCTAAAGATGCTAACAAGGTATGCAAACTTCAACGATCCATTTATGGATTGAAGCAAGCATCCCAAAGATGGAATCAACGTTTCGATAAGGTGATCAAAAGTTTTGGTTTTATACAAACTTATGGAGAAGCTTGTATTTACAAGAAAGTGAGTGGGGGATCTTTAGCATTCCTAGTACTATATTTGGACAACATATTGTTAGTTGGGAATGATGTAGACCTTCTTAAAAGTGTCAAGGATTATTTGAATAATAGTTTTTCAATGAAGGATCTTGGCGAAGCTGCTTACATATTAGGCATAAAGATTTATAAAAATAGATCGAGACGCCTAATATTGCTTTCACATAGTACATATTTGGACAAAGTTCTAAAGAGGTTTGGAATGGAAGATACCAAAAAAAGGCTTCTTACCCATGTTGCCCAATACGACCTTGAGTAAAACTCAAAGTCCCCCAACGGCAGAAGATAGAGAGAGGATGAGTAAGACTCCCTATGCCTCATCCATAAGATCTATCATGTATGCCATGCTATGTACTAGACCCGACATTTCATATGTTGTTAGTTTGACTAGCAGACATCAAAGTGATCCAGGGGTGGATCATTGGACATCGGTCAAAAACATCCTTAAGTACTTGAGAAGAACTAAGGATATGGTTCTTTCTTATGGAGGTGATGAACAACTCGTTGTTAATGGTTACACCGATGCTAGTTGGAACACCGACCCGGATGATTCGAAATCTCAATCTGGATACGTATGTATTGAATGTTGTAGCAGTGAACTGGAGGAGTGCAAAGCAAAGAGTTGTGGCGAGATCTTCAAATGAATCATAATACATAGCTGCTTCGGAGGCCTCACAAGAGGCGATATGGATGAATGAGTTCATTATGGAGCTCGGTGTGGTTCCCAGTGCGCTGGACCCAATGTCTATCTACTATGATAACATGGGCGCCATAGCCAATGCGCAGGAGCCAAGGTCACACAAGAAGCTGAAGCATATCAAGCTGCGTTTTCACGCTATTCGAGAGCATGTCCAAAATGGTGACATAAAGATTTGCAAAGAACACACAGATCTGAATGTGGCGGATCCGTTGACTAAACCTCTCCCGGGGGCAAAACATGACCAACACCAAACCGCCATGGGTGTTCGGTATATTACCATGTAATCTAGATTATTGACTCTAGTGAAAGTGGGAGACCGTTGGAGATATGCCCAAGAGGCAATAATAAAAGTAGTTATTATTATATCTTCGTGTTTATGATAAATGTTTACATTCATGCTATAACTATATTAACCGGAAACATTAATACTTGCGTGATATGTAAACTAGTTAGATTCCCTAGTGAAGTCTCTTTGTAATACTAGCTTGTTGGTTAATAGATGATCATGGTTTCCTGATCATTAACATTGAGTTGTTATTGACAACAAGATCATATCATTAAGAGAATGTTATGATGGACATACTCCTATCGATAAGCATAGCATAAAGATCAAGTCATTTCAATAGTTCGTTTGCTATAAGCTTTCAGAAACATAGCAACCTAAATCCTTCGACCATCAGATCATGTTAATCACCATCACCACATGGATGCTTTGATGACATCAGACACCACTTCATAACTGGGTGGTTATAAAGGTGACATTGAGTGTTCAGAAAGTATGTGTTGAGGCACATGGATCAAGAGTGGAATTTGTCCATCCATATGACGGATAGATATACTCTGAGCCCTCTCGGTGGAATGTCATCCAGTTAGATTGCAAGCATGTGACTGGATCACAAGGGATCACTTATAACAGGAACAAATAAAGAGTACTTATCAGTAACGAGGTTGAACTAGGTATGCAGAGATACCGACAATCAGACCTCGGATAAGTAAAGTATCGCGAGACAAAGAGAAATTGGTATCGTATGTAAATGGTTCATTCGATCATGAAGTAATTGTATAAATATGTGGGAGCCATATGAATTTCCAGATTCCTCTATTGGTTATTGATCGGAGAAGAGTCTCGGTCATGTCTACATAATTCATGAACTATAGGGAGACACACTTAATGATTCGATGTTGTTTAGTAGATATGGAATGTGAGTAAGAAGACTGAATGTTGTTCGGAGTCTTAGATGGGATCTGGGATATCACGAGGAGATCCGGAATGGTCTGGAGAATAATATTCATATAAGGAAAGTCTAATTCTGGAGTTCAGGAATGGTTTTGGTGTTTTAGCCGGAATGTTCTAGAAGGGTCTAGAAGGTTCACCGATCCGGAAGGGTAAGGGTACATGAATGTGTCATGACAAATATGGTTGCATCATGTCCTAGGTCACTTGGCTGTACACTTGGAAGAGAGAAATCAAACTCCAATTTGAAAGTCAAAAAGGCAGTTTGAAAAAGTCAAACTGGGACAATATTTCCAAGTGGAGGGAGGGAAGGATTCCTACCTTGGGAAGGAATCCTCCCTCCCCTTGCCGCTGGCCACATGAAGTGGTATTGGGGGAGGATTACCTCCCCCTTTCCGCCCTTCCCTATCATAAATAGAGGGGAGGGTCGCCCCCTTTCCACACAACTCCAAGCCCTAGCCGCCGGCCTCCATCCAAGTCACCGCCGCCCTAGTGCCCTCCTCCCAAGCTGCCGACTTGGGGCATCCTGATACGTCCAAAACGTATCTACTTTCCCGAACACTTTTGCTATTGTTTCTCCTCTAAACTTGTGTGATTTGGATACAACTAACACGGACTGACATTGTTTTTAGCAGAATTACCTTGGTGTCTAGTTTTTGTGCAGAAAATGAACTATCAGGAAAAATCCTGGAAAATATGCCAAAAATTATATTTCACCAGAAGATCCACGGAGCCAGAAGACGAGACGGAGAAGGCCTGGGGGCCCACACCCCTGCTAGGCGCGAGCCCACCACTGGTCGCGCCTAGGGGGGTGCAGCCACCCCAGGCACCCGCTCGGGCTCCCTCTGCGCCTATAAGTTTCCTCTCGACCTAAAAACCGAGGGGGGTTCGATAGTTTTCCAAAAATAGTTCCGCTCCGCCGCCGCCACCAGAAACCAATATTCGGATCTAGAAACTCCGTTCTGGCACCTTGTCGGGCTAGGGAATTTGGAGAGGGTCATCGCCATCGTCATCACCAACGCATCTCCATCAACCATCGATGTTTCCCTGTCACATCCCAAAATTTTCCAAATTTTGAAATGTGAAAAATAAATAAACAAAATAAATTTTTGTTGAAATTTAGGGTGAGAAGAAACTTTTTGATTCCAATTGGAAATATCAAAACCTACTTTGATCAAATAAAATTCTAAAGGGATTTAAAAAGATAAACAATTATTAAAGAAAGTTTTAATAATTGGAATTACTTTTTTGGATCTTTTAATAAAAAGATTTGGTTTTCAAAAGAAAAGGTGGTATTATAAATAAGGATTATTTTATAGAGCCAAATTAAATCTTGGCCAAGCTTTTGAAATAAAATATTTCTATTTGATAAAAAGAGTAAAGATTTATTTGAATAAAATAATGAGGATTTATTAATATCCAATTTTATTAAAGTAAAGGCTTTTTCCATTTTAAATAAACACTAAAACTTGTTAATGTATTTTAAATAAGTTTTCCAAGTGTTTTAATTATTCAAATAAAAACTACTAAAATGATTTTGGTATTATTTTAGACTTCAAATAGAGTTTTAAAATAAATCAAATCCTATTTGAATTAATGACTAAGGTCTATTTTATCTAATTATTAAATAGGTCCTAAAAGAATAAAAGTATTATTTATTTTTGACTTTGGATTGTGATGTTAAACAGAATTAAAATAAATACAAAGTTTGGTGGTGGTTTGATTTGAATTGGTGTTTGAATTATTTGTTTGAAAATCGAAACAGAAATTCAAATTAGAAAAAGAAAAAGCTTTCAGAATAAAAAAAGTGAAACAAACAGACCCAACCCATCTGGCCCACTAAGCCCAGCAAGAGCCCACCCGGCATACCCTCACTGAATCGTTTTCTTTCACTCAATCTCGCACCCACCCAGTCACTAATGCAGAGGTCCCACTCTTTCTCTCCCTCTCTCGCTGTCAGCACAGCCCCACTGCCACGCAATCATCTTCAACACCACGACCACGTCGCCCTGCCGTTGCTGCCGATTAACTCCGGCGTTGAATTCGCGTTGATGGCGGCCTTAAATCCTCCGGTGACCACGCGTAGATAAGCGCCCACGTCTCCTCTCTCTTTTCCCCCAAACTCCAGCCACTCCCTACCCCTAGGCTACTCCAATTCGCCCCCACACCGCCACTGTCTCCGATAGAGTTCCCAGCCAATTCCGGCGAACCACGGCCGCCCCTCTCCTCCCAGAGCATGCAACCTTGCTCACCACCAGCGTCGCCCATAGCCCGGCTTCGCTCCCGCGTGCTCTGGCTTCGGCCCGACATCACGAGCGCCACCGTCATCTCATCTCCGTGAAGTCTCCCAGATCCCTCTCGATCATGCTCACGTGAACGCCACACTCACCCGCGTCTAACCGTGCCTCTATCTTGCCTCGGCGTGACCTGTAGCCTCGTCCTCGACGACCTCCAGAGACACCTGCCGCTCGCAGCAACTCCGGCGAGCGATTACTCTCGTCCATGTGCGCCCCTCGCCAAGCCAACGCCACCTCGAGCTTCACCAGGACCCTGCGAACACTGTGAGACCCTCCTCTGTCTTTCTTGCTTCCTGAATCACCGGATCCGCCGTAGCCCGAGCGTGCGCCACCAGTCGTCGCCGCCAGCGCCGCCAGTTACTGGTCGAGCTGCTGTGAGCCGTGCGATGCGAATCGTCTGGCTGTGATTAGATCTTAACCGAAGGGGTACGCGCCCATCTGAGCCATTCGTTTTAAGTTAAATCCTGCGGTCCAGAGAGGCTGATCCGCATGAAGCGGTACCGGCCAATAGAATCACGCCACGTGGACAAGGTTTTGTTTAAAAACAGAATTAGAATCTGTTTGAATTGCAAACTTGTAAAATTCATAACTTTAATTCTACATGTCCAAATTTTGCAAATTTTATATCAATGGATTCAGCAGAACAAGTACTTTGCAACCATGCATTTTGTTTAATGATTTTCTTCTGTAAAATTGGTTGAATTTGCAGAAACTTGTGTAGGCTTATTTTGAATATAAAAATTGTTCTAGATATAATTTTAATGTGAAAATCTTTGCAAAATGGTTTGTTTTGAACCTACTGACCATAGAAAACTTAGGGAAATGATTTGATTCAAACCTTCTGACCCTAAACACCAAGTTTTGATAGTTAAAATTATATTTGGTGCACTCTTTAAAAAAATGCTTTGCTAAAAGCATTTTCAACCACATAAAATATTAATTTGATCTAAAAATGGTTTATAGATAAAACCTTTTCCAAATGGTTTACCAATTTAGTAAATGACCACTTTTGAACTTTATAATGTTTAGAGCCTAGTAGAAACCACTTTTGCAAGTAAAACTATCTTTTGCATGCTTGCATGCATGACCTTGTTTCTATTATTATATGTGTGATAAATTGGTTGGAATGTTAGTTGAATTTGTGTTTGCTTGATTGAATTGTAGTGGAATTAGAAGAGTGTGATATTTGCAAGATCAAGAAGTGGACCATCATTCTCTACTAAAAAGGCAAGTGACACTATCATCCAAGTCCTACTATTTTCATTGCACTTAGTGGATTTTTGTAACATGCATGGAAAGGACTAGTATATTTTATGCTATGCTAAATCCTAATAGGATACCTATATATCCCTTAGTGGAAACAATGTAGTTGTAGTATGCTTAGCCCAGCTATATATTTGGGATGGGATACATGTCATGAATATATGAAGTGTTGAAAAGATATATGTTTTATATAATAAAACAAGTACTCAATGAACCACCTGGATGGACAAGGATACTCAAGTTTTGGACAAGGTGGCAACAAAAGGAACCATGTTTATATGGCCATCTCTTTTTGTATGTGCACTAGAAGAAAACCACCCAGGGACTTAGAGATTGAACATGTTTCTCGTACAGTGGCTTCCGTGTACAGCCACATGCTAAATGGGCTCTAGCTTAGTCAACTACATAGTGGAAGACCCATGCATTGGCATCTTCAGGTTAACTAGAATTGTGTAAGGGAACTTGAAACCCTACATTGGTGCCTGGATGACAAGCTAGCATTGTGTATTGGAGGACTCCTATGGAAAGACTTTGTCACATTCTCAATCTGCCAGTACTCCATCTTGGTGAGTACTTATCCAGCGGCCACTGGTGGCATCAAGATGAGATTGTGTCATGTGGGTAAAGTGTACAACTTATGCAGAAGATCAAAAATTCTAAGTACTTAGCCGTGTCCCCGGTTATGGACAACTCTGAGCAACTAAGGCCTGAAGCTATGGAAGATCTCGACATTCCAATTTCTCAAAGTAAAACTTGATGGTGACAACAAGGGATTTGAAGCACTTGGAGTTTTCCAAGAAGTTTAGAAAGATTTGACAAAAGATCAAAAACTATTTTGAAGAGATAGGATAAAACTATATTGCTTTGTACAAAAGAGCCTAAACCCTACTTAGCCAAATATGCATGTAAATGATAGGATCCACTTATTTCTACATAGTAGTGAAACTTGCCAATACAATTCAAATGTATTGACCCTTGTGGCTGTAACTTATAATGTTGCAGGTTTGTTTGATGTTAGTGAAGTGTGTTGATTAGGATTACAAGTCTACAACCAACATGTTTGCCTGTGGCACTTTGAAGATGAAGGACTCCATGCTTTATAGATATTCTGGTGCGATGTAATGAGATAGCCAAATGAGCTATGTAAGATGTAATAAATTATTTTATTCTTGGTTATAAAGTTGTATTATGACCTTTGTTCTTGATGTTACATCTTAACTGTGGATGCTAGCTATTGATCCATGGACTAGCATTATAAACACAGGGATCTCTACCTTATTAAAGGTTGGGAACCTTACAGATGGTATCAGAGCACTGTGTTGCCTGTAGGATTGTAACCCTAGGATTGGACAAAACCCCTTAGGAAAATAGGAGTTGTATTTGTTCCAAAAACTTATCTACAAACAATCTTGTAAACTCTTTCCTCAACCTTTTTGGTTTTGATTCTACATCTCTTCTATTTCAAACTTGATGGACAAAGCCTACCCCATGGCCAAAGACTTCACCATGTGCAAAAGATTTCATCAACTCTAATGACTTCAACATCTTCAAGTGATTTCAACTTTAGTTTCACCAAGGACTTCAACTTAGACATCCCTAAGGACTACAAGTGAAAAACCAAGAGACGTTAGATTGCCTACCAAAACATTGATATCAAGTTATTGTATGGATCATATTGACCTATGAGGTATGACTACACTAAGTTATTTATTTCAAGAAAACTTGTTGTTTCCTTCAACTCATGATGTAGCTCATAATATTGTTAAGTGAATAGTTGCTTGTTGATTGTTTGATTGATTGATTGAACTTGGATGTTTTGAGTTGTGTGTTAGAACTTCTTAAAAACCTATCCATCATTACTTATCCCTATCAAACCAATAGATGCCTCCCCGTCGTGCCAACCCCAACCAAAACAACAACAACATCACCCACGAGATGCGGAGATGTTGGCGGCTCGCGATTGATGATGGGGAGATGACCACATTCATACAGAATCAGAACAACAACAACAACAACAACAACAACAACAATCAGAATAATCCTCCAGTACTTGATATACTCACCAAGTTTCTGAAACTTAGGCCTGTAAGATTCTCTAGAACAACTGATCCAATGGAAGCCAATGACTGGTTACGTTTGGTGAATAAGGACTTAGTGACTGTTGGCTGCACCAATGAAGAAAAGGTTAGGTTTGCAGCATTTCTGCTTGAAGGACCAGCAGCAACATGGTGGGACAACTTTCAGATCACCACTCCCCTTGAAGATGTAACTTGGGCTATTTTTGAGGATGGTTTCCGTACAACTCACATCTCACCTAGAGTGATGTACTTGAAGAAAAAGGAGTTTCACAATCTGAAACAGCGTCACCTCAGTGTAGCTGAGTATATAGAAGAATTCAACAATCTGGCACGATATGCACCGGATGAAGTTGATACAGATGCTAAGAGAAAGGAGAAATTTCTTGAAGGACTTAATGATGAGTTGAACCTGCAGCTAGCTGTTGCCTATGTCCCAACTTATCAATCACTTTGTGACAAAGCCACTATATTGGAAAACAAGATGAATCAAGTTGAGAACATAAAGAGGAAACATAAACTCAAGAATCACTCGGGATCATCAAAAAAGAAGCATTCATTTAAAAAGAGCAATGAAGATTCTGAACCACATCAGTATCACCACAACAACAATGGAAGTGAGAATAATGGAAATGATACTGACAATAGAGATGACCTTGGTCAGAATCAACAAGACACTTTTAGGAAGAAAGACATTAGCCAGTTGTAGTGCTATAATTGCAAGGAGCTTGGACACTATGCATCAGACTGTCCTGAGAAGAAAAAGAAAAAGGATGCTAGAAGAGCCAATGGAAATGACTCCAATGTGACCCAAAAAGGACATGTGAACCACATTGACATGGATGGAAACTTTGAAGAGATAGAAGAAGTGGATATCAGGAACTAGTTAACTCAGTTGAGTCAAATAAGGATTCCTTGTCTGGATATTAAGTGTTGAACCCATAGTCAAGTGAACCATCAACGTAATCCTATGAGACTTTATTTTAAGGGTGGTAGTACCCTAGTTGCCTTGAAGCCAACTTGTAACCTCTAGCCTTCCCAAATCTCGGGACGAGATTTCTTTTAAGGATGGTAGCCTGTCACATCCCAAAATTTTCCAAATTTTGAAATGTGAAAAATAAATAAACAAAATAAATTTTTGTTGAAATTTAGGGTGAGAAGAAACTTTTTGATTCCAATTGGAAATATCAAAACCTATTTTGATCAAATAAAATTCTAAAGGGATTTAAAAAGATAAACAATTATTAAAGAAAGTTTTAATAATTGGAATTACTATTTTGGATCTTTTAATAAAAAGATTTGGTTTTCAAAAGAAAAGGTGGTATTATAAATAAGGATTATTTTATAGAGCCAAATTAAATCTTGGCCAAGCTTTTGAAATAAAATATTTCTATTTGATAAAAAGAGTAAAGATTTATTTGAATAAAATAATGAGGATTTATTAATATCCAATTTTATTAAAGTAAAGGCTTTTTCCATTTTAAATAAACACTAAAACTTGTTAATGTATTTTAAATAAGTTTTCCAAGTGTTTTAATTATTCACATAAAAACTACTGAAATGATTTTGGTATTATTTTAGACTTCAAATAGAGTTTTAAAATAAATCAAATCCTATTTGAATTAATGACTAAGGTCTATTTTATCTAATTATTAAATAGGTCCTAAAAGAATAAAAGTATTATTTATTTTTGACTTTGGATTGTGATGTTAAACAGAATTAAAATAAATACAAAGTTTGGTGGTGGTTTGATTTGAATTGGTGTTTGAATTATTTGTTTGAAAATCGAAACAGAAATTCAAATTAGAAAAAGAAAAAGCTTTCAGAATAAAAAAAAGTGAAACAAACAGACCCAACCCATCTGGCCCACTAAGCCCAGCAAGAGCCCACCCGGCATACCCTCACTGAATCGTTTTCTTTCACTCAATCTCGCACCCACCCAGTCACTGACGCAGAGGTCCCACTCTTTCTCTCCCTCTCTCGCTGTCCGCACGGCCCCACTGCCACGCAATCATCTTCAACACCACGACCACGTCACCCTGCCGTTGCTGCCGATTAACTCCGGCGTTGAATTCGCGTTGATGGCGGCCTTAAATCCTCCGGTGACCACGCGTAGATAAGCGCCCACGTCTCCTCTCTCTTTCCCCACAAACTCCAGCCACTCCCTGCCCCTAGGCTGCTCCAATTCGCCCCCACACCGCCACTGTCTCCGACGGAGTTCCCAGCCAATTCCGGCGAACCACGGCCGTCCCTCTCCTCCCAGAGCACGCAACCTTGCTCGCCAGCACTAGGCGCGTCTGCCCATAGCCCCATCTCGCTCCCGCGCGCTCTAGAAGCTCGGCTTCGACATCACCAGAGCGCCACCACCGTCTGTCTCGTCTCCGGCGAAGTCTCCCTGGTAAGCCAGACCGTCCCGATCCCTCTCGATCATGCTCACGTGAACGCCACACTCACCCGCGTCTAACCGTGCCTCTATCTTTCCTCGGCGCGACCTGTAGCCTCGTCCTCGACGACCTCCAGAGATACCCGCCGCTCGCAGCAACTCCGGCGAGCGATTACTCTCGTCCCTGTGCGCCCCTCGCCAAGCCAACGCCACCTCGAGCTTCACTAGGACCCTGCGAACACTGTGAGACCCTCCTCTGTCTTTCTTGCTTCCCGAATCACCGGATCCGCCATAGCCCGAGCGTGCGCCACCAGTTGTCGCCGCCAGCGCCGATTCTTGGTCGAGCTGCGTCAGATGCGATGCGAATCGTCTGGCTGTGATTAGATCTTAACTGAAGGGGTACGCGCCCATCTGAGCCATTCGTTTTAAATTAAATCATGCGGTCCAGAGAGGCTGATCCGCATGAAGCGGTACCGGCCAATAGAATCACGCCACGTGGACAAGGTTTTGTTTAAAAACAGAATTAGAATCTGTTTGAATTGCAAACTTGTAAAATTCATAACTTTAATTCTACACGTCCAAATTTTGCAAATTTTATATCAATGGATTCAGCAGAACAAGTACTTTGCAACCATGCATTTTGTTTAATGATTTGCTTCTGTAAAATTGGTTGAATTTGCAGAAACTTGTGTAGGCTTATTTTGAATATAAAAATTGTTCTAGATATAATTTTAATGTGAAATCTTTGCAAAATGGTTTGTTTTGAACCTACTGACCATAGAAACCTTTGGGGAATGATTTGATTCAAACCTTCTGACCCTAAACACCAAGTTTTGATAATTAAAATTATATTTGGTGAACTCTTTAAAAAAAATATTGCTTTGCTAAAAGCATTTTCAACCACATAAAATATTGATTTGATCTAAAAATGGTTTATAGATAAAACCTTTTGCAAATGGTTTACCAATTTAGTAAATGACCACTTTTGAACTTTATAATGTTTAGAGCCTAGTAGAAACCACCTTTGCAAGTAAAACTATCTTTTGCATGCTTGCATGCATGACCTTGTTTCTATTATTATATGTGTGATAAATTGGTTGGAATGTTAGTTGAATTTGTGTTTGCTTGATTGAATTGTAGTGGAATTAGAAGAGTGTGATATTTGCAAGATCAAGAAGTGGACCATCATTCTCTACTAAAAAGGCAAGTGACACTATCATCCAAGTCCTACTATTTTCATTGCACTTAGTGGATTTTTGTAACATGCATGGAAAGGACTACTATATTTTATGCTATGCTAAATCCTAATAGGATACCTATATATCCCTTAGTGGAAACAATGTAGTTGTAGTATGCTTAGCCCAGCTATATATTTGGGATGGGATACATGTCATGAATATATGAAGTGTTGAAAAGATATATGTTTTATATAATAAAACAAGTACTCAATGAACCACCTGGGTGGACAAGGATACTCAAGTTTTGGACAAGGTGGCAACAAAAGGAACCATGTTTATATGGCCATCTCTTTTTGTATGTGCACTAGAAGAAAACCACCCAGGGACTTAGAGATTGAACATGTTTCTCGACAGTGGCTTGAGTATGCGACCACATGCTAAATGGGCTCTGGCTTAGTCAACTACATAGTGGAAGACCCATGCATTGGCATCTTCAGGTTAACTAGAATTGTGTAAGGGAACTTGAAACCCTACATTGGTGCCTGGATGACAAGCTAGCATTGTGTATTGGGAGGACTCCTATGGAAAGACTTTGTCACATTCTCAATCTGCCAGTACTCCATCTTGGTGAGTACTTATCCAGCGGCCACTGGTGGCATCAAGATGAGATTGTGTCATGTGGGTAAAGTGTACAACTTCTGCAGAAGATCAAAAATTCTAAGTACTTAGCCGTGTCCCCGGTTATGGACAACTCTGAGCAACTAAGGCCTGAAGCTATGGAAGATCTCGACATTCCAATTTCTCAAAGTAAAACTTGATGGTGACAACAAGGGATTTGAAGCACTTGGAGTTTTCCAAGAAGTTTAGAAAGATTTGACAAAAGATCAAAAAATATTTTGAAGAGATAGGATAAAACTATATTGCTTTGTACAAAAGAGCATAAACCCTACTTAGCCAAATATGCATGTAAATGATAGGATCCACTTATTTCTACATAGTAGTGAAACTTGCCAATACAATTCAAACGTATTGACCCTTGTGGATGTAACTTATAATGTTGCAGGTTTGTTTGATGTTAGTGAAGTGTGTTGATTAGGATTACAAGTCTACAACCAACATGTTTGCCTGTGACACTTTGAAGATGAAGGACTCCATGCTTTATAGATATTCTGCTGCGATGTAATGAGATAGCCAAATGAGCTATGTAAGATGTAATAAATTATTTTATTCCTGGTTATAAAGTTGTATTATGACCTTTGTTCTTGATGTTACATCTTAACTGTGGATGCTAGCTATTGATCCATGGACTAGCATTATAAACACAGGGATCTCTACCTTATTAAAGGTTGGGAACCTTACAGATGGTATCGAGCAACCTTTGTGTTGCCTGTAGGATTGTGACCCTAGGATTGGACAAAACCCCTTAGAAAAATAGGAGTTGTATTTGTTCCAAAAACTTATCTACAAACAATCTTGTAAACTCTTTCCTCAACCTTTTTGGTTTTGATTCTACATCTCTTCTATTTCAAACTTGATGGACAAAGCCTACCCCATGGCCAAAGACTTCACCATGTGCAAAAGATTTCATCAACTCTAATGACTTCAACATCTTCAAGTGATTTCAACTTTAGTTTCACCAAGGACTTCAACTTAGACATCCCTAAGGACTACAAGTGAAAAACCAAGAGACGTTAGATTGCCTACCAAAACATTGATATCAAGTTATTGTATGGATCATATTGACCTATGAGGTATGACTACACTAAGTTATTTATTTCAAGAAAACTTGTTGTTTCCTTCAACTCATGATGTAGCTCATAATATTGTTAAGTGAATAGTTGCTTGTTGATTGTTTGATTGATTGATTGAACTTGGATGTTTTGAGTTGTGTGTTAGAACTTCTTAAAAACCTATCCATCATTACTTATCCCTATCAAACCAACAGATGCCTCCCCGTCGTGCCAACCCCAACCAAAACAACAACAACATCACCCCTGAGATGCAGCAGATGTTGGCAGCTCAGACACAGTTGATGCAGGAGATGACCACATTCATATAGAATCAGAACAACAACAACAACAACAACAACAACAACAACAATCAGAATAATCCTCCAGCACTTGATATGCTCACCAAGTTTCTAAAACTTAGGCCTGCAAGATTCTCTAGAACAACTGATCCAATGGAAGCCAATGACTGGTTACGTTCGATGAATAAGGACTTAGTGACTGTTGGCTGCACCGATGAAGAAAAGGTTAGGTTTGCAGCATTTCTGCTTGAAGGACCAGCAGCAACATGGTGGGACAACTTTCAGATCACCACTCCCCTTGAAGATGTAACTTGGGCTATTTTTGAGGATGGTTTCCGTACAACTCACATCTCACCTAGAGTGATGTACTTGAAGAAAAAGGAGTTTCACAATCTGAAACAGCGTCACCTCAGTGTAGCTGAGTATATAGAAGAATTCAACAATCTGGCACGCTATGCACCGGATGAAGTTGATACAGATGCTAAGAGAAAGGAGAAATTTCTTGAAGGACTTAATGATGAGTTGAACCTGCAGCTAGCTGTTGCCTATGTCCCAACTTATCAATCACTTTGTGACAAAGCCACTATATTGGAAAACAAGATGAATCAAGTTGAGAACAGAAAGAGGAAACATAAACTCAAGAATCACTCAGGATCATCAAAAAAGAAGCATTCATTTAAAAAGAGCAATGAAGATTCTAAACCACATCAGTATCACCACAACAACAATGGAAGTGAGAATAATGGAAATGATACTGACAATGGAGATGACCTTGGTCAGAATCAACAAGACACTTTTAGGAAGAAAGACATTAGCCAGTTGCAGTGCTATAATTGCAAGGAGCTTGGACACTATGCATCAGACTGTCCTGAGAAGAAAAAGGAAAAGGATGCTAGAAGAGCCAATGGAAATGACTCCAATGTGACCCAAAAAGGACATGTGAACCACATTGACATGGATGGAAACTTTGAAGAGATAGAAGAAGTGGATATCAGGAACTAGTTAACTCAGTTGAGTCAAATAAGGATTCCTTGTCTGGATATTAAGTGTTGAACCCATAGTCAAGTGAACCATCAACGTAATCCTATGAGACTTTATTTTAAGGGTGGTAGTACCCTAGTTGCCTTGAAGCCAACTTGTAACCTCTAGCCTTCTCAAATCTCGGGACGAGATTTCTTTTAAGGATGGTAGCCTGTCACATCCCAAAAATTTTCAAATTTTGAAATGTGAAAAATAAATAAACAAAATAAATCTTTGTTGAAATTTAGGGTGAGAAGAAACTTTTTGATTCCAATTGGAAATATCAAAACCTATTTTGATCAAATAAAATTCTAAAGGGATTTAAAAAGATAAACAATTATTAAAGAAAGTTTTAATAATTGGAATTACTATTTTGGATCTTTTAATAAAAAGATTTGGTTTTCAAAAGAAAAGGTGGTATTATAAATAAGGATTATTTTATAGAGCCAAATTAAATCTTGGCCAAGCTTTTGAAATAAAATATTTCTATTTGATAAAAAGAGTAAAGATTTATTTGAATAAAATAATGAGGATTTATTAATATCCAATTTTATTAAAGTAAAGGCTTTTTCCATTTTAAATAAACACTAAAACTTGTTAATGTATTTTAAATAAGTTTTCCAAGTGTTTTAATTATTCAAATAAAAACTACTGAAATGATTTTGGTATTATTTTAGACTTCAAATAGAGTTTTAAAATAAATCAAATCCTATTTGAATTAATGACTAAGGTCTATTTTATCTAATTATTAAATAGGTCCTAAAAGAATAAAAGTATTATTTATTTTTGACTTTGGATTGTGATGTTAAACAGAATTAAAATAAATACAAAGTTTGGTGGTGGTTTGATTTGAATTGGTGTTTGAATTATTTGTTTGAAAATTGAAACAGAAATTCAAATTAGAAAAAGAAAAAGCTTTCAGAATAAAAAAAGTGAAACAAACAGACCCAACCCATCTGGCCCACTAAGCCCAGCAAGAGCCCACCCGGCATACCCTCACTGAATCGTTTTCTTTCACTCAATCTCGCACCTACCCAGTCACTGACGCAGAGGTCCCACTCTTTCTCTCCCTCTCTCGCTGTCAGCACGGCCCCACTGCCACGCAATCATCTTCAACACCAAAACCACGACGCCCTGCCGTTGCTGCCGATTAACTCCGGTGTTGAATTCACGTTGATGGCGGCCTTAAGTCCTCCGGTGACCACGCGTAGATAAGCGCCCACGTCTCCTCTCTCTTTCCCCCCAAACTCCAGCCACTCCCTGCCCCTAGGCTGCTCCAATTCGCCCCCACACCGCCACTGTCTCCGACAGAGTTCCCAGCCAATTCCGGCGAACCACGGCCGCCCCTCTCCTCCCAGAGCACGCAACCTTGCTCGCCAGCACCAGGCGCGTCTGCCCATAGCCGGCTTCGCTCCGCGTGCTCTAGAAGCTTCAACCGACATCACGAGCGCCACCGCCGTCTCGTGTCCGTGAAGTCTCCTGGTAAGCACGCCCGATCCCTCTCGATCATGCTCACATGAAAGCCACACTCACCCGCGTCTAACTGTGCCTCTATCTTGCCTCGACGCGACCTGCAGCCTCGTCCTCGATGACCTCCAGAGACACCCGCCGCTCGCAGCAACTCTGGCGAGCGATTACTCTCGTCCCTGTGCGCCCCTCGCCAAGCCAACGCCACCTCGAGCTTCACTAGGACCCTTCGAACACTATGAGACCCTCCTATGTCTTTCTTGCTTCCTGAATCACCGGATCCGCCGTAGCCCGAGCGTGCGCCACCAGTCGTCGCCGCTAGCCGCTTTCTTGGTCGAGCCGCTGAGAGATGCGATCTTGAATCGTCTCGCTGTGATTAGATCTTAACCGAAGGGGTACGCGCCCATCTGAGCCATTCGTTTTAAGTTAAATCCTGCGGTCCAGAGAGGCTGATCCGCATGAAGCGGTACCGGACAATAGAATCACGCCACGTGGACAAGGTTTTGTTTAAAAACAGAATTAGAATCTGTTTGAATTGCAAACTTGTAAAATTCATAACTTTAATTCTACATGTCCAAATTTTGCAAATTTTATATCAATGGATTCAGTAGAACAAGTACTTTGCAACCATGCATTTTGTTTAATGATTTGCTTCTGTAAAATTGGTTTAGTTTGCAGAAAATTGTGTAGGCTTATTTCGAATATAAAAATTGTTCTAGATATAATTTTAATGTGAAATCTTTGCAAAATGGTTTGTTTTGAACCTACTGACCATAGGAACCAACTTATGGATTTAAAAATGTATTTTGTGAAGATAAGAAATAAATAATTGAATTATCTCATTTCTAGTCAAATAAAAATATTGATTATGATATAGAAATGATTTTTGAGAGAAACCTTTGGGAATTGATTTGATTCAAACCTTCTGACCCTAAACACCAAGTTTTGATAATTAAAATTATATTTGGTGAACTCTTTAAAAAAATATTGCTTTGCTAAAAGCATTTTCAACCACATAAAATATTGATTTGATCTAAAAATGGTTTATAGATAAAACCTTTTGCAAATGGTTTACCACTTTAGTAAATGACCACTTTTGAACTTTATAATGTTTAGATCCTAGTAGAAACCAACTTTGCAAGTAAAACTATCTTTTGCATGCTTGCATGCATGACCTTGTTTCTATTATTATATGTGTGATAAATTGGTTGGAATGTTAGTTGAATTTCTGTTTGCTTGATTGAATTGTAGTGGAATTAGAAGAGTGTGATATTTGCAAGATCAAGAAGTGGACCATCATTATCTACTAAAAAGGCAAGTGACACTATCATCCAAGTCCTACTATTTTCATTGCACTTAGTGGATTTTTGTAACATGCATGGAAAGGACTAGTATATTTTATGCTATGCTAAATCCTAATAGGATACCTATATATCCCTTAGTGGAAACAATGTAGTTGTAGTATGCTTAGCCCAGCTATATATTTGGGATGGGATACATGTCATGAATATATGAAGTGTTGAAAAGATATATGTTTTATATAATAAAACAAGTACTCAATGAACCACCTGGGTGGACAAGGATACTCAAGTTTTGGACAAGGTGGCAACAAAAGGAACCATGTTTATATGGCATCTCTTTTTGTATGTGCACGAGAAGAAAACCACCCAGGGACTTAGAGATTGAACATTTTCTCGTACAGTGGCTTCCGTGTACAGCCACATGCTAAATGGGCTCTAGCTTAGTCAACTACATAGTGGAAGACCCATGCATTGGCATCTTCAGGTTAACTAGAATTGTGTAAGGGAACTTGAAACCCTACATTGGTGCCTGGATGACAAGCTAGCATTGTGTATTGGGAGGACTCCTATGGAAAGACTTTGTCACATTCTCAATCTTCCAATACTCCATCTTGGTGAGTACTTATCCAGCGGCCACTGTGGCATCAAGATGAGATTGTGTCATGTGGGTAAAGTGTACAACTTCTGCAGAAGATCAAAAATTCTAAGTACTTAGTCGTGTCCCCGGTTATGGACAACTCTGAGCAACTAAGGCCTGAAGCTATGGAAGATCTCGACATTCCAATTTCTCAAAGTAAAACTTGATGGTGACAACAAGGGATTTGAAGCACTTGGAGTTTTCCAAGAAGTTCAGAAAGATTTGACAAAATATCAAAAACTATTTTGAAGAGATAGGATAAAACTATATTGCTTTCTACAAAAGAGCCTAAACCCTACTTAGACAAATATGCATGTAAATGATAGGATCCACTTATTTCTACATAGTAGTGAAACTTGCCAATACAATTCAAATGTATTGACCCTTGTGGCTGTAACTTATAATGTTGCAGGTTTGTTTGATGTTAGTGAAGTGTGTTGATTAGGATTACAAGTCTACAACCAACAT
Source organism: Avena insularis (assembly GCA_023614405.1). Lineage (NCBI taxonomy): Eukaryota > Viridiplantae > Streptophyta > Magnoliopsida > Poales > Poaceae > Avena > Avena insularis. The sequence goes on from CM042697.1 coordinate 374,986,239, forward strand.
GTTTGCCTATGGCACTTTGAAGATGAAGGACTCCATGCTTTATAGATATTCTGCTGCAATGTAATGAGATAGCCAAATGAGCTATGTAAGATGTAATAAATTATTTTATTCCTGGTTATAAAGTTGTATTATGACCTTTGTTCTTGATGTTACATCTTAACTATGGATGCTAGCTATTGATCCAGGGACTAGCATTGTAAACACAGGGATCTCTACCTTATTAAAGGTTGGGAACCTTACATTCCCTCATCCATGAGTGAGTAATCCCCCGTTGTAGGCTTGGGGATGGTAGGGATTGGATGAGTTCTATCATGTAATCGAATAAGATCTGTTAGGGCATAGTGCCTAGTATCTTAGTGTTATTTGACTTTGTTGCAACTTGTTGTGCTTAATTCTTCACTAGGGCCCGAGTGCCATGATCTCAGATATGAACTTATTATTGAATCATTATGATAGTATTGTTTTTCATCTTATCTGCAAGTTGTGTACACATATGATTGCCTGGATCCAAAGGCCCCAAAGTGACAATAATTGGGACAACCGGAGGGGATGGCTGTGGTGTGAGGATCACATGTGTTCATGGAGTGTTAATGCTTTGCTCCAGTGCTCTATTAAAAGGAGCACCTTAATTGCCAGTAGTTCCCTAGAGGCCCCGCTGCCACGGGCTGGCTGGACAGAAGATGTTGTGCAAGTTCTCATTGCAAGCACATATTACTATATTTGGAGCACGTGCCTAGGATTGTTTAGTACTTGTATGCTTGTTATTATTTATCTGCAATGCCCTAGATCTTGAAGTTACATGTTTAGACTCGTCCATGCAACGCCCGTCCATCCATCCCTATTCCTACCGCACTCGAATCCCACTGTTATTGTTACTGTTACTATTGCTCCTGTTTCACTGTTGCTGTTGCTACTACAAACTATTGCTACTGATAAACTTCTGTGAGCAAGAACTATTTCTAGGTGCAGCTGAATTGACAACTCAGTTGTTAAGGCTTGAAAGTATTCTTTGGCTCCCCTTGTGTCGAATCAATAAATTGGGTAATACTACCCGCGAAGACTGTTGTGATCCCCTATACTTGTGGGTCATCAAGACTATTTTCTAGTGCCGTTGCCGGGGAGCATAGCTTTATTTGTAAGTTCACTTGGATCTATTATTTTTCACTGCTACTCCTTTCATCATGGGGAAGTATCGTGATGGAAAGTTCCCTATTTTACCTTCCATTACAAGAAGAGGAACAGTCCTAAACACCTCTGCTGCTCTTGATTCACCGTCTGTTATAAGTAAGCTTGTTACACCACCACCACATACTCATGCTACACACACTGGTACTACTGCTGAGTCTGAAACTACTTTTGATGCGCATGATGTTACTTCTACTGTGCTTGATGTGAGTGGTTCATTAGGTCCTTTTCTAGATGCTACTATGGCTAGTCTAGGAAATACCAAAACTCCTAGTGAAGACACTGTTACACATGTTAGCTCACCTGAGTCTAATGAGAGTTATGATATTAATGATGGTTACATTGAATTCACTGATGATTTTGTTGAAGAGTGCCGAAACACACATGGTACTAGTGCTATTAAGAGTCTCCTTGCTAGCACCATTATGCCTAAGTTGTCCTCTGATCCTAAGTTTGCCACTTCTCCCATAGATCTTAAAGATAAAAAATATGATTTCTCTCTTGATTTATCTTATTTGGATATTGTTGAGAAACAACCTTTCTGTGGGACTAAAATTGAGAGTGTTGTGGCTCATATGAATGAACTTTCTACTATGAGTGCTTTGTTCTCTCATGATTTTAAGATGCGCAAGTACTTTGTTACTAAGATCTTCCCTTTTCACTAAGATCTTCCCTTTTTCACTAATAGATTACCTCCTGGTTCCATTGATAGTCCTGATTGTTTGATTGCTTCTTTCTTCCAGAAATATTTTCCTCCCAGTGCTAGACATGCTGCTTTGCAGAGACTTTTTGATTTTAAACAGGGAGAAGAAGAGAAGTTGCATGAGTCATGGACAAGGTTCTGTGCCTTGATCCATGCACATCCGGGATGTCCATTACCTAAAAATGAGCTTCTTGATATTTATTATAATGTACTAACTGATGATTCTAGGAACTACCTAGATAGCTTTGCTGATTGTGTTTTCAGGAAAAGAACTCCTACAGGTGCTGAAGAATTAATGGCTAAAATAAGCAAGAATTGTGATCATTGGACTTCAACTGAGCTAAATACACCTGAGCCTATTACTCCGGAACCAATTGTGCCTGAACCAGTTCCAACACCAACACCAAAGAAGAGGGGAGTTATTGCATTAAATGATGAAGTGATGAAGGAAGCTAAGAAGTGTCTAAAGGAGAAAGGTATTAGAGCTGAAGATGTGAAGAATCTACCTCCTATAGAAGAATTATGTAAGCCAATTCCCCATTCATCTACTATTGAGGTACACTCTCTCCAACACTTTGATGAAGGTGATATTCCTTATGGTAAGCCTCCTAATCAATGTTTAGAGGAACTTGACATTTTTATTGTTAAACAAGGCCATTTTAATAAACAAGTTCAGAATCATTTATTGGAAAACTCTAGAGCTATCAATGAGTTGAAAGATATTGTGGAACAAACTTCTAATTATATTAAAATGCTTTGTAAACACTTTCAAATGGCTCAAACCCAACTTGACCAACTTGCTAAGGTACAAAAGGATATGTTAGTTAATGCCTCAGGAGATAAACATGCTTATGGAATTAGAACTAGGAGTGGTATAGCTACTCAAGATCCTTTATATCCTGAAGGACACCCTAAAAGAATTGAGCAGGATTCTCAACAAGGTGAGAATAGTGGTAGTCCTAGAAGAGAAAGAAAAAGAAACATAAAGTAGTTGAGGAACCACTTGAACCTGATGTAGATCCTAATAGTATATCTGTCTCTAATGCTGAAAATGAGAGTGGTAATGATAAAAATGATGCTCCTGATAAGGAGGAAGTTGAGGAAGAACCTGAGAAGCACACTAAGAACACTAGGTACACAAAGGAAGATTTTATTGCTAATAAACATGGTAAAGAGAGAGAACCTTGGGTGCAGAAACCTATGCTTTTTCTAGGTAAGAAACACAAGTCAAAGGAGGAAGAACACTACAACAAGTTTTGTGAGTGGATGAAGCCTTTATTTTTGCAAATTCCTTTGACTGATGCTATTAAGTTGCCTCCTTATTCAAAGGATGTGAAGGATATTGCCTCTAATAAAAGGAAGATTCCTAATGAGGAGATTTCTACTATAATTGCTAATTATTCCTTCAATGGTAAGGTTCCAAAGAAACTTGGTGATCCAGGTATACCAACTATTCCTTGCTATATTAAGAATAATTATGTTAGAACTGCTTTATATGATTTGGGAGATGGAGTTAGTGTTATGCCTTTTTCCCTCTATAAGAGGCTCCAGCTAGAAAAGTTGATGCCAACTGAAATATGTTTGCAAATGGCTGATAAGTCAACTACTATTCCTGTTGGTATATGTGAGGATGTTCCTGTTCAAGTAGCTCATAATTGCATGGTTTTAACTGATTTTGTTGTGCTTGAACTGCCTGAAGATGATAATATGTCTATTATTCGTGGAAGACTTTTCTTAATACTGCAGGTGCTGTCATCAATTGTAATCAAGGAAAAGTAACATTCAATATTAATGACAAAGAGCATACTGTCTATTTCCCCAAGAAGGTTGCTAAAAGCTATTGACTGAATTCCATTGAAAATATTGAAAGCATCAAGGTTGGAGAAATATATTGTCCCATTCCATAAGAAAATTTTGAAACTATTATGATTGGGACCATTGCTATCAAGTATGAGGTAACATAATCACCTTGTGGAATGCAAAGTTTTGTTTCATATAAGATTGTTTTGGTAACAAGACTTGATCAACCTTGTTAACAAAAGGATTTTAATGAACAAAATAATGTTTCCACCGCGGTTTTTCTTGCTTTCTTTTACTTTTCTCATACCTAGTCTTTGCCTTTCTTTTGCTAGCTTTGGTTTTGTTAGTTGTTTGTTTGTTAGAGTTTCTTAGAGCTCCTGTAGTTTGGCTTTTTGTTTGCTTTTGCTTCTTCTGAAAAAACTATTTCTGCGAGAAAATCAATTTTCATACCCTGAAAATTGGCCAAAAATAAAGTTTCCCGAAAAATCCCAGAAAATTCAAAATAATTTTTTTCTCGAAAAAAGGGGCAGAGAGACACCTGAAGTGACCTAGGGGGCCACCCCAGGCCACCACACCCATGGTAGGCGCGACCTACCTATGGGCGGCGCGTGGGGGGTCTGGCCCACTTGGGCCCCTTCAAGGTGCCCCCTCACAGCCATCTTCTTTCTCTCTCCCAAAAAACACTGGAAAACTTGCTCAAGCTCGAGTTCTTGCTGTTCTTTCTCGCAATTTTCGATCTCCTTGTTCAGCCCATCTTAAATGCTGATTTTTGGAGGGATTGCTCCTTGGTATGTGCCTCCTCCAGTTATCCAATTAGATTTGTGATTGGTAGATTGTATCTTGAGTATTTTGCTGCTATAGGTGACAGGTTGTTTGAGCTTGCAGCTTGTTCTATGCTTACAAACTTTATTTTGATGCATGTGTAGCCCTCTAGCAAGTTCCTATAGTAGTTTCTCACCGTTTATCAACTTAGAAATCACTTGGTTTGATGCTTGTCTAAAATTTCAGAAAAGGGAAGTCATGGACCACCACACATTTGGTGAAATATTTGAGGGTGATGCACCTAGAAGGGCAAGGCTTCCAAGATCATCCACCAGTGTTAGGGCCTCATATAATGAGGATCTCATTACTCCGTGATTTGGTGATGAGGGAGATGAGGGGGATGCGCACCCCTCCACCTTTCCTTGCCAAACTTTCTTGCGGGCTGCTGGGATTCTTAATGATTTTATGACCTTGGTTAGGAGGGCTAGACTAACGAGCCTTATGCAGGATGAGAGCGCGCAATATGCTACGCTCACCAAAACATTTGGGAAGAGTTTCTCCTTTACTAACAGTGTGTTCCATCCAGATGTTTCTTTCAAAGTTTATGGCAGGTCTTACCATATGACATTGAAGAAATTTTGTGGATCTCTTGGACTTGGTACAGCTGGGTCAGCAAAGAAGATTCCAGCTTAGCCCGCTGATTTGTTGGAGCTTTACCAATGATAAACAATGATGATAGACGTAGAGCTCAACGGGGAAAGATAAGAAACATTCAACTTCCAGCCATCAGGTACTTCGCTTACTATCTTTACACTAGTGTTCTTGGTAGGGAGAACACCAGTGATATTTCCAGCTATCATTTGGCTTTCTTAGCTATTGCGCTCAACAATGACACCAAGTACAATCTTGGTTCTCTCATTGCTCGTCGCTTAACTGCTAAGGGACCCATGTATGGGGGAATTATTGCTACGCGTGTTCCTGCTGCCTTGGACATTGCTGTTGATCCAAATGATACAGTCTTGGCTCCTGAGAGGCTTGATATTGCTGCCATGAAGGCGCATCAATTTGTCACCACTAGCTCTACCCTTGAGAACTTGGTTTATAGAATGTTGTTTATTGACGGGGAAGAGAGAGATCCTTCTCCCCAAACCACTTTGTTTAGTATTTCCCAGGGATCTTGGTCACGCTCCAAGGAGGAGATGGACGACAAGCTGCATTTCCTTAACTTCCATGGGCACTATCAGGAGGAAGCGCCATCATATGACCCCGTTGTACACTACACAGGGGAGTCCTCGAGCTCGTATCAGGATGAGGGAGCCTCTTCGCCATACTACGGAGGTGCATCTACTTGGGCACCATGGGATTGAGCCCCACTTAGGACAAAATCCTAAGCTTGGGGGAAGGTTTACCGACGTCACACTCATATATATATCATGTTCGGTCGGTTCTTTGTATATCCATTGTTTCGCTTTCTTTTTAGTTCTTGTTGCTTCTTTCTGAAAAACAAAAAATACCAAAAATATTTTCGTTGTTTCTCTTGGTTTGTTTCTTTGCTTTTTGGTTTTGGTTTGCCTTAAAACAAAAATCCAAAAAGATTTTGCTTTGTTTGGTTTGTTTTTGCTTTTTCTTTGTTTGCTTGTTTCTAAAAAATCAAAAACAACAAAAATATTTGTTGTTCTTCTTTGGTTTTGTGAGTTCTTTGCAGGGTTTAGCCGTCCTCAGTGGATTTTGGTTTCATGTTATTGTTCAAGTCACACAAGTGAAGGGCAATAATGAAGATTAAGACAAATTTAGGTGTGGTAAGAGGCTGGTAACAAACTCTATTTGTTTCATTTTTGTACATATACTCATCATTGTGAGCATGCTTAGCCTGTTTGTGTAAGGTGTATGTCATTATGGATGCTTAGTAGTTCTTGCTTGTCTATGATTAGCTCCAGCTTGCTAATAGTTTGTAGCATATCATATGAATGTTTGCTTGCATTGTTTTATTCATACTTTGGTATGATATTGTGGTATCCTCCTCTGAATGTTTCATGTGAGTTGACTTGGCACATGCTCATGCATGCATATAACTAATCAATAGTCAGTAAGCCTCAACGATTTATTTTGCCTCAGAGTTCTTGTATCACTTTCATGCCATAATTAGTCATGTTTTGTTGCAAGCATGATTATGACAGTTATTGCTCTCTCGTTTGTCGCTCCCTCTCTTTTGCTAGCCTTCACTTGCACTGAGTACTAGCTCTACCTGTGTTTCCAACTCCCCAAAACCAATATTTCCAACTGTGTCCACCATACCTACCTATTAGCATCATTTGATATTTCAGTGCATATTCGATATGCCTTGTTTTCTTCCAAAATAAAATGTTTGTATGTTTTGAGAAAGTTAGTTAGTAAAGCTCTCACGAACTTGATGGCACACTTTATTCCTTGTAAATAATAATCCTGAACCATTATGACTTGTCCATGAAAGTTATATGCTTGAAAATTATATGCTGGGAGTCAGCAGAGCCGTTCTGCCATGGGGAACACTTTCAACACTTTTTGGATATCCTATCCAGTTGATACCTTGCTCTTTTGTTTGCGGATGTCGACGATGTAAAATAAAAGGGGAGCTTGTGAGTTTATGGAGTCTATACATTGTGTTAGAGAAATGCCTGGGCCGCTAGCCTAAGCCATGCCTAATCATGGTGGAAACTTGCAGCATCACCATAATGAACATTTATGAAGCATCCTCAATAAAAATCTATACACATAGTAAATAAAAAGATCGCCGAGATGCTCATTGTCTGCTTGCCTTGTCATTTTGATCACGGGATCGCTCCTGTATCATGTGCAAGGGGTACCCCGTTGGTGGTTCTCTATGATATGCATGTATTTACAATGACAAGAACTTACAGGTAACCAAAGTTGAGTAGCATGCGTAGCGGCCCTCGTACTCAAGGGACAAGGGATTTCCAGTCTATGGTCTGTCAAGCATATGATTCAGAGTGGACCTCACTTTCACCTTAACCACATGAAGATGCCTATGATAGGGGCAATGAGAGCTCAAAGCTAATGAGTACCTTCCTTTCAGCATTGGGAAGCCTTTCAAACCTTTCAAAACCGTTTTCACAACCTTGTTGAGTCACCACTTATTCTATGAGCACCTTCTTGAGAGCATAGTTGTCATTTTTTTGTTTGTTCCAAAACTTGGTTAATTATGTCATGACTTTGATGCTTGTACCTCTGATATCTTTACTTCTAGTCTTCATGTGAACTTCAGAGGTGCCTTGGCATTCATATTGTGCTCTTCAAACAAAGGCAAGCGAGATACCACTCTATCATACCTTACTATGAACATTTCAATGTTGCTTATGTTTATGTTTCATGCTACTTATTATTATTGAGTCGGTTTCTCTTCATAGCTTGCAATGACTATTGAGTAGACTTAGTTGCATGATCTTTATTATGAATTGTCTAAGCATCTACTCCTGTGCTGAGAATATTTACATCATATGAAGCAAATGTGTTCGTGCAAGTACTTTTATCGCACTCAGTTTTCAACTGAATTGCTTGAGGACAAGCAATAAGCTAAGCTTGGGGGAGTTGATACGTCCAAAATGTATCTACTTTACCGAACACTTTTGTTATTGTTTCTCCTCTAAACTTGTCTGATTTGGATACAACTAACACAGACTAACACTGTTTTCAGCAGAATTACCGTGGTGTCTAGTTTTTGTGCAGAAAATGAACTATTAGGAAAAATCCCGGAAAATATGCCAAAAAATATATTTCACCAGAAGATCCACGGAGCTAGAAGACGAGACGGAGAAGGGGCCTGGGGGGCCCACACCCCTGACAGGCGTGGGCCCACCACTGGCCGCGCCTAGGGGGTGCAGCCACCCCAGGCACCCCCTCGGCCTCCCTCTGCGCATATAAGTTGCCTCTCGACCTAAAAATCGAGGGGGTTCAATAGTTTTCCAGAAAGAGTTCCGCTCCGCTGCCGCCACCAGAAACCAAGATTCGGATCCAGAAACTCCGTTCTGGCACCCTCCCGGGACGGGGAATCTGGAGATGGTCATCGCCATCGTCATCACCAACGCATCTCCATCAACCATCGATGTTTCCCTCATCCATGAGTGAGTAATCCCCCACTGTAGGCTTGGGGATGGTAGGGATTGGATGAGTTCTATCATGTAATCGAATAAGATCTGTTAGGGCATAGTGCCTAGTATCTCTATTAGTGCTATTTGACTTTGTTGCAACTTGTTGTGCTTAATGCTTGTCACTAGGGCCCGAGTGCCATGATCTCAGATCCGAACTTATTATTGAATCATTATGATAGTATTGTTTGTGATCTTATCTGCAAGTTGTGAACACATATCATTGTCTGGATCCAAAGACCCCGAAGTGACAATAATTGGGACAACTGGAGGGGATGGTTGTGGTGTGAGGATCACATGTGTTCACAGAGTGTTAATGCTTTGCTCCGGTGCTCTATTAAAAGGAGAACCTTAATTGCCAGTAGTTACCTAGAGGCCTCGCTGCCACGGGCTAGCTGGACAGAAGATGTTGTGCAAGTTCTCATTGCGAGAACATATGACTATATTTGGAGCACATGCCTAGGATTGTTTAGTACTTGGATGCTTGTTATTATTTATCTGCAATGCCCTAGATCTTGAAGTTACATGTTTAGACTCGTCCATGCAACGCCCGTCCATCCATCCCTATGCCTACCGCACTCGAATCCTTATTCAAGCATCACATTACTATTGCTCCTGTTTCACTATTGTTGTTGCTTTGCTGTTGCTACTACAAACTGTTGCTACTGATAAACTTATATGAGCAAGAACTATTTCCAGGTGCAGCTGAATTGATAACTCAGTTGTTAAGGCTTGCAAGTATTCTTTGGATCCCCTTGTGTCGAATCAATAAATTGGGTAATACTACTCGCGAAGACTGTTGCGATCCCCTATACTTGTGGGTCATCACATCCCCTTGCCCTATCCGCCAGAGACACCACCCCCTCGGAGCCCTCTAAACCCTAGATCGCTGATACCCTCTTATACTCCACCATACTCGCTTCGGATTAGGCGAAGCCCTACGGGATCTCCCCTCTAAACTCCGACACCACGCCGGCATGCTGCCGGAATCACGAGGAGAGAGATATAACCTCCGCTGCCTGCTAGAAAGAGGGAGAGAAAGGTCTTCATCAAGTACCAAACATGTGACCGATTGCGGGAGCGCTCCCGGAACATGACACCGAAAGGATCGTCTACGCGATCTTGAGATCGGCAAGTGAACGACTACATCACCCACGAGAATCCGATCTCGTTAACCGCTTTGGATCTTCGAGGGTTACTACTCTGTCAACTCGATGCACCAATCTAGTAGATTAGATCTTGGCAACAGATGGATGCTTTGATGACATCAAACACCACTTCATAACTGGGTGGTTATAAAGGTGGCATTGAGTATTCAGAAAGTATCTGTTGAAGCACATGGTTCAAGAGTGGGATTTTTCCATCCATATGACAGATAGATATACTCTGGGCCCTCTCGGTGGAATGTCATCCAATTGTCTTGCAAGGATGTGACTGGTTCACAAGGGATCACATATCACAGGAATGAGTAAAGAGTACTTATCGGTAACGAGGTTGAACTAGGTATGCAGAGATACCGACCATCAAACCTCGAATAAGTACAGTATCGCGAGACAAAGGGAAATTGGTACCGTATGTAAATGGTTCATTCGATCACGAAGTAATCATAGAAATATGTGGGAGTCATATGAATTTCCAGATTCCTCTATTGGTTATTGATCGGAGAAGTGTCTCGATCATGTCTGCATAATTCACGAACTGTAGGGAGACACACTTAAGGATTCAATGATGTTTAGTAGATATGGTAATGAGTTGGATACTGAATGTTGTTTGGAGTCTCGGATTAGATCCAGGACATCATGAGGGGATCTGTAATGGTCCTGAGAATAAGATTCATATAAGGAAAGTCCAATTTCGGAGTTCGGAAATGTTTTTGGTGTTTTCACCGGAATCTTCTAGAAGGGTCTAGAAGGTCCATCACTCCGGAGTGGGAAGGGTACATGGATGTTTCATACCAATGTGGAATGGTTGCATCATGTCCTAGGTCAATCGGTTGGGCAATTGGAAGAGAGAAATCAAACTCTAGTTTGAAAAGTCAAATCCCAACATGGTTGCCTAGTGGAGGGAGGAGAGGAAACCTAGTTAGGGAAAGTTTCCCCTCCCTCCCTTGCCGCTGGCCTTGGAAGAGGAGTTGGGGGAGGACTCCCCTCCCCCTTGTCGCCTCTCCCTCCCATAAAAGGAGGGGAGGGGCGCCCCATGCCCCACACCTTGAAACCCTAGGGCCGGCTTCCCCTCTCTAAACCGCCGTCGCCCTAGAGCCCATATAAACCGCCGTCGCCTAGCTAAACCCTAGCCGCCAGCCACCTCCACCCCTTGGAATCTAAACCCTAGTTGCCAAGGCCCTCTCTAATCCACCATACTCTCTCCGGCTTAGGCGAAGCCCTGCGGGATCTACTCCTCTGTTTCACCACCACACCGTAGTGCTGCTAGAATAGAGAGGAGATCTACAACCTCCGCTGCCTGCTGGAACAAGGGAGAGGAATGCCTTCATCGAGTACCTAACATGTGACTAACTGTAGAAGCTCTGTCGGAACGCGGCGCCAGAAGGACCGTCTTCGCGATCTTGAGATCGGCAAGTGAACGACTACATCACCCAAGAGAATCTCATCTCGTTAACCGCTTTGGATCTTCGAGGGTTAGTACTCTATCAACTCGTTGCACTGATCTATTAGATTATATCTTGGCTTGTGTCTGTTCATGCGATAGATGTCTCGGCTGCAATCAAGTGAAAGAGTGTCTATAATTAAAAAATAGGGATATGGATGTATAATAAATAAGAAAATGACACAACTCTTGAACACTTTCAAATTAAAAAAATTATACAGCTCTTAATGTACAAGAGTGTCTATAATTGACACAACTCTTGAACACTTTCAAATTAAAAAAATTATACAACTCTTAATGTACAAGAGTGTTTATAATTGACACAACTCTTGAACACTTTCAAATTAAAAAAATTATACAACTCTTAATGTAAAAGAGTGTTTATAATTGACACAACTCTTGAAAACTTTCAAATTAAAAAAATTATACAACTCTTAATATAAAAGAGTGTTTATAATTGATACAAATCTTGAACACAACTCTTGAACACTTTCAAATCAAAAAACTATACATCTCTTAATGTAAAAGAGTGCTTATAATTGACACGACTCTTAAAAACTTCAAAATTAAAAAAATTATACAACTCTTAATGTAAAAGAGTGTTTATAATTGACACAATTCTTGAAAACTTTCAAATTAAAAAAATTTATACAACTCTTAGTGTAAAAGAGTGTTTATAATTGACACAACTCTTGAACATTTTCAAATTAAAAAAAATATACAACTCTTAATGTAAAAGAGTGTTTATAATTGACACAACTCTTGAACACTTTTAAATTGAAAAAATTATACAACTCTTAATGTAAAAGAGTGTTTATAATTGACACAACTCTTGCACAATTTCAAATTATAAAAATTATACAACTCTTAATGTAAAAGAGTGTTTATAATTGACACAACTCTTAAACACTTTCAAATTAAAAAATATATACAACTCTTAATGTAAAAGAGTGTTTATAATTGACACGAATCTTAAGCACTTTCAAATTATAGCTTCTTAAGAAAAGCTTGACAGTTTACCATTTTAGAGCGTGAAAAGTGATCCCTAAACTTACGTATACGAAAATTATAAACCTTTAAACACTGTGAAATGGCATTTAATACATGATAATGATGTGCTAAGAATATCTTGAGAGACTATCATTTTTATAGGATGTAATGCATAAACTTACATATGGCAAAACATTATACACCTTTGAACTCTTTGAAATCGCACTTAGGACATGATAATGTTGTGCTAATAAAATCATGATCATTTATCATTTTCATGGAGTGAAATATAATGCAAAAATTATACACCTTTGAACACTTTCCCTTCAAATTATATTCAAAATCACTTATTTATGGAGTTAAAGTATCGATGGCAAACTCGTTATTTTGCATGGATAGAGGATGCCCCCCGACAGATACAGGGGTTATCCCGTCCGCTAGATCGCAGAGGATCAATCAGAGGATCAATGGTTGGTGGGTACGATCCGCGTGACAATCGTCTCGACCAATCAGAGCGTAGGAGCCAAGATGAGCATATGTGTGAGAGTTTATGACTAAGAGAGAGGGGAAAACTAAGTAGAACTTAAAAACCAAGGGAAAAACTGACAAAGGGGTTCAAATAGAAAACAGAAAGAGATTTAAAAAATGGAAAATGCTTCTTTTATACAATAAAATACATCTTGGCATACATCAAACTATTTGAAATTCAAATATATATATGTTTGATAATTATTGCCTCATTCAGACAAATTATGTTTTAGAGAGGGATGTTTTGGGAAGAGGCTTGAGTAGAAAGCCATGAACCTTCATAGATAGTAGGTGATCTGAGAAGTGGTGATTTAGGTTAAAACTTGATTTATATATATTTCTTATGGTGGCAGGTCACATAATAAGACTCCCTGGATAGATGACACTATGTTTTGATATTTTTGAATTTTTTGTGCATAAAATGACTCAATTATCTAGCTAAAACTCATTCGTTGACACTCTGTTGACAAGCCACCGAAGGGTAAAAGTGAGTATATTGCACACGGCAGTGTTAGTACTGGAGGGCAAAAATGAGTACAACCAAACTTCCAGTGTTACACTCGAGGGTATAACTGAGCACAACTAAGAGGCCAAGGTTAGACACGAGGGGGAAAACGTGACGCGTGTCGCGGTGCACGTGGTGGTAGCGTACACATGTGGTCGTGCACGGTGTAGTAGCATACACGGTTACGCGGTGTACGGTGGTGCAATGAAATGTCTCCTCCCTTCACCTTTATAGAGGCTTCCTCACTCTCACTCATCACTCGCTCACTCACTCACGCAACCATCTCCACTATCCCATCACCTCCCGCAAACCCCCAAGAAAACCCCAAGGCCGACGGCGAGGAGGTCCCCGTCCCCGTACAGGCCCCCGTTGAGGCATCGAAGGCAGACGTCGTCCCTGTCTAGACCCCTGTCCCCGCTTCCGCTGTAGCCGCCAGTGAGGAGGCCCCAGTCCCCGTACAGGCTCCCATCGAGGCATCGAAGGCAGCCGCCATCCCCGTCCAGACCCCTGTCCCCGCTTCCACCATAGCCACCGGCGAGGAGGCCTCGCCGGTCTCCAGCAGATCCCGCATGGCTGGGACCCCTACAAGGAGAACAATTATATCAGGCCAGAGAACCCCTTCGACACCATCTTAGCCGATCCATGGTCAGAGGTAACTAGGGTTTTCTCCCCTTCCTTTGTTCTTCCCCCATTCCCACCGTTGGATGCTAGATCTTGTGTTATTAGGGCTTAGCTATTCGTATTTTCAATCATTTGATGCTAGGTATTTTTATAGTAGCTAATCCTCTTGTGTTAGATCTCGTATTTCGATGAATTCCCAAGTTAGTACTAGCATCAATCTGTAGTTGGGATCAGTATTTGATTTGGTTAGAGATTTGGGAATTGGGGAATAATCAGGGGATCTCAATCGGTTAATTTATGCAAGTAATCAATTCAGATAATCAAGGTATCTCAATCATGTCCTTATTGCACCCTACTGTTTTTTCAAACAGGTGGATAGCAGCAACGTCTGCAGCGACGACGAGTCCACGGACACCAAGACTTGTTAGGTGATGAGGAAGCTAAAGTCCGGCCAGTATGACAACTTCTTCGTCGACGACGTCTACAAGTGCCCCTTCTGCACCAGGAGCCTCGCCACCGACTTCAACTCCCTCGTGAGGCATGCCGAGGACGTGAAGACTTGTGGCCTGTCAAAGAACGTACACGCCTTTAGAGCCAAGCACCAGGTTCTCGGTTTTCACCTCCCAACCTCTAGAAGGTGGCTATCGAGGAGGGTCGCATGCCCCCGATCAATCCCAAGGCGCCCAAGGTCAAGGGACTAGGCAACAAGAAGTGGAGGAAGCGCCAAAGGTAGGAGGCGGAGGCCCTCCTAGCGGAGGTCATGAGGGGCCACTGATCTTGTGCTGATGCTGCTGCTGTAAAGCAGCTTCTTTCATTTTTTGTTGTCTGTGTTGAACTTGTCCGCTGCTGTTGCTGCAACAAAATGAATGAACCTCGTTTAAATACCACACTATATATCCTATATTAGCTGCTTTATCTACATCTACTCTATTTATCTACATATTAATGGTGTTGGCTAGATTTGCTTCTCTAGATTTGCTACCAGATTGGGAAAATACGAGGGCCAAAAGGAACCATTAATAAAGAGAGAAGCTGCTCTAGATTCGCTACCTTTTTGGGCAAAAATTAACACAACTGTTAGCGACATAAAGAGGAAAAGGCACTCTTAAAAAGGCCAATCATAAAAATAACAAAAAGTAAATCTTCCAATTTAGGAGACAGGGTGCACGTAACTACCAACTGCGTCCCACATGGTCCCACACCACATCCCCCAAAACGTGTTCCCAACAAGCCGGCCCCACGCAGTCCAACATGGGGGGTCCTACTATGGGACCCGACTAAACATGGCCCCACTTGTCAACACGTAACCGAGGGTCCTACTTCTCAGGACGCAACGGCGAGGGTCCACTACGAGACCCGACTGAATGCGGCCCCACCTGACAGCACGTAACGGCGAGGGTCCACTAACGGGACCCGACGGATAACGAGTTTTAGACCGATGCGAGAGTTTCAGACAAGGAGATGGGATAAAGTGAGGAAAAGTTAAGCGGCTGGGGAAAAGTGACTACATATAACAAACCAGGGGTACGAAAATAGAAATCCCTAAAATAAATGGAGAATTAACTGATCTTCCATCCCATGGCTAGGATAGTTTCTCATGCATTCTTTCATTCTCTCCCATGCAAGCGCTAGTGGCTCACGCTCCTCCTATCTAAAACTAGTAATATTATATCTTAGTTGCATAGTCTTTGCATGTGGAAAAAAATTAGTCATAAATAAAGAAGTACACTCTATCCATGATGCAATAGTATTTCTAGGCAAAGATAGCAACCATTATTTTGCTCTTCCTCTAAGAGAGAAAATAAATAAGTGCAACTTGACCGCATCGGGGTCAACATCTTTAATGTGCATCATATCACATATTTCAGGGAAAGTATTCAAGTGCATACCTGTATCCTCAACAACAGAGCCTCCAAATTGATTATGTTGAACCAAACTTAAATAGTGGGGCTTAATTTCATAGTCCTCAGCAGTAATTATTGGCTGAGTAATAGGAGTATGCAAATAATCATTGTTGGGAGTTGCAAACTCCCCAAGCTTCTTTTTAGCCATGTTTCCTAAGTTTTTGGATTTTTTTAAACAAATACTAATGATAGTAAAAACAAGAATTTAAAGACTAACTATTTTTTTGTTTTTCAAATAAAGACTGAAAGCAAACTAACAAAATTAAAAACAAGAATTAAAATTAGCAAGGTTCCTACTAACCTCACTAGGGTAGCTATTGCTTCCCCGACAACGGCGCAAGAAAAAAGGTTGATACCTTCAATCCGGATTACGAATGTAGTATAGCTATTTTCCCCTAATAGACCTAGGTTATTGAATCCTCGGAAAGCAGAAAGCATAGTAAGGTTAATTTAATGGACCTTCGGGAGTTTTAGAATTCTTTTTGTGTTTTACCGGACCAGGAGTTTGCGATCTTTTGTTGTTGTCGATGATGGAGAGAGAGGGCTTGGGGCTTTCGGTTTCACCAGTAGCTATGCAAAATATCTAATGGGAATAAAAGATAATAATAAAATATGCATGTAATTGTTAGAGCAAGATAATTATATGTGGGCAGTGCATCCATAATTGCTATCTCCTCCACGACCTCTTATATCAATAACCTATTAGTCTCATCTATATAAGAAAGATAACTAATAATATGCATAGTGATGTTACCGTTAATCCCAAGTAAAGCCCTCACATATAGCCATACTACCCCTTTTGTCACTGGGGTTCCCATCCTGCAGATTAGTCATTACTCACACTCCCTATACCTGGATCAATTCTTGGGGTCTTGGGTACCTGACAAGTCCTTAGATTGAGGCAAGATAGGGTGCAATAATCATCATGTCATACAAACTAATACATGATCCCATCTATGATAAATAACATGCACAAAGCTACATGGCTAGGCCGAAGCCCTTATCCCAAGGAGAATTACTCACGCATAGAGATGAAATCAACAATCATAAACACTGTAATGGAAATCATGAGATTGATAGCAAATAGTCTTACAATGTCACCAATTGGAGATGAAATCTACTATTACAAGTGGTGGAATATGGCTTTGGTGGTGGAGAAGGGTTTGGAGATTAGATCTAGATCTACTCCTCCGGTGGTTCTTCGGTGTTGTGTTCTGTGGGATGCGGCTCTCGTTTCTCGTCGCCCTAGGCCTCTTTATATAGGGGTCCCTTCATGAAAGTTATTCTGTTTGACCTAGCGGTGTCAGTGGCAACTATACGGACAGGATTTTATTCCCGTCGTATAGTTGGTCGTTAAAGCTTCTGCCTCCACTTCACGGCTCCTGGTTTCTTTGGGTCGTTGGAAATCTCGTATCTTTGACTTTAATGTAGTGATTCACATCAACAAACGTCATTATCTGCGCAGGGAAAAATAGAAAGAAAGGATTGAATAATCCTTTGATCATTAGGCATTAGTGGCAGGATTAAAGAGATATTTCATAAAAAATATGAATAATATCCAATTTAAATGTGGATGTGGATGGCTATATTTCACAGCCATCATCGACCCACCTGACAAGTCCACCCAACCCTACCGCACATCCCAACGCACATGTTTTTGCCTTGCTGGCCCAACACCGCCACCCATCACCACCGTGCATTGTCCCCATTTTCTTTGCCACAAACGCACTTCTCTACCGCCCCTCCCGAGGACGCTCGAGCTTGCACAATCGATCTTATTGATGTGTGTCACTATGGCATCAAAGGCATCTAGGGGCAAGGAGGGCCTTGTCGATACTTGGACATCTCGGAGGTGATGCACTACAAATTTGTTTTCGCAAAGGAAGTGTTGCACCACATGCATCGCAACAACATCCACATCTCATAGTGCATCCCAGATGCCAATACACCCCCCGCCACAATCCATTCCTAATACAACCCCCCACCTGTCTTGGACGGGACACATTTTTCTAAATGGAAATCTTCTACCGAATCTCATCTTCGTTGTTCTTGCGTGTGGATCACATGTTTCCTCCAAAAAGAAAAAAAGAAAGGTCATCATATTTTCACCTCGTCCACATCGATCACGAATCTCAACCTTCGAGTCGTTGCTATCATTGATCATATTGGTGAATTTGTTAATCTTTGGATCCATCTACAAAGCATGCACATTAATGTCAGCTCACATGATTCCATCTCTTGGTGACATGCATGCCCTTCAAATAAGTTGTGAACTCTGTTGATTGTGTAGCGGTTAGGGGTTGGCCTCATAGGACCTATTTATTATTTGTGGCAAGTCTAGAGACTGACACACAACTCATGTTTGAGTGTCATTTGCAATCTCTTGTCCCATCCACCTTTCGTTGTGGATTGCAGGACATCATTGTATCCTCGAGGAGTTGTCCTATAAAGGGCACCATTTGCCGACCATTCTTGTTACTTGGGAGTTATGGAAGTACTAAGAAACTACTGGTCTTCCAAAATATATCCTCGACACATCAAATGATGGTCATGTGCATCAAGGGAGATGAAAAAGGCTTGGATATTAGCAAAGGCAAAGAATCTTGCTACTTTGCTAGGGTGTCACATAGTGATATGTCCTTCTGGCAGGGTCTCTGGAAATAAATGCTATCTCCTTTAACAATATATAAGGCAAAGCTTTTATCTCTTTCGGAAAAATCGTAGTCCCCCCTCCATATTGTTCTTGAAGAAGGTGAATCTAGTGTCGGCTATGAAGAAGAACTAGTTGGCTCCCTAATGGCGTGCCTTTTATTTAGGAAGTGTTTTTAAAAAAAACGTAACACCACCCCATGATAATCTTAGCCTCTCCTTATATTTTCGCAAATCTCATAAGCTTCGTCAAACTAACAAGTCTCAATGATCCAGTAGGATAGTTTTAGCATCGACTTAGAAATAGCACAAAATGAGAAGTATAATCAAGTAGATTATAAAAAAGTAGCTATATATTCAAAAAATGCCCCTATGTATGTTTTCATATGGACAAACCATCACCAACCGTGGACTTTGATTTACATGTTTATACAACAGGCAGTTGGCAGACAGAAAATAAGCAGTAGCAGATTATAAATAAGAGT
The DNA here is from genome assembly GCA_023614405.1 of Avena insularis. Taxonomy (NCBI): domain Eukaryota; kingdom Viridiplantae; phylum Streptophyta; class Magnoliopsida; order Poales; family Poaceae; genus Avena; species Avena insularis. The sequence goes on from CM042697.1 coordinate 375,005,117, forward strand.
AGCCGGGCCGAAGAAAGACAAGGACCTTCATTGATCTATCCATCCAATGCGCGCGAGGAACAGTCATTGACTTTTCATTTCTGACATTCCTGGACGGGACAAAAACGGCGTCGTCGTAGGTTGCAAGTGAGGAAGCTGCATACGACCTTGACCTAGCTTACACTATGGCATGCCTCCCCTCTTGTGTTCGCCTTACCGCCTATTTAATGCCTGGGATTGCCTCGTTCATTCTCACCTTCCACAACAACACATACTCGACACATTAGACGTGGTGTTGCGACTTGCGAGGACGGATCGAGAAGAACAATGGAAGGTAGAGGGGTGCTCGTGGTGCTACTCCTGGGGCTTCTTCTCGGCCTCGCCGGATCCAGCCCGCCGCCGAAGCCGGTGACCTGCACCCGCGGCACGTCCGACTGCACCGTTACAAACGTGTACGGCTCCTTCCCGGACCGCACCATCTGCCGCGCGGCCAACGCCACCTTCCCGCGGACCGAGCAGGAGCTCATCGCGGCTGTGGCAGCCGCGGCCGCTGCCAAGCGCAAGGTCAAGACGGCCACCAAGCACTCCCACAGCTTCACCAAGCTGGCCTGTCCCGGCGGTCGCGATGGCACGATCATCAGCACGGAGCGGCTCAACCGGACGGTGAGCGTCGACACTGCCAGCGGCCTGATGACGGTGGAGAGCGGCATGGTTCTCAAGGACCTGATCCAGGCCGCGGCGGCGGCAGGGCTAGCGCTGCCGCACTCGCCCTACTGGTACGGCATCACCATCGGGGGACTCCTGGCAACGGGCGCACACGGGAGCTCTTTGTGGGGCAAGGGCAGCGCCGTGCACGAGTACGTGGTAGGAATGAGGATCGTCACGCCGGCACCGGCGAGCCAGGGGTTCGCCGTTGTGAGGGAGCTCGGCCTCGGCGACACCGACCTCGACGCTGTCAAGGTTTCCCTCGGCGTCCTCGGCGTCGTCTCACAGGTACGGATCTATATATGTTGTCCAAGGGTACATGCCTTCCCTTCAGATCCACCATGCATATACGTCCTATGAAATGTACATGCAAAGGCTAAATTATGGGCTCCGTACGTATGCGTGCAGGTTACGCTGCAGTTGCAGCCGATGTTCAAGCGTTCGGTGACGTTCGAGAAGCGCGACGACACGGACTTCGCGGCGCAGGCGGCCGTATGGGGCAACCTGCACGAGTTCGGCGACCTGGCATGGCTGCCGCGGCAGGGGAAGGTGATCTACCGCACGGACGACCGCGTCCCCGTGTCCACGCCGGGCAACGGCCTCAACGATTACATCGGCTTCCGAGCCAACCCGACGCTCGCGCTCATCACCGCAAGAGCAACGGAGGAGCACCTGGAGAAGGACGGAAACGACGTCGCCCGGTGCCTGGCGGCGCGGCTGCCTTCGACGTTGTTCGAGCTGCAGGGGTACGGCTTCACCAACGACGGCTCCTTCTTCACGGGGTTCCCGGTGGTGGGGTTCCAGAACCGCATCCAGGCGTCGGGCACGTGCATCAGCAGCAAGGAGGACGGGCTCCTCTCCTCCTGCACGTGGGACCCGCGCATCCGGTGCCCCTTCTTCTACAACTCCGGCTTCAGCATGGCGGTCTCCAAGGCGTCCGCGTACATCGCCGAGGTGCAGAAGCTCCGTGACCTGAACCCGCGCGCCTTCTGCGGCCTGGACGCCAAGCTCGGCGTGCTGCTCCGCTACGTCAAGGCCTCGTCCGCGTACCTTGGCAAGTCCGAGGACTGCGTCGACTTCGACGTCACGTACTACCGGAGCTACACGGAGGGCGAGCCACGGTCGCACGCGGACGTGATCGACGAGCTGGAGCAGCTGGCGCTGAAGAAGTACGGCGCCGTGCCACACTGGGGCAAGAACCGCAACTTCGCCTTCGACGGCGTCATCGCCAAGTACCCCAAGGCAGGGGAGTTCCTCAAGGTGAAGGCCAGGTACGACCCCGACGGGATCTTCTCCAGCGAGTGGAGCGACCAGGTGCTCGGCCTCAGCGGGAGCACCAACATCGTCGAGAAAGGCTGCGCGATAGAAGGGCTCTGTGTCTGCTCCGACGACTCGCACTGCGCGCCGGAGAAGGGCCTCTTCTGCCGGCCGGGGCAGCTGTTCGCGGAGGCGAGGGTGTGCTCCACCCGACCCGCCACCAGCGGCATCCGGGACGAACTGTAATCGAAGACCGCAATGATGGAACGGGTCAGACTCAATCTAATGTTCAGATCACGATTGTGAATTAGTTAAGGTTTGTCATCAGGGTTGGTTTGTCTAGGTGGTGTGGTGGGTTGGGTTTTTTCCTTCCATTGATTAAAGTTTGCATAGATTTCCCCTGGGAAAAAAAGATTTGTCTAGATCTATCGATGTCTACGGTGTAACTCATATGTTTGTTTAATACTACAGGTGTTATTGTACTGGTTTGGCTATTATTCTCGACAGCAAGCAGTTGAACGGCATGTGTTGCTAGGCAGCTACGTAGATGCCAAAGGTTAGACTCTGAGGCAGGTGATGCCTGATTGTCTGCTGGTCAAGAGGTCTTGCAATTCTAATACTGCCAGTGGTTAATGAGTCGTCAGCGACGTGCCGTGTCCTAGTCACTTACTGATTTTTAAGTGTGGAAATGTAAACTCTTTGGCAGGAAAAGTGTGGAAATATTTACGTACCCTTGAATTGTTAAGCTTGGGAGGAGAGAGGGGAAAATTACATTTCAAAATCAATTCATGGATGCAGATCGATTTTAATCGAGGGAAATAGTAAGAGCCCAATTGGGTGTCCCACACAGCTTTGTTGCTCTACCTGGTCTTGCGGAAATAAGATGCACTCGTTCTTCCAGGGGAGATTTGGTGCACATGGTCACCGGTGCTTCTTTCGTTCTAAAAACAACAAAAAATGGTACTTTGGAGATTTTAAAAAAAATAAAAAAAATCTCGGGAAGACATTTACCTGGTCCACATATTTGTGCAAAATTTCAGTAAAAAGTTGCTTTATTTTAGGTTAGAGGGGAAAACAAATTTTAGATAGTAAATAAGACTAGAAATACATATGTTTTTTGAGAACCAATCTGTGGTTGGATGGTTAGGAGGGCAGTGGTAGTCCTAGCCCACTAGAGTTCAAATTCCAGTTTGACGCTTTGATGTCTCATAAAGGCGGAATATTCTTTCAGTGGAAGGTGGCGTTCCCGTCGATAGCGAGGCGTATAGGGATAAGTGTATGTACGCATTGTGAGATGTACTGTGTTTTTCAAAAAAAATACATATGTTTTGTCAGAAATTTGCCTTTTTGTGCAGTCTAAAATACAACATATTTTAAACGAAATAATGTATGTATCTGGTTATATATTTAATTTCAGAATATTTAGAGACATAAAAGTACAAGTTTTATTTTTAAAAAATAGAAGCACTAATGCGAACATGTGCCAAACACAGTTTCCGTTTTCTTTCTCGCTGGACCAAAAGACCTTTCTAATTCTACGTGGGCCATTTCAGACGCTAAACTCGCTTCTTATCGGCCCATGAAGGGGAACGGTATTCCAAAACGTTTTTTATTTTGACAATCGATACCACGTATATTCATAATAATAAATAGTATATGGTAGAGATATATAAATTGTTTTCACCGACTACAAAATAAAATTTAAAAGAAAACAAGCAAATCTTGAAGGTTTTCAACAAAAAAAAATCTTCCATGACACAAACTTGCACTTGTCTGAAGGCATCCCGATAAACATGACAGAGATGTCAAACTATAGACATGTAAATACCAATGAGAGTTATCTCATAATTTCTATTTGAGCCACAATATCAAGGCTACGTGTACGCGCGCAGCCATTAGAGTAATCGATCAACATCGGCAAGAGTATCACCACCAGTATTCTAGGAAAAAGAAACCGGAACAGTCTGGTCGACATCGTAGGGGAGTCGAGAATATGAATCTCCATTGTCGAGTGATGGGGATATGCCTACCGGGGTATACCCAGCAGGACGTTTCTGACTGGCCCAGGAACTGGCGAGTGGGCCTGCAAGACGGCGACTAGATCAAGGCCCGGTGTGGATCCAAGCGACTGGAAGCTGAAGGCCCAGGCGAGTAGATAGGCCCAGTCGAGTTAGATTAAACAATTACCGAAGCCTTAACTAAGTCGGTTGAGATATGTAAACCCTAGGGAGGGTGAGTCTATATAAACCTTCCTACAGGGCGTGTAGAGATACGTTCCATCATACACCCAAGCGACTCGCCGCCTAGCCGTCGAGCTCGCTCATTGTACCTCCATCATAATACAATCTAGCTGGAGTAGGTCTTTATCCTCCGGGGGGCCGAACCTGGGTAAACCCTGTGTCTCCGCCCTCATCTCGCACCGCAGATGGCTGGCCGCCCTTGCCCCTCGTTGTACTACTCGCTGGCGATTGCAGCATCTGTCGTGACCATTTCCACGACAGTGGCGCCCACCGTGGGGCCTGGCCGGTGTTCTGCGGCGAGATCAAATATGCCCATCAACGAGACGGTCGCCACCGGCCGCATGATAGCGATCGACGAGATGCTCCAGATCTTGTCGAGCAGCTACGTCCCGGCGGCGCGACCCGTCACGCACAGCATGATCCTGCCGGTCGGCACGATCAGCCTCTTCGTCGGCGTCACCGACGTCGTCGTCTCGGAGGATTCGGCTCGCATCCGCGAGTCGCCGCCACGCGATCGACTCTCCGAGAGCCAGGTTCGCATGATCCATCGCCTCGCCTCCGAGTATAACTCGGCCCACAGCAACGTGGCCGAAAACTCCGCGGCCGCGGAAGACGCGGCCCTCAACGACGACGCCGACTCGGCGACCCCGGCGTCACTCGCCGGATCCATCACCGCGGCTTCACCCGCGGGCTCCATCACCCAGGTCTCCAACATGGGAGACTTCGAGGATCCCTCCATCCTTGGGATCTTCGACTTCGACTCTGGGTCAGAAAATTCCGCCGACCTCCGCGACGGGACCGGTCGCCACGCCGCGACCTACATGGCGACCGGCACCGATCCGCCGGAGGATCCCTTCTCCACCCCGATCCCTCCTAACGCCACGGAAACGGAGGTCGAGGAACTCCGCCTAAAGCTGGCGGAGGTAGTCCGCAAGGAACAAGCCGAGCGCGAAAAATTTCGCCTCGAGCAGGTGATGGCGCAGGAGCTGTCGCGCTACCACCAGCAGCGAATCAGGTCGCGCCTGAACCCCATCGTCCAGGGGCGCGCCCTAAACTTCGACGACGAAAACGACCCGGCCCGCGTGACCGAGCGCGCGATCTTTGAGAACACGCCACCAGGAGGAAGCGCCCGGCCCCCGCCAGGGTCGACGGCGATGGGCGCCCCACCTCCACCAAATCGCACACCCCCCAGGGATCAACCGCGGATAGTAGTCTTCTCACGGGAGCGAGACGCGAACGGCCTTCCACTGTTCTCCACCCCGATGGACAACCTTGTGGCGGGCCGAGCAGCAGCCGACAACATCACGGCCACCGGCGACGGTGCCCTACAGATCCAGTATGTTAGGGCCCTACTCGCAAAGGCCGTCGAGCAGCAAAACGCAGGCGCCGACTCGTAGGGTCGAGTGTACTCGCGTTCTTCGGGAAGCAGAGCGGCCTCAAGTGGCCCCCAATGGCGGCAAACACCCTCAACTGCCCGCCACCAGAGCCATTGCAGCTCCAACACCGACCCGCGAATGCAGCACTCTCCACCAACGACCCCAGGCCAGCGACCAACTTCGTCGCCGCCAACGGTCAACCCATCGACGCCCGCACCCACATCATCAACAACCAAAGCTGGCGCGCACGCCAGCCCGACGACCTGCGACACACCCTAACCAATCGCCGCGACGGCGAGCCGATGGGGTCGCTAAGTCGACTCGGCCCCAAGTGCTTCGGACTGATGATCCGAGGCGAGAAGTACCCGCCGAACTTCAAGGCGCCGAAGGAAATAGAAAAGTACGACCCTTCGTATGACCCCTCCGTGTGGCTCGATACATACCTCATGGCGATGGGGATCGCAGGCCACACCGACCTGTTAGCCGCCCGTTACCTCCCCCTGATGATGGAGACGACGTGCAGGTAGTGGATCAACACACTCCCCCAGGATAGTATCGACTCCTGGGAGGAGATGCGCGACGCCTTCATCAGGCACTTCGAGTGCTCCTACACCCGCGCAACCACCATCGAGGACCTGGAGCGATGTGTCCAGGGACCCCGCGAGTCGACCCGCAACTGGGTCCAGCGGTGGCAAGAACTCTAGTACAACGCGGTCGGCATCCACCCGGACACCGCGATCCATTGCTTCAAGACCTCATGCCGCTACGAGCCCAAGCTCAAGCGACATTCTCGCACACCCGACAACATACCGGACCTCCTCGAGATCGCCAAACGGTACGCGGAGGAAGATCCAAACCAGGAAACCGACGACGAGTCGGGAGACCAACGTCGCACGAGCGGCAACGACAACAGACGACGGTCCGACCTACGCTACAGCAACACTCGCCTCACTGGAAAGCGCCGCAGTGACGGGCGAGTCGACTTCGTCGCCAACACCGGGCACGCACAACGCGAGCCCAAAAGCTTCCGCCGCGACGGAGGACAACGCCGTGATGGCGGCAACTACAAGGCCAAGCCAAGGTTCGACCCCGTGGCCCTCCTTAACCAACCTTGTGCGTTTCATAGCAGGGAAGGGAAGCCCGCAACGCACACGACCGCCGACTGCCACACCCTTAGGGAGATTGAGAAGGCACGACGAGCAAGGGAGGACCCCGACAACAACCTGCCAAACGGCGGAAAATTCGGCAACATGGCCGGCTCGCTCCATACCTTCACAGGCTTCAACACGAAGCGCGAGAAGAAGGTCATCACCCACGCCGTCGCCGTCAACGCGGTGGCCCAGGTGGACGTTCCCTAGTTCCTCAACTGGTCGGAGCAGCCCATCACCTGGAGCCGCCAGGACCACTCGCCGCGCATCGAGTACCCAGGCCGAGTCGCCCTGGTGGTCAAGCCAAAGGTGGGCGACTACTGGCTCCCCAAGACATTGATGGACGGCGGTAGCTCCATCAACATCCTGTACCTGGACACCTTCAGGCGGCTGCGGCTCCCACAGTCGATGGTCGAGACGACCCACACCACGTTCCACGGCAACGTCCCCGGTCGTAAGGCGTACCCGATCGGCAAGGTCACGCTGCCAGTCACCTTCGGCACGCCAGCAAACTTCCGCACCGAGCGGATCGTCTTCGAGCTGGTACCCTTCGACAGCCCCTACCACTGCGTCCTGGGACGCCAGGCGTTCGCCAAGTTCATGGCAGCACCCCACTACGCGTACAACGCGATGAAGCTCCCCGGGCCGTGCGGCGTCATCACCATCAACGGCGCCCCCGACATGGCCACCGAGTGCGAGGCCAAAGGAGCCGAACTCGCCGACGCCGTCATCGCGACAGAGGCCAACCACGCCGACGAGCTCGCCAAGTATGCGAGCGGGGTGAACAATGACGAGCCCACCATACTCAAGAAGCCCAATTCGGAGGGCGCAAACACCTCAGCCTTCGAGGCTACGACGCACACCCGCACCGTCGAGCTGGTCCCAGGCGACTCCAGCCAGACGGTGACGATCGGAACAGGGATGAGCCCAGCCTAGGAAGGCGCGCTCATCGAGTTCCTCCGTGAGAACAGGGACATCTTCGCATGGAAGCCCTCTGACATGCCTGGTGTCCCTAGGGAACTTGCTGAGCACAAACTAAACGCCGACCCCAAAGTGCGACCCGTCAAGCAGTCGTTGCGGCCCTTCAATGAAGAGCGCCGCCGAGCTATCGCCGAGGAAGTGCAGCGTCTACTCGCTGCAGGCTTCATCCGGCCAATCAAGTACTCCAAGTGGCTGGCAAACCCAGTCCTGGTCGAGAAGAAGAACGAGACCTGGAGTATGTGTATCGACTACACAAACTTAAACAGCGCCTGCTCAAAGGAGCAGTTTGTCCTCCCGCGGATCGACCAAATAATCGACTCCACCGCGGGCTCGGAGTCGCTATGTTTCCTCGACGCCTACTTTGGATACAACCAGATCAAAATGGTTGTCGAGGACGAGGAGAAGACGGCATTCATCACGCCATTCGGAGCCTTCTGCTACACCGCCATGACCTTCGGCCTCAAGAACGCCGGGGCGACCTACCAGCGGTGCATGCAAGAGTGCCTCGCGAGCCAAATTGGCCACAACATCCACGTCTACATCGATGACGTGGTCGTAAAGTCCGCTCGCCAGGGTGATCTACTCGCCGACTTGGCAGAAACGTTCACCAACTTGCGAAAATACAAGATAAAGCTTAACCCAGGCAAATGCACCTTCGGTGTACCAGCAGGACAGCCTCTTTGCGTCTCCAAGCGAGGATCGAGCGAACCCACCAAGATCGACACGATCGCCCGACTCGGCAAACCGAGTGCTGCGGCGACGTCGAAGCTGGCGGTGATAGCGGCTCTCAGTCGCTTCATCCCCCGCCTGGGCGAAAAGGCGATGCCCCTATACCGTCTGATGCGCAAGAACCCCACCTTCCAGTGGGACAAGGAGGCGGATGACGCGCTCTGCGACCTCAAGAAGGTGCTACTCGCCACACCACTACTCGCCGCCCCCGCCGACAAAGAACCCATGCTGGTCTATGTCGCGGCCTCCGAGCGCGTCGTCAGCGCCGTCATGGTCGTCGAATGGCCGGAGGAAGGAAAGGCGCCGATCTGGCGGTGTACTACATCAGCGAGTCCTCACGAGTCGCGCCAGCGATACCGCTGTACGAAACTGGTATCGTGGTCTTGAGCACAGCGGCGCTGCCGCAATACTTCCGAGCACCCGATCACGGTCGTCTCTCGGCACCGTTGCAGGACATCATCCGCAGCGGAGGCGACGGCGAAGTCGCCAAGTGGGCCGTCGAAATCGGCGTCCATAATATCAAATCTGAGCCACGAAAGCGATCAAGTCGCGAGCTCTAGCGGACTTCATCGCCGATGGAAGAGGCCCAGCAGCGGAAAAGCTGCCATACCTCCATTCTGGAGCACGCGCCGGCGGCTCCAAGATCGCGGACGGCGCAGGAGCAGGGATCGTGCTGACTTCACCAAAGGGCGACAAGATCCGCTACATCCTCTGCCTCGACTTCACCCCCTGCACCAACAACATGGCCGAGTACGAGGCACTACTCCACGACATGCGAGCTGCCAAGGAGATGAACGTCAACCGCCTACGCTGCTACGGATACTCCGACCTCGTTGCTGGGCAAGTCGCTGGCACCTGCGACGCTGTCTCCCCCACCATGGCGGCATACCGCCAAGCGATGAACAAGCTGGCGGAACGCCGCGAGCTACTCCGTCGAGTGGATTGACAGGCGGAAGAACGAAGAGGACGACGCACTCTCTTGCATTGGGTCGGCTCGACTCTTCCCACCCGCCGGCGTCTTCCTCGACACGATCACCAAGCCATCAGTCTCTCCCCCAAGGGAGATCGACATCGGAGTCCCGCTGTAGCCAGAGACAGCCCTGGTCGCACTCGTCACCGAACCAGACGACTGGACCAAACCCTACGCCGCCTACCTGGAGGCCGGCACCTTGCCGGCAGACGAGACGGACGCCCGGATGATCATACGCCGATGCAAATCCTTCACCATCATCGACGGCGAGCTCCACAAGCGCAGCGTCACCGGCGTGTTCTAACGCTGCGTCCAACCCGCTGAAGGACGCAAGATCCTCCACGACATCCACTCCGGTGACTGCGGCCACCACGCCGACGCTCGCTCTCTGGTCGCCAAGGCTATGCGGCATGGCTTCTACTGGCCCACCGCACACGCCGATGTCGTCGACATTGTCCAACGATGCGCCGGGTGCCAGAAGTACGCCAACCAGACGCACGTGCCGAGCTCAGCGCTCAAGACAATCCCCATCACCTGGCCATTCACCGTGTGGGGTATGGACATGGTAGGCCCCTTCAAAAAGGCTCCCTCTGGCTACACCCACCTCCTGGTCGCGGTCGACAAATTCACAAAGTGGGTGGAGGCCAAACCAGTCCGGAAATGCGACGGGAAGACTGCCACTAAATTCCTACGCGAGCTCATATATCGTTACGGGTTCCCAAACAGCATCATCACGGACAACGGTACCAACTTCGCCAAAGGAGCCATGGCCGAGTTCTGCGAGGAACACCACATCCGGCTCGACACAGCGTCGATCGCCCACCGAGTCCAACGGACAAGCGAGCAGGCCAACGAGCATCCTCCACGGCTGAAGCCGCGGCTCCAAGTACCACTCGGCGCACCGGGTGCTGGGTCGAGCTACCCTCCGTCATCTGGGGCATCCGCACCTCGGTCAACAGGTCGACAGGGTTCACCCCCTTCTTCATGGTGTACGGCGCCGAGACAGTCATGCCCACCGACCTCGAGCATGACTCGCCACGGGTCGTCCACTACACGGAGGCTGCAAACGAACTCGCCCGCCAGGATGGAGTCGATCAACTCGACGAGGCACGTGACCTCGCTCGATCATGCACCACCATCTACCAGCAGGGACTCCACCGCTACCACAACCGGCAGGTGAAAACTCGCACCTTCCAAGAAGGCGACCTGGTGCTGCGCCTCATCCAGAACAAGAAGGGCATGCACAATCTTTCCCCTCCGTGGGAGGGACCATTCGCCATCGGTAGCGTACTAACAGCAGCGCCTACTACCTCATCGACGTCCGCGGGGACGGCAAACTCGACGTCAAGCGACCGTGGAATGTAAACCTCCTACGGAAGTTCTACTCCTAGAACCCCACTTATGTACCCTCCAGTCGCTTTGAAATAAAAAAGAATTGGCTACCGCAAATTGCGCCCACTCTCCGTGTCTTGTGCCACTCGCACTCGTAATAACAGCGTCAAGCTAACTGCAGAAGTCAACCTTTGGTACAGCGATCGGCACGGCCAAGTAGTGCGTTACAAGGGCACTGGGTCACCCCAGGTCTTGCAATGTCCACGAAAAACGCCAACCCGGAGCCCCATTGGAGTCGCCTAGCTCGGCGGCTCTGACGCCAAGACAATGCCTTCGCTCCTCACAGCGACCATGATCCTCCGCGTCCTCGACATAGCGACTCGAGCGGCCAAGTACCACGCCGGGGGACGACCAGTTCAGCAGCGGCGCTAGGAAAACGCCAAGTATGAGAGCATGCCCAGGACTCGCCATGCGACTGACCCAACAGGCCAGGCAGGAGTGACGCGCTCAAACTAAAGCGCCAAGTCCTCACCCACCCTCGAGTCGCGCCTAGAACAACCAAGTACCACGCTCGGGGACTCGGCCACCCGACCTCGTTCGTGCAAGGGAAAACGGTGAAGTATAGAGCGCTCAAGGGAGTCGCCGTGCGACTGGATCTCCGAGTCCGGGCGAGTCGACCACAATAACAAAACTTTCAAAAACCGCAAACACATCACAAACGAGGTAAACCCCATAAAAAGGGCGGACGCGCTCGGGGACTCGTTCAACCCTCAATCGAAAAACACATGACAAATCACAAAACAAACACGATATCTCGTTAATAGCATGTTGCAATTATCTCAAAATACAAAATATGGCCAAACGGCAGAACTGCTACTAACGCCCCAGGGCAAACTATTCTACTCCGCAGGCTTCAACGACGACTCTCCAGCACCCTTGTGACTGCGGATGAAGGGCGTGTACGGGTTCGACGGATACATCGTCAGCTCACCCGCCATCGCCGCACGAAAGGGTTGCTTGACCTTGAAGTCCCGGTGCTGCGGCTCGGGGTCGTTGGGTGCGACGACCGTCTCCTGGTAAGGAAGGAGGTCGCCCATCACCCAGACGCGCTCGGAGTACACCGCGGCGCGGTTCGTCAACTTGAGCACCTCGGAGATCTCCACCGCGCCAGTCGACGACGGGTAGCCACTCGTCACGTCGTCCAGATCGAAGTCCTCCGGGAAGTAAGCAAGCCCAAGGCTAAGCGTCGTCGCCGCTCCGCGCCGGAACGCCGATCGCGTCATGAACTCAACGACCGACGGCGCCTTCTCCAAGTACCTCCACACCTCGACGAGGTCGCTGGGAATTACTTCCGTGGGCGACATCTCCTGAAGGTATGCCCGTATGCACGTCGCCGACAACGTCGCTGAATCGACCAGTGTGGCTACACACTGCCGTGCGTCGAATGAGCTCGCCTCTTCCGTGTTATCGAGGATCCGACCTGCGGACAGAAGATGACAGTGAGTACATCAAACAATGTACAACGCATATGCAACAGGCAGGAGCAGGCACACTTACCAATCAAGGGGCGGGAGAGATCCGTGATGAAGCTTTGAAGAGAAGTATAATCGTCCTGAAGCCCAGCAACAAGGGCGTCGGAAACTTTACGTTCCTCTGTGGCGGCTGTAATAGCGGCCTTGGCTCGCCCATCCGCCGAACTCGCTTCCTCCTTCGCCTCCTTCAGTTCGCGTTCGAGGTCGGCGATACGCTTCTCATCCGAGCCCAACGCCAATCGAGCTGCCTCCAACTCACTCGCTGGGACAAGTCCCTGGCGGGCCTCTTCTGCTTTCACAGCGATCGCCCGGAGCTCCTCGTTTGCCTCTTGGACGGCGGCCAGCTCCTTTTCCGCGCGACACTTAGCGTCAAGCCGGTCAGCCGACTCACGCTGCAAGCCCTGCACACATACCCAGAAGAATTAGCAACAGCGAGATCCTAAGTGCCCACCCGCTGAAATTCAGCGAATGCGCACTCGGGGACTGGCAATCAAAAAACCCTAAAGTGCCCACCCGCTGAAATTCAGCGAGTGTGCACTCGGGGACTGGCAATCAAAAAACCCTAAAGTGCCCACCCGCTGAAATTCAGCGAGTGCGCACTCGGGGACTGGCAATCAAAAAAAAACCTAAAGTGCCCACCCGCTGAAATTTAGCGAGTGCGCACTCGGGGACTGGACGCGAAAAATAAAACATGCTAAAAGAATCAGACCGCTGCAACACACCGGCCTGATCCTCGGGGACTAGACATACCTGGATGGCGGCGCCAAGCATGCCATGAAGTTGTATCGCGTCCACGGACGCGAGAAGGGCTGGCGTGTGCCCGCGACGCTGCTCGACCTCCGTATCGGCGGCCCCAGGCGCGCGGCTCGACGGCGAAGTACCACTCGCTGTAGCCGCTTTGGTCATGAAGCGCGGGAACGTCACGATGGAGGCTCCGGCACCAAATGAGGCCGGCTCGGCCGCCCCAGGAGAAGGAGCACCCTCCTTGGTCGGTAAGGCTGCCTCCGCGACGGGTTCACTCGGCGCGATCGCCGTGTCATCAGACACCGTGACGACTTCATCGCTTCTGGCCTTCTTGGCGCTATCCGCGGGGACGACGACCTCGTCCGCCTTCCTCTTCCGGGAGGGATCCTCCTCGCTGACGACGGGTGGCACCTTGGCCACGGTCGGATGGCCTATCTTTTTAGCTCCGGTCCTACAAGTTGATCGCGTGAGCAAAATAATCAAAATACATCGAAAGACGAAAGTAGGTGAGCAAAACTCACTTGGCGACTGGAATGAAGCGTAGCCCGTGCGGATGCCGGCCGGATTCTCTAGTGCGGGGCCCAGTCGGCGACTGAGGCCCATTTCCAAGACATCGTGTGCCCAAGACACGGATGGTTTCTTCGTCGTCGAGGCTGCGACGGGAGCCTCTGAGACATCTTCAACGGGAGCTTCCCTGCGAGGTGAAGCCACCGCGACCGGAGCGGCCCCTAGCCCAGAGACTGGGGCGAATGGCGGAGGCATCGAGGCCAGTGGCACCTCGCCAGGGCGATGGCCGTGTCAGCCTTGATTACTGTCGTGGCGCGCCCTTGGCCAGGCTGGTGGCGTCGGAGCTGCTCACCGAGTGCGGCAGGGAGGCCGGTCTCACCGGCTTCGTCTTCTTCTTCGGAGGGGCCTTCACCTCCTTCTCCTTCTTCTTATTATTATTCTTCGACGGAGTGGCCTGGCGGCGCGAGGTGGTCTCCGGAAGTTCATCATCATCATCATCATGACGCTCGAGGCTTTTACTCGCCTCAAGCTCACGCTAACGCTGCCAGCAGGTCTTGCGAACCAGCGGGGCGACCTCCTCCTCGGATTCATCGTCGCCGTTGCTCTCGTCGCTCTCGGTGTCGCCCTTGGCGGGAGGCGACTCACCCATGTCCTGGACGGACGAGCTCGAGTTCTTGTCGTCTGAAGGCGGGAGCCATCCTTCCACCACTTGGAATAGCTGCAATGAGCACAAGATGAAATTAGAATGACCGCGCGCATAAAGATCTGCGAATGATGCAAAGTGACTTACCGTTGGGGCTGGATGCTTCGCGGTGTAGGGGGCGACCCCGGCCTTTGCGTCTAGGTACACCGCCTGGGTGATCTTCTTCAGTGCTGGGATGTAATCCTCGAGCCTCCACTCGGCGAGGCAGGACTTCGTCGAGTCCTCCCGGCCCATGTATTGGTACATATAGTGGTCGCGCTGAGCCAGAGGGACGAGCCGCCGCCCGAGCCAGCAGTTGTATAAGTTAATTATCTGGAGGCCCTTCTTCTTCAGACCGCGGATGGTTTGAAGCATTTCGTCCACGACCATCCGCTGGTCGGTGGGGAGCTTGCCGACTTGGAGTCGGCGCGGTTCGGGCCGGTCGGCGGAGTATCGTGGGATCGCCGCCTCGCCCTCCGGAGTCGCCTCGGTAACGTAGAACCAAGAGTTCTTCCACTCGCTCGCCGCCTTGGCGGGCAGCATCAAGTCAAAAAACGAGGCCTTCGATTTCAGCTGGAAAGTCAAGCCGCCCGCGGCAAGCATTGGGCAGCCCGCTTCCTCGCGATTGATCCGTCCGTGGAACAGATCTTGCCATAGGGGGAAGTAGGGCCGGCAGCCCAGGTAGCACTCGCAGAACGCCACGAAGATGGCGAGCTGCTCGATGCTGTCGGACCAGTCCGACGGTTGGATCCGTGGTAAGCGAAGCGCGGAAGAAACGAGGGCGTAGGGAATCCCAGCCCCCGTTCTAGGTGGCTGGTGAAGCAGATGAACTCTCCCTCGCGCGGATCCGGAGTCACCTCTCCGGCCGCGGGGATGCGCCACCTACCGACGCGTAGGATCCCTGCTTCCTCGAAGGAAGCCAGGAGCGCCCTCGTACACTTGGACCTGCCCCATGGTTCGGTGGAGGGGGCCATGCGTGAGAAGGTTTGGGGAGGCCGGAGGATTTCGATTCGACTGGATCGCGACGCGGAGGAGAGCGAAGGAGCGCGCAATCGGAGGAATAACGAGGAAGTGGTTCTCCGATCGCCTACCATTCCCCTTATATAGCGGTTGTTACCCGCCAAATCAGGGAGCCGTTACTACGCGGTGATTACGCCAAAAGTTACCGTTGGATTACCCCAACGGCTAGTTTGACCACGTTTAACGGTCCAACTTCAGCCACTCGGCTCGCCGACCCGATCACTACGACAGTGACTGAGTATTTCGCCGACTCGACTCGCCAAAGCTGCGATCAGAATGACTAGTTTTTGCTTTATTCAGGAGCCCGCCGACGATTCGACTGGATGTCTACTTTGAAGCCGTATACTCCGACTGCCAGCAACCACCTGCGCCCAATCAACGGTGCGGGGACTACTGATGGGGATATGCCTACCGGGGTATACCCAGCAGGACGTTTCCGACTGGCCCAGGAACTGGCGAGTGGGCCTGCAAGACGGCGACTGGATCAAGGCCCGGTGTGGATCCAAGCGACTGGAAGCTGAAGGCCCAGGCGAGTAGATAGGCCCAGTCGAGTTAGGTTAAACAATTACCGAAGCCTTAACTGAGTCGGTTGAGATATGTAAACCCTAGGGAGGATGAGTCTATATAAACCTTCCTACAGGACATGTAGAGATACGTTCCATCATACACCCAAGCGACTCGCCGCCTAGCCGCCGAGCTCGCCCATTGTACCTCCATCATAATAAAATCTCCCAATGACAAGAGTGAGCTTGGATTGAACTCCAATGTCAAGAACAAGCCCACTATCAAGTTGAAGCACAAGGACAACAAGAAGAATGGCCAAGATCAAGTCAAGAATCCGGCCAACATTGTTTGCTTCAAGTGCAAGGAAAAAGGGCACCATGTTAGATCTTTCCCATTGAAGAAAAAGCCTCTTAGTGTGAAGCAACAAGGTAAGCGGCCTCAAGCTCCACCTCAAGTCATTGATGAGCCTCTTCCTAAGAGGACCACTCGAGCTCTTCCTCGAGTTGTGGATTCACCTAAGAAGAAAGATGGCAAGACAAGAACTTGCTACATATGTCGTGAGAAGGGGTATATTTCTTCCTCATGCACTATCGGTATCTCCTCATCCAACCCTATCATTATTGATGATGCTTATTCTATTTGTAAGGATGAGGTTGGCAATGTCTTTTCCAAATTTGTTGGTGCTCAATGTGGGTTCAAGAAAAGAACCCTTTGGGTTGCCAAGCCTATTGTGACTAACCTCTTAGGACCCAACTTGGTTGGGGACCAACAAGACAAAACTTGATCAATAGGTGTGTGTTGGAGAGCATTGGAGTCTTGGCTACATTATGAAGAATTGAGGGATATTCATCAATTATTATTGTCAAGTTAAGCCATTTGTATTATCATGATTATATTATATTTCCAATGCTCCTCCTTGCGGTAACATATGCTTAACTCGTTACATTGAAAGTTACTCGCCCCTTGTGCATGTGTTGGTTTTGTATCTTCCATGCTTTTGTACATGTTGTGCTTTCCACTTAATTATCTTGAGGTAT
Organism: Avena insularis; assembly: GCA_023614405.1. Classification (NCBI taxonomy): domain Eukaryota; kingdom Viridiplantae; phylum Streptophyta; class Magnoliopsida; order Poales; family Poaceae; genus Avena; species Avena insularis. Next base: position 375,021,860 of record CM042697.1, read on the forward strand.
CAATCAAGTATATATGTGTATGATTAGGTGCCACACCATGTATGTGTGTTTCTTGTGTTTGAGCCTTTCTTGATTATGTTTGATATCGTATTTGGCTCTTGTGAGAGATTAATGGATTATCCCATTTTGGGGGAGTGTTATGCTTGGGCATTCCACAATCCTAAAATTGGGGGTACATGAGGAATACCACCTAGTATTTATATTGGATTATTGTCTAGTCTCTATGTGGTATAATTCTCATGCGAAATTTAAGTTCTAGAATGTCCATTAATTATCTCTATTTGTATTCTTTTGCCTCGTGTTGGTTTTATGGGAGTATCACATTATGGGGGATTCATATGCTTAGTGCATATTTCAATCCTAAAAAATGTGAACATTCGAGGTGGCGTCACTTAGAATTAATATTGATAATCATCTAGCTCCTATGTGACACATGTGCTCATACAAGTTCCAATTTGCTTGAATGCATTTATTGATCATATTTTGGATCTTGTATATGAGAGTGGTTCTTGGTATGTGTTTCCTCATATTTAGATCTCTATATCATCATGCAAACCATTTGCCTCAAGTTACTCTAATCACTAATGATTGTGTGACTATTGCAAGCTACCAAGAATCTTGTTCGAAGTATCATGCTTAGTTCTTATATTTTGGTATATGCTTCTTATTGTGACTATGATCTTGGATATCCATGCAAGCTACCTTGGGAAAATTATTCCCAATATTTCTTGTCCTTGGACAATTATTACTCAATTTATGGTAGAATTTATTGATAATATTCACTTTGGCCTTCATTTAATTTTATCCTATCTTTGGCCAAGAAAATGTTTTGTGTTTATCTCCCAAGCCTTCCTTTCTTCTTTTGGATCTTCCAATTTTATTGATATCCTTTTGTGTTTTACTTATTATAGGTACTAGTGATGATCCCATGTGTGTGTGCATTTTGCATTTAAAAGGAAAATCCTACATAATTCACTATCCATGGGGGAGCTCTCCTATATTATTTAGAACACTCATATTTATGCTTCTTTGTTTGATCCATATCGCGTTTTATGTGCTTGGAACCTCAATCTTCTCGTTTTGGTATTTTGTGCCATCATGAGAAGTTTGGGGAGTTTGGTTTCTTGTTGGAACCTTCTTTTTTTGGGAGTTGATTTTGTCTCATTCCTTGTTTCATGATTTGACCATTTTTGAATGAGAAAAATCCTTGAGCATTTTTATTTCTATCTATCTTTTGCTCCTTTGGTTTTAGCCTAGTTCATTTGTTGAACGTGTGATCTTTCATGTGTTGAACTGGTTCTTTGATACAATTTGGACATCATTTGTCATGTCACACTCTTGTGTGTGCAATCTTGATTTACTTGGTGTTTTTGTTCAAATTGTATCTCCTTTTGGTTTTTGAAATCTTTATGCATGCATACTTAACATATGTTTATATTATGGCATGCTTGCTTTCTTTGATCCAATATATAAGGGAAACTCCACCGATTCCCATCGGCTAAGTTGTGCATGAAATTCAATTTCTTATCAATATGCACATAATTATGTGGAGTCTCTCCTATATATTGTAGTTGCACTAACTACTTTGGACCCAATAAGTTTGGGGACCATTTTGTACTTAAATGTGTTTTAGGTACACTGGAGAAAGATTGGATGCTTGTCTCTCAAATCTTGAAGAAGTGGTGTATAAATGAAAATTGGAGGCAAGATATAGGATGATCAATGAATCCATATCCTCTACATCTACCAATTATATCTCGGTAACAAGTATCTCTTGCTCATGCATATTTATATTGCTTCCAACCTTTTGTAGGTTGCATCTTGGCATGAATTTTAGTTATTGTATTTATTGTTGTATCTCTAGCCATGGTATTAAGACGATTCTCTATTGTAAATGTGTAGAAGTTGAGATGAGTGCATATAATTGGGACATGGTATTAAGACGATTCTCTATTATAAATGTGTATAAGTTGAGATGAGTGCATATAATTGGGACTATACAAAATCATGCATATGATCCATCAATCCCAAATATGTCAATCTAGCAATTTTATTGCCTATCTTTTCCTCAACTTCTCTCATGTGCAATAGTGAGATTTTGCTAGTCTATTTTCTCTTATGATACTTGTTGCCTTTCTCCATATATTCCAACTTTCTCCTTTTCCCTTGGTGATAGTTGTAATATATGTAGTGTGTTGGTGTTTGAAGCTCATTAATCTACAATAAGATATATTTGAGCCGTTGGCCATGCTTTGAAGCAAAAATCTTATTGGTATATGTTATGAATTCATTTTTGCTTCCATGTGCTTCTTGTATATCTTCTTTATGTGTGCATATTTCTTTGTTGGCATATGTCTTTGTGATGTTTTCCACTTAGAGACATATACACATATGAGAAGATAATTTTAGTTGATCTTTAATCCTTGGAGACCACCTTTCTATTTATTTTGATTCTTTGGTGGCTTCCAAATTTAATTGCCTATGAGTGCTTGTTCCTCTTGTTTGCACATTTTGGCACTCTTATTTGTTCTCTCATGCCTTGTATTGTTAAATTAACTTGGATGAGTGAGGATTCCATGATTATGCACCTTGATCCCAAATACAATTATCATAATTGGTGCATTATCTTTGGGAAGCTCATCTAATTCACTTAATAATGCTCATTTGTCTTCTCTCTCATTTTTGTGCCTTAAATGTTTATGGAGGAGTTAGTATTCCATAGTTGTGCATTTTTGTGTTGAAATACACCGATTTTAAAGTATGCACAAATCTTGGGGAGCTTCTCTATTTTATTTAAGCATTTATTTGATCTTTCATTTGTTGGGTTTTAAATACTTATGGGGGAGCAAGGATTCCATATTTGTGCATTATGTATTCCCATGCATTTATTTTAAAATTGTGCACAAATCTTGGGGAGCTTCTCTATTTGTTATTTAAAACACTCTTTTTCTCATATCATAACATCTTGTTGTTTCCATTTGGACTTATTTGTTGTTTTCAATTGATTTGTTGGATCTTGTGATTGCTTGCATCATTTGTGATGCGTCGTTTATCTATTCCTTTGGCAATCTTTGGATCCTCAATATATTTCTACTTCCTCCCAAGTATTCATCATTGGATATGTGCGAATGCACACCTTTGGAGGATTTATCACTATATTGGCCTTCTAGAACTTGTCACCCATTTCGGCAATAGATGTCAATGGGGGATAAGTTTTAGAGGGTTTAAGGGAAATGGTTTATGCTTTGAGTTTGTTCTTAAGCATTTGCCTTTCATGCTCTTGCATCTTTGTTGTTGCTTAGCATGTGGTATATATAGAGTAAACTCCACCAATGATAATGATTGGCAACATATGCAATGAAATTCAAGTTCATCACACATGCATAGATTGTGGGGGAGTTTGCTCTATATATGGTGGTGGTACCAATATCACATACTTATGTATATTGGTGTTACCATTTTATTTATTAAGATTCCTTATATAAACCCTCTTAAAGGGATTGTCATCAATTACCAAAATGGGGGAGATTGAAAGAACATGTGGGCCCCCATGTGTGGTTTTGGTAATTAATGACAATCTTTATGGACTAATGTGTGTATTAAGTTATACTTGTAGGAATTGTCCATTGGCATAGCTTGGAGCTTGTGTCGGCTTCAAGGTCGATGAAATGAGAAGAAGAAGATATGTTGTGCAAGCTCAAAATGCGCCATCTATAGAAGATCTTACGTTTGATGCTTGCCATCCTCGGTGATCATGGATCGATGATGAGGAATCAAGAAAGGCGTTCCATCTTTAGAAGGTCAAGATCGTCTACATCGAGATCAAGTGGAATGCTTAAGGCAAAGGTATAATATTGATAGGTTTTCCCTTTTGCCGGTCTCATGTTGTGTGCAGGAGACCGGGTTTAGGATAGATAACCGTACTATTAAGATGGGCTCTCGAATGAGTAACTCGGTCACATCATTCAAAGAGAGCTTAAAACTTTGCATACTTGCATCATCATATTTTGTTGTTATTTGGTCTTATCCATGTGAGGATATAGAGCTTGTGGTAATCTCCATAACAAGCTCTAGGTCATCAAAAACGGATTTCCCTTTTATATCTTATTGTGTTTTGATCTTGGAGGTTTTATCGGTTTGTATTTTAGAGATAGGTAAAACCTTCCATTATTTAGTTCTTACTCATGTGAGGATTTAGATCTTGTGTTAATCTCCATGACAAGCTCTAGTTCATCGAAAATGGATTTCATATGCATTTTCTATTATGTTTTCAATGTTGGAGGTTTTATACCTTCGTCTTTTTGAGAGAGGTTAAACCTTTCATCATTTGGATCTATCCTACCTTGCTGGACTATGATGTTTATTTGCATTATCTTTTATAGCTTGTTATCCTCTTCGAAACGAGCCCAAGATCATCAAAATCGGAGTCTGTATGCAAAAGTAATGGCCGTTTTCGTTTAGGGATGACCGGTAGTACCGGACCAGGGTCCGGTAGTACCAGAGGTCCGGTAGTACCGCCCTTTAGTACCGGGTGGTACTGAATAAGGTGCGTTTGGCGACCTGGGATCCCCAGGGAATATCCGGTAGTACCAGAAATGTCCGGTAGTACCAGGATTCGCGTTTTTTGGGCTTCAACGGTTGGATTTTCGGGGGACCAATTTAAGGGGCCTTCTTCCCCAATGGTTCCCCAACCATTCTTGCAAGTTTTCCCCTCCATTGTTGACCTTCTTGAGCTTGCTTCCTCTCAATCCCTCCTATGATTCTTGCATATTCTTGAGGGATTTTAAAGAGGAGATCTAGGTCTACAATCCCACCAATCAATCTCTCCTCTAAGTGAGGGGAACATATTGGGATCTAGATCTTGGAGTCTTTTGTGGATTTCGTCCATTGTTCCTCCTCTCTTATTCCCCCATAAGCTTTTGTATCTTTGGTGGAATTTGGGAGAGAAGGATTTGAACACCTTTGTGGTGTTCTTGCCATTTGCATTTGGTGCATCGGTTTGAGTTCTCTCCGGAGGATTTGGTGAGTGAAAGTTGAGAAGCTTTTTACTCTTGGGTTCTTGGAACCCTAGACGGTTTGTTGTGTTGCAGGTTGAGGCCTTGGTGGCATTCGTTGGGAGCCTCCAATTAAGTTGTGGAGAAGTGCCCTAACCTTGTGGCCTTTGTGGAGTTTGTTGGGAGCCTCGAATTAAGTTGTGGAGAAGTGCCGCAACCTTGTGAGAGGTTCCGGTTGCCACCGACAAGTGCACCGATAGTGGAAGCGTGGATCGATCCCGATGGGGTGAGATTCACCGGAGAATAAGGGAGGCCTTTTGTGGCATAGGTGGTTAGATACCACCCCCTCTCCAAACGAGACGTACTCCATGTTGGGAGGAACTCAGTAAAATATCATCGTCCCCGCGTGCCTCGGTTATCTCTATACCCGAGCTCTTACTTATGCACTTTACTTTGTGATAGCCTTTGTGCTTGAAGTATATATCTTGCTATCACATAGTTGTTTGTCTTGCTTAGCATAAGTTGTTGGTGCACATAGGTGAACCCTAGATTGTTCTAGGTTTTGTGCTTAACAAAGTAAACGTTAGTTTTATTCCGCCTTTGTTGAGCCACTCTAGGAAAAGTTTTAATCGCCTATTCACCCCCTCTAGGCGACATCTGTATCCTTTCAACCGCCATGGCCGCCCATCCTCCTCAAGTGCCTCGCACGACCTTGCCACCCGTCGGGCCCTGTAGCCTCCCTCGACTCCTCTTCCCTCTCGCTCGGTGCTCGCCCGCCGCCCAGGACCTCTCCTCGCCTCCAAGCTCGTCTGTCGCGTTGACCCGTCGTCCCGCGTCGCCTTCTCCATCACACAACAGCGAGCGTTGCGCCCATGCGTCCCCTACAGAGCGCTTCCCCGCCGCCGCAAATCACAAGCTCGCGAGCATCCGTCGAGTGCTCCGCGCTCTGCCACTGACCTCCGCCGCCCGCCGCCGATCTCCTTCCTCACGCATCCTCCCGAGATCTCTGTGGCCCAATGTTCCCTCTACGCCACCTCTGCCTGCCCTGGAAGCGCTCCACCATGCCACCGCTGCGAGTCGTTCCTCCGTGGGTGCCTTCACCGACATCCTCTATGCGCTCCGCCGATGCACATGTTGGTGGATGTGTGCCTTATTCCGGCCGTCGAATATCTCAGGTGGTGGTGTTGTTCAAATTGGTAGTTTTGGAGTGGTGGCCGTACTAATGTGGTGCCACCCAATGGACCACCCGTGCCGTAGTGCAAGTCTGGCACTAACAATCGAGCCGAAACCACAAGATCGTCGACAAGGTCATCGACGCCTGAAGAAGTGCCTAAGGGATTCCAGGAAGCCATGACATGATCTTCTTCATGAACCCTGAAGGACCCCGAAGACCGGTACCGGAAACTTGAAGACGGTCCCGCAGCCCTCGGTACACCAAGATCCCCTCACCAGATCCGGACCCGGAATCCCCGATCCAAAGACCGATCCTGGCGTCTGAAGACCGAAGCCGAATCCCCTCCGAACCCCAAGATCTTCGGACCTTGATGTGTGACCTCGATCCAAGACCCCTATTTTCTAAATTGCCATTCATATATATTGTTGCATTTAATTGTTCATGTTTGCACACCTATCATGTGGTTTGGAGGATTTTAGTCGATTCACCTCATAATTAAATATGGAGACCATATGCGGGCTATTTTTGTATTATATCACCTCCATTTAAATTTGTGTAGCGAATTGGTGCCATATTTTTCCTTATTAATACATTTAAATTGCGGCGTATATAAACAACATGAACCTATTAATTAATTTTCGGGACCCCGGTTCTGCTTAATATTGCCTAACTGCATCGCACCTTTGCCATATCATGCATCATGCCCAATCTTTTGCCATGCTATTAAATAATGCGTCCGGTGTTTCTTCTAGTGATTTGATTCTTCACGGATTAGGCCGATGAGTTGATGCGAGTGTCGATCCGATCTTCGGATGAACCTTCGACAGTGTTTCTAGGTGAGCATTCTCCCTCTTTCTACCTATTTTACATTTATAGTCTTTACTTCCTCAAGTTGATTTATTGTTACATGTGTTACGATGCTTTAGTATTTTTGCACCTGTTATATCCTTTGCATCATATATTGGCTTGGACACCTCCTATTACCTATTGTTTGATAGATAGTCGTCCTTGCAAGTCGTAGTTGCTTGCTCAGGTGTTGCTTCGCATCATCGATATTCCACCGATGTTGGGGGTTGGCACATGCTTAATGGTGGAAATGATCATGGATTTAATTACAACTTGTTAATTAAATGTTGGGAGTAGATATAATTAATGCAGAGGTACAGAGGGGTGATAGTTGAGATATGGTTATTATCTTGCCCCATGTATCCACCTAGGACCCGAGTTCTTGACACATCTTCCGAGACTGAGCGCGCTAACCACATGTGGGATGTATGGGAACTCCTATCGGCTTAGTACCCGATTTCAAAGTACTGTACTAGGGACACAAACTAGTTTGAAGTTTTCATGCCATGTTATGCCATGTTTATTATCTGTTGCTCGATAAGCGTTTACTACTGTACTATTTAGGATGTGGGTCATTATGTTGAGGATTATACCTATGACCTCTAATCTCTTGGCCGATATCACAACTTTTGTGTGGGAACCCGGATTTACGGTCCGAGAATCCTTGTTATGCCTGCAATTCACGTTCCCATGATTAGTGAGCCATGAGCATAACCGACGAGTATCATTACAACATCCAGAAAGTAGCGAGTACAATACTTACATCATTGCCATTATGGCGATTATAAACATGAATAGCGGAAGTATTTATTCGCAGATCCCATGTCAAGCCTTAACCTATAGGCAACTGACTATGAAGACGGCCTAGCTCACATAGACATCAGTGTCTCCATCGTTCTTCTTTCTTCTGAAAGTCTGGGCAAGTAAATAGCCAGGGATAAAGTCGTGAGTACTTTTGAATGTACTCACAAACCACTGATACAAGGTAAACAAGATAATGCATTTTTGGCTATGGCGAGATACCTCTTTCTAAGGTTGTTTTGTAAAAAGCCTAGTTTCTCTCGTAGATATGGCATCTCTATATCTTTGTTGAAAAAATGTTTTGAAAACATGTCTCCATTTAGAAAGTCTGGATATCTCTATATCCTTGTTAAAAACCTTTTTGAAAAACAGTTATAGAAGAAACCCTTTTTAAAACATCTTCGACCATCCCTAGTCAAAACAAAACTCATTCTCATACTTCCTCGTGACCAAGTCACATCTCTTTTCATCTTCTCAAAAACATCCCAAGGGTACTCCTAGCAATCACCTTTCCAACCGTCCTTGACCGTGGACACGACTATTCGAATAGATTATGAAGGGAATATGCCCTGAGAGGCAATAATAAAATGTTTATTATGTGTATTCCAAGTATATGATAGATGTTTATTTTGCATGCTATAATTGTATTAATACGGAAACATTAATACATGTGTGTTTAATAAACAAACAGAAAGTTCCTAGTTATGCCTCTCTCATAAACTAGTTCGTTGATTAACAAGATGATCACGGTTTCCTGATCATAGACATTGGATGTTGTTAATAACGAGATCACAACATTAGTGTAATGGTGTGATGAACATTCATCCGAAGTATAGCATTACGATCAAAGTCATTGAGTTTATATTGCTATAAACAAACTACGAAGTAATCCTAATCCTTAGACCATGAGATCATGCCAATCACTAACACCAGAAGAGTTTCTTGTTGACATCAAACGTCACTCCGTAACTGGGTGATTATAAAGATGGCTTCAAAGCTTCTAAAGTGTTATGTTTAGAATCATGGATCAAGAGTGAAATTTGTTCATCCCGATGACGGATAGATATGCTCTGGGCCCTCTCGGTGATATCACATTGGTTAGCTTGCAAGCAAGTGATTTGATCACTAGAATGTTATATCACGGGAACGAGAAAAGAGTGCATGTCAGTAACGAGATCAAACTAGGTATGGATATACCGATGATCGAATCTCGGACATGTAATATATCTGTAGGGTTTCGTAGCATGGAAAACAAAAAAATTCTACCACATACAAACAAACAAGCCAAGATCTATCTACTAGATTGTAGCAACGAGTCGATGGAATAACTCACCCTTGAAGATTCCAAAGTGTTTAACGAGAGCGGATTCTCGTGGGTGATGTAGTCGTACTCTTCCCGATCTCAAGATCGCGTAGACGATCCTTCCGCTATGCGTTCAAGCGCTCCCTTGATCGGTCACCGTTAAATTTTCGACGAAGACCTTCCTCTCCCTTGTTCCAGCAGGCGGAGGTTGTAGCACTCTCCTCGCGATTCGGCAGCGGCGGCGTGGTACCGGAAGTAGAGGGGAGATCTCGCAGGGCTTTGCCTTAAGCCGGAGCGAGTATGGTGGAGTATGAGAGAGTCCCTCGACGATCTAGGGTTTAGACACGCTGAGGAGGGGCTAGTGCCGGCGGCTAGGGTTTCACCTAGGCGGCGGCGAGTGCCCTAGGGCCGGCGGCGAGTTGGAGGCGGCGGCGGCTTGGTACTAGGGTTTGGAGGAGAGGATCTTGTGTCTCTAGGAGGGAGCCCTGCCCCTCCTTATATAGGTGGAGGGGGCCGGCCGGACAAGGGGAGGGAGAGGAGTCCCTCCCCAACTCGGCTTGGGTGGGCACCGCCGGTTGGAGGAGGGAACTCCTCCCCAACTCGGTTTCCCCTTCCTCCTCTTTTCCTCTTTCCAAATTTAGCCGTTTGACTTTTCAAACTAGCTATTTGACTTTTCAAACTAGGATTTGAATTAATCCTTTATTTGGTTCAGCGATGACACTTAGTACATGATGCAATCATACCAACTTGATACAACACATTCATGCACCCTTCCCCTCCGGAGTGTCGGACATTCCGGAACATTCTAGAACATTCCCGATGAAAACACCGGAACCATTCCCCAACTCCGAAACGGGACTTTCCTTATATGAATCTTATTCTCCGGACCATTCCGGATCTCCTCGTGATATCCCGAGTCCCATTCGAGACTCCGAACAACATTCGGTCTCTTTCTCATCATTCCATAACTACTCAAACAACGTTGAATCCTTAAGTGTGTCTCCCTACGGTTCGTGAATTATGCGGACATGATCGAGACACTTCTCCGAACAATAACCAATAGAGGAATCTGGAAATTCATATGGCTCCCACATATTTCTACGATTACTTTGCGATCGAATGAACCACTTACATACGATATCAATTTCCCTTTGTCTCACGATAGTTTACTTATCCGAGGTGATGATCGTCGGTATCTCTGCATACCTAGTTCAACCTCGTTACCGATAAGTACTCTTTTCTCGTTCCCGTGATATGTGATCCCTTGTGAGCCTGTCACATGCTTGCAAGCTAATTGGATGACATTTCACCGAGAGGGCCCAGAGTATATCTATCCGTCATATGGATGGACAAATCCCACTCTTGATCCATGTGTTTCAACCAATACTTTCCGAACACTCAATGCCACCTTTATAGCCACCCAGTTACGGTGTGGTGTTTGATGTCATCAAAGCATCCATCCGGTAAAGGTGATATGCATGATCTCATGGTCGAAGGAATTAGATTACTATGTATCAGAAAGCATATAGCAATTGAACTATTAAAATGACTTGATCTTTATGCTACGCTTATCTATAGGAGTATGTCCATCATATCATTCTCCTAACAATATGATCTTGTTGTTAATAACATCTCAATGTTCATGATAGGGAAACCACAATCATCTATTAACCAACAAGCTAGTATTATATAGAGGCTTTACTAGGGACTTCAAATTAAGTTTACAAATCACACAAGTATTAATGTTTCCTTGTTAATACTATTATAGCATGAATGTAAACATTTATCATAAACACAAAGATATAATAATAACTACATTTATTATTGCCTCTAGGGCATATCTCCAACAATATCGTGAAACAAAGGGATTAAGATACAAGCGTAAAAGGTTCCGACGATCACAGGAAAAGTCATCGTTGAATGTGTGGGAGTCAGTATGGATCTCTAGGTCCCGGTACTGATTATTGATCGGAGAAGGGTCTCGATCATGTCCGCATTATTCGCGAACCGTAGGGTGACACACTTAAGGTACACTGGCATCTAGTTGGAGCAAATGTTTCATGCCGAAAGAATAAACAAGCGCAGGAATTTATTTCACTAGATACCGAAACAGGTTTTCGGGTGAAATTGCATAAAGTGGTTATGCACGTGAAATGGAATTCTAGCAAGGGGTTATTTGTGAATGTTTGTCATTAAAGTAATTGACAAAATTCTGAATAAAATAAAAGAGTTTTATTTAATGAGAGTTTGCATTAAATTTGGTGGAAATTTAATGGGAATTTGAGTGGACTTTTGAGTGGAGAAAATTGAAGGGCCATTTTGTGAGTGGAGTGTCCACCCACATGAATGAAGGAGGGGAGGGGGCAGCCCCCATGGCCGGCGGCCACCCCCTTGGGTGCCCCCTCCTCCTATAAAAGGAGCCCCCCTCCTCACTTGTCTCTCACACCTTCTCGTGAAGGATCTCTCTCCCCCTCTAGAATTTATCCCCCATGGTCTCGGACTAGCGAGATACATGTTCCCGGTGGCTATTCATCAAGAAAGGGTTGTGCTTCCACTGCATCACTGGAGTGAGGAGGCGGAGGTTGCCCGGTGCCTTGTACGTGTGTGCGAGCACGGATGCGCTGCTGCTTTGCGGCGCTAGGACTTCCTCTCGATCTTGAGATCGGCAAGAGATCGTCTACATCAACCACGAGTTGAACTCGTTAAGATTTTTCGGTCTTCAAGGGTATGTTCTCTACGGATATACATCCGCCCGTTGTTTGTATCTAGTAGATAGATCTTGGTTTATAGCTCCCATCGTAGGAAATTTTTTCTTTTCTATGCTGCGAACCCTTCAGATTATACTCTGTAGAGTTTGTGCACTTTACCCACAAGAATCGATACATCCATGGGGATACAACCACGACCCGCTACACACGATAGACGGGGGTTCAGATAATCAAACCTAACCTTTCATTTGCCATCCCTAGCAACGACGGCTTTTAATTCAAGGTCAAGTTCTATATGATATCAATATGCAAAAATAATATCATCAGATAGGTATTGATAAAATGAAAACAAAGAGTGGTTTCACTATTTTATCAATTTCCTTTGATTTCTTATGAATTTTCTAGTGATAAAAGCTCTAGTTTTAGGGAATGATTCATCAGAGAACTTCTGTAGGTCCAAAAATTATTTCTTTGGATATTTAAGTACGGATTGATGTACTGATTCACTAAGAGCTGGAATCATGTCAAAATATTTACCATAATGCCATCAAGAAATTCCCAAATGCAGTATTGGAAGGTTTTTGTCTTTTTAACCAGAATTACTATACGTGGGCTTTTGATATGATTCTAAAGACACATGTTAGGTATTTGAAATACCTTTCCGTAGAAATTGGAATCACCCTTTTTGGATTTACAGAACTACTGTAGTGATTTTATTAGTGAATTAACTATGCATAGAACTATTTAATTCACAATAAATCAACAAGGGTTTAATTAATTTAGGACAGCTAGGGTTTGATAGATATTGGTATCCGTGAGTTGTCAGAGTTGGAATTAAGTCAGTACCATTCTTGGTTAGACCTAGAGAAATTCCTAAAGGCAGATTTGTACCATGGGCATTATAGGAAGCAAAATAAGATGGGACCAAACCTGTGAGGTAGGTGCATTCAGAACCTACCAAAGGAGGTTGGGTTTACTCCATTTGGAGTCATGAAACTCATTGAGGTATTTATATACTAAAAAGGACATATATAGGTAGATGATTTATCATAAATAATTGGTACAATATTTGGGGTAGCCAAGTGTACTACATGTTCACGAGAACATTCAGAATTGCTACCCATTTTACATCTAGGCATTTGGGTATGATTTGCATTTTTATAAGGATTTAAACTAAGGTGCCAATGAATAAAACAAATAGGATCACGGGCTGGGATCTAGGGGTTATTGGGCCTGCCAGAGGGATTTGGCCCACGGCACGCGAGGCGACGCGTGGGAGGGGAGTTCGAAATCCTGCGGGCGATGTACGACTATTAGCCTTAGCGGGAGGAGAAGCGGTAAGGAGGTGCGGGGTCATCCGATTAGAGGGCGATGGATGACCCTGGCTCATCATCTTCCTCTTGACATCAGCGATGGGAGTAAACCCTGGCACGGGCAGAGATGACGATGGGGTCTTACCAGAGGGCTCAGGAGGAGTCGGGGAGGCGATAATGCGACACGGTCGATGACGGGGAGCTTGTGGATAGTCGGCATGGGGGTGTTCGCTTCGGGAAGGGGGCTCGCGCGAGGTCGTCCGTGGGTTGCTCGCCGGGGTGGCTCCTGGGGCGGCTGCATGTCGAAAACAAGGGAACAATCAGACTCAGAGGAGCAAGAGGAGTCTAGAAAGATGACATGTAGGGGGGAGAGCAACAGGGGGAGGAGATACACTCGAGTTCTTGGAGGAGGTCGAAGCTTATTTCTCTCCTTCTCTCGAGCAGGGCAGAGCAGGGGAGAGGATTGGGGCTCTGGCGAGGTAAGAGGGAGGGGAGGAGGCAAATGAGGAGAAGAGGGAGGTGCTGGGTGGCCTATGGGTATTTATCCCGAGTTGGCATGGTGCATGGTGGACAAAGTATAGGGGGGACATGGGGGAGAGCGGGGCAAGGGCATTGGTCGAGGTGGGCGGAGCTGGGAGTGTGCGGTGACCCAGCATACCACTGCATGTGTAGTACACTATAGTCGCTGACATGACATCAATAGAACACTGTTCCGTAAATATCACATCCATCAGAGTGGTACAACAGAAACATTGCGGGTCTATATTACAAACATACACACCTTATTATTATTACTAGAAGTTCAAGACTTAAAAAGATTCAACTTACAAACCAAATATAAAGTGTTTCAGCAGAAGATTTAAAGTGACAACTTAAAACTCCAAATTGAGCTCAACAACTTATTATTATATATTGTTCATGTTGCTCGGCTCAATTGGTTCTTAGAACTATGGTAATTATTCTTACTCATGGTGCTCTTCTCTGTAAACGACATTCTAGTCTACCCCTTCCACGACACCGTACATATTGGGTTCTTCATAGAAGACCTCCTCTTGACTTCCAGCTGCATACATTGGGGTATCTTCTGGATCCTCAGATTCTAAGCAGGGGATCAAAGTAAAAGGTGAGTAACAGCGTTACCCAGCAAGTTCATTATATGCAAGGTGGGAAGTTTGATGCTCTATCTACCACCTCGGACTATAAGTCCTTGGAACTATGCAATTTTTTGCAAATCTTTCTTCAAAGATTGATTTTATTGTGAAAATCGTTGACCATCAGCCTTCATAGGTTGACCAGAACTTTCATGGAGTTCCTTTCCTACCGCGTTCATAGCTCCTTCCCGGAACAGGGAGTAACAAGTTACAATTCTTACACTCTGCAGAGGTGCGTTACTTTACCCATGAGAGATCAACTCCTTGGTGCACAACCGGGCGTACTTTCCCATCCACAATTCCATGATGTGGGGCCCAGTAGGTGATCCAAGCCAATCACTGCCCTCTCCGCGACCCCATATGTCTGCATGATCCTTCGGGGCTGGCTCACCTCCGTTAAGCCCCCTTCCGGGCAGGCTAGAACCTTGATGAGTTCCCGAAGACTCTATGAGCTGGTGATGCCCAGGTAAGTACCTTATAGGTCTGGCTAAACCTCCAGCAGCCACTCATAGGTAATCTAGACACCAAAAAACATGGGGCCTAAGGGTGCCTACCCATATGTTGGATCCGCACAAGGAATCACAACGTCATGTTAAGGTAGTCTTGCCTCCATACGAAAGGAAAAGGATACAATTGACTTCTCTGTCCCATTCCAAATCTCATGGCTAACGTGTTATATACGGTGCTAGAATCACTAATGTCATGGGTTGTTAAGTTCCTAGTTGATCATCATTGTTGCAAATAGAAACCTAAGTTCTATTGCTCCATTATATCATCACTTAGGATAATATCAACAATTTATTTACTTGAGACTTGAAACATAGATGATAACACACAATTTGCAAATACTTTGATAAATAATCTTCAAAGGACATGAGCAAGTGATGAACTTGCCTTGTGATTGCAAGGTAGTGAAGTTGGATGCTTGCACTAGACCTTGAGCTTCTATGTCTACAAAACATCCTTATTGCCCGTTAAGGACAATATTTAAAGAAGCAAAATGAATATGCATAGTAATGTAATGCATTATTTATGATTTATCTTCTTTGTGTGTTTTACCCATTATTTTAGTTTTCTAGAATTTCTTTAAGCAATAAAGGAATCCATTTTAAAGAATAACCTTTAATACCTATTGAATATCTTATTTACTATGTAATAATTTATTTATAGAATTGAAATTTAATATAAACTCTTGTATTTATTTACCTAATAATAAGAATTAGTATTTAAATAAAGGATTTTATTTTTATAACTCCAAATATTTATTTAGTATTTTTCTAAAATACTACAATAATAATGTATAATAAAAGTGATTTTTATTTATTTTTATTATCTTTCTTTAATTTTATAAAATTCCATAAGGAATATATATTCATAAAATTCTTGACCAAAAATTATATACATAAAAATTATTTCTTAATTTATTTAAATAGGTTGGATTATTATGAATCCAAAAGTATATTATTTGCAATTTTTAGACTTCTATTTTATTTTCTAGAATTTTATTTAATTCTAGGGGTATTTTGGTCTTTTATTAATTATTAAAACTTCTTTTGAGTTTTGGGTTAAACCCTTTTGGTTTTATTGGGCCAATCTGGCCCAAGTGGCTTGACCAAAAGGTCACCTCGAAGGGCTCTGGCCCTATTGGCCCATTCTCTCTATCTCTCTCTCGACCTCATCTCCTCTCCTCCTCGACCCCATGGGTGCTGGCGCTGCGGCCGTGCGATGCTCGCCGCCGCGGTCCTCCCTGACCGCTGCCGTGGTGCAGGGCGAGGTTGTTGACCATGCTCCTTCATCTGCTCCGCCCTGATTTCATTCTGGGACCCTCATGTGGCCAGGCTAGCCCCCTTCCCGAACCCTAGGGTTTGGGGTGGTGCTGCTAACGTCGTCGCCGGTCCTCCCGTGGTGACGTGTGGTGCTCGTGTGCTGCTGTGGCTGCCGCCGTGGCTGGTGCGGGTTGCAGCGCCCTCTAGGGTGCTCCCCGTGCCGCCACGAGCTCGTCATCCCCTCTGCTTCCTCTTTAATTCTTCAGCGAGGACCACTGATGACTTGTTTCTCTGTGATCTCCCGTGCCTCTATTTACTTCTAGTGTATCATTGTGTAACTAGTGGTTTATCCTCCATTAGGGTTTGTACTAGTTCTAGGGTTCATCCCAGATTCTAGGGTTCATCCCTGTGTGCTTGTAAAATGATGGTATGATCTGGTAGTGATGCTTAGTGAAGATTGTGTTCTCTGCACCTCAGTGCTTGTTGTCATCCTTTGATTATGTGATGTTGTTGATGTGAGGCTAATGGTTGATCTGATGCTAGTGGTTCATGGTTTTGTCTCTGATTGGTGATATTGTTGCTTAGTATGTTCATCTTCTATCAGTATCTTGATACTGACAGTAACACTGTTAGTGATGATTCACTGCATCAGTGATTCTTGACTTTCATGTTTGTCCATAGACTGAACTTAATCATTAGAGTCTAATGATACTCTGAAGATAATTGATATGTTAAATGATCTCTGAGTATAATCTCAGGGAAATGATAATTAGTGACTTGATTGTAGGATCTGTTCTTGTGACACCATCTTAGTATGGCACACAGGTTGATTCTTCTAATGGCTTTACTATGGTTAGTACTTGAGATTGGGATAGATACTTAACAATAAGTTGAAAGCTTCACTTAATGTTTATGACTATGATGTTGGTCTGAGGCTCTAGGAACTAGATTCCTATATTGCTATCACTTTCAAAATTGGCTAAGGCATCATAGTTGCTTACTGGATCTTGGATCCTAGCTGGTTAAGTTAGTTGATTTGTTTGTAGCTTATGAGATCTGAGGTGCTACTCTTTCTTGGAGATGTGACCAGATTTTTATAAGAACAAATGATGAAACATATAAGTTGCTTTTGGTATCACCAAATCTATGAGGCTGGTCTGAGATTTTGGTGTGTTTGGTAGACTTTGGTTCTGGCCTTTATATTTGAAATCCTCTAGGATAGGTTCACCCCACTTGGGTGATCACTGAGAGGTTGTCTTATGAAACAACACATAATTTCTGTTTAGATAAGATGAACAAATCATGTGGATGTTTATGATACTCACCACAAAAGTTGATGATTGTGGTGGCTTGATGTGTTGGTGGTGTTGCTGGCCTGATCATGTCCTTCACCTCCTGGTGTTGTTCTTGTTTCCCCTGATTCCTGTGCTTGGCCTTGATCAGCCCTGCTCCTCCTAGCTCCTGTGAGCTTGGCCTTGCTGTCCACCTGATTCTTCCCCTCCTTATGTCACCATCTGGTCATGTTTGGATTGATCTGGTGTGAAGTTTTGTTGGCTGGTGGCTTGCTTGGCTTTGCTAAGCTGTTTGATCTTGTGTGGTGTGAGAAATGCAGAGATGCAGTAGTGTTTACCCACGGCTTTGCTTGGTCCTTTTACTTGATTGAGCTGTTATGGTTGTGTCGACAGCACACCCATGCAGTTTGGTGATTAAGCTACTTGTGTGTCTGCTGCATGGTTGTGGATGAGATCAGTGAGGTGTTTTACCTTTTGATCTTTTTACTATTAACCTGCCTCGTGAAACTTGCCTCTTTACTTGATGTGATCATTTGACTTATGGCTTATTTGTTATGAAAGATTGAATTCTTTCATATTGGTGAAACTTGCCCCTAAAAGATTACTCAATGATGTAAGCTTGAGCAGTGCAACTCACTACTCTCTACTGAGAGTAAAATCAATAATTTAACTTTCATTTCCATTTTGTTTGTTCTTTATTTTGAAGGTACAAGATTTGAAGATTCGAGATTAGTATAGGTTTACTTTTAGACAAATAAATTCCTTTGTAATTTTTTTATTTCATTCTTTTGTAAGAAATGTGTAATAGTTTATTAATTGAGATCTATTCCTCTTTTTGTAATTTCACTTGTGTAAAGATTATTTATTGTCTTAATGAGTTACTTTTTGTAACTTATTTATGGAATAAAGATATGGAATAAGTATTCATTTGCTTAATTGTATTTCTTATTTAGAGTTTCTATTACTATATATTATTTCTTGATTAAATAATATTACCAAATCATAATTCTTATCTTTTAAAATATAAACTCAAATTTCAAGTTTGAATTCAAATTCTTTCCCCCAAAACACACTAATTCATAAATATCATGTCAAAATTTATAACGATCACTCTCTAGAGCTATCCCTACACTTAGAGAGTGAAAGAAACTCTGATCACTTTAAGTTTTTATTTGGCGAAAAATTTACCCACATTTTACATATGAATGCATGCATATGCACAAATTTCTAAATCTACCCTTTGTTGGTTCCTAAATGCTGGGATGTTACAGACTTCCCCCCTTAAATTAAACTTCGTCCTGAAGTTTGCCGAAGTGTACCTGAATAGTTCGGGATAGGATTTTATTAATTCATCCTCTTTCTCCCTATGTGGCTTCTCTCTTGGGGTGATGCTCCCGTTGTACCTTCGAGTACTTGATTGCCCTATTTCTTAATCTTTTCCAGCTCTCTTCTAGAATTTTACAGGGTTTCTCAACATAAGTCAGGTCTTCTTGTAATTCTATCTCTTGATGTGTGATTGCATCATCAGGAACTTTAAGACATTTCCGGAGTTGTGACACATGGAAAACATTGTAAACTTGAGCCAATCTTGCTGGTAACTCTAAAGCATAAGTTATGGTCCTGTTCTGACTCAGTACTTTGAATGGTCCTATATATCTTGGACTCAATTTTCCTTTAACTCCGAACTCTTAACTCCTTTCATTGGGCTTACTTTGAGATATACCATATTGATACGTCAGAAACGTATCTGTAATTTTTGATGCTCCATGCTTGTTTAGTATCTACTTTGCTTTGCTTTGTCTACACTTTGAGGTGTTTTTATATCTTTTCTGGAACTAGCCTATTAACAAGTTGCCATAGTGCCAGTTGCCTGTTTTCTTCTGTTTTTGGTTCTAGAAAGGCAGAAAATCAATATTCTCAGAATTGGACAGGACAAAAGCCAAAGTCATTATTTTTCCCGGACCAACACGGAACCATGAAGCAGAGATGGAGTAGGGCACCAGGGTGGCCGCACCCCCAGGCGCGGGCATGTCCTGGTGGCGTCTACAGGGGTGTGGGCCCCCTGGCCCTCCATCGACCTTGCCTCCTTCGCCTATAAGAAGCCCCCGTGGAGAAAACTCTAAATAATCCATCATACTTCCAGAAAAACCTCTATAGCACTGCCGCCACCGAAAGGGAGATTCGGGTGACAGAAAGTCTCTATTCCGGCACCCTGCCGGGACGGGGAAGTGCCCCCGGAGCCATCTCCATCGATCTCCATCGCCATCTTCATCACCGTTGCTGATTCCCATGATGAGGAGGGAGTAGTTCTTCCTCGAGGCTAAGGGCTCTACCAGTAGCTATGTGTTCATCTCTCTCTCTCTATGCATGGTCATATTGTGATCATGAGCTTTGTAATCAAGTAGATCTATCTTGCTACTCAAGTGCTTTAATAGATCTCTGCTCTCCCCATGTGTGTGAAAGTGACATCGTGCACGCCATGGTGGCACTTAGGTTTGAGTCTACATAAATACTCTTTGTGCTTTAATAGATCTATGCTTTTACCCACGTGTGTGAAAGTGACAGCGTGCATACCGTGTGTGGCACTTTGGCTAGATTGAATATTTGTTATGAGTTACATTTGGAGTTGTATGTCTCTATGAAATTGTGGTGTTTGTTGGAACCATCTAGCGCTCAAGGTGACAGTGTGGGGTTATCTAGATTGGGGAAGGCGGACTTTGAGGAGTGCTGTTATAGCCCTACCGATGATTAGAGCGTCCAATCGGAGAGTAGTTAAGAGTAGTATCATGAAGAGAGGATATTTATATGAGAGAGTGTTCACTAGTGAAAGTATGATCCCTAGGCCTTGTTTCTAAACATTGAAACACCGTTTGCATCTAGATATGTTGCATGTTTGCTTGCTTTAGTCTTTACCTCATCGTCAAGCTATTTTCTAGCACCATTACCACTTGTATTTCACTATCTCTTTGCCTAACTAGTGCACCTATACACCTGACAAGTGTATTGGGTGTGTTGGGGACACAAGAGACATGTTGTATCTTGATTGCAGGGTTGCTTGAGAGGGATACCTCTGACCACTTCCTCCTTTAGTTCGATAAACCTTGGGTAATCCACTTAAGGGAAAATTGCTGATGTTCTACAAACCTCTGCACTTGGAGGCCCAACAACTGTCTACAAGAATATAAGTGCGTAGACATCACATATCTCCTATTTCAGGATGCCATGATCTTCGACTTTGGTCAGCATAACTTTTCTGCCTACTTTGAGCTATTTTCAATCTATCCTTGATTATATCAATGATATCTTGCTTTTCCTTTATATAGTCTGGCGCAAATTCTTTGCTACTCCCAGGCTCATACCAACATATTGGTGATCTACATTTCCTTCCATAAAGTACTTGATATGGCGCTGCCTTCTGACTACTCTGATAGTTGTTGTTGTAGGAAAATTCTGCCAATGGTAGATGATCTTCCCACGAACCTCCAAAATCTAATGCACAAGCCCTAAGCATGTCTTCCAATATTTGATTGGTTCTTTCAGTTTGACCCCCGGTTTCTAGATGATAGGCTATGCTAAAATCTAACCTTGAACCAAGTGCTTCATGTAATTGCTTCCAAAATGCTGAAGTAAACACTGATCCTCTATCAGTTACGATCTTCTTGGGCACTTCGCGCTTACTTACTATCTCCTTGATGTAAACTTCTACTAACTTATCGGCATTATCTTTCTGATTTACCAGAATAAAATGTGCACTTTTAGTGAGTCTATCAACAATCACCCATATCATATCCTTCCGTTTAGGTGTCATGGGTAATCCTGTGATGAATTCCATACCAATTTCCTCCCATTTCCACTCAGAAATTTCCAAAGGTTTCAATGGTCCTGCTGGACTTTGATGTTCATCTTTTACCCTTTGGCAAGTATGACATTCTGACACATATTTTGCAATGTCTCTCTTCATGTTATTACACCAGAATAATTCTTTCAAATCCATGTACATCTTAGTACTTCCTGGATGAATGGAATATGGTGTCTCATGTGCCTCTCAAAATATCACTTCACGAATCTCAAGCACATCTGGAACACAAAGACGATCTTGGAACCATAAAGATCCATAATCTCCTAAGCAAAAAACGAATGCTTGCCCTTATGATATCCTCCGAATTTCTTCAGCAATAAAAGGATCATCAGCTTGTTGTCTGAAAAATTCGTGCTTGAGATCACTATTTTGTTCTGCAACTATCTTCATAGTAGCTAATCCTCCAAGAGTCTCTATTCTTATAAATTGAACCTCTAATCTTTCCAAATCCATCTATAACTCTTTTGGTAGCTCCCGATTGCTAGGCTGAATATCTGTACTTTTACGACTTAAAGCATCTCCTACAACATTTGCCTTTCCAGAAGTATAATTGATTGTCAAATCATAATCTTTGATTAGATCTAACCAACGCTTCTGTCTCATATTCAATTCCTTTTGGGTGAAGAAATATTTGAGACTTTTGTGGTTGGTGTATAACTCACATCTGGCTCCATAAAGAAAATGCCTCCATCCTTTCAGAGCAAATATTACTGCTGCTAACTCCAAATCATGAGTTGGATAATTGACTTCATGTGGTTTCAGTTGTCTTGATCCATAAGCAATTACTTTCTGATCTTGCATTAACACACAACCTAAAACTTCTTTAGATGCATCACAGTATAATGTAAAGTCCTTCCCTGTTTCAGGAACTGCTAAGATTGGGGCGATAGTTAAAAAAGTCTTTAACTCCTGAAAGCTTGCCTCACATTTCTCATTCTAGATGAATGGTGTAATCTTCCTTAACAATTTGGTCATTGGTCCAGCTATCTTGGAGAATACTTCAATGAACCTCCGATAATAACCAGCCACTCCCAAGAAACCTCGAATTTGTTTCTCATTGGTTGGTGCAGTCCATTCTAATACTGATTGAACTTTAGATGGATTTACAACAATCCCATCTTTACTGATCACATGACCGAGGAATTCTACTTCATCTAGCCAAAATTCACACTTGCTGAACTTAGCATAAAGCTTATGTTCTCTTAGGATCTACAATGCTATTCTCAAATGATCAGCATGCTCTTCCTTATCCTTGGAATATATCAGAATATCATCAATAAACACTATGACAAATTTATCCAAGTATGTCATGAAGATTTTGTTCATCAAATTCATGAATATTGCTGGTGCATTGTTCAAACCAAACGGTACGACAAGATACTCATTGTGTCCATACCTTGAGACAAATGCTGACTTTGGAACATCTTCTGGTTTGATTTTTATTTGGTGGTATCCGGATCTTAGATCGATCTTAGAAAATACTCCAGCTCCTTTAACTTTATCAAATAGATCCTGGATTCTAGGTAATGGATACTTATTCTTGATGGTAACATTATTGAGATTCCTATAGTCCCCACACATCCTTCTCCCTCCATCTCTTTTATCCACAAAGATCACCGGTGTTCCCCATGGGGATACACTTTCTTGAATGAATCCTTTTTGGCTAACTCATCAATTTTCTCTTTGAGTTCTTTTAATTCTTTTGGACCCATCTTGTATGGTGCTTGAGCTATTGGTGTTGTACCCGGAATTAGATCAATAGTGAACTCTATTTCCCGATCTGGTGGCATTCCTGGTAGCTCTACTAGAAAAACATCTTGAAACTCATTTAATACAGGAATATCTTCCAACTTAACCTCCTTCATTGAGTTTAACTGAATATCCACCATGATATGACTATGCTTATCTGCTTAATAAACTATCCTTGCTCCACTTGGAGTCTTTATTGAAACAATTTTATCCTCACAATTAATCTGAGCCCCATGTTCAGTCATCCAGTCTATACCCAACACTACTGCAATTCTCTTCAGAGGAATCACATAAAGGTTCGTAAAGTAGGTGCAACCACAGATCAAGATAACTTGATCTTGTTTAATGTGGCGTACAACTACATTTCCCCCTGTCGTCACTATGATCATAGGATTTTCTAACGTTGCCCTTCTAATCCCGAATTTATCACAGAATTCTTTAGAAATGAATGAAGTAGTTGCACTAGTATCAAATAGAACTTTTCCAGGATATGCAAGGATATTGAGCATACCTATCACTGCATGCTCTGAGTTATCCACCTCCTCCAGGGTTGCGCAATTCAGCTTCCCGGTAGGTCTATTCCTCTTGCCATTATGGTTCTTGACAAAATTTTCTCCTTTATCGGGTTGCTCATTGCCTCCATTGGTTTGTCCTCCACCTTTAACAGGCCACCCACCTTGTGGTTTACTCAGACAATTTGGTTTTATATGACCCCTCTGACCACAAGCATGGCAAACTATTATTGATTTCTAGCAATCCCTACTTATATGCCCTGGAAGTTTGCGATTGTGACATATAATATTCCTTCCCATTGGATTTGCACTCCGGTTGGAATTTTTATTGTTGTAAGGTCTATTCCTTGGCTTGAATTCCAGGTTGGGCTTGGGTTTACTTGCCTGAATCCTCTTAGTTTCCTTTTTGGCTCTCTTCCTTCTATCCTCTTGGACATTCTTGTAGTCATCTTCAAAAGTGATGGCTGCATCCAGTAACTGTTGATAAGTTTGTTTATTGACCAACCTCAACTGCATCCTCACAAATGGATTTAATCCTCGCAGAAAACCCTTCTTCCTCTTTTCTTCAGTGCTGACTTCTTCCTCTGCATAACGAGATAGTTGGCTAAACTCCCGGATGTAATTCATGACACTAGTATATCCTTGTTGAAGCTCTTCAAATTCTCTACGCTTTAACTCCATCACACTTTCAGGAACATGATACTCACAGAACCTCAGCTTGAACTCTTCCCAAGTATACTCTCTTCCTGGCTATTGCATGGCTAACTGATTTACCCACCATGATGCTGCAGGTCCTGTCAGAAGATGAGTTGCATACCTCAGCTTTTCCTCATCATTACAACCTACAATGTTCAACTTTCTCTCTGTAATGCTAGCCAATCTTGTGCATCCATTGGTTCAGGAGCTGATGCAAAAGGTAATGGCCTTGCATTCTGGAAGTCAAAAAGACTCACTCCTCCTTCAGGTGCTCTCTGATTTCCAGCTCGTCCCAACAACTCTTCCATGAACTTGTTTTGGTTTTCTTGCATCATTTGCATATACTGCATAAAGTTCTACTCCATTAACGGCCTTATGGGTGGTGGTGGTGGTAATGTTCCCTGATTTCCGGCATCTGTCTTCTCCTTGGCCTCACGCTCCATGTGCTGCTGCTCAGATTTAGTTTCTACACCCGTTTCCATGACCCCCTAGTCCTGCAACATAAAGCGAATACTCATAATTACATCATGCACATGTGTTTTGAGCTCAACTTTACGCACAGAACTAGTCACACAATGGAAATCCAAATAAAATCCAAATATGCATTTCAGATATTATACATTACAAACCTCTTAACAAAGTACAAAGTCATTAGACTTGTACCCTACAAGTACCATAATAAAGTAAACATACTACCTCACTTATTTATCTACATCATTCTCTCGTATTACAATATGCAATACCCGATACTTCCTAATAAGCCGCCTGCTTCCAGTATCCACGACGCTCATCATACATGCTTGAAGTCCAACCGTGATGACGTAATGTCTGTCGTACAGTTTGTGGAAAAAATGGCCTTCCAGAAGGAACATACTCAGTATCAGGACTTGAGTCCGTACTCAGCCTAAGTGCATTAAATCCATCCAGCTCAGCTGAAAAGTCTTCAGAATCCTATTCAACATTATCTCCCACTTGCATCTCCGGAGCTTCATTCCTAGAGTTATCAACAGAATACGCAGATTCTACTTCTCCCCAGGTGCTCTGTTGGGCAAGATAATTAAACACTAGATAATGTATATTCCTTGGATTTTGAGAGGATGTTGATGATTCAAACACTCTCTCCTCAGG
Source organism: Avena insularis (assembly GCA_023614405.1). Lineage (NCBI taxonomy): Eukaryota > Viridiplantae > Streptophyta > Magnoliopsida > Poales > Poaceae > Avena > Avena insularis. The sequence goes on from CM042697.1 coordinate 375,047,152, forward strand.
ATCTTCTTCCTCATCCTGATCATCGACGAATATGGTATCTCCACTACTAGTATTAGGATTGAATCCCATACCCATCCAGCTGGATTGTCCAACACCTCTGTTAGACCCATCTATAGACATCTGATTTCCTTGGGATCCTCTAAGTGATCCCATTCTCCAACCATCAGAATTCTTGATAGGAAGTTCTGAATCAGACCCTTCCTCTGAACCCTGTGGTATAGAATACCTCATATCTAATGTAGGATCATAGGTAGGTTCAGGTCTAGGTGAATAAGGATATGGTGTAAAAGATTCGGGATCTATGGGTATATCCTTAAAGATTGGTTTCGTACTACCCCTTGCTTCTTTCTCCAACTGGAATGCTAACTACTTCCAACATGTCATTTTTATCTTCAACAATAACTTGATGTGTCTTATAAAAAGACGCAAACAGTGTTTGATATCGATCCATAAACTTGGAAGCTAACTTAGGATGCTTCTTCACCAAAGTAAGATGATCCGTGTAGAGTTACCAACCTTTAATAAGGTAGAGATCCCTGTGTTTACAATGCTAGTCCCTGGATCAATAGCTAGCATCCACAGTTAAGATGTAATATCAAGAAACAAAGGTCATAATACAACTTTATAACCAGAAATAAAATAATTCATTACATCTTACATAGCTCATTTGGCTATCACATTACATTGCAGCGGAATATCTATAAGCATGGGGTCCTTCATCTTCAAAGTGCCACAGGCAAACATGTTGGTTGTAGACTTGTAATCCTAATCAATAAACTTCACTAACACCAAACAAACCTGCAACATTACAAGTTACAGCCACAAGGTCAATACATTTGAATTGTATTGGCAAGTTTCACTACTATGTAGAATATAAGTGGATCCTATCATTACATGCATATTTGGCTAAGTAGGGTTTTAGGCTCATTTGCAGAAAGCAATATAGTTTTATCCTATCTTTTCAAAATAGTTTTGCTCTTTTGAAAAATCTTTTGTCAAATCTTTCTGAACTCCTTGGAATCCACCATGTGCTTCAAGTCTCTTGTTGTCACTTTCAAGTTTTACTTTTAGAAATTGGAATGTCGAGATCTCCCATAGCTTCAGGCCTTAGTTGCTCAGTATTGTCCATAACCGGGGACACGGCTAAGTACTTAGATTTTTATCTTCTGCAGAAGTTGTACACTTTACCCACATGACACAATCTCATCTTGTTGCCACCAGTGGCCGCTGGATAAGTACTCACCAAGATGGAGTACTAGCAGATTGAGAATGTGACGAAGTCTTTCCATAGGGTCCTCCCAATACACAATGCTAGCTTGTCTTCAGGCACCAATGTAGGGTTCCAAGTTCCCTCATTCTAGTAATCTGAAGAGGCCAATGCATGGGTCTTCCACCATGTAGTTGACTAAGCCAGTGCCCATTTAGCATGTGGCTGTACACGGACGCCACTGTACGAGAAACATGTTCAATCTCTAAGTCCCTGGGTGGTTTTCTTATAGTGCACAACAAAAAGAGATTGCCATATAAACATGGTTCCTCTTGTTGCCACCTTGTCCAAAAACTTGAGTATTCCTTGTCCACCCAGGTGGTTCATTGAGTACTTGTTTTATTATATAAAACATAAGTCTTTTCCCAACTTCATATAATCTCAACATGTATCTCATCTCAATATATATACAACAGGGCTAAGCATATTACAACTACATTGTTTACACTAAGGAATATATAAGGGCATCCTATTAGGATTTAGCATAGCAAAATATAGTAGTCCTTATCATGCATGTTTCAAAATCCACTAAGTATAATGAAAATAGTAGGACTTGGATGATAGTGTCACTTGCCTTTTTGGTAGAGAATGTTGGTTCACTTCTTGATCTTGCTAATATCGCACTCTTCTAACTTCACTACAAATCAATCAAGCAAACATAGATTCAACTAGCATTCCAACCAATATTCAAACAATTTAACACACATAAAATAATAGAAACAAGGTTATGCATGCAAGCATGCAAAAGATAATTTTATTTGCAAAAGTGGTTTCTACTAGGCTCTAAACATTGTAAGGTTCAAGGTGGTCATTTTCTAAAGTGTCAAAGTCATTTGCAAAAGGGTTTTATCTATAAACCATTTTTAAATCAAATCATTATTTTATGTGGTTGAAAATGTTTTTAGCAAAGCAACAATTTTATATTGTTCACCATATAAGTTGTTAATTCTCAAAACTTGGTGTTTGGGGTTAGTAGGTTTAAATCAACACATTTTTCAAAGGTTTTTCTCAAAAATCATTTCCATATCAAAATCAATATTTTTATTTGACTAGAAATGAGCTAATTCAAGTTTTTATTCCTAAACTTCACAAAATACATTTTTAAATTCATAGGTTGGTTCCTAAGGTCAGTAGGTTCACAGCAAACCATTTTGCAAAGATTTCAACTCCAAAATCATTTTGGAATAAATTTTATATCCTAAACAAGCATATACAAGTTTCTGCAAAAACAAGCATTTTATCAGAAGCTTTTTACTAAACAAAGTACATGGTTGGCTAGGGCTTGTTTTTCTGAATCCATTGATATAAAATTTGCAAAATTTGGACATGTAGAACTAAAGTTATGGATTTTACAAGTTTGCATAACAATCTGATTTCAAATTCTGTTTTAAATCAAAGGCTGGGCCACGTGGCTCAATCTCATTGGTCGGTACCGCTTCGGGTGGATCGGCCTCTGTGAGTCGTAGGATTTAACTAAGATCATGCGGTTCTGATTCAACTCATACCCCTTTGCTTAGTTCTATTCTCCGCCTCGGATCAAGATCTAACAAACACGTTTGCTTGGTCAATAACGGGCGGCGCTGCACGGCGGTGAGCGGCGGCGCGTGGTCAGACGATGTGCTTGCCGATGTTGCAGGAAGCAAGGGAGAGGGAAAATGGCTTACAGCGTTCGCGTGGTCGAGGTGAAGCTCGAGGTGACGTTGGCTTGGCGAGGGGCGCACAGGGACGGGAGTAATCGCTCGTCGGAGTTGGTGACGACGTCAGGCGGCTGTGTTTGTTGTCGGAGGTGAGGCTGTGGTTCACTCCGAGGCAAACCAAGGACACAGTTAGACGCGGGCGAGTGTGGCGTTCATGTGAGCATGATTGAGAGGGCTCGGGGTGGTCTGGCTTACCAGGGGAGGTCGCCGGAAAAAGAAACAGACGCGGCGGCGCTCAGTAGATGACGAAGTCGATGTTGCGGAGCGCCCGCGAGTGAATGAGTGGCACGGGGATATGCGCCAGGAGGTGAGGAGCGAGCTCGTGTGCTTGGGAAGGCGAGGCGAGGCTGGACGGCGCCGGAATTTGTCGGGGACGTCGTCGGAGCAGTGGCAAGGCAAAGGGAATTGGGGGCAGCCTGGTGGCTCACTTGCAGCGGGGTTTGAGGGCAAAGGAAGAGGAGACTGAGGCGATTAAATGGGCGTGGTCACGGCGAGGATTCACTGAGCCATTTATGCGTATTGATTAGAGCAATCAACGGCAGGAAACGGTCAGCGAAGTTCGTCATGTGAAGACGACGCGAGGTGGCGTAATGGCGTTGTTCGAGAGAGAGGAAGAGGAGGGGCCGAAGGTTCGGTGACTCAAGGGTCGGTTTTTCGTGGAAAACGTTTCGCAGAGAGGGGGAAACTGGCTGCGACTGGGCAGATGGGTTGGGTTGCTGTTTGGGTCATTTTTTTTGTACTGAAAGCTTTTCTTTTTCTTTTTGATTTTTTGTTTTGAAATTCAAACAACAAATCAAACACTCAAATGATTTCAAATCTTTGCCAAACTTTGCATTGATTTTAGTTCTGTTTAACAACACAAATCAAGGTCCAAAATAGAATAATATTTTTATTCTTTTTAGGATCTATTTAATGATTAAATAAAATAGTCCTTAGTTATTAATTCAAATAGGTTTTGATTTATTAAAAATCTCCATTTGAAATCTAAATAATACCAAAATCAATTCAGTAGGTTTTATTTGAAAATATAAAACACTTGGAAAACCTATTTAAAATAAATTAATAAGTTTTAGTGTTTATTTCAAAATGGAAAGTCTTTACTTAAATAAAATTTGGATATTAATAAATCCTCATTATTTTATTTAAATAAACCTTTACTCTTTTAATCAAAACAAAATATTTTATTTTCAAAAGCTTGGCCAAGGTTTAATTTGGCTCTATAAAAATAGCCCTTATTTATATTTCTACTTTTTTATTTGAAAACCAAATCTTTTCATTAAAAGATCCAAAAATAGTAATTCTACTTATTTTAAATTTTCTTTATTAATTATTTATCTTTTCAAATCCCTTTAGGATTTGTTTGATCAAATAGGTTTGAAGGTTTCCAATTGGAATCAAAAAGTTTCTTCTCACCCTGAAAATCAACAAAGTTTTATTTTATTCATTATTTTTCACATAACAAGATTTGGAAAATCTTGGGATGTGACAATCCGGTACTGGCTCCGAGTCTATAGAATCATGAGGAATCATAGAGAATGTGCTCCCTTCTATCTCATTGGCTTTATGCTCCCGGATATTGGCTATCGCCTCCACAACAGCAACATGATATGCTGCTAAATGACTCCTACCTTCACCTATAGGTATATCGTGATATAGTCCAAGCTCCTCTAGAAGTTGGATACTCACACAATACTTGGATAACATATGACCATCATAATAAGTTATGGTATTCACCGGAATTCTAGTTGGACAACTAAAAATCCTTAAAAGTTGTCAAAGCTGATCAGTGAATGATCCTTGGTAGTCATCGAGAGTCTCTTCTTTCCTTACCAAGGTTTGTTTTGGAAACTTTGGTGCCATAACTCTGTATATAAAAAATATTTTTATTAGTAACCAATGATTTATTGCATCATAACAAAGAATCATCGCACTAAAACATATAACGGAATATTCTCATTTGAATACCCATTATACCCTTTTAGAGAATTCTTCATCGTTGCCATACACTACTACAGGTAATATCCTTTACTAGGTTTCCAACCCAAGGTCAAATCAATTTGCTCTGATACCAACTGCGGTGACCCAGCATACCACTGCATGTGTAGTACACTATAGTCGTTGACATGACATCCACAAAACACTGCTCCGTAAATATCACATCCATCAAAGTGGTACAACAGAAACATTGCGGGTCTGTATTACAAACATACACACCTTATTATTATTACAATACTAGAAGTTCAAGACTTCAAAAGATTCAACTTACAAACCAAATATAAAGTGTTTCAGCGGAAGATTTAAAGTCACAACTTAAAACTCCAAATTGAGCTCAACAACTTATTATTATATATTGTTCATGTTGCTCGGCTCAATTGGTTCTTAGAACTATGGTAATTATTCTTACTCATGGTGCTCTTCTCCGTAAACGACATTGTAGTCTACCCCTTCCACGGCACCGTACATATTGGGTATGCAAGGTGGGAAGTTTGATGCTCTATCTACCACCTCGGACTATAAGTCCTTAGCACTATGCAGTTTTTTTGCAAATCTTTCTTCAAAGATTGATTTTATTGTGAAAATCGTTGACCATCAGCCTTCACAGGTTGACCAGAACTTTCATGGAGTTCCTTTCCTACCGCGTTCGTAGCTCCTTCCCGGAACAGGGAGTAACAAGTTACAATTCTTACACTCTACAGAGGTGCGTTACTTTACCCATGAGAGATCAACTCCTTGTTGCACAACCGGGCGTACTTTCCCGTCCACAGTTCCATGATGTGGGGCCCAGTAGGTGATCCAAGCCAATCACTACCCTCTACGCGACCCCATATGTCTGCACGATCCTTCGGGGCTGGCTCACCTCCGTTAAGCCCCCTTCCGGGCAGGCTAGAACCTTGATGAGTTCCCGAAGACTCTATGAGCTGGTGATTCCCAGGTAAGTACCTTATAGGTCCGGCTAAACCTCCGGCAGCCACTCATAGATAATCTAGACGCCAAAAACGTGGGGCCTAAGGGTGCCTACCCATATGTTGGATCCGCACAAGGAATCACAACGTCACGTTAAGGTAGTCTTGCCTCCATACAAAAGGAAAAGGATACAACTGACTTCTCTTTAATAATTCTTTTAAGAATTAGTATTTAAATAAAAGAATTTCTTTTTATAACTCCAAATATTTATTTAGTATTTTTCTAAAATACTACAATAATAATGTATAATAAAAGTGATTTTTATTTATTTTTATCCTCTTTCTTTAATTTTACAAAATTCCATAGGGAATATATATATCATAAAATTCTTGACCAAAAATTATATACATAAAAATTATTTCTTAATTTATTTAAATAGGTTGGATTATTATGAATCCAAAAGCATATTATTTGCAATTTTTAGACTTCTATTTTATTTTCTAGAATTTTATTTAATTCTAGGGGTATTTTGGTCTTCTATTAATTATTAAAATTTCTTTTGAGTTTTGGGCTAAACCCTTTTGGTTTTATTGGGCCAATCTGGCCCAAGTGGCTTGACCAAAAGGTCACCCCGAAGGGCTCTGGACCTACTGGCCCATTCTCTCTCTCTCTCTCTCTCATCTCCTCTCCTCCTCGACCCCGTGGGTGCTAGCGCCGCCATGCGATGCTCGCTGTCGTGGTCCTCCCTGGCCGCTATCATGGTGCAGGGCGAGGTTGTCGACCATGCTCCTTCATCTGCTCTGCCTCGATTTGATTCTGGGACCCTCTTGTGGCTAGGCTAGCCCCTTCCCAAACCCTAGGGTTTGGGTTGGTGCTGCTAACGCCGCCGCCGATCCTCCCGTGGTGACGTGCGGTGCTCATGCGCTATTGTGGTTGCCGCCATGGCTGGTGCGGGTTGCAGCGCCCTCTGGGGTGCTCCCCGTGCCGCCACGAGCTCGTCGGCCCCGCTGCTTCCTCTTCAATTCTTCAGCGAGGACCACCGGTGAGTTGTTTCTCTGTGATCTCTCGTGCCTCTGTTTACTTCGAGTGTATCAATGTGTAACTAGTGGTTTATCCTCCATTAGGGTTTGTACTAGTTCTACAGTTCATCCCAGATTCTAGGGTTCATCCCTGTGTGCTTGAAAAATGATGCTATGATCTGGTAGTGATGCTCGGTGAAGATTGTGTTCTCCGCACCTCAGTGCTTATTGTCATCCTTTGATTATGTGATGATGTTGTTGATCTGAGGCTAATGTTTGATCTAATGCTAGTGGTTCATAGTTTTGTCTCTGATTGGTGATATTGTTGCTTAGTATGTTCATCTTCTGTCAGTATCTTGATACTGATAGTAACACTGCCAGTGATGATTCACTGCATCAGTGATTGTTGACTTTCATGTTTGTCCATAGACTAAACTTAATCATTAGAGTCTAATGATACTCTGAAGATAATTGAATATGTTAAATGATCTCTGAGTATAATCTAAGGGAAATGATAATTAGTGACTTGGTTGTCGGATCTGTTCTTGTGACACCATCTTAGTATGGCACACAGGTTGATTCTTCTAATGGCTTTACTATGGTCAGTACTTGAGATTGGGATAGATACTTAACAATAAGTTGAAAGCTTCACTTAATGTTTATGCCTATGATGTTGGTCTGAGGCTCTAGGAACTAGATTCCTATATTGCTATCACTTTCAAAACTGGCTAAGGCATCATAGTTGCTTACTGGATCTTGGATCCTAGTTGGTTAAGTTAGTTGATTTGTTTGTAGCTTATGAGATCTGAGGTGCTACTCTTTATTGGAGATGTGCCTAGATTTTTATAAGAACAAGTGATGAAACATATAAGTTTCTTTTGGTATCACCAAATCTATGAGGCTGGTCTGAGATTTTGGTGTGTTTGGTAGAGTTTGGTTCTAGCCTTTATATTTGAAATCCTCTAGGATAGGTTCACCCCACTTGGGTGATCACTGAGAGGTTGTCTTATGAAACAACACATATTTTCTGTTTGGATAAGATGAACAAATCATGTGGATGTTTATGATACTCACCACAAAAGTTGATGATTGTGGTGGCTTGATGTGTTGGTGGTGTTGCTGGCCTAATCCTGTCCTTCACCTCCTATTGTTGTTCTCGTTTCCCCTGATTCCTGTGCTTGGTCCTTTTACTTGATTGAGATGCTATGGCTGTGTCGACAACACACCCATGCAGTTTGGTGATTGAGCTAATTGTGTGTCTGCTGCATGGTTGTGGATGAGATTAGTGAGGTGTTTTACCTTTTGATCTTTTTATTATTAACCTGCCTGGTGAAACTTGCCTCTTTACTTCCTGTGATCCTTTGACTTATGGCTTATTTGTTATGAAAGATTGAATTCTTTCATATTGGTGAAACTTGCCCCTAAAATATTACTCAATGATGTAAGCTTGAGCAGTGCAACTCACTGCTCTCTACTGAGAGTAAAATCAATACTTTAACTTTCATTTCCATTTTGTTTGTTCTTTATTTTGCAGGTACAAGATTTGAAGATTCAAGATTAGTATAGGTTTACTTTTAGACACATAAATTCCTTTGTAATTTTTTTATTTCATTCTTTTGTAAGAAATGTGTAATAGTTTATTAATAGAGATCTATTCCTATTTTTGTAATTTCACTTGTGTAAAGATTCTTTATTGTCTTAATGAGTTACTTTTTGTAACTTATTTATGGAATAAAGATATGGAATAAATATTCATTTGCTTAATTGTATTTCTTATATAGAGTTTCTATTACTATATATTATTTCTTAATTAAATAATATTACCAAATCATAATTCTTATATTTTAAAATATAAACTCAAATTTCAAGTTTGAATTCAAATTCTTTCCCCCAAAACACACTAATTCATAAAGATCATGTCAAAATTTATAACGATCACTCTCCAGAGCTATCCCTACACTTAGAGAGTGAAAGAAACTCTGATCACTTTAAGTTTTTATTTGGCGAAAAATTTACCCACATTTTACAGATGAATGCATGCATATGCACAAATTTCTAAATCTACCCTTTGTTGGTTCCTAAATGCTGGGATGTTACAGAGTGTGTGTTGGCCAGGTACAAGACCAGAGAGGGAGGGTGGCTGCTGCTGTTGTGGCCTTTAGTTCTCAAGATATTGCAAGATATGAATATCTCTCTTACTTGATCCAAGAGCTATAGGACAAGGGAGAGGGCTGCTGCTATAGTGGTACATGACCAAGGGTGTGCTGGGTACTAGAGAGAAGTGATTGACAGGCTTTGATAATGGTTGGGGGTGGTTTGATTAGTTTGAAAAATTGGTCAAACAATGGTTATGAAGTAAGTGCATAGATGGGGTCTGGATAAATTGAGGAAATGGTACTTGTGGATATATAAAGTCAATACATAACCTTAGGAATTGTTTGGGATTTTTCAAAGGAGTTTAAATCCCCTTAAAACTATTTATTCAAAAAGTGTAGAAATGGTTTATGGAAGCTTATTTGATATTTTTACATTGGTCAAAGTTGGTTTTTGGCGTGAGATGGTCCTAAATACCAATTCACACATTGTAGAATTTTCTTGGAATTTATTTGGAAAGAAAAGTATTTTTACTTAGTTACTCCTTGTTTTTGCCATTTGAGAAAAAGGGCAAAAATAAATAATAAAGCATCTAAAAAATATTTATTTTTGAGATGGTAAGATAGGGTATGATGTATTGGCCTTAAATGTGCCTTGAGTTGTCAAAGTAGTTTGGAGAAAAAAAACTTGCCTTTATAGGAAAGGTTTTGAAGATTTTGCAAAGAATGGAGATTAAATAGTTTTAAGTTCCAATTAATTATGGAATTTATTTCGTAAATATTTATAGCCAAGGTGGATGGTGTAAACTTGATGTATTCATCATTAGCAACCTTGGGTTTTGAGAATCTACCTTGAAGATGGAAGGGAACTAGATTTGGAGGATCTAGGGTTTTGATATTTTTATGCCACCTAAACTTGGCTGGATTAGGGATCTCAGTGAAGGGTTTCGCAGCATAGTAAACCAAAATTTTCTACGGAAGCGAACAGAGGGAAAGCCAAGATCTAATCTAGGAGATGCAAACAACGAGAGAGATTGGATTAGATCTTCATACCCTTGAAGATTCAAGACAAGCGAACGCTCGGAACGTGGGTGATGTAGTCGTACTCGCTTCTCCTCCTCGCGATCCGATCCGATCTAGCACCACAAGTGGCGGTGCCTCCGTGAGATGCACACGTGCAGAACCTCGACGTCTCCTCCTTCCTCGGACCAGCAAGTATGGTGGAGAGATGGATTGGATCTACAACACGACGGCGTGGTGTATATGGTGGAGAATTTCTGCCGCAGGGCTTCGCCTACAAACAGTCGGGAGGGAGAGAGGAAGGGCAGCAGGGCGGCTAGGGTTGGAGGGGAAGGTGTGGGGGGTTGGTGCACCCCCACCCCTCTTTATATAGAGGGGGGGCGCAGCCCTAGCCCCTCCTCCAAGCCTATCTCTAGTTTAAACGATTTAAACTCTCCCCTTATCTAGAAATTCTATCCCTAGATTTAAACGAGTTAAATCTATCCATAATCGGCTGGGCCCTATGGGGCCTTGTGCCCCTGGCCCAATGCGGCCAGGACACTCCCTCATAGGCCCATGCCCCCTCCCGGAAGGTGGGACCACGTTGGCCCCCTTCCGGAAGGTTCTAGAAGCTTCCGGTACAATACCGATTAACCCGGAACAATTCCGAACTCCAAAAACTGCACTGCCTTATATGAATCTTATTCTCCAGACCATTCCGGAACCTCTCGTGATATCCCGGATCCCATCCGAGACTCCGAACAAAAATTCATAAACCAATTATCCAATCTATCCTAGCGTCGAGACACGTTAAGTGTGACCTGCGGTTCGAGAATATGCAGACATGATCTTCTATCAATAATCAACAGCGGGGTCTGGGCACCCATATTGACTCCCACACATTCATCGATGATCATATCGGATGAACCACGATGCCAGGATTCAATCAATCCCATATATATATTCCCTTCGTCTCGCGATATTTTACTTGCCCGAGATTCGATCGTCGGTATCGTCATACCTAGTTCAATCTCGTTCACAGCAAGTACTTTACTCGTTCTGTAATCCGATATCACTTTGTGATTAACTCCTTAACCACATGCTTGCAAGCGGTGTTGATATCGATTATCGAGTGGGCCCGAAGTATATCTCTCTGACTTGGGAGGGACAAATCCCATCTCGATACATACAACCCAACAGATACTTTCCGATCACCTGAGAGACACCTTTATGATCACCCTCTCATAGGATGACGTTTGATGACCTCAAAGCTTTCTTCCGATACCAGGGAGTTGCATTATCTCATGGTCTAAGGAATACAATATTTGACATAAGAAAAGCTTCGCAAAGACGAACACGATGACACGATCTAATTGCTTCGCTTAGTTTGGGTATGTCCACCATATCATTCTCCCAATGATATGATCTCATTATCAATTGACAACTCATGTCTATGGTTAGGAAACGTTAACCATCATTGATCAATGAGCTAGTTCATAGAGGCGTACTAGGGACACGGTGTTGTTCACAAACCACACAAGTATTAATGTTTCCGCTTAATACAATTCTAGCATGGAATATAAACTTTATCATGAACAAGAATTATAATAATAACATCTTTATTATTGCCTCTAGGGCATAATTCCAACACTCAGAGCTCACCTTGATACAAGGGATATAGGGATAGGTAGACCAAGTAATATATATGATCATGGCAGCAAGAGTTGGGCTTGGTTATAATTGAGGTGGTCTAGAAGTGATGGTAAACTTTGTTGAAAATAAGACAGCCATAGCAGATGTATCATGAGGCCTCATAAACCATGTGGGTTTAAGAAGCACAAAGCTCCAATGGGAACATGTGAGGGGTGGATTGATAGACCATGGTTAGTAGGTCATACGAATGTAGATATTTGGTCAAGAGAATATAGCGTAAGGATGTGAGCTTCAGCCAAAGTAGGCATGATGATAACATTTGCAAAAAAGATTATTATCTTGTCTACCAAACCATCAAGGATGAGTGGGTACAGGAAGGGTTTAGTCAAGTGCAAGATTGATATTTGGTAGTACTCATGATGTACTACAATATGGGTCAAGTACATTTTCCAAAATGCACACTTATTGGAACATGAGGGGTTCCAAAGATTGAATCTAGATAAGGATTTAGACTTGGCCAAATCTGGCAGATTTGTGGATTTGGACAAGTAGGAAGGAGGGAAGGATTTGGAGGGGATGCAAGGGGTTCCATATTATCATTAAGTGGATGATATTTAAGTATAGATTAAATGGAGGGGTTCCAAGTATATATTTGGTCTTTGATGAGTTGGATGCTAAAAGAAGGGGATTAGCTCAGGATGGATCTGCTTGAGTGGATTAGAGGGTCACTTTAGTGACTAAGATAGATTTAGATCAGGATGCTTGATTTAGATAGGTGAGATTCAACTAATAGTTGATCCTATAAGATGAGCTCCTAGAAACGATCATTATAGTTCCTAAGCAATCAAGACAATCAGCAGATCAAGCAAGTTATTGATGCGCTCAGATCACTGTAGAGCTTCGTTGGGAGACCCCGAGAGGAAGGTATGATGAGCACATCAGCCAGTCTTCCCTCAGAAAGAAACCAAGGTTATCGAACCAGTAGGAGGAAGGAAACGACTCAAAGGTATTTCTAGCAACTAGAAACCTGCACAACACAAACTCAAGACTTTGCCCCAGCGAACAGTGAGGTTGTCAATCTCACCGGTTTGCCAAAAACAAAGGATTAACTGTATGGTGTGGAAGGTAATGGTGGTTTGCAGAAAGTAAACATGAACAGTGGAAAATGTATCAATGCTAAAGATTGGACCGGGGTCCATATTTCAGTAGAGGTGCTCTCCTTAAGATAAACAACATGGCATGCTGGGTAAACAAATTACAGCGGGGCAATTGACGGGACAGAGCAAGGCATAAGAATGCAATACTAGACATTCATGATCCTATGAGATTTGATTGGGCAATACAATAAGATACATAGACCATCATCCAACTGCATCTATGACTAGTAATCCACCTTCAGGTTATCATCCGACCCCCTCCAGTATTAAGTTGCAAGCAACGGATAACTGCTTTAAACAAAGTGTGTAAGGTAAACAATCCACTTGTTCCATGAACAAGAGATCGTTGTTTTGTCCCTAGTAGCAACAACACATCTACAACCTTAGAGATTTCTGTCACTTCCCCAGATTAAATAGAGGCATGAACCCACTATTGAGCATAAATACTCCCTCTTGGAGTCACTAGCATCTACTTGGCCAAGATAGCTACTAGAAATGGAGAGCATGCAAGATCACAAACAACACAGGCATGATAGAATCAATAAGATAGAACCATTAATCAATCTGACATAGTAATCTCAATATCCATCGGATCCCCGCAAACACAACATAAATGATTACAAATAGATGATCTTGATCATGAACGGAGCTCAAGAGATCTAAACATGGTAGCACAAAAGAGGAGAAACAACCATCTAGCTACTACATGGACCCGTAGTCCAAGGTGGAACTACTCACGCATCATACCGAAGGCTGGCATGGTTATGAAGAAGGTCTCCGGGATGATCTCCCCTCTGGTAGGGTGCCGGGAAGAACTTCAGACCCCCCCGATCTAGGGACGATGGTGGCGGCGGCTATGGACTGATTCATGGAAGATTGATCGGGTACTTAGGGATTTGGTATCAGGGGCTTCTTATAGGCAAAGAGGCGAGGCAGGGGGCACCCAGGGTGGCCGCACCCCCCTCCACAAGCGCGAGCCAGGGGGTATGGCCCCTGGTGGCTCTTCTCCATCTCGTCTTATGGCTCTGTGTTCCCCATGGTAAAATATTGACTTTGGCTTTTGTCCCGTCCAATTTCGAGAATATTGATGTTCTCCCTTTTGTGGAATCAAAAACAGAAGAAAATAGGCAACTGGCACTGTGGCATCTTGTTAATAGGTTAGTCCATAAAACATATAAAAATACCTCAAAGTGTAGACAAAGCAAAGCAAAGTATATAATAAACAAGCATGGAACATCAAAAATTATAGATATGTTTTTTATGTATCAAGCATCCCCAAGCTTAACTCCTGCTCGTCCTCGGGTAGGTAAGTGATAAAAAGAATAATTTTTGAGGTGACATGCACCATCAAATTCAAGATCAAACCATTTGCAAGCATTGAAAGCTGGGATCAAAGAACTCTAAACATGAGCATGCAAGAAGAAGTTCTAACAATAAGACAAAGTAACTATGCATGCAACATGAAAGGTTACAAACAAAGATCATGAATAACAATGCATTAAAATACGTTTGTTTGTTTCACATATAGAAAACATAGCATAGTGGCATTCAGCTTGTCCCTCATGGAGTAGCAAATAAATGCATAGCACACCTTCAAATTTCATAAGAGTGACTAGATACAAATAGTTAATGAGCAAGCAATATCAACAATATGAATCAATCAATAAGTTTTGGGACAATGCACATACAACTAAGAATGGCAACTATGCTCTCTTAATTGGTGCATAAGGATATAAGGTGGAGACTCAATATAATGGTGGAAGAAAGGCCCTTCATAAAAGGGAAGCAGGGATTTCAAGTCTCATAAAGAGCTTCCAAAAATTATGGTACTTGTTAGCTTTTAGCTCTCATTGCCCCTATCATAAGCATCTTGAAGTGATTAAGGTTAAAGTGAAAAAACTATGGAGTATATGCTTGACAAAGTATAAGTTGGCAACCTCATGTCCCTTGAGTACGAGGGCCGCTCCTCATGCTACTCAAATTTAGTCACCTGTAAGTTCTTGTCATAGTAAGTACATGTGTATCATACAGAACCGCCTACGGGGTACCCCTTGCACATGATACAGGAGCTATCCCATAATAAAAATAACAAGGCAAGCAGACAATGAGCATCTCAGCAATCTTCTTATTTACCATGGGAAAATCGTGCTTTTTCTCTCTTTCCTATTTCACTATGTCTCTTTTTTTATAAGAAGAAAGCTTCATAGATTGCTCACAATGGTGATGATGCAAGTTTCCACCATGATTAGTCATGGCTTAGGCTAGCGGCCCAAGCGTTTCTCTAACACACATACATAAGTCCATGGACTTACAATCTCCCCTTTTATTTCACACCGACGACATCCGTAAACAAAAGAGCATGATTTCAACTGGGTACAATGTACAAGTGCAATGTTGAAAGCATTCCCCATGACAACATGGTTCTGCTAATTCCAACGTATAAGTGCAAGCATATACAACATACATGACACAATGGTTCAAGTTTATTTAGGAGCAAGAAAAATAGTGTGCCATCAAGTTTGTGAGAGCTTTAATCACTAAGTTTTCTCATAACAAAATAACTTTTTAATTGGAAGATAGATAAAACAAGAATATACTTGGAATGGTGTAACACACCATGCATAGGAATTTATAGTGGACACTTTGGAATAACTTGGTTTCTTGGGAGTTGTATGGATGAGTAGAGCTTACTCATACAAGTGGAGGCTAGCAAAAGACTGGAAGCGACCAACTAAGAGAGCAATAATGGCCATAATCATGCAGAGCGACAAAACATTACTAATCAAAGCATAAAGTGGTACTACAAGTCAAAAACTAAATTATCATAGAGGCTATGGTGACTTGTTCATAGTCATAACATGGTATGAGCATGTGCCAAGTCAACCCAAACAAAGCATCAAAGGAGAATACCACAATACTATGCTTTTGTATGCTAAAACAACACATGATTCTTTCAAGGCACATTAATCAATCCTAATTGTTTGGAACAAGTCATGCTACATCAATAATCACTAAGCATAAGGTCAAAACAACACCTAGCATGACATGATAAAGTCTAAGTCACAGTCAAAGCAATCTCCACTTGTACTATTCAAGCAAGAACTTTCTACTCCTTTCCAACACCAATCAACTTATTTGAAACAACACGGCGAGAACAGGGGTCCAAACTACTTTATTCAAGCAAACTAAACAAACCAAAAAACAAAAATGAGAACTAAGACGCTCCAATAACAACACAACAGTGCATGAAACAATAAAAACGAAGTGTCTACAAAAGACCTGAGATTATTATTGATGAAGAAGGGGATTCCTTGAGCATCCCCATGATTTGACGCTTATACCTCTTAAATATTTCTTGGGGTTACACGTGGTGGCATCCCCAAGATTTAGCTTTTGTCCATTCTTCATCTCATTACATCATTCTTTCTCTACACCTACAAATTTTCCTTTATACAAAACTTCACACAATCTTCATTAGCAACATTAGTGCATTCATTAGCAACATTACAGAATTAATAACTTCCAAGACTCAAGAAAACTATTGGGTTATCTCCCAAGAAGTACTTTTCTTTAACATCTTTAAGTTAGGCACAGAAAAGATGCTCACATAAGAAATATGAATTGAAGTAAAATAGAGCATCAAGAAAAAAATTCAAAACACACTAAGTCTTGCCCACTTCCTATGCATAGGAATCTTGTAAGAAAATAAATCAAAGAAGCATATAGTAACAAGAATGCGTAGATAAAACAAGAGCAACTTCGGAGCTTTCAATATAAAGAGAGGTGTTTTAGTAACATAAGAATTCCAACAACCATATTTTACTCTCTCATAATAATTTTCAGTAGCATCATGAATAAACACAACAATATAACTATCACATAAAGCATGCTTTTCATGATCTACAAACACATAATTTCTATCAAGCTCAAAAATAGTGGGATTAATTATGGGGATATGCCTACCGGGGTATACCCAGCAGGACGTTTCCGACTGGCCCAGGAACTGGCGAGTGGGCCTGCAAGACGGCGACTGGATCAAGGCCCGGTGTGGATCCAAGCGACTGGAAGCTGAAGGCCCAGGCGAGTAGATAGGCCTAGGCGAGTTAGGTTAAACGATTACCGAAGCCTTAACTAATTCGGTTGAGATATGTAAACCCTAGGGAAGGTGAGTCTATATAAACCTCCCTACAGGGCGTGTAGAGATACGTTCCATCATACACCCAAGCGACTCGCCGCCTAGCCGCCGAGCTCGCCCATTGTACCTCCACCATTATACAATCTAGCAGGAGTAGGTATTTACCCTCCGGGGGCCGAACCTGGGTAAAACCTTGTGTCTCTGCCCTCATCTCGCACCGCAGATGGCTGGCCGCCCTTGCCCCTCGTTCTACTACTCGCTGCCAATTGCAGCATCTGCCGTGACCATTCCCACGACAGTGGCGCCCACCGTGGGGCCGGTCTGGCGGTGTTCTGCGGCGAGATCCAATCTTCCCATCAACAGGACGGTCGCCACCGCCGCATGATAGCGATCGGCGAGATGCTCCAGATCTTGCCGAGCAGCTACGTCGTGGGCGGCCCGTCACGCGACAAAGATGATCTCGCCGGCACGATCAGCCTCTTCGTCGGCCTCACTGACGTCATATCCTCGGAGGATTCGGCTCGCATCCGCGAGTCGTCGCCACGTGATCGGCTCTTCGAGAGCCAGGTCCGCACGATCCATCGCCTCGCCTCCGAGTACAACTCGGCTCACAAAGAACGTGGCGAAAACTCATGCCGCGAAGACCCGACCCTCAACGACGACGCCGACCACTAACCGCGGCTTCACCCGCGGGCTCCATCACTCAGGTCTCTAACGTGGGAGACTTCGAGGATCCCTCCATCCTTGGGATCTTCGACTTCGACTCTAGGTTGGAAAAATTTGCCGACCTCCACGACAGGACCGGTCGCCACGCCGCGACCTACATGGCGACCGGCACCGATCCGCCGGAGGATCCTTTCTCCACCCCGATCCCTCCTAACGCCACGACAACGGAGGTCGACGAACTCCGCCTGAAGCTGGTGGAGGCAGTCCGCAAAGAACAAGCCGAGCGCGAAAAATTTCGCCTCGAGCAGGTGACGACGCAGGAGCTATCACGCTACCACCAGCAGCGAATCAGGTCGCGCCTGAACCCCACCGTTCAGGGGCGCGCCCTGAACTTCGACGACGAAAACGACCCGGCCCGCGCGGCTGAGCGTGCGATCTGCGAGAACGCTCCACCAGGAGGAAGCGCCCGGCCCCCGCCAGGGTCGACGGCGATGGGCGCCCCACCTCCACCCAACCGCACACCCCCCAGGGATCAGCCGCAGATAGTAGTCTCCTCACGGGAGCGAGACGCGAACGGCCTCCCACTGTTCTCCACCCCGATGGACAACCTCGTGGCGGGCCGAGCAGCAGCCGACAACATCACGGGCACCGGCGACGGCGCCCTACAGATCCAGTATGTCAGGGCCCTGCTCGCAAAGGCCGTCGAGCAGCAAAACGCAGGCGCCGACTTGCAGGGTCGAGTGTACTCGCGTTCTTCGGGAAGCAGAGCGGCCTCAAGTGGCCGCCCAATGGCGGCAAACACCCTCAACTGCCCGCCACCAGAGCCATTGCAGCTCCAACACCGACCCGCGAACGCGGCATTCTCCACCAACGACCCCAGACCAGCGACCAACTTCGTCGCCGCCAACGGTCAACCCATCGACGCCCGCACCCACATCATCAACAACCAAAGCTGGCGCGCACGCCAGCCCGACGACCTGCGACACACCCTAACCAATCACCGCGACGGCGAGCCGATGGGGTCGCTAAGTCGACTCGGCCCCAAGTGATTCGGACCGATGATCCGAGGCGAGAAGTACCCGCCAAACTTCAAGGCGCCGAAGGAGATAGAAAAGTACGACCCTTTGTACGACCCCTCCGTGTGGCTCGATACATACCTCATGGCGATGGGGATCGCAGGCCACACCGACCTGCTAGCCGCCCGTTACCTCCCCCTGATGATGGAGGGGACGTGCAGGCAGTGGATCAACACCCTCCCCCAGGATAGTATCGACTCCTGGGAGGAGATGCGCGACGCCTTCATCAGGCACTTCGAGTGCTCCTATACCCGCTCCACCACCATCGAGGACCTGGAGCGATGCGTCCAGGGACCCCGCGAGTCGACCCGCAACTGGGTCCAGCGGTGGCAAGAACTCTGGTACAACGCGGTCGGCATCCACCCGGACACCACGATCCATTGCTTCAAGACCTCGTGCCGCTACGAGCCCTTGGTCGCCAAGCTCAAGCGACATTCTCGCACACTCGACAACATACCGGACCTCCTCGATATCTCCAAACGGTACGCGGAGGAAGATCCAAACCAGGAAACCGACGACGAGTCAGGAGGCCAACGCCGCACGAGCGGCAACGACAACGGACGACGGTCCGACCTACGCTACAGCAACACTCGCCTCACTGGCAAGCGCCGCAGTGACGGGCGAGTCGACTTCGTCGCCAACGCCGGGCACGCACAACGCGAGCCCAAAATCTTCCGCCGCGACGGCGGCAACTACAAGGCCAAGCCAAGGTTCGACCCCGCGGCCCTCCTTAACCAACCTTGTGCGTTTCATAGCAGGGAAGGGAAGCCCATAGCGCACGCCGACTGCCACACCCTCAGGGAGATTGAGAAGGCACGGCGAGCACGGGAGGACCCCGACAACAACCCGCCAAACGGCGGAAAATTCGACAACGTGGCCGGCTCGCTCCATACCTTCACAGGCTTCAACACGAAGTGCGAGAAGAAGGTCATCACCCGCGCCGTCACCGTCAACGCGGTGGCCCAGGTGGACGTTCCCCAGTTCCTCAACTGGTCGGAGCAGCCCATCACCTGGAGCCGCTAGGACCACTCGTCGCGCATCGAGTACCCAGGCCGAGTCGCCCTGGTGGTCAGGCCAAAGGTGGGCGACTACTGGCTCCCTAAGACATTGATGGACGGCGGCAGCTCCATCAACATCCTGTACCTGGACACCTTCAGGCGGCTGCGGCTCCCGCAGTCGATGGTCGAGACGACCCACACCACGTTCCACGGCAACGTCCCCGGTCGTAAGGCGTACCCGATCGGTAAGGTCACGCTGCCAGTCACCTTCGGCACGCCAGCAAACTTCCGCACCGAGCGGATCGTCTTCGAGCTGGTACCGTTCGACAACCCCTACCACTGCGTCCTAGGGTGCCAGGCGTTCGCCAAGTTCATGGCAGCGCCCCACTACGCGTACAACGCGATGAAGCTCCCCGGGCCATGCGGCGTCATCACCATCAACGGCGACCCCGACATGGCCGCCGAGTGCGAGGCCAAAGGAGCCGAACTCGCCGATGTCGTCATCGCGGCAGAGTCCAACCACGCTGACGTGCTCGCCAAATACGCGAGTAGGATGAACAATGACGACCCCACCATACTCAAGAAGCCCAATTCGGAGGGCGCAAACACCTCAGCCTTCGAGGCAACGACGCACACCCGCACCATCGAGCTGGTCCCAGGCGACTCCAGCCAAACGGTGACGATCGAAACAGGGATGAGCCCAGCCTAGGAAGGCGCGCTCATCGAGTTCCTCCGTGAGAACAGGGACATCTTCGCATGGAAGCCCTCTGACATGCCTGGTGTCCCTAGGGAGCTCGCTGAGCACAAACTAAACGCCGACCCCAAAGTGCGACCCATCAAACAGTCGTTGCGGCCCTTCAATGAAGAGCGCCGCCAAGCCATCGCCGAGGAGGTGCAGCGTCTACTCGTTGCAGGCTTCATCCGGCCAATCAAGTACTCCAAGTGGCTGGCAAACCCAGTCCTGGTCGAGAAGAAGAACGGGACCTGGAGGATGTGTATCGACTACACAAACTTGAACAGCGCCTGCCCGAAGGAGCAGTTCGTCCTCCCGCGGATCGACCAAATAATTGACTCCACCGCGGGCTCGGAGTCGCTATGTTTCCTCGACGCCTACTCCGGATACAACCAGATCAAAATGGTTGTCGAGGACGAGGAGAAGACGGCGTTCATCATGCCATTCGGAGCCTTCTGCTACACCGCCATGACCTTCGGCCTCAAGAACGCCGGAGCGACCTACCAGCGGTGCATGCAAGAGTGCCTCGCGAGCCAAATTGGCCGCAACATCCACGTCTACATCGACGACGTGGTCGTAAAATCCGCTCGCCAGGGTGATCTACTCGTCGACCTGGCGGAAACATTCGCTAACTTGCGAAAATACAAGATAAAGCTTAACCCAGGCAAATGCACCTTCGGTGTACCAGCAGGACAACTACTGGGGTACGTCGTCTCCAAGCGAGGGATCGAGGCAAACCCCACCAAGATCGACACGATCGCCCGACTCGGCAAACCCGAGTGCCTGCGCGACGTCCAGAAGCTGGTCGGGCGAGTAGCGGCCCTCAGTCGCTTCATCCCTCGCCTGGGCGAAAAGGCGATGCCCCTCTACCGCCTGATGCGTAAGAACCCCACCTTCCAGTGGGACAAGGAGGCGGACGACGCGCTCCACGACCTTAAGAAGGTGCTACTCGCCGCACCACTACTCGCCGACCCCGCCGACAAAGAACCCATGTTGGTCTACGTCGCGGCTTCCGAGCGCGTCGTCAGCGCCGTCATGGTCGTCGAACGGCCGGAGGAAGGAAAGGAGCGACCAGTGTACTACATCAGCGAGGTCCTCACCGAGTCGCGCCAGCGATACCCGCAGTACCAGAAACCGGTATACGCGGTCTTCAGAGCATAGCGGCGCCTGCCGCACTACTTCCAGGAACACCCAATCACGGTCTTCTCCTCCGCACCGTTGCAGGACATCATCCGCCATGAGGCGAAGCGAGTCGCCAAGTGGGCCGTCGAAATCGGCGTCCACAACATCAAATACGAGCCACGAAAAGCGATCAAGTCGCAGGCTCTAGCAGACTTCATCTCCGACTGGGAAGAGGCCCAGCAGCCAGAGAAGCTGCCATACCTCCATTACTGGAGCCTGCACTTCGACGGCTCCAAGAACACGGACGGCGCAGGAGAAGGGATCGTGTTAACTTCACCGAAGGGCGACAAGCTCCACTACGTCCTCTGCCTCGACTTCACCCCCTGCACCAACAACATGGCCGAGTACGAGGCACTACTCCACGGCATGCGAGCTGCCAAGGAGATGAACGTCAACCGCCTACGCTGCTACGGAGACTCCGACCTCGTCGCTGGGCAAGTCGCTGGCACCTGCGACGCCGTCTCCCCCACCATGGCGGCATACCGCCAAGCAGTGGACAAGCTGGGCGGACACTTCGCAGGCTACTCCGTCGAGTGGATTGACAGGCGGAAGAACGAGGAGGCCGACGCACTCTCTCGCATTGGGTCGGCCCGACTCGCACCACCCGCCGGCGTCTTCCTCGACACGATCACCAAGCCATCAGTCTCTCCCCCAAGGGAGATCGACATCGGAGTCCCGCTGCAGCCAGAGGCAGCCCTGGTCGCACTCGTCACCGAGCCAGACGACTGGACCAAGCCCTACGTCGCCTACCTGGAGGCCGGCACCTTGCCGGTAGACGAGACGGACGCCCGGATGATCGCACGCGGATGCAAATCCTTCACCATCATCGACGGCGAGCTCCACAAGCGCAGCGTCACCGACGTGTTCCAACGCTGCGTCCAACCCGCCGAAGGACGCAAGATCCTCCACGACATCCACTTCGGCGACTGTGGCCACCACGCCGGCGCCCGCTCTCTGGTCGCCAAGGCTATGCGGCATGGATTCTACTGGCCCACTGCACACGCCGATGCCGTCGACATTGTCCAGCGGTGCGTCGGGTGCCAGAAGTACGCCAACCAGACGCACGTGCCGAGCTCGGCGCTCAAGACAATCCCCATCACCTGGCCATTCGCCGTGTGGGGTATGGACATGGTAGGCCCCTTCAAAAAAGCTTCCTCTGGCTACACCCACCTCCTGGTCGCGGTCGACAAATTCACAAAGTGGGTGGAGGCCAAACCACTCCGGAAATGCGACGGGAAGACTGCCACTAAATTCCTACGCGAGCTCATATATCGCTACGGGTTCCCAAACAGCATTATCACGGACAACGGCACCAACTTCGCCAAAGGAGCCATGGCCGAGTTCTGCGAAGAACACCACATCCGGCTCGATCTCGCGTCAGTCGCCCACCCGGAATCCAACGGCCAGGTGGAACAGGCCAATCAAAGCATCCTCCATGGCCTGAAGTCGCGTCTCCAAGTACCACTCGAGCGCACCGCCGGGTGCTGGGTCGAGGAGCTACCCTTCGTCATCTGGGGCATCCGCACCTCGGTCAACAGGTCGACAGGGTTCACCCCCTTCTTCATGGTGTACGGCGCCGAGGCAGTCATGCCCACCGACCTCGAGCATGACTCGCCACGGGTCGTCCACTACACGGAGGCTGCAAACAAACTCGCCCGCCAGGATGGAGTCGATCAACTCGACGAGGCACGTGACCTCGCTCGATCACGCACCGCCATCTACCAGCAGGGACTCTGCCGCTACCACAGCCGGCGGGTGAAAACTCGCACCTTCCAAGAAGGCGACCTAGTGCTGCGCCTCATCCAGGACAAGAAGGGCATGCACAAGCTTTCCCCTCCGTGGGAGGGACCATTCGCCATCGGGCACGTACTCGGCAACGACACCTACTACCTCATCGACGTCCGCGGGGACGGCAAACTCGACGTCAAGCGACCGTGGAATGTAAACCTCCTACGGAAGTTCTACTCCTATAACCCCACTTATGTACCCTCCAGTCGCTTTGAAATAAAAAGAATTGGTTACCGCAAATTGCGCCTACTCTCCATGTCTTGTGCCACTCGCACTCGTAATAACAGCGTCAAGCTAACTGCAGAAGTCAACCGTTGGTACAGCGATCGGCACGGCCAAGTAGTGCGTTACAAGGGCACTGGGTCACCTCAGGCCTTGCAACGTCCACTAAAAATGCCTACCCGGAGCCCCATCGGAGTCGCCTAGCCCGACTGGCTCTACGAGCCAAGACAACTGCCTTCGCTTCTCACAGCGATCACGATCCTCCGCATCCTCGACATAGCGACTCGAACGGCCAAGTACCACGCTCGGGGACTGACGACCAGTCCAGCGCGAGCGGCTAGGGAAAATGCCAAGTATGAGAGCATGCCTAGGACTCGTCATGCGACTGACCCAACGGGCCAGGCAGGAGCGATGCGCTCAAACTAACGCGCCCAGTCCTCACCCACCCTCGAGTCGCGCCTAGAACAACCAAGTACCACGCTCGGGGACTCGGCCACCCGACCTCGTTCGTGCAAGGGAAAACGGTGAAGTACAGAGCGCTCAAGGGAGTCGCCTTGCGACTGGCTCTCCGAGTCCGGGCGAGTTGACCACAATAACAAAACACTCAAAAAACCGCAAACACATAACAAACGAGGTAAACCCCATAAAAAGGGCGGACGCGCTCGGGGACTCGCTCAACCCTCAATCAAAATAAAAACACATGACAAATCGCACAAAACATGATATTTCATTAATAGCATGACGCACATTATCTCAAAATACATAGTATGCCCAACGGCAGAACTGCTACTAACGCCCCAGGGCAAACTAGTTCACTCTGCAGGCTTCGACGACGACTCGCCAGCACCCTTGCGATTGCGGATGAAGGGAGTGTACGGGTTCGACGGATACGTCGTCAGCTCACCCGCCATCGCTGCACGAAAGGGTTGCTCGACCTTGAAGTCCCGGTGCTGCGGCTCGGGGTCGTTGGGGGCGACGACCGTCTCCTGGTAAGGAAGGAGGTCGCCCAGACGCGCTCGGAGTACACCACGGCGCGGTCCGTCAACTTGAGCACCTTGGAGATCTCCACCGCGCTAGTCGACGACGGGTAGCCACTCGTCACGTCGTCCAGATCGAAGTCCTCCGGGAAGTGAGCAAGCCCAAGGCTAAACGCCGTCGCCGCTCCGCACCAGAACGCCGATCGCGTCATAAACTCAACGACCGACGGCGCCTTCTCCAAGTACCACCACACCTCGACGAGGTCGCTGGGAATTACTTCCGTGGGCGACATCTCCTGGAGGTAGGCCCGGATGCACGTCGCCGACAACATCGCCGAGTCGACGAGCGTGGCCACACATTGCCGCGCGTCGAACGAGCTCGCCTCTTCCGCGTTATCAAGGATGCGACCTGCGGATAGAAGATAACAGTGAGTACATCGGATATTACAAAAAGGCACATGCAATAGGCAGGGGCAGACACACTCACCAATTAAGGGACGGGAGAGATCCATGATGAAGCTCTGAAGAGAAGTGTAATCATCACAAGCCCGGCAAGCAAGGGCGTCGAACTTTACGTTCTTCCGCGGCGGCCGTAACAGCGGCCTTGGCTCGACCATCCGCCGAACTCGATTCCTCTTTCGCCTCCTTCAACTCGCGCTCGAGGTCGGCGATCCGCTTTTCAGCCGAGCTCAACGCCAATTGAGCCGCTGCCAACTCACTCGCCGGGACAAGTCCTTGGCGGGCCTCCTCTGCCTTCACGGCAATTGCCTGAAGCCCCTTATTCGCCTCTTGGACGGTGGCCAGTTCCTTCTCCGTGCGGCGTGTCGCAGCAAGCCGGTCAGCTGACTCACGTTGCAGACCCTGCACACTTTTCAAACAGTTAACCAAGGTGGAATCCAAAGTGCCCACCCGCTAAAATTCAGCGAGTGCGCACTCGGGGACTGGCAATCCAAAACTTCTAAGTGCCCACCCGCTGAAATTCAGCGAGTGCGCACTCGGGGACTGGCAATTAAAAACTCCTAAGTGCCCACCCGCTGAAATTCAGCGAAACGAGCTCGGCATCAAAAACCCTTTGCCCACCCGCTGAAATTCAGCGAAAAGCGCATCGGGACCGGCAATCATAAAAATCCTAAGTGCCCACCGCTGAAATTTAGCGAGTGTGCACTCGCACTGGACGCAAAAGTAACAACAAGACAATAAAGAATCGCATCACGCAACACACCGGCCTGATCCTCGGGGACTGGACATACCTGGATGGCTGCGCCAAGCATGCCATGAAGCTGTATCGCATCCACGGATGCGAGGAGAGCTGGCGTGTGCCCGCGACGCTGCTCGACCTCCGTATCGGCGAGCCCAGGTGCATGGCTCGAGGGCGAGGTACCACTCGCTGTAGCCGCTTTGGCCATGAAGCGCGGGAACGTTGCGATGGAGGCACCGGCACCAAAGGAGGCCGGCTCGGCTGCCCCAGGCGAGGGAGCACCCTCCTTGGCGGGTAAGGCCGCCTCCGCTACAGGTTCATTCGGCGCGATCGTCGTGTCGTCGGATACTGTGACGACTTCGTCGCCCTTGGCCTTCTTGGTGTTATCCACGAGAACGACGACCTCGTCCGCCTTCCTCTTCCGGGAGGGATCCTCCTCGCTGACGACGGGTGGCACCTTAGCCACGGTTGGATGGCCTATCTTCTTTGCTCCGGTCCTACAAATTGATCGCGTGAGCAAGATAATCCAAGTACAATGAAAGACAAAAGAAGGTGAGCAAACTCACTTGGCGACTGGAATGAAGCGTAACCCCGTGCGGATGCCGGCCGGCTTCTCCAGTTCGGGGCCCAGTCGGCGACTGAGGCCCATTTCCAAGACATCGTGTGCCCAGGACACGGATGGTTTCTTCGTCGTCGAGGCGACGGAGCCTCGAGACATCTTCGGCGGAGCTTCCTGCGGCGAAGCCGCCGACCGAGCGCCCCTAGCCCGTAGATCGGGCGAATGGCGGAGGCATCGAGGCCGTGGCACCTCGCTCAGGAAGTGGCCGTGTCCGCGCGTTACGTCGGCTGGCGCCGCCGCTTGGCCAGGCTGGTGGCGTCGGAGCTTTCGCCGAGTGCGGCGGGGAGGCCGTCTCACCGGCTTCTTCTTCTTCGAGGGGCCTTCACCTCCTTCTCCTTCTTCTTCTTCTTCGACGGAGTAGCTGGCGCGAGGTGGTCTCCGGAAGTTCGTCATCATCATCATGACGCCGAGGCTTTTACTCGCCTCAAGCTCGACGATGTAGTCTTGCGAACCAGCGGGGCGACCTCCTCCTCGGATTCGTCGTTGTCGTTGCTCTCGTCGCTCTCGACGCCTCCCCTCGCTGGAGGCGATTCGCCCACCTCCCGGACAGACGAACTCGAGTTCTCGTCATCCGCGGGCGGAATCCACCCTTCAACTACTTGAAATAGCTGCAAAAAGCATAAACAACATCAGTATGACCGCGACTGCATTTAACTGCGACTGCGAATGACGAAAGGATGATTTACCGTCGGGGCTGGATGCTTCGCGGTGTAAGGGGCGACCCCGGCCTTCGTGTCGAGGTACGTCGCCTGGGTGATCTTCTTCAACGCTAGGAGGTAATCCTCGAGGTGCCACTCGTCGAGGCAGGACTTCGTCGAGTCGTCCCGGCCCGCGTACTCGTACATATAGTGGTCGCGGGCCGGGCGAAGTCGCACCGAGCCCGAGCCAGCAGTTGTACAGATTGATGGGCAGGAGGCCCCTCTTCTTCAGGCCGTGAATGGTCTAAAGCATTTCGTCTACGACCATTCGCTGGTCTGTTGGAAGCTTGCCGACTTGAAGTCGGCGTGGTTCGGGCCGGTCGGCGGAGTATCTTGGGATCGCCACCTCGCCCTCTGGGGTCGCCTCGGTGACGTAGAACCAAGAGTTCTTCCATTGGCTCGCCGCCTTGGCGGGTAGCATCAGATCGAAGAAAGAAGCCTTTGATTTCAGATGGAACGTCAGGCCGCCCGCAGCGAGCATTGGGCCACCCGCTTCCTTGCGACTGATCCGCCCGTGGAATAGATCTTGCCACAGGGGGAAGTAGGGCCTGCAGCCCAGATAGCACTCGCAGAACGCCACGAAAATGGCGAGCTGCTCGATGTTGTGCGGGCCCAGGTCCAACGGTTGGATCCCGTAGAAGGCGTAGAAGCGCCGGAAGAAGAGAGATGTTGGGAATCCCAGCCCCCGCTCTAGGTGGCTGGTGAAGTAGATGAACTCTCCCTCACGCGGGTTCGGGGTCACCTCTCCGGCCGTGGGGATGCGCCACCGCCTTGCAGATCCCGCCTCCTCGAAGGACGCCGCCTCAGACACTTAGATCTGCCCCAAGACTCGGTAGAGGGGGCCATTGGCGGAAGGATTCGTGGGGGGTCGGGAGATTTCGGGTCGGCTGGATCGCGATGCGGAGGAAGGCGAAATTGCGTGCAATCGGAGGAAATGACGAGGAGGTGGTTCTCCGATCGCCTGCCATTCCCCTTATATAGCGGTTGTTACCCGCCAAATCAGGGAGTCGTTACTACGTGGTGATTACGCCAAAAGTTACCGTTGGATTACCCCAACGACTAGTTTGACCACGTTTAACGGTCCAACTTCAGCCACTCGGCTCGCCGACCCGATCACTACGACAGTGACTAAGTATTTCGCCGACTCGACTCGCCAAAGCTGCGATCAGAATGATTAGTTTTTTCCTTTATTCAGGAGCCCGCCGACGATTCGACTGGATGTCTACTTTGAAGCCGTATACTCCAACTGCCAGCAACCACCTGCGCCCAATCAACGGCGGCCTCGGGGACTACTGATGGAGATATGCCTACCGGGGTATACCCAGCAGACGCTTCCGATCGAGAACCGGCGAGTGGGCTCGCAAGACGGCGATCGGATCAAGGCAGTGTGGATCCAAGCGACTAGAGAAGGCCCAAAGTAGTAGATAGGCCCAGTCGAGTTAGGTTAAACGATTACCGAAGCCTTAACTGATTCGGTTGAGATATGTAAACCCTAGGGGAGGTGAGTCTATATATACCTCCCTACAGGGCGTGTAGAGATACGCTCCATCATACACACAAGCGACTCGCCGCCTAGCCGCCGAGCTCGCCCATTGTACCTCCACCATAATATAATCTAGCAGGAGTAGGTCTTTACCCTCCGGGGGGCCGAACCTGGGTAAAACCTTGTGTCTCTGCCCTCATCTCGCACCGCAGATGGCTGGCCGCCCTTGCCCCTCATTCTACTACTCGCTGCCGATTGCAGCATCTGCCGTGACCATTCCCACGACAATTAAAACATTCGAACCCACTTTTAACAATTTTATAACAAGGTGACTGATCATTCAATATAGGACCATCATCTAGAGCTTTATCATAAACATTTTATAAACGATAATATTTAGTACCATATGTTTCGAAGTTAGGCACAAATAAAGGATTATCATAGATAACAGGAGCATAACTATTATCACAAGTTTTACCCATAGCAGAAATTTCAAAAGAATCCACAGCAACATAACATTCATCCTCCTTTGGTAAGCATGGGGGACAATCAAATAATGTAAGAGGTAAAGAGTTACTCTCATCAGAAGGTAGGCATGGGTAGATCCATTCTTTATCCTTTTGTTCATCACTCTCCTCCTCATTTTCATCTAATGAACTTTCAGGTTCAGCAATTTCTTCTTCCATAGGCTCCTGCAAATTGTGGACACATTCTTGTGCATGACATAGTCTCTCTTTATAATCAATTATATAACAATTATTGCTAAAATTTTCTATGCAATGATTAAGGATAGAAGAGACCATATCTTTAAGGTTTTTACAAGAAACACAGGTTTCATAATTTTTAGACATGAAGGATTCTATTTCAGAAGCTCCCATAAACAAAACAAATTGTTCTACTTCTTGAAATCCAAGAGGAATATAGTTATTCCGATGATAGTTCATAATTAAAAATTCTTTACTAAAGCCACATTGGAATTTAAGATGTTTAGTATCATGTTCAGAGCAACAATTTATATCATGGCGTTTAAGCAGAATTTTAGCAATTAGATCCAACCTTTTTAACACGGCTCTCATGACTTTAACCTTATAAGATTCTCTATACCTTATAAAATATTCCATGGAGGTTCTAGCAGGCGGTGGTTCCTCTAATGGAATAGTGATTGGAGCACAACTAGACATAAAAATAACTTGAAGTAGGAACTAATCTTTTTGTGTTTTTGATAAGAAAACGCAAACCAAACGAAACTATTATTTTTGGAGTTTTTGATAAAAAGAGGCAAACAAAACAAGGCAAAAGAACTAAGCAAAACAAAAACAAAGTAAAGAGAAAGGTTATGAAGGACTCCCCTTGTGAAGCCGTCCTTAGCCTCCCTGGCAACGGCGCCAGAAAACAACTTGATGCGCTCAGATCACTCTAGAGCTTCGTTGAGAGACCCCAAGAGGAAGGTATGATGAGCACAACAACAAGTCTTCCCTCAGAAAGAAACCAAGGTTATTGAACCAGTAGGAGGAAGGAAACGAATCAAAGGTGTTGCTAGCAACTAGAAACCTGCACATCACAAACTCAAGACTTTGCCCCAATGAACAGTGAGGTTGTCAATCTCACCGGTTTGCTGAAAACAAAGGATTAATTGTATGGTGGTTTGCAGAAACAAAACATGAACAGTGGAAAATGTATCAATGGTAAAGATTGGACCGGGGTCCATAGTTCACTAGAGGTGTTCTCCTTAAGATAAACAACATGGCATGCTGGGTAAACAAATTACAACGGGG
Source organism: Avena insularis (assembly GCA_023614405.1). Classification (NCBI taxonomy): domain Eukaryota; kingdom Viridiplantae; phylum Streptophyta; class Magnoliopsida; order Poales; family Poaceae; genus Avena; species Avena insularis. The sequence continues at coordinate 375,077,491 of CM042697.1, forward strand.
CAATTGACAGGATAGAGCAAGGCATAACAATGCAATACTAGACATTCATGATCCTATGAGATTTGGTTGGGCAATACAACAAGATGCATAGACTGTCATCCAACTGCATCTATGACTAGTAATCCACCTTCAGGTTATCATCCGAACCCCCTCCAGTATTGAGTTGCAAGCAACGGATAACTGCTTTAAGCAAAGTGTGTAAGGTAAACAATCCACTTGTTCCATGAACAAGAGATCGTTCTTTTCTCCCTAGTAGCAACATCACATCTACAACCTTAGACATTTCTGTCCCCAGATTAAATAGAGGCATGAACCCACTATTGAGCATAAATTATCCCACTTGGAGACACTAGCATCTACTTGGACAAGATAGCTACTAGAAACGGAGAGCATGCAAGATTACAAATAACACAAACATAATAGAATCAATAAGATAGAACCATTAATCAATCTGACATAGTATTCTCAATATCCATCGGATCCCCGAAAACACAACACGCATGATTACAAATAGATGATCTGGATCATGAACGGAGCTCACAAGATCTAAACATGGTAGCACAAAAGAGGAGAAACAACCATCTAGCTACTACATGGAACCGTAGTCCAAGGTGGAACTACTGACGCATCATACCGTAGGCTGGCATGGTGATGAAGAAGGCCTCCGGGATGATCTCCCCTCCGGCAAGGTGCCGGGAAGAACTTCAGATCCCCCCAATCTAGGGACGATTGTGGTGGCGGTTATGGACTGTTTCGTGGAAGATTGATCGGGTACTTAGGGTTTTGGTATTGGGGGATTCTTATAGGCAAAGGCGGCGGGGGCACCGGTGGCCGCACTGTGCGCTGCAGGCTGGCGCATGGATAGGGGGTGTGGCCCCCTGGTGGATCTTCTCCGTCTCATCTTCTGGCTCCGTGTTCCCCACGGTAAAATATTGACTTTGACTTTTGTCCCATCCAATTCCGAGAATATTGATTTTCTGCTTTTTCTGGAACCAAAAATAGAAGAAACAGGCAACTGGCATTGTGGCATCTTGTTAATAGGTTAGTCCAGAAAACATATAAAAATAACTTAAAGTGTAGACAAAGAAAAGCAAAGCAGATACTAAACAAGCATGGAACATCAAAAATTATAGATACGTTTTCGACGTATTAGTTATCAAGCAATAGATCAAGACAACTCATCTTGCCAAGTAATCAAATACTACTGAGGTTACCCTCAAGCCTAGACTGAGGTAAGGATGGGTATTTTGAAGAGGTTGTGTTTTGAAGTAAGATAAGGACCTCTTGGTATTTCTACCAAGATTGGAATGAAAAGGTGTTTAAGAAAGGTTTTGGAAAACCTAGGGTTTAGAGTAGTTGAAGGTTCTGTCTTGAAAACATAAGGAGGTTAGATATATGTAACATCCCAGCATTAGAGCTTAGAAATAAGCTGTGCATTCATGCATAGAAAATCCGAATAATTTTCGCGCTTTTAAAACGAAACTTGTCAAAGTGATTGAAGCTTCTCTTAACTTGATGGAATTGAAGTAGATCATCAAGTTAACTGCGATAAGTTTCAATATGACCTTTGCTAAAACCTTACTTGGTTAAACATGATTTGGTCTAAGGGTAGACCAGATATAATAAATGTCACTCATAATACATTGCTTAAATGATTCATATATGATCCTTAAGGTATCATATCATACTATTCATCATACCAACCTATGAATACTAAGTTAAGATTACCACTAGAATAATAAAAATGCAATGATTAGTGCTGACCTATCTTATTTTTATCTATTCCTACTATGAGTATCATAGTAATACCTAACCTTGAACTCTTAAATTAGTTGGAGTTGGAAAGAGACTAAGTTAAGATCATCCACTATATCTTTCTTTCCATATTAATCTTTATGGAACCTATCTTAATATCTGTTGTTCATCAATTTTGAGTAATCAACCATTGATTCACAGATTCTTTAACTATCAATCTTTGATCTGCTATTTCTTGATCTTATCATAACATCTACTTAAATCTTTTAAAGAGGGCATAGTGTAGGGGTTCGTAGCATGGAAAACAAAAAATTTCTATCGCATACAAACAAACAAGCCAAGATCTATCTACTAGATTGTAGCAACGAGTCGATGGAATAACTCACCCTTGAAGATTCCAAAGTGTTTAACGAGAGCAGATTCTCGTGGGTGATGTAGTCGTACTCTTTCCGATCTCAAGATCGCGTAGACGATCCTTCCGGCGCCGCGTTCCCAAGCGCTCCTTGATCGGTCACACGTTCGATTTTCGACGAAGACCTTCCTCTCCTTGTTCCAGCAGAAAATGGAGGTTGTAGCACTCTCCTGCGATTCGGCCTGGCGTGGTACCTAAGTAGAGGGAAATCCGCAGGCTTCGCCGGTGCAGTATGGTGGAGCTTATGAGAGAGGCTATTAGTGGTCTAGTAATTAGACACACCAATTAGAAGGCTCTAAACCAATTAGAAGGCTCTAAACCGAATAGCTCTAAACCGGGGTCTAGATCTAGGGTTTAGTTTAGAGGATAGGAAACTTGTGTGTGTCTAGGAGGGGAGCCCTGCCCCTCCTTATATAGGTGGGAGGGCTGGCCGGCCAAGGGGAGGAGTTCCTCCCCAACTCGGCCTAGGGAGGTGCGCCGGCCAAGGGGAGGAACCCTCCTCCAACTCGGCCTCCACCTCTCCTCCTCTTTTCCCACTTCCCAAAACTGCCGTTTGACTTTCAAACTAGCCGTTTGACTTTTCAATTTAGGATTTAAATAAATCCTTTATTTGGGACAGCAAGAATACTTAGTACATGATGCAATCATTCCAATATGTAATGACACACTCATGTACCCTTCCCTCCGGTCTTGGGACATTAGGGACCTTCTAGAATGTTCGATGAAAACACGGAACCATTCCCCAACTCAAAGCAGGACTTTCCTTATATGAATCTTATTCTCCGGACCATTCCGGATCTCCTCGTGATATCCCGGATCCCATCCGAGACTCCGAACAACATTCGGTCTCTTTCTCATAATACCATAACTACTCAAACAACGTCGAATCCTTAAGTGTGTCTCCCTACGGTTCGTGAATTATGCGGACATGATCGAGACACTTCTCCGAACAATAACCAATAGAGGAATCTGGAAATTCATATGGCTCCCACATATTTCTCACGATTACTTTGCGATCGAATGAACCACTTACATACGATACCAATTTCCTTTTGTCTCACGATATGTTACTTATCCGAGGTTATGATCGTCGGTATCTCCGCATACCTAGTTCATCCTCGTTACTGATAAGTACTCTTTTCTCGTTCCCGTGATATGTGATCCCTTGTGACCAAGTCACATGCTTGCAAGCTAATTGGATGACATTTCACCGAGAGGCCAGAGAATATCTATCCGTCATGTGGATGGACAAATCCACTCTTGATCCATGTGTTTCAACCAATACTTTCCGAACACTCAATGCCACCTTTATAGCCACCTGTTACGGTGTGGTGTTTGATGACATCAAAGCATCCATCCAGTAAAGGTGATATGCATGATCTCATGGTCGAAGGAATTAGGTTACTATGTATCAGAAAGCATATAGCAATTGAACTATTGAAATGACTTGATCTTTATGCTACGCTTGTCTATAGGAGTATGTCCACCATATCATTCTCCTAACGATATGATCTTGTTGTTGATAACATCTCAATGTTCATGATAGGAAACCACAATCATCAATCAACCAACAAGCTAGTGAAGTATAGAGGCTATACTAGGGACTTCAAATTAAGTTTACAAATCACACAAGTATTAATGGTTTCCTTGTTAATACTATTATAGCATGAATGTAAACATTTATCATAAACACAAAGATATATAATAATAACTATATTTATTATTGCCTCTAGGGCATATCTCCAACAGTCTCCCACTTGCACTAGAGTCATCCAATCTAGATTACATGGTAATATACCGAACACCCATGGCAGTTTGGTGCTGGTCATGTTTTGCCCTCGGGAGAGGTTTAGTCAACGGATCCGCCACATTCAGATCTGTGTGTACTTTGCAAATCTTTATATCCCCATCCTGGATATGTTCTCGAATAGCGTGAAAGCAGCTTGATATCTTGACTTCTTGTGTGACCTTGGTTCTTGCGCATTGGCTATGGCGCCCATGTTATCACAGTAGATAGACATTGGGTCCAGCGCACTTGGAACCACACCCAGCTCTGTAATGAACTCTTTCATCCATATCGCTTCTTGTGAAGCCTCCGAAGCAGCCATGTATTCCGATTCAGTTGAAGATCTCGCCACAACGCTTTGCTTTGCACTCCTCCAGCTAGCTACTGCACCATTCAAAGTAAATATGTATCCAGATTGTGATTTAGAATCATCCGGATCGGTGTTCCAACTAGCATCAGTGTAACCATTAACAACGAGATGTTCATCACCTCCATAAGAAAGAACCATATCCTTAGTTCTTCTCAAGTACTTAAGGATGTTTTTGACAGGTGTCCTATGATCCACTCCTGGATCTATTTGATATCTGCGAGTTAGACTAACAACATATGCGATGTCGTGTCTAGTACATAGCATGGCATACATTATAGATCCTATGGCTGAGGCATAGGAGTCTTACTCATCCTTTCTCTATCTTACGCGATGTCGGACTTTGAGTTTTACTCAAGGTCGTATTGGGCAACATGGGCAAGAACCCTTTCTTGCTATCTTCCATTCCAAACCTCTTTAGAACTTTGTCCAAATATGTACTTTGTGACAATGATATTTGGCGTTTCGATCTATCTCTATAAATCTTTATGCCTTTTATGTTAGGTGCTTCGCCAAGATCCTTCTTTGAAAACTATTATTCAAATACTCTTTGACACTATTAAGAAGGTCTACATCATTCCCAATCAACAATATGTCATCCACATACAATTATTAAGAATGCTCTGAGCTCCCACTCACTTTCTTGTAAATACAAGCTTCTCCATAAGTTTGTATAAAACCAAAACTTTGATTACCTTATCAAAGCGTTTATTCCAACCGGGATGCTTGCTTTAATCCATAGATGGACCGTTGAAGCTTGCATACCTTGTTAGCATCTTTAGGATCGACAAAACCTTTGGGTTGTATCATATACAACTCTTCATCAATGTCTCCATTGAGGAATGCTGTTTTGACATCCATCGCCATATCTCATAATCATAATATGCAGCGATTGCTAACATAATCCTCACAGACTTTAGCTTCGCTACGGTGAGAAAGTCTCATCGTAGTCAACTCCTTGAATTTGTCGAAACCCTTTTGCGACAAGTCGAGCTTTATAAACGATAACATTACCATCGACATCTGTTTTCTTTTTGAAAATCCATTTGTTCTCGACAGCCTTCCGGCCATCCGGTAAGTCCACCAAAGTCCATACTTGGTTTTTTACATGGATCCAATCTCGGTTCATGGCTTCTTGCCATTTATTGGAATCTGGGCTCATCATCGCTTCCTCATATGTCTCGGGGTCATCGGTGTTGTCCACCAACATGACATTCATAACGGAATCATACCAATGCGGAATGGTACGAGTTCTTGTTGACCTCAGAGGTTACTGTAGCAACTTCAACCGAAGTTTCATGATCACCATCATTAGCTTCCTCTCTTATTGGTGCGGGCACCACAGAACTTCTTCGGTCTGCGCTACTCGCAATTCGAGAGAAGGTTCGACAACCTCGTCGAGTTCTACTTTCCTTCCAGTCACTTCTTTCGAGAAATTCCTTCTCTAGAAAGGATCCATTCTTAACATGAAGATTTTGCCTTGGATCTATGATAGAAGGTATACCCAATAGTTTCCTTGGGTATCCTATGAAGGCGCATTTTTCCGCTTTGGGTTCAAGCTTGTTTGTAACTTCTTTACATAGGCTTCGCATCCCCAAATTTTAAGGAGCGACAATTTAGGTTTCTTCCCAAACCATAATTCATACGGTGTCGTTTCAATGGATTTAGATGGTGCCCTATTTAAAGTGAATGCTGTTTCTAATGCATAACCCCAAAATGATAGTGGTAAATCATAAGTGACATCATAGAGCGAACCATATCTAAGAGAGTTCGATTCTGACGTTCGGACACACCATTCTGTTGTGGTGTTCGGCGGTGTCAAGCTGAAAGTATTCCACATTTCTTCAAATGCTCGCCAAACTCGTAACTTAGATATTCACCTCCACGATCAGAACGTAGAAACTTAATCTTCTTGTTACGTTGATTCTCTACCTCACTTTGAAACTCCTTAAACTTATCGAAAGTTTGGACTTATGTTTCATGAAATAGATATACCCATATCTACTCAAATCATCCGTGAAGGTAAGAACATAACGATAACCACCGCGCGATGCTACACTCATTGGACCACATACATCGGTATGTATGATTTCCAATAAGTCCGTAGCTCGCTCCATCATCTGAAAATGGAGTCTTAGTCATTTTACCCATCGGACATGCTTCACATCTTTCAAGTGATTCAAAATCAAGTGATTCAAGAAGTCCATCGAATGGAGTTTCTTCATCGCTTCACTCCAATGTGACCAAGGCAGCGATTGCCACATATAGGTCGAGTTATCGCTTGATTTCAAACGTTTAGCTTCAATGTTATTAATATGTGTATTTCCACTATCGAGATTCAATATGAATAGACCATCTATCAAAGGTGCATGTGCATGAAACATGTTACTCATATAAATCGAACAACCATTATTCTCGGATTTAAACAAGTAACCGTCTACTTAATAAACAAGATCCGATATAATGTTCATGCTTAACGCACCAAATAACAATTATTTAAGTATAAAACTAATCCCGATGGTAGATGAAGAGGTAGCGTGCGAGCGATCACATCAACCTTTGATCCGTTTCCTCGCATCGTCACCTCGTTCTTCGCTAGCTTCCGTTTATTCTGCGGCTCTGTTTGAGTTACAAATATGAGCAACCGAACCGATATCAAATACCCGAGCACTACTACGAATACTAGTGAGATACACATCAATAACATGTATATCGGATATACCTTTCTTCTTGATGTTGCCGTTCTTCAAATCGCCAAGTACCTTGGGCAATTCCGCTTCGATGACCTTCTCCCTTGCGGTAAAAGCATTAGGTTTCAGGCTTAGGTCCAGCCTTGGTCTTCTTCGTCGGCGTGGCGACTTTCTTACCACCCTTCTTGAAGTGTCCCTTTTGCTTAGACTTGCCTTTCTTGAATTTGGTGGTCTTATTGACCATCAACACTTGGTGCTCTTTCTTGATCTCCACTTGCAGATTTTAACATAGCAAATAGTTACGGCAACTCTTTGTTCATGTTACGCATGTTGTAGTTCATCACAAAGTTCTTGTAACTTGGTGGTAGTGATTGGAGGATGCGGTAAACTCCCAAAGTATTAGGAATCACTATACCCAAACTTTGAAGTTTATTTGCGTGCCCGGACATCTTAAGCACATGCTCAGGCCAGAGCTACCCTCTTCCATCTTGCGGTTAAAGAACTTTTGAAGCTTCATAACTTTCAATTGCCATGAGTCTCAAAGATTAATTTGAGATCCTCGACAATATCATATGGATCGACTCTTCAAACCTTTTACAAGCTCGATTCTAAACCATACAAGATAGCACCTTGAACTATGGAGTCTTGATTCTTCCGGCGAGGTAAACATTCTTTACTTCATCGGTAGCATCATGCCGGTGGGTCACCTAGCGGTGCATCCGGCACATAGGTCAAATTACCATTGTGAGGACAATCCTCAAATTGCGGAACCAATCCATGAAGTTGCTTCCATTGTTTTTCAACTTTTCTTTCTCTAGGAACGCATTAAAATTGATGGTCGGGGCTGCCATTGATCTACAACATATTTGCAATAGTTTAGACTAAGTTTATGACAAATTGAGTTCAAATTAATTAATGAAATTAAACTAGGTGAACTCCCTCAAAACAACATCCCTCACATTGTTTTAGTGATCACAGACCAAATCCACTACATCAACACCGATCATCACGAGAGTTGATATAGTTTCAATGGCGAACAATCATCATGTTCATCATATCTACTATATGATTCATGCTTTACCTTTCGGCGATCCGTGTTCCTGAGGCCATGTCTATACATGCTAGGCTCGTCAAGACAAACCTTAGCTACCGCATAAGCAAATCTGGCTTGCTTACGTTGTATTCACCGGAATCAAAGACACCCGATCATCACGTGGTGCTTGAGCAAGCTTTGGCAGTGCATACTAAGGGTGAACACTTTAGAACTTGAAATTTATGTGTATGAGGGATCATCTTATAATGCTACCGTCGTCTACTAAGCAATACAAGATGCATAAAGGATTAACATCACATGCAATTCATAATATGTGATATGATATGGCCTTTCTTCTTTGTGCTTCCGATCTCCATCTTCAAGCACGAACATGATCTCCATCATCACCGGCATAGCATCAAGGTCAATGACGCTTCTTCATGGTTGTCGTCCACCAGCTTCAACTATTACAACTATTTTGAATAGACACGCAGGCCTTCTGAAATTAAAGACAACCATAAGGCTCCTGCCGGTTGCCAACTTACAATAAGGAACATTGCATACATCAAATATAATCACAATCATGGCCATATCACATCACTGCACACCCCTGCAAAACAAAGTTAGACGCCTCTACTTTCTTTGCATATTTTACGTGGTTTGGGGCTTTCAATAAGTGTCGTTCTAACTTACGAACAAGAACCACAACATTGATACTAGCATTGTTGATCACCCGTTGTAAATTGGATCTTTACTATGCTAGGAGAAAGCAGGCACCATAAAGCCTCTTATTCAAAACGAGTTGCATGTCAAGCGTGGAGCAAGTCTCATGAACGATGTCATGTAAGGTTAGCCCGGGCCGCTTCATCCCAACATACCGCAAGATGCAAAGTACACGAAAAGCAATCTACAATAAAAGCATCAACGCCCACAATGACCATTGTGTTCTACTCGTGCAACAGATCTACATATAGACACGGCTCTGATACCACTGTAGGGGTTCGTAGCATGGAAAACAAAAAATTTCTATCGCATACAAACAAACAAGCCAAGATCTATCTACTAGATTGTAGCAACGATTCGATGGAATAACTCACCCTTGAAGATTCCAAAGTGTTTAACGAGAGCAGATTCTCGTGGGTGATGTAGTCGTACTCTTTCCGATCTCAAGATCGCGTAGACGATCCTTCCGGCGCCGCGTTCCAAGAGCGCTCCCTTGATCGGTCACACGTTAAATACTCGGCGAAGACCTTCCTCTCCTTGTTCCAGGTGAGCGGAGGTTGTAGCACTCTCCTCGCGATTCCAAAGACTGGCGTGATCTGCAGGAAGTAGAGGGAAATCCCGAGGCTTCGCCTTAAGCCGGTGCGAGTATGGTGGAGCTTATGAGAGAGGCTATTAGTGGTCTAGTAATTAGACACACCAATTAGAAGGCTCTAAACCAATTAGAAGGCTCTAAACCGAATAGCTCTAAACCGGGGTCTAGATCTAGGGTTTAGTTTAGAGGATAGGAAACTTGTGTGTGTCTAGGAGGGGAGCCCTGCCCCTCCTTATATAGGTGGGAGGGCTGGCCGGCCAAGGGGAGGAGTTCCTCCCCAACTCGGCCTAGGGAGGTGCGCCGGCCAAGGGAGGAACCCTCCTCCAACTCGGCCTCCACCTCTCCTCCTCTTTCCCACTTCCCAAAAGCTGTTTGACTTTCAAACTAGCCGTTTGACTTTTCAATTTAGGATTTAAATAAATCCTTTATTTGGGACAGCAAGAATACTTAGTACATGATGCAATCATTCCAATATGTAATGACACTCATGTACCCTTCCCCTCCAGTGCTGGGACATTCCGGGACCTTCTAGAATGTTCCATGAAAACACCTAACCATTCCCCAACTCCAGGACTTTCCTTATATGAATCTTATTCTCCGGACCATTCCGGATCTCCTCGTGATATCCGGATCCCATCGAGACTCAACAACATTCGGTCTCTTTCTCATAATACCATAACTACTCAAACAACGTCGAATCCTTAAGTGTGTCTCCCTACGGTTCGTGAATTATGCGGACATGATCGAGACACTTCTCGAACAATAACCAATAGAGGAATCTGGAAATTCATATGGCTCCACATATTTCTCGATTACTTTGCGATCGAATGAACCACTTACATACGATACCAATTTCCCTTTGTCTCACGATATGTTACTTATCCGAGGTTATGATCGTCGGTATCTCGCATACCTAGTTCATCCTCGTTCTTGATAAGTACTCTTTTCTCGTTCCCGTGATATGTGATCCCTTGTGACCAAGTCACATGCTTGCAAGCTAATTGGATGACATTTCACCGAGAGGGCCCAGAGAATATCTATCCGTCATGTGGATGGACAAATCCCACTCTTGATCCATGTGTTTCAACCAATACTTTCCGAACACTCAATGCCACCTTTATAGCCACCCTGTTACGGTGTGGTGTTTGATGACATCAAAGCATCCATCCAGTAAAGGTGATATGCATGATCTCATGGTCGAAGGAATTAGGTTACTATGTATCAGAAAGCATATAGCAATTGAACTATTGAAATGACTTGATCTTTATGCTACGCTTGTCTATAGGAGTATGTCCACCATATCATTCTCCTAACGATATGATCTTGTTGTTGATAACATCTCAATGTTCATGATAGGGAAACCACAATCATCAATCAACCAACAAGCTAGTGAAGTATAGAGGCTATACTAGGGACTTCAAATTAAGTTTACAAATCACACAAGTATTAATGGTTTCCTTGTTAATACTATTATAGCATGAATGTAAACATTTATCATAAACACAAAGATATATAATAATAACTATATTTATTATTGCCTCTAGGGCATATCTCCAACACATAGTCCATAAATAACCTTAATCCAATATGAGATATTAAGAAGATAATTTCAAGATAATGGAAAAGTAGGATAGATAAAACATTGCTTAGCCAACTAAGAACTTAAGAAATAAATGACTAAAGAATTATAATGGTAATGCTTTAGCCACCTATATTGAATGCTTATATGTAGTATAAATAATAATGGTGGGCGGAACATGATTGGAACCTTAGTAGAGATAAGTTATCCTAGAGTAGCCATTACAAACCACATAAATTTAATTTAGGTTTGGAGTGTGAGTTATGGGAATAAAGTGAATACATGATGATATTATTCAATTCAAGCTAGTATAATATAGAGTTATAGAAGTAATGTTATTCATCTTAAAGGATAGTCAACTTTAGAGAAAGGTAGTTGGATGCATACAACTAATAGAGATACATTAGTAATGGAAGATTAAGGAAGAATGTGAGTGAAGTTGAAGGAACTACTGGTTGGATGGAAGTTTATCAACAGAAGAATAGTAATACAGCCAAGCAAGGATATGAGATTATGAAATACTTTTGTATCAAACTCATTGGATTCATCCATAAGCTTAGAAGAATGATATATGAATAAGAAGATTTTAATAAGTAAGCCCATCATACTAACCATGATGATGGATAGGAAGAAGTATTATATCTAGAAAAAGAATTCCTTAATTAGAGATCCAAGATTGTGAAATATAATTTTATGTTATAAATCATCTTCCTAATTAATCTTGGTAAGTAATCAAATCTAAATCTCAAATCAAACATAATATCCATCTCATACTATTGATCCATCATCTGATGTCTATAACACTTTATAGAAATATTTCCCTATAGCAAATCACATAAGCACATCTCTGTTAATTCCAGCCATCATAACTATATGTGCTTAAGTATATCTTTATTAATTCTTTTCCATAAATGTTCTAGATATAACTTTCTAGTACTAAAGGTGAGGCTATTAAATATCCCAAACAAAAAACAATATGTTTAGCTATTGAATCTTTAACCACATCCACAAAGAAGACTAAAGACATTAAAAACCCTAAACCTTAGGGTAGAAATGCATAATACAAAACCTTAAACCTCTTTGTTCATCACAATAGAATATATACATTGTCATGTTCCAAACCAATGGAAGTAGTCATAATTATATCAATGTCTTTTATATATTTCATGCATCAAATAATGGTATAGGATCATTATAAATATAAAAGTTTCTATTCAAAATATGAGCCAACTAAAGTTAAGTTGATAAGCAAATAAGAATATATCATTTAAGAAATTCATAACTGAAGGAGGATAATAAAATACTAAGAAGAGATTTTACAAAATATTAAAAGGGGTTCATATATTAAGAAAATAAAAGGAATATAGCAAGATTATATATAATAAAAATTCACAAATAATACTAACTATGTTTTAGTATTATTGAAATTGTCCAGCAAAGAAATCATACAAAGAAAGGTTTAAAATATAAATCAAATTCAAATTTGAATAATAAAACAGAAAACAGAAAAAGGATAAAACAAATAAAAATACTACCTCGTCGTGGCCCAACACCTCTGCACCTATCTAACGCCTCATGCAACAATGACCCGATAACGATTCTTTTACATGCTGTGGATCGACAAGTGGGTCGACAAAATCTGGGTTGAGAAGCAAAGATCGTCGGGGTTATCCAAAACGGTCATCGTCGTAAATCACGCTTACACAGGCGGCTGGCGAGCTCGCCGCCCGATGCCATCATTGTCGTCGTTGCGCCAAGATCAACGTCGTCATTCCAGGAGGGGATAAGAAGGCCACCGCGACGCCCTACCTCAATCACTATCTCCAATTCCTCCTTATCCTCTCAGATACGAATAGGACCGAAACCCTAGCTCACCGGAGCCACCTCTCACCGTCGAACCACGTCTCCCCATACCATTCTGAGCAGCCATGGAGAAGCGCCATCCTTCGTAGATCCTCTGGGTAGAAGCTTGCATCAAGGGGAGCACTGGAGCGGGTGAATTTGGCCGTTCCCCTTCGCAGTAGTTCATCGGAATCCTCGTCGGGAAGCTCGTTTCCGACCGCGCCTGTCCTCGCCGACCACTCAATCATCATTAGGGTGAGTTCCTGAACCTCCCAGTAACATTCAATCGCCGGATCTCGTTGTAAATCGCCGTTTCACCATATGCCACCGTCGGCCACCGTCGGAGCTCGTCGCTGCCACTATTAGGTTCAGTAGGTTGCGCTGATTCGAACTAGGTCTATTTCGCTTGCTGGGGTGCAGTAGATCGTCGCCGGCGACCAACCTCTAGCGGCGGTGGTGATGCTGACACCATCATTACGTCATGATCGCACCATGTCAACTAGTTTGACTGGTCTTTGCTCACGTGGCTGATGACATGGCCTAGGGCCCATATGTCATTGATAGGGAGGTAAAGACTGGATCGGTAACAAATGCATTTCTTTCACCTGAGAGCTGAGGTGGACAATGGCCCACTAGTCAGTGACTAGGGCTAGCTCTAGGCGTGGTATAAAAAAGTATTTTCTGTTAGAAAACAAATACAATGTTATAATCCAATTAATAATATTCCAGAAATTTCATAAATGATTAAATCTTGTTTAATCAATAACTTTTGGTTTATAATTCAGAAATATATGTATAATATATGAAAATTTTCAGAAAAATAAAATCTACAACTTAAAAATTTATCAAATATTATTATGATGATTATTTAAATAAATGTTATTTAATAAAGGTTTTATAAGTAATAAAACTTTGATAATTCATATTTTTAAAATGATAAATGTTAATAATATAAATAAAATACCAAAAATCTTAGAAAAATAAGAATTCTAATTTAAAACTATAATCATGTATTATTAGTTCACTTAATTAAATATTTATTATTTATTAAGTAATTATAAAGTAATAAGAAATATAAAAAATCATATCCTATTATTCATAAATCACAAAAATAAATGTGATATACCAAAATGATCACAAAAATAATATATAAATATTAAAAAATCTAATATTCTATTTTCGAGTTAAATAAAAATTCAAATAATTTAATAACTCAAATTTAAACTTATTTACTTTATTAATAATTCATATAAGGATGAATAAAATTTGTTAATATTTATTAAAAGAGTCAATTAAATCTAATAAATAGTATTGGTCTTTAATATTAATAATATAAGACCGTAATGGTTTAAAACATTATAAATACCTTTTTATCAAATTATCTTCAATCTTAAATGAAGATTTTATTCTAAAAAGATTCCCATTTATAATAAAAACCTTAAAGAACAACTTATGAATACACCAAACCTTTTCTATCTATATTAACCACTAAATTGCAAAAACTACCACAACACTATTGAAAGTTCAAAAGTAGTTAAGTGACAATATATCCTGGTTTATAAACTATACTCATTTATCTATAAAAAGTAAATGATACTACTCCATTATAAAATCAAGAAACCATTACCCCAAGTAAAAAGAATGATCATCCTTAAGTAACTTAAAGAAAACATTTCAGATACACAAGATACAAATGTATAAGTACTATACTTTCAAAGTCTCCAGGAATCTAAATATAATACAATAAACATTACTATATGTTTTATAGTTAACTTTAGTCTGAAGTAGTTAAGCTATAAAGCAACTCAAGCCAAACCATTTGAGCAAACTAATAACATCAACCACCACTAACTAACCACAAAATGTGTTTAGACCTTAGAAGAGAAACATTTTCTTCGAAGGTTATTCTTTTTGCCACTTCAAACAAGAACTCTTGTATAAGCAATCTTGACTAGTATGTCATAAGTATATATATATTTTATTACCACATATGTGTTGTTCACAACCACTCATAAACTCTGATAGAAGCACAAATGTGAAACTTATCTAAAAGAACCATACATTCCAAAGTAACCATTTCCGAAATCCAAACCCTAGAACAACGTTATCTCCGGGATTCGACTTTAGAACATGCATCACATTACTTATGCATAAATGCATATCGCTTCTTTAAACATTAGTCCTTACTGGACCAATGATGCTGATTTCAGATTTTGGATCTTATACTAACTCGAAGACCGTGAGTGCATAATCTTGCAATCACAAAAGGCAAGTTCACACTTGCTCATGTCCTTTGATTATTTTCTGTAAAGTATTTTACAAATCCAGTGTTGTCTTCACCTGCATTTGAAAAAGGTCAGAAAACACTATTTTCAATAATAATGAGAACTATTGATTACTGATCCAGGGTGATCAGTTAATCTATTAAATCTGGCAGTTGGAATACCACTATTCAGAACTATATCACCTAGGACTTAACAACCAATGTCGCCAGTGATTCTTGCGTCGTATATTACGCGTTGACCATGAGATTTGGAATGGGACGGAGAAGTCAATTGTATCTTCTTCCTCTCGCATGAAGCCGGATGTGCAGGTCGTGGCTGTTATCCTTGTAGCGTGCATATTAATTGGTAATTCGTAGAGGATATGCAGTATATGGGTGGGAACCCTCATCGTCCCATGATAGTTCTGGCATCTAACGGTTTGTATAAACCATTGCCATAATTCTTTATGTGGGCATGGTGTACACCAAGGAGGCATGCGAGGTCGCGAAGGGGGCAGTGATTGGCTTGGATCATCTTCTAGGCCCCACATCATGGAATTGTGGACGGGAATAAGTTGCTCGGTTGTGCAACAAAGAGTTGATCTCTCATGGGTAAAGTCACGCACCTCTGCAGAGTGTAAGAACTATAACTTGTTACTCCCTGTTCCGGGAAGGAGCTGCGAACGCGGCGGGAAAGGAACTCCATGAAAGTTCTGGTAAACCCGCGAAGACTGACGGACATAGCTTTTCAGAATAAAAGCAACCTTTGAAGAAATGTTTATAAAAACTTGTATTGCCTACGACCTACGGTCTGTGGATGTAGTTATAGTGCATCAAACACTCCTTTTCTAGTGAATTTGCTGAGTACGCTCGTACTCAAAGTATCTTCTTAACCCTTGCTAGATTCTGAAGCCATTAAGACGACGTCTACACCAAGTTATGCTCTAGGAATCATCAAAAGCTAAAGCTCTTCAATGAAGTCAAGGAAGTCAACTTATACATCAACTCAAGTGAAGACGAAGTTACTGATTAGATAGGAATCTAATCTCTAGCCAAAGAACCTAATTCTGTAGTGCATTACAATAGCAGCAATGCTAATCCCTTAGTTAAAATACTAGTTTTAATAGTATAATAGTTCTTGTGTTATTTATCTTTGATTCTTCTCCATAAGAAGTTCTTTCTCTCTCCTGAACCTAGAGTGTTCACTGGATCTTATGTAAAGAGTGAATTATAACCTTTGGCCATGTATTGGACCCGCTGTGTTTCTGTTGTGCCATTCTGAGGGATGTAATACTAGTGAACGGTGTTTCATTGGTGTTATGTCAACGACTATAGTATACTACATCATGCAGTGGTATGCTGGGTCACCACAATATAGGTCTCCATAGTTTTGTTAATAGAAACTAGTAAATATTTTGTTGTGTAAAAGTCATCTTGGCTCAAGTTTGAAATGCCAGAACATTTGAGAATATGAAAGATGAGCCAAGACATTTATTTCATAAAATAGTTTTTGTCAACTAGGGTTAAGGTAAGGAGTACACAATCAGATGTATGATCACCAACAAACAATCAACAAACATTGCAACTCTTAATAAGAAAAAGTTTTTGTTCCCCCTGATTTTTCCTTTTGGACACTAAATCAGGGTTGTTGAAATTGGGATGTTACACTCTAGGTCCATCTTCGGAGCCGTCCGACTTTGTTACGGGTAGCTTAGTGGGGTGGCCCCCATGTACTTGCTTTGGGGCTGGGAAAGCGTCGTGTCCGAGGCCCCGCCGACATACCGATGGTGTATGTTAATTGATCTGGCAACAAGGATTAAAGTGCACGTGGAAACTTTGATGCACCCCTGCAGGGTTAAATCTTTTCGAAAAGCTGTGTCCGTGATTATGGATGACTTGGAGCACAGCTTATCGATCATAGACAACTATAACTAAAGTTAACTATTATAATTTGACTTGCATCTGATATGACTAGTAAGTTTGATAACCACCATGGAAAGAATGAATAAAACTGCCAACTGTGTGAGTTTCCTCGACAGGACTTATTCGTTTGGTCTCGAGGGGGAAATACCAGGATGGGTATGTTTGGTGGTAGTATCAGGTTGGTTCTGAATAGGTATTTCTTAGCTCTATGTGATATCCTATAGTTGTACCGAGTCTCTATAGGTTGTTTAGTGCATGCTGCGTTGTCACTTCAGTCCACCATATATATGTAGTCGAGAGCCGCCGAATTCTAAGTCTCGCCGTGTATTGCCTCAGTACTGACTGCTCTCTTTTCCTTTGCCCTTTGCTGGCACCCCTTTTGTTTAGCAGGTTTGAGATCAACGTCGTTAGCAAGGTTACCCTTTCGGCTTGGTCTAGGTAGGGTTATGAACGCCATTAGTTATTCTTCAAGGCTCTTAGCCCCATTTGCATATTGTCCATACTTGGATATTGTATTGTTTTTAAGGTGATTTTGATCTTTATATTGTATATTTGTATTTTTGACGCATGGAGTCATTGTTGTATATATCTGTTCTGTAGTTGCATCGTGGACTACTGTGTAATGGTATTACTTTGTTTTCCACCCGCACGCAAGTGTCTGGTGGGCATCTTTGAATCGTTTCTATGCGGGTTTGGCGAGAACCGCCGAAACTTGCATAAAACCATTTTGAGGGTGTTACAAAGCCCTTTGCTAGGTTGCAACACTGCATATCTTATAGGCGCCCTGGTCCTCTTCTAGAAATATCTTGGCGGGAAGGGTTGCCACATGGTGACAAGAGAGTGGGCATGTGCCTAAAGCTACTTTTGACCATGGACCCGATCCTTGGTAGGTAAAGCCACTGCCCATGACAATGGCCACAGTTTGGTGGCAACAACTGTCGGCCACACCTGATGTGTTTTGACCAAAAACCATCTATATATACCCTTTATCGACTTGTTTTATAACGGACAGAGATGGAGATCGAAAACCACAAAACAAAGAGTTTGTAGTACACCGTCGGTAGAAGATTGGAGGGGGTATGCCTTCGACTCCCTCTTCATCTTATCCAACGCCTCCTCATCACTGTCCACCATGGGAGGGAGTAGTTCACCACCTGGACTTGGGGTTTGTGGTGATAACTTGATCTAATATCTCTTTGTATATTCAATGTTCTAGCCTGTATGATCTTCCCTACATGATTAAAGTTCTATCTATGTAATTCTTTTGGTGGATATTGTGGTATCAAATGGTACATGTTATGTATTTACAGTTATGCTGAGACTATAATCTGACATACTATGAAAGCATGTTATGATATCTATGCATTGGTTTGTTACTATATGTTATAGAAGCATTAGGGTAATGCTAGTGGTAATGCCTTGTTTGCCCTCATCAAAAGGTGTTTGACAACGCTGAGTGTAGGTAGATGAGAGAGATGCGAGGCATGCATAACAAATAAAACCTCTTCCATAATATTGTAGCGTGTTTTTATATAAGGAGTATGATGTATGTAGATGAAGGGTATAACCTAGTGACAACAATGGCACCACCTAATGATAAAAATGTGACCACCAACGCATTTTATCTAAGGTTTAAAACGGAAAGAGTATGACGTGTCGAAGTGATAGAAACCGCACGCCTGTGTGGTGCAACACACATACGTGTACTTCTTTTCAACTATGTGTCTTAAAACATGTAGTCTCTAAATGTTAACCATTAAAGCATGACAAATTGTGTGTAACTTTTATTTTCTTCTAACATGATCACCAACATTTTTGAAGAGATCAAGTGAAACTATAAACCCATATCCATTGTTCCTATAAGAGTTAAAAATCCGTCCTGTCCTCTTGCATTTCATTGATTCACATACAGACAAACTGGAAATTAATAGTCCCTCCCTTCCTTCAAAAAAGGTGTCACAAATTTATTTGAATTCATACTTTCTCCGTCAACAAATAAGTGTACCTCTATGTTTTGTTTAAGTTAAATTTTATTAAATTTGACCAATTTTATAGATAAATATAGCAATATATATTACATAAAATTGCCATATTATAAAACTAAATTTGAAAACAAATCCAATGGTATCAATTTAATCTTATAAACATTGCTATATTTTTTATAAAGTTGATTAAATTTTACTATGTTTGATTTAGAATAAGGCTAGACACACACTTATTTGCGGACCGAGAGAGTACGTAGTTAGAAAAATACTCCCTCCGTTTTAAAATATAAGATATTTTAGATTTATAAAGAAAATAAATCTAGACTCCTTTTAGTGCGTAGATTCATCCTAAAATTGAGTGAATCTACATAATAAAATAAATTTAGATACATTTGCTTTATAAAACTAAACATGTTATATTTTAAAACGGAGAGAGTAGTATAGAGGTGAATTGTTTGGAAAAAATAGACTGCCCGTCTCGCGTGAGGATATGCGGCCACCCGTTAGGTTGGGACAAATTGCACAGCCAGCAACCACCGTCGGATCAAAAATCCAAGCGTCCTGCTTCCAAGTAGCGCTCTGGTGCGAACCCTCCAAGCCCTAGCTATAAACAACCCCCAAATCCCCCCTTCCTCTCCCTGTTCACCGCGCGAGGCAGCGGCAGCAGCAGCTTCTCCCCAAAGCCAGCCAGCCAAATCCCCCATCCCACACTACTCCACTCTCCAGTAAGCTCCGCCTCCTCCTCTTCTCCAATAATAATTCCTTCTACTACTACTCAAATATCAAAATCGATCTCGTCCCCCACTAATCTTATACTACTGTTTCTCAATCGCATCATGCCGCCCTTTTCAATTTCCCTAGGTTTTTTCCGGGTCAAAGGTACCGATTTTCGATCCCCGCCGTCAGATCCGTACTACGCCTGTGCCATTCGTGTGTCCCACTGTTAATTTGTGCGGTTTCCTGAGGATTTCGCGAACGATTTCTGATGGCTTTTCTGGGATTTTGTTTATTTTTTCCTAGGGTTAAGAGTTTGCGATGTCGGATCGGCAGCTGTCGGAGGAGCCGGAGGAGCAGGTGGACCTGGAGGGAGACGACGACGTCATGGATGACGAGGAAGGGTACCGCCGCCGCCGTCACCATGGTGGCGAAGACTCAGACGAGCCGGAAGAGGAGCCCGAGGAGACGCAAATCGAGGTTGAGGATGCTGATGGAGAAGGCCGTGAGGACGACGCCGGGATGGCGGTTGTGACAGAGGAACCTGCCGCGGGAAGCGGTGACGATATGGATAAGGTTGAGGCTGATGGTCCTGAGGACGAGGAAGAGAAGAGTAAGTGGGAAGAGCTGCTCGCGCTGCCCCCACAGGGCTCCGAGGTGTTCCTCGGTGGCCTCCCTCGTGACACAACCGAGGAAGACCTCCGCGAGCTATGTGAGCCATTAGGCGAAATCTATGAGGTGCCTGAAAGTGTACAGTCTTTCGTAATCGATACCTGCTTTGTAACATGGAATGTCACGTGATGCCGTGTGATGGATAATAATAGGTGAGGTTGATGAAGGATAAGGAGACAAAGGAGAACAAAGGGTTTGCCTTTGTCACATTCACTGCCAAGGATGTGGCACAGAGTGCTATCGAGGAACTGCATGACAAGGACTATAAGGTAATGCTTGGGTTCTTTTGCAGGATATCATGGGGGTTCTAGCACGTATTGTTGTGATGCATAACATTTGGATGTTTCCGTGCAGGGGAGAACACTGCGATGCTCCTTGTCGCAGGCAAAGCACAGGTTATTTGTTGGCAATGTACCTAAGGGGTTGAGTGAGGCGGAGCTGACGAGCATAATCAAAGGGAAGGGGCCTGGGGTAGTGAACATTGAGATGTTCAAGGTGAGATTGTAAATCGAGCTTGTTTTGTGTGATGGAGGTGTACCAGGTTTGCTGATCGAGATTTTGCCCTGCAGGATTTGCATGACCCAAGCCGTAACCGTGGTTTCCTCTTTGTCGAATACTATAACCATGCTTGCGCAGACTACGCCAGGCAGAAATTGTCATCACCAGACTTTAAGGTTGATGGAAGTCAGTTGACTGTTAGCTGGGCTGAACCCAAAGGATCCACATCATCATCTGATTCTTCTTCTTCTGCTGCTCAGGTAAACAACTTGCATGGAAAACTGAGCTCTTATGCTTAGTATTTGTATTTGAATTCTGTACAATATAGTACTATAGTTTACAGCAGATGGACCTAATCAGTAATTTTCTGTAGATAGTTATATTGGCAAATTTACTGGTAGAAGAACCACTATATTACTCTTTTATGTCACAATCTGCTAGAAAGAAACAGAAGCCTCTTGCAAAGGAAACAAAGAAGTATGGTTTATTTGGAGATTAATGTGACATGCTTGCCAGTTATCTCTCTTTCACACTGGAGGTTTATGGGACCTTTTTTCCCAACAGATTTAGCATATGAGACATGCCACTGTGGCACATGGATCTTACAACTTATAGCAATGTATGATTAAGCACCATGGCCGAACAATCTTTTTTCATGATATACATTGCGCTACCAAATTATTCGTAAAACTGCATTTGGTCTATGACATGCCAGAAATTAGATACATACTCGTACAAGAACTTGTGGATTGTGCTAAAACAATCAAAATTCGTTCGTGGTTCTGAATTCAATTTACTTATTCATTTCCGCGCGCCCACCCTTGTGAGCTCCATTCTGTTATGGTGAAATTTCTTTATTTTTGTAAGACTCTGTTTTGTTATTTTTTTGTTTTTGTACCTGTATCTTCCAAATGACTTGTTTTTTGTTTAAGTCCATGCAAATCTGTAACACTTGTTTTCTTCACAGGTTAAGACTATATACGTGAAGAACCTACCAGAGAATGTTTCAAAAGAGAAGGTAAAGGATCTCTTTGAAGTACATGGAGAGGTCACAAAAGTTGTTTTACCGCCTGCTAAAGCTGGGCACAAGAGAGATTTTGGGTTCGTTCACTTTGCTGAAAGATCAAGTGCACTGAAGGCAGTTAAAGGAAGTGAGAAATATGAAATTGATGGTAATCTTTTCCCCATAATCGTTTATTGTTGCAGCGTCAAGTATGTCTTCAGCAATTGATTTAAATTACAAGATGAAATCAATTTAATGATCATGTGGGATACTAGTACCTTGTTTGTTTTAGATCTTTCAGGAATATCTGTTGTAATGCAAATTGGTTATTGGTCACTGGAATAGCCAACTATTACTAAAAGTGCAACATCTGAAATAAAAATAGTAAGGCAGTTAATCTTTGTTTACCTGGAATACAGGGCAACCGCTTGAAGTTTCCATGGCCAAACCATTGGGTGATAAGAAACCTGACCATTCATTCAAGCCTGGAGGAGGTCCTAACTATCCTCTTCCTCCTTATGGTGGATACATGGGAGATCCATATGGTGCTTATGGTGGTGGTCCTGGATTCAACCAGGTAAAGGAAAAACAATTCTCTTGGAGTATCATACTTACTATGTATTCTCTGGCTTTACTTACATTTTTTTTGCAGCCTATGATATATGGTAGAGGACCAGCACCAGCCGGGATGAGGATGGTACCGATGGTGCTCCCTGATGGTCGCCTTGGATATGTTCTGTAAGAACTTTTTTTCCCCGCTTCCTAGTGTCAATAGGTGTGCCTGAACCCACATCCTTTTGGTTACTGACAACTTGTTGGTAATGTTGGTAGGCAACAGCCAGGTGGAATGCCTCCTCCACCCCCTCCTCGACGTGGTGACCGACGGGATGGCGGTGGCCGAGGCGGTGAAGGAAGCCACCGCCGATATCGCCCCTACTAGTTCTTGCCCTGCCTTGCGCCTTTGTGGCGCGTGGTGATGGATTTTTTAGGCTTATGAACTGAGTTAGGAGCTTGTCTTGTTGTTTGCAGTGTACTCCCTCGCAACCTTTTCAATAACTTGTATCATGCAGTGCTTGTGACTTGAAAACAGAGTGCTGTCTCTTTCGTTTTCTAGTGGTAAACAGATTGACGGGTTATCAGTGGAGCTCAGTTTATTGTTTGTGAAATGCATGTTCAGTCTTGGATTATTTTTATTATGCCTACAGTAGAATTTTAAGTTCTGAGGCTGAACATCTGAGGTGAAGTTGCTCAAAGAACTGGCGCCCTTCCATCCTTGTTTCTTTGTTACTAGTGATAACGGACTAATTATCAGCCAACATATAGTTGGAGACCAGTTCATCCTTTGTGAAATGCATGTTTTTGCTTGGATGGATATTGTGGCAAAGTAGTACATGCAATTTTGTTTCCTTTTGTTTTATCTCAAAAAATTGATACTTTTTCTTTGGACAAAATGAGCCTGGCATTGAAAAAACAGAATCGAGGTATGAACAGATAGAACAAAGCTACACGACGTCTGCACTCTGCAGGCAATAACTGGAACTGCTCCCCGGTTTGGTTTGCGCTCTGTTCTGTTCAGATCCATCACGGCTCCGAGCTGCCTTCAACAGCTGCTCGCCGTCGTTAACCTTGTCTCGCGCCCAGGTGTATCTGTAGGCGCTTGATTTCTCTGCTCTATCTGCACCGGGGCTCCTCCTTCACCATCGGCGAACCCCTCCTGCGGCATTGTCAAGGCCGGCCCCGCCTTGGATCGCCGCCCCTGCTCAAGCTCTTCGTGCGTGCCCACGGCCCTCCTCTGCTCCGTCCTGCAGCGCCGCCGTGGTCTTCCTCGACGCCTCCCTTTTCGGGCGATGTCCCTTGCTCCTCCTCGCCTAAGCCCCGGTGTCCAAGGCCGGGAAGGCCCCTGACGCCCGACGCCAGCAAGCTCGCCGTCAACTGCCTCTATCTCGCGCCAGCACCAGCCTCGTCCTGGAGCCCAGCACCGGATCGCTGCTTGTAGTGTTTCTTTTTTTTTTATGACTAAGTCACCCCGGTGGCCCGGTCATGTGTGTCTCTTTTTCCGCTCGTGTCCCTGTGACCTCGATCCGACCTCATCGCTCGGTTTCTTCTTCTTGATGTCCTGTTTCGCGCATCCGCGCTGCTGTTTGAGGCTAAGTCTGCGCTTGTGTGCTCCCAAGCCCGCCTTCCTCGTCTTGCACTTGCACCACAAGATCGTCCTCATTCATGTAAAAACCACTGCCGTCAAGTTCTGCGCAGCTAAGATCTCAAGAACACCGACAAGTGATGAGGCGACCCCCTAGACCACCCGCGTTGCATCCCAAGGTCTCCGACATGGATTTGACGCACCCGAGGATCGCCGACATGGAACGCAAAGGTCTATATCACGTACTGCAAAGACCTCCGATCTTGGATTCGAACACCTCCAAACCCAAGATCTTCCGAACTAAACGTGTGACCCTAAACCCCTATTTTTGTAAGATCATATTTAACTTCATCTTAACCCATTCATGCTCGCATACCTATTTAGTTGTTTGGGGTATTGGCGGATTCATCTAATAATTATATATGGAGTGTATACGTGGGATATCTTTGTCTTACTTTGACACCATTTAAATTTGGGTAGCTCACCGATGACATGTTTTGTCTTGTTAAGTCAATATTTAAATTAGGGATACCTAAACAACTTGAACCACAATATTTATTTGTGAGTACTCCGATTCCGTTTAATATTGCTAAACGGGACCGCATCTTGACATGTTATGTATATCATAAACATACAGAATCTTCCGTGCACCCGGCGGTTCTTTCTAGTGTTTTGCTTCTTCACCGGATAAGACGTTGAGTGGATGCGAGTTACAACAAGCCTTCGGTCACTGACTTTGTCTCACAGGCAAGCATTCCACCTTCTACCTTATACTAATTTTAAACTAAG
The DNA here is from genome assembly GCA_023614405.1 of Avena insularis. Classification (NCBI taxonomy): domain Eukaryota; kingdom Viridiplantae; phylum Streptophyta; class Magnoliopsida; order Poales; family Poaceae; genus Avena; species Avena insularis. The sequence continues at coordinate 375,102,257 of CM042697.1, forward strand.
TAGGACAAGTGGGACAAGCGACACAATATTTTCCCTTTTATCCTACTTGTCCCACTTAGGCCTTGTTTAATACTAGAGTATTTGTGGGGGATAGAGAGGGTAACCCCACCAAACGCGAGATCCCCACTTGTCGCTAAAAGTGTGTTTGGTCTAAAGTATTGGGCTAGTTCAATCCTCACTTTCTCTTTTTTCTTCTAAATTTTAGTGTATTTTTCTCAACATCCAATGCATTACTCCTACCTAGTGGATTGCGGTTTTATGGGAATTAGTGAGGTTTGGATGAAAATAGGAGTTCCACCCAATCTCCTTGGAGATTATTCCATCTAATCCGCACAAATACTCTAGTACCAAGCAAGACCTGAATTTATATATCAAAAAAGTTGTACAATGGGAAATGTTCTTTGAATGTGAATCCAATGATTAATTTTCTGACATATAATTTATATTTTATTAACCAAATTTGTTGTTATGTGTCGGTGAAACTACGCCATGTAGGGATATAGAAATGCTACAAATGGGATTCTATTTTTCCAATTTATACTAATTTTAAACTAAGTAGGACATGTTGGACAAATGACACCACATTTCCATCTTTGTCCCACTTAGGACTTAGGCCTTGTTTTATACTTGAGTATCTGTGGGGACTAGAGAGGGTAGCCCCGCGAGATCCCTACTTGTTGCTAAAAGTATGCCTGGTTCTAAAGTATTGAACTAGTTCAATCTCCACTTTCCTATTTTCTCTCTCCAAATTTTAGTGTATTTTTATCAATATCCAATTGACATGGGTATGCCCTACGAGTACCCAAGATTGGCCTATCCGGTTTGGCCTAGCGGGATCCCACGTGATGATCCACACCTGACGATGAAGCCCAGAAAGGATTCGGGTGGCCCAAGCCCATAAAGGATGCGACTCCTTGGAGGATACAACTAAGCCTAAGATAGAAACTTTGAAATAGGAAACCCCTAACTTGTTACCGACTCGTCCTTATCCCGAGACCTGACCTCCCCATATAAAGGCCGGGAGGGAATGACGACGAGGACCACGAGAAAACCCTAGCATACACACCCGCCAGATTGCATCTGCGCACCATCGCCATCAAGGCATCCTTATAATCTCCGTTCTCCATCAATCAAGACCAGACAAGCAGGAGTAAGGTTTTTCCCTCCCGGGGCCTGAACCTGGGTAAACTTCGTGTCCCGCGTTGCTTGTCTGTTAGCCAAACGAGATCTCCAGTGCACCCCTCTTACTCAAACCGAAGTCCATCAAGTATGGGCATTGGCATGTTGACCCAATGTCAAATGGCACCGTTGGTGGGAACTAGGAGTGCTGATGTTGCGATCTCAACGGTCCCAGCACCTACAATCTATGACTCATCTATGTCTGAGAACCATCTTCTCTTTAGTGCCATTGACTTCACCATCCATTCGCCGGCAACACGCCCGGCCTTCGATTCCATAGGGTACAAAGTCGACATGATGATTGAGAGCCTATGCTTCCAAGTTGGCAAGATCGACACACTTCGCCTTCCCGAGCGGGTGATGCCGCTAGCAATCGCGACTTCTTCATGGATCCCGCCACCAATTGGCACGCCGAGCAAGATCAACACTCCCACGCCGATCTACGACACGGATGGCAACAACGGTTATAACTCCAATCTGTACGATCCTCCGTCAGCAGAGGAGGACTACGACTCTAGATCTGAGAGCTATGGGAGTAATGGTCTCCCTCACCACTACATGTGCGCTGTTGTCATCAACAGCGGCAACGACACTCACGACAACTCCGGGAACGGAGGCGACCCGCCAAACCCCAACGCCAACAACGGTGCCCCCCCAAACCCCAATGCCAATAAAGCAACTGTACCCCCATTACCAGAATCTGTCCTATGACGTGTTCATGACAGCACGTCGACTGCGCCACAACTTCCAGGAGCACCCGATAGTCGTGGTGAACGACGCACCACTGTATCACATCCTCAACAATCTCAAAGCAACGGGGCAAGTAGCCCTTCTAAGGTAGGAGGAGGGCTTCTTATATAGCGGTGACGGGCCTCTTCCGCCAATATTTGGGCGGGAAGGGATACCACAATGCCTGTCGTGGTATTGCCGACGAGTACGCCATGGAGGGGTCCTCACAGTGCATATTTAGAGACATGGGGTAGGGCGGACAGTTGACGGGTATGAGGTAACACAGCTTACCCAGGTTCAGATCCCACGACGGTGGCGGAATCCCACTCCTGCTATAAATCACTATAAGGGCAATACGCCGAGTTACATAGATAGGTTCGCTGTGCGAGGTTGTGTGAAGTTGTCTATGATCGTGCCCTAAAGGCTCCCATAGGCCCGACTTATATAGTCGCCAGGTCCTAGGGTTACAGAGAAAAGTCCTAGCCGGACAGGTTACAGAGTCCTAAACTGTCTATTACTAGTCTTGTGTATCTTGCACTCCAAGGCTCCGGATACGTTGGTGACTCCACCGTAGCCTTCCTTCATCTGGCATGGGCCTCCCTTCTGGATCCACCTAATCTGGGCGCCAAGACCATAGGCCATGCTACCAACTATGGGCCACCCGGGTTAGCCGGATAAGAGACATGCTATAAGGATACCCATATAGCATATCCCCAACAGTAGCCCCCGGAGAACTCCGAGATCTTGCTCCGTCTTGCCTCTTCACGTGGAATGCTCCGTCTAGATGGATGTCGGCAAATCGTCAAGCAACATCTTATAGTCCTCCCAAAGAACCCTGCAAGGCTTTCTCCGTCTTCGATTTGTAAGTCGGAGAAATGCTGAATCTTCCATCATACTCTTCCGTAGTCAGATTGAATCCGTATATGTCGGAATCTTCGATGCGACGACTCATCTACCCATGCCAGCTAGGACGATGTAGGCTTAGGTCAGCGACGCCTCGTAACTCACACATGCAGAGAACGCAATCATATCCGATTTCCCCGCGCGAGCGATACGAACCATTGGCGACGACGGTTGGAGACGTGGAGAAATTTCCGCGCACGTTCACGAACACGTCGTCTACGCGGCAACCATCCGATCAAGCTGCACGAATCATGACGCTGAGGATGATAAATAGTAACCGTGGGGAAATTTCCACTTTTTACCTCATTCTCCTCGCATCATCGTCTTCCTTCAGCCGCACGTTCCCTCGAGCTCTCCGCGAGAAACCTCGAGAAAACCCTAACTCCCCTCCGCACCAGTTGCTTCCAACCTTCTCTCCATGGCGAGCATCAGCACCTCCCCATCCATGGCGGCGTCGAGCGAAGCCACGGCGAAGCCGGCGAGCTCCATCGTCGTGCCCCCAGAGGGCTTGGTCATCCCCGCATCAGCGGTGATCGAGTCCACCGGCGGCGACCAAAATCTGGCAGCGCTAGAGCCACTGGAGGAAGAGCCAGACTCACATAAGGGCGACTGACGCGGATCGAACATCACCGACCGCGACATCCAGTAGATGGTCGCCGAAGGCTACCTCCCATGACGGAGGGCTTGCTGGCCAGGCGCCGGCGAGGTGACACCTTCTCCCCAAGCCGGAGAAAAGGTGTACCTCAAAGCTCAGCTGGTACACGGCGTTTCCCTGCCCATCTCCCACTTCTTCCTCTCCATCTTAAACCACTACAAGGTCTAGCCCCATAACCTCTCCCCCAATAGTATCTTAGTTCTTAGCAACTTTGCGGCACTTTGCGAGGGTTATCTAGGGATAAGGCCTAGGTTAGACTTGTTCGTGTACTTCTTCACCGTCAAACGTGAAGTCGTACATAGTAAGGAGGAGCTTAGGAACTGCGGCACCATAAGCTTCAAGATTCGACCTGGCCGGCGGTTCCTCGACATTGTCGGCCATGAGTCCTGCAAGAATTGGCAGTGGACGTACTTCTACGGCCCCGACATTCCTCTGGCGGGCAGGAGTGGCGATCGACTTGCGGATGGAGCCGCCGCTGAAGTTTCCACATGGAGATCCCAAGCCTCCCTTCCTTCCGACCTCGACGCTTCCCGCGCTATAAGGCGGATCGAATGGTTCATAGAGACGGGTTTAACCGGCTTGGACCTAGCTATGTGCTGGTTCATCAGGCGAATCCAACCTCTGCAGCACCGCGTGAAGTATATGCACGAGTATACCAGTGATCGAAGGGATAGCCTCCAGATCTCCGTGGATAACTTCTCGAGCGACTCCGTCAAGCTCCGCCTAAAGGACATCGTCAAGGTGAAGGATAAGAAGCGTGGCTTCACCATCACCTACGACATGTTCGTAGACGGCAAGTGCCCAATGTACGACATATGCTCCAGTTCTTCCGTCTTGCAAATGTCATTTTGTCTAACACGATGACTTCTTACTTAACAGCTTAGCTATCTAGAGGGAGGACAACCTAACTGCCCAAATCTACGATCCAAAGATGAAGGAAGTCACAGTCGTGTCCGACGACGATGTCCCGTTGGCGCGAAAGCGGAAGAGCTCCACCTCTGACGCTGCCGACGGAGGCAAGAAGAAGAAGACGGAGGGTGGAGCCTCCAAAAAGACTACCGCCACCCTGGAGGCGGAAAAGAGAAAAGCCACCGGGATTTTTGCCAAAGCACCCCCTAGTGTAAGCTTCTCATTCTCCGACATTGTCTATCTGTCTGTCTTGTTCCTGTACTTATGCATTTGCACGTTTCAGAAAGAAAGCCACGACCAGCCTCAAGAAGACCTCCAAAACTTTGGGTGCTTCTTGAAATATCAAAGACATGCTGCATCGCGACGCCTCCCCCACCATCGCCCCTGCTACCCCTGCCGTCAAGCCTTCGTCTGCTCCGACAAGCTCACAAGCTAAGGAGGCACCAGGCCCTTCCGTCATGGAAGTGGATTCTAGCGCCTCTACCGAACTTGCTGTTGTCGGCGAGCAGGCGACGCAGGAGAGCACCGCTCAACAAATGGCTGAAGCTCCGGCTAAGGATGCCATCAGTGGCGGCAAGGCGGTGGTGGAAGCTGGTACTTCTGCCGAAGGCGGCGCCCTTGCTCCCTAGAAACCCTTTGAGTTCCCAAAGATAGTCTACCCGGCGCTTACGCCGAGTAACACAACTCTGGTTCCTGGAGGAGTACCGTCATCTCCGACATGCGGTCTTGAGGAGCTCCTCCGACAAGCAGAAATATTGTGAGGAAATAGCGTTTCCTTTGGAAAGCTGCTAGCCGAGAGCGCTATAAACCTCAAGATCATCGCACTTGTAAGTTTACTTTGCCTTTTGCATTTCATATGAGTATCCCACTGTAGCCCCCGAGGATGTAGACGGAAAACCATAGGCTTTGCATCTATATGCTCTAAGAGTGACTAAGTTAGAAAAGACTCTCACTGTATCCCCCAAGCATTTATATGGAACAAACTATTCCGACTAGATGCTTTAAGAGTAGCATATGCTGTGTTTATAATTTTCAATATTGTATCCGCCAAGCCTCTAGTTGTAACTGAATTAGTTCCGACTAGATGCTTAAAGAAAAGCTAAGCATTTTCCGAGTTAAAAACTTTATACTGTATCCCCCAAGCTTCTAATCGAGAACAAAATTATCTCCGACTAGATGCTTAAAGAAAAGCCAAGCATATCGCTAAGTAAAAAACTCTCGCTGTAGCCCCCGAGCGCCTAGGTGGAAAATTTCTGACTAGATGCTCCAAGTAGACTAAACAACGGTTTACCTTTTTTCCTTTTTTTCCATAGAACGAGAATGCTCGGAGGGGCATGGCTAACGACAAGTACCAGAAGATGCACGCAGATCTTGAAGCCGAAAAGGGTAAAATTGCCATCTTGAAGGAACAGATCATCAAAAACAAGAGTCTATTTTCTTTTTGCGCATTCAGTCTTGGTTTGGTGCCTTCATTCTCCGAGTACTCACTGTGTACTTTGTTTTCTCCGACTTTGCATAACATGTTGCCAAGGCCAAGGACATTGTCGAGCAGTCCAAGCACATCCAGCAGCTGGACAGCGAGAACAAGATCCTTAAAAAGGAGAGGGAAGAAATGCTAAAAATGCATGAAGAATCAATGAAGGCCTTGCAGGAGTCCGCCGCCGAGGAAATCAACCGCTTGAAGGAGGAGATCACGATCTTGAAAGATCAAAAGCGTGCTGCCGATGAGCAGAATCACCGCCATGGCGAGCCGTACAAGCTCCTACAACAAGAGAAACAATCCTTGGCGGACACCCTCTGGCAAGCTGTGGCCAACATCTTCAGTAAGATTTCTCTGCCTTGTATTTCTATAGTCTGGATACTTTGAATTGTTGAACTCATGCGTTTCTTGTCGGAATTTGCAGCTCCTATGGGTTTAACCAGATCGCCTCCTCCAGCCAAGGAATGCATGGTTCTTGCCGGCAATTTCATCAACACCGCCATCACCCAAGCCAAAGAGATTGCCAAGCCCCTCTAGATACACATCAAGGCCTCGGACTCCATGGCGAAGTACTCGGAGATTCTGCGCCGAGCCCCCGAGCGTATCACAGGCTGGAAAGCTTCATGTGCACGGGCTGGCGCATGGATGGCGCTATCAATGGTGAAGGCACACTACGAAGATGCCGACATCGATACGGTGACCTCTGGTATCCCCGACGTTGATGATGATGGCAGAGATTGATCATGAAGCCATCCTTTCGTCACTCGCGGGTTATGATACCAGAGTTGCTGAGTTGGTGGACATCGACGTCTTCGTGCCCATGAACACCATCGACAGCGTCAACCAAGACTCCTACGAGTCCCACCACAGTGTCGATACTGAGGGCGATTTTCCGGCTGGTGACGATGCTGCTTCCAAGTCTCCTGCGCCAAAGGAATGAAAAACAACTTTGTAATATTTGTTTCACCTTTGGTATATGCGCGGAAAAAACTTGATGATATAACTTAAGGCGGAAAATGATGGTTGTTATGTCCTGCCACTTAAGAACTAATTTCCAGCATGTATATATTTTTTAAGCAAGTGAAGGCTTTTCCATTACTTTGGTTTTTATGCTTGACCTTTCGTGAGTCGGAAGACTCGTTTTCGGAACCATGCGCTCAGGTGATGATGCCCAATGGCACCGTCAATAACCTGAGCACAAAATCGCCGACAATAAGTGCCAAAAGTCACTACTCCAGAATCCACATAAAAACAACAAAGAACGTGTAGACCAAAAAACTTAAGCTAACGCCCGTAGGCGGAATTTTCACAAGTGCAAACGCAATACTTGTGCATAAAGGTTTTACATGACCCAAAAATAAACACTAAAGAAGGTAAAAGACTCAGAAATATGAGTGAACCAAAGAGCTTTATTTCATTGATATATAAGAGGTACACAATTAGATAAAAAATGCTAAGTGTAAAAAGGACGTAGCTGTGCTATGTTCCATGGCCGATCAAGCTCCGGGTAGTCATCATCCGGGTCACGTCGCTTACGCTTATGATCCTTGTTGGGTCTATCCTTTAGTTCACGATTGTCAACAAGGTAGTAAGACCCACTGAGCAGCGCCTTGCTTATGATGAACGGTCCTTCCCATGGGGGGAAAATTTGTGTGACTTCTTCTGCTTAAGTCAGAGCACGAAATACCCCTCTTTAAACGAGAGATGCCGAACGCGGCGACTATGGTAGCTGCGTAGCTTCTGCTGGTAGATGGCGGATCTTTGGCATGCCAAAACGCGCTCCTCCTCGAGAAGGTCCACATCTAGGCGTCTGGATTCTTCAGCGTCATCCTCGTCGTAGGCGGCAAATCTTGGTGAATCGTGGAGGATGTCGGAAGGCAAGATGGCTTCTGCTCCATATACCATGAAGTAAGGGGTGTAGCCGGTGGATCTGTTGGGTGTAGTTCGTAAACTCCACAGAACAGATGGCAATTCTTCCTCCCAGGCTCCAGCTGCTCTATGTAGCGGCGCCTCAAGACGTGGCTTGATTCTCTGCAGAATTAATCCATTGGCTCACTCAACCTGACCATTGGATTGTGGGTGTGCCACAGATGCAAGGTCAAGTCAGATGCCTTTCTCCCAGCAATAAGCCTCCACTTCTCTGAGTGACAAGTTGCTTCCGTTGTCGGTGATAATGCTATGTGGGAGACCAAATCTCACCACTAAATCCCGGACAAACCTGAGGGCAGTTGCCCCATCAAGCTTTCTAATAGGTTTAGCTTCTATCCATTTGGTGAATTTATCAACTGCTACAAGCAGATGCGTAAACCCACAAGGTGCCGTCTATAACGGTCCCACCATGTCTAGCCCCCAGACTGCAAACAGCCAAGTTATTGGTATTGTTCGCAATTCTTCAGTAGGAACATGTGGTTGTCAGGCATAATACTGGCATCCCATGCATGTCTCAACCAGCTTGTCGGCGTCCGCCTTCGCGGTCAACCAGTAGAATCCTTGCCGGAAGGCTTTCGCGACCAACAACCGAGGAGCGGCGTGATGCCCGCAATCTCCGAGATGGATTTCGCGCAGGATTTCCATACCTTCTAGCTGGGAAACACACTTTAGGTACACACCATTAGTGCTCCTTTTATAGAGTTGCCCATTGATGATAGTATAACCCTTTGCTCGTCATACTATTTGCCGTCTTTCGACTTTGTCGTCGGGCAAAGTTCTGTGTTCGAGGTATTCCATGAACGGTTTTGTCCAAGCCGGAGGGACCTTGGTCACCATGTTGACGAAAGAGTCAGCTCTATCCGGGTTGTTGATGTCGGCTCCCTTCACGGATGGTGTGCGCAGGTGCTCTAGGAAGACTCCTGGCGGGATTTTCTTGCGCCCTGATCCAAGCTCAAATAGTAGATCAGCCGCCTCGTTTTGTTCCCTAGGTACATACTTGACTTCGTAGCCCAAGAAGCTCTTGGCTATCTCGTCCACTTCGTCTCGATATGCCCCCATCATAGGGTTCCGCGCATTCAGTGCCACCACTGTTGGCAACCAAGTTGGAATCTCCACAGCAAACTATGCGTTTGATGCCAATATCCTTGGCTACACGTAGTCCGTGAATGAGTGCTTCATACTCCACTATGTTGTTTGTAGCCTCGAAGTGGATCTGCAGAACGTAGTGTAGCTTGTCTCCTGTTGGTGACTGTAGCAATACACCAGCCCCCGAGCTGTTGAGCATCTTTGATCCGTCAAAGTGCATCACCCAGTACTCTGGTTCTAGCAACGGAGTAGCGTCTGCATCTCCGTCCAATCTGCAACAAAATCCGCCAAGGCTTGTGACATGATAGCGTCGCGTCTCTCGTAGGTGATCTCGAAGGCGGCAAGTTCAATGCCCCACTTCGCGACCCTTCCTATAGCGTCGTTGTTATTGATAATGTCGGACAGTGGAGTCTTGCTCACCGCTGTGATTGGGTGCTCCTGAAAGTAATGCCTCAGCTTCCGAGAAGCAAGGAATACTCCATAAGCTATCTTTTGGTAGTGCGGGTAATGTTGCTTGGACTCCGTCAAGACCTCGCTCACGTAGTAAACTGGTCGTTGAACTCCGTGCTCATAGCCCGGTTCCTTCCGCTCTACCACGACGACGATGCTGATAACCCGGTTGGTTGCCGCCATGTAAATTAACAAGGCCTCTCCAGGCTCGGGTGCTACAAGGATGGGCGCTGAGGAAAGAGTCTCCTTGAGCTGCTTCAATGCTGCGTCGCCCGTCCGTCCATGAATTTATACGCCTTCTTGACAACTTGTATGGCCGAGCCTTCTCTCCAAGTCGGCTGACGAACTGACTAACTGCTGCAACACAACCTGCTAGTCGTTGAATGTCCTTTAGGCATGTCAGATGGTTTATGTTTAAGATGGCCTTGATTTTCTCCGGGTTGACCTCGATTCCACGATGGGAAACGATGAAGCCCAACAATTTGCCGGCTGGAACCCCGAAGACGCACTTCTTAGGGTTAAGCATCATGTTGTATTTCCGGAGATTATCAAAGGTTTCTTTTAAGTCAGAGATTAAGTCATTTGACGTTTTAGACATCACCGCAATATCGTCCACATAAGCGTGAACGTTCCGACCAATTTGGTCGTGGAGGCAACATTGCATTGTCCGCTGGTAAGTAGCACCTGCGTTTTTCATCCCAAAGGGCATCGTGACATAGCAAAACGTGTCGTATGGGGTAGTGAACGAAGTGGCCAATTGGTCCGACTTCCTCATCTTGATCTGGTGGTATCCTGAGTATGCATCGAGAAAACACAAAAGTTCCGAGCCAGCCGTCGAGTCAATGACTTGTCAATGCGAGGCAAAGCAAACAGATCTTTGGGACATGCTTTGTTCAAGCCGGTGTAATCAACGCACATTCTTAATTCATTCGTTCCCTTTTTAGGGACAAGTATAGGATTGGCCACCCATTGGGTGTGAAGGATTTCTCGGATAAATATAGCCTTAAGTAACCTAGCTATCTCTTTGCCAATGGCGCGTCTCTTCTCATCTCCAAAGCGTCGTAGAGGTTGTTTCACTGGTTTGCATTTTGGATCAATGTTTAAGCTGTGCTCGACAAGTTCCCTAGGTACACCTTTCATGTCGGCAGGTTGCCAGGCAAAGATGTCCCTATTCTCATGGAGGAACTCGACGAGCGCACTTTCCTATTTGGGATCTAGGTTCGTCCCAATGGCGACGGTCTTGGAGGCATCGCCTACCACAAGTTCCACCGGCTTGGTCTCGATGGCGTCCTTGAACGCAGGAGTGGAGTCGGAGATCTGCTTCTTCGACGCGGGCATCTCTGAGTCACTGACCTTGCTCTAGATCTCTTTGAATTCTTCACTGTAGAGGACACCTTCTGCAACGGCTGATTCATTGATCTCGCAGTACCTTGCCTTGGTAAAGCTTCCAGATACGATGATAACACCGTTTGGTCCGGGTATCTTGAGTTTGTTGTAGACGAAGCATGGCTTGGCCATGAACGTGTGGAATATGTCGCGGCCGAATATGACGTGGTACACGCTCTTGAAGGGGACCACCTCGAAGGTCATGCGCTCTTGGCGGTAATTATTAACGTCGCCAAAGTCAACTTGAAGTGTAATGCACCCAAGGGAACGAGCCTCCCGACCAGGAACTACGCCATGGAAGATGGTGTTGGTCCGCCTTAGGTTTGCCTCCATCAAGTTCATCTTCTGCAGTGTATCCAGGTACATGATGTTGATGCTGCTTCCACTATCCACCATGCACTTGGTGAACTCCACGCCGTCAATCAAGGGGTTGATGACCATGGTGTACTGGTTCTCCGTGGGAACAAGGTCTGGGTGGTCCGTCATGTCCCAAGTTATTGGAACTTCCGACCAGCGCAAGTACTGGGGGACTAGGGGGAGAGTGGCCATCAGGATCCTCAGAGAGGTCTTCTGTTGTCGGATGGTGGGGGTGCCAAGGAAAGTGTGGTAGACTGGAGCCTTCTTTGCGAAGGGGTTCTTGCCCTTGTCGTCGCTCTTGGCGGCGTGCTTGGGGTCAACGTCTTCGTCCATGTCACTTGAATCCTTGGACTCCTCCTCCTTCTTCTTCCCTTTGCCCTTGCCTCACGGTATGTTCTTCCGACTTTGCTTGTAGCCGGACTCTGGGTCTTCCTTGAGGTCGTTGACGAACTTGCAGTGTCGATTGGTATGGGTGGCCTTGCCGTTGGCATCGAGGTGTACGAGGCACGACATATCACGGTACTCCTCGTAGGTTTGGGGAACGCGGAGCAGCGCCGAGGTGGTTTCACTTCCTCGTTGCTTCTCACGACCAGCTCCCCTTCCTCGGCCACATTGTCCGCCTTCGCCTCGTCCTTCAAAAGTCATAGCGACCATGTCGGTAGATTGCTTTTCTTCTGGAGCGGTTTTCCTCTTTGTACTGTTGTTCCTCCGAGCTTGAGTTGGAACGGCCGTTGCCGGCAAGCAGCCGCGAGCGTCGTCGTCGGCAGCTGCGAACTCACTAGCCAACTAAATCATCTGGTTCAAGTCAAGCTGGTGATTGTCCTGCAAGCGCTTCAGCTTATGTCGGAGCAGCGTGCCCCTTTCCAACCCATCGATGAAGGCGTCCATGGCGGTCTGAGAATGCACTCCTATGCAGGAATTCTTCATATCCAGCCAGCGGGAGAGGTAGGCACGAGATGTCTCGTCTTTCTCTTGCACGCACCACTGTAGATCGCCCACAGTGCAGGGACGCTTGTATGTACCCTGAAAGTTCTTGGTGAATGCTTCTTGCATGTCCAGCCAGTTGTAGATAGATTTCTCCGGCAAGTCGTCGATCCATTGACGGGCCGTGCCTGCCAACATTAATGGGAGGTACTTGACGGCAACGTTGGGGTTGCCTCCTGCAATCTCCACCGCATTGCCGTAGTCCTGCAACCATGTGGCTGGCTTGGCGGTGCCGTCATAGGGTTTGATGTTCTTGTCAATCCGGAAACCTTTGGGGTAAGTTGCGGACCGTATTGCAGGTCCAAAGCAACATGGTCCCAGGTATGGTCCTTCCCGGGCCTCGTGGATCTTATCGATCCGCGAGCATGCATCGTATGGCTCCGGGGTCTTCTTCTTTTTGTCAACAGGGGATGGGCTGCGTGAACGACACGGGCCTCCTCCGCCATGGTGACTGCTTGGTGGTGACGGAGGCGGAGGTGGCGGTGGGTTAGCCTTCTTGCTGTTACCCTCCTGCGATGCCTCACGCCTGTCATGGTTGCTTGTCGGACGCAGAGGGTCGTAGCGTGACCTGCTCTTGTGTCCTTGGTTGCGCTCTCCGTCAGGACGGGTCTGCTCCGTGTTATCGCGGATGACGATGCCGCACTACTTTGGTGGGGGCATATCCGTACGATGGCGAGCCTTGTAATCTTCGCGATGTCGGGGGGATCGGGGCAGTGGCGATGGGCGACGAGGTCGGGCCTTTTCTCCGTGATCAGAGGATATGGGGATGGAATCCTTCCTGTTGCGCGCATCCCTCTGTCTTTGTTCTGATGAACCCGTCTGGGACCCGACATCAAGAGGAGATCTGTCCCTTGGCGGCTTATACTGGCTAGATTGGCAGAGCACTGGGTCATACTCAAGCCTCTGAGAGGTGGACTTTTCCTGCTGCTTCACCGCCTTGGCCACTAGGTCATAGACCTGTTCCACTGCCTCAGGCGATCTATCCTGCTCTATAAGGGTCTTGGCGACGGCAAGGTTAAGGAGTGGGGTGGGCATCACCTGCTTGCCTTCACTGTCAATGTATGGTTTGGCCTGTGCCGGCTTCGAGGGAGTCCATCCTAGGTTGCGCCGTACACCAGGATCATTGATGACGCAAGCCGAAGCTTTCTTAGCCTTCTGCTGCTCTGATGAGTATTGTACTCTAGCTTTCTCTATGGACTTTTGCGTTGACGGATCTCGATCTAGTTTAGCGCCTTGCTCCGATGGCTTGCGCTTCCTCCGGCCATTCTTGGCGCTTCTCATCAAGCTGGTTCACGTTCGAGATATGAGCAGCGGTCGACGAGATTGTCGTACATCACTCTATCAGCTGGAGTAACTTGGGTTGCTACAGACGTAGATGCTGGAGGCGGCAAGTTTGCGGTGTTGTTGTTGCTTGGGCCGGTGCCGAATTCCTGCGGCTGCTGCACTGGGTTAGGCGGAGGAGGCATGACTTCTGCTCGATCATCGTTAGCAGCAATAAGTGGCCCCTTCCCCTTTTCCAGCACCGTTGGCGGAGTTCGTCCGGGTTGATCTTCATCCATCGCCGTCTCGATGGTGACGAACACCTCTCGGGACGTGACGACATTGTTGGCTTGCTCGTCACGCGTGTACTCCTCCTCCATCTCCTGCATGGTGGAATCTAGTTCCTGTGGACTGAAATCTATCTCCTCTGAATCTGCACTGAAGTCAGCATAAAGCGCGTCAATGACAGAGTCGGAGGGTGCCAGGACTTCCTCGATGACGGGCGGTGGAGGTGCAACAGCAGCTACGATGACTGGAGGCGGTGGCGCAGCTGCGAAGATGGCGGCCGGAGGCGGTGGTGGCGGTGGCTGAATCGGAGGGGCTCCGTCAATGATCGCAAGCGTTGTCTGAGCTGCCGCTTTGGCCTCCGCGTAGTTGTTGATGGTATTCACCATGCCTTCGAAGGTAAGGCGTCCTGACGCCTGCTGCCGTCTTAGAGAATGTCGGAGAAGCATTCCATGGTCCAGTCCTTCCACAAAGTGATACATAGCATCCTCATTGGGGTAGTGGGCCAGATCGGCTCGTATCTGAGCCACTGGCGAATGTCGCGGGGTTTCGCCCTCTCTCTGAATGCAACACGCCAGATCAAAGATGGTAACCACGCCGACAAACTTGGATCTCTGCTGTCCAGACGCACAGATGGAGCCGGCGGATTTGTAGTGATCTTCCACCTTTATATCCTGCACAGGGGCGGTTTAGGCGGGCCTTGAATTTTTCCGATCTTTGCCGGCAAACTCCGAAGAGAGACCCGACATCGATCCTTCCGCGAACGTATCCTGCGTAGGCGGTCCGTGCGGGCCTTGAATTTTTCCGATCTTTGCCGGCAAACTCCGAAGAGAGATCCGACATAGATCCTTCCGCGAACGTATCCTGCCCGTAGGCGGTCCGTGCGGGTCTTGATGCTCCTCCGACTCCCAGGGAGCTACTGCTCGAGTCGGTTTCGCCGATGAAGAGGTGGATGTCTCCGATAGTAACGATCGACCACCGCGTAGGGTTCGTCTTCGCAGGGATCCAGAACTCGTTAGGAGGGACGATCGGAACATTGCCGGACAAGAGAACATGACCGATGGCTATGGTTTCGCTGATTCCCGCGAAGATCTTGCTCCTCGCCCGCTGAAGAGCCTGAAGCGCCTCTTGCCCCATGGTGGGCGCCAACTGTCGTGGTATTGCCGACGAGTACGCCATGGAGGGGCCCTCACAGTGCATGTTTAGAGACGTGGGGTAAGGCGGATGGTTGACGGGTACGAGGTAACACAGCTTACCCAGGTTCAGATCCCACGATGGTGGCGGAATCCTACTCCTGCTATAAATCACTATAAGGTCAATACGCCGAGTTACAGAGATAGGTTCGCTGTGCGAGGTTGTGTGAAGTTGTCTATGATCGTGCCCTAAAGGCTCCCATAGGCCCGACTTATATAGTCGCCAGGTCCTAGGGTTACAGGGAAAAGTCCTATCCGGACAGGTTACAGAGTCCTACACTGTCTATTACTAGTCTTGTGTATCTTTCACTCCAAGGCTCCGGATATGTTGGTGACTCCACCGTAGCCTTCCTTCATCCGGCATGGGCCTCCCTTCTGGATCCACCTAACTGGGCCGCCCAGCAGGCCATAGGCCATGCTACCGACTATGGGCCACCCGGGTTAGCCGGATAAGAGACATGCTATAAGGATACCCATATAGCATATCCCCAACAATGCCACTCCTCGAGTCCGTGGTCTACAAGTTTACTTTCGATGGACTGAGTCTTGGACGCCAGGTGCTTCTCCGTCCTTCTGTAAAGCGGCCTTCTTTAGCATCATTTGTCTTTGTTCGGTGCTGCGCATTGTCTCCCTTGCACCAAAATGGCAAAGGGAAGCCCTGTACCTAGTGAGTTCATCTGTCCTATCCTTACATAGAAGGAGGTGAACTGGACCCTTCTTTACCATGGAGAACCGACAGCCCAGGGCCGTTGCGTCCCTTGTCAGGATCTACCTCACCTGCCAGCTGCCTGGTGAGATTACCAAACAGGCCCGAGACACACTCTAAAGCATCCAAAGCCCTGCAACACAGTAGGGTGCAACAGAGGGATCCTTCTCCCGACGCGTCCTCTTTAGGCCGTCTCCTCGCAAAGCGGGGCCTCGCGAGGGATCACCTGGCCGGGCTGCTTCTCGAGGTGCCTTAGCCTCTTGAGGTCTCATCTGCCCGGACGATGGACCTATCAACCGTCGGGAGGTGGCACCCCGGTTGCCAGGACCCTGACAAATGCAAAAGGAAGCATAAGCATATATTTACATAGAAGCTACTACGTAGAAGTTCAAGCATAGTCTGGTATAAAACGGTGACCACATGCAGGTTTGGCAAAAGTAACTACAAGATGAAACAACTACTGGCAGCACACCACTAGTTACACGAAGGCACTTGAGGGCTTCACGGTGTTCGTGGCAGCCTCTGTCTCCGTGGTTTTTGCCACGACCAACAACTTCTACTCCACAGAGTACCTCGCGAGTAGATCTATTAGCAGTGGGCCGTATTTCTTACAGCGGGAGGCGAAAGGACCAAAGGCTACCTCTTCTCCCTCCGCCATCACTAACATCTTCGAGGTCGCCTTGCTGAGGTCCAGGTGAGCGCCGTAGGCTTGATCCATCGCTAGGCCGAGGGAGGCACCCGTACCTCTCTACATATGCTTGTATTCGGAAGGTGTGTCCCAGCGAGTGCTTCAGCCAGATCGCCGATGTCCTCCATTGTCGGAGCCTTCGGAAAAATCTCTCGATGGAAACAGCCAAGCACCTCCTTGGCCTTGACAAGAGCGTCCTGGGTGGAACTACATCGGTCTTCGACCGCCTCCACAACACCATCTAGCGGATCCGCACGCTCAAGCACCTGGCAGTCAAAGACGAGGCTAGTAGCATCTTCAAGTGCACAACATTAAAAAACCAACTCCAAGGGAAAAATCAAAAGGGGGATAGAATCGATAAGAGGCTTATTCCAGGAAACTCACCGAAAAGAGCCTAGGTAGATATTGTGAGTTGATCAACAAGACTCTTCTCTTGTTCCGCCACAACTGCTGTGGTGTCCTCCTCTCGTTGCTAGCCTCCATCTTGAAGCGCTCGAGAGCCTCCACGACATTCTTCGGTTTGGTCTCCGCCGTGCTGCGACTATTTTCGAAAGACTCCAGCCGACGAAGAACCTGATTTTTGTCCTCTGAAACCAAATCAAAGGCAATCATTCGAATTCATTACAAGCAATTCAAGCATCAACGATAATGCTAATCACCTTGGAGCTGCCTGAAATCCGCATCTAAGCGCACATGCTGCATGCCCAAGCGACTCAAATCAGAATAGAAAGACTCGGGGGCTACTTAGAGCAGTTAACAAGTACTTACATGTTCACCCGAAGACTCCGATGGACCTGGTGTAGTCATCCGAGCAATAACCTTATGACACCCCAAATTGGAGGAGCTCGAGGAGCTATTGTCGGAGGTGGCCGCTGTCTTCAGGAAGGGAACTCCTGCCTTAGCACTTGTGTCCTTGGAGTCTACGGCTCCCTCGTCACCCTCATCCTTGACAGACTTGTCCGGAGTAGACTCCCTATCGAATGCGGACAACCAAGCACATTCATCAGTCAAGAGTTAAGCAACGCACTCAAAGTGAAAAGATTTTAGATACTCATGTGGCGATGTCGTCAAGGTAAAATACTTCCACCTTCTTCTACTTCTTGGCCCGCGGCTGAGGGAGCCACAGCTCGGAGGGGCACCACTGGAATTGATCCAGTGGCACCCGCGCCTGGAGCATGCCCCTTTGTAGACGTGAGCATCGAGGCATCCGACCCATCGATTCGTCCTCTCTTGCGAGAGTTGCCTTAAATATACGCACGGACTTTGTGCTCTAGCAATTGAGCAACGGGGACAGTCAAATCCAACTCTTCCATGTCCCTACCATCAGGAGCGTCTTCAAATTTTTTAGGCAATGGAGGTATCATGACCTCCACTTTAGAACCTACATATAAAAGGGCACAACAGTCACAATCACACACACACACACACCAATCGCAACAACATAAAGAAAAATATGGCAAGGAGAATACCTCTGGAACATGGGTGATCGCGCTGAAGAGCACGGTCGAAGATTCTGCTGGGAGGATCTCTTCGGCAGTCAAGCTTATCAAGGACTTGATTTTCCTCTCGAGCTCTATCGATAACAGGTCTTCAGCAGTAGTCCGTGTCGGGTTAGCGACACCAGCATACAAATTCATCAGGTATGCCCTAGCTTGTAGGGGTTGCACCCGATGATACAAGAAGACGCGAATGATGTCGAGGCTAGTGACCTCTTGGACACGCCTAAGAATAAGACTCTTCACTCGCTTGTACAACGCTTCGACCTTAGCAGACTCACCCGAAGGAACATCGGTCTTCCAGGATCACTTCCTCTTGGTATCAGCACTAGCGTCAAAGGGTACAAGGGCATAGTGATGTTCCGCCTGCTTCTGATCGCGGATGTAAAACCATCTGGCTCTCCATCCTTGTTCAGACTCGACAAGGTTGAAATTGAAGTATTACTGACTTGGTCGGATGTAGAAGCCGCATCCGCCAACCTGGTAGACGGTGTCGCTGATGACCCACAAGTATAGGGGGTGTATCGTAGTACTTTCAATAAATAGGAGTGTCGATCCCAACAAGGAGCAAAAGGTGTTGACCAGTGGTATGCAATAGGAAATCTCCATAAATACTTAGCAAATGGATTTTTAGGGATTTTTTGATAAAGCAAAGAAACAAATAGCAAGTAATAAAGACAACGAACAACTGTAGCAAGTGGCCCAATCCTTTCTTAGGAAAGGACAAGCCGGTGGAAATACTTATAAGGACCAAACGTTCTCGAGGACACATGGGAATTCTGTCAAGTGCTTTCGCTTCAAATAGCTGAGTACCCTTCTTTGGTGTTGTAAGTGTTGTGTGGGTGAACCTGTGCTAATGTACCGACCTTACTTGGACTAATACATACTTATGATTAAACCCCCTACAAGCATCCACAACTATAGGAAAGTAATTAAGATATAAACCTAACCACAACCTTAAACTCTGAGATCCTACACTCCCTTGTGAAATGGTGTCCTAACGGGGGTTCAGGTTTCTGTCACTCCAGCAACCCCACAATTAGTAGCCAAATACACAATGCATTCCCCTAGGCCCATAAATGGTGAAGTATCATGTAGTCGATGTTCACATGACACCACTAGAAGAATAGCACCACAACTTAAATACTAAAGCATTGAATAATATCTCAACACAAATCCACTACTAACAACATGACTTCTCCCATGTCCTCAATAACTAGACGAACTACTCACAAGACATCATATGGATCAAGATCAAAGATGATATGGTGATGCATAACAATCTGAACATAAACAATTATCCAATGGTTCCACTCACAAGCATCAACTACAATAGTAATCAACACCGGGAAAGTTTCCCCTAAGAACTAATGCAAGATCCAACACAATTGTTACAGCGGGATGGAGTGGTGATGATGGTGCTGGTGGAGATGATGGTGTGGATGATGATGATGATCCCGATGAAGTCTAGCTTGATGACGGTGTTTATGGCGACAATCTCCCCTCTCCAGGAAGGAATTTCCCCGGCAGAAATCTGTCTACCGGAGAGCTCTTTCTCTCTCGGTGTTTACCGTCGAGCAGAGGCGGCAGAAATATTTCTATGGTCCCTCCCCTAGTATTAGGGTTCCGTGAGGAAGATATAGGCGAGAGGGCGGAGTCGGGAGCCGGCCAGGTGGGCCACACCTGCCCTAGGCACGAGGTAAGGTGGGCCCACGACTAGGGGGGTGTGGGCCCCCTGTGGCCTAGCTATGCCTCCCCTTCTGGCTTCCTTCATCTTCTAGGAAAATATAATTTTCCAATATATTTTTGGTATTTTTCTAATCTTTGCGAAATTGCATCAAAACACCTCTTTTTCCATCAGAAACCTGACTCCGGCAGTCCATCCTCCAAGAATCATCCAACATGCAAAAACAGAGGAAAAGACATAAGTAACACCTCATAATAAGGCATACATCAATGAATAGACGCAAATTATGATATAGAATGGTGATGCAAATTGGACGTATCAACTCCCCCCAAGCTTAGACCTTCGCTTGTCCCCAAGCAAAAACTAAGCTCAGTAAACATGTCCATAGGTTTATTGAGTGAAGTGTCGATAAAAGAATACGAACAAGAAGCATCACACTTACCATTACACAACTCATAGAAGAAGGCAACTCACCATTATATAACTTAGCTTGCAACAAGTACATGAGTCACAATAGAGATGCATAAAGATAAATCAAAAATGGAATTGGCAAACTCTTGTTCTTGGTCAAAGAACAGCTCGCAAACAGTTTCACAAATAAAGCCTTTGTAGAAGTTTTATAACATGAGCACTCTTTGCTCAAAAAGGTTTTTCACAATGAAGGCTTTCAAAGTAATACTCAATAGATAAGAGTCTTGTGCAAACAAGGAATATAAAGAACATGATTGAATAAATCACCATATGAATGCTTGCAACACAACAACTCAAATGCTTGCTGGAGATAGAGAGGGAGTAGGTTTATTGACTCAACTCAGAAAATAAGAGAAAGTTCCCTTCATAGAGGGCAATAGGGACTTCAAGTCATAAAGAGCTTCCAAAAGATTATGGTACTTACTAGCTTTGAACCCTCATTGCCCCTATCATAGGCACCTTGAGATGATTAAGGTTAAAGTGAACAAGGATGGAGTATATGCTTGTCGAAATATAAGTTGGCAATATCATGTCCCTTGAGTACGAGGGCCGCTCCTCATGCTACTCAACTTTAGTCACCGGTAAGTTCTTGTCATTGTAAGTACATGTGTATCATAAAGAACCGCCAACGGGGTACCCCTTGCACATGCTACATGAGCTATCCAATAACCAAAATGACAAGGCAAGCAGACAATGAGCATCTCAGCGATCTTTTTATTTACTATGTGCATAGCTTTTTATTGAGGATGCTTCACAGAATGCTCATTATGGTGATGCTACAAGTTTCCACCATGATTAGGCATGGCTTAGGCTAGCGGCCCAGGCGTTTCTCTAACACACATACATCACTCCATGGACTTACAATCTCCCTCTTTATTTCACACCATCGACATCCGCAAACAAAAGAGCATGGTATCAACTGTGTACAACGTACAAGTGCAATGTTGAAAGTGTTCCCAGTGACAACACGGTTCTGCTAATTCCAACGTATAGATGCAAGCATATACAACTTTGATGACACAATGGTTCAAGTCTATTAGGGGAAAGAAAATAAGGTGTGCCATCAAGTTCGTGAGAGCTTTACTAACTAGTTTTCACATAACAAAATACTTTTTAATTCGAAAGATAGACGAAGCTTGAGAATTTGCTTGGAATAGCAATTGCTAATAGGTAGATATGGTGGAAACAAATGGCACAGGTTTGGTTCAAAGGGATTGGAAACATGAGAAGTATGCCTTCTCAAAACAGGTTTTTGGCTAGCAAGGCTGGGTAGCAAGCAAAAGAGTTGAAAGAAGCAAGCAAACCTACAAGTGATAAAGCCAAACATGCAATCTTTCTTGAAGACACAAAAGATCTTAAATAAAGAATACTAAGCTTATGAGCCAATCAAGAAAGAAAATAAATGATACAAAATACCTGTAAGCTTTTTCTCTTTTCCTTTCAAACCTCAAAAAGTGTTGCTACTGACCAGAAGTCGGTTTGCCAAAACCAATTTAGATCTAGTTGATGCTCCCCAAGGAAATGCCAATACTGATCAACAAGATCAATCATATAATAGAGATTGCAAACCAAAATAAGAAGTGCAAAAAGTAAAAGATGAAACTTCTCATCAAACCAACCTATAAAATAAATCCTCTACCAAAGATATGAATCCACTAAAAAGGTAAAAGATAAAAGAAAATGATGGTGATGCCGCGACACTCCCCCAAGCTTGGAACAAGCCAAGGGGATGCCAAACCTGATGACGAATTATTCCTCCGGTGGTGGTGGTGTTCTCTTGATAAGCTCCTCAATCAGCTTCCTCAAATCCTCAATCTCGAAGGTCAGAGTACGAATCAACTCCGAATTTTTCTCAATGCGGTTCATGATCATATCGGACCGAGAGCCCCAGTCCTTACTATTCTTTCCCCACTCTTCCTTCTTAGTGTGTTCCTCCCCTGCATGGTTAGAACGAGGCATGTCCCACATCGAGGGCAAGTTCCCTTTGGGAACCTATTGATATTGATGGTCATGTATAAGAGTATGGAAGGGTCTCTTGATATGTGGAGGAGATGACCGTGGATTGTAGATAAGACGTGGAGGTTTCCCTCCTGTAGACATCCGTGCTGTCCTCCTAAGCTTGGTAGGTTTTGCCACCACTCCAATGCTTGTGACGGTAGCACAGGTGTCCAGATGCTTGTCCTCCTCCATGTCTTCTTCATCCCCTACCAAAATATCCTCCTCCTTGAGATTGTGAGGATCATCTTCCTAGGGATTCTTGCCTTTGTCGTTGGCGCAGACCATGATGCTCTAAACTTGAGAAGATTTCCTGACAAAAATAGATCGAAACAAAAACACGATGAGAACACGATATACGAACCTCGGGGGATCCGGGGGGTTATATATTATGAAGTTTCAATGCATAAGTAAGGTACTAGTACGAAACCGAGGCGAAGACGGAGCTCGGGGTGCTCACACCCCCTCCAGGTGCAGCTAGCTGGGGCCTGCGCCTGGGGTGGGTTTGGCCACCCGGCCTCCGGTTCCTCCTCTATTCCGTCTCGTAACTTTCCTTATTTAATAAAAACATAAAAATATAAAAAATTAGGTTTTCACGAACCTTCTGTTTTCACCACTTTTACCTATTCAAAGACGAACTTTGCAGACTCCTTTCCTCCTTCTCTTGGAAATTCCTTTTCTCACAAGGCAATACTCAAACTTTAATGGCAACATTAGTGTAAGCAAAAACAATAAACCTTTAGGTACACACTTCAACTGAAATCCATCAAAACAAAGACTTCTGTAAGAGGCAAATGCAAATGATGGCAGAAATCTGTCAAAACAGACCAGCAGGTAAAGATTGATTTTTACAAAAACCTTATGTTGCTCAAATCAAAAAGTGCAAAACTAATTAAAGTTGGGTAACAACCTGGAAAACAAGCTCAGAAAAATACAGCTCCATCCGACGTACTGAGCTTCCTCACAAATTTTTACAGTGCATCATAAAAATCTGTCCCAGGACGGCCAATTTTCACAACTCCTCTACTTCTCAAAAGTAGTTGATCTTGACACAAAAACCAAAACAAAAAGGATAAGGAGTGGTTATTACTGAGGTAATAACTTCCAAGACTCAACCAAACTCTTGGGTTATCTCCCAACAAGTACTTTTCTTTAATGCCTTTAAGTTAGGCTTGAGAGTTTCAAAGATGCTCACAAAGGAGATAAATATTTGAAGTAAAAGAGAGCATAAAGAAGCAAATAACCAACAAATTTGAGTCTAACCCACTTCCTATGCATGGAGGTATCATGAGAAAACAAATTGTTGAAACAAAAAGCCATTAGCATAGGAAGACAGAACAAATGCAACTTCAAAACTTTAACATAAAACAGGAAAACTTAACATTATTGAGATGCATAAAACCATGTTTTCCTCTCTCATAATAAATTTTAGTAGCACTTTGAATAAATTTGACAATATAACTGTCATAGGAAACAAATCTATCATTAGGATGAGCATACTTACAGTCATCAAAAACAGGCCCAAGGTCATAAACTGGATCAATAGAAGCAAGTTGTTCCATCCTGAAATCTTCATTAGGCAAGCTATTTTCACGAGGATCTTTAGAAAATTTGGAAAAGTTAAACTCATAAGAATCTCCATCAAACTTAGTTAAAACTTTCTCCTTCTTACAATCTATAATAGCTCCACAAGTGTTCAAGAAAGGTCTACCAAAAATGATAGGGCAAGTTTTGCTAGCTGCTAAATTAAGCACTAGAAAATCAGCAGGATACTTAATCTTACCACAAAGAACCTCCACATCTCTTACAATACCAATGGGGCAAATGGTTTCCTTATTATCAAGGTGAATAACCACATCAATGTCCTCAAGATCACAAGGACCAATTACATGCATAATTTCCCTGTAAAGCTCATAAGGAATGGCACTAGAACTAGCACCGATATCACATAAACCATAATAGCAATGATCACCAATTTTAACAGAAAGCACAGGGACACTAGCTTTTCTAGCCTTACTAGGATGAGAGATAATATTAGAAGCGTCTTCACAGAAGAAAATGTACTTCTAACAGGAACATGACTAACAACATCTTTATAAGGTGAATGGTACTTATTCCACTTATTTTTGGGAATTTCTATGTAAGAGGCAAAGGCTTTAAAACAATTGGCAATACTTTGGGAATCAAGACCAAACTCATTACTAATATCACAAAAGTCATCAGTTCCCATAAAAGATTTAATGCATTCATAATCATAGTTTATACCCGAATTTCTTCCTTTGTCATTCTCCCAAGCTTCATTGTTTTCTTGAATACGGTCTAGTAGATCCCATTTATCTTCTTCCTTCATACGTGTGAATGATCTAGCACAAGAATCATCTAGTAAATCTTTATCATGAAGAGAAACCTAGCATAAAAGTTATTGATAATAATATTGTTAGAGAGTTCATGAATAGGACATTTAAGCATTAGTAACTTCAATCTCCCCGAAGCTTGAGTTGTACCCTCTCCATCACGAGGCCAAAAGTTATATATCAAATTTCTATCCTTATGAATCTCAGTGGGAGGATAGAATTTAGAATAAAAGAGAGATGCCATTTCCTCCCATTCCATGGATTGTCATTCTTCAGCAGCTTATACCATTCTCCAGCTCTCCCTTTCAAGGATATAGAGAGTAAATTCTTCTTCACTTGTTCAATTGTGATACCTGCACACTTAAACAACCCGCATAATTCATGGATAAAAAGCAAATGATCACCAAGGTGGACAGTTCCATCCCCAAAATAATAATTATCCATAACACGATCAACAATACTTGTAGGTATCTTAAAAGGATCTATCTCAACAGGTGGTGGTTCATCTACTACCCTAACAGTGGTAGTAGTTTTCCCAAACAGAAAACCAAGTGGGTTATCCATATTAGAAACAAAGTAACAAACAGAAACAAAAATAAATACTCACAGTAGATGTTTCCTTTACCAGTTCCACTCTTCAATAGCGCTTCACTCCCGGCAACGGCGCCAGAAAATAGTCTTGATGACCCATAAGTATAGGGGGTGTATCGTAGTAATTTTGATAAATAGGAGTGTCGATCCCAACGAGGAGCAGAACGTGTTGACTAGTGGTATGGAGCAGGAAATCTCTGTAAATACTTAGCAAACAGATTTTTAGGGATTTTCTAATAAAGTAAATAAACAAAGTGCAAGTAATAAAGACAATGAACAATTGCAGCAAGTGGCCCAATCCTTTCTTAGCAAAGGACAAGCCGGTGGAAATACTTATAAGGACCAAACGTTCTCGAGGACACATGGAATTCTGTCAAGTGCTTTCGCTTCAAATAGCTGAGTATCCTTCTTTGGTGTTGTGTGGGTGAACCTGTGCTAATGTACCGACCTTACTTGGACTAATACATACTTGTGATTAAACCCCCTATAAGCATCCGCAACTATAGGAAAGTAATTAAGATATAAACCTAATTATAGCCTTAAACTCTGAGATCCTACACTCCCTTGTGCAATGGTGTCCTAACGGGGGTTCGGGTTTCTGTCACTCCGCCAACCCCACAATTAGTAGCCAAATACACAATGAATTACCCTAGGCCCATAAATGGTAAAGTATCATGTAGTCGACGTTCACATGACACCACTAAAAGAATAGCACCACAACTTAAATACTAAACCATTGAATAATATCTCAACACAAATCCACTACTAACAACATGACTTCTCCCATGTCCTCAAGAACTAGACGAACTACTCACAAGACATCATATGGATCAAGATCAAATATGATACGGTGATGGATAACAATCTGAACATAAACAATAATGCAATGGTTCCACTCACAAGCATCAACTACAATAGTAATCAACACCGGGAAAGTTTCCCCTAAGAACTAATGCAAGATCCAACACAATTGTTACAACGGGATGGAGTGGTGATGATGGTGCTGGTGGAGATGATGGTGTGGATGATGATGATGATCCCGATGAAGTCTAGCTTGATGACGGTGTTGATGGCGACGATCTCCCCTCTCCGGGAAGGAATTTCCCCGGCAAAAATCTGTCTGTCGGAGAGCTCTTTCTCTCTCGGTGTTTTCCGCCCCGCAGAGGCGGCAAAAATCTTTTTGTGGTCCCTCCCCTGGTATTAGGGTTCTGTGAGTAAGATATAGGCGAGAGGGAGGAGTCGGGAGCCGACTAGGTGGGCCACACCTGCCCTAGGCGCGGGGCAAGGTGGGCCCGCGCCTAGGGGGTGTGGGCCCCCTTTGGCCCAGCTACGCCTCCCCTTTTGGCTTACTTCGTCTTTTGGGGAAAAAGAAATTTCCAATATTTTTCTCGTATTTTTCTGATCTTCGCGAAATTGCATCAAAACACCTCTTTTTCCATCAGAAACCTGACTCCAGTAGTCCATCCTCCAAGAATCATCCAACATGCAAAAACAGAGGAAAAGACATAAGTAACACCTCATAATAAGACATATATCAATGAATAGAGGCAAATTATGATATAAAATGGTGATGCAAATTGGACGTATCAGCCGCCAACACTTTACTGTCTCTTCATGCTATACAACTTCTTGAAGAGACCAAAGTGTGGCTCGATTCCGAGCTAAAACTCGCATAGAGTGATGAAACAAGCAAGATGAAGGATAGAACTGGGGGATAGATGATGCAGCTATAACCCATAGAGAAAAAGGATACCACGAACAAACTCGTGGAGAGGAAGAGAAAGGCCCCGAAGGACAAATGCCAAGAACATCACGCGAAACCTGGTAGGAGGATCAGGGAATACCTCGGGGCCAGGAATGCGGCAGTGATCCTCTTCCTTTGGGACTTGCCCGGCCTGGTGGACCGGCCGTAGGTCCGCGATATTCATGGTGGACCACCACCAACCACCATTGGTGACGCAGCCTCCGGCGACCTTCTTGGCGGCAGCAGCCGCACTTGATACATCATCGAAGGATTTCTTTGTTTTTCCCATCCTGATAAGGCGCCTCTTTCATTGTGCATGAATAATGGAGCTCGAAAATATTCGAAGGCTCTCTGGCGCGAGGCGAAAACTAAGGGAATCAAGAGGCGACACACAGGAAGAACATGAGAGATGAAAGAGACGAGTGATGAAGAAACGTAAAGAAAAACTACCAGCGCCCTCGGCATATTAATTGGTGGAAGATGATGAAGGATAGACGTCGATTTGCAGCACGCTACACATGGCAAGCATTGTGGAAATCATGTGGCAGCGGTTGCCCGAACCATCGCCGCCACACCCTCCACTACACGCGGGAATTGAGGAGACGCAGTTAAAATACACTAAAAATATGCGTGATTGGTCAAATCCTAGTTAGACCATGGGGACCACGGCCATCTAGTCCCATCGTTCACACCTACATCAAAATGTGGGTAAAGGCAATGGCTCTCTCATTCGAGTGACTAAGTTTTTGCTCGAGTCTACAACTCAGCCAAATACTCGGGGGCTACTCCTAACAGGAGCGCTGGTCACGCACCCGAAGCACTTCTAGGTCTAATAAATGCCCAACAATAACAAAAACTAAGGTCACATACCTCGACTCCCCCTTCGAATCTACGATTCGACTGCAGACTCGGGGGGATACTCCCATATGGAGCGCTGGCTATCATCCGATAAAGTATGGCCGCCAACGGCATCCGCAAGATGGGCATGAAAAAAGTCTCTGCTCGAGTCTACGACTCAAACAGATACTTGGGATTTACTCCATAGGGAGCGATGGTCACGCACCGTATGATAAAGCTGTCACGATCCTTCAGATCCTTTCTGGCGACTACGTCACAAGAACTGATACTCAATCGAACAACATGGCGACTCCGTCCATTAGATAAGTTGCTAAGAGACAATTCTCATTGGCCATCTGAATTGTCCCCGTGACGAAAAACATTCGGATGATATGTTTACGACACAAAGGTAAGACCTACAGATATAATTTGATGGTCTGGCAACGCACTTGTTGCGCTCTACCAAAAGTATACCATGCCTATAGGCCTGATGAAAAATCCAGAAGGACACGTTGAGTGCATATCTAAAATCACTGGAATTTGACCTCTATAAGGCCTCCACGACATGAGTCAAATTACACCAGCACTTTTTCGATATCGAGTCTGCGGACTCAGGTTTGAGTAGACAGCGTTGTTTTGCCTAAAGGCAGTTAACTGACCTTGATCCATCGGGCGAGTCAGGCATGCCAACTATCCCGATGAACCAAACACTATGAATCTAGAAAACCTTCGGATGATAAGCACTTCACGACTTTAGAGTCTCCATCTTTGATTCGACTGGACACTCTAGGGCTACTAACATGGTTATGCCCTATGGGTACCCAAGATTGTCCTATCTGGTTTGACACAACAGGAGCCCACGTGATGATCCACACCTAATGATGAAGCCTAGGAAGGTTTCAGTGGCCCATGCCCATGAAGGATGCGACTCCTTGGAGGATACGACTAAGCTTAAGATAGAAACTTTAAAATAGCAAACCCTAACTTGTAGCCGACTCGGCCTTATCCCAAGACCCGGCCTCCTCATATAAAGGCCAGGAGGGAAGATCGAGGAGGACCAAGGAAAAACCCTAGCATACACACCTGCCAGATTGCATCTGCGCACCATCGCCATCAATGCATTCCTGTAATCTTCGATTCTCCATCATTCAAGAGCAGACAAGCAGGAGTAGAGTTTTCCCTCCGGGGGCCTGAACCTAGGTAAACTCTATGTCCCATGTTGCTTGTTTGTTAGCCGAACGAGATCTCCAGTGCACTCATCTTCCTCAAACCAATGTCCATCAAGTATGGGCATTGAGGTGTTAACCCAACGTCACCAATACACAACCCCTACCTAGTGGATTAAGGTTTTATGGGAATTAGTGATGAAACTAGGAGTTCCACTATTCCATCTAATCCGCACAAATACTCTATTACCAAGAAAGACCTTAATTTATACTCCCTCCGTTTCAAAATATAAGATGTTTGAGGTTTGTGAAAAAAACGAATCTAGACTTGTTTTAGTATGTAGGTTCACTCAACTTTGGGATGAATCTACATACTAAAACAAGTCTAGATTCATTTTCTTCACAAACCTAAAACATCTTATATTTTGAAACAAAGGGAGTATATCAGAAAAATTATACAATTGGAGATGTTTTTTAAATGTGAATCCAATGATATATTTTTTGACATATGATTTATATTTTATTGATCAAATTTGTGGTTATGTGTGGGTCAAAGTTTTTGTCAAACTACATCATGTAGGGATGCAGAAGTGGTACAAATAGGATTCTATTTTTGCCAACTTATACTAATTTTAAACTAAATAGAACATGTTGGACAAATGTCACCACATTTTTTCTCTCTATATCCCACTTGTCCCACTTAGGCCTTGTAAGGTACCATCAAACCTTAAACCTTAGATCGCCACGTGTTGCTAAAAGTATGTTTGGTTCTAGTGTATTGGGCCAGTTCAATTCCCAATTTTCCCAATTTTTTTATCAAATATTAGTTTATTTTTGTAATATTTAATACACTACCCCTACCTAATGAATTGAGAATTGAGCTTTTATGGGGATTAGTGGGGTTTGGGTAAGCCCCTTGAAGATTATCCTATCTATTAGAACAGACTTTGCCCGTGCTGCTCGTCCAGCGGCACTACTTTACAGAAAAAATCCAGATTGAGCCGAGAAATCACGCGCGTACAAATACATCCACGTCCATGTCCAGCGCGTCCAGGTTGCTAAACCGGACTGCAATTCCAGCAGTTCGTTGCGTAATTAGCGGCACATCCTTTCTTCTTCCCAAAATCTATTGAGCGAACGTTCGGAATTTGGTCTGCCGGCACGACGCGACGCCAGCCATTCGTTCCTCGCTGCGCGAATCTCGGCATGTCCTAGCTGGCCTTCAGACCCCGCACGATGCCACGTCGGAGCCAGGTGACGGCGTGTCGGTTTTAGAAGATGGAGCGCGACGTGGGCCGGTTGGTTAGCAGTAATCGTCGTTCTTTACTGTCTCAGCGCGACAGTTAGTTCAAGTTCCCTTGATTCACGCTACAGTTGCCCCTCACACTTCCACTCCGCCGAACTACTCGCCTCCTCGTCCCCTCCGTCTCTGGCCGTCTCCGGCGAGCTTCCGTCCGCCATTCCATCACGCAGATCTCCGCCGTGCACCGCCTCTGAGGTTCGTCGCCATTATCTCCCTCTCTACCTCGGATTTTTGCTTGCGCGTGGTTGCGCTCTGTACGGAATCAGTGAACGAAACCGTCAAATCCTTCGAAATGTGCGCATGATTCGTGTTCCTTGTTGTAGTTCCTTGTGATTGGACATGAGTGAAGTAGTTTATTGGCTAGATTTCGTGTTTTAGCGGTTCCATTTTGATCTACGGTCACCGAGTTGTTCTTCGGTGGTTGTTCCATTGCTCACGCGCCCTCGCCGGATCAGGTCCTGTTGGGGATGATCTACGTGCGGACGGGCCTGGATGGTGGCGGAGATCTCCGGCGGCAGCACGGCCGCGTCACCCATAACGAGGTCTAGCCGCATGTTCTAGAGGAACGGGTAGCAGTTGTTGGCCAGGCCCCACTCGAACTTCAGCATCTGCTCGGTGGTCATCACCGTGATGCCGCCGTAGTTCATGTAAACGACGGAGCAGCGTTGCTTGCTGTCAGGCCACTCCAGCAGGGCGTCCTACTCCTTCCCCAGGTTGAATATAACACCCACGTCGAGAGGGGTCGGGAAGGGTCGCCGCCCATGTCGTCTTGCGGATGAGGAAGTTGAGCATGATGGTGTCGTGGTCCGTGGTGCGGATTAGGAAGTTGTGCATGTGGTTTTGGATTTTGCCATTTCCCATCTGTGGTTGATATGTGTTGGCTATTTGTTTTTTTATGTGTTGGAAATTTTGCGTCCCTCTCATTTTGTTTTATCTTTGATAATGCGCACAAGCTTAATTCTGTCTTATGGCATGCATTATATTGTGCAATCGTTGTTATTACATCGAAACTAACAGGCAGTTTTTAGTGTTTGTGTCAACGCCATGTCTTCTTAATTTGTTGCCCCTTGTTGTAGTTGTAGTAATCACTATAATTATTCTGGTTAACTTTTCATTCGTTGGTGTTTTCAGTTCACTTTTGTGGCATTTTAATTGTTGGTAGTTGTTATTTTTCAGCTCCTCAATAATTGTGTTTGTTGATGGCATTTAGCATTACATGGTTATCATTTCCATTCAATATTGAAATGCTCCAATTAATCTTTCTCTCCTTTTTTTGCGAATATGTATAGGCTATGAACGATGACTCCGAAAAAGAGCAAAGCAGAAGCTAGATCTCTTTACGATGTCGAAGGGGTGATGATCTATGTCTTTGCCTTTATTGTTTTATGTTCTATGTTTTTATGTGTACCATTTATGGCATTTTTTGTTGAATTGTACTGGCAACTATCTCTTATCATGAACTATTTCTGTCTGTTGTATAATAGAATTTGAGTGGCATACACTCTTGTGTTATCTTCACACATGTATCCCTTTTTTCCCTCTTGGTTTTGTCATCTGTTTTTATTTGTACCTACTATGGCATTTTTGCTAAATGGTACTGGCAACTCTATCATTCGTTGTACCGTTTGTGTATTATATATCACGGAATTTTGTTTGCCCTACCTTTTTTTGTTATGTTTGTACATGTAACCCTTTTTATCATTCTGAATTGTTGATGCATCTTTCACCTCTTTTTTGTAATTTCATTTGTAACGATCAATTGATTTGGTTCATATATTTTATATGTACAATACATGGCATTTTATGTCTGCATAGTATGGCATTTTTTTTGTTTTCACCACTTATTTTATATGTACATCATTCAGTTACATCATGTGGCATTTTTGGTATGTAAACCATGGCATTTTTATCTATAGGTTAGCCTTTATGTTAATGTTTTTGTACTTTATTTCTTGTTTTCCCTATATTTATAGATTGATAATGATAATTCTTGACATACTACAATCTTTTTCAGGACAAGAAGCGGAATCGGGCATCCCCGGCTTTGCTGGTTCTGCTGTCTGACAAGTTCACTCCAGAGGAATTTAGAGAAATTGAAAAGATGGGGTTTAGATCCATGAACCACATCACTTGTCCTAATCTGGACAATAACTTGTTTCAGGTTGCACTCATGCAGTACCCTCACAAAATCCCTCTCTTCACTGTCCATGAACCGGCGTGCTCTTAGAAACTTGGACAGGTCAACCTTCTTTAGTACTTGGTGGTTGTGTTCTTCAACAAAGTTCTCGATGACGTACCAAGCCCCCTTCCTCTTAATCTTCATCAATGTTGGGCATTTTGTCCTCAATGTAATCCCTCTCTTCCTCTCCGGCACTACTGATTTCGGCTTCTGGCTGTCCGGCTTGGGCTTCTTATTGACTCTTATTTGTAGCACACCAGCTGTCCCTGCTTATATAGCCCGCTAGCACTTCTCTCTTGTAGTCTACCCTTATCATGAAACCATGCCACTTTGCGTGATTCTAGTAGTATGATTGGGCTGCTTCGAAGGATTTGAACTTCATTGTTCTGTCCGGTGGTTTAGGTCCTGATATCTCTCTCCCTCCGCATCATCGTTTAGGTCTTCACCTTGTGCGGTTTCTGCAACTCCTACACTCGCTGTTGTGTTGATTGCGCTCGCAGATACAGTCTCTATAGCCTGTTCTCCAAGGCTTCCTCCAGTATGGTATGACGCGACAGGCAGATCAAACACAGCCGGCGCGCTCATTGTACCTACGATTTTTTCATATTCAAACATATACTGTTAGTCAATGGCATTTTTAGTTGTGCATGCATGGCAACTTTTTCCAAATTCAAGTCACTTTGTGTCTACTTTTTTTACAAACAGCTATGATTGTGATACATCTTTTTTTCCAGAACCCCTGGCACTTTATGTTATTACTATCTGGCATTTTCTACTGTATTAGCTTGGCATCTTTCTGTTCAATCTAATTCTCATTGTTTATCCTTATAACAATTAACCTACCAAAAGCTTTTTATACTTGCTGATGGCAATAATATTGAATATATATTTTTTTTTCACAAGCTAGGTCCATTTCTACATTTTATACCAAAACATGCCATAGTAGTTTGGCTTTTCTTGCATGGCATTTTCTAGTGTACTAGCATGGCAAAAAAAATTACCTTGCATGGCTTGCTGCAGTAACGGCATCGGTGGGTACGATGTGTTGATTGCGTCCATATACATCCTCATTTCGTCCTCCAAGTTTAGCATAGGACCAAACCATTGGTCAACCTCTTCATAACTGCCATCTTGATTCTGGTTACTGCTACCTCGATCCATCTTGCATAGAATGCAAAGAAACAGAACATTAGCATATAGTAAATTCTTCTCTGGTTTTAACATATACTAACTATAGTTTGTTTCTTCTTTTTATTTCAGGTCTGATGCATAATGTATGGGGATGGTTTGGTTGATTCATATAATTGTCCCTTTATCAAATGTCAATCATATCTTGTCTGTGCATATGCATATGGACCGTCGTCACCCCTTCAAGCTTCCAGATATGCTCTGCTATATTCTTCTCTCTGTTTATTAAATCTTTTGTGATGTAGTAAGGCAGTAGTTCTTTGTTTGCTAGGTTGTCATAAAACAATTTATGTTGCTGTGTCATCCCTGATGTAAAGACTAAGCGCACGGTTGTTTATAATTTGTACATATTGGTTCACTTTCTCCAGCTTTTACAGCTTCTATTGGCATTATAATTTGGTACACTCCTTGACATTTTTCACTACACCCTTGATGGCTACCAAACTTTAGTTTAACTGGCATTTTATTCATGAAATTTTTCTGTTGACACTTCATGGCCAATTCAACATAGGCTTTTAATGGTATTTTATACTGACTTGGCATGTCATTTTATTTTTATTCATCATGGCATTTTTTATCCAGATTGCATTCCTTTCCTAAAAACATCCAGAATGTCAAATGCATCATATACTTCATGGCATTTTTCATACTTAACTTGATTGTGTCTAATTCAGTATAGCCTTGATGGCATTTCTTGATAGCTTGGCATGGCATTTAGGTAGCATTTTTTCATACTTCACTTCTTCCATAAAAATATCCAGATTTATAATTTCAACTTATACTACATGACATTTTCATTGTTAAATTGGCATGTCTAATTCACTACAGGCTTCATGGCATTTTACATTAACAAGCCATGGCATTTTACATTAACAAGCCATGGCATTTTTATTTGTATTCTTCATGGCATTTTGTTAACTAACATGTATTTCTATCTTAAAATGCCATAAAAAAACTGGGGAATGCAACTTCTAAATTTTGTCACTTCCAATGTTACCTTGGCATGTAGGAATCATGCCAATTTAATGTAGGAATCATGTCGATTTATATTAAATTGGCATGGCATTTTTTATAAAACTGTTCATGTCATTTTTCTGTTCCCCACATTGCATCTATATCATAATAACAACAGTGACATGGCATTTTGTTTCAAGTTGCTGCACACTTGCATGCTCATGGCAAATTAAGTAGGTTTAACATGTCAATTTCAATATTATATCCATGGCACTTTCCTTATAGTAGGATTACCTTCTTTTTGCTGTTGAAATCTTCAATTTTTTTGACAGTGGGGTAGGTATGGGTGGGAGATGAGTAGTAATGCTGGTTTCCATGAAATTATATGGCCGTCTTATGTATAATTAGCATGTTAATTTGAACTATATACCCTTGGCGCTTCTCTGTTAGTAGGATTTACCTTGCTTTCTGTTCTTCAATCTTGCTTTTCTGGTGCACCTCTTCTTCTCCGGATCCTTTCTAATCTTGGCTTTGATTGCTCATATTTCTATGAAATTAGCAGAGGTTGGTGTCAGTTGTTGTGGGAGGTCAAGGTTCTAGATTTCGTAGGATTTTACTATGGGTGGGGGAGAGGGGGTGAGGGCTCGTCTGAATCTGTGGTGTTTGTTGGCGGCGTTGATGCGGTCGATGGGAGAGCTAGGGTGGCATTTTGATGCAGATGCGGCTGGCAACTCTTTGCCAAATCTCGCCGTGTTAGAGGATTCTTGGGAAAGAAGAAGATGGCCAGGTTAGGAGGGCGAAGGTGGGGTTTATAGTAGTCGATCGAGTCTAGATCCAGAGGTTTGAAGTTGCCTGGAGGGAAGGGAGAGGTGGCCGCGTCGGCGTCGCGCGCTAGGACATCGACACGACAGATTCGGTGTAGTCACCCTGTAGCGCTTCAGCGCGACGGCGGGCTGAGCTAGTTGGCGGCAGCATCACGGCTCGCGCTCGGGCGCGACGGAATCTAGCTGGCGGGGTCACGCGTCAGTGCCTTGGAGCGTATAGTGTCCTACATGGCTGCCGAGTCACGGCTCGCGCTCGGGCCGGCCACATCGGCGTCGCACGTCAGTGCCTTAGAACTCGTACGGTGTCCTACGTGGCTTCACGGCTCGCGCTCGGGCCGGCCACATCGGCATCGCGCCACGGTGATAGCGGCGACGGTCCCGCGTTAGCACGGTCCTTCTTTGTCGTCCATTGAGCACGTCCGTAAGTCACCCGGAAGTACAACACCATCACAGAGAGAGAAGCAGGTTACGATACAATACTACCAGCGATTGAAATGCAATACGGACGCAGGCGACGGGGGAGCTCACAGGCTCACACAGCTTCGCTTGCCATGGGCCATGGCGCTCCCACTCTGTCACATGCCCAATCCAACACACACACGCGTCACACGTGGCAGCGTGACTCACACACCATACGACACGGGAACAAACACTCCCCTAGCTAAGCTAGTTGTACTTCTTGATGGTTCCGGCGAAGAACGCGAGTGGCCCGACGAGCGGCGCGTTGATGTAGGTGGCGGGCTCCGACTGGGCGTAGTTGCCGCGGTCGTCGTCGAAGCTGTCGTGCGCGTCGGGACCTCCGAGCACGGCGCCGGTGAGCACGTTGGGGTTGGCCCCGGCGGCGTGGAGGTACTGGAACCCGGCGTCGCAGCCGATGCGGCCCGGGTGCGCGCGCACCGACGGCATGGACGCGCCCCGGTGGTGCGCCCGCTCCGGGTACCGCGCCCCGAACCCCACCATGTACGACCTCCCCGCCGGGTTCTTCCCCAGGATGTAGTCCACCTGCCGCTTCGCCAGCGCCACCAGGTCGGCCGGCGCCACGTCGCGGCCGCCGCACGACACCGTGGCGCGGCCGGACTTGAGGTACTTGGCGTAGGCCAGCACCAGGAACGTGGCGGTGGTCACGTACTGCATGTTGCTCTCGCCCTCCTTGTAGATCAGCCCGCCCGGCGTGTACTGGCCCGCCTGGAAGCTGCTCGTCCCGGGGACCAGCGAGCAGATGTAGCTGTCGGAGTGGGACTTGTACAGCTCCAGCCCCTGCAGCTTGCGCCGCAGGAACCCCCTGGAGAGCAGCACCTTCGTCGCGACCCTCTTGTCGTCCCAGCTGAAGGAGTAGTCGTCGTCGCCGGCGCCCAGCTGCATGCCGTACGCCTGCACGTACGTCATGTACGTCGCGTTGTTGGACGCGCGGTGCAGCCACGAAGCAGCCCACAGGAGCTCGTCGTGGTACCCGGAGTAGGAGCAGTAGTACGGGCACACGTCGGCGCTCAGGGAGTCGCTGTAGGAGCCGCGGTGGCGGTCGGCGAACTCGAACACCGCCATGGCGGCGTGGAGCAGGCGCGCGGAGTACGCCGGGTCGGAGCGCCGGAACACGACGGAGGACGCCGCCAGCGCGGCCGCCGTCTCGCCGGCCACGTCGGACCCGGGTTTGCTGGCGTCCACGCGGTACACGCCGCGCGGGGTGTCCATGTCCTCGGGCCGCTCCCAGCACGCGTGGTCGCGGCCGGGGTCGCCGACCTGGACGTAGAGGGCGCCAGGGGTGGCGGTGGCGGCCTTGAGGAGGTAGTCTGCGCCCCAGCGCACGGCGTCCCTGGCGTGGGGCAGCTGGGCGCCCATAAACTTGCCGAAGTCGGTGACGCTCCACGCCAGCATCGTCGTCGAGAAGGCCATCGGTAGGCCGAACTTGACGTTGTCGCCGGCATCATAGTACCCGCCGACCAGATCCACCTGAAAACAGCACACACACAAACACACGGCGAGATTAATGCCGGAGCCCCCGAGTCACACGAAAGATCGAACAAGTAGGCGCCTACATTGTGCTGAGCACCGTCGGAGAGGCCGGAGTCTGCGCGCCAGGGCATGCGGTTGCCGGGTGGCAGCTTGCCGGAGCGCTGGCCCTCGAAGAAGATGATGGACTTGGCGAGCGCGTCGGCGTAGTTGAACGCGACGGCCAACCTCGGAGCGAGCAGCAGCAGGTGGAGCAGTGCCACAGTGGCGAACAGGCGGCTGCTCCTGCCCTCCATTGCTCTGCTCTGCAGAGTGACGGAACAGAGCAGCTAGAGCTCGTGAGCACTGTGCGAGTGGTTAACTGGTTAGTGTAGTGTGACCAGTCGAGACACCCGTGGTATATATAGAAGCGGATGTGGCGGTTAAGTTAGTTTGTTGCTAGTACTACTCCATGATCAATCTTCTGCGAGAAATGGGGAAGTTGGGGGACAGGATGTGCGGAAGTTCTGATGAAAAGCATCTAGTAATCAGGTTTTGACTGGCTAATGCCTGCCCTTCAGCTTCAAGTACTCATCAATCTTGGCTATCGAGTACAGGGTTTACAAAAAAAAGTAGTAGTACTAGTACTCTATTTTCACCAATCTTTGCTCAGTGAAGAGGCTATGGAAACACCTTTTTTCCAATGAAGAAATAGTAGTAGTAGTATGTTCTTGTTTCTGTAATTCATTTGTAAAGTGTAAACGGTACCGAGAGTAAACTTGTCATCAAAAAATTTCTTTACTACAGAAAACACTAGTAGGAGAATCTCACATTTCTTTAGCTTTTCGAGTTTGACCGGAGTCTCGATCGGCAATGGAAAGCAGAGAGGCGGGCCATTGCGGCCGGACGGAAGCAATTCGCGGCGCAGGGGGTGCCCGGTCGGTGTTGGGCTAGCTCCCGCCCGGCCAGTCTTTTTCAGAGCAAAGCAAAAGCATTCCGGCGGTCTGGTCTCGGTTCCGTTCCCACCACAGTACGTCCATCACTGGTGTGGGGTGTTGCTCTTGGGCTCACCATGAACCGTGGAGCATGAACCTTTGCTTTGCGTTTGTCATGACTCATGAGTGCCACAACAAGTACAGCCGCGAACACATGATCGCAGTAGCATCATTGTGGATGGGGGCTGCCGCCTGCCCGCCCTCCGGCTAATGATGCCCGCCCCCAATTCACGAGCATGCCGTCGAGGCATCAACTGCTAGCTAGCGTTATGTTTTGTTCTTTAATCTTTGGACTGAAGCTGCAAAATGCGGTAATGGTAGTCATTAGCAGTAATACTACGAGTACTACCTTGTGTTCTTCAGGTCAGGATTAGCAAATCGCAGGGCTCGAGGCAAAGCGCGCCTGTTCCCGGGGACCCGTGGCTTGCTTGCTTGCTTGCTCCTCACCTCGGGCTCGGCCATGAATGCGGAGCGGCTTCTTTCCTTTCCCACCGTCCCGCCGGTTTCCAAGCCTGGTTTTAATTGGCGCGCTGCCTTTTCACGCGCCAAAACTGGATGCCCCCGAACTGCAACCCCCTGCAACTTTGCATGAGGCTCTCTCGAGGGCCCGTGACTGGCCGAGCGAGGGATGAGGAAGACAAAAAAGGAAAGAGAGGTCAAGGTCAAGTGGTCAACACTGACACGGGGTAGCGTGCGTTGCGTGCAGCGGAAAGGAGAGTTGCTGCAGTAGCTGTAAAAGTCCTGGACGTAGCACGCATGCATTCGCTCGTCACAGTTCACGGGCATGGCTCAAGGCCAGGGAATCCTATGTGCACAACTGCTGACTTTTTTGCACCTTCTCATGCTCTCGTGGTTAATGAACCGCACTATGCCAAACAGAGTAGCAGTATGTTTTTTCTGAACACGCACAAATCGTTTAAAATCAAATCTCCAAATTCAGAGGGACGTGTTTGGTAGCCTACGGATCCTCCAACCAGGCCTGCGGGAAACAAACTCTACATGAAAAGGATACACGTACATGAAACCGCACCGACTTCTGTTAACTGTATAATCTCAAATTCATGTTTTCTGTTTGGAGTTTTTTGACAATTTTTTTCAGATTCACCGCACATGGTCGACCGTTCGAAACAACCATTGAAACCTTCACCTTGCAGTTCCGCACAACTCTAGTGTGGTAAGTTTTTCGTTTCGGTGGATGTAGAAGAATAAAACTGTATAGCTCTTTAATATACTAGGTGTGTTTACCTCTGACTGTTAATGGTTGTTTATAAAGAAACAAAATCAAGTGCATCCAACCAAAAAACAGGTTTTGTTTCTGTCCTTGTGCCCAACAAATCGAATGCAGACTACCAAATACAAAATAAATCAAACTATGCTTTCGTGTGGCCATGCCCCCGGGGAATGGTTTGAGAAGAAAGTTACCCATACAGTGAATACATGAGTGAAATGCATCCACGGTCCATGAACATGTCGGTTATAAACATTCTTTGAACTCAAAGGATGCATTAATACAGTCCTCAATCTTGCTTAGTACGTCTACATGTGCTCCTCACTGCGATTAACCACCCTATTTTGCTGGCAATTTTTACAGTACCTGATGGGGCCTACATCGTTGTTCCCTACCTGAGTGGGGGCATGACCATGACTCTGGATCTGTTTAGTAGCTAGCCTGCTTTCTCGACGTCGGCTGGCGTCGGAGTCCCTAGCCGATCCTCTCAATATTCCCTCACACGTTGTTGCCCGCTTCATGGTGAGATAGAGAGTTCCTGAGAATTGATCCTTGTCCCGTCTTTCAGTGCATTTGCCATAGTCGAATTATTGATGTGTTTTTCATGCTCAAGGCAATTCAGTCCAGTTTTGATGTTGAGTTATGTGTGATTATTAGGTGATTGGTGCGGATATTGAGTGTAAAGTACATTGGTTTATCTTGGTCTTGGTGCGCACGTGTGATAGAAAGATAGCAACAAGAGCGCGCCTTTCCCACTCCCCGATGATGTCGGCGAGCGGTGGGCACACTAAACTGCGTGGAAGAGTCATGCTATCATCGTCCTTGGTGGGCCCGATGAGTTGTTCATTGGCAATGAAAAATCAAAGAGAAAATAGAATTTGGTCTTGATTTACTCCGTAATAAATGCAAGAATCTAGGACCAAGGTAGTTGTCACACGACATGCAGCAAACTCATTCGTTTTTACACACCGCATGCAACAAACTCACACGTGGAAACTCAATGGGTGAGAAGAAAAATCGGTAGGAGTAATCAGAGGGATGTCAATTGGAGCAATCAATGCATATATAAGCCTATAATTCTGAATAGAGGGAGTATAAAACTAAGTTTAAAAACAAAATAATAGCATTTATAATATCAATTTTATATAATATAAAAGTATGTGTTATGGTGAATCTAATTATATTTATTACATATTTTAGATTTTGATATTTTTTCTTATATACGTAGTCAAAGTTTATCAATATTGACTTTTACTAAACCCAAAACGCAGAGTAATTTGGGACAGACGGAGTAGAATGGAGGCAATTAATGCATAAATCAGAGAGTAATTTTTTGAAATTGTATGTTTTTCTATGGCGCATGAACCGAAGGAGAGTAAGTTTGACTGAAGAAAGTTGTTAGACGTACACTTATTTAATGCGACGGAGGGAGTAAATACCCTGCAGCGCTGCTGCGTCGGTTGACTGCACACAAAATAGCTAGACTGCGACACGAGAGGCAGATGCATGGCATGCATGCATGGTGCAGCCTGCCCCGCCCAGCGCCCTCGCATGCCACGCTCGGTCCAACGTTCAATGGAGTGTGCCATGTTGTACCTTATCTGTTCATAGAAAAACGATACGAGCCAATCAGATTCCAGAATCACCCATCACACGGATCGCCAAGAGCTAGCCGCGAAATCCTTCTAAGAGACGTCAACCAATCAGGTTGCAGAACAAGCCCTCTCACGGATCGCCCAGAGTCACTCGCAGAATCCTTCTAGAAGACCCGATCGGACGGCCACAGTGTCGCGCTAGGGTTAGATCTACATTCCTCATTCGGCCTTAGGATTAGCTGGATTTAGGATGCAGTTAACAGGGTTTTTACAAGTTTGACCAGACATTCAAATGTGCATAACTAATTCAAAAAATAAAAAATACAAAATCTACGCATGGTGTCATGTTATGTGACATAGTTGTGAGGAAAAATATCAAACTTCGTATATTGATCATATTTCAAAAAATCCTTCACAAAATGACCTATCTCCTCCGAAGTTTTCTGGCTTTCGGGTCAAATGACCAATGATATGGCTAGAATCAAGGCATAGTTTGTGATAATGTGCCCATATAGGGCATGCATGTGTATAATGGGATGACTAACAATGTTGTAGTATAAAGTTTTCCTTTTCGACGCACAGAAAATCCATTTTCTATTTTCTAAGTGCCAAAAGAGGGGGATTTGTGAAGCAACCACAAAATTGAAGTTTCAAAATGGTAACATCCTATTTTTCAAAAATACTAGACCACCTAGCATGTACAATGTCCCAACTTGAGTATCTCAAACCTTTTATTCCATCTCTGGTGAAAAGACAAATCCTGCCGAATCGGTTGGAAGTGGGTAAGATATAAACTACAAGTACATGATTTTATGCTGATGATTTTTTGTAAAAATCATTTTTAGGTTTACAACATGCTATTTCATCAGAGATCCAATGCTAGTTTTGTGAGCCTTAGCCTCTGGCTAAGAATATTTATGAAAACCCTTTAAAAAGTTTGACCAGACATTCAAATGTGCATAAATAATTCAGAAAAATAAATACAAAACCTTCTCATGATGTCATGTTATGTGACATAGTTTTGAGGAAAAATATTAAACTTGGTTTTAGAAATGGTCAAAAAAAAACTTGCTTAGAAATGGGGTGGTTTACCCTAGCTTTGGAGCCTATTTCTACCACATTTTGGGTGAGGGTGAGTTATACTTCACAAAAGGGATTAGGGTGAGGATGAGTTGTACTCTACATATGAGAAAAACGTTGGAAGCTCATACAAACATAGAAAAGTACACATAGCTACATTGGTTGAAATTCAAATTTACCATCATATTTGAATTTCGGCCAAATTATCAACAACAAGTGCCAAATTATTACAATAACAAATGTTTACAACAACAACAGGTGCCAAATTATTACAACAACAAGTGCCAAATTATTACAATAACAAATGTTTACAACAACAACAAGTGCCAAATTCAAAGTCTATTTCTTTTGGCTCTTCTTACCCCTCGTTTTCTTCTCCTTCACAAGTTTCACACCACACAACAGGTTTATGCTCTTCTTTTACTTACCATAACCATCTGGCCTCCCCACAACACGTCCAAGAGTCTCCTTCACCTCCTACACCTCCTCAACAACACAATCTGGCACCAGAGCCTCATCAACATGGTCACTTTGCACCAGAGCCTCATCAACATGGTCAGTTTGTACCACAGCCTCATTAACATGCTCATTTTGCACCAGATCCTCAACAACATGCTCATTTTGCACCAGAGCCTCAACAACATGCTCATTTTGCACTAGAGCCTCAACAACATGCTCATTTTGCCCCTCATTTTGCACCAGAGCTTCCAAATCAGAAACGGTGTGCCCTAAAGCCTCAACAGTTTGCACATCATCCTCCAAAACAAGTTCAGATTGCACCTCAGCAACACCAAACATGATCCGGTTAGTTCTCTTCTTTTTTGGCCATTGATTCTTGCCCTTTTCACTGGCCAGCATTCTTCAACAACAAGAGGTGGGCCTTTTTCTCCACGCTTCCTCCTGAAATCAAGCAAGTTAGCTAGGGGAGAAAATCATCAACAAGAAATACATAGATTTTGGATGAACATACTTTGGCTTTTCAGCAGTGTATCTACACTTGGTAGAGCCAGCTCGGTGTCCAAGTTCTTCACAGAGTTTGCATCTATTCTTGTTACCTTTTTGGTCCCTTTTTGGCTTGGCATATTTCTTTTCATCTTTCTTTTCCTTCTTGCTGCTCCCACCTTTCTCAAACCAAGCCTTGAATCTACTGCCGCTGCCCGCCAAATTTTCTTTTCATCAAAGGAGGACACAAGGAGAACTGAATGTCCACTCCAGGCCACTGAGACTGATCTGTAAGTGATGGAATTGGTGTTCCATATGCAGCCTTAAATTTTTCTACAGAATAATACTCATGCAAATATGGGTGCATATTTAGCTTGTGTTTGGAGGCCAAGAAAAGTATGGCATGCTCACAAGGCTTCCCAGTGTGTTGCCACTCAAGGCATGTGCATTCATGCAATTGAGTGTCAACAACATGCCTCTGCCAGCCTTTGTATCTCCGACTTCAAAGACCCCACAATGAGGATTTCTCAACACGCAAATGTGTAAGATTTCTGCTCCTGTTGACCACCTGCTGCACAACATCAGGAAGCTTATCTCCTTGAAGAACATCACCAAGCCTTCTTCTCAATTCTCACAACCTCATGATCATGATGAAGGGTTTCGCGGCATAGTAAATCAAAATTTTCTACGGATGCGAACAGAGGGAAAGCCAAGATCTAATCTAGGAGATGCAAACAACGAGAGAGATTGGATTAGATCTTCATACCCTTGAAGATTCAACGCATGGCATTTTAACGTGGGTGATGTAGTCGTACTCGCTTCTCCTCCTCGCGATCCGATCCGATCTAGCACCACAAGTGGCGGTGCCTCCGTGAGATGCACACGTGCAGCACCTCGAGGTCTCCTCCTTCCTCGGACCAGCAAGTATGGTGGAGAGATGGATTGGATCTACAACACGATAGCGTGGTGTATATGGTGGAGAATTTCTGCAGCAGGGCTTCGCCTACAAACAGTCGGGAGGGAGAGAGGAAGGGCAGCAGGGCGGCTAGGGTTGGAGGGGAAGGTGTGGGGGGTTGGTGCGCCCCCACCCCTCTTTATATAGAGGGGGGGCGCAGCCCTATCCCCTCCCCCAAGTGTTGGAGATATGCCCTAGAGGCAATAATAAATGTAGTTATTATTATATCTTTGTGTTTATGATAAATGTTTACATACCATGCTATAATTGTATTAACCGGAAACATTAATACTTGTGTGATTTGTAAACTTAATTTGAAGTCCCTAGTATAGCCTCTATAATTCACTAGCTTGTTGGTTAATAGATGATTGTGGTTTCCCTATCATGAACATTGAGATGTTATTAACAACAAGATCATATCGTTAGGAGAATGATATGGTGGACATACTCCTATAGACAAGCGTAGCATAAAGATCAAGTCATTTCAATAGTTCAATTGCTATATGCTTTCTGATACATAGTAACCTAATTCCTTCGACCATGAGATCATGCATATCACCTTTACCGGATGGATGCTTTGATGTCATCAAACACCACACCGTAACAGGGTGGCTATAAAGGTGGCATTGAGTGTTCGGAAAGTATTGGTTGAAACACATGGATCAAGAGTGGGATTTGTCCATCCACATGACGGATAGATATTCTCTGGGCCCTCTCGGTGAAATGTCATCCAATTAGCTTGCAAGCATGTGACTTGGTCACAAGGGATCACATATCACGGGAACGAGAAAAGAGTACTTATCAAGAACGAGGATGAACTAGGTATGCAGATACCGACGATCATAACCTCGGATAAGTAACATATCGTGAGACAAAGGGAAATTGGTATCGTATGTAAGTGGTTCATTCGATCGCAAAGTAATCGTGAGAAATATGTGGAGCCATATGAATTTCCAGATTCCTCTATTGGTTATTGTTCGGAGAAGTGTCTCGATCATGTCCGCATAATTCACGAACCGTAGGGAGACACACTTAAGGATTCGACGTTGTTTGAGTAGTTATGGTATTATGAGAAAGAGACCGAATGTTGTTCGAGTCTCGGATGGGATCCGGATATCACGAGGAGATCCGG
The DNA here is from genome assembly GCA_023614405.1 of Avena insularis. Lineage (NCBI taxonomy): Eukaryota > Viridiplantae > Streptophyta > Magnoliopsida > Poales > Poaceae > Avena > Avena insularis. Next base: position 375,147,078 of record CM042697.1, read on the forward strand.
AATGGTCCGGAGAATAAGATTCATATAAGGAAAGTCCCATTTCGAGTTGGGGAATGGTTCCGTGTTTTCATCTGAATGTTCTAGAAGGTTCCTAATGTCCGGCCCGGGGGAAGGGTACATGAATGTGTCATTGTAAGTGGGAATGATTGCATCATGTACTAGGTGTTCTTGCTGTCCAAAATAAAGGGTTTATTTAAATCCTAAATTGAAAAGTCAAACGGCTAGTTTGAAAGTCAAACGACAATTTTGGGAAGTGGAAGAGAGGAGGATTGGTGGAGGCCGAATTGGAGGAGGGTTCTCTCCTTGGCCGGGCGCCCACTGCCGACTTGGGAGGGACTCTCCTCCCTTGGCCGCCCTCCCACCTATATAAGGAGGCAGGGCTCCTCCTAGTACACACAAGTTTCCACCTCTAATCTCCGGTTTAGAGCCGCTTTTGGTTTAGAGCTTCTAATTGCTTTAGCCAGGTTTAGAGCCTTCTAATTGGTGTGTCTAATTACTAGACCACTAATAGCCTCTCTCATAAGCTCCACCATACCGCACCGGCTTAAGGCGAAGCCTCATGGGATCTCCCTCTACTTAGGTACCACGCCATTGTCGCCGGAATCGCAAGGAGAGTGCTACAACCTCCGGCCTCACTTTGGAACAAGGGAGAGGAAGGTCTTCATCGAAAATCGAACGCAGACTGATCAAGGGAGCGCGCGGAACGTGGCGCTGAAGGATCGTCACGATCTTGAGATCGGAAAGAGTACGACTACATCACCCACGAGAATCGCTCTCGTTAACCGCTGGAATCTTCGAGGTGAGTTCCACTATCGACTCGCTACAATCTAGTAGATAGATCTTGGCTTGTTTGTTTGTATGCGATAGAAATTTTTGTTTTCCATGCTACGAACCCTACAAAGGGTATCAGAGCGGTGTCTATATGTAGATCTTGACGAGTAGAACACAATGGTCATTGTGGGCATTGATGCTTTTATTGTAGATTGCCTTTTGTGTACTTTGCATCTAGCGGTATGTTGGGATGAAGCGGCCCGGGCTAACCTTACATGACATCGTTCATGAGACTTGCTCCACGCTTGACATGCAACTTGTATTGCATAAGTGGCTCATGGTGCTGTTTCTCCTAGCATAGTTAAGATCCAATTTACAACGGGTAATCAACAATGCTAGTATCAATGTTGTGGTTCTTGTTCGTAAGTTAGAACGACACTTATTGAAAGCCCCAAACCACGTAAAATATGCAAAGAAAGTAGAGTCGTCTAACTTTGTTTTGCAGGTGTGCAAAGGATGTGATATGGCCATGATTGTGATTATATTTGATGTATGCAATGTTCCTTATTGTAAGTTGGCAACCGGCAGGAGCCATATGGTTGTCTTTAATTTCTGTTAAGACCTGCGTGTCTATTCAAAATAGTTGTAATAGTTGAAGCTGGTGGATGACAACCATGAAGAAGCATCATTGACCTTGATGCTATGCCGGTGATGATGGAGATCATGTTCGTGCTTGAAGATGGAGATCGGAAGCACAAAGAAGAAAGGCCATATCATATCACATATTATGAATTGCATGTGATGTTAATCCTTTATGCATCTTGTATTGCTTAGTAGACGACGGTAGCATTATAAGATGATCCCTCATGCACATAAATTTCAAGTTCTAAAGTGTTCACCCTTAGTATGCACTGCCAAAGCTTGTCGCTCAAGCACCACGTGATGATCGGGTGTCTTTGATTCCGCGGTGAATACAACGTAAGCAAGCCAGATTTGCTTATGCGGTAGCTAAGGTTTGATCTTGACGAGCCTAGCATGTATGACATGGTCTCAGAACACGGATCACCGAAAGGTAAAGCATGAGTCATATAGTAGATATGATGAACATGTTGATTGTTCGCCATTGAAGCTACATCAACTCTCGTGATGATCGGTTTTGATGTGGTGGATTTGGTTCGTGTGATCACTAAAACAATGTGAGGGATGTTGTTTTGAGTGGAGTTCACCGGATTAATTTAATTATTAATTAGAACTCAATTTATCATAAATTAAATCAAAGGTTATTTGCATAGTTGTTGTAGTCATTGGCATCCGCTTACCACCTTGCGCTTAGTTATAATTGAGATGATAGAACTATAGAATTCTGGTTAGTTACTTTCTTAACTGGTATCGTATTGTTTTGAAGTGTTAATCTAAAGTTTAAAAGTCCTATTGCAAACTTTCAGTAATTTCAGTTACTCCATAAAGTTTAATAATTAGTATTAAAACAAGAGTGACAATTCCAAGTGTTAGTGTTTGAGTATCATGTTTGTCTCCATGATTCTTGATATTCAAAGGATTGTCTTAATATCAAGGTTATCAAGGATCCAAAGAGTTGTTTCGTAAACCATGATGTGTGGAAGATATTGTGATATCTGAAATGAAGTTTTGGTTACAACATGATAGAGTATAATATGGCAAAAGTCATGTTCTCATATTTGATGAGAATTTGCAAAAGGTTGGAGACACTAGTTGTCCTAATCTTCCAAAAGGTTTTGGAGAGCAACATTATACTCACGATTCACCGCTACAAGCTAAAGTAGCTAGATCATGGATAAGTCCATGATGAGGGTGAATATTTGATGTAGGTAAAATGTTTACTACACCAAGAGATTACTAAAGAAAGGAATTTGAAAGAACACCAAATATTTGATAATGGTGATCTACTTCAAAGTGCAAGTTCAAAGATATTGGTATTTAACTATACACGCTTTGGACTATGTGTCATAAGTATGACTCCACTATTGATGTTGATAGATTCTTTCAAATGTAAAAGGAAATACGAAAGAGAATCTCATAAGTATATGGCGTAAAAGAAAAGACTAGAATTGTTCGGTTTAAGTATATAGATGATATATGTTATGGCTATATTCTTTGCTTATTAAACAATGTGGTTCTTAAGTATTTGATAATGAAATTTTTGGTGTCAATCGTCATACTAAACAACACAATTCATGAACTACAAAGGCCTAAGTAACTAGCAAAAGAATATGTGATGATGTTCATCGAAAACAAATAAAGGGTTATTGTGTTGCTCGTTAAACATCAAAGCTTGCCTTCAGGATTTGTTTTATTAGGTATTATGAGAACAAAAGGGTTGTTCAAATAATTGCCGTAATCCATAAAAGATGGATGATTCACAAATCTCGTTGGATAAATCACATCCATAAAACTAGTGCTAAAATTGTCGAAAGACAAATTGATTGAAAGATCACTTAGGAAGTGACATCGCCGATTATATTATATTGGAAAGAAAACATGAAGAATGTCCTTGTGGTTGGTATTTTTGAGTCTTTTGATTTTGATCAAATGACGTTTGTGAAACTTTCCTAGAGATAATTAAAACTTCGTTCATAGGCCAAAAGGGAACGAAAGACTAGCTTATTGGAACTTGTGCATATTGTTGTACGAACTCCATTATGTGTAGTCAAGAGCGATGGATTTCAACTTCATATGCTTTCTCCGAAAATTTGAGTGAATATGTGAATATTTACTTAATAAGGATGAAGTGTGAAATATTTGAAAAGTTCGAAAGATTTTCAAGATGAAGTACAAAATCATTATAACAAGAATATAAATAGTTTATGATAAGATCATAAAGGAAGATATTTAAGTTACAAGTTTAGCATAATACCTAAGATTTAAGGAATCGGTCCGTGGATTTGCATTTCCAAACACCATAAGAGTATGGAGCGTTCGAGATATGTAATTGAACCTTGTTTGACATGGTAAGATCGAAGGTATAATTCATAAAACTGCTATTATATTTTAAAGATTAAAAGCTTTAGAGACTACTGCTTTTCCACTAAAAGAGCTCCATCATAATCCGCTGAAATGACACCATATAAGGTTATGGTTTGGGATAAAACCCAAGTAGTCCTTTCTTAAACATTGGTATGCTATGCATAAGAAAGATGTGTGCAACCAAAGTCGGATAAACCTGTCTTTGTATAAATGTTAAGTATTCCTCCATAAACACCGGAGACAAAAGTGTTTGTCGCTTAGAACGTCAAGTTTCTTTGAGAAGGAATTTTTCGTGAAAAGTTAAGTGGGAGGACAATAGAACTTTGATAAGGTTAAAGGAACCTTAGCTATATGTGCAGAGTTGCGCAGCGCCGAAAAGTGTTCCGGAGGCAGCAACAAAACTCATGGCTCACGTTCCTCAAAGGTTGTGGTCACGGAGATCCAAGTTCCTATTGAAACAAGTAGGTCGGATGAACAATCAAATACCAAGATTTGAGGGTTGAATCATTATTTGAGAATAATGAACCTACTACATGCAAAGAAGCAATGATGGGCCTTGACTCCGTCTAATGGCTTGAAGCCATAAAATCCGTGATAGTTCCATACACGAGAAATCAAGTTTTGAACTTGAAGGACCCTCGAGAAAGGTGTAAGACCTTGCAGTTGTGTTTGGATCTATAAAGAAGTAGACATGGATGTTTCACATCTATGAAATAGTCGACATGTTGGGAAAGAGTTCACAACAATGTTCAAAGGTTGTATATGACAAGATTTGATCTTTCATAGCGATTTTTAGTCTAGACGGATTAATGTAGCAACCACTACATATAATTTGTTATGTGGTAGTAGAATAAACAAAACAAGTTCTTCTAATAGAATGGTTACCTAGGACGTGTGCATGACACGGTCCAAAGGGTTTTGTTAATTCAAAGGATGCTAAAATCATATGCAAACTTCAATGGTTGAAGTAAGCATAGCGGAGTTGGAATCTTCACTATGATGAAACTGTTAAAAGAGTTTAATTTCATCAGAGACAATGAAGATGCTTGCATTTGCAAGAAATTAAGTGGGAGCGCTAAAGACATATTTCTAATACATTATGTGGAGGACATATTGTTGATTAGAAATGATGTATATCTTATTAACACATATTAAGAATTTCATCCCGATGAAAGACTTAGGCAAAACCCAAATATTTGGCGTCAATAGACGCTAATATGGTTGTGCCAGAAGTACATAGACGAGATATTGAATGAATTCAATATAGAAACTACAAGAAAGGTTCTTGTTGCACAGAAAGGATTGAAAGAGTTCAATGTTGATGATATATTCAAGTGAATTGGCACTTGGTAAGTGAAACAAAGATTCAAGTATAGATTGATACTTGATGTATGAAATCACAAAGAGTATTTATATCAATCATACTGTGATATGTACAAATCCAGATATGTCCTATGCTATAAATATTATGAGCATATACCAGAATGATTCATAAGATGATCATTGGATGATAGTAAGGATATTCTTATGATCTTTTGGAAGAACTAAGAGTATATTATTTGTAGAAGTGACAAATAGATGGTTAGTTCATTGTAAAAGTACTACATTGATACTAGTTTTGTCACAAAGTACAAATTAAGTTTATCTCAATCTAAATTAAGGGTGGCACAATATAATGGAAAGTGAGTTCCATAATGGATTTGGATGAGTTCCAAAGTTAAGACATTGTGACAGATACTTCAACAAAAGGCTAAGTATATGACTGCTATTATAGCAGCAAAAGAGGGCATTTGTGTCAAGTAGTTTGTTATCAAACTAGGTGTAGTTCAGCGGATAATACTATGAAGATATATTGTGCGACAATATTATCAACATGTTTTAACCCCAAAGAACTAAAGGTCACACAAAGACCAAATTATACAAAGCCATCTCATTAGAGAATGAGTGATGCGAGAGACGCAAAGATATGCAATTACACGGACTGGAAGTGTCGATCCGAGATCACCGACCACTAGCAATCGTGGTACATACAAACACCGAAAGCCATAGGTGTTGCATACACAAAGGTTTGAAACTAGATTATTGACTCTAGTGCAAGTGGGAGACTGTTGGAGATATGCCCTAGAGGCAATAATAAATGTAGTTATTATTATATCTTTGTGTTTATGATAAATGTTTACATACCATGCTATAATTGTATTAACCGGAAACATTAATACTTGTGTGATTTGTAAACTTAATTTGAAGTCCCTAGTATAGCCTCTATAATTCACTAGCTTGTTGGTTAATAGATGATTGTGGTTTCCCTATCATGAACATTGAGATGTTATTAACAACAAGATCATATCGTTAGGAGAATGATATGGTGGACATACTCCTATAGACAAGCGTAGCATAAAGATCAAGTCATTTCAATAGTTCAATTGCTATATGCTTTACGATACATAGTAACCTAATTCCTTCGACCATGAGATCATGCATATCACCTTACCGGATGGATGCTTTGATGTCATCAAACACCACACCGTAATGTGGTGGCTATAAAGGTGGCATTGAGTGTTCGGAAAGTATTGGTTGAAACACATGGATCAAGAGTGGGATTTGTCCATCCACATGACGGATAGATATTCTCTGGGCCCTCTCGGTGAAATGTCATCCAATTAGCTTGCAAGCATGTGACTTGGTCACAAGGGATCACATATCACGGGAACGAGAAAAGAGTACTTATCAGTAACGAGGATGAACTAGGTATGCAGAGATACCGACGATCATAACCTCGGATAAGTAACATATCGTGAGACAAAGGGAAATTGGTATCGTATGTAAGTGGTTCATTCGACGCAAAGTAATCGTGAGAAATATGTGGAGCCATATGAATTTCCAGATTCCTCTATTGGTTATTGTTCGAGAAGTGTCTCGATCATGTCCGCATAATTCACGTAACCGTAGGGAGACACACTTAAGGATTCGACGTTGTTTGAGTAGTTATGGTATTATGAGAAAGAGACCGAATGTTGTTCGAGTCTCGGATGGGATCCGGATATCACGAGGAGATCCGGAATGGTCCGGAGAATAAGATTCATATAAGGAAAGTCCCATTTCGAGTTGGGGAATGGTTCCTTGTTTTCATCGGAATGTTCTAGAAGGTTCGAATGTCCCAGGCCCGGGGGGAAGGTACATGAATGTGTCATTGTAAGTTGGAATGATTGCATCATGTACTAGGTGTTCTTGCTGTCCAAAATAAAGGGTTTATTTAAATCCTAAATTGAAAAGTCAAACGGCTAGTTTGAAAGTCAAACGGCAATTTTGGGAAGTGGAAGAGAGGAGGATTGGTGGAGGCCGAATTGGAGGAGGGTTCCTCCCTTGGCGGCGCCCACCAAGCCGACTTGGGAGGGACTCTCCTCCCTGGCCGCCCTCCCACCTATATAAGGAGGGCTCCCTCCTAGTACACACAAGTTTCCACCTCTAATCTCCGGTTTAGAGCCGCTTTTGGTTTAGAGCTTCTAATTGCTTTAGCCAGCGGTTTAGAGCCTTCTAATTGGTGTGTCTAATTACTAGACCACTAATAGCCTCTCATAAGCTCCACCATACTGCACCGGCTTAAGGCGGCCTCATGATCTCCCTCTACTTCCTGACCACGCCCAGTCTGCGGAATCGCAAGGAGAGTGCTACAACCTCCGCCGCCTGCTGGAACAAGGAGAGGAAGGTCTTCATCGAAAATACCGAACGGTGACCGATCATGGGAGCGCCGTTTAACGTATCGCTGAAGGATCGCTTCACGCGATCTTGAGATCGGAAAGAGTACGACTACATCACCCACGAGAATCGCTCTCGTTAACCGCTTTGGAATCTTCGAGGGTGAGTTCCACTATCGACTCGTTGCTACAATCTAGTAGATAGATCTTGGCTTGTTTGTTTGTATGAGATAGAAAAATTTTGTTTTCCATGCTACGAACCCCTACAAAGGGTATCAGAGCGGTGTCTATATGTAGATCTGACGAGTAGAACACAATGGTCATTGTGGGCATTGATGCTTTTATTGTAGATTGCCTTTTGTGTACTTTGCATCTAGCGGTATGTTGGGATGAAGGCCCGGCTAACCTTACATGACATCGCTCATGAGACTTGCTCCACGCTTGACATGCAACTTGTATTGCATAAGTGGCTCACTGGGTGCCTGCTTTCTCCTAGCATAGTTAAGATCCAATTTACAACGGGTAATCAACAATGCTAGTATCAATGTTGTGGTTCTTGTTCGTAAGTTAGAACGACACTTATTGAAAGCCCCAAACCACGAAAATATGCAAAGAAAGTAGAGTCGTCTAACTTTGTTTTGCGTGGGTGTGCATGATGTGATATGGCCATGATTGTGATTATATTTGATGTATGCAATGTTCCTTATTGTAAGTTGGCAACCGCGTGGGAGCCATATGGTTGTCTTTAATTTCTTAAGACCTGCGTGTCTATTCAAAATAGTTGTAATAGTTGAAGCTGGTGGATGACAACCATGAAGAAGCATCATTGACCTTGATGCTATGCCGGTGATGATGGAGATCATGTTCGCTTGAAGATGGAGATCGGAAGCACAAAGAAGAAAGGCCATATCATATCACATATTATGAATTGCATGTGATGTTAATCCTTTATGCATCTTGTATTGCTTAGTAGACGACGGTAGCATTATAAGATGATCCTCATGCACATAAATTTCAAGTTCTAAAGTGTTCACCCTTAGTATGCACCGTGCCAAAGCTTGTCGCTCAAGCACCACGTGATGATCGGGTGTCTTTGATTCCGGTGAATACAACGTAAAGCCAGATTTGCTTATGCGGTAGCTAAGGTTTGATCTTGACGAGCCTAGCATGTATGACATGGTCTCGTGGAACACGGATCACCGAAAGGTAAAGCATGAGTCATATAGTAGATATGATGAACATGTTGATTGTTCGCCATTGAAGCTACATCAACTCTCGTGATGATCGGTTTTGATGTGGTGGATTTGGTTCGTGTGATCACTAAAACAATGTGAGGATGTTGTTTTGAGGAGTTCACCTGGATTAATTTAATTATTAATTAGAACTCAATTTATCATAAATTAAATCAAAGGTTATTTGCATAGTTGTTGTAGTCATTGGCATCCGTTTACCACCTTGCGCTTAGTTATAATTGAGATGATAGAACTATAGAATTCTGTTAGTTACTTTACTTAACGGTATCGTATTGTTTTGAAGTGTTAATCTAAAGTTTAAAAGTCCTATTGCAAACTTTCAGTAATTTCCGTTACTCCATAAAGTTTAATAATTAGTATTAAAACAAGAGTGACAATTCCAAGTGTTAGTGTTTGAGTATCATGTTTGTCTCCATGATTCTTGATATTCAAAGGATTGTCTTAATATCAAGGTTATCAAGGATCTGAAAGAGTTGTTTCAGAAACCATGATGTGTGGAAGATATTGTGATATCTGAAATGAAGTTTTGGTTACAACATGATAGAGTATAATATGGCAAAAGTCATGTTCTCATATTTGATGAGAATTTGCAAAAGGTTGGAGACACTAGTTGTCCTAATCTTCCAAAAGGTTTTGGAGAGCAACATTATACTCACGATTCACCGTTACAAGCTAAAAGTAGCTAGATCATGGATAAGTCCATGATGAGGGTGAATATTTGATGTAGGTAAAATGTTTACTACACCAAGAGATTACTAAAGAAAGGAATTTGAAAGAACACCAAATATTTGATAATGGTGATCTACTTCAAAGTGCAAGTTCAAAGATATTGGTATTTAACTATACACGCTTTGGACTATGTGTCATAAGTATGACTCCACTATTGATGTTGATAGATTCTTTCAAATGTAAAAGGAAATCGAAAGAGAATCTCATAAGTATATGGCAGAAAAGAAAAGACTAGAATTGTTCAGTTTAAGTATATAGATGATATATGTGTTATGGCTATATTCTTTGCTTATTAAACAATGTGGTTCTTAAGTATTTGATACTGAATTTGTTGGTGTGAATACAATATCTCATGGTCTAAGGAATACAATATTTGACATAAGAAAAGCTTCGCAAAGACGAACACGATGACACGATCTAATTGCTTCGCTTAGTTTGGGTCTGTCCACCATATCATTCTCCCAATGATATGATCTTATTATTAATTGACAACTCATGTCCATGGTTAGGAAACCTTAACCATCATTAATCAATGAGCTAGTCCATAGAGGCATATTAGGGACACAACATTGTTCACAAACCACACAAGTATTAAAGTTTCCGCTTAATACAATTCTAGCATGGAATATAAACATTATCATGAACAAGAATTATAATAATAACATCTTTATTATTGCCTCTAGGGCATAATTCCAACACATGATCTGGTCAACCATGTCATGGACAGGCAAGTGACATGGTTATACCCCACGGGTACATGATCTCAGCATACCAGGTCCAGCCCAAGGAAGGCCCACGGCAATTATACGCCGGCCCATGAAGATTTTCGGGTGGCCAAGGCCCATGACACTTTCGGATCCTTGGAGAGCAAGACTAGAGTAGATAGGAAATTCAAAGGGGTAAAACCCTAGAACCTATAACCGACTAGGTCTATGCCCGGGACCTGCCTGAGTCTATATAAAGGCTAGGAGAGCACGACCTAGATCTCTCTCTCTCTCATACTCTCGCATACACACCTCCATGCCAGATTGCATCTGCGCACCCTTGTAACCTTCGGTTCCGCCATAATCAAGAGCAGACAAGCAGGAGTAGGGTTTTCCCTCTGGGGGCCTGAACCTGGGTAAACATTGTGTCCCCGTGTTGCTTGTTTGATAACCGTTCGACGATCTCCAGCATCCCCATCTTCTCCAAAACCCAAGTCCATAACAATGGGCATTGATGAGATCAAACCTCGTCAATTGGCGCCGTCTGTGGGAATCGGGGACGTTGATTGTGGGATCGTGACGGTCCCAACCCGATCGATCTACAACTCTGCAGCGACGGAGAGTCACCTCCTCTTCGGCGCTTTCGACTTCACCGCCCACTCACCAGCCACCATGAAGGACTTGAGCAGAGGGCGACGGACCCGAGATCTGCTCGGGAGCTTCTACTTCCGTGGGGCAACCGCACCCTCCGCCTCGGCGGGTGCCCCTACCATCAATCAGGCCCGCTTCATGGACTACACACGTATACTCGCACAACATCATCAACAGATGATTCCTACGACAAGAAAGATGCAACTCCGATCTGTGCGATCCGCCATCGGATGAAGGGACCTACGGTTCCGGATCTGAAAGCTGCGGTAGCAGCGGACCAATCTACGAGCGCTACCAATGTGCCGTAGTCATCCAAAGTGACGTGGATGAGCAAACACCCAACCCGCCGCCCAACCCGACACCTAACCCGCCAGATCGAAACGGCGGGAATAGAAGAAGCCAGTCCCCCCCACCCGAAGGGGAAAACAACGGCCATGTCATCCGCCTTAGCAAAGAAGGATGGGCCCAGGCACACAACGCCGTGGCAGGCAACATAGTCCTGCCTGCAGACTCCTCCCGGGATCCGCTGATGGCCTACCATCTGCTCCTGATCGAGGAGCACAAGAAGCAGGTCAAGATGCAGGAGGTGCTTGACAAACGCAAGCAAGCAGCCTCAGAGTCCAGCGCGCGACGAGCTGCACTCTCTGCCATGGGCATCGGCTCCAGCTCGAACGGCAACCAAGGCAACAAGCACCGCTCTCGGATGGAGAACATGGATCCTTCATGGAGATGGATGCCGACGGCAATGTCATCCCGAAAACGCCGCAGGCTGCGATCATGGCAGCCACTGCGTACCTCGCGGCCCACCCACCTCCAGAGGGGGACCCGAAGTGGGCCATGCACAAGTCTGCACTTACCGGACTCAGACTCGTCGGAGCTGCGCTCCGCCAGGAAGCTCCCACAGAGCCGAAGAAGAAAGCTCTGGTCAGGTTCGACCTCAGCCCCACCCCTTCATCCGAAGAAGAGGAACATGACCTTCCTCGAAGGAAGAAGAGTTCACGCCACCGCAACCGAGACTACGATGCCAGAGACGCGCTCACACAGCGCAAAATCGACAAAGCGCGAGCCAAGCGCGCATGCTCGTCTGAATCTGAGATGGACGAAGACGAAGGAGAACTCTGTGGAGCCCGATGCTTCAGTAGATCTGTTCGGCGAACAAGGATGACGTGCAATTTCAAGCTTCCTTTGGATACTCCGAAGTTCGATGACACACAAGACCCAAAGGCATGTCTCAGCGACCACCTATCATCCGTCAAATTGCACGGCGGAAACAAGGAAACCGCCATGCAATGCCTTCAACTGCAGCTGACAGGAGCGGCCCGGATCTGGCTCAGCAGCCTATCTTCAGGGTTCATACGAAGTTGGGATGAGCTAGCTTACAGCTTCATCCGAAACTTCAAGGGCTCCAGCAAGAGGCCCGCCTCAATCGAAGAGTTGCGAGCCTGCACTCAACGAACGGGCGAATCCATTCGCTCGTACATACTACGCTAGTCCAACACCAAGAACTCCGCAGCGCACATCTCCGAAGAGAGGATAGAGTCAAGTCTTTTAACTCCTTCACTTTGTTGTTGAAACTTTCTGCCAAATTATTGTTGATATGATCACATTTTATGGCAGTGTTAAAACCTGACCTGTACCATAAAAGAGAATGGTAGGTTTCCAACCATGTACAAAACTTGACTCTATCCTCCTCAGAGCATGCCGCCTTAATCTTCTCAAGGTGATATGAATGTGTATGTCTGATGTAAGATCTTGCTGCTGGACACATGCGTCCAAAATCATCTCCTCTGAATTTTTTGATCAAATTCATCCACATATGGCCGAAGCACTCCCTCTGCTCAGCATGAGGGAAAACAATCTTCACTGCATTTTCTAAACCTTTACATGCATCTGTGTGCACTGCCAATGGAGAGACTGGCCTATGCATCTTTTCAACTGCATCATGAACCATGTCCATGATGCCTCTGTCTCAGACTGAAACATGCCAATAGCTACAGGGAACATCCAATTGTGTCTATCTAAAGCATTGCATGCTACTAGTTGACCATTCCACTTTCCAGTCAAGAAAGATGAGTCTATACTCAAATATGGACGACACCCTGCTTTGAAGCCATCGATGCAAGGCTTTAAAGCCATAAAGAATTTAGAGAAGAAGACTTTCCCATCAGCTGTTACATCGGTATCTATCTCCACAACACTGCCAGGTGACCTCTTCTCTACTTCTTCTTTGAAGTTATAAAGCATTCGAAAGGTATTTGCCCAATCACCATATAGCTCTTTTATTGCCCTTTGCTTTGCCTTCCACATTGTAGTATAATTCAGCTTAATGGGGTACTGCTTTTCCAAGTCTATTTTCAGTCTCTTTGTAGTGTTGTTTGGTGTTGTGGCTAAAATAGGCTTGATCTTTTCTGCAACCCATAATTTTGATGTCATCTTTGTAACTGTTTGAGAACTTGTAATAGAAGTATGAGGTTTTGGAATTTGATTCACTCTTATTGTCCTTTCATCAGGTTGGCGTCTAGCAGATATATACCACTTGCAAGGCCTGACACCACCATCATAACCTATGCATTTTGCATAGAACTTCCTTTTATCAGTCCACATAGTCTTGGTAGCAAACTCATGTTTGACTGCATATGTCCTGAAACACATCCTGAATTCATCCATGCTTGGAAACAATCTCTCAACTTCAATAATTGGGTCCTCTTTGTCATAAACTGTTACTAGCTCATCATCATGTGCATCATCTACATGAACTGCAGCATTTTCCAACAACTCTAGATCTATATCTGCCTCTTCATCTCTTAAATGGCTGTCACCATCATTTGCAGCTTCATCCCTCTTCTTCTCCCTGTCTCTGTCATCTATAGGAATGCCAAAAAGCTTTGCCATTTCAATGTCATCTATTGGTGCAATGACCAAAATCAGTCCGGTCATGTATCTCAACTGAATTCCAATCAACATTTACAATCCTTTGTGCATTAGCATCCTGACCTCCCTTGTGCATTAGCATCATCCTCCATCATTAACACTTCCAACTCAAGAAGTATATGCATTACTTGCCTTTGTGCGACCCAATCATCCTCGACCATCCGAAAGCAAATTTCGAGGCCACATATCCAACCCTTGAATCAGTTCCGATCAATGAGCTCGCTAAAAAGCAGAACAGTTTTGCTTGTCCAACCGTTTCGCTCATCAATTTCATCAACTATATGTTCCCCTGTCTCAACCCTAACATAGTCACATTTGCAATCATCAAATCGTAACAAAGAAACTTCTTGCTCTGGCCCCCAAACCACACTATCCCCAATTTTTTCCACCATTTTCCTCACCGCCTTCTCTCCCATGTTTATTAGCTCTTGGGGATCAACATGTTCTAATTCCACCTCCCATTTAACAACCGTGTCTCTCTCAATGATCTGCGTGCTGCCATCAACTAAAACAACCCTAGAGGAAAAGAAATTGATGCGAAATTCGAAGGTTTGGCGCGCAACATCGTCTCCCCTGTTTTTTGGCCTTCGTGAGCTAGCGGAAGCGAACAAAGAGCTCAACCTTAGAGAAATTAAGTGCAGAGATGCGGGATATACCGATTAGAAGTCCCCTCTCCATGATCCATCGTGTTCCCCCTCGCCCCGTTCAGCACATCCCGGCCTCCACAATCTAGCATCAATGGGCATGCTCAGATCTCGAATTGAGAAGAATGTGAGAGGAGTCAGCTTTCAAATGGCACTCACCACCTTCGCCATTAAGCTAAAGCGCCGCTTAAAAAAATTGCCGCCGCCGCAAGACGAGAACGATGGGTGAGGTCCGCTTTGCCGTTGGAAAGCTCTGATTAGTGTGACGCGCACTCTCGGTCGGAAGCGGTTGGTTTGACTGGCTTGACTGGCTGTCCCAACCGACCGGTTGGCTTAACCCTAATCTTGGAACAAAGTTAAATGTGTCCTTAACGACCGTTTTATGGCCCGTATAGCCTTGGGCTATTAGCTGCCTCACAAGCGTCGCATGCGAGCTATTCTTTGCAACGATGTTGTGTTCCTTCCAATTCCAAATAAAGACGTCGCATGGAAGCTATAAGCCCATATTTGTACTGTAAGCCAAAAACTTCTACCCTACAGTTTATGGTTTATGTAGGTAATGCTCCGATGGAAGTCCTAATAGATTATGAGGTGTGATGGTGTTTTGGCTTAGACTATATGTAATAATTGATGAACACCTTTGTTGTGGATCTGAGTGGGAATATTGTGTCTATGTAGCTACTATTATCTCAAAGATAATGCATTTCCCTATTTTTTAGCATTTTTTACTACTCTTGCTTATAATAGCTTATCAGTCCGAAGGTCAGGAATCGTGCGCCAAGACACAGCCATAAATATAATTTTGTGAAGGCCTGTCTGAATACAAAGACCAAAGGGAGTTCCACGAGCAAGTGGAAAAACTGCAAGCATGCATCAAAAAGGTCCAGCAGTGGCCCAAAGTCCAAGTACCATAACCCAAAGTACTGATCACAATATCGAGATGAACAGTTATATTTTTATTCTGCTTCATGGTTTTATCCCTACAAAATTCACATATTTTTGGGTTCCTGTTTGGACATTTACGGCACTGTAGCCTATAGGTTCGATGAACATGTGAAAAACTGTAATTATGCAGCAACAGTTCAGCAGTGACAAGCTTATTTCAGGGGACTGTTGTCTTTACATTTTCTGTAAAATACAGGATACATTATATACACTCAGTGTGTAAAATTTACTGATGAACTATCTAATATTCCTGTGGAAACTCTTGCCTATCGGTGATCATGCACAATTTGCCATTTTGGTGCCAACATCTGTGTGAGGGCTCGTGAAAGGACTGAAAACGGCAAAGATCTCAATTGAGCAATGTTGTTACTTTCTCTAATTCTGAAGTTTAGGACAGATTGCGGCTGCGGGCGTCGATATAGAACCTGAAAAAGAAAACAGCACAACAAATTTATGTCAGATAAGGACTGCTGTGCTAGATTGGTGTACGTCCGTCCGATGATGTTGGCGAATTCGGATGCACTCACAGAGATTGGGATAGCAGGGTTGCTTTGACACTGGGTCTTCTTCCAATGGGGGTGGCACTTGGCCATATATCATTTCGCAGCTCATGTCTTCAAAATCTGAGGTGTTGTGTTTTTTCAGTGAGCATGGTTAACCATGAGCAGAAATCAACATGATTTCAGAGAAAAAACATCATTCTGCTTTTTCCATGAGCAGGAATTGGTTGGTTAAATTGAGCATCTCAAGCAGGGAGATACACTCACTTGGATTCATGGTGAGGGGAAGTCCGAACTCGTCGGTGAAGAAGCTCTGAGTGGGGATCTTGCACATGTTGACGCACATCCCGACGCACCCGCTGTTCTCCAAGTACCTGCACGGATTTATTTCATGGATGCAAATCGTTAAAGCTAGCTATACACCCAAGGTTTTCTTCTCACATTTTCAAGGATTTTCTCCATTTCATCAGGCAACGGTGGCATGATCAATCATACCTGCATTTCTTTATGAGCACTCCACTCCTCTGCTTCACCCCGTCCACCTCCACCTCCACAACCTGGCTAACCAAGAACACATGATTCACGGAATCATATGACGAGAATTTCTTTTATCTGAAAACTGATCCTAGTTCTGACCTCTGACGGGCCGACGAGCCAGTGGAAGAAGGGGACGGTGAGGGCGGCGTTGAACTCGCAAGCCCAGCGCGTAGGCGGGAAGAGCTTCTTGAACTGCTCGGGGGCGCCGGGAGGGAGCATGGAGAGGAGCACCTCGCGGACGGCCTCCTGCTGCTGCGCGCGCGACCGCCCCACCATCACCCGCCGCGACACGTCCACGAAGCTCTCGTAGTCCCAGTCCCACACCGCCTTCTTCTCCACCTCGCCGCCCGGCTTCTTCTTCCTTCCGGCGTACTTCTCCATTTTGCGCGCGAACAGCCCCATGAACGCGCGCTCCAGCGGCCCGTCCCGGTACTCCGTCTTCTCCCCCATCGGCGCCGGAGTCGTCGCCGCGCAACGCACCGTGGCTCGCCGCCTCGGCAACGTCCCGGTCGCCGGCGAGGCGCGCGCAGCGAAGCAGAGCTCCACGGGCATCAACGCCATTGCTAGCTTTGATCTTGCGCTGGTGCTGCGAGTGTCCGATTGTGTTGCTTAAGCTAGCGGTGGTGGTGTTTGCCTTGCCCTGACGCGCGCCTTGTTGGCACGCGCCCGCAGAGGTCGTTGCGAGGCTGCCGGGGTGACACGTACGGGTTACGGCGGCACTGGTTCTCATCTCAGGGACCAGTCCTCGTCGTTGCGGCTGCTTCACCGGCTGTGGGGGCGGGAAGCACGACGGCCACAATTTACGAGCTCTGGATATGGTACGGGGAGGGGAAATCTATTGGCATCCACGGGTGCGCGCGATTTTTCACTTGCAGGAGAGCCTGTGCCTGTGGTTTTAGGCCCAGTTGCTACAACATGCTACTACTAGTACATTCTTCTACCCTCAAAAAAACAGAATTTCGAAGTTGTACTCTCGGCAGGGAAGAAAATGTTAAAGCAAACTCACAGAAAAGGGTTGGGTCATGTCTTTGAAATCCAATGATCGAGTAATCACCGGTACAGATCGAGCTTATTAAAACCCCCGTTACACACGAAAAACCCTTTTCGTATATGTATATGGTATGAAAGATCGCGGACAAATTTTGACCGTCTGCATGCGGTCTAGGCAGGCTTCTTGGCACATCATCGTACATGAAAACCTTCCTTTTTTTTTAAAAAAAGTATATATTAATATTACAGGAATACCAATTACATCCGGGTCTGTGCAACAATGCATGCCCTATCAGACCTATGGATGCACACAGCCCAGAAAAAAATTACAAAAAAAAAGAACTAATCCTCCAAGCAACGATACTGACATCATCAAAACAACACCAGTAGTCCTCCACTCCAATAACAACGCCTTCAAAAGAAAACAGTGTCCAAGCGCCGTCATCGCCCGATCAAAGATCATAGGTTTTTATCCTGAAGAAAGTACTTGCTTACAAAACAATGCCTTTAACAACGTCATTGCCAGGCACAACCAGTTAAGGCCAGACCTTGGATTTTCACCCCGCAAGGTAATACTGGGAACTCCTCCTGTGTTGTCTTCCCGCACCAACAATCGCTGCAACGAGTCCCAGATCACGCAGTCAGTTCTCCATCGCCACAAGAATAAAAATCACCATCGCTACCCTTATATTTCCGCTTTCCTGACATTCTCCGCATCTGACTTCACCATGGCTCTAAGAATGGCACTTGGTGGGAACAAACAACAGAGCTTCGCAACGTCCTGCTGAAACCAAACGTCCAGAAAAACAAGGTGAGCACGACCGAATACCTTCCGATCCAGCAATCTTCAGGCATGATACGCCCAAGGAAGTTCGCCGGCGGAGCCTTCCGAAACCCGCCTCTCCAGACCAGATCAACGAGGGAAGACATCAATCAGATCTTCGTCTTCATGCGAAAAACCCAAAGGACCACCTCCTTTATTAGATCCGACACAGCGATCCCACACCGTCAGCCGGTTTCCGAAGAACGGATCGAGCAGGCCGACCATCGGTGCCGATGAGCACGTAGGCTTAGCACCGCCACTAAGGGCGCGCCATCGCCTCCATCCTGCAGCACCACGTCCGCCGCTTCCCCCAGATCCCGGCCAACGTCGCCCACGGCCCTCGCCGCCCCGGTCCAGCAGCCGTCGGCCCCGAGCACAAAACCATCGCTCCATGCAACCCTCCTCGCCACAGAAGGGTGAAGCCACCACGCCGAGCCGCGCCACCTAGCCGGACGCCGCCGCGCCCCGCGCACGCGTGCCATCGCCGGTCGTCGATCTTGGCCCGCGCCTAGATCTGGCGAACGGGAGAAGAACCCCGCGCCCGCCGATGCGCGGCTTTGGCTGGCGCGTCAGCGACGCGAGAGGAGGAGGAAGCGGAAGGGAGCTGCCCGGCAGCGGCGGTAGGTTCTCTCGCCGCAGGGAAGCGACGGAGGTACCTTATACATGTTCTTAGTACATGAAAAATTTCCTGTGACCGGAACAAACATCTCACACGTTCAAGATCCGTAAAATTGTTTGCTTAGAGGAAAAACATCCCCGCGATTAAATGCCACCCAATCATGTGCCTTCTATTTGCAATGTTTTGTCATCTGTTTCTTTTTCTTTCTTTTTCATGCACTTTCTCAAATGCTAAGCCATCAATCATAGTGTGATTTTTATTTTTTTGAATTCCATAAGACGCGTGTGTAACCTCTTCTCCTTTCCGGGCGATGCAGCTTCATGGACATGCACCGCCGCGCCCTCTTGGCACACACCATCTATACGGTAGACACACTTCGATATGGCTCGCAGCAAGAAGACCGTTCGTCTTTCTTGGGTCTGGCAGTGTCCAGTGGCGCAGCACCGCCGTGTTGAGAAGGCCTATCTCTGGTGATGAAGGAGGAGCAAGCAACTCCAAATGGGGAGGAGGAGCACCCCGTCCTGCCGTCAGACCACGACGGAGGCTCTTCCCACTCGGAATCGGCCGGCTGGTCCTCCTCGGACGATGATTACGAAATCAATTTGGAGGCATATATATGTATGTAATGTGAAGTTTGCGGTCTTTTTGTAACAAGAAGGGTTCTTGAAGCTTCATACCACAAACGGTGTTCTTCTAGATAAATTGTGTGTGACGTTTAAACGAGGATGAGATAGAGTTTATGCCATGTGCATGACTTCTTAACAACGCACACGATTCTGCCAATACTAAATGTGAGTACCTGCACTTTTGTAAATAGCTTTTTCTGGCCATATCATGTGTGATGTTCAACTCATTAGGGCCCAACAAATGCAACCCTATATTTCTCCTATATATAAGGATAAGGATCAGCAGTGACTCCATCCGGTATCACTCCACTCGATAGCCATCACCCCTCTTTAGGACCATTCAATACACGCATTGCTCCCCCTAGTCAGCGAGTCGGAAGCAAGCTAGCTTCTAGAACCGTGCTTCGCCGCAACTTTTGGGTTCACCTAGCACTGCAAGCACGAAAGGATGTCGGTGCACCTGAAGGGTTTCGCAGCATAGTAAATCAAAATTTTCTACGAAAGCGAACAGAGGGAAAGCCAAGATCTAATCTAGGAGATGCAAACAACGAGAGAGATTGGATTAGATCTTCATACCCTTGAAGATTCGCACAGCGAAACGTTTGTCGGAACGTGGGTGATGTAGTCGTACTCGCTTCTCCTCCTCGCGATCCGATCCGATCTAGCACCACAAGTGGCGGTGCCTCCGTGAGATGCACACGTGCGGCACCTCGACGTCTCCTCCTTCCTCGGACCAGCAAGTATGGTGGAGAGATAGATTGGATCTACAACACGACGGCGTGGTGTATATGGTGGAGAATTCTGCGCAGGCTTCGCCTACAAGCAAATGGGAGGGAGAGAGGAAGGCAGAGGGCTACTAGGGCTTGGAGGAGATGTGTGTTGGGGGAGGCGCACCAGCCCTCTATATATAGAGGTGCGGCCAGCCCTCCCATCCTCCAAGCCTATCTCTAGTTTAAACGATTTAAACTCTCCTTCTAGAAACCCTATCTTATCTCTAGTTTAAACGATTTAAACTCTAGGATTGGCTGGGCCCTATGGGGTTTGTGCCTGGCCCAATGCGGCCAGGACACTCCCTCATAGGCCCATGCCACCTCCCAGAAGGTGGGACCACGTTGGCCCCTTCCGGAAGGTTCTAGAAGCTTCCGACAATACCGATTAACCCGAACAATTCAACTCCAAAACTGCAATGCCTTTATATGAATCTTATTCGACCATTCCGAACCTCTCGTGATATCCCGGATCCCATCCGAGACTCAACAAAAATTCATAAACCAATTGTCCAATCTATCCTAGCGCCGAGACACGTTATGTGTGACCTCGGTTCGAGAATATGCATACATGATCTTCTATCAATAATCAACAACGGGGTCTGGACCCATATTGACTCCCACACATTCATCGATGATCATATCGGATGAACCACGATGCCAGGATTCAATCAATCCCATATATATATTCCCTTCGTCTCGCGATATTTTACTTGCCCGAGATTCGATCGTCGGTATCGCCATACCTAGTTCAATCTCGTTCACGCAAGTACTTTACTCGCTCCGTAATCCGATATCACTTTGTGATTAACTCCTTAACCACATTCTTGCAAGCGGTGTTGATATCGACACGAAAGGGCCCAAGTATATCTCTCCGACTTGGGAGGGACAAATTCCATCTCGATACATACAACCCAATGATACTTTCCGATCACCGAGAGACACCTTTATGATCACCCTCTCATAGGATGACGCTTGATGACCTCAAAGCTTTCTTCCGATACCGTGGAGTTGTATTATCTCATGGTCTAAGGAATACAATATTTGACATAAGAAAAGCTTCGCAAAGACGAACACGATGACACGATCTAATTGCTTCGCTTAGTTTGGGTCTGTCCACCATATCATTCTCCCAATGATATGATCTCATTATCAATTGACAACTCATGTCTATGGTTAGGAAACCTTAACCATCATTGATCAATGAGCTAGTCCATATAGGCGATTAGGGACACGGTGTTGTTCACAAACCACACAAGTATTAAAGTTTCCGCTTAATACAATTCTACCATGGAATATAAACTTTATCATGAATAAGAATTATAATAATAACATCTTTATTATTGCCTCTAGGGCATAATTCCAATAGTCTCCCACTTGCACTAGAGTCAATAATCTAGTTTACATTTGGCAACAATCTCACACCCATGGCACTGAGGTGCTGATCATGTTTTACACGTGGAAGAGGTTTAGTCAATGGATCTGCGACATTCAGATCTGTATGTACTTTGCTGATCTTCAGATCTCCATCTGCTATATAATCTCGGATTATATGAAACTTGCGGTTGATATGCTTGGTCTTTGGATGATATCTTGGTTCCTTAGCGAGTGCTATGGCGCCAGTGTTGTCACACAATATCTCCAAAGGGTCCAATGCACTTGAACCACGCCAAGCTCGATGATGAAGTTTCGATCCAAACTCCTTCACTTGACGCTACAGCAGCCATGTATTCCGCTTTCATCAGAGATCCCGCGATCACGCTTTGCTTGCAGCTTCTCCAGCTCACAGCTCCTCCATTCAAAATATACACGTATCTTGTCTGAGATTTACAATCATCCTTGTCGGTATCAAAACTAGCATCGACGTAACCTTTTACGACGAGTTGTTCATCACCCCCATAGACTAAGAACATTTCTTTAGTCCTATTTAGGTACCTTAGGATGTTTTTCACGGCTGTCAAGTGTTCCACTCCTAGATCACTTTGATATCTGCTCGTCAAACTAAGAGCATTGGACACATCCGGTCTAGTACACAGCATGGCATACATGATGGAACCTATGGCTGAGGCATAAGGCACTTTGCTCATAGCTTCCCTATCATTTCATCAGAAGGACATCGAGCCTTGCTCAATATCTTACACGACAACATAGGCACCGAACCTTTCAATGCCTTATCCATTCTGAACCTTTTCGAACTTTGTCTAGGTATGTACTGCTTAAAGCTATCAGCCTTTTGTCTATCTCTATAGATTTTGATGCCCAATATATAAGCAGCTTCACCTAGGTCTTTCATTGAAAAACACTTGTTCAAATAACTCTTCACATCGTTAAGCATGTTGATGTCATTTCCAATAATCAATATGTCATCCACATATAGTACCAGAAACGTCACCGAGCTCCCACTCACTTTCTTGTAGATGCAAGCTTCATAGCAATTTGGAACAAATCCAAAGCTCTTGATCACTTGATCAAAACGAAGGTTCCAACTCCGGGATGCTTGCTTCAGTCCATAAATGGAACGCTGAAGTTTGCATACTTTATTAGCATCCTTAGGATCGACAAAACCTTCGGGTTGCATCATATACAACTCTTCATCAATGTTGCCATTGAGGAAAGCAGTCTTGACATCCATTTGCCATATTTCATAATCATGAAACGCATCAATTGCTAATAAAATCCGAATGGACTTAAACATCGCTACGGGAGAGAAAGTCTCATCGTAGTCAACACCTTGAACTTGTCGAAAACCTTTCGCAACAAGCCGTACTTTATAGACGGTAACATTACCATCCGCGTCCGTTTTCTTCTTGAAGATCCATTTGCACTCAACGGCCTTTCGGTCGCTAGGAGGGTCCACCAAAGTCCATACTTGGTTTTCGATCATGGATCCCAATTCGGATTTCATGGCTTCTAGCCATTTCTCGTCCGGGCTTATCATCGCTTCCTCATAGTTCGAGGTTCACCGTCTTCTACTAACAAGATAGTCAAGACAGGTTGCTGCATTTCAGAGGGGCACGCGACCTTGTCGACTGCGACGTTCAAGAGCAGCATCGTCCGAAGCTTCATGATCCTTGTCATTAGCTTCCTCTATTGTTGGTGCAAGCGGCACTGGAACAATTTCAGGTGCTGCGCTACTCTCCAATTCAAGAGAAGGTTCAATAACCTCGTCTAGCTCTACTTTCCTCCCACTCACTTCTTTCGAGAGAAACTCCTTCTCAAGAAAGGAACCGTTCTTCATGCATAAACACTTTGCCTTCGGTTCTGTGATAGAAGGTATACCCAATAGTTTCCTTAGGGTATCCTATGAAGACGCATTTCTCCGCTTTGGGTTCGAGCTTGTCCGACATCAACTTCTTGACGTAAGCTTCGCATCCCCAAACTTTAAGAAACGACAACTTAGGTTTAGCACCAAACCACAGTTCATACGGTGTCGTCTCAACGGATTTAGATGGAGCCCTATTTAAAGTGAATGCAGCGGTTTCTAATGCATAACCCCAAAATGATAACGGCAAATCAGTAAGAGACATCATCGATCGGACCATATCTAATAGGGTTAGTTTCCTGATTTACGACAAAACATTGAGCTGTGTTGTTCCGGGTGGCGTGTGTTTTGATACGAGTACACTTGCTTTGAGATGCGTTAGTAAATCATAACTCAAATATGCGCCCCCACGATCGGATCGTAGAAACTTAATCTTTCTGTTACGATGGTTCTCCACTTCATTCTGAAATTCTTTGAACTTTTCAAACGTTTCAGATTTATGTTTCATTAAATAGATATACCCATATCTACTTAAGTCATCGGTAAAAGTGAGAAAATAGCGATATCCACCGCGCGTCGAAACACTCATCGGTCCGCATACATCGGTATGTATGATTTCCAACAAGTCCGTTGCTCGCTCCATCATACCGGAGAACGGGGTTTTGATCATCTTGCCCATGAGGCATGGTTCGCATGTGTCAAATGATTCAAAATCAAGAGACTCCAAAAGTCCATCAGAATGGAGTTTCTTCATGCGCTTTGCTCCAATATGACCTAGACGACAGTGCCACAAATAAGTAGTATTATCACTATCTACTTTGCATCTCTTAGCCTCAATGTTATGGATGTGTGTTTCATCCCTTTCGAGATTTAGAAGAAATAAACCACTCACAAGAGGTGCATGACCGTAAAAGATGTTACTCATATAAATAGAACAACCATTATTCTCCGATTTAAATGAATAACGGTCTTGCAATAAACACGATCCAGAAATAATGTTCATGCTCAACGCAGGCACATAATAACATTTATTAAGGTTTAAAACTAATCCCGAAGGTAAAACTAAGGAGAGCGTGCCGACGACCATCACATCAACTCTTGATCCGTTGCCAACGCGCATCGTCACCTCATCCCTCGCAAGCCACCGTCTATTCCGCAGCTCCTGTTTCGAGTTACAAATATTAGCAACTGAACCGGTATCAAATACCCAGGCACTACAACGAGGGCTAGTAAGGAAAACATCAATAACATGTATATCAAATATACCTTTGATGGTGCCAGCCTTCTTGTCCGCTAAGTACTTCGGACAGCTGCCCAAAGGACCCTTGTCCTTGCAATAGAAGCACTCAGTTTCCGGCTTGGGTCCGGACTTGAGCTTCTTCTCAGCAGGGGCAACGCGTTTGCCGCCTCCTTTCTTGAAGGGCTTCTTTGCACCCTTACCTTTCTTAAAGGTGGGCTTGTTGACCATCAACACATGATTATCCTTTTTGATGTCCACTTCCGCGGCCTTCAGCTTTGCGAAGAGCTCGGTGATCGTATCAGTGGAACCAATCTGATTGTGAGTCACTACAAAACTTTTGTAGCCGGGAGGAGTGATTGCAGAACCTGTCAATCTTGAGCTCCTCTGAATCTTGCATCCAGTTGCTCATATGCGTTGAGTGTAGCCCGACATCTTAATGGCGTGCTCACTAACGGAACTCCCTTCCTCCATCTTGCAGTTAAAGAACTTCTCAGAGATCTCATATCTCTCAGAACGGGCCTGAGTCTGAAACATGGTTTTCAGCTCCTCGAGAATCTAAAAGGGCCCGGGATAGTTTTCAAAACGATTTTGAAGCTCCGGTTCCATAGCAAACAACATGGTGCTCTTAATCACACCATAATCATCTTTATGCCGATCGATAGACAGCTTTCTCATCACCGCATGATTGCAGTGAGGGTCACCTAACGCTTTCCCAAGGACATAGTCCTGTTGTCCGCCAGATAGAATGATTCTTAGATTGCGGAACCAATTGGTGAAGTTAGACCCATTGTTTCTAAGCTTTTCCTTCTCAGCAAAAACGTTGAAGTTGAAGTTGGACTTGGCCATGTGATCTACAGTATTTGCAAGTACAATTTAGACTATGTTCATGATAAATAGTTCAACTTAATCAAATTACTAGATGAACTCCCACTAAATTCAACATCCCTCAAGTTGTTTAGTGAACACGATCCAAATTCACCACACCTAATCCGATCATCACGAGAAGAGATGTGGTTTCAATGGTGGACAACGAAGTGTCGATCATATCATTCATATGACTCATGCTTAACCTTTCGGTTCATGTGTTTCGAGGCCATGTCTGTACATGCTAGGCTCGTCAAGTTAGACCCAAGTATTTCCGCGTGTGCAAAACTGGCTTGCACCCGTTGTATGTGAGCGTAGAGTCTATAGCGCCCGATCATCACGTGATGCTTGGACACGACGAACTTTCGCAGCGGTGCATACTTGGGGAGAACACAGTTTTATCTTGATATTTAAGTGAGGAATCATCTTATAATGCTACCGTCGCGATCTAAGCATAATAAGATACATAAAAGGATAAACATCACATGCATATAACTTTATGTGACATGGTATAGCCAATCTTCGCGCAATGATCTCCATCTTGTGCGTTCCGGCATGATCTCCATCACTCCACCATGATTGCCTCCACCACGAATAGCAACTACAACTATTGCTAACTACTTAGCGATAAAGTAAAGCTATTACATGGCGTATAAGAAGTTGACTCGCAGGTCATACACAATTATAAAGACAACCATATGGCTTCTGCCGGTTGTGTACTCATCGACATGCAAGTCGTGAAACATTACAAAACATGATCATCGCATACATTATACACATCACATCTTGGGCCATACCATATCACAGAAAACACTCCCTGCAAAAACAAGTTAGACGCCTCTACTTTGTTGTTGCATGTTTTACGTGGCTTATGGGAGTAAATGCTAAGAACGATTCTTACCTAAGGAAAGCCACAACGGTGATATTATGGTTGCCAAACTCCGGTGTTAATCCCATGACAACTATAGTGAGAGAAACGGCATCCACCAGCCGCATGTGGTACAAGCCACACGTCAAGTGCTGAGCCGGTCTCATGACGGCGTCGCGTAAGGTTGGCCTGGACGGACCGCTTCAATCTCACTATCGCGTCATAAGAAGAACACAAACAAGAGGCTTGCAAGAAAACATTAACGCCGCAACAACCATGTTGCGTTCTACTCGTGAATCACATCTACGCATAGATCTAGCTCGATACCTTTGAAGGGTTTACGCAGCATAGTAAATCAAAATTTTCTCTGAGCGAGCAGAGGAAAGCCAAGATCTAATATAGGAGATGCAAACAATGAGAGATTGGATTAGATCTTCATACCCTTGAAGATTACGCGCAGTGAGCGTTAAATCCGGAACGTGGGTGATGTAGTCGTACTCGCTTCTCCTCCTCGCGATCCGATCCGATCTAGCACCACAAGTGGCGGTGCCTCCGTGAGATGCACACGTGCGGCACCTCGACGTATCCTCCTTCCTCGGACCAGCAAGTATGGTGGAGAGATATATTGGATCTACAACACGACGGCGTGGTGTATATGGTGGAGAATTTCTGCTGCAGGGCTTCGCCTACAAACAGTCGGGAGGGAGAGAGGAAGGCAGCAGGGCTACTAGGGCTTGGAGGGAGATGTGTGTTGGGGGGAGGGGGCGCACCAGCCCTCTATATATAGAGGGGGGGGTGTGGCCAGCCCTTGCCCATCCTCCAAGCCTATCTCTAGTTTAAACGATTTAAACTCTCCCTTCTAGAAACCCTATCTTATCTCTAGTTTAAACGATTTAAACTCTCTAGGATTGGCTGGGCCCTATGGGGCCTTGTGCCCCTGGCCCAATGCGGCCAGGACACTCCCTCATAGGCCCATGCCCCCTCCCGGAAGGTGGGACCACGTTGGCCCCTTCGGAAGGTTCTAAAGCTTCGATACAATACCGATTAACTTGGAACAATTCGAACTCCAAAAACTGCCTTATATGAATCTTATTCTCCGGACCATTCCGGAACCTCTCGTGATATCCCGGATCCCATCCGAGACTCCGAACAAAAATTCATAAACCAATTGTCCAATCTATCCTAGCGTCGAGACACGTTAAGTGTGTGACCCTGCGGGTTCGAGAATATGCAGACATGATCTTCTATCAATAATCAACAGCGAAGTGCAGGCACCCATATTGACTCCCACACATTCATCGATGATCATATCGGATGAACCACGATACCGATTCAATCAATCCCATATATATATTCCCTTCGTCTCGCGATATTTTACTTGCCGAGATTCGATCGTCGGTATCGTCATACCTAGTTCAATCTCGTTCACGCAAAGTACTTTACTCGTTCAGTAATCCGATATCACTTTGTGATTAAATCCTTAACCACATGCTTGCAAGCGGTGTTGATATCGATTACCGAGTGGGCCCGAAGTATATCTCTCCGACTTGGGAGGGACAAATTCCATCTCGATACATACCCAACAGATACTTTCCGATCACACGAGACACCTTTATAATCACCCTCTCATAGGATGACGTTTGATGACCTCAAAGCTTTCTTCCGATACCAGGGAGTTGCATTATCTCATGGTCTAAGGAATACAATATTTGACATAAGAAAAGCTTCGCAAAGACGAACACGATGACACGATCTAATTGCTTTGCTTAGTTTGGGTCTATCCACCATATCATTCTCCCAATGATATGATCTCATTATCAATTGACAACTCATGTCTATGGTTAGGAAACCTTAACCATCATTGATCAATGAGCTAGTCCATAGAGGCGTACTAGGGACACTGTGTTGTTCACAAACCACACAAGTATTAAAGTTTCCGCTTAATACAATTCTAGCATGGAATATAAACTTTATCATGAACAAGAATTATAATAATAACATATTTATTATTGCCTCTAGGGCATAATTCCAACAGCACCTTGGGGAGATCTCCGCAGCGCCGACTGGCGGTGCACCTAAGGGGTTTGTGCTTGTTTCCATCACGACATGGTGCGGTAAGGAATTCAAGATGGTGTCTACTCCCTACCAGTATGTGCATGACGACATCATGTGGGCATACCTTTAAAACCAAATGAAGAAGGTTGCTGACAACGTCCTTAAAATTATGTTTATCGATTTTAACTTTGATTGAGTCCTCCAAATATTATGTAGTGTTTATCGATATTATATCTTGTGTACTTCCTATCCTACAATTATGTCTTGCTTATCAATATTATATTGTTCATATGAACTGATGTGATGCATGTACTAGTACTATGTGTTCTATTTGCGATCAGTTGGGACATATATCTTGCTAGCAATAAATTTCACATAGTTAGTACCCCCAGGATTAACTGACTTTGGCTGACTTTGGGTCACTAACATGTGGACCCTGCATATGATGGGGTCCACCTGTCAGTGACTCAAAGTCAGCTGACTTGGAGTCCCATAAAGTTAGCCAATATGTGCCCAGTTAGTACACTTTCATTCTTCTTTAGACCCACTACATCAAACATGTTTTTATAAAATAAAACTGTGTGGTAAAATAGCACACATGATTTGGCAGTAGTTAACTGTGTTATCTTCACACACGGTTCTTAAGAAATAAATCTTGTGCAGTGTGAAAGACCCGTCAAGACCCATTGGTTGAACCCTACCTTTATAAAGGCGACCATACATACCCATACGCTAGCACTTCCCACCATAAAACCGCTGGTTCCTCTTTTGTGCTTAGCTACACCCAAGGACCACACCTAGTCGGAGCTACGTTGGCGAGGCACTGCATCAACTATTCTCCGGCGATGCGATGTTCATCTACGTCGGCGAGGCGTTGCATCTACGTCGACACGTCCTCTTCATCCACGCGTCATGCGATGGTGGCGAGCCTCCCGCGACCTACACCTACTGTGCATGTTGGAAGTTATCAACGGCACCACGAATGCTCCCTACCAAAGGTTGTTAAATCCTTCACAAGCACTAGCTAGCTTAGTGTAACTGACATGATTATACCCTACGGGTATACGACATTAGCATACCTGGTCCAGCCCAAGGAAGGCCCACAAAAATATACGCGGCATGTGGAGATTTTCGGGTGGCCCAAGCCCATGAAATCTTCGGATCCTTAGAAAGTAAGACTAGAATATATAGAATATTCAAAAGGGCAAACCCTAAACTTGTAACCGACTCGATCTATGACTGGGACCTGTCTATCTCTATATAAAGGCTAGGAGGACATGACAAGGAGGACATCTTTTTCACCGCATACACACCTCCACGCCGGATTGCATCTGCGCCGGCGGCAACTCAGACTCGAAGTCTGCCTCTTCATTGTCTAGCGCCTCACCATATTTCTTAGGCAAAGGGGGCATGGACCCCGTAACCTTGAGGCGCTGCAAACAAAAATAATGAACAGGTGTCAGAAACTACAACAAGCAAAAACATACAGCAAAAGCGCAACACGCAGGACGCAATCTTAACCTTCGAGGCCCCTTTACTGGCGCTAAGAAGGGGGTCCGCGATTCCCTCGACAGGTCCTTGTCAGCCTTGTACTTCAGCAGAGGGCGGAGGGCCCTATCAAGGTCACCTGAAGATAATTCCTCGGATGACACTCTCGTGGGATCACTCGGGCCGGCGTAGAGAAACATCGGGTGCGACCTAGCTTGAAGCGGTTGCACCCAACGCTTGAGGAAGGTGCAGATGATGTCAACCCTGTTGACCTCCTTGCCTGGCACCAGTTGGAGAGCCTCCACCCGCTGGTAGAGCATCTCCACCTCCGCCACTTCGCCTTCCAAGATGTGGTTCTTCCACGATCTCTTTCGGACGATCTTCTGCTCGGAGTCAAAGGGGGCAAGACCAAATTGCTGACCGTCCATCTTGCATCGCGGATGTAAAACCACTTGCGACGCCAATACTGAACGGACTCACAAACAGAGAGGGAGAAAAACTAGACAAAAGGGCAAAGATAAATGATGCACTCGCCGATTGGATAGACTCCGTCGGAGCCGGATTGTCTCTTCACGGAATAGAGTTTCTGGAAGAGACCAAAGTGTGGCTCGATGCCGAGCCAGCACTCGCAAAGCGTGATGAAACACGCAATGTTGAGAAGGGAATTGGAAAACAGATGATGAATCTGAATCTCATGGAGAAAAAGGATCCCACAAAGGAATTCGTGGGCAGGGAGAGAAAAACCACGAAGAACGAAGGCAATGAAGATCACCCGAAAACCCATGGGTGGGCGAGGGATTACCTCATCGCTGGGAATCTTGACGTCCTCCTTGTTTTGCGGGATTAACCCCGCGTCGTGCAGCTTGCGCAGGTCGGTGTCGCGCACGTCAGAGCGCCTCTACTTCCCATCGGTGTTGCGCGCAGGGGCGACATCTTTCTTGCCGCCGGCGGCGGCGCTCGAACCCGCTACGGCGGACGCTTTCTTCGATTTCACCATGACGGAGCATCATCGACGGCGATGTGCACGCAAAAATTAAGAAGGGAAAGAACGGAGAATGTCCAGTGCACGAGAGGGAGAGCTCGTGAGAATAGAAGCAGCGGAGAAAGCAAATGGTAAAGGGTGAAAACAAATCACCATTTTCCGCCATAGTTATAGGGATGAAGACGATGATCAGGAGCCGTTCATCCAGAAGCCCTAATGCCAGACACAGATCCAACCGTCCACGTGTCAACATAGCAGCGAACCGTCGCTCGCACGCCGTCCACTACGCACGAAAACCGAGGAGACGCCGTAATTCTGGCCACGTCGCACAAGACCAGTCAACTCCAAGTCAGAAAAATGGGACCCACGTTCGTACAGTCACGTCACCTCTGGCGCCGCAGATGGTTGAGGTCACCGATCGTCAATACTGGCGTCATCAAAACCACACTAGCAACGGTTAGAAATCTTCGGCTGACAACTAAAAATATTCACTCGAATCTGCGATTCGAGCAATTACTCGGGAGCTACTCCTATCAGGAGCGCTGGCCGCGCACCCGAGGCATGATTAAGGTACTACACCAATGTTTGATTCTTCGAGTCCTACGTCGAGTCTACGACTCCACTACGGACTCGGGGGCTATTCCCATAGGGAGGATTGATTCAAGCACCCGAAAAAATGTGTCCTACGGACCTGAAGCTAAAAACGACTGAATTAAAGTCTCTGCTCGAGTCTACGACTCGAAAAGACACTCGGGGGCAACTCCCATAGGGAGCGCTGGTCGCGCATCCTATGAACTTTTCGACTACGATCCTTCGGATAAAAAATGCAAAAAACTTTCTAGCAACTTTTCCCCAACCAACGCCAAGTGAGAATCATCCTCCTTGGTCACCCGAAACACCTCCGCGGTGATAACATTTCGGATGTTGTGTCTACGACACAAAGATAAGACCTGCAGATATCATCTGATGGCCTGGTAACACACCTGACTGCGCTCTACTAGTAAAAATCTGTGCCAACAGACGCGATGAAAATCCCGACGGACGCGTTGGATACATCACTCGAAAACTACTGGGATTCGACTCTTGTAAGACCTCAGCGTCCTGAGTCGAATTACGCCAGCATCCGTTCCAGATTCGAGTCTAGGGACTCGAATCTAAAGAAGAACGTGTTGTTTTGTCCTAAGACAGTTAACTGGCCCTGATCCATCAAGAGAGTCAGGCACACGCATCAACGATCCCTGCAAACTAAAGTCATTTTATTTCTCGTATGAACAGAAACAGCTGCACCCGAAAGATTGAAGAGTCCTCAGCCGAATCTACGATTCAACTGAACACTCGGGGTCTACTGATATGGTTATACCCTACGGGTACACGACATTAGCATTACCTGGTCCAGCCTAAGGAAGACTCACAAGAATATACGCGGCCTGTGGAGATTTTCGGGTGGCCCAAGCCCATGACATCTTCGGATCCTTGGAGAGCAAGGCTAGAATAGATAAAATATTCAAGGCGCAAACCCTAAACTTGTAACCGACTCGATCTATGCCTGGGACCTGCCTATCTCTATATAAAGGCTAGGAGGACACGACGAGGAGGACATTTTTTTTACCACATACACACCTCCACGCCAGATTGCATCTGCGTACCCCTGTAACCTTCAGTTTGGCCGTAATCAAGAGCAGACAAGCAGGAGTAGGATTTTTCCCTCCGAGGGCCTGAATCTGGGTAAATCTCGTGTCCCTTGGTTGTTTGTCTGTTAACCATTTCACGATCTCCAGCACCCCCATCTTCTCCAAAACCTAAGCTCATAACAATGGACATTGACGAGTTAAAACCTCGCCAGTAACGTCCTTGAATCGGCCCTATGTAGATTTTACTGATTCCTGACAAACCCGTTTAGGTTTAATTCGATGAGGCACATCAAACACTTGCGGGTGGAAAACAGAGTAATATCATTACATAATAGTTTACGATGGAGCCCATAAGAACATTTATGTGCAATAACTTTTGTTTCAAGTTACATGCATGAACTACCTTGAACTTCCATGTACTCTATTTAAGAAGTTCACTTGCATAGGCGGTTTGTAAGAAATACATATACACTTTGGCTATATATAATCATTGTGACAGTTAAGAAAATATGTTGTGATCGACTTGGTGTGCACTATGTTTGAAATTCTCCATATTTTCATAGAGTAAGATGTTTGAGACAATAATAGTCCTATTTCGTGCTATCATATGTAAATGCTAGTATCTACAATGCTTGAATATTTCACGATGCCACTACAATCCGAAAAAGTGTCTCGTATGAAGAATATAGTGTTAATAGTTTGGTTTGTTCACATGTTTGCGCAGCCACACCTGGATACTAATAGTTGCCGCGCTGAGAGAGCAAAAGGTGTATTACATGGATCCTATGAAAGGAAAACCAAGGTTGAGAATTGAAGTGACCTCGGTGGTTCTCGATACCGCTCTTTTAGAGTTTGCATGCAAGGTACGTCCGCAAAGCGAACCGAATTTTTTTCACACACATGACCAATTTCGGTTGCGTAAAGCAGTCTCCAGATGTCCCAAGTGCCTTCCTCCTCTTCTGGCATATGGACCATTTAGTACGGACGCAGAAAATATTCAGAAAATCTGAAGACTTAGAAAAGTTTGTTTATAAGGTCGAGCACATTGACTTTTACTATGGACAAGAGTTTTCACGCATCCAACACATATTCGCGAAAATCATCAATTTAGACGTCATCACAAAAACCAGGCTTTTCTACTCCCCCGATGTGACAGCGGACGATAACGGCTCTCCCAAGAAGGTACTTGGCCTTTCAAGCCAAAGCCAGGTATGTTTCTTTGACAGCATACCTCATGTTTCTTAATTATAGTTATAATCAAGCACATACTTGCCTTTTCTGAAAGCATAGAAATGCATTACTTTCATGTGTTCAGGTTTTTATGGTTCTTTATTCTTGCTTATGCTATTGTGAGAAAACTAATGTTCTTTCAAAATATTCTATTGTTATTTAGAGTTTAACATTTGTTTTTGCATGGCAATCCATCTATGGACAATGATCTGATACCACACATTTTTCACGGATGACAGCAGCAATGATATTGATATTATAAATTATTTCAAGGATGACAGCAGGACGATCATGATATCAAAATTCTTTCAGGGATCACATCTAAGTTATACATCACTTGCTCCTGTGAAGTATGTATTTCCTTGCTCCGCTATACAAGCTATACAAGATCAATGTTATGTTTACAAGCCAGGTGTGTCTGTTTTTATGCATCTTACGCTATTCACCTACTTGTCTTCTCATTGCTTACATCTTTCGAGATAGCGAGTTAATTTATCTCTACAATAGTCTTGTTCTATTTTGCTTTCAACAGTGACGCCACGACAGTATGCGGAGTATCAGAATACCAGCCACGCGAAGATGAGGATTCTTGTTCTATATTGCTTGTGACGGGATCCTTGTTCTATGATATTATAATCGAGACCTATAAACTTAGGGTGTTAGGTGGATCTCACCAAAATCCTACTTCTAGTTTATTTTTCAATTTAGAGTGGAACGCCACGGACCACCATGCCAGCATCGACACGCCGGTCACCGTGACAACCACCATGCACGTTTCCATGGCGACCGAGGTCGCCTCGCGAGACACGGCCACCCACTGCTCTTCCCCGTGGAGGCGGTGACCATCCATGGCAGCCAACGCCCATGAACTGGGATCTTGCATCTGCTTGGTTTTGTGCTAGAGTTCCCTTGCGTGGTGTGGTTTGTCAATCCCCGTCGGGCTCTATCAGAGTGCGCTCTATATTAAACTTTGGGTGGCCTGTTCCGTTGCGCTTCGTGCTGATATAGTTGAGTTTGCTTGCTCATCGTTGGCCAAGGGATGATGCACATGTTATTTTAGTTTTTGAAGGCTGCGTTGAGTGTCATGGGCAAATCAAATTCGATAGATACTATATGTTCCAAACAAAATAGTTGGACAAAGACAGCTAAGGTTTCAAAATACTATAATTTTTTTCTGCTTTTCCATATGTGTTGCCACTCATGATAGGTTACCTCCTAATGATTAAGGCTGAGTTTATTCTGTGTTATAATATCTACACTCTCAGAAAGAAAAGACATGTGAATATTTCTAACGAAATAAAACCACCAGTCCACCAGTATGTGAAAAATCAACAAGAGTGACAAATGTATGGAATAACATTCAACTATGGTAGGAATTATATTTTTTTAGGTATTGACCGTCTTTGGCTCCCCCTCCCAAAAAAACCTTGCGTCTCCCCCCCTCACCAGGGCAACGGGATGCCGCCGCCTCACCCCCTTCACCACCGTCGGCCTAGGTCACAGGGCGAAGCCCTAGCGGCGCCGCCGCCAATGGACTGCCTTTCCCCAAGTCCTGGAGCTTCGGGTCGGGGTCCAAAACTCGGCAGCGATGGTGCTCTTCGGAAGGCCCAGGTCCGGCACAATCGGGTGTCACTGGAGGTGGTGCTAGCTTCGGGTAGCAGGTGGCATGGTAGGGAGAGCCGTCGGCGGCCGTCCCTGGCCGGATCTGGGCACATCGGCCCCAGATGGGCTTCGGTGGGGCTGGAATTTGCCTCGACGGGATCTCTACAGGCCGTGGCGATGGCTAGCTGAGCTTGGATGCGGCGCTGCGGTTTGTCCATTGCAGCATCGATGGCTAGGGATTTACGGGCCCGTCTGCGCCCGACCAGGCCTATCTGGCCTGGTGTGCCTAGGCTGCTCTGTCCGGTCTATGACTGCCTCCCGACAGTGGAGGTGGATTCCTCCTGCGGGCTGTGGGGCTAATGTCCCTCGTTCCAGCGATGTCATGTGTCTCCTCCTTTGCAGGCCACGTGGCAGTGTACACTAAGAGATGATGTTGGTGAGTTCAAGGTCGTGGTGGCGCATGCTAGTTGGTGGCGAAGCTGGGTGGTGGGTGTTCTGATGCGCCAGGGTTTTGTGTGGGCGGAGATCGGGATAAATCCATGTCGGCTTGTCCAACCCGGATGCGGTGCTGCCTCCGGTGGCACCATTCCTCCCTAGGAGGCATCGTGGGAATCCTGTGCCCCCACTTTACCTGGAGTGTTGGGGGAAACCCTTCGACCATGGTCCAGGCAGAAATACCGTGTCGACGATGCTTCTCGGGAAGGAGCTACTAGGTACTCGGCATTTTGGTGCACTTGGAGCATGGTGGGACAAAGTTGGAGGGCGCAGCAACTGTGGGTCATCATCATCTAGTCGATTCGCCCTTGTCTTCATTTCTTTTCTTTGGGCATGTTTGTGCTGCTGCCCCCGATCTCTAGTGTAGCTATTGTAGAAATCATAATATGTAGGTTCTGAAGCAACAATCATGTACATTATCTTCCAGTGCATTTCCCCCTTAACTTTTAAATGTCCAGAATCATCGTCACTTTCCACCTTATATTTATTCTCCACCTCGGGGTCTTCAGTGACCTACACATTCACAATGAGATGAACAAATACAAGTAAACTACTGCTTCCATTCACTAGTTCACATAGAAAATATGTATGAAAGTGACATACCTCACTCATATTTACTGAGTATGATTCAATAGATTGTTCAGCGGTCTCCAAGTTCGAGTCACCGTAATAGTCATAAGCATTATCACTACCAACTAATACTTGAACATAGCAAAAACGAACGGTGTTTGTTCTGTTTTTATCATTATTGCAACCATTGCAAGTCACAGAAAGGTAATAGTCGACTTT
Organism: Avena insularis; assembly: GCA_023614405.1. Lineage (NCBI taxonomy): Eukaryota > Viridiplantae > Streptophyta > Magnoliopsida > Poales > Poaceae > Avena > Avena insularis. Next base: position 375,183,772 of record CM042697.1, read on the forward strand.
ACCTTTCTAATAAATTCTATGTCCAATACTTCATCATCCTTTTTCTCTTTGTCAACATCACTCTCCATCTGATAATTTAATAATCATTAATACCAAACTTAGTGGTAACCCTAAGAACAACCGCAAATATGTCACTCACATTTTCTTCCTTGGCATTGTCATCGGCATCTTCGTCCACATCGACTAGCCCGTCTTCTGAAACTATGTTCTCACCCAAAGACCGATCAACCTCTTTCAAGCTAGAGTATTCATCATCCGTGTACGCAAAATCTTCCTCCATCCTACTTGATTCCGACATCACCTATACAAGTGCGAAAATAAAAAACTAATTATGCCAACCATTGCTACAAGCACTACATTCACTAGGGGGACGATATTACCTCTCAAACCACCACGCAGTACGAAGATCAACAATGGAGATGTAGGAAGTGGAGGCAACCGACGAATCAAACCCTAGATTGGTCACCTCCCATGGCGAGATCTTGAGGGCGAGTTCGATAGCGGTTACAAGGTGAACCTTTTCTGCGTCGCCTGGCCATCGCTATGGAGTCAGGGTTAGGGTTCCGGCGGTCTCTCGCTGAGCAGAGAGAAACAAATGGCGCATGACCTCGGCGACACCGCGAAATTCAAAAATAGCGGCATTCGCGGACTCTTTTTGTCGCTGCGACAGCGGTCTCGATCGGTGCCACTTATACGCGTGATTAAAGGAGGTTGGACCGGCATGCGAAGACGTAGTGTACAAACCGAGTCCACCTTGTATCAAATATAATGGGGATACACCGCCTGTTACCGGGTTTCGAGTGGATCTAAACACGTCGCCTAACCCGCATGGGGTTTGTGACCCTTCGACTGTTCGGCCGAATGCGGGAGGGATGGGGGGGGGGGGGGGGGGTGGGGCATTGAAGCAAGCCTCTTTCGTTATAGATGCACTCTCTGCCCATCAAGTATGACATTTTCTCATCTCAAACAAAAAGTATGACATTTTCTGTACATATATTTTTGGATCATAACACAACAAATAATAAAATAGAAATAGAAATCCAAGAACTACATCAATCAAGAACTAATAAAAATACCATGTGCGCATAGCACGTTATAGGCAGCCCGGCTGCTACTTCTCGACGACCACAGCGAAAGAAGGCGCGGCCTTCACAGAGCCTTCCGCGCCTTTGCCGCCGCTGGCTCCGGGGATGCACGGCTCGGCCGAAATGGTTAGCGCGAGGCAGACGACGGCGGGTGTGCAGGCTAGCACGAGGCCGACGGGCACCATCCAGAGCCGGCTGTTGGACGGGTGGAACGCCACGGACCACCACGCCAGCAGCGACGCGCCGGTCACCGCGGCGGCCACCATGCACGTGTCCACGGCGACCGAGGTCACCTCTCTAGACACCGCCACCCACTGCTCTTCCCCGTGGAGGCGGTGGCCATCCATGGCAGCCGACGCCCTTGAACTGGGATTTTGCATTTGCATGGTTTCGTGCTAGAGTTGTGTGGCGGTTTATCAAGTCCCGTCGGGCCCTATCAGAGGCTCTATATTAAACTTTGGGTGGCTTATTCCGTTGCGCTTCGTGCTGATAGTTGAGTTTGCTTGCTCATCGTTGGCCAAGGGATGATATGCACATGTTATTTTAGTTTTTGGAGGCTGCGTTGAGTCATGGGCAAATCAAGTTCGCTAGATACTCTATGTTCGAAACAAAATAGTTGGACCAAGACAGCTAAGATTTCATAACACTATAATATTTTTTCTGCTTTTCCATATGTGCTGCCATGGAGGGCGATGACTTCGGTATCTAGCCCCTCTCCCTCGACCCGCTCTCCACTCTCGCCCCCTCCCCCGAGGGTGAGGGGGGCGCTTCCAGTTTTGATTAGGGTATGTGGTGTGGCTACGTGCCCATCAGATGTCTCTTTATATATATGACAGGAGATATACACATACACATTACAATACAGGTCCGCTCCGTATACTGATTCTAACACTCCCCCTAGTCTAAACTAGTACATACAAGATTTAGATTGGTCCTGAATCGATCTAGCATCTGTCGGGTGGCTGGTTTAGTAAATACATCAGCCAACTGATCATCTGAAGAGATAAACCTCACCTCTAGTGCACCATCGGCAACTTGCTCACACACAAAATGGAAGTCGATCTCAATGTGCTTAGTGCGAGCATGAAATACCGGATTTGCTGTCAGGTAAGTAGCCCCTAAATTATCATACCATAAAATGGGAACACACTGCTGATGAACTCCAAGTTCTTTAAGCAAAGAATGTACCGACATAGCTTCAGCAACACCATTTGCTAATGCCTTATACTCTGCCTCTGTACTTGACCTCAAGACGGTAGGCTATTTCTTCGAACTCCACGACACAAGGTTGGATCCAACAAAAATCGCAAAACCTCCAATGGAACGACGATCATCAACACATCCAGCCCAGTCCGCATCAGTGAAAATGCTAATACCCACAGAAGGTGACTTGTGGATTGTCAAGCCAGTGTCCAAAGTTCCTTTAACATAGCGCAAAATGAGCTTAACTGCTTCCCAATGCACCTCAGTAGGCTGGGCGAGGAACTAACACACCTTGTTGACAGCAAAAGAAATATCTGGGCGTGTGAGAGTCAAATATTGTAAACCGCCAACAATGCTGCGGTACCGGAAAGAATCATTAGTACCCAATGGCGAACCAGTATCTCGAGCAAGTCGTTCTGAAGGAACCAGTGGAGTTGGAGTGGACTTACAGTTCTCCATGCTGACACGATGAAGAAGATCAAGTGCATACTTACGTTGAGTCAATGTCATGCCCCCGGAAGTGTGAGACACTTCAAGTCCAAGAAAATATGCCAACACACCAAGATCCTTAATAGGAAAAGTGTCGGCGAGAGAGCGCACCAGGCGATCAACAACAACCAGACTCGAGCCAGCAATGACAATGTCATCAACATAGACCGTCATGTAGATATGAACATCATTATGAGTGAAGATAAATAAGGACATATCAGCCTTGGAAGAAATAAACCCCAACTGATGCAAACGAGCACTCAAACGAGCGTACCAAGCCCGAGGAGACTGCTTAAGACCATAAATAGCACGCTGTAACTTACAAACGTGAGAGGGATGCTGATCATCCTCAAAACCTGAAGGCTGTTGCATATAGACATCCTCAGACAAGAAGCCATGAAGAAAAGCATTACTCACATCAATCCGACGCAAAGTCCAACCTCGAGAGACGGCAAGAGAGAGAACCAAACGCACGGTCGCCGGCTTGACAACGGGGCTAAACGTGTCACCATAATCAATACCGTGCTGCTGAGTAAAACCACGAGCAACAAGACGTGCCTTATTCTTGTCAACAGAACCATCTGGCTTGTGCTTGGTTTTGAAGACCCATTTGCTACCAACAACATTGACATTTGGCAGCGAGAAACCAAAGTCCAGGTGTTCGTCTGACACGGTGCAGAGAATTCATCTTCCATTGCAGCACGCCAAGCGGGTTCACGAAGAGCATCACGATGCGAGACCGGTGCAGCGAAGAACGCACGGCGACTCGGATCATAGCGCACCGTACCATCAGTGTATTTCTTTTCACGCCTCTAGAGTCCCTGTGACGCGTAATCATGGCATGACCAGGAGCATCGGAACAAGCAGAATCCTGGGCGGCAACATCAGTCGATGGCGTCGCGGCTGGAAAATTTCCAGCAACGGGCGACGCAGACTGCTGCTCAATTTGAGATGAAACCGGAGACATCCCAGCAGAGGACGGCGACGCGCGTGTTGACGCTAGAGGGACCGGGCCAGAAGTTACTGGATCAAAAATATCCATTGCGTTCACGTCGGGGGACGTGCTAGGAGCATGCACACCAAGCATGTTGTGTGGTACATGCACATTGGGGAACGTGCTGGGAGCATGCATATCTGCCGTTCCATGCACGTTGAGCACTAATGCTTGAGGAAAGACAGTGTCACCGTCCGGTGCGGCGACATGCTCCTGTACAATGGAGGAATAATATGTCCAAAACGTATTCTCGAACATTGTGCTATTGTTTTTCTCTAAATTTGTGTGATTTGGATACAACTAACACGGACTGACGCTGTTTTAAGCAGAATTGCCTTGGTGTCTTGTTTTTGTGCAGAAAATCAACTATCAGAAAAATTCCCAAAAATATGCCAAAAACCATTTCTCACCAGAAGATCCACGGAGCCAGAAGGGAGACAGAGAGTAGGCCTGGGGGGCAGACCCACCCCAGGTGCGGGCCCACCTGACCCCGCGCCTGGAGGGGGTTTGGCCACCTAGGCAGCTCCTCGACCTCCCTCCGCGCCTATAAGTTGCCTTCTGACCTAAAAACTCAGGGGGGTTCGATAGTTTTTCAGAAAGAGTTCCGCTCCGCCGCCGCCACTAGAAACCAAGATTTGGATCCAGAAACTCCATTCTGGCATCCTGCCGGGACGGGAAATTTGGATAGGATCATCACCAACGCATCTCCATCAACCACCGATGTTTCCCTCATCCATGTAGGCTTGGGGATGGTAGGGATTGGATGAGTTCTATCATGTAATCGAATAAGATCTGTTAGGGCATAGTTCCTAGTATTTCTATTAGTGCTATTTGACTTTGTTCCAACTTGTTGTGCTTAATGCTTGTCACTAGGGCCCGAGTGCCATGATCTCAGATCTGAACTTATTATTGAATTATTATGATAGTATTGTTTGTGATCTTATCTGCAAGTTTTGTACACATATCATTGTCCGGATCCAAAGGCCCCAAAGTGACAATAATTGGGACAACCGAAGGGGATGGCTATGGTGTGAGGATCACATGTGTTCACGGAGTGTTAATGCTTGCTCCGGTGCTCTATTAAAAGGAGCACCTTAATTGTTAGGAGTTTCCTAGAGGCCCCGCTGCCACGGGCTGGCTGGACAGAAGATGTTGTACAAGTTCTCATTGCGACCACGTATGACTATATATGGAGCACATGCCTAGGATTGTTTAGTATTTGGATGCTTGTTATTATTTATCTACAATCACTTCGTCACGACAGAGATCTAGTAACACGTTCTTGTGCTACAATAGCTCCAAAAAGGTGTTACTAACGCTCACAGTAACACCTTTTTTATGTGTTCTTATATGTCGTGTTACTAGGTGGTGTCCATTGTAGCACATAATATTTGTTCCTATATGCACATAAACGTGTTACAAGTGTATTTTAGCAACACAAGCCATATGTGTTACCGTGTGTCCTAGTAACATGTTTTCTGGACTGTAGCAACACGCTTAGTAACATGTTTTTCTTGTTGTAGCAACATGGTTGGTAACACAATTTATCAAATAATGTAACACACTTATTCAATATTGGAACTGAGCCCTGTAAGCTCCTGTAACACTATTTGTAACATATTCTTGATTGCTAGTAACATGCTTTTTCTATATATTGTAACATAGCTTTTGGTGATCAATGCCAACCTAGCAACATGTTTATCTAGTTTTAGTAACACCTCACGGTTATAAACAATGTTTAATATGCATTAATTTTATTCAAAATAGTTATGATTTAGAATAACTTTATTTTACATTTTATTAATAGTAAAAATGGGAGGCATATGCCATATTGTATAAATAACAAAAGGATCATAGATACATTGAGCACCACGTGCAAATTAACTTCATTAATAAGGATATAAATACCAACGTGTTTCATGTCACTCAATAGCATTTGTAACAATGAACATAGAGAAGATATATATTCAAGGGAAAAATTACATTTCTCAACACACTAATATAAACTACAGTATGTAAAATATTTCATATAATTGCGACTATGCAAAAACATCAATCATGGTTGCTAGCATGTTTTCTTCATCTCTCTTGCACCAATCTTCCAAATTTTGTATCTTCATACCATCACTAGACCGAGCATCAAAATTAACTCTTAGCCATTGATCTTCTCAATCTGTAAACGAATAGAATTATGTATGAAAACTACATTTATCGAAAATTAAATTACCAACACTAAAGAACAAACGTACACATGTTGAAGGCCAAGCAATTGGTACTCCAGAAGCAAAAGCATCACCAATTGTCGTACAATTTTGTATTTCCCTCACCAAGCTTTCATCTTCCTCAATAGGTTTATTGACTTGAACTTGTGTAAATTGGCGCCCTAGCTCAACACCACCAACCAATATTTTGGAATTACTACCCAAAATAGTGGCATATGCCACACGTCTTTTGTTTGGATATGTTGAGGACTTCAAAATTACTTTTGGATCAAAGCCACCATTAATAAGATAATACGAATCATCCAAGGAACATACATCCAACACGAACACACTATGTTCTTTTACCTCCAAAGAAGGACTATATCGTTGCTTTGAGGACATATGGCTCGTAGTCTTGTTTTGAGTGATTTTTTTCTATAATCTTCCAGAATTTTCATCCATGTCCTCCCCACTCTTTCTCATTTGTGGAGAAACAAAACAGAAAAGTTTCTAACATTATGATTCAGCAAAGTGAAGTTCATAATGCATTTGTATTCCTCAAATATTTATCATTTCTGAACAGAAAACCAAGCAGATTTATCAACAAATAATATCCAAACAGATTTCACAATATATTAGCAGTACCTCTCCATCAAAAACAGGTGTTGGTGATGATTTTCCTTTTTGTGAGAAATCATGGTTACCCTCGTATTCAGGTTGATGCTTCTATACAACAATATAGTTATTAGTAAGTTGTATAGTCTTCTTATAACACAAGTAACAACAAGTCTCTAACCTGCTTGCTTGAAAGAAGCATGTCATTATCTTCGGGCATGCCGTGTTGATGTAAGAGTTCGTTGTTCTATATTTTACATTCGTAGTGATTAGTAACTATGACATATAGAGTGTAGTATTAAACAGATATACCTAATAAATAGATTTACCATTACCACATCTCTCGGTCTGGTCACTGAGTGTACTTGATTAGGCCCGCTAGCATGAACTCTCTACAAAATGTTATCTTTAGAAAGAGAATTCATAAAAAACAGAGGCAAGTTTTTTGATAAATACCTTTGTTTTATTATGTGGTACTTCAGGCTGAGATTCACCATTACCTCTAGTATGGAAATTTTCCTATAGGAAAAAGGTTTCAGTATAATATATGTATGTATGTCAGGAAATAAAATTATCATTGCAATTTCAGTAAGGCCACAAACTTCATCCTTGTATCTAAATCCTTCAATAATTTGGTCTTGTTCTTCTATACGTCGATCTTGCTCTTCTATACGCCGCTTGAGCTTTGCCATTTCTTCCATAACACTAGTCTCTTTGTCTTGTGATGAACCATTTGTTGTAGTCATATTGATGTTCTTGAGATAACGTGGTACCCGACCATAAACTTGGTTAGGCACAGGAAGCAGACCCATGCCATGCACTTGTCCAGGTTTTTCTTCCCCCAAAACTGTATGCAAGGCATCGTCTTTACATGCAACTCTTCCATGGTCATTCTGTGCCAACTTCGGTTGTTCATCTATTAGCTTTACCAGATCTTCCAAGTCAGCCTGTAAGAGAAGAATAGATCATATTCTACTTTTTGATTCAATGTTAACTTGATGTTGTACAATATTTGAACTTATATACCCTACCACGTGCTTGTTTTTATCTTGAGCCTTCTTTCTATGAGTCGCTAAATAAACCTTCACTCTATGTGGTTGTTTCTTTTCAGGGTCTTCTTGTCGCTGCAAAACAATAAGTACAAAAGTATATAAAAACATGGAAAAAATTGTTATATCATTAAAGAAATAGAATACATTTTGTTCATATTGATCAATTGAGAAGAATGGACAAGATCAGATGTTTATATGTAAATATTTGTACTAAAATACTACAACAATATTGTCCATTTTAACTACCAAGCCGTCCGTCCCTTATATGTAATCGGCAAGGCTTTGTCCTAGTTATATGAGTTGTAGAAAAATTATATTACTCACAATGTCCTCAGCCCAACGTGCATAACTCTTTGTCCCAGCTGTGTGAGATGTCTTCACCAATGCATGACTAACTTTGTTCTTCTCACTCACTGCCTATAATAATAACATAATGTAAGTGCACTGCTTAATATGATCTCACATAGTCTAATAAAAATGACAAAATCGTACCCTTCCTTCTTTGGACTTCCAATATTTGACAAGTTCACGCCATGGGTCGTTGTCCACATATTCTGGACAAATCTTGTACAATGCTTTTCTTTTTTTCTTTGCATTAAAGAAATCTTTCTTTAGAGCAGCCTTGAATCTTCTCCAATCTCGTCCAATAGTTTTTAGTATCCACTTATCACATTTAGCAGGGTACATGAACTTTGACTGGATTTTAAGAAATAATGAATAGATGTAATTAGCTAGGTGACAAGGATGATGTTCGATGTTATGGAATTGTACTTCCTCCATCTAGAAACAAGGATGATGTTTCTTATTTCAACGGTGGTAGTGTGTTAAGAAACAACGGAGGTATTGTGTCTACTTTTGCTGATTGTTTTGCTAGTGCGAGTTGTATAGATTATATTGTGTTGATTTGTGCCTCCATGATGTTCGATGTTATAGAATTGTACTTCCTCCATCCAGAAATAATTGACTTAGATTTGTCTAAATTTGAACGTATCTAGACATGTTTTTAGTGTATAGATAGATTCGTATCGAGACGAACTCAAGTCAGTTATTTATCAGATGGACTATTAATGTTCAACTCTTCAAGATGCTCTGGAATTGTATTCTTTCTCAAATTTACAAAAATAAGAAACAAATTAATATTAGCTAACCAAAACACAAAATAATCCGAACATTATAGAATTTTCAATATTAGCTGGGACGGTGGAAGCTGAAAAGAACTGGACCAACTACTACTGCCGATTATCAACAACAACTTGTTAAAGTAAATTAGTATCACAAATGTTGCACGGACTAAATCACGTCGATGTCTGAAATTCATGAGCTTGATAACCGTTTAGTTGTCTCACTTTCAACCATTAACCACATTGTTTTGAACATGAAAAAAATACATTGCTTCAGACTCTTAACCAAAGACCAATATATTTTATAGTTAAGATAGCAACTACCATTGCACTACTATTATCTTTGCTAGTGGAGGACCTAAAAAGTTTAGAATCCTGGGCAAACATGCTTAAGATGTCCTTTTTGGACAAAATTGCTATACAAAGTCAGATAATGCAAGGCATAGCACATCGGCAAAGACACACACAACTGGTATGTTGTCATTTTGGTTGTAACATCTAATTTTGGGCCTTACCCTATGTGTTACAAGTTTGTAACACTATATTCCTCTTGAGCTATGTGTTACAACCTAGTAACACGGTTTCGATGTTTACAAATTATGTGTTACTACCTTGTAACACCTTGAATCATGTGTTACAACTGTGTAACACTCTTTGCCTCTCCCATACTTTGTGTTAATTCGTTGTTGACACAATTGGTGTGTTACTAGGATTTCATAAAGTAACACAATTTTTCTTATGTTACAGATATGTGTTACCAAACCTTTGTATTGTTGTAGTGAATGCCCTAGTTCTTGAAGTTATATGCTTAGACTCGTCCATGCAACGCCCGTCCATCCATCCCTATGCCTACCGCACTCGAATCCTACTATTATCGTTACTGTTACTATTGCTCATGTTTCACTATTGCTGTTACTGCTGCTGTTGCTTTGTTGTTGCTACTACAAACTGTTGCTACTGATAAACTTCTATGAGCAAGAACTATTTCTATGTGCAGCTGAACTGACAACTCAGTTGTTAAGGCTTGCAAGTATTCTTTGGCTCCCCTTGTGTCGACTCAATAAATTGGGTAATACTACCTGCGAAGACTGTTGCGATCCCCTACACTTGTGGGTCATCAAGACTATTTTCTGGTGCTGTTGCCGGGGAGCATAGCTTTATTTGTAAGTTCACTTGGATCTATTATTGTTCACTGCTACTCCTTTCATCATGGGGAAGTATCGTGATGGAAAGTTCCCTATTTTACCATCCACTACAAGAAGAGATATAGTCCTAAACACCTCTTTTGCTCTTGATTCATCGTCTGTTATAAGTAAGCTTGTTACACCACCACCACATACTTATGCTACATACATTGCTACTACTGCTGAATCTGAAACTGCTTTCGATACTCATGATGTTACTTCTACTGTGCTTGATGCGAGTGTGAAAGGATAAGAATGTTGCCTAGAGGGGGGTGAATAGGCGATTAAAACTTTTCCTAGAGTGGCTCAACAAAGGCGGAATAAAACTAGTGTTTACTTTGTTAAGCACAACCTAGAAACAACTAAGGTTCACCTATGTGCACCAACAACTTATGCTAAGCAATACAAGCAACCAAGTGATAGCAAGATATAGATTACTTCAAGCACGAAGGCTGTCACAATGTAAAGTGCATAAGTAAAGAGCTCAGGTATAGAGATAACCGAGGCACGCGGGGACACCGATATTTTACCGAGTTCCTGTAGGGTTTCGTAGCATGGAAAACAAAAAATTTCTACCGCATACAAACAAACAAGCCAAGATATATCTACTAGATTGTAGCAACGAGTCGATGGAATAACTCACCCTTGAAGATTCCAAAGTGTTTAACGAGAGCGGATTCTCGTGGGTGATGTAGTCGTACTCTTCCCGATCTCAAGATCGCGTAGACGATCCTTCCGGCCATGCTCCGGCAGCGCTCCCAATGGTCACATCGCTCGACTGACGAAGACCTTCCTCTCCTTGTTCTAGCAGGCTGGAGGTTGTAGCACTCTCCTCGCGATTCCGGCAGCACAACGGCGTGGTACCGGAAGTAGAGGGGAGATCTCGCAGGGCTTCGCCTTAAGCCGGAGCGAGTATGGTGGAGTATGAGAGAGTCCCTCGACGATCTAGGGTTTAGACACGCCGAGGAGGGGCTAGTTCTGGCGGATAGGGTTTCACCTAGGCGGCAGCGGCGAGTGCCCTAGGGCCGGCGGCGGCTTGGAGGCGGCGGCTTGGTACTAGGGTTTGGAGGAGAGGATCTTGTGTCTCTAGGAGGGAGCCCTGCCCCTCCTTATATAGGTGGAGGGGCCGGCCGGCCAAGGGGAGGGAGAGGAGTCCCTCCCCAACTCGGCTTGGGTGGGCGCCGCCGGTTGGAGGAGGGAACTCCTCCCCAACTCGGTTTCCCCTTCCTCCTCTTTTCCTCTTTCCAAATTTAGCCGTTTGACTTTTCAAACTAGCTATTTGACTTTTCAAACTAGGATTTGAATTAATCCTTTATTTGGTTCAGCGATGACACTTAGTACATGATGCAATCATACCAACTTGATACAACACATTCATGTACCCTTCCCCTCCGGAGTGCCTGACATTCCGGAACATTCTAGAACATTCCCGATGAAAACACCGGAACCATTCCCTAACTCCGAAACAGGACTTTCCTTATATGAATCTTATTCTCCGGACCATTCCGGATCTCCTCGTGATATCCCGAGTCCCATTCGAGACTCCGAACAACATTCGGTCTCTTTCTCATCATTCCATAACTACTCAAACAACGTCGAATCCTTAAGTGTGTCTCCCTACGGTTCGTGAATTATGCGGACATGATCGAGACACTTCTCCGAACAATAACCAACAGAGGAATCTGGAAATTCATATGGCTCCCACATATTTCTACGATTACTTTGCGATCGAATGAACCACTTACATACGATATCAATTTCCCTTTGTCTCACGATAGTTTACTTATCCGAGGTTATGATCGTCGGTATCTCTGCATACCTAGTTCAACCTCGTTACTGATAAGTACTCTTTTCTTGTTCCCGTGATATGTGATCCCTTGTGATCCAGTCACATGCTTGCAAGCTAATTGGATGACATTTCACCGAGAGGGCCCAGAGTATATCTATCCGTCATATGGATGGACAAATCCCACTCTTGATCCATGTGTTTCAACCAATACTTTCCGAACACTCAATGCCACCTTTATAGCCACCCAGTTACGGTGTGGTGTTTGATGTCAACAAAGCATCCATCCGGTAAAGGTGATATGCATGATCTCATGGTCGAAGGAATTAGATTACTATGTATCAGAAAGCATATAGCAATTGAACTATTAAAATGACTTGATCTTTATGCTACGCTTATCTATAGGAGTATGTCCATCATATCATTCTCCTAACAATATGATCTTGTTGTTAATAACATCTCAATGTTCATGATAGGGAAACCACAATCATCTATTAACCAACAAGCTAGTATTATATAGAGGCTTTACTAGGGACTTCAAATTAAGTTTACAAATCACACAAGTATTAATGTTTCCTTGTTAATACTATTATAGCATGAATGTAAACATTTATCATAAACACAAAGATATAATAATAACTACATTTATTATTGCCTCTAGGGCATATCTCCAACAGTCTCCCACTTGCACTAGAGTCATCTAATCTAGATTACATGGTAATATACCGAACACCCATGGCAGTTTGGTGCTGGTCATGTTTTGCCCTCGGGAGAGGTTTAGTCAACGGATCCGCCACATTCAGATCTGTGTACTTTGCAAATCTTTATATCCCCATCTTGGATATGTTCTCGAATAAGCGTGAAAATGTAGCTTGATGTGCTTCACTTCTTGTGTGACCTTGGTTCTTGCATTGGCTATGGCGCCCATGTTATCATAGTAGATAGACATTGGGTCCAGCGCACTAGGAACCACACCCAGCTCGTAATGAACTCTTTCATCCATATCGCTTCTTGTGAAGCCTCCAAGCAACCATGTATTCCGATTCAGTTGAAGATCTTGCCACAATGCTTTGCTTTGCACTCCTCCAGCTAACTGCTGCACCATTCAAAATAAATACGTATCCAGATTGTGATTTAGAATCATCCGGATCGGTGTTCCAACTAGCATTGGTGTAACCATTAACAACGAGCTGTTCATCACCTCCATAAGAAAGAACCATATCCTTAGTTCTTCTCAAGTACTTAAGGATGTTTTTGATCATTGTCCAATGATCCACTCCTGGATCACTTTGATATCTGCTAGTTAAACTAACAGCATATGCAATGTCGGGTCTAGTACATAGCATGGCATACATTAGAGATCCTATGGCTGAGGCATAGGGAGTCTTACTCATCCTTTCTCTATCTTACGCGATGTCGGACTTTGAGTTTTACTCAAGGTCGATTAGCAACATGGGCAAGAACCCTTTCTTGCTATATTCCATTCCAAACCTCTTTAGAACTTTGTCCAAATATGTACTTTGTGACAATGATATTTGGCGTTTCGATCTATCTCTATAAATCTTTATGCCTAATATGTAAGCTGCTTCGCCAAGATCCTTCATTGAAAAACTATTATTCAAATATTCTTTGACACTATTAAGAAGGTCTACATCATTCCCAATCAATAATATGTCATCTACATATAGTATTAAGAATGCTACAGAGCTCCCACTCACTTTCTTGTAAATACAAGCTTCTCCATAAGTTTGTATAAAACCAAAACTTTTGATCACCTTATCAAAGCGTTGATTCCAACTTCGGGATGCTTGCTTCAATCCATAGATGGACCGTTGAAGTTTGCATACCTTGTTAGCATCTTTAGGATCAACAAAACCTTTGGGTTGCATCATATACAACTCTTCATCAATGTCTCCATTGAGGAATGCTATTTTGACATCCATCTGCCATATCTCATAATCGTAATATGCAGCGATTGCTAACATAATCCTCACAGACTTTTAGCTTCGCCATTGGTGAGAAAGTCTCATCGTAGTCAACTCCTTGAATTTGTCGAAACCCTTTTGCGACAAGTCGAGCTTTATAGATAACATTACCATCAACATCTGCTTTTCTTCTTGAAGATCCATTTGTTCTCGTGACCTTCCTACCATCCGTAAGTCCACCAAAGTCCATACTTGGTTTTCGTACATGGATCCAATCTCGGATTTCATGGCTTCTTGCCATTTATTGGAATCTGGGCTCATCATTGCTTCCTCATATGTCTCAGGGTCATCGGTGTTGTCCACCAACATGACACTCATAACGGATCATACCAACTGGAGTGGTACGAGTTCTCGTTGACCTGAGGCTCAGAGCAACTTCAATCGAAGTTTCATGATCATCATCATTAGCTTCCTCTCTTATTGCCGGGCACCACAGGAACTTCTTCCGGTGCTGCGCTACTCGCAATTTCGAGAGAAGGTTCAACAACCTCGTCAAGTTCTACTTTCCTTCCAGTCACTTCTTTCGAGAGAAATTCCTTCTAGAAAGGATCCATTCTTGGCAACGAAGATTTTGCCTTCGGATCTATGATAGAAGGTATACCCAATAGTTTCCTTCGGTATCCTATGAAGACGATTTTTCCGCTTTGGGTTCAAGCTTGTCCGTCAGAACTTCTTTACATAGGCTTCGCACCCCCAAACTTTAAGGAACGACAATCTAGGTTTCTTCCCAAACCATAATTCATACGGTGTCGTTTCAACGGATTTAGACGGTGCCCTATTTAAAGTGAATGCGGCTGTTTCTAATGCATAACCCCAAAATGATAGCGGTAAATCTGTAAGTGACATCATAGAGCGAACCATATCTAAGAGAGTTCGATTCTGACGTTCGGACACACCATTACGTTGTGGTGTTCCCGGTGTCAATTGTGAAAGTATTCCGCATTTCTTCAAATGCTCGCCAAACTCGTAACTTAGATGTTCACCTCCACGATCGAACGTAGAAATTTAATCTTCTTGTTACGTTGATTCTCTACCTCACTTTGAAATTCCTTAAACTTCTCGAAAGTTTCAACTTATGTTTCATGAAATAGATATACCCATATCTACTCAAGTCATCCGTGAAGGTAAGAACATAACGATAACCACCACGCGATGCTACACTCATTGACCACACACATCGGTATGTATGATTTCCAACAAATCCGTAGCTCGCTCCATCATACCGAAAATGGAGTCTTAGTCATTTTACCCATCGACATGCTTCACATCTATCAAGTGATTCAAATCAAGTGATTCAAGAAGTCCATCGAATGGAGTTTCTTCATACGCTTCACTCCAATGTGACCAAGCAGCGATTGCCACATATAGGTCGAGTTATCGCCGATTTCAAACCTTTAGCCTCAATGTTATTAATATGTGTATTTCCACTATCGAGATTCAATAAGAATAGACCATCTATCAAAGGTGCATGTGCATAAAACATATTACTCATATAAATCGAACAACCATTATTCTCGGACTTAAACAAGTAACCGCCTCGCAATAAACAAGATCCCGATATAATGTTCATGCTTAACGCAGCACCAAATAACAATTATTTAAGTATAAAACTAATCGATGGTAGATGAAGGGGTAGCGTGCGACCGCGATCACATCAACCTTTGATCTGTTTCCAACGGCGCATCGTCACCTCGTTCTTCGCTAGCTTCCGTTTATTCTGCAAAGACCTGTTTGAGTTACAAATATGAGCAACCAACCAGTATCAAATACTCGTGCACTACTACAGTACTAGTGAGATACACATCAATAACATGTATATCAAATATACCTTTCTTCTTGATGTTGCCATTCTTCAACCGCCAAGTACTTTGGGCAATTCCGCCCAAAGGACCTTCTCCCTTGCAAAGAAAAGCACTCAAGATCGCTTAGGTCCAGCCTTGGTCTTCTTCGTCGGTGCGGTAACTTTCTTACCACCCTTCTTGAAGTGTCCCTTTTGCTTAGACTTGCCTTTCTTGAATTTGGTGGTCTTATTGACCAACAACACTTGGTGCTCTTTCTTGATCTCCACTTCTGCAGACTTCAACATGGCAAAGAGTTCTGGCAACGTCTTGTTCATGTTTTGCATGTTGTAGTTCATCACAAAGTTCTTGTAACTTGGTGGTAGTGATTGGAGGACACGGTAAATCCCCAAAGCATTAGGAATCACAATACCCAAGCTTTGAAGTTTGTTTGCGTGCCCAGACATCTTAAGCACATGCTCGCTGACGGAGCTACCCTCTTCCATCTTGCAGTTAAAGAACTTTTCAGAAGCCTCATAGCTTTCAATTGCCGCATGAGTCTCAAAGATCAATTTGAGATCCTCGACAATATCATATGGGTCTGAATTCTCAAACCTTTTCTGAAGCTCCGATTCTAAACCATACAAGATAGCACACTGAACTGTGGAGTACTGAGTCTTCCGAGTGTGGTAAACATTCTTTACTTCATCGGCGGCATCAGCTGCAGGTGGGTCATCCAGCGGTGCATCCAACACATAGGTCAAATTACCAGCTGTGAGGACAATCCTCAAATTGCGGAACCAATCCGCGAAGTTGCTTCCATTGTTTTTCAACTTTTCTTTCTCTAGGAACGCATTAAAATTGATGGTAGGGGCTGCCATTGATCTACAACATATTTGCAATAGTTTAGACTAAGTTTATGACAAATTGAGTTCAAATTAATATTAAAATTAATCTAGGTGAACTCCCACTCATAACAATATCCCTCACATTGTTTTAGTGATCACACGAACCAAATCCACCACATCAACGCCGATCATCACGAGAGTTGATGTAGCTTCAATGGCGAACAATCGACATGTTCATCATATCTACTATATGATTCATGCTTTACCTTTCGGTGATCCGTGTTCCGAGACCATGTCTGTACATGCTAGGCTCGTCAAGATCAAACCTTAGTTTCCGCATGAGCAAATCTGGCTTGCTCACGTTGTATACACTTGCGGAATCTAACACATCCGATCATCACGTGGTGCTTCGAAACAACAAGCTTTAGCAACGGTGCTAACTAAGGGTGAACACTTTATGACTTGAAATTCATGTGCATGAGGGATCATCTTATAATGCTACCATTGTCTACCAAGCAATACAAGATGCATAAAGGATTAACATCACATGCAATTCATAATATGTGATATGATATGGCCTTTCTTCTTTGTGCTTCCGATCTCCATCTTCTAGCACGAACATGATCTCCATCATCACCGGCATTGCATCAAGGTCAATGACGCTTCTCCATGGTTGTTGTCCACCGGCTTCAACTATTACAACTACTTTGAATAGACACACGGGTCTTAACATAAATTAAAGACAACCATATGGCTCCAGCCGGTTGCCAACTTACAATAAGGAACATTGCATACATCAAATATAATCACAATCATGGCCATATCACATCACAGCACACCCACAAAAACAAAGTTAGACACCTCTACTTTCTTTGCATGTTTTACGTGGTTTGGGGCTTTCAATAAGTGTCGTCTAACTTACGAACAAGGACCACAACATTGATACTAGTATTGTTAATCACCCGTTGTAAATTGGATCTTAACTATGCTAGGAGAAACAGGCACCCGCAAAGCCACTTATGCAATACAAGTTGCATGTCAAGCGTGGAGCAAGTCTCATGAACGATGTCATGTAAGGTTAGCCCGGGCCGCTTCATCTCAACATCCCGCAAGATGCAAAGTACACAAGAAGCAATCGACAATAAAAGCATCAACGCCCACAATGACCATTGTGTTCTACTCGCAACAGATCTACATATAGACACGGCTCGATACCACTTTGTAGGGTTTCAGTAGCATGGAAAACAAAAATTTCTACCGCATACAAACAAACAAGCCAAGATCTATCTACTAGATTGTAGCAACGAGTCGATGGAATAACTCACCCTTGAAGATTCCAAAGTGTTTAACGAGAGCGATTCTCGTGGGTGATGTAGTCGTACTCTTCCGATCTCAAGATCGCAGACGATCCTTCCGGCTGCTCGGCAGCGCTCCCAATGTCGGTCACACGTTCGATTTTCGACGAAGACCTTCCTCTCCTTGTTCCCTTGAAAGCGGAGGTTGTAGCACTCTCCTCACGATTCGCAAGACAACGGGCGTGGTACCGGAAGTAGAGGGAGATCTCGCAGGCTTCAGCTTAAGCCGAGCGAGTATGGTGGAGTATGAGAGAGTCCTCGACGATCTAGGGTTTAGACACGCCGAGGAGGGGCTAGTGCCATGGCTAGGGTTTCACCTAGGCGGCGCGAGTGCCCTAGGCGGGGCGGCTTGGAGGCGGGCGGCTTGGTACTAGGGTTTGGAGGAGAGGATCTTGTGTCTCTAGGAGGGAGCCCTGCCTCCTTATATAGGTGGAGGGCCGGCCGGCCAAGGGAGAGGAGTCCCTCCCAACTCGGCTTGGTGGGCGCCGGCTGTTGAGGAGGAACCTCCCCAACTCGGTTTCCCTTCCTCCTCTTTTCTGTTCCAAATTTAGCCGTTTGACTTTTCAAACTAGCTATTTGACTTTTCAAACTAGGATTTGAATTAATCCTTTATTTGGTTCAGCGATGACACTTAGTACATGATGCAATCAGACCAACTTGATACAACACATTCATGTACCCTTCCCCTCCGAGTGCGGACATTCGAACATTCTAGAACATTCGATGAAAACACGGAACCATTCCCCAACTCAAACGGGACTTTCCTTATATGAATCTTATTCTTGGACCATTCCGGATCTCCTCGTGATATCCCGAGTCCCATTCGAGACCGAACAACATTCGTCTCTTTCTCATCATTCCATAACTACTCAAACAACGTCAATCCTTAAGTGTGTCTCCCACGGTTCGTGAATTATGCGGACATGATCGAGACACTTCTCCAACAATAACCAATAGAGGAATCTGGAAATTCATATGGCTCACATATTTCTACGATTACTTTGATCGAATGAACCACTTACATACGATATCAATTTCCCTTTGTCTCATGATAGTTTACTTATCCGAGGTTATGATCGCCGGTATCTCTGCATACCTAGTTCAACCTCACCGATAAGTACTCTTTTCTCGTTCCCGTGATATGTGATCCCTTGTGAGCCAGTCACATGCTTGCAAGCTAATTGGATGACATTTCACCGAGAGGGCCCAGAGTATATCTATCCGTCATATGGATGGACAAATCCCACTCTTGATCCATGTGTTTCAACCAATACTTTCCGAACACTCAATGCCACCTTTATAGCCACCCAGTTACGGTGTGGTGTTTGATGTCATCAAAGCATCCATCCAGTAAAGGTGATATGCATGATCTCATGGTCGAAGGAATTAGATTACTATGTATCAGAAAGCATATAGCAATTGAACTATTAAAATGACTTGATCTTTATGCTACGCTTATCTATAGGAGTATGTCCATCATATCATTCTCCTAACAATATGATCTTGTTGTTAATAACATCTCAATGTTCATGATAGGGAAACCACAATCATCTATTAACCAACAAGCTAGTATTATATAGAGGCTTTACTAGGGACTTCAAATTAAGTTTACAAATCACACAAGTATTAATGTTTCCTTGTTAATACTATTATAGCATGAATGTAAACATTTATCATAAACACAAAGATATAATAATAACTACATTTATTATTGCCTCTAGGGCATATCTCCAACAGTTCCTCCCAACATGGAGTACGTCTTGTTTGGAGAGGGGGTGGTATCAAACTACCAATGCCACAAAAGGCCTCCCTTATTCTCCGGTGAATCTCACCCCAACGGGATCGATCCACGCTTCCACTATCGGTGCACTTGTCGGTGGCAACCGGAACCTCTCACAAGGTTGGGGCACTTCTACACAACTTAATTGGAGGCTCCCAACAAATGCCACAAAAGGCCACAATGCCACAAGGCCACAAACCGTCTAGGGTTCCAAGAACCCAAGAGGGACAAGCTCCAATGAGCAACTCAAACCAAATCCTCCGAGGAGAACTCAAACCGATGCACCAAATGCAAATGCACAAGAACAAACTCAATGCATAAACCAACTTCCCTTAAACCCTCTAAAACTTCTCCCCCATTGGCATCGATTGCCGAAATGGGTGACAAGTTCTGGAAGGCAAATACAGTAATAATTCCTCCAAAGGTGTGCCTTCGCACATATCTAGTGATGAATACTTGGGAGGGAGTAAAACTATATTGAGGATCCGAAGATTGCCAAAGGAATAAAATAAAACGACGCATCACAAATGATGCAAGCAATCATAAGATCCGACAAACCAATTTGAAAACAACAAATGAGTCCAAATGGAAACAACAAGATGTTATGATATGAGCAAAAGAGTGCTTCAAATAACAAATAGAGAGGCTCCCCAAGATTTGGGCACAATTGTAAAATAAATGCATTGGAATACATAGTGCACAAATATGGAATCCTTGCTCCCCCATAAGCATTTAAAGCACAACAAATGAGAAAGAAGACAAATGAGCATTATTAAATGAATTAGATGAGCTCCCCAAAAATAATGCACCAATTATGATAATTATATTTGGGAACAAGGTGCATAATCATGGAATCCTCACTCATCCAAATTCATTTAACAATACAAGGCATGAGAGAACAAGTATGAGTGCCCGAAGATGCAAACAAGAGGAACAAGCACTCATAGGCAAATAAATTTGGAAGCCACCGAACAATCAAAAGGAATAAAAGGTGCTATCCAAGGAATAAGATTCAACTAAAATTATCTTCTCATATGTGCATATGTCTCTAAGTGGATAACATCACAATGACATATGACCATAAAGAAACAAGCACACACAAGGAAGATATACAATAAAGCACATGAAAGCAAAGAATGAAGTCACAACACATACCAATAAGATTTTTGCTTCAAAGCATGGCCAAAGGCTCACATATATCTTACTGTACATGAATGAGCTTCAAACACCAACACACTACATATATTACAACTATCACCAAGGGAAAAGGAGAAAGTTGGAATATATGAAGAAAGGCAACAAGTATCATAAGATAGAATAGACTAGCAAAAATCTCACTATTGCACATGAGAGAAGTTGATGAAATGATAGGCAGTAAAATTACTAGATTGACATATTTGGGATTGGAGGATCATATGCATGATTTTGTATAGTCCCAATTATATGCACTCATCTCAACTTAAACACATATACAATATAGAGTCCTCTTAAAACCATGGCTATAACTACAACAATTACAAATACACTAATTCATGCTAGAAGGCAACCGACAAACGGTTGGAATCAAGATATATGAGCATGAGAAAGAGATACTTGTTACCGAGATATAATTGGTAGGATGTAGAGGATATGAATTCATTGATCATCTTATATCTTGTCTCAAATCTTCATGTATGCATCACTTCTTCAAAATTGAGAGACAAGCATCCAATATATCTCCAATGTACCTAAAACACAATTAAGTACAAGATGGTCCCCAAACATATTGGGTACAAAGTAGTTAGTGCAACTACAATACATAGGAGAGACTCCACATAATTATGTGCATATTGATATGAAATTGAATGTCATGCACAACTTAGCCGATGGGAATTGGTGGAGTTTCCCTTATATATTGGATCAAAGAAAGCAAGCATGCCATAATACAAACATATAGTAAATAAGCATGCATAAAGCTTTCAAGAATCAAAAGGAGATACAATTTGAACAAAAACAACAAGTAAAAACAATATTGCACACAAAAGAGTGTGACAAGACAGGCAGTGTCCAAATTGTATCAAAGAACCAATTCAACACATGAAAGATCACAAGTTCAACAAATGAACTAGTCTAAGACCAAAAGAGCAAAAGATAAATAGAAATAAAAATGCTCAAGGATTTATCTCATTCTAAAATGGTCAAATCAAGAAACAAGGAATGAGACAAAACCAACTCCCAAAAAGAGCAAGGTTCCAACAAGAAACCAAACTCCCCAAACTTCACATGATGGCACAAGTACCAAAATGAAAAGATTGAGGTTCCAAGCACATAAAACACGACATGGATCAAAACAAAGAAGCATAAATATGAGTGTTCTAAATAATATAGGATAGCTCCCCCATGGATAGTGCATTTTGTAGGATTTTCCTTTTGAATGCAAAATGCACACAAATGGGATCATCACTACTACCTACATTAAATAAAACACAAGAGGATACCAATAAAATAAGAAGATCCAAAAAGTAGCAAGGAATACATGGGAGCACACAAAACATTTACTTGGCCAAAGATAGGACAATATTAAGCAAAGGCCAAAGTGAATATGATCAACAAATTCTACCATAAATTACTCATTGTCCAAGGACAAGAAATATTGGGAATAATTTTCCCAAGGTAGTTTGCATAGATATCCAAGATCATAGTCACAACAAGAAGCATATAACTAAATATAAGAATTGAGCATGATACTTCGAACAAGATTCTTGGTAGCTTCCAATAGTCACACAACCACTAGTGATTAGAGTAACTTGAAGCAAATGGTTTCCATGCGAATATATATATCTAAATATGAGGAAACACATACCAAGAACCACTCTCATATACAAGATCCAAAATAAGATCAATAAAGCCATTCAAGCAAATTGGAAATTGTATGAGCAAATGTGTCACATAGGTTCTAGATAATTATCAATATCAATTCTAAGTGACACAACCTCGAATATTAACATTTTCTAGTATTTGTAATATGCACTAAGCATATGACTCCCCCATAATGTGATACTACCATAAAACAAACGCGAGGCAAAAGGATACAAATAGAGATAATTAATGGACATTATAAAACTTTAAATTTCTCATGAGAATTATACCACATAGAGATTAGACAATAATCCAATATAAATACTTAGGTGGTATTCCTCATGTACACACAATTTTAGGATTGTGGAATGCCCAAGCATAACACTCCCCCAAAATGGGATAATCCATTAATCTCTCACAAGAGCCAAATAAGATGTCAAATATAATCAAGCAAGGCTCAAACACAAGAAACATACATACATGGTGTGCCACATAATCATACACAAATAATCTTGATTTCAAGATAATTAAGTGGATAGCATAACATGTACAAAAACATGGAAGATACAAAACCAACACATGCAAAAGGGGGCGAGTAACTTTTAATGTAAAGAGTTTAGCATATGTTACCGCAAGGAGGAACATTGGAAATATAATATGATAATATAATCCAAATGGCTTGGCTTGACAATAATAATTGATGAAGATCCCTCAATTCTTCATAATGTAACCAAGTCTCCAATGCCCTCCAAAACACACCTATTGATCAAGTTTTGGCTTGTTGGTCCCCAACCAAGTTGGGTCCTAAGAAGTTAGTCACAATAGGCTTGGCAACCCAAATGGTTCTTTTCTTAACACCACATTGGGCACCAACAAATTTGGCAAACACATTGTCAACCTCATCCTTACAAAGAGAATAAGCATCATCAATAATGATAGGGTTGGATGAGGTGATACCGATAGTGCATGAGGAAGAAATATGCCCCTTCTCACGACATATGTAGAAAGTTCTACTCTTGCCATCTTTCTTCTTAGGTGAAGCCACAACTCGAGGAAGAGCTCGAGCAGTCCTCTTAGGAAGAGGCCCATTAATGACTTGAGGTGGAGCTTGAGTCCGCTTCCCTTGTTGCTTCACACTAAGAGGCTTTTTCTTCAATGGGCAAGATCTAACATGCTGCCCTTCTTCCTTGCACTTGAAGCAAACAATGTTGGCCGGATTCTTGACTTGATCTTGGCCATTCTTCTTGTTGTCCGTGTGCTTCAACTTCATAGTGGACTTGTTCTTGACACTGGAGTTAAATCCAAGCACACTCTTGTCATTGGGGGATTTTTGCACACTCAAGATTTTGTTGAGTGTGACCTTCCCTTGATGACCCTTTTTCAAGTCATTTCTCAAAGAAGTGACTTGAGCCTTGAGCTCTTTGATTTCTTCTACATGGTTAGTTTCAACACAAGTACTAGAGGAAGTAGATGCTACATTGTTAGAGAAACAAGGCATGGAATGTAATTCATCACGAAATATAGCATGGTTGTGAGAGTATGAATTACAAGGACTAGCACATGGCAATATAACATTTGAAGTAGATATAGTGCTAATGTCCACATGAGGCCCATTAGATGTTACCTTTGACATGATGGCCTCATGAGCCGACTTTAGCCTACCATGGGAGACTAGGAGATCCTCATGCGAGCTTGAGAGCTTAACATGACTTTCTTCTAATTTCCTGTAGTTGCTAGTTAGCAACGCAAGTTGAGCCTTTAGCTCAACATTCTCCTCCAAAATAGATGCTTCACAAGAAATAGAGTTAGTAGCACAAGCATCATCATTATTAGCGAGAGGTGAGGGCAACTTGGCAAGCTCTTTTGAATATGAAGCTTTAAGTTGCTCATGCGACTCGGTGAGTTTGATGAGCTCCCTCTTAACGACCCGAGAGCCATTATCAAGATGCTTAAAATCCTCAACAAGTTTAGCATAAGCAACTTCAAGTTCATCATTTTTAAACTTGAAGGAGTTTTCCACCACAAGTTCTCTATCATGGTATTCTTTTACTCTAGATAATTCTAGAGTGAAAGTCTCCTCAAGAGATTCTTTGGTGGTTTGTTCTTCTTAAAGGGAGTCATTTAGTTGAGAAATTTCATTAGCATACTTACGCTCAAGTGCAAACTTTTCATCAATTATGTTTTCTTGCTCCTCAATAAGATCATTGCCTTCTATAGCATAATTCAAGATTTCAAGAAGGTTGGAGGAAGCAATTTTATTTTTGTAGAGAGCACTATAGACAACCTCACCCATTTTATTAATAGAGGTAATATCATACTTACCTCGATAATCATCATTATCATTCTCAACCTCATCATCATCATCATGAGATACAATGGGATCCAAAGAGGTTACCTTTGTTCCCTTAGCCATAAGGCACATGTGAGAACCGGAGGAAGTTGATGATGAGATTGCACTTGTAGCTCTCTTAAAGACCTTGTCTTGGCCCATAGAATCTTCATTTTCCTCTACATGGTTAGCAACACAAGCACTAGAGGAAATGGAAGCATTTTTGTCATGGAAACAAGACAACACAAGCATATCATCATGAGATTTATTCAAGTCATTTCTACATGATATGCAAGGACTATTAACACAAGCATGTAAGAAGTTTGTAGTGCTAGAAGTGTTAAGGTCCAAAGATAGATCATTGCAACTAGATAGAGATGAGGGATTACAAATAGTAAGCACACTAACCATATTGAAATTTCTATCACCACTCACCATATCATTACCTTGTGAAAAATCACATGTTGGTGAAGTGGTAGACGATGAGAACTCATCTCGACCGGAAGTGGAAGCAACACAATCATCCTCAATAATGCTGGACTTGCTATATTTATCTTGAAGCTTGGTCCATATCTCACGAGCGCTTGAATAAGGCATGATAGATGAAAGAACTACATTGCTCACAACATGCAAAAGAATTTTAGTAGCTAGAGCATCTATATGAGAGTTCAACTTCTCCTCTAAAGATTCGTTTTGGGTATCCATAGGAGAAGAGAAACCCACATATAGATAGCCCTCGATAATTGGGTGAATTTCCCGAAATAAATTAAGCATGCGAATTTTCCAAACATCATAATTTGTGCCATCGAATGTGAGCGTGTCCTTGTGTACTAATCCCCTAGCCAACATCTTTACTCTCAAGGCGGTGAAGCCTAAAATGAGAGACTGGGCTCTGATACCAATTGAAAGGATACGGATGTC
Organism: Avena insularis; assembly: GCA_023614405.1. Classification (NCBI taxonomy): domain Eukaryota; kingdom Viridiplantae; phylum Streptophyta; class Magnoliopsida; order Poales; family Poaceae; genus Avena; species Avena insularis. The sequence goes on from CM042697.1 coordinate 375,209,336, forward strand.
GCCTAGAGGGGGGGTGAATAGGCGATTAAAACTTTTCCTAGAGTGGCTCAACAAAGGCGGAATAAAACTAGTGTTTACTTTGTTAAGCACAACCTAGAAACAACTAAGGTTCACCTATGTGCACCAACAACTTATGCTAAGCAATACAAGCAACCAAGTGATAGCAAGATATAGATTACTTCAAGCACGAAGGGTATCACAATGTAAAGTGCATAAGTAAAGAGCTCGGGTATAGAGATAACCGAGGCACGCGGGGACACTGATATTTTACCGAGTTCCTCCCAACATGGAGTACGTCTTGTTTGGAGAGGGGGTGGTATCAAACCACCAACGCCACAAAAGGCCTCCCTTATTCTTCGGTGAATCTCACCCCAACGAGATCGATCCACGCTTCCACTATCGGTGCACTTGTCGGTGGCAACCGGAACCTCTCACAAGGTTGGGGCACTTCTCCACAACTTAATTGGAGGCTCCCAACAAACGCCACAAAAGGCCACAATGCCACCAAGGCCACAAACCGTCTAGGGTTCCAAGAACCCAAGAGGGACAAGCTCCAATGAGCAACTCAAACCAAATCCTCCGAGGAGAACTCAAACCGATGCACCAAATGCAAATGGCAAGAACACCACAAAGATGCTCAAATCCTCACTCAAGTTCCAACAAAGCTACTAAAGCTATTGGGGGAACAAGAGAGGAGAATCAAAGAGAGACACAAAATCCCCAAAATCTAGATCTCCAAAGATGCACTCACAAAGAGATGAATCAGAATTGGAGGTCAGCTGACAAGCAACAGAAAGCGAAGTAAAAGTAGCAGCGGTGGGGCCCAGCGCAGCAGCAAGGGCCCAGCGCAGCAAGCGAAGCGCCTGGAGTTGGCGGCTGCCCACGCGAGTCAACGAACGCTGGGATCTGGGCAGCAAACGGATCTGGAAAAGAAAACTGGGCAAATAAACTGGGTCGGCCGGTAGTACCGGCCACCCAAGCAGAGATTACCGGCCGGTCTGGTAGGACGGAAAAGGTACCAGGCCGATCAAGGCGAGCGGTCTGAGTCGCGTCGATCGGGCCCGTAGTACCGCATGCCCGTAACATTGTTTTTCTTTTTCTTTTTAGAATTAAAATGGCAAATATTCAAATGGTCATAACTTTTAAACGGTAGCTCCGATTGACCCGATTCCAATTGCGTTGGATAAAGGACGACAAAAGCTACCCTATAAAAGGTGAAAATATTGGTTATCACCAAGTGAGAAAGTATCAAGTAGAATAATGTGGGACACCTCGCTTGGTGAGAAACCGAAAAACCGTATAAATCAAAATCTCAACAAGATACATATGGGAGATCCGATTTTGATGAACAAGAGCTTGTTATGGATTACCACAAGCTCTATATCCTCACATGGATAAGACCAAATAACAACCAAATACGATGATGCAAGTATGCAAAGGTTTGAGCTCTCTCCGAACGATTACTCATACGAGAGCCCCTCTTGACAGTACGGTTATCTATCCTAAACCCGGTCTCCTACACACAACAAGATACCGGCAAAATGGAAAACCTATCAAGATTATACCTTTGCCTTGAGCATTCCACTTGAGCTCGATGTAGACGATCGTGCCCTTCTCAAGATGGAACGCCTTTCTTAATTCCTCATCATCGACCTCGCATATTGAGCTTACACGACAAATCTTCTTTGCATTTCATCGACCTTGAAGCCAACACATGCTCCAAGCGATGACAATGGACAAATCCTACAAGTATAACTTAATACACACATTAGTCCATAAAGATTGTCATTAATTACCAAAACCACACATGCGGGCCCAACATGTTCTTTCAGAGTGGTTCATTAGGTCCTTTTCTAGATGCTACTATGGCTAGTCTAGGAAATACCAAAACTCCTAGTGAAGACACTGTTACACCTGTTATCTCACCTGAGGCTAGTGAGAGTTATGATATTAATGATGGTTACATAGAGTTCACTGATGAATTTGTTGAAGAGTGCCGAAACACACATGGTACTAGTGCTATGAAGAGTCTCCTTTCTAGACGAACTATTATGCCTAAGTTGTCCTTTGATCCTAAGTTTGGCACCTCTCCCATAGGTATTAAAGATGAAGATTATGATTTCTCTCTTGATTTGTCTTATTTAGATATTGTTGAGAAAGAACCTTTTTGTGGGACTGAAAATGAGAGTGTTGTGGCTCATATGAATGGGCTTTATACTATGAGTGCTTTGTTCTCTGATGATTTTAAGATGCGCAAGTACTTTGTTTCTAAGATCTTCCCTTTTTCACTAAAAGGAGAAGCTAGAGCTTGGTTTAATAGATTACCTCCTAGATCCATTGATAGCCCTGATTGCTTGATTGCTTCTTTCTTCCATAAATATTTTCCTCCCAGTGCTAGACATGCTGCTTTGTAGAGACTTTTTGATTTTATAAATAGGGAGAAGAAGAGAAATTGCCTGAGTCACGGAAAAGATTTTGTGCCTTGATTCATGCACATCCTGGATGTCCATTGCCTAAGAATGAGCTTCTTGATATTTATTATAATGGACTAACTTATAATTCTAGGACCTACCTAGATAGCTTTGATGATTGTGTTTTCAGGAAAAGAACTCTTATAGATGTTGAAGAATTAATGACCAAAATAAGCAAGAATTATGATGATTAGACTTCAACTGAGCTGAATACACCTGAGCCTATTACTCCTAAACCAGTTGTTCCTGAACCAGTTCCAACACCAACAACAAATAAGAGAGGAGTTATTGCATTAAATGATGAAGTGATGAAGGAAGCTAAGAAGTGTCTAAAGGAGAAGGGTATTAGAGCTGAAGATGTTAAGAATCTACCTCCTATAGAAGAATTATGTAAGCCAATTCCCCACTCATCTACTATTGAGGTACACTCTCTCCAATATAATGAAGGTGATATTCCTTATGGTAAGCCTCCTGATCAATGCTTAGAGGAACTTGACACATTTATCGTTAAACAAGGTAATTTTAATAAACAAGTTTAGAATCATTTATTGGAAAACTCTAGAGCTATCCATGAGTTGAAAGATATTGTGTAAAGAACTTCTAATGATATTAAAATGCTTTGTAAACACTTTCAAATGGTTCAAACCCAACTTGATCAACTTGCTAAGGTATAAAAGGATATGCTAGTTAATGCTTCAGGAAATAAACATGCTTATGGAATTAGAACTAGGAGTGGCGCAGCCACTCAAGATCCTTTATATCCTGAAGGGCACCCTAAAATAATAGAGCAGGATTCCCAACAAGGTGAAGATAGTGGTAGTCCTCGTAAGAGGAAGAAAAAGAAACATAAGATAGTTGAGGAATCACTTGAACCTGCTGTAGATCCTAATAGTATATCTGTCTCTAATGCTGAAACTGAGAGTGGTAATAATAATGAGTCTCCTGACAAGGAGGAAGGTGAGGAAGAACATGAGAAGCACACTAAGAACACTAGGTACACTAAGGAAGATTTTATTGCTAATAAACATGGTAAAGAGAGAGAACCTTGGGTGTGGAAACCTATGCCTTTTCCAGGTAAGAAACACAAGTCAAAGGAGCAAGAACACTACAACAAGTTTTGTGAGTGGATGAAACCTTTATTCTTGCAAATTCCTTTGACTGATGCTATTAAATTGTCTCCTTATTCAAAGTATATGAAGGATATCGTCTCTAATAAAAGGAAGATTCCTAATGAGGAAATTTCTACTTTTCTTGCTAATTACTCCTTCAATGCTAAGGTTCCAAAGAAACTTGGTGATCCAGGTATACCAACTATTCCTTGCTCCATTAAGAATAATTATGTTAGAACTGCTTTATGTGATTTGGGAGCTAGAGTTAGTGTTATGCCTTTTTCTCTCTACAAAAGACTCCAGCTAGAAAAGTTGATACCAACTGATATATCTTTGCAAATGGCTGATAAGTCAACTACTATTTCTGTTGGTATATGTGAGGATGTTCCTGTTCAAGTTGCTCATAATTGCATGGTCTTAACTGATTTTGTTGTGCTTGAAATGCCTGAAGATGATAATATGACTATTATTCTTGGGAGACCTTTTCTTAATACTGCAGGTGCTTTATCAATTGTAATCAAGGAAAAGTAACATTCAATATTAATAACAAAGAGCATATTGTTTATTTCCCCAAGAAGGTTGTTAAAAGCTATTGCCTGAATTCTATTGAAAACATTTAAGGCATCAAGGTTGGAGAAATATATTGTCCCATTCCACAAGAAAATTTTGAAACTATTATGATTGGGACCATTGCTATCAAGTATGAGGTAACAAAATCACCTTGTGGAATGCAAAGTTTTGTTTCATATAAAATTGTTTTGGTAACAAGACTTGATCAACCTTGTTAACAAAAGGATTTTAATGAACAAAATAATGCTTTCACTGTGGTTATACTTGCTCATTTTATTTTTCTCCTTTCCAATCTTTGTTCTTCGTCGTTCCTAACTTAAAGCCGTTAAAGAAAAGTACTTGTTGGGAGATAACCCAAGAGTTTCTTTGAGTCTTGGAAATTATTACTTCAGTAATGAACTCTCTTTATCCTTTTTGTTTGATTTTATGCCAAGAATGACCTCTAATGATAGGGACGTAAGATTTGGGGAGTTGCTGTCCCGGAATAGATTTCTGTCCTCCACCATAAACATTCGTGAGGAGTCTCTGTAAGTTGAATTGAACTGAAAATTTATGAATAAATCCCCCAGTATGTTAGCTAACTTTAGTTAGTTCAACACTTTTTGATTTGAGCAATAAAAGGTCTTCGGAAAAATCGGTTTCTACCTGCTGGTCTATTTTGACAGGTTTCTGTCATTATTTGCATTTGCTTCTTATTGATTCCTTTTCGGGTTCTTTTTGGGAAATTGAGATTTTTGAAGGAGTTACTACAGTAGCTTGTGTTTTTAATGAAAAGTCTTGCTGTTCCAAAGCTTTGCCAGAGGTATAATATCTTTTGAATAAATTAATGTTGCTAATGAAGACTATGTGAAGTTTTGTATGAAAGAAAAATTTCAGGTGTAGAGAGAGGATGATTGCGGGACCACTGCATGTGTAGTGCACTATAGTCGTTGACATGACATTCACAGAACACAGTTCCATAAATATCACATCCCTCAGAGTGGTACAACAGAAACATTACGGGTCCATATTACAAACATACACACGTTATTATTATTACAATACCGGAAGTTCAAGACTTCCAAAAGATTCAACTTACAAACCAAAATATAAGTGTTTCGGCGGAAGTTTCAAATTTAAAACTTAAACTCCAAATTGAGCTCAGCAACTTATTGTTATATATTGTTCATGATGCTCGGCTCAAGTGGCTACTAGAACTATAGTAATTATTCATACTCTTGGAATTCTCCTCCGTAGACGATGTCGTAGTCCTCCCCTTCTACAGCTCCATATAGGTTGGGCACTTCATAGAAGACCTCCTCTTGACTCTCAGATGCATACATTGGAGTATCTTCGGGTTTCTCAGAGTCTAAGCAAGGATTCAAAGGAAAGGATGAGTAACAGCGTTACTTAGCAAATTCATTATATGCAAGGTAGGAAGTTTGATGCTCTATCTACCACCTCGGACTATCAGTCTTTGGCACTATGCAATTTTCGTAAATCTTTCTTCAAAGGTTGATTTTATTCAAAAAATCTATGACCATCAGCCTTCACAGGTTTACCAGAACTTTCATGGAGTTCCTTTCCTGCCGCTGTCAGAGCTCCTTCCCTAAGGGGAGTAAGAAGTTACAATTCTTACACTCTGCAGAGGTGCGTTACTTTTCCCATGAGAGATCAACTCCTTGTTGCACAACCTGGCGTACTTTCCCGTCCACAATTCCATGATGTGGGGCCTAGTAGTTGGTCCAAACCAATCACTTCCCTCTCTGTGACCTCATATGTCTGCATGATCCTTCAGGGCTGGCTCACCTTTGTTAAGCCCCCTTTCGGGCAGGCTAAAACCCTGATGAGTTCCCGAAGACTCTATGACCTAGTGATGCCCGGAATAGTACCATTTACATGGACTATCTCCCTAAACACCATTCGTAGATAATCTAGACACCAAAAGTGTGGGGCGTAAGGGTGCCCACCCATATGTTGGATCCGCACAAGGAATCACAACGTCACGTTAAGGTCGTCTTGCCATACAAGAGGAAAAGGATACAGCTGACTTCTTCGTCCCATTCCAAATCTCATGGTTAACGCTTAATATACGGCGCTAGAATCACTGATGTCATGGGTTATTAATCCCTAATTGTTCATCATTAGTGCAATTAGAACCATAAGTTCTATTGCTCCATCATATCATCACTTAGGATGATATCTAAGATTTAGTATCTTGAGAAAATATTGTTTTCTTTTTCTATAATTTAGATGAGAACACACAATTCGTAAATAATTTGATAAAGACCCTTCAAAGGACATGAGCAAGTGATGAACTTGCCTTGTGATGGCAAGGTAGTGAAGTATGATGCTTGCACTGGACCTTGAGCTTCTATGTCTACAAAAACATCATTATTGCCCGATAAGGACAATATTTAAAGAATCAAAATGATTATGCAAAGTAATGTAATGCATCATTTAGCTTTATATGTATTCTCCCCCATTTATTTAAATTATAGAAATTATTTTAATAATAAAGAATTTATAAATATTATTTTTTTAATATTTATTGAATATTGTACTCTTTTATTTTATTTCCTTTTTATTTGTATTTTATTTAATTAATAATTCCTTTAAGAATTATCATTAAATACCAAAAATGGATATTAAATATTTGTTTAGTATTTTTCTAAAATATTACAATATTAATATATAATGAAAGTGATTTTTATTTATTTTTATCATATTTCAATAATTTTGTAAAATTCCATAAGGAATATATATTATAAAATTCTTAATTAAATTTACATGTCAAAAAATTTACCTCTTAATTTATTTGGATTATTGTGATTCCAAAAATATTTTATTTATAATTTTTGGACTTTTATTTTATTTTCTAGAATTTATTTAAATTCAGGGGCATTTTAGTCTTTTCCAATTATTAAAACAGGCTCTAAAATATTTGGGCTTTCTACTTGGGTTTATTGGCCCCTTTTGGCCTAGTAGGACATAGTCAAAACAATACCCCGAAGGGGTATTGGCCCAACCCAGCCCAACACTCTCTGTCTCTCTCTCGAGCTCACCTCTCTCCCTCTCCTTCCTCCGACCCTGTGGTCAGCGGTGTCACTGCCGGCGATTCACGCTGCCGTGGACCTCCCTGGTTGCCGTCGTGGTGCAGGATGAGGTTGTCGGCCCCGATCTACCCTTCTATCCAATTGGATTTGGACCTAGAGCCCTCCTGCGGCCAGATCGATGTCGTTCCGAACCCTAGGGTTTGGGGTTGGTGTTGGTGATGACGCCGCCGCTGCTGTCTTGTGTCGTGGGGATGCTCTTCACCCCCAGGCGTGGCTATGGTCGCCGCCATGGCGTTGTGTGGGTTGCAGCGCCCCCTTGGGGGTGCTCCCCATGCCGCCGTGGTCGTCGGCCTTCTCTGCTTCCTCTTCTAATCTACAGCGAGGACCTTTGGTAAGTTATTCCTCTCCCCTCATGCTCTCTATGCTAGGCCATCCTATGCTAGATGTTGGTAATGATCTTCCTGGTTACTGTCATGTCCTGATTGAGATGGTTTGTTCTGCCTAGGGTTCATACCCTATTGTGGATTAGATAACTGATGAGTTGGGATCAAGTTTTGATGGTCCCTAAGCATGCTAAATGGTTGTTAGTTGTGGCTTGCTGCTTATGATTAGCTGTGGTGATGCTAGTGGTTTACCAGATGATTCTATGGATTAATTTTTGTATGATTCAGATGGTAAAGTTGTTCTAGAAACAATACTTGTTGAAGCTAGTGGTTTTAATAGCTCACCACTGTCATTACTTGGTTAATGACAGTGAGTGTTGTGTGATGAAGTCACTGTATTAGTACTGTTGGCTTAAGAATTCATATACAACTTGAGATCAAATGGTTTCAAACAGTGAAGAAATATATATGGATTTTCCTGATTATGATTCATGTGATGTCAGTAAAATGATTTATAGTTGGTTGGTTGAATCTGTGAAGATTGAATGCTTAACCTGCTTAGTTTAGTACTGTTCTTGTGACACCATCCTTGTATGGCACACAAGACTAGATTCTATTACTTGGTTTGGTTTTGTTCAATCTTAAGATTGGCTTGGTATTATAGATAAGTGGAATTCTCTTTCCTTGCACCCCTAGAACCCATGATGTTGGTCTGGGGTTTAGGGACTAGACCTTTGTCTTGTTGTTTCTCATGAATTGGTTCTCGTAGTGATATCAGCTATTGAATCTTGAAACAAAGTTGGGGAAAATTGATTGTGGCTTGATAACTTATATAGATTCATAAGATTAAATTCTAAGGTGCTACTCGTGTCTTAGAGATGTGCCTAGAAGTTTAAATCTTAGATATATTCATTCTTGAATTGAAATATAGCTTGATTGCTTAGATCAATGATGTTGTCCTGAGATCTTAGTTGGATCCTTATACTTTTCTGATTGCTTTTAGTATTTACAAACTTCAGTGATGGATTCACCCTACTTGGGTTCTTTCTGAGAATTTGAGCAATAGACAGATCATGAATGCTTGTCTAATCCTAGACAGATAGATCATGTGATGCTCTATTTTACTCACCACACTTATTTGATGTTGGGGTTGCTAGTGGTTGATCTTGTGGTAGCTTGATCTGGTGCTCTCCTGGTATTTCTAGCTCCTGGCCTGTCCTTGATCTAGCCCTTCACTTCCTGGTCCTGGTAGCTTGATCTTGTCCTTGCTATCCACCTTATCTACCCCCTCCTTATGTCACCATTTTGGTGATGTTATCTAGGGTTTTGATTGGTGAGATATAGCTTGTCTTTGGCTTGGTTTAGCTGGTGGCTGCTGTGCTTGGTGTGTAAGAACAATGGAATGGTGTGGGGATTGGCTTCCCACGGCTGTGTTGATGGTTTTGTTTGATTGTGCTGTTGATGTGGTGTTGACATCACACACCATGCAGTTCGGTGTGTGTGTGCTGCCTGTGTGCCTGCTGCACAGTTGTGGATATGTTCTGAATCTGAGAGTTACTATTATCAGGTTACATTTTACCTGGCTAGTGAAACTTGCCCCTCCTTGCTGTTTATTTGACTTATGGCTTAAAATTATGAAAGATATATTCTTTCATATTGGTGAAACTTTCCCCTTTAAAAGATTACTCAATGATGAAATTTTGAACAGTGCACTTCACTGTCAATTCAGAGAGTAAAATAATTCTAATCCTAACTTTCTTTTTTAAGTTTCTCTTTATTTTGCAGGTACCAGATTTGAAGATCAAGACTTTAGTTTAGGTTTTTCTTTTTTCTTTATAGAATAGTCACTTGTAATATCCCTCTGATTCAGTTGTAATCTTTAATTTATTCCTTTGTACTTTTTATTTTTATTATTTTGTAATAAAGATTGTACTATTATTCAATAAATAAAGATTATTCTTTTATTTCTTTACTATTGTAAATTTTTGTTGCTCATTTACATAAGTTACATTTGTGTAACTTATTTATTGAATAAAATTTTGAAATAAAGATTCTTATTCTTAATTGTTTTCTTTATATAAAGTTTGAACTACTAATTATTAACTCTTGACTAAATCATAATACTAAAACATAACTTTAAATTCTTTTGAACTATAACATTTTCATAGATGAATGCATGCAATATCATAAATTCCTAAATCTACCCTTCGTTGGTTCCTAAATGCTGGGATGTTATAGACTTCCCCCCTTAAATTAAACTTCGTCCAGAAGTTTGTTGAGATGTACCTGAATAGTTCTGGATAGGTTTTTCTTAAATCCTCTTATTTCTCCCAAGTGGCTTCCCTTTCAGGGTGATGTTCCCACTGTACCTTGCAATATTTGATTGCCCTATTCCTCAACCTCTTCCAGTTTTCTTCCAAAATTTTATAGGGCTTTTCAACATAGGTCAAGTCTGCTTGTAGTTCTATCTCCTGATGTGTGATTGCATGATCCAGAACTTTCAAACATTTATGAAGTTGTGACACATGTAAAACATTATGCACTTGATCCAATCTTGATGGTAACTCTAAAACATAAGCTATAGTTCTGTTCTGACTCAATATCTTGAATGATCTGATGTATCTTGGACTCAATTTTCCTTTAACTCCGAACCTTTTCACCCCTTTCATTGGAATTACTTTCAAATATACCATGTATCCCACTTCTGGATGCCAAGATCTTCGACTTTGATCAGCATAACTTTTTTGCCTACTCTGAGCTATTTTCAGTCTATCCCTGATCTTATCAATGATATCTTGTCTTTCTTTGATATAGTCTGGTGTAAATTCTTGTCGCTACTGTGCTCATACCAACATATTGGTGATCTACACTTCCTTCCATACAGAACTTGATATGGAGCTGCCTTCAGACTACTTTGATAGCTATTATTGTAGGAAAATCCTGCCAATGGTAGATGATCTTCCCATGTACCTCCAAAATCTAATGCACAAGCTCTTAACATGCCTTCTAGTATCTGATTTGTTCTTTCTGTTTGTCCTCCTGTCTCTAGATGATAGGCTGTGCTAAAATCTAATTTGGAACCAAGTGCTTCATGCAATTGCTTCCAAAATGCTGAAGTAAACACTGATCCCCTATCAGTTACGATCTTTTTGGGCACTCCATGCTTACTTACTATCTCTTTGATGTAAACTTCTACTAACTTCTCGGCATTATATTTCTGGTTTACCGGAATAAAATGTGCACTTTTTGTGAGTCTGTCCACAATTACCCATAGCATATCCTTCCGTTTAGGTGTCATGGGCAATCCTGTGATGAAGTCCATACCTATTTCCTTCAACTTCCATTCAGGAATTTCCAAAGGTTGTAATGGTCCTGCTGGACTTTGATATTCAGCCTTCACCCTTTGGCAAGTATGGCATTCTGATACATATTTAGCAATGTCCCTTTTCATGTTATTCCACCAGAATAACTCTTTCAAGTCCATATACATCTTAGTACTTCCTGGATGTATAGGATATGGTGTTTCATGTGCTTCCCTCAGTATGACATCATGAATTTCAGTTACATCAGGAACACAAAGACAGCCTTGAAACCATAAAGACTCATAATCTCCAAGGCAAAAAACTGATTTTTGCCCTTGAGATATCCTTCGAATTTCCTCAGCAATGAAAGGATCTTCTGCTTGACGTCTGAAAATTTCGTGCTTAAGATCACTGTCCTGCTCTGCAACTACGTGCATAGTAGCTAATCCTCCAAGAACCTCTATTCTAATGAATTGCAACTCTAATCTTTCCAAGTCCATTTGTAACTCTTTTGGTAGCTCCCTATTGCTAGACTGAATGTCTGCACTCTTTCTGCTTAAAGCATCAGCTACAACATTTGCTTTCCCTGGAGTATAGTTGATTGTTAAATCATAATATTTGATCAGTTCTAACCAACGCTTCTGTCTCATATTCAACTCCTTTTGAGTGAAGAAATATTTGAGAATTTTATGGTCAGTGTATAACTCACATCTGGCTCCGTAAAGAAAATGCCTCCATCCTTTTAGCGCAAAAACTACTGCTGCTAACTCTAAATCATGAGTTGGATAATTGACTTCATGTGGTTTCAGTTGTCTTGAACCATAAGCAATGACTTTCCGATCTTGCATTAACACACAACCCAAACCTTCTTTAGATGCATCACAGTATACTGTAAGTCTTTCCCTGTTTCAGGAACTGCTAAGATTGGAGCTGTGGTTAACCTGGTCTTCAACTCCTGAAAACTTGCTTCACACTTCTCATCCCAATTGAATGGTGTATTCTTTCTTAACAATTTGGTCATTGGTCCAGCTATTTTGGAGAAACCTTCAATGAATCTCCGATAATAACCAGCCATTCCTAAGAAACCTCGAATTTGCTTCACATTGGTTGGTGCAGTCCACTCTAGTACTGACTGAACTTTAGATGGATTTACAGCAATTCCATCTTTACTGATCACATGTCCGAGGAATTCTACCTCATCTAGCCAAAATTCACACTTACTGAACTTAGCATAAAGTTTATGTTCCCTTAGAGTCTGCAATGCTATTCTCAAATGATCAGGATGCTCTTCCTTATCCTTGTAATATATCAGAATATCATCAATAAAGACTATGACAAACTTATCCAAATAGGGCATGAAGATTTTGTTCATCAGATTCATGAATATTGCTGGTGCATTGGTCAAACCAAATGGTACAACCAGGTATTCATGGTGTCCATATCTTGAGACAAATGATGTCTTTGGAACATCTTACAGTTTGATTTTTATTTGATGGTATCCAGATCTTAAGTCGATCTTTGACAATACTCCAGCTCCTTTCACTTGATCAAACAAATCTTGAATTATTGGTAAAGGATACTTATTCTTGATAGTAACGTTGTTCAGATTTCTATAATCTCCACACATCCTTCTTCCACCATCCCTCTTATCCACAAAGATTACTGGTGTTCCCCATGGAGATACACTTTCCTGAATAAATCCTTTTCTGGCTAACTCATCAATTTGCTCTTTGAGTTCTTTTAACTCTTTGGGTCCCATCTTATATGGTGCTTGAGCTATTGGTGTTGTACCAGGAATTAGATCAATAGTGAAATCTATCTCCCGATTTGGTGGCATTCTCGGTAGCTCTGCTGGAAAAACATCTTGAAATTCATTTACTATAGGAATATCCTCCAATTTGATCTCTTTCATCGAGTTCAACTGCAGATCCACCATGATATGACTATGATTATCTGCTTGGTAAACTATCCTTGCTCCACTTGGAGTTTTGATTGAGACAGTTTTCTCCTCACAATTTATCTGAGCCCCATGCTCCATCATCCAGTCCATACCCAACACTACTACAATTCCCTTCAAAGGAATCACATAAAGGTCTGCAAAGTATGTACAACCACAGATCGAGATAACCTGATCTTGTTTAATGGCGTACAATCACATTTCCCCCTGCCGTCACTACGGTCATAGGGTTTTCTAACGTTGCCCTTCTAATCCCGAACTTATCACAGAATTCTTCAGAAATGAATGAAGTAGTTGCACCAGTATCAAATAGAACTTTGTCGGGATTGGTAAGGATATTGAGCGTACCTACCACGGCATGCTCCGAATTATCCACCTCCTCGAGGGTTGCACAGTTCAGCTTTCCGGTAGGTCTGTTCCTCTTGCCATTGTTGTTCTTGCCATTATTTCCTCCTTTATTGGGCTGTCCATTTCCTCCACTGGTTTGCCTTCCATCTCGAACTGGCCAACCTCCTTGTGGTTTGCTTGGACAATTGGGCTTGATGTGACCTCTCTGACCACAAGCATGGCATACAATTACTGGTTTCGGGCAATCCCTGCTCATATGCCCTGGAAGCTTGCAATTGTGGCATATAATATTCTTTATGCTTGATTTGCACTCTGATTGGAATTGTTGTTGTTATAAGGCTTATTCCTTGGTTTGAATTCCAGATTGGGCTTGGGCTTGCTTGCTTGTATCCTCTTGGTTTCCTTCTTAGCTCTCTTCCTTCTATCCTCTTGGACATTATTGTAGTCATCTTCGAAGGTAATAGCTGCATCTAGCAACTGCTGATAAGTTTGCTTATTAGCCAACCTCAACTGCATCCTCACAAATGGATTTAATCCACGCAGGAAACGCTGCTTCCTCTTTTCCTCCGTATTAACTTCTTCCTCAGCATAACGAGATAGTTGACCAAACTCTCGGATATACTTCATAACACTAGTATATCCCTGCTGCAGCTCTTCAAATTCTCTTCGCTTCAATTCCATAACACTCTCCAGAACATGATATTCACGGAATCTCTGTTTAAACTCTTCCCAGGTATACTCTCTTCCTAGTTGTTGCATGGCCAACTGATTCTCCCACCAAGATGCTGCAGGTCTTGTCAGAAGATGAGTTGCATACCTCAATTTCTCCTCCTCATTGCAACCTACGCCTTCTTCACTTTCTTCAGATTCGCTAGCCAATCTTCTGCATCCACTGGTTCAGGAGCTGATGCAAAAGGTAACGGCCTTGCATTCTGAAAATCAGATAAACTCACTCCTCCACCTTCAGGTGCCCTATGATTTGCTCGTCCCAGCAACTCTTCCATGAACTTGTGCTGGGTCTCTTGCATCATTTGCATACACTGCATAAAGTTCTGCTCCATTAACAGCCTCATTGGTGGTGGTGGTGGTAATACTCCCTGATTTGCTACATCTACATCGGCCTTCTCCTTGGCCTCTCGTTCCATCCCCTGCTGCTCTGTTCCGGTTTCTACACCCGTATCCATGACCATCTAGTCCTGCAACATAAAGCGAATACTCATAATTACATCATGCACATGTGTTCTGAGCTCGATTTTATGCATAGAACTAGTCACACAATGAAGATCCAAAGAAAATCCAAATATGCATTTCACATATTATACATAATATCATAATAATACAAAGTCATTGCAACATATACCATATGGGTATAATCACAACACTACCTTATTTATCTAACTATCTTATTTCTTAGAGTACAATACACGGTACTTGATACTTCTAAATAGTTGCCTACTTCTAGTAGTAACTATGCTCATCATACATGCCTGATGTCCAGCCGTGATGACGTGTCGTTCGTCGCACAGTTTGTGGAACAAATGGCCTTCTAGAAGGAACATACTCAGTATCTGAAGTATCAGGACTTGAGTCATTACTCAACTTGAGCGCATTGACTCCCTCCAGCTCAGCTGAAAAGTCTTCAGAAACATATTCAACACTATCTCCTGCCTGCATCTCCTGAGCTTCATTCCTTGAGTTGTCAATAGGATACGCAGATCCTGCTGATCCCCAGGTGCTCCTTTGGGCAAGATAGTTAAACATTGGATAATGTATATTCCCTGGGTTTTGAGAAGATGTTGATGAATCAAACACTCTCTCTCCTTAGGATCTTCTTCTTCATCCTAATTATCTATCGACATAGCATTTCTACTACTGTTACTAGGGTTAATTCTTGCACCCATCCAGCTAGATTGTCCAACATTTCCGTCAGAACCATTTGTGGACATCTGGTGTTCATGATATCCTTCATATGATCCCCTTCTCCAACCATCAGAATTCTCAATAGGAAGTTCTAAATCAGAACCATCCTCTGAACCCTGTGGTACTGCATACCTCGTATCCATAGTAGGATCATGTATAGGTTCAGTACTTGGTGAATAAGGATATGGTATAAAAGATTCAGGAGCTATAGGTATATCCTTAAAGATAGGTGTTGCACTACTACTTGCTTCCTTCTCTAACTGGAATGCTAACTGCTTTCTCCTTTCCGGATCAGTTAGGTCCTCTAACATGTCATTTTTATCTTCGACAATCACTTGATGTGTCTTATAAAAAGACGCGACGAGTGTTCGGTATCTATCCCTAAACTTGGAAGCTAACTTAGGATGCTTCTTAACCAAAGTAAGATGATCCAGTATAGGCTCCGAGTCAATATAATCATGAGGTATCACAGAAAATGTGCTACCTTCCAACTCCTTGGCTTTATGCTCTCGGATATTAGCTATCACCTCCACAACAGCAACATGATATGCTGCTAAGTGACTCCTACCTTCACCTATAGGTATATCGTGATATAATCCAAGCTCCTCAGGGAGTTGGATACTCACACAATACTTGGATAACATCCGGCCATCATGGTAGGTTATAGTGTTCACTGGAATTCTATTTGGACAACTAAAAATCTTTAAAAGTTGACGAAGTTGGTCTGTGAATGATCCTTGATAATCATCAAGAGTCTCCTCTTTCCTTACCAAAGTCTGTTTTGGAAACTTTGGTGCCATAGCTCTGTATATCAGAAAAATAGTTTTATTAGTAACCAATAATCTATTGCATCATAACAAAGAATTATCGCACTAAAACATATAACGGAATATTCTCCTTTGAATACCCATTATATTTCTTTTAGAGAATTCTTTATCGTTGCTACACTCTCCTACAGGTAATACCCTTTACTAGGTTTCCAACCTAAGGTCAAAGCAATTTGCTCCGATACCAACTGCGGTGACCCAGCATACCACTACATGTGTAGTACACTATAGTCGTTGACATGACATTCACAAAACACCGTTCCGTAAATATCACACCCCTCGGAGTGGTACAACAGAAACATTGCGGGTCCATATTACAAACATACACACGTTATTATTATTACAATACCGGAAGTTCAAGACTTCCAAAAGATTCAACTTACAAACCAAAATATAAGTGTTTCAGCGGAAGTTTCAAATTTAAAACTTAAACTCCAAATTGAGCTTAGCAACTTATTGTTATATATTGTTCATGATGCTCGGCTCAAGTGGCTACTAGAACTATAGTAATTATTCGGACTCTTGGAATTCTCCTCCATAGACGATGTCGTAGTCCTCCCCTTCTACAACTCCATATAGGTTGGGCTCTTCATAGAAGACCTCCTTTTGACTCTCAGATGGATACATTGGAGTATCTTTGGGAGTCTCAGAGTCTAAGAAAGGATTCAAAGGAAAGGATGAGTAACAGCGTTACTCAGCAAATTCGTTGTATGCAAGGTAGGAAGTTTGATGCTCTATCTACCACCTCGGACTATCAGTCTTTGGAACTATGCAATTTTCGTAAATCTTTCTTCAAAGGTTGATTTTATTAAAAAAATCTATGACCATCAGCCTTCACAGGTTTACCAGAACTTTCATGGAGTTCCTTTCCTGCCGCGTTCGTAGCTCCTTCCGAGAACAGGGAGTAACAAGTTACAATTCTTACACTCTGCAGAGGTGCGTTACTTTTCCCATGATCCTTCGGGGCTGGCTCACCTTTGTTAAGCCCCCTTTCGGGCAGGCTAAAACCCTGATGAGTTCCCAAAGACTCTATGACCTAGTGATGCTCGAAATAGTACCATTTACATGGACTATCTCCCTAAACACCATTCATAGATAATCTAGACACCAAAAGTGTTGGGCGTAAGGGTGTCCACCCATATGTTGGATCCGCACAAGGAATCACAACGTCACGTTAAGGTCGTCTTGCCTCCATACAAGAGGAAAAGGATACAGCTGACTTCTCCGTCCCATTCCAAATCTCATGGTTAACGCGTAATATACGGCGCTAGAATCACTGATGTCATGGGTTATTAATCCCTAGTTGTTCATCATTAGTGCAATTAGAACCCTAAATTCTATTGCTCCATCATATCATCACTTAGGATGATATCTAAGATTTAGTATCTTGAGAAAATATTGTTTTATTTTTCTATAATATAGATGATAACACACAATTCACAAATAATATGATAAAGACTCTTCAAAGGACATGAGCAAGTGATGAACTTGCCTTGTGATGGCAAGGT
Organism: Avena insularis; assembly: GCA_023614405.1. Lineage (NCBI taxonomy): Eukaryota > Viridiplantae > Streptophyta > Magnoliopsida > Poales > Poaceae > Avena > Avena insularis. Next base: position 375,226,766 of record CM042697.1, read on the forward strand.
AGTGAAGTCTGATGCTTGCACTGGACCTTGAGCTTCTATGTCTACAAAAACATCATTATTGCCCGGTAAGGACAATATTTAAAGAAGCAAAATGATTATGCAAAGTAATGTAATGCATCATTTAGCTTTATATGTATTCTCCCCCATTATTTAAATTATAGAAATTCTTTTAATAATAAAGAATTTATAAATATTTTTTTAATATTTATTGAATATTGTACTCTTTTATTTTATTTCCTTTTTATTTGTATTTTATTTAATTAATAATTCCTTTAAGAATTATCATTAAATACCAAAAATCGATATTAAATATTTGTTTAGTATTTTTCTAAAATACTACAATATTAATATATAATGAAAGTGATTTTTATTTATTTTTATCATCTTTCAATAATTTTGTAAAATTCAATAAGGAATATATATTATAAAATTCTTAATAAAATTTATATGTCAAAATTTTTATCTCTTAATTTATTTGGATAGTTTGGATTATTGTGATTCCAAAAATATTTATTTATAATTTTTGGACTTTTATTTTCTTGAATTTATTTAAGTTCAGGGGCATTTTGCTCTTTCCAATTATTAAAACAGGCTCTAAAAGATTTGGGCTTTCTGCTTGGGTTTATTGGGCCCTTGTGGCCCAGTAGGACATAGTCAAAACAATACCCCGAAGGGGTATTGGCCCAACCCAGCCCAACACTCTCTGTCTCTCTCTCGAGCTCACCTCTCTCCCTCTCCTTCCCCCGACCCTGTAGTCAGCGGTGTCACCGCCGGCGATTCACGCCGCCGTGGACCTCCCTGGCTGCCGCCATGGTGCAGGATGAGGTTATCGGTCCCACTCTACCCTCCTGCCCAATTGGATTTGGACCTGGACCCCTGTTGCGGCCAGATCGATGTTGTTCCGAACCCTAGGGTTTGGGGTTAGCGTTGGTGCTGACGCCGCTGCTACTGTCGTGTGCCGTGGGGATGCTCTTCGCCCCCAAGCGTGGCTGTGGTCGCCGCCATGGCGTTGTGTGGGTTGCAGCGCCCCCTTGGGGGTGCTCCCCATGCCACTGTGGCCGTCGGCCTTCTCTGCTTCCTCTTCTAATCTACAGCGAGGACCTTCGGTAAGTTATTCCTCTTCCCTCGTGCTCTCTGTGCTAGGCCATCCTATGCTAGATGTTGGTAATGACCTTCCTGGATACTATCCTGTCCTGATTGAGATGGTTTGTTCTGCCTAGGGTTCATACCCTGCTATGGATTAGATAACTAATGAGTTAGGATCAAGTTTTTATGGTCCCTAAGCATGCTAAATGGTTGTTAGCTATGGCTTGCTGCTTATGATTAGTTGTGGTGATGCTAGTGGTTTACCAGATGATTCTATAGCTTAATTTTTATATGATTCAGATGGTAAAGTTGTTCTAGAAATAATACTTGGTAAGGTTAGTGGTTTTAATAGCTCACCACTATCATTACTTGGTTAATGACAGTGAGTGTTGTGTGATAAGTCACTGTATTAGTACTACTGGCTTAAGAATTCATATACTTCTTGAGATCAAATGGTTTCAAACAGTGAAGATATATATATATATATGGATTTTCCTGATTATGATTCCTGTGATGTCAGGAAAATGATTTATAGTTGGTTGGTTGAATCTGTGAAGATTGAATGCTTAACCTGCTTAGTTTAGAACTGTTCTTGTGACACCATCCTTGTATGGCACACAAGACTAGATTCTATTACTTGGTTTGGTTTTGTTCAAGCTTAAGATTGGCTTGGCATTATAGATAAGTGGAATTCTCTTTCCTTGCATCCCTAGAACCCATGATGTTGGTCTGAGGTTTAGGGACTAGGCCTTTGTCTTGTTGTTTCTCATGAATTGGTTATGGTAGTGATACCAGTGACTGTTTCTTGAAACAAAGTTGGGGAAAATTGATTGTGGCTTGAGAACATATATAGATACATAAGATTAAATTCTAAGGTGATACTCTTGTCTTAAAGATGTGCCTAGAAGTTTAAATCTTAGCTATATTCATTCTTGAATTGAAATATAGCTTGATTGCTTACATCAATGATGTTGTCCTGAGATCTTAGTTGGATCCTTATACTTTTCTGATTGCTTTTAGTATTTAGAAACTTTAGTGATGGATTTACCCCACTTGGGTGCTTTCTGAGAATTTGAGCAATAGACAGATCATGAATGCTTGTCTAATCCTAGACAGATAGATCATGTGATGGTCTATTTTACTCACCACACTTATTTGATGTTGGGGTTGCTAGTGGTTGATCTTGTGGTAGCTTGATCTGGTGCTCTCCTGGTATTTCCAGCTCCTGGCTTGTCCTTGATCTAGCCCTTCACTTCCTGGTCCTGGTAGCTTGATCTTTTCCTTGCTATCCACATGATCTAACCCCTCCTTATGTCACCATTTTGGTGATGTGATCCAGGGTTTTGATTGGTGAGATCTAGCTTGGCTTTGGCTTGGTTTGGCTGGTGGCTGTTGTGCTTGGTGTGTAAGAACAATGGAATGGTGTGGGGATTGTCTTACCACGGATGTGTTGATGGTTTTGTTTGATTGTGTTGTTGTTGTGGTGTTGACAGCACACACCATGCAGTTTGGTGTGTGTGCTGCCTGTGTGCCTGCTGCACAGTTGTGGATATGTTCTGAATTTGAGAGTTACTATTATCAGGTTACATTTTACCTGGCTGGTGAAACTTGCCCCTCCTTGCTGTTTATTTGACTTATGGCTTAAAATTATGAAAGATATATTCTTTCATATTGGTGAAACTTGCCCCTTTAAAATATTACTCAATGATGAAATTTTGAACAGTGCACTTCACTGTAAATTCAAAGAGTAAAATAATTCTAATCCTAACTTTATTTTTTAAGTTTCTCTTTATTTTGCAGGTACCAGATTTGAAGATCAAGACTTTAGTTTAGGTTTTTCTTTTTTCTTTATAGAATAGTCACTTGTAATATCCCTCTGATTCAATTGTAATCTTTAATTTATTGCTTTGTACTTTTTATTATTATTCTTTTGTAATAAAGATTGTACTATTATTCAATAAATAAAGATTATTCTTTTATTTCTTTACTATTGTAAACTTTGTTGCTCATTTACATAAGTTACATTTGTGCAACTTATTTATTGAATAAATTTTTGAAATAAAGATTCTTATTCTTAATTGTTTTCTTTATATAAAGTTTGAACTACTAATTATTAACTCTTGACTAAAGCATAATACTAAAACATAACTTTAAATTCTTTTGAACTATAAACATAACTTAAGTTTAAATTCAAATTTCATTTCCTAAAATACATAAGTCCACAAAGATCATATCAAAGTCTATAACAATCATCCTTCAAGACTATACCTAATCTCAAAGTATGAAAGAAACCTTGATCACTTAAGGTTTTTATTTGGCGAAACATTTACCCACATTTTCATAGATGAATGCATGCAATATCACAAATTCCTAAATCTACCCTTTGTTGGTTCCTAAATGCTGGGATGTTACAATGATGTAATGAGATGAAGAATGGACAAAAGCTCAAGCTTGGGGGGAGCCACTCCGTGTCACCCCAAGAATTACTCAAGAGGTACAAGCGTCAAAGCTTGGGGGTGCCCAAGGCATCCCCTTCTTCATCAATAAAAATCTCAGGTCTTTCTAGGCACTTCGTTTTTATTGTTTCATGCACAGTTGTGTTGTTCTTGGAGCGTCTTAGTTTTTTTTTTTTTGGTTTTAGTTTGCTTTGTTTGGTTTTGCGTTGGTTGCCTTCTGAAAAAAATCGAAAACACCAAAAATATTTGTTGTTCTTCTTTGGTTTTGTGAGTTATTTGCAGGGTTCAGCCGTCCTTAGTGGATTTTGGTTTCATGTTAATTATTCAAGTCACACAAGTGAAGGGCAATAATGAAGATTAAGACAACTCGAGGTGTGGTAAGAGGCTGGTAACAAACTCTATTTGTTTCATTTTTGTACATATACTCATCATCGTGATGTTACTTAGCCTGTTTGTGTAAGGTGTATGTCATTATGGATGCTTAGTAGTTCTTGCTTGTCTATGATTAGCTCTAGCTTGCTAATAGTTTGTAGCATGTCATATGAATGTTTGCTTGCATTGTTTTATTCATACTTTGGTATGACATTGTGGTATCCTCCTCTGACTGTTCATGTGAATCGACTTGGCACATGCTCACGCATGCATATGACTAATCAATAGTCAGTGAGCCTCGATGATTTATTTTGCCTCAGAGATCTTGTATCACTTTCATGCCATAGTTAGTCCTGTTTTGTTGCAAGCATGATTATGACAGTTATTGCTCTCTCGTTTGTTGCAACCTCTCTATTGATAGCCTTCACTTGCACTGAGTATGTGCTCTACCTGTGCTTCCGACTCCCCAAAACCAATATTGCCAGCTGTGTCCACCATACCTACCTATTAGCACCATTTGCTACTTCAGTGCATATTCCATATGCCGTGTTTTCTTCCAAAATATTTTTTTTTGAGAAAGTTAGTTAGTAAAGCTCTCACGAACTTGATGGCACACTTTATTCCTTGCGCTTAATAATCCTGAACCATTGTGACTAGTCCATGAAAGTTATATGCTTGCTAATTATATACTGGGAGTCAGCAGAACCGTGCTATCACGGGGAACACTTTCAACACATTTTGGATATCTCATCCATTTGATTCCTTGCTATTTTGTTTATGGATGTCGATATGTGAAATAAAAGGGGAATTTATTAGTTCATGGAGTTTATACATTGTGTTAGATAAACGCCTGGGCCGCTAGCCTAAGCCATGCTTAATCATGGTGGAAACTTGCAGCATCACTATAATGAGCAGCTATGAAGCGTCCTCAATAAAAAGCTATGCATATGGTAAATAAAAAGATTGCTGAGATGATCATTGTCTGCTTGCCTTGTCATTTTGGTTATGGGAAAGCTCCTGTACCATGTGCAAGGGGTACCCCTTTGGCGGTTCTTGATGATATGCATGTATTTACAATGACAAGAACTTTCAGGTGACCAAAGTTGAGTAGCATGCGGAGTGATCCTCGTACTCAAGGGACTTCGGATTTCCAGTCTATGGTATGTCAAGCATATGATTCAGAGTGGACCTCACTTTCACCTTAACCACATGAAGATTCCTATGATAGGGGCAATGAGAGCTCAAAGCTAATGAGTACCTTCCTTTCAGCATTAGGAAGCCTTTCAAAAACCTTCACAAAACCGTTTTCACAATTTTGTTGAGTCACCACTTATTCTATGAGCACCTTCTTGAGAGCATAGTTGTCATTTTTGTGTTTGTTCCAAAACTTGGTTAATTATGTCATGACTTTGATGATTGTATCTCTGATATCTTTACTTCTAGTCTTCATGTGAACTTCAGAGGTGCCTTAGCATTTATATTGTGCTCTTCAAACAAAGGCAAGCGAGATACCACTGAAAGGGCATGTATGCCCCCATGTGTGGTTTTGGTAATTAATGACAATCTCTATGGACTAATGTGTAAATTGAGTTTCACTTGTAGGCTTGTCCATTGGCATCACTTGGGCCATGTGTTGGTCTCAAGGTTGGAAGATGAAGAAATGTCCAAGGGCTTTGTGCCCATTGGAATCATGAAGAAAGAAGGAGCTTGAAGGTTGATCAAGACATGTGCAAAGAGTTGCATCAAGATGGATCAACCTCAAGTAGGGATGAAGAAGGGCGAGCTCAAGATGCGCCATCTCTAGAAGATCTCATGCTTGAAGCTTGCCATCCTCATGCTCATGGAATGATGAAGACAAGTTCAAAGAAGAGGTTTCCCCATGGAGTATGGGGGAGCAATTTGCAAGTCTTCATCTTCATCAAGCAAGAGCATCCAAGAAAGGTGTTCCCACTATAGAAGAACAAGACGGTATACATCAAGTTCAAGTGGGATGCTCAAGGCAAAGGTATGTTCTTGATAGGGCTTATGTTTTGTCGGTCTCGTATTGTTAGTTAGGAGATCGGGTTTAGGATAGATAGCCGTTCTATCAAGAGGGCCTCTCAAGCGGGTGTCTCGTTTGCATTGTTCGGAGAGAGCTCAAACCTTTGCATTCATAGCATCATCTTTCTTGGTTGTTATTTGGTTCTTGTCCATGAGAGTATCTAGAGATTGTGGTCATCATCATAACAAGCTCTAGTTCATCATCTAAGGATTTCACTTGCATATCTTATTGCGGTTTTTGATCTTATGAAGTTTTCCTCCCACACCTTAGGGGATACTTCACATATATATATTCATAGTATTTTCTCCCAAGGTGATACCCAATATTTCGACTTTTTGTTGGATTCTATTCGTCATTATCTTTCCAACAAAATTGGTTTCATCCCAATCGGAGTTTCCAAGCTCAACTTCTTGTGTTTTGGGTTTTGGAGGTTTTACCGGTTCATCGCTTCTAGAGAGGTCATATCTTTCTCAATTTGGTTTTATACTTCCATGCTGTACTATTATGTTTCTTTGCATAATCTTGTAAAACTTTTCGTTCTCTTCAAAACGAGCCCAAGATCATCAAAAACGGAGTCCGGGATCAAAAGTTATTGAAGTTTTCATGCAATGTTGTCCTGTGTTTTTGCTTGAGCGGAAGTTCCGGCCCAAGTTCCAGCCCAAGTTCCGACCCAAGTTCCGGTCAGGTTCAGTAACTTTTGTTTCTATTTGCCAGAAGTTCCGGTGGGAGGCCAGAAGTTCCGGTGGGGGCGCGAATCTGGCCTAAACGGTCAGTTTTTCCTTGTCCTATTTAAGGGGGGCTTCTTCCCCAATGGTTCTCTATCTTTTGAGCTCGTTTTTGCCCACCATTGTTGACCTATTTGAGCTCTCTTACTCCCTCTCCCTCCCATGATTCTTACATCTTTTTGAGGGAAAAGTGAGAGGAGATCTAGATCTATAATCCCACCAAGTCAAATCCCTTCTTTGTGAAGGAATCATTGGGATCTCGATCTTGGAGAGTTTTGTGTTCTCCTCTTGTGTTCTTCCTCCCTTATTCCCCCAATAGCTTTTGTAGCTTTGTTGGAATTTGGGAGAGAAGGACTTGCCCTTGCATTTGGTGCATAGGTTTGAGTTCTCCTCTTGTGTTCTTCCTCCCTTATTCCTCCAATAGCTTTTGTAGCTTTGTTGGAATTTGGGAGAGAAGGACTTGCCCTTGCATTTGGTGCATAGGTTTGAGTTCTCCTTGGAGATTCGGCGAGTACAAGCTTGTGGGCTTGTTACTCTTGGGTTCTTGGAACCCTAGACGGTTGTGTGGTTGGATTTTTGACCTTTTGTGGTCTTGTTGACCTTTTGTGGTCTTGTAGCCTCGTGTGGCTTTGTTGGCCTTTTGTGGCATTATAGCCTTTTGTGGCTTTGTTGTTGGGAGCCTCCAATTGAGTTGTGGAGTTAGCCCCAATCTTGTACAGGTTCGGTGACCGCCCTCAAGCGTCCCATAGTGGAGCAAGTGCCCGCCTTTTGTGGTGCGCACTTGGGAGAATAGGGTGAGCCTTTTGTGACTATTGAGTAGACTTAGTTGCATACTTCTTATTATGAATTGTCTAAGCATCTACTCATGTGCTGAGAATATATACATCATATGAAGCAAAGTGTTTGTGAAAGTTCTTTTATCGCACTCAGTTTTCAACTAAATTGCTTGAGGACAAGCAATAAGCTAAGCTTGGGGGGAGTTGATACGTCCAAAACATATCTACTTTCTCGAACACTTTGCTATTGTTTCTTCTCTAAACTTGTGTGATTTGGATACAACTAACACGGACTGACGCTGTTTTCAGCAGAATTACCTTGGTGTCTTGTTTTTGTGGAGAAAATCAACTATCAGGAAAAATCCTGGAAAATATGCCAAAAACTATTTCTCACCAGAAGATCCATGGAGCCAGAAGGGGAGACAGAGAGGAGGCCTGGGGGCCCCAGACCCACCCCAGGAGCGGGCCCACCTGACCCCATGCCTGGAGGGGGTTTGGACACCCCAGGCAGCTCCTCGGCCTCCCTCCACGCCTATAAGTTGCCTTCTGACCTAAAAACTCAGGGGGGTTTGATAGTTTTCCAGAAAGAGTTCCGATCCGCCACCGCCACCAGAAACCAAGATTCTGATCCGTAAACTCTCCGCACTCACCGGACGGGAATTTGGAGAGGATCATCGCCATCGTCATCACCAACGCATCTCCATCAACCACCGATGTTTTCCTCATCCATGAGTGAGTAATCCCCCGTTGTAGGCTTGGGGATGGTAGGGATTGGATGAGTTCTATCATGTAATCGAATAAGATCTGTTAGGGCATAGTGCCTAGTATCTCTATTAGTGCTATTTGACTTTGTTGTAACTTGTTATGCTTAATGCTTGTCACTAGGGCCTGAGTGGCATGATCTCAGATCTAAACTTATTATTGAATCATTATGATAGTATTGTTTGTGATCTTATCTACAAATTGTGTACACATATCATTGTCCGTATCCAAATGCCCCAAAGTGACAATAATTGGGACAACCGGAGGAGATGGCTGTGGTGTGAGGATCACATGTGTTAACGGAGTGTTAATGCTTTGCTCCGGTGCTCTATTAAAAGGAGCACCTTAATTTCCAGTAGTTTCCTAGAGGCCCCGCTGCCACGGGCTGGCTGGACAGAAGATGTTGTGCAAATTCTCATTGCGACCACGTATGACTATATACGGAGCACATGCCTAGGATTATTTAGTACTTGGATGCTTGTTATTATTTATCTGCAATGCCCTAGTTCTTGAAGTTACATGCTTAGACTCGTCCATGCAACGCCCGTCCATCCATCCCTATGCCTACCGCACTCGAATCCTACTATTATCGTTACTGTTACTATTGCTCTTGTTTCACTGTTGCTGTTACTGCTGATGTTGCTACTACAAACTGTTGCTACTGATAAACTTCTGTGAGTAAGAACTATTTCCAGGTGCAGCTGAACTGACAACTCAGTTGTTAAGGCTTGCAAGTATTCTTTGGCTCCCCTTGTGTCGAATCAATAAATTGGGTAATACTACCTGCGAAGACTGTTGCGATCCCCTACACTTGTGGGTCATCAAGGAATCAGCTGCAAAGGGCACGTTAGTAGACATGTAAGATAAATCATATCTACGCACATGTTCACTCGTAGCCGGTTCTGATGAGGGAAAACTGATCACTTGGGAAAGAGAAGAGACATCGATCGTCGCGCCGGGAGTAGCAAAAGGAAAAACTGATTCGTCAAAAACAACGTCATGAGAGATATATATATTCTCCCTGTGGACCGATCTAAACACTTGTATCCCTTGTGCATAGGACCGTAGCCTAGAAACACACATAATTTGGAACGGAACTCAAGCTTGTGTGCATTATACTTGCGAAGACTAGGCTAACACGCACAACCAAAAGTACAGAGAAAATCATAGTTGGGCCGAATTTTAAACAAGCGACGGATAGGTGTACCTTTTCCTAAGACAGGAGTCAGCATGCAATTAATGAGATAACATGTCGTTAGGAAAGCTTCATCCCAAAACCATAACAGAGTTGAGGAGTGTGCAAGAAGAGCTAATCCTGTCTTGACAAGATGACGGTGCTTGCGTTCAGCGACACCATTTTGTTGAGAGGTGTGAGGACACGACACCCCATGGGAAATACCCGTATGCTAAAAATACCGATGCAACTTATGGTATTCACCCCCCAATCCGACTGAATAGCCTTAATTTTGACATCAAGAAGACGTTCAACATGATCCTGGAAAGCATAAAAGACTTGCTCAACATCAGACTTATGTTCTAAAAGATATATCCAACAAAAATGAGAATAATCATCAACAAAACTAACATAATATTTGTAACCACCGGAAGAGGCAATAGCCGGACCCCAAACATCAGAGTGAATTAACTCAAGAGGCACAGTGGAAACACGATGAGATGCATTATAAGATAGTTGATGACTCTTTGCACGCTGACAAGCATCACAAACTGAACCAAAATTTGGTGATGGTAAACAAGGTAAATCATGGTGCTTAACAATATTTTGCACTACATTATTCGAGGGGTGACCAAGACACTGATGCCACTGGGACGATGTAACCTTGACACATGAGCTAGCTTGGCGAGATGGGGACGGCACACGACTATATGGAATCGGATAGAGCCCATCTTGACTCCTACCGTGAATAAGAGTTCTCCTCGTGGCCTTGTCCTTAACACGGAAAAATGAAGGTGAAATTCAACAAAAAACATCATTGTCAGATACAAGGCGATAAACGGAGAGGAGATTCTGGCGGATAGTTGGAACATGAAGAATGTTGTTCAAATAAATGGATGAACCGGCTAAATTCGAATGACCAATATGCAAAATAGACAAACCTATACCATTAGCTACTTGAACATGATCCTTCCCGCCATAGCGCTTGTGGATGTGGAGACGCTCAAGATCATTGGTAAAGTGATCCGCAGCCCCGGTATCCATCAACCAGTGGGCGTGTTGGTGGATCTTGTGGATGCAGTATTTTCACAACGCTGATTGTTGGTGTTGTCGGTGCGAAAGTCATGGTTGAAACGGTTGCGGCAGTCGAAAGCCTCATGACCCCAGTAGCCGCAGATTTGGCAGCGAGGACGCTGCTTCTTGCCACTGCAACCATTACCACCAGTCTGCTGCCTGATGTTGTGATGGTTGCTACCGCCTCCGCCGTACCCGCCATTGTATTGGCGATCATTGCCGCCGTTATACGGACGACCTTGCCCATGCTGGTAAGGAGCATTCCCAGCAGGGCGACCCCCGCCATACGGGGCAGGGGCATAACTCCGGGGCGCGCGTCCAGCCAAAGTTGTTGATGAAAGGGCATTTATTGTCATAATCACTTTTGGTGTTTGTTAACATCAAGTAGATCATTTTACAGTTTGTCATTGTCCACAAGTTGGTATTATGATAGATGAACAACACCCTCACTCTTGGGAAAAGACCACATTCATATGCCACTATTCTGGAAACTCTAGACCGGAGTCTCCGGTCTGCCAAGACTGGAGTCTCCGGTCTGCCAAGACCGGAGTCTCCGGTGTGGTCCGGAGTTTCCGGTTCTGGCTCCTGTGGTGCCTCCCAGGATCTGGCTGGAACATTCTGACTAGGGGTCCGGATCCTGCACCGGAGGTTACTCCGGAGTCTCCGGACTTTGTTCAGACCGGAGTCTCCGGTGTTGGAAGACCGGAGTTTCCTGTGTTGCTGGGGCAGGATTGGTCTGGGTCAGTCAGATGGGCAGTCCGGAGGCTGGTCCGAAGATTGGCCGGAGTCTCCGGTGTATATCGTAGTCTCCGGTCTGACTTTTCTACAACGGTCAGAAAATGGTTCGTGGAGGGGGCTGCCTATAAAAAGGGACCCTTATCTTCTTCCTCCAGTTGCTCGAGTTGCTCAAGAACACCAACCCCATTAGAGCCACCAAATCTACAAGATCTCTTCATCCAACCATGCAAAGTCATTGATCTTTGGAGAATCGAAGGAGGAGGCCTTGATTTACATCTTCACCAAGAAAGATCTTCATTTCCCCCTCATTCACTTGAGGGCCCCCAAGCTCTAGTGTTTCATTAGAAAGCCTAACTTTGATTTGGTTCTTACAAGCTTGTCTTTGATTTGTCTTGACAGCTTGCTTGTATTTGGGAGCCTCCAATTCAGTTGTGGATGTGTGCCCCAAACTTGTTGTAAAGGTGTCGGCTTCCACCTCGAAGGTTGCCGATATAGTGGAAGGTGAATCGAGCCCGTTGGGGTGAGGTTCATCGGAGAACAAGGGAGGCCTCTAGTGGATTTGGTGGTTTGAAACCATCCCCTCTCCAAACATAGACGTACTTCCCCTCAAAAGGAAGGAACTACGGGAAACAAATCCTTGTGTCTCCGCGTCCACTCCTTTGGTTACTTCTATCCTTTACCGCACTTTACTTACTTGTTCTTGCTTAGTGTTGTGTTAGATTGTGCTTGGTTGACATATAGGTAAATTCACCATAGTTGCATATTCTAGAGAATTTACCTTTCTTGTCAAACCCTAATCTGAAAAGGAGTAAAATTTGAAGTAGCACCTATTCACACCCCCCTCTAGGTGCCCATACGATCCTTTCAATTGGTATCAGAGCCTCAGCTCTTTATTTGGGCTTCACCGCCTAAGAGAATATGGGTAGCCAAGAAGGGGATGGTGGTAGTGAGCTGACCACGGTGACCATGGAAGATCTCAAAAACTTGGAAACAAGATTGAGCTCTTCCTTGGTCATTGAAGTCAAGAAGATGCTAGAGCAACTTCTTAAAGACAAAGATGGCTCATCACCCCCATCTCCTCAAGAGGATCTACCATCTGTTGTACCTAAATGGAATACTTCGGTATCCCCCGAGGGTATGATGGTGGGGGGTAAACTAGACAACGTTAATTCCTCCACTCACAATGATGGTGGGAAGGGTGAGCACCGTGATTCATGGTACTCTCCCGACCCTCCAATCCCTCGCCCTCATGTTTACAATAGAGGTGACCCACCTAAGCTTGAAGAATCTGCTACTTTTGCTCAATGGCAATCACTAATGAGAACTCATGTGCGCAGCTCTTGCATTGAACTATGGAACATCATCGAGCATGGACTCTTTATTGGGGATCCAAACAACTTGACAAGAAGAGAGGTTGTCAATAGTCAACTCAATGCCACTGCTTTGCATATGATTCAACAAGGTTTGGGGACAAAGGATTATCCACACATTGAGCACTTTAGCATTGCCAAGGAAGCTTGGGATGCACTCACTGTATTGTTTGTTGGAAATGAGAGTATGAGGATGAACCGATATGATCCTCTAAGCAATGAAGCCGAAGGCTTCTACATGAAAGAAGGTGAAGATCACGAAGACATGTACCGAAGGCTCAAGACCACCGCCACCGCCTTTAGAAATGTGGGTGCCTCACATGTGGATGATACATGGATAAAAAAGGAAATATGTGAGTGCACTCATGCCGTTTGAGCCCACCGACTTTAAGAGCCTACAAGGAAGGCACAACTATCATCTCATGACCTCAAATGAAGTTATGAAAGAGATGGCCGCTTTCAAGGTTGCCACCAGGAATGCCAAAGATGCCCGTGCTCGTGCCCTTGGTATGAGAAATGTTGTCAATGTTGCTTTGAAGACCAAAGTTGTGGACCATGGGGATGAAGATGATAGTGATGAAGGGCTCTCCATGGACCACCCCGATGAAGTCAAGATTGCTCATGGTCAATATATGGCCTTCTACGCTAAGAACTTTTGGAAGAACCCCGCCAAGGCCAAGATGGAAATGCAATGGAGAAGCAACCCAAATGGGAAAAGAGAAAATACCACTAGATAGCGAACATGCTTCAATTGTGGTAATCGCTATCACTTTGTGGCGAGTTGCCCCTATGAGAAGAGAGAAGATCATGGGGGTAAGCTTGTGTTGAAGAAAACTTCCAAAGAACCTTACAATAAACCCTTCATCAAGAAGAATCCCATCAACAAGAAGTCGGGAGAAATTGTCTTGATCACTCATGAAGAATACTCCTCCGACAATGAAGATGATGAAGATGAGGAAGAGGAAACATCTATTGGTGTGGCGGCTCTAGCCACTACTTCTACTCCGACATTCTCACTCTTCGATTCTCCAAATGAGAACTCTCCCACCAAGAACGTCACTTGCCTTATGGCAAGAGGAATGGAGGTATCCTCAGCATCCCGCTCTACTCCCTTAGATAATGATGAAATTGATGATGAGATGTCTCTTGATGTTAAAAAGGAATTAATTGCCTTTGATGAGTTTATGACTAACCTAGAAGGAGATGCTAAGTTACATTCTGGAAACATCCTAGATCAACTTTCACATACTCAAGAGCTTCTAGATGTAAGATGTAAACTTGGGCATGAACACATGATTGAGCTAGAGGCTTTAAACAATTCTCTAGAAGAAGAACAAGAAACTAGGTTGTCACTTGAATTAAAACTTGAAGGGCTTGATGGGGCCAATGACATTATTGTTAACAAACTCATCAAAGAGCGTGATGATGCTATTGCTAAATACAAAAGGGGTAAAAAGGACAAGATTGAGTTTGGTGTGGTTCATGAAAAACTTGCCGAGGACTTTAGGTTGCTTAACAAGGCCCACAAGGCTTTGGAGAGTGAACTCTTGTCACTCACAAAGTCCCATTAAACGCTTCAAACTCAATTGGCCAATATTCCTTCACCTAGTAACTTCATTCCATCTAGTAGTACAACTATTCTTGAAGAGAATGCTAGGTTGAAGGGGGAGCTTGCTAAGGCCACATTTCCACAAGGCAACAAGTCCATTGATGATCTTTTGAGCAAGCAAAGGCCTAGTGGTGATAAAGGGGGCATTGGTTTTGTCTCCAATACTAAGAAGAAGAAGAAGAAGAAGAAGAACAACAAGAAGAAGAAGGCTAAGGCCGCACAAGATACCAACAAGACCATTGTGGATAGTAAGACCACAAGTGGTAAAACTATGTCTCATGATGACTTTGCGGGAAGTGCTAACCCTCACTATGTTCTAATGCGTGATTATTATGGTGATGTGTATGCACAATATATTGGCCCTTATGATGGGTATATTGCTTGGTCTATTTGGGTTCCCAAGACCCTTGTTGCTAACAAAAGAGGACCCATTGAAAAATGGGTACCTAAAAATTAGCTTGATCTTTTGTAGACTTATGCTTCCGGAGGGTCAAAGTGGGTGCTTGATAGTGTTGATCATTAGAAGTGACAACGGCACCGAGTTCAAGAACTACACCTTGAATGATTTTCTTAGTGATGAGGGGATTAAACACCAATATTCCGCTACATACACCCCTCAACAAAATGGTGTGGCCGAAAGGAAGAACCGGACTCTTATTGAGATGGCTAGGACCATGTTAGCGGAGTTTAAATCTCCATATAACTTTTGGGCTGAAGCCATCTCCACTTCATGTCATGCTTCAAACCGGCTCTACCTCCGCAAAGAAATCAACAAGACTCCATATGAAATACTTACCGGTAACAAGCCCAACATATCTTACTTTCGGGTGTTCGGTTGTAAGTGTTTCTATCTCATAAAAGGTGTTTGTTTGTCCAAATTCGAGTCTAAAGCATTAGAGGGTATTTTTGTTGGCTATGGTCTTGAATCTCACACTTATAGAATCTATGATAAGCTCTCCGGAGCCATCATAGAATCTTGTAGTGTGACCTTCGAAGAATATGATGGTCCCCAAGGGGGGCGTGTTGATGCTTGTGATGCAGATGATGAAATGCCTCAGGATGCCATAGGAAGAATGGGTGTGGGAATATCCGCCCCATTGAGGAACCCCTTATGGCGGATCGAGAAGAACTATGCTCCACTCAAGTGGAGCCCTCATCTTCACAACATCAACAAGCTCCATCCACCGAGGAGGACAATGACTCAAGCCAAAGACAATATGTAGACCCTCAACACGATGATCATAGTGACAACTCTAGTCAAGGGGAGCTTGATTCTTTCGCCCGGGTGTCAAGTGGTGCCAAGGCAATTGCTCAAGGAAGATCCGTACAAACTTCTTTGAAGCAAGCTCAAATTGATGCTAGAAGAACACTTCATCATGACCAAGGTCAATCTTTGCCTCCAGATGAAGAGGATGATTCCAATGATGATCAAGGTCAAGTTAATGGTCAAGATGAGGATCAAAATGATGAAGAGGGTCCCCCAAGAAACAACACGGAGATCCACGCTCGTCGCGAAGCTAGAAAGGAAAGAATGTTGGAATTAAGAGACCACTCTCTACAAAATGTTGTTGGTGATCTAAGGAAAGGTATTTCCACAAGAGCACAATTGAAGAGGTTCAGTGAACACCAAGCACACATCTCCATGATTGAACCAAAGAAAGTGTGGGCAGCCCTTGAAGATTCGGATTGGTTAGAAGCTATGCACAAAGAACTCAACAACTTTGAGAGAAACAAAGTACGGAAGTTAGTAGAGAAGCCAAAGGATTGACACAATGTTATTGGAACAAAGTGGATATTCAAGAACAAGCAAGATGAGCATGGAATCATAGTAAGAAAAAAGGCTAGATTGGTTGCACAAGGGTTCTCTCAAATTGAAGGCATTGACTATGGAGAGACATATGCACCTGTGGCTCGCCTTGAGTCCATTCGTATCCTTCTTGCTTATGCGGCACATCATAACTTCAAGTTGCAACAAATGTATGTATAAAGTGCATTTCTTTATGGTCCACTAAATGAATTGGTATATGTTAAGCAACCCCCAGGATTTGAGGACCCCAACTTCCCAAACCATGTATGCAAACTTGATAAGGCGCTCTATGGGCTCAAGCAAGCCCCACGCACGTGGTATGAGCACCTTAGAGAGCTATTGTTTGACCGTGGATTTGAGGTTGGGAAAATCGATCCCACTCTTTTTACTAAGAAAGTCAATGGGGAGCTTTTTGTATGCCAAATATATGTTGATGATATTATCTTTGGCTCTTCTAACAAAGCTTTTAATGATGAATTCTCAAAGCTTATGACTAGTAGGTTCCGGATGTTTTTGATGGGGGAGTTGCGAGTATTTCTTGGTTTTGAGATCAAGCAAGTTAGAGGAGGGACATTCTTCAATCAAGCCAAGTATACTCAGGATATGCTCAAGAGATTCAAAATGCAAGATTTAAATGGAGCTCCTACTCCCATGGCTACAAAGACTCATCTAGAACAAAATCCAAATGGTAAAGATGTGGATCAAAAGGTATACCGGTCTATGATTGGTTCTTTGCTTTACCTTTGTTCATCTAGACCCGATATTGTGTTGAGTGTAGGTGTGTGTGCAAGATATCAAGCGGCTCCCAAAGAAAGCCATTTAATGGCGGTCAAAAGAATCTTTCGATATTTGGTTCATACCCCATTCTATGGTCTTTGGTATCCTCGAGGCTCAACATTTGCTCTTTGTGGATACACGGATTCGGATTGGGCGGGTGACAAGGATGATAGAAAATCAACATCCGGGGCTTACCAATTCCTTGGTAGGTCCTTGGTATGTTGGTCTTCCAAGAAGCAAAATTGTATACCACTCTCCATCGTCAAAGCCGAGTATGTGGCATCTGCTAGTGCTTGCACCCAATTGCTATGGATGAGGCAAGACAATGAAAGTGCCATCAAGATTGCCTACAACCCGGTGGATCACACAAGGACAAAGCATATTGAGATTCACCATCACTTCATTAGAGATCATGTTGCTCGAGGTGATATTGATCTATCATATGTATCAACCAAAGATCAACTTTCCGATATCTTCACGAAGCCACTTGATGAAGCAAGGTTTTGCTACTTGAGGAATGAACTAAATGTCGTAGATTCAAGGAGCTTGACTTGATTTTCTTGCACTCTCACCTATGTTTCATCTCATATTTGGTTTAGGTGTAGGCATGGATATAGGGGGAGTGCGGTCCTAATTGATTGGATCATCCCTCCCCCCATTATGCCCAAAGCAATCAAAATCATTCCTCTTAATATCATTTAGTGATATGTGAGCTTAATGATGAGTTTTGGTAATGGACCCAAGATATATCTTTGTGGTGCCAAGCCAAGTATACTCAAATATGGTGGCCTAGGCCATCGCCCTCTCTCATTTGAGAGGTTGGCACTTACTCATGTTTTTCATTTGCTTGATTTTAGTCTCTTGGAGCTTTTCTGAATATTTTTGAATTCCTATGGCTCTTGTTGGTTCTTCACAGTTTGATGTCTCAACCCAAGCCCTATCCCGATCTTAAAAACCATCTATCTCTCATATATGTCCCCAAACACTTTTCCTAGGAACTTTTGGTTGAGGAGGACCGGAGTCTCCGGTGTACATACACCGGAGTCTCCGGTGTAGACCGGAGTCTTCGGTCTAGACGGTTTTTGTCACTTAAAGAAGGGGGGTCGGGGTGAACTGGTACAGCAGTTCCCCATTCTTCACCCCGTCCCCTACCTCCAACCCCGTCGCCCCCTCTTCCAAAAATCCTCCCCGGAGGTCAAGAAGCCCCCGGGATCTGCCGTGCCACCGACCAATCTTCCCCCCTCCTCCATTGGGTCATTCCCACCAGAGGAATTGATCCCATGGACAGATCTGGTACCTCTCCTCTATTTTTCTCCTAGGGTTCATCTCTAGATGTGTTTTTGAGGATTGTTGCTGATGTGTCCATTGGAATCACTTGTTTGCGTGCACTCTAGTACTTTAGCCTTGTTGCATTGCCCGATCTACTGGATTCACCCTCACCAGCATCTTCCCATCTCATACCCGAGCCTCCTGACCGGAGACTCCGGTCCAGGCCGGAGACTCCGGTCTGAACCGGAGACTCCGGTATAAGGTGCGGAGACTCCGGAGTTGGGTGAATCAAAATAGTCCATAAATGCATCAAAGCTCTTGTACTGCATCATTGGGACATATATACTCATCTCCATGCTATCTCCCTCACTGATGTTCACAGGTGATGGTTCTAGTCGTCCTCGTCGTACCAAGGCCAAGTCCCAAAGGGGCAATCCTCGCTATGATGAAGCTCAGGGTCAGTTTATCGTGCCTCCGTCCAATCGGAAACAGCGGGTACGTGATGCAGCTTACATGAAGAGGGATCAGGAGAGGGCTGAACGGGAGGACCGTGCCAAGAGGGCCAAGTATGACAACCTGCAGACCTTAGCCAAAATGTCTAAAGAAGAGTACCATGAACTGAGAAAGACAAATTTCTATGCGTTGCCTCGTACCAGTGAGGACCCTCGTTACTGGAGGAAAGAACAGGCTGTCTTCATCAAGGATGTGTATGGTGTTCTCACCAGATCACCTGTCTGCCCTCAGAAGTTCATGAGTGTTGAGCAAATGCGCCAGAGCCCTTACTTCAATGATGCCCTGTGGATCTGTGAGAAGCTGGGTCTCTACAACTTGATGGAGCTGTGTGAAGACTACAATGTCCATCTTTTCCAGCAGTTCTATGCCACAGTTGTGTTTGGGTCTGATCTTGACCGGACCATGGTGTGGATGACTGGCACCACTCGCTGCACGGCTACATTTCATGACTTTGCCAATTTCATCTTTGAGACCTTTCATGGAGTATCTACTCCTGGGTCATGATGCACTCAAAGAACTTTGGGTGAGAAAAAGTTGAAGCTGGCACCTCTGTATGATGATGGTGTTGTGGGGGGTTCCAAGGGACTCAAGACCCTCTACAACCTTATGTTGAGGATCTTCCGTCACACTGTTGCACCTAGTGCTGGAAATGACGATGCAATTAGGGGTGGGCTTGTCAACCTCATGTACCATACTCACCGGACCTTCAATGCTGGACCCGAGGCTGATGCTGCACCTATTGATGTGATGGACTTTATTTTCGAGGAGATGTTCCATGCCATTCTATACAAGAAATCTCCTCTATATGCACCCTTTGTCATGAGGCTCATCAACTCCCAGGAGCATGATTCTCCACTTGGCATACCACCCCACCTCACTGAGCACACTATGGTCTCACTGCAGCAGAAGGGGCGTATGGGGCCTGCTCCGAGGCGTCGCTATGTGGATAATGATGAGGAGATTGAGGCAGAGAGGGCTTTGTCCCTACCTAGAGTTTGGAGGAAGAATGCCTCCAATTCCCCTATGCCTACTATGACTCGAGACTATGTGCATGAGCGGGTCAAGAAGGCCAGCTTTTGGGAGAGGACCCTTTGTTGCATGAATGTCGACATACGAAAGCAGCAGCATGCATCCTACCAAAGCAAACGCCGCATTGAGAAGCTCCTCAAAGAGATCAAGGAACAGGGTGCTGAGGATAATGAGGAAGGTGAAGATGAATACAATGATGAGCATGGGGCTCGGCAGTCCACAGAGTCTGATCATACACTCTCATTTGGGGCATGGAATGCCCAATAGGATAGTCTGGTGGATTGGAAGATGTTTGCTGATGTCACCTCAGGGTTTGGGTACCAGGGTACTTCCTCTTCTCGCCCTCACGGCAAAGGGCCTGCTGTCCCTGAAGACGATGATGATGACTATGATCAGGATGATGGTGACTAGGAGGAGGATGAGGATGCCGAGGATGACGAGGATGATGATGACTACTGAGCGGTCGGGGGCGCTAGTGTAGGTCTTTTCCCTTTTTCGGCATTTCGATGCCAAAGGGGGAGAAGACATTCTCATCGGTTTGCATGGACTTGGGATTTGGGATTTGCGACTATCTGCCCTTATTTGCCTTTTATTTGCCATTTTCGAACTTGAACTTTATGTGTGTTATCCGTTGTTCATGTGTGTGACTATGACTATGTGCTTGTGTGCACCATCTATTGTAACTCATGTGAGACTTATGTGTGCTATCGTTGATACTATCCACCTTACATGTTTTACTTAATTATCTTGCTGCACATAGTCAGGGGGAGCCACATTTATATGTTATTCCATGCAAATCACTTATTATCATCGAACACCAAAAAGGGGGAGATTGAAAGGGCATTTATTGTCATAATCACTTTTGGTGTTCGTTAACAACAAGTAGATCATTTTACAGTTTTTCATTGTCCACATGTTGGTATTATGATAGATGAACAGCACCCTCACTCTTGGGAAAAGACCACATTCATATGCCACTATTCTGGAAACTCCAGACCGGAGTCTCCGGTCTGCCAAGACCGGAGTCTCCGGTGTGGTCCGGTTCCGGCTCAGTGGTGCCTCCCAGGATCTGGCTGGGACATTCTGGCTAGGGGTCCGGATCCTGCACCGGAGGTTACTCCGGAGTCTCCGGACTTTGTTCAGTCCGGAGTCTCCAGTGTTGGAAGACCGGAGTCTCCGGTGTTGCTGGGACAGGATTGGTCTGGGTCAGTCAGATGGGCAGTACGGAGGCTGGTCCGGAGATTGGCCGGAGTCTCCGTTGTAGACCGGAGTCTCCGGTCTGACTTTTCTACAATGGTCAGAAAACGGTTCGTGGAGGGGGTTGCCTATAAAAAGGGACCCTTATCTTCTTCCTCCAGTTGCTCGAGCTGCTCAAGAACACCAACCCCATTAGAGCCACCAAATCTACAAGATCTCTTCATCCAACCATCCAAAGTCATTGATCTTTGGAGAATCGAAGGAGGAGGCCTTGATTTACATCTTCACCAAGAGAGATCTTCATTTCCCCCTCATTCACTTGAGGGCCCCCAAGCTCTAGTGTTTCATTGGAAACCCTAACTTCGATTTGGTTCTTACAAGCTTGTCTTTGATTTGTCTTGAAAGCTTGCTTGTATTTGGGAGCCTCCAATTTAGTTGTGGATGTGTGCCCCAAACTTGTTGTAAAGGTGCCGGCTTCCACCTCGAAGGTTGCCGATATAGTGGAAGGTGAATCGAGCCCGTTGGGGTGAGGTTCATCGGAGAACAAGGGAGGCCTCTCGTGGCGTTGGTGGTTTGAAACCACCCCCTCTCCAAACGTAGACGATTTCCCTCAAAAGGAAGGAACTACGGGAAACAAATCCTTGTGTCTCCGCGTCCACTCCTTTGGTTACTTCTATCCTTTACCGCACTTTACTTACTTGTTCTTGCTTAGTGTTGTGTTAGCTTGTGCTTGGTTGACATATAGGTAAATTCACCATAGTTGCATATTCTAGAGAATTTACCTTTCTTGTCAAATCCTAAGCTGAAAAAGAGTAAAATTTGAAGTAGCACCTATTCACCCCCCCCCCTCTAGGTGCCCATACGATCCTTTCAGTTGAAGGAGCCGAGCCACGACGCTACGTTTGCCGATAACGTCCACTCCGTAGTCTGGTTTTGCTGCACCTGAAGAGCCTCGTACGAGAGGACGTGTGAATAAAAATCAGAATATGACACTGACCGATTACCGACAGTGAGAGATGTCGCGGTCGCGTTGAACACGGGACCAAGGCCGGTGATGATGTAGTCCACGAGCTCGTCATCGGAGATGGAAGCTCCAGCTGCCGCCATGCAATCGGGCGAGGGACTTCATCTTGTGCATGTATTGTGCTGCAGTCATCTCTTCCTTCTGTAGTGACTGGAGTTGGCGTCGAATATGGCGAACATCAGCGCGACTTTGAGCGCCGAACATGGTGTGGACAGTGGCCCATGCAGCTGCTGCAGTCTTGCAACAAATGAGTTGGAAGGCGATGTCTGAATCCATGGAGCTGAGGAGAAGGCCAAGGACTCTCTAATCCGCGACCCACCAGTGGGTGTACGTCGGGTTTTGAATCTCCACAGCGTCATCCCCTTCCCCTTGCTGGAGCGTCTTCGCTGGTGCAGTCTCTGTGCCGTCAAGGTAGCCGTGGAGGCCGACACCCGAGAGATTCGGGAGGGTGAGCCCCTTCCAAAGCATGAAGTTTCCTGAGTCGAGATGAACTTGCGGAGGGATCCCGATCCCGATTGGAGCGGTAGCAGCAGGGGCGGAAACGATCGCGCCTGAGGAGTTGGAGAGCGGACAAGGTCATGGCGGTGGTGCGGTGTAGTCATGCAGCGTGGAGAGAGCACACGGCGGCGACGCATAAAAGAACTTGCGTCACGACGTGGAAAAAGATCAGGCGGCGGCGACGTGAGATCGATACGGCTCGCTCTGATACCAAGTTTATATTAGGGTATGTGGTGTGGCTACGTGCCCACATGGTGTCTCTTTATATATATGGCAGGAGATATACACATACACGTTACAATACGGGGTCCGCTCCGTATACTGATTCTAACACTTCCAACCCTCCAGCCAACCAACCCCTCCCTCCATATCCCCCTCCCTATAGCCGGCGGTGGCAGGGACTGTCGGGCGTGGCTCGGATGGAGTCCGCCGTTTTTCTTTCCCAACGTTATTGGAGGCGGGGTCGGGGACCCAACACTTCCAGCCACGATGCTCCTAGGGCGGAAGAGGTCCGACAACAGTTAGGTGAGGATGACACAGCGAAGTAGGCGGTGGCGGGGAGATGCTGGTCGTATCCAATCGGCCCAGATCTAGGCCCTTATGGCCCCATCTAGGTCGGGACGGGTAGGGCCTGACATGCGCTCCGCTCAATCTGCACGCGGTGGCGATGCAGCTAGTGCAGGGATCAACGACGACCGCGATCGACCTGTTGTAGCGTGACGCTGGCCTTGTGTTTGGTGTGCCCCTGTGGGGGTTTTATAGGTCCGCTGGACCCGGCCGCACCCAACTATGATTGGTGTGCCAACGGCTGCGTCCGGTCAACTACCACCTTTGGCGGTGGAGGCAAATCACTCCCGCTCGGCCGCAACGCTGCTTGTCGACTACCACATTTGGTGGTGGACAAAAATCACTCCCCTGCGGCCGCAACACTACCTGTCCCCTATTCAAGCTACTTTTCGCCTTTGTATTGCAAACCTTGGGGACGATAATCTCAGTGACAATATGATGGCGGCTTCATAACCATAGTGGCGCATGTTCGTGGACGGAGAGTTTGGTGGTGGCAATGCCTCGACCTCGCGGGGCTCCTGTGCAACGAATCGTCCGAGGGTTGTGGATATGGGTATTATTGAAAGACAATCGTTATCGGCTCGCGCAGCAACAACATCAACTCGCAATGGCCCTCGTGCCATGAGACATGGATTTTAGTCGACGTAGATTGGATCGAAAGATCGCACCATCGACACAGTGCAGCCCTTGGGTGGCATCTTTCCTTCTTGGAGGATGTCGTGACTACCCTACATCCACTTCCTGTGTGCCGGGGGAAAGCCTAGGATCAGCCTCTAGTCTAGGCAGCAGCATTTGGTTTCCTTCTTAAGGTGCTTGGTGCTTGATGAGTCGGTGCTAGGAGCATGCTAGGACTTCTTAAGAGGGCTCAGCGGCCGCGGGTCACCTTCGTTTAGTTGATCCCCTCTGTCTCCATTTTATTTCTTCTTTGTTTCGTTTGGGCGTGTGTTTGCTACTGCCTTATCATTTTCTTTCGTTTGGAGATTCTCATGGTTGTATCGTGTATAGCGGGGTGAAAACCTATTTTGAGGATATGTGCTGACGCTCAAGATAGTTTATCCTCTAATGATTAAGGCTGAGTTTATTATGTGTTATGTATATAAGCACTCTTAGAAAGAAAAGAAATGTGATTATTTGTGTATGAAATAAAACCACCAGTCCACCGGTATGTGAAAAAACAAGAAGAGTGACAAATGTATGGAATAACGTTAGAACTATATTTTTTTCCACAAATAATAGTTATATTTTTTTAGTGTACATGGTTCTTCAAGGTCTTTTAGTGTGCATGTTGCTACGCAAGAAGTTTAGTTTGATTTTTTCGCGCAAAGCTGCGTTTGCCAGAAAAATGCTCACATTTCAAGATAAGGTTCATGGTCAAGTAATTTTATGGTTAGAACTGGATCAGCAAATTTTTATTACGATAAAAGAAGGAAAAGACACAGGATTCCCGGAGGATGATCCCTTCATAGGCTATACGTTGTTAGATAGACGAGACCTCTCTAGTAACGGATTATATACGCTCGGATAACACCCCATTTAATTTAGTCTCCATGGAGACTCAAACCCGAGTGGACTGACTACGCACCGTTAGCCTTGTCATCAAGCCAACGCTTGGTTCTCGAGTCACAGAATTTTGTCCTTAACTAGGACCCAAACTGGTCACATGAGCTTATTATGTGATTTTTCATGTTTGCGTCAATGACGCAAATCTGATTCATGTAGTTTTATGATGTCACCCTAACAAAAAAATTATATTTTGTTTTCAATGAAACCTTGCTTATGCGAAGCTGGAAGATGAGATGTGACTAACATGTGTTGGAGATAGAAAATTTGCATTAAATTGAGCTATTTTCTGTAAAACATGAGGCCTGGGGTGTCAACTAGGCTCCCACTAAGTCCCATCTCTGGTTCATTTTAAGATTTCTAGTATTAAATTTTGACAAAATTTAAAATGAACAAAAAGTGGAACCTAGATGGGATTTTACTTGACACCTTAATGAAGCCCTTAAAAAGGAAAATACGGCTGGATGGTTTGACTTGCTTTTGAATTTAGGACTTTGGCTTATAAGAAAAAATAGAGGCTCTAAAGATGTGATATTTTTTAAAATTTTGGTTTCTATCCGGTTTGAAGACAAAAAAGACACTTATTTAGGGGTTTGACGTCTAATATAGTTGGGGACGTCTACCGGTGAAAATGGACTTTCGGTTCAAAGTGCCCAACTCGAGGTACACCTTTGAGGTAGATGATATGGACAGTGGGGAATTCTTTGTGAGTATGCTACTCACCCATAGACGATCTCACCTTAGTTGGGAGGTGATCATTGTCTATGGCCCTGCGGATCATCACCGCTCCCCTGCTTTCCTGGCTGAACTCTCAACTAAGGTGGGGAGTTGCTCCAGTCCAGTGGTGGTGGCTGGGGACTTTAATCTTATTCGGTCCCCAGAAGAGAAGAGCTCGGATAATGTGGATCTTTCCAGGATGCGTATGTTCAATGACTGCATTGCTGACCTTGCCCTGCGGGAGATCACCCGTGTGGGGGGCCGTTTTACCTGGTCTAACAACCGGGTAGACCCGATCAGGAGTGTGCTTGATCGGGTCTTAGTTTCGGTAGAATGGGAAATGGCCTATCCCTTGTGTTCGCTTCGGACGGTCACGAGGGTTGGTTCGGACCATTGCCCACTCCTACTCTCGACGGGTGGGGGCTCCCCCCCAAAACCCAGCCGGTTCCACTTCGAGAACTTCTGGCTCCAGCAGCCGGGGTTTGTGGAGATGGTTCAGGCCAAGTGGAGTGCAGCGATAGGGACAGTTCAGAGGGCGCGCACGGCGGTGGACGTTTGGCACCTCTGCGCTCTGATGGCCCGTCAGTTCATGCGTGGGTGGGGGGATAACCTTGGCGCCGAGCTGAGGCGCAGAAAAGGGGACCTCCTCACGTCCATCCAGGACCTAGATAGGGCTGCAGATACGGTAGGCCTCTCTATGGAGGAATGGCTCCAACACTATGCATTGGAGGATTCCCTCATGGAGATTTTTCGAGGCGAGGAGACGTTCTGGCGGCAAAGGAGCCGCCAAAACTGGCTCCTCAAAGGGGATGCGAACACGGCCTACTTCCATGCCATTGCTAATGGCAGGCGTAGGAAATGTTCCATCCCCTGCCTCTGGGATGGTGGACGTCTCCTGGAGGAGGCCAGAGACATCACCTCCCATATCTACTCCTTCTATAAGGGGCTATTCTCGGCTGGCCCCCAGACTGGGGTCGCATTAGCCGGTGACTTCTGGTCAGAGAGGGCCAGGGTTTCCGATGCGGAGAACGTTGAGCTCACGCTCCTGTTCCTGCCAGCGGAGGTGGAACTGGCCATTATGGAGATGAAGGCTAACTCGGCCCCGGGCCCGGATGGCCTTCCTGTCGTGTTCTTTCAGAAATTCTGGAACTGCATACAGGGGGCTGTTATGCCTATGTTTCAGGAGCTATATGTCGGGACCCTCGTGATGTCGCGGTTAAACTTTGGCGTGATCACCTTGATCCCCAAGGTGGTGGGGGCCACGGATATTCGGCAGTTTAGGCCGATCACGGTAATCAATGACATCCAAAGGATTATGTCCAAGGTATGTGCGCGTAGGTTGGTGCCTCTAATGGAACGCCTGACGCTCCCGTACCAGTTCGCCTTTCTTAAGGGCAGATTCATCCATGATGGGATCCTGGCACTCCATGAGATTATTCACGAGGTAAAGGTGGGACGCCAGCGGGGTGTCTTCCTGAAGCTTGACTTCCAGAAGGCGTATGATAGGCTAGATTGGGCCTTTTCTTCGCCAAGTCCTCCAACGCAGGGGCCTCGATGATCGCATGATAGGGTGGATCATGCAGATCGTCATGAGCGGGAACACGGCAATTAACATAAATGGGGAGGTAGGCCCCTATTTCAAACCCACGTGTGGGGTTAGACAAGGGGACCCGATCTCCCCAATCCTGTTCAATGCCGCGGTATGCACTGGCAGAAATCATGGAGAAAGCCAAGATTTCTGGCCACATCTCTGGTGTGGTGGGGCATCTAATCCCGGGAGGGGGGGTCACTCACCTCCAATATGCCGACGATACCATGCTTATGGTAGAAGGGTCGGAGCAGGATATCAGAAACCTGAAATTCTTGCTTCTTTGTTTTGAGGCCATGTCTGGCCTCAAAATCAATTTCGACAAGAGTGAGGTGATGGTGTTGGGGTATCCCGTGGAATCTCAGCAGCGGATTGCTGATAACTTGAACTGTCGACTGGCATCGTTTCCCATGAACTACCTAGGGATGCCTCGGGGACACCAAAGCTCGTCTAGGGACTGGAGCCCTTATGGGTCCTAAGTATGAGATCCGAACCATGGCAAGGCAGGTTTACCTCCAAAGGGAGCAAGACCATCCTTATTGACGCATGCTTATCCAGCCTCCCCATGTACATCATGGGGTTGTATATCCCGCAGGAAGGTGTGCACGCCAACTTTGACAAGGAGCTTTCTAGGTTCTTTTGGATGGCAAATGATGGTCACCAAAAGTACCACATGGTTAAGTGGGCGGACATTTGCGCCCCCAAGGATATGGGGGGCATAGGGATCATTTCCTCTCGTCACATGAATGTGGCCCTCATGCTTCGTTGGGTTTGGCGGATCCTGACGGACGACGGGGGCCTGTGGCTAAAGTTGATCAAAGCTAAGTATCTGCGCGGGTGCCTACTCCTAGCCTATGATCGTCGGGAGGGCTCTCAGTTTTGGAGAGCCATCCAGGACATCAAGCCAGCGATCCGGAAGGGGCTTGTTATTTCCACTGGGAATGGGAGAAACACCATCTTCTGGCTCGACCCTTGGGTGGGTGGGAGCCCCCTGCGTCTTCTGACGCCCGAGCTGTTCGCGATATGCACAGATCCCTTGCTCTTGGTGGCTGATGCCTTCCAGGACGGAGTCTGCACGCTATGCTCCGCGAACCTTGGGGCCATTGAAGCGACACAGGAGGGACTTCGGGACAGTCTTCCATTGCCCCACTCCCAATCCCCAGATAGTATGTCCTGGCACCTTTCGCCCTCGGGCGTGTTTTCTGTGGGGTCCATGTACCGGGCCCTCTTTGGTGGGCCCTCCACTTCTTGGACGTCCCCTCTGTGGAAGGCCCCCCTCCCTTTGAAGATTAAGATCTTCCTTTGGCAGTTGTTACGTGATCGGCTTCCTTCCGGGGTGGAGGTGGCCAAGCGGCAGGGCCCGGGGAATGGCCTTTGTCCGCTTTGTGCGGTCCCGGAAACGGGGCATCACATTTTCTTTTCCTGTCCCGCAGCTCGCTTCCTTTGGAACTTTACCCATGAGGCTCTGGGGCCGTGGCAGCCATGGACACTGGGAATTCCTGGATGCCAATGCGAACCAGACCGGTAGGAGGAGGCGCCTCTTCTGGTTCCTGTCCGCAGGGATGACCTGGACATTATGGAACATTCGTAACAAGATGGTCATCGAGCGTGTCTTTCTTCGCCGTGCTTCTGACTCGATCTTCAAATTTCTCGCTTTTTTACAGCAGTGGTACCCGTTGAGTAGACAGCGGGATAGGGCGCGGCTGGACGGGATGATTGAGCACCTCATCGTGGCGGCACGCCAACTTGCTTCTCCCTCCGGGTCCTGAGCGTGCCCTTGGGGCGTGTTTGTATCCGTGTGTGCTAGACTGTGTGGGTGTTGAGTGTGTTGCGTGGTCTCTGTGTTTGGTGTTGAACTTTGTCGCGTGGTCTGGATATTGTATGGTTGTTGCTTTATTTATAAAGCTGGGTGTATGCCTGTTTCGAGGAAGAGTGCCCAACTCGAGTATGGGGCCCAATTCATCAGAAATGCCACCTCGCCATAAATAACTGGCGCAACTTTGCTTTGCCGTGTTTGGATCCCATCTAGTGCATACTACGTATGGAGGCCTCTCCTTCCTCCGCGGACCAAGCCCATCGGTGGCGATGGCAATCGAGCAGGAGTGGGTGCTGACCCCCTACATGCTGCTTGCGCCTCTCCAAAGTGCCTTCCTCTTCTCCCCTATGCATTCGTAAGCACACTGAAATACACTGAAATGCATGTTGTTCATTCCTGAAACAGGGACGGGCCCTAATGATGCGCCATGGCGATTGTTGTTGTGTAGTGGCGCAGAAGATATATCCACGACACCCAATGGCCAAGCTGGACCAAAATTTAAGTGTTTGGAAGTGGGGCAACATAAACTAAAATTTTCCATCTAGAACCTTACAAAAAAAGTTTATTACAAGTTTGTCCAAAGCTAGGGTATCGTCCGTACTAAGCTCCATTACCATCACTCTCTTTCTCGGTGAAGTAGCTAGCCACCATTTGATAGGGAAACGATCAGCTAAACCCATCTAGGGTTTCGTCCCCTCGCCGACGATGTCGTCGGTCCGCTCCGCCTCCGGTGGCCTTAGGGCCTTGGAGGTGTGATGGACCACGACCTCTTACCGGCAGGAGAGTTTTCATTTCTGTTTAGCCTTTTTTCAGTGTATTCTTTGGGATGTTGGGGCGGCGGCTGCGTCCTGAAGTCAGAATAAGGCTCTTCCTGCCCTATCCTCGCTTTGGTGGTGCGTCTAGCGCCGGCGAAGGACATGTGGAGTCGTGTGTCTGGCGGATCTCTTGGGATCCGATCGTTTTTCATATTCGTCGGTGTGGTTTGAGGTCAGCTTTTCCGATATATTATCATTTCAACATGGTTGCTGCTCTGGTGCACTGATCCTATAGGGTCTTAGCACGAAGACTTTTCATCTGTCTACTACAACAAGCTTAACTACGACAGGCTTTGTCTGGCTCCAGTGATGGAGGGACGAGGATGGCGGCGTGCCTTCGTCTCGTGCTAGTGTTTGTAGGCGTCGATAGGTGATCCAATGATCTATTTATAATTTCTATTACTTTTAAAGCTATTTATACTGTTGTTGATGATTATTAATTGATCGATGGAATTTTGAAAAAAAATACCCTACTACTCCCTCCATTTCAGGGCTTAAGGCTTTTTCGTTTTGCGTGTTTTTTCTTTGACCAAGAATTACTCTAAATACGTAAAGAGTTTTGGTATAAAACTAGTACCACTGGAAAGTATTTTTCAATATGAATCCAACGATACTAATTATGTACAATATAATTAAGATTTTGTTGTTCAATTCTTTCGGTCAAACTTTGCTTTAGAAAACGTGTACGCCTTAAGCCCTGAAATGGAGGTAGTATGTGCTAGCGAGGAAGCCAGCACGGAAGGAAGGGGCATGCTCCTAATTGTGTTGGCAAAACGATCGAGATCAGAGGAAAAATTAATGCGACGAGCGATGTCTGGGAAAAATATGGATGGAAAGGAATGCTAGGAAAGACATGCCTTCTCTTAGCTCTCCACATCATTTAGAGAAGACATAATACATAACTTGTACAATGCGTTATCTCTTATTGCTATCTCTAGCAATTAATGAGAATTAACTATTTTTAGTAAGAAATTGACTGGCTAAGGAAGACATATGATACAATGGAGAAAATAGTCTTCTCTTATTTTCTAAGGGATCATCTCTTAGCTAAGGGAAGACAACATTCTCTTTCTTATTTGTCTCTCTTTCAACTAAGCAAAAATCCAACATGGCAAGTATAAGGAAAGGCTGATATCACCGCATTGTACGTGTCCTGATACCATTTGATTGCGTTTTTACAGCGCTTAAGGGCACGTACAATGCGGTGACGTCAGTCTTCCCTTATGCTCGCCATGTTGGATTTTTGCTTAGTTGGAGGAGAGAGAAACAAGAGAGAGAGAGTTGTCTTCCCTTAGCTAAGGGATGTTCTCTTAGCAATAAGAGAAGACTATTTTTCTCCATTGTACCATATGTCTTCCCTTAGTCAACTAATTTTTTACTAAAAATAGTTAATTCTTATTAATTGCTAAAAATATCGATAAGAGACAATGCATTGTACAAGTTATATATTGTGTCTTCTCTAAATGATGTGGAAAACTAAAAAAAGACATGGCTTCTCTAGCATTATACATGCCCTAGGCCGGAGAGGGCGAGGCGACGGACGGAGCGACGAAAGTGCTAGGAAATAAAACACTTAGTCTTTTTTAGGTAAGTAGAGATAAGGTGCTCCTCGCCGGAGAAGACTGTGGAGGTTGGGAAGTGCACTTCTCCTGGCGAGCCCACGGTAAAGCCCGCTACCCAATGCTACTTTTTCCACAAAGCAAGCCCAATGCTAATTCGGCACCAACTCACTCAGCTTCCTCCTCGGTGAACTCCATAAAACTGTTAGATCTCCATCAATCCAGAGCTTAGCGCCATGGACGTATTCTCCTTCCAGCCCCCCGCCACCGCCAGGGGCGGAGACACGCCCAGGGCAAGAAGGGCCATGGCCCTGGTCGCTGGGATTTTGCCTACCTATGATTTGCGAAAAAAAAAAATTGGCCCGTGGCGTGGCGCAGCCCCGCAGCCCAGGCCAGGCCAGCCTCGACCAACGATGGGACGACCTCGATGGCTCCACGCCTCCACCTCTCGCTCGCTCGTTGCGCCGCACCTGCCCACGCACGCACCCACTCCGCGAGCCCGCACCGCGACTGCGAGACCTCTCGACTGCTGCTGCTGCTTGACCCAGGGCAGCCGCGGCGCCGCCCCTGCCTCTCGGCGACTCGGCCTGGTCGCCACTCGCCAGAGACTGCTGGTCACCTCCATTCCGTCCCCAGGAGGCGGCGCCCTACCTCTGTCTGGCGATGGCGTGACGCTATTCCCTGCCTTGGCCCTTGCCTCTTGATGATCAGGTATTCCTCTTGCTGTCTGCAATGCTTTGGCCTATCCGCGATGTAAAAGAAGAAAGGCCTGCCGTACGTCTTGTATACAGTATACCCAGCAGCAGGCACGGGGACACAGCGGAGTGCTGTGACCAAGTTAGCAACAGCAGCTAGCTAGCTGGACTAGCTAGATCGTCTTCTAATTGGTTAAAATCAAAACATTGTTAATCTGATACTTCAACTGTTGAACAATTGAACTTGGTTAAGTTTGATTTAGAAATAGACAGGGAATTGGGAAATAGATTAGATAGAGATAATCAGATAGAGAATGAATAACTCTGACTTACATATGTTTGGAAATGACTTCATGTTCAGGTACTATTTTTTGCATTTCGTACTACTATTTTTAGCCTTTTAGACATCTTTTATGTACGTTATTGGATTGTTAACGATGGATTTTACAAATATATGTTCATGTTTGCCATCGTACCAAAAAAATTATGCTATTACAAGAGTTTTTTTAGTAGTTTTTTTTACGTTTAGATTTTGGCCCGGGGCTTGCTCCATTCCTGGCTCCGCCACTGGCCACCGCCGATGCCGATGCCGCCGCCGGCGACCGCTACCCGGTCTCGGTTATCCTCCAGAGAGAGGCCCACTTCGGCGACAACGAGGGAAGGAATGGAACTACCGCTGAAGCCATGACGACCGACGGCCACACCTTCCACCTCGCCTATCCTCCGGCCGTCTCCTATTTTTGCGTCTCCGGCCCCAAGCACCGCTGAGAGGATTTCAAACGCGTCCCAGAGGTCGTCTCCTCTGAGAAAGGCCTCATGCTCGTCCGCCTGGCTCTCACCTCTGGCCCGCGAATTCCGAGCAGCACCTATATGGACGTCCTGACCATGTGCTCAGCGAGTACTTCCTCTACAAGGCCGGACGGGGCAAGCCGACGCTCAGCCCGATCCCGGCTCCCCCTTTCTGGACTGGATATTACCAGTCTATGTGCATCTTGCCCTGCGACGACGTTGACGGGGAATTCCACCTTGCCGATCTCGTCTCGACGTGTTCCGGGCTTCCGGCACGAACTATGATCTCCACGTCTTCTCGTCTGAGACGGACGAGTGGATCTGTCGCCCGCGGTTGGAGCTCGAGAAATCTCCCGATGTCGACTATGACAACTATGCAAGCGACAAGGCGATCGTGCTTGGAGGTGGCGAGGTAGGCTGGGTCGACTTGTGGCGGGGCATCAAGATCTGCAACGTGCTTGACAATGACCCGCTCCTCCACTTTCATCCCACTGGCCACTGCCGAATTCGACCAGGGCCGTGATGCCAATTCGAGGCGGATCCGGGATGTCGTTGTCGGCAGCGAGGGCTTCATCAAGTTTGTCGAGATTGACTGTCGCTTCAGGCAGTTTCTTGGTATTAACAATAAGAAAAAGACCTGCAAGAAGATGACCAATGATCTTGACGACACAGACATCATATACGATTCTGAGATTCTCATCCGCAATTATCACCTTGTGGAACCTATCCCTGTCCCTGACGGTTGGAAGATCCGAACATGTTACAGGCACATTTCTTGGGACTACTGGCGCAAGGGGCATACTGTTGATGTTGATGACTTGTATGACCTCCCAATGCCTGAGCTATCGGATGGTAGTGCTAGAAAATGGGCACTGAAGGACCTGCCAACAGCTTACCCGACCCTGAGTATTGTTCCAGATGACGATGTCGTTTACCTCATGTCCAAGGTGAAGTCCGACGGCACAAAGGCGTGGATGATTGGTCTTCACCTTAGAAAGAAGACGCTGGAAATACTTGAGCCATATTCTGCCAGTTATTTCCAATGGCCCAATTTCCTTGCATGTGCGTTTTCTGAATATCTGAATTCAACTCCAGATCAAGTTTCTGTACCATGAAGTCCTCCAAGCAATTACACAGATTTTACAGTTTTCAACTATTTATTTCACCTGGTGACAGCTGACATCTTTGCTTTATTTTATACCTTAACGTCATGTGCTGCGCTAGGAGGGCATCTCTGCATTATTGTGCTGAATTCTGTACATTTATACTGAAATTCCTATTTCCTTATATTGCCTGGAACAGTTGGGATTTTCTTGTGCCATGGGTATACATTTAGGTGCTCCCAAAGATATCGGTGATGTGCTTATTCGCTTCATCTTCAGTAAAGGATATGATTGTGATCTCAGTAAACAATTTGCGTTCATAGTGTTAATTCGGGCAGCAGGATATCTTGTTTCGTTTCCTTATATAGCATGAGAGGTTCAATATTCTCATAAGTATACCAACCTGGAAACAACTTTCAGGTTATATGTTGCCCTGTTTTGTCTTAGCTTCGTCTTTATTGCTGGACTACAATATATTAATTTAATTTATGGATTGTCATATTAACCATCCAGAAGTAAGGAAAGGAAGAACTCCTACATGAAAATTTTAAGACAAGCCTACAACCCAAAGGGCATCATAGAAAAAATCCTTATAGGGTCCATGAAAAAAAAAATCCTTTGTTCTAAATGGATCCTAATATAGCACAGACTCTTTGCATTGTTGTTGATGATTTATTAATAGATCAGTGAAATTCACACTAACGTTAAAAGTATACTTGCATGTAAAAACATAAAAAACAAATCCAGATGTGATCTAGTTTAAAAGATACCGACGCTACAACTGTTCATTATTCGACTGAACAGTTCAAAAACTATTGTATTCATACTTCTTAATACAAAATATTGAGCACCTTCCGTAAAGAAAACCACGAGGCTAAGATAAGCAACCACAAAATACCAGGAAAACTTTCAGCCGCCGCCTCTCCTCCGCCTCCTGCATAGATCGGTTTCTCCTCCTTCGTCCAGGCCTTGCCGGTGTCAGGAGGGATGGGGGACCCGATCTATGAGTGTAGTTTTTAGTAAAATTAGTGTCTCGAGAGATTGGATTAGAATTTTAGTAGTCATTTTTTGGCATCTACGTCAATGAAGATGACAATAAGTGATCTTAGGCCTTTCGTTTGACGACAAGATCTTCTTTCCGGCGTCTATGGTGTTGTAAGATTACAATTCTATAGGTACGGTCTTTCAAATCTTACTTCGCCAAGTTGACTTTAGAGTTTTTTTTTGTTGCCGCAGGGATTATCCTCGCAATATTTGTCGCGGCTGCTACGTTCTCGACAATGGTGGTTCGTACTCTCGGTTCGCCAGCGATGTCGATACGGCTGTTTGGTTAGTTTTGACTGGAATACTGGTGTTGGCACTCTTACCGATATTGATTGATTACTCTATGGCTATACGCGTGCACGCAGCCTTGGCATTGTGGCTCAAATTAAAATTATGAGAGAACCCGTATTTACAGGCTGTGGTTTGATATCTGTTAGTTCTTGCTGTCTTTAGAAAAGTTCAAGATGGTGTCTTAAAATAAGAAAGAGTTTGAAGACCACGAAGTTTTACTAATTATTTTAGACTTTATTTTGTAATCGTTGTTGTCAATCTATACATCTCCATGTGTGTTGTATGCTACTATAAATATATCGTAGTATTGATTGTCAGAAAAAATAACCACGAGGCTGTGGTCTCTACCCCGCACGGCTTATTTGCTCGCGCCATGTGGCAATTGAAAATGGGTACTCTTCGGTCTTGCAGACGTGTTTGTAACAGTTTTCATCCTGTTTTCGCTGATCAATTGGATAAACATCAATCATATTTTCTTATTTACTTTTTTAAAGAATATCTTTTCTTAGAGCTCTTTTCTTAGTTATTCCCTCCGTTTCAAAATATAAAATGTTTTAGGTTTGTAAAGAAAATAAATCTAGACTATTTTTAGTGTATAGATTCATCTCAAAGTTGATTCATCTTATTCACAAACCTAAAACATATTATATTTTAAAACGGAGGAAGTACTTTTTTTGAGCGAATTCTTAGAGAACGGTGTTTTTAAAAGAGAGCAAACCAAAGCACTCAAAGAAATGGAGATATTAGCATTTTGTGCAAGACAAAGACAGCCCAGAAAGTCATAGCCCTAGGAGCCCAGTTACTAGTCAGTATCGGCCCAAGCACCCCACTCCGCGACCACCATTGACCGTACCCGTTCCTGTCCTGTCGCCGGAACGTCAGCTCGCCACAAACCACCACGCCGGCGCCACCCGGTTCTGGATCCCACCCCGTCGCGGATCAATCCCGCCGATGGGGGTGGTGATCGAGAGGGAGGAGTGGGTGCTCACCCCCCTCGCCTACCCGCTACTCTCCGCCGCCTCACTCGCCGCCGTCCTCCTCTTCCCCTACTTTCCCCGGTCGCACTCCGCCGTCGTCACCCCGTCGTCTCCCTCCCCCTTTGACGTTGGCACCACCCCCTTCATCCGCTTCCGCCGCTCCTTCCTCCTCCTCTTCTCCCTTGCATCCGGTAAGCATTACTCCTGAATCCCTACATTTTTTTAGAGTCAGCAGCGAGGGGGAACTCTAATGATGCTTGTTGTTGCTATGTAGTGGTGGAGGGGATCCAAGTAGTTTTCGGGGAGGATGAGTTCGCGCGGTGCGGCTTCGGCAGGGACCAGATGGCCGTGCGCCTTGTGGTGGCCACGGTCGCCGCGCTCTTTCTTGGTGGTGCCTCTGGCATTGTCTCTGACAAACTGTGAGTTTTTCTAAATACTGTGAGTTGTTCATGTAGATCGTGAGTTTTCGTCGTTAGATGGTGGAACGTTTTGTGTGAATTGTTCAAAGCCTGCATATGTGGGTGACATAGCTTTGCAGTTCAAAACACTCACAATCAGATTCCAATGTTTGAACTGAATGTAATTCCCCGTTTTTATCTGCGTAGGTGCCTGTCTGAAATGTTAGTTGCAATATGAGAACTCTAGAGAATTCTGCATGGTTTTTGTACCGACTAATTCCATATTGTCTATTGACCAGAGTCCATATTAAAGTTATGCTTGTTCATTTATGCCTCACGTCACAGTAGCTTTTGGAATAAGGTATATAACTGTACAAGTAACCTATTTATAAATGGACACACCCCTCAAGCACTAAGTTTGTTAGTTATTCATTCTCCTTTAAGACGTGCCTTCATTCCCTCTAAGGAAAGCCTCAGCATGAGATTTTGATAACGCAGAGTGTTGGTCATACTACCAAGGATAGTCTAGAACTTAGTGCAGTTAAGTGTTTGTATATTGTGCCTCTGGGTATATTTATCTTCCATCAGTTGGTCCGTGGTACTATAGCTTGATAATATGTTATGTTTTTCTATTATGTGTATATCCGTATATTTAAAGTCCATAAGTTGCACTTAGTTCTTCTTTCCGTCAGTTGATATTATGTTAAACGAGTGTCTGTTTTTATTAGCATAACATTTTTTTTACTAATGTTTGTAGAGGACCACAGCGTGCTTGCATAATTTACTGGATGCTTCAGCTTGTGGTGGGTGCCTTCAAAAGTTTCAGTGTGCTTCGTTGTGCATGGATCAACAATTTCATTTTGGCTCTTGCGTCTTCAATGTTCTCCTTCTGTTTTGAGACATGGATTGTGCTGGAGCATGAGAAGGTTTGTGTTTCCTTAAACATCTCTTGTTACTATTACTGCCTTCTTCAATGTTATTCCAGTTTTAACCGTTTTATCCTGAATTTTCAGCAAGGCCAGAAGCAAGATTCTCTGTTTGATACCTTTTGGCTGATGACGTTCTTTGAATCGGTATCCCTAGTTGGAAGTCAAGGAATCACAAACTTATTGCTTGATGATGATGACGAAGGAATCTTGCTTCCCTACTTGTTCGCAGCCTTAGTGTCAATAATAGGAATACTGTATATCAGGAAAGCACCAATTGCCAGTACAAATCAGCATGCAGCTGTCATTGGAAGCTACAAAAAATCTTTTTTTGCTCATGTCCTCAGAGGTGAGTGGTGAGTATATCATCTTGTCTATTTTGCCATGCCTTCTGTAGTTAATGACTCTTTAATACCGTCAACAAAGTAATATCCATGAATATCTAAACGATGAAGCAGATAGAGATATAAAATGATCTGTCATAGTTTCTCACTTTGCGTTTGAGACTATTGACATTTCTATATTCTTTCTGACACTATGATATGGGTTTCTTGAATTATGTTCAAATTAGGAGTTTTCATGGTTCAATAAGAAAGTTGTAGTAATCTTGCAATGTGATAAATGGAACTTGTGATGTATACCTCTGAAGTGTACATCATCTAGTCAAACTTGTTGGTCCTTAAGCATTTCATTTTCATCTCTGACAAGAATTTACTGCTTGTTTCAGACAAAAGAGTGCTCATTCTGGTCTTAGCTCAAGCAAGTGTCCAGTTCTCTGTAGCAGCCTTTTGGTTCCTCTGGGCACCAACAATAGTGGTATGAGTTCTTACCAAAGTATATTCTGCTAGTCTTCCTTGCGTGGTTCTGTTTGACTAGGATTTTGATTGAACACTAGTCACAATTATACACTCATCATAGATCTGTTACTATATCAGGCTGACGGAAGGGATGCTCCGCTGCCACTAATCTATCCATGTTTCCTAGTCTCGAGAATGCTTGGCAGTGCTGCTTTTCCATGGTTTTATGGAGCCATGGCTCCTCTCCAGAATGAGGATAGCCTGACAATAGCATATGTTGCCGCTGGGCTTGCTTTGTCGATTGTGGCTTATGATTACCAGGTATACCATAACACCGATGTATCTGCAAGGAAACATGCATATACCATATAGAGTTTGTGCCACGAGTCCAACAAGTCTTGTTTCTTTCAACAGGAGATAGGGACACTGGTGATACTGTTCTGCATCTTCCACGCATGTGTGGGCTTTATCTTACCATCGCTAGCAAGGTTAAGGACACTGTAAGTGCAACGGTGTAAATAGAATTTTAAGTTGAATTCACTTCTTAAAGATTTCTGCTTACATGCCTGACACTGCTGAAGGTACCTGCCAAACGAACTACGTGGGGGCATGATGAGCTTTTCGCTAGCACTGGCAAATGCACCTATCTTCATTTTCCTTCTACAGGTAAACCTTCTCCTGGCAATTAAGTTTATTTTTGCCTGGATGTTGGCACAATGTTTGAGAGCATTCCTTTTAATTTTATCTGCAGGGTGCCTACCATCGAAACATCGCCAATTCAACCATTCTAGGCCTTGCAGCCTGTGGGCTTCTATCAGCTGGGAGCTGCATTCATATGCTAAGGCGCTGGAGAAAACACACCCGCCAAAATGCACGCAGCCTGTAGGATAGACTATGCAACCAGCTTCGAGGTGTTCTGTATGTAGTATAGTGGGTTCTCAGAAATTTTTCCTTGGCTTTCACCCATAGGGTCCTCACGTTAACACTGTCCACGTTCTGATCAGTGGAAATTAGGTGCATGGTGTGGTTTCTGTTAAGAGAAAACATAGATGGCTCAATCGAGGGCTAACACATCCTGTAGTAGACATGTAAAGGGGCTGCAGTTTTGCCACATACTATGGCGGTTCTATGATACAAAAGACCATCTCCATGTATACCTGACACTGCAGGTTTATGGTTTATGCTGTCCCTGAATCCTTTGTAGTAATACTACTTTTTTTTTTTTGCCGATATGGCCCTTTGGCAGAACTAATTCCTCGTCTCGGTGCGAGGGATGGTGGAGGCCGTTTTGACAAATCTAACCCTATTGCAAAACCAGATCTAACCCTTTTTACTACCATGCCTAATCCTACCGCCTTCCCTCCTCCCCTCTCCGCCGCTGGAGGAGGGCGGACGACGGCGGCGAGGAGGCCCCCATTTCCCTTTTTCAATTCCTGCTGCCCTAGCATCTAGTTTGATACCACATACTCGAGATCCGATTTGTCCGCTGGAGCGAGCTTTCCGTGTAAGATCGCCAGCGTTCCTGGGCTCCTGGCGCGACATCCTTTGTTCTTGTCGTGGTTGTCAAACAACAGCGGCGGCGAAGGGCAAAAGCGTTGGAATCGAGTCATGCGGCGGGACTTTGTTCTTGTCGTGGTCGTCAAACGATTCAGCGGCGAGACTCGAGCGGCCGGCCGGCCAGAGCATGTACCCGCGCATGAGCTGGATAATACACATCTCTATGCACCAGAAGCATGCACAAAGTGGCTGTGCTGAACCGTTGAAGAGTTGCTGGCCACAATCTGTTGGTCCTAACGTCCGATCTACAGGTTGCAGCAGATTACAAGTATCTGCATATTAGAGGGGGCGATCCTTTGGGGCTTCTCGTGTCTGGGAGTTGATCTGCTTAATGTCAGCTCTCATTTTCTGACCTATGACAAGTTTCGGAAGGCTCTGGCGATCACCTTTGTGTATAAGTTGCCTGCAGATTACTGGATCGGGTGGGATTTGATCGTGTGTTTCTGTTTCAAAGGAGCGACACGAAGCTGCGCTAACTGTTGCCAACATGGAACATGTCGGTCTTCAATTTCCATGGAGGACACAGTGGCGAAGAATGTCAGTCGGCTGAGATATGAGGCTAGTGATGATGGGCTATGTCTTGGTAGTGGTGAGGACCTTGCTTGTTGATTCTTGACTTGTAGCAGCAACAGTGAAAAGCAGGAGCGATATCACAGGAAAAGTATAGGGTCTTATCTTTTAGAGTAAAAATCTAAGGTCTGGCTTTAACTGGTCATGTCTGACAATGGGCTTGAAGGCATTGTTTTGAGAGAGACGGACTTTGCTTCAGGGTGAAAATCCAATATCTAACCTTAACTGGTTGTGCCTGGCAATGTTCTTGTTGAAGACATTATTTTGTGAACGCGGACTCTGGATTCTTTTTTGTGTGGTGTTTGGTGTTGCAGCTATAATGTCTTGATCATCATAGAGGGATCTTTTATTTTTATTTTTCTGTTGTTCTTGTTCTTTTACAATAGGGCTGTATGCATATGTAAAATCTTCAAGACATTGCGTTGTTGCAGAGACCAGACGTAATTGATATCCTTCATGATATTAATATATGCTCATTTTAAAAAAAAAACCTAATCTAACACGGGAAGGTAGCTCCAGAACGTTTGAAAGTACCAAAAAAGGTTATATCTGGCTAAAAAATTGAAAAAAAGTTTATTTAAGTCAAAAAAATTGCAAAAAAGGTTAGAATTGTCAAAATTGCCAATGGTGGAGCCGAAGTACAATAGTTGAGCGTCATGTACCATCCCGAGTGTTGAATTAGGCTGGCGCTGAAGTTGCAAAATGAAGATCGCATAGTAGCGTCTCGCACACAACTCCCTCCCTAACTCGCAATAGGCGGCGACGGAGAACAATTCCTCTAGATCTCAGCCGGATGATCGTTGGTTCCCTCTCCCTCTGCTTGCCGCTCCGGCGCTTGGAGGGAGGGGGGACCTCGTTTCTCCGTTGAATAGTTGGGGTTAGGGCTTGTCTGCTGTGGTGCACCGTTGGGTGGTGGGAGCGGTGTTGGAATTATGCCCTAGAGGCAATAATAAAGATGTTATTATTATAATTCTTGTTCATGATAATGTTTATATTCCATTCTAGAATTGTATTAAGCGGAAACTTTAATACTTGTGTGGTTTGTGAACAACACCATGTCCCTAGTACGCCTCTATGGACTAGCTCATTGATCAATGATGGTTAAGGTTTCCTAACCATGGACATGAGTTGTCGATTAATAATGAGATCATATCATTGGGAGAATGATATGATGGACAGACCCAAACTAAGCAAAGCAATTAGATCGTGTCATCGTGTTCATCTTTGCGAAGCTTTTCTTATGTCAAATATTGTATTCCTTAGACCATGAGATAATACAACTCCCTGGTATCGGAAGAAAGCTTTGATGTCATCAAACGTCATCCTATGAGAGGGTGATCATAAAGGTGTCCCTTAGGTGATCGGAAAGTACCTGTTGGGTTGTATGTATCGAGATGGGATTTGTCCCTCCCAAGTCGGAGAGATATACTTCGGGCCCACTCGGTAATCGATATCAATACCGCTTGCAAGCATGTGGTTAAGGAGTTAATCACAAAGTGATATCGGATTACGAAACGAGTAAAGTACTTGCTGTGAACGAGATTGAACTAGGTATGACGGTACCGACGATCAAATCTCGGGCAAGTAAAATATCGCGAGACGAAGGGAATATATATATGGGATTGATTGAATCCTGGCATCGTGGTTCATCCGATATGATCATCGATGAATGTGTGGGAGTCAATATGGGTTTCGACCCGCTATTGATTATTGATAGAAGATCATGTCTGCATGTTCTCGAACCCGAAGGGTCACACACTTAACGTGTCTCGACGCTAGGATAGATTGGATAATTGGTTTATGAGTTTTTGTTCGGAGTCTCGGATGGTATCCAGGATATCACGAGAGGTTCCGGAATGGTCCGGAGAATAAGATTCATATAAGGCAGTGCAGTTTTTGGAGTTCGGAATTGTTTCGGGTTAATCGGTATTGTATCGGAAGCTTCTAGAACCTTCCGGAGGGGGACCAACGTGGCCCCACCTGCCGGGAGGGGGCATGGGCCTATGAGGGAGTGCCCTGGTCAGATTGGGGCACAAGGCCCCATAGGGCCCAGCCGGCCAAACAAGGGGAAACCCTAAAGGGGGCTTCTAGAAGGAAGGGGGGAAACTTGCCCCCCACTCTTCCCTCCTTGGCCGCCGGCCTAGGCTTGGGGGAGGGGCTAGGGCTTCCGCCCACCCCTCTATATAAATAGGGCTGGGGGCGCACCACCCCCCCACATCTTCCCCTCAAGCCTAGCCGCCCTGTTGCCCTCCTCTCTCTCTCTCCCTCCCGACTGCGTGTAGGCGAAGCCCTGCTGCAGAAACTCTCCACCACTTGCACCGCGCCATCGCGTTGTAGATCCAATCCGTCTCTCCACCATACTTGCTGGACCAAGGAAGGAGGAGACGTCGAGGTGCTGCACGTGTGCATCTCCCGGAGGCATCGCCACTTGCGGTGCTAGATCAGATCGGATCGCGAGGAGGAGAAGCGAGTACGACTACATCACCCACGTTCCGACGAACGTTCCGCTGTGCGAATCTTCAAGGGTATGAAGATCTCATCTAATCCCTCTCGTTGTTTGCATCTCCTAGATTAGATCTTGGCTTTCTCGTTCGCATCCGTAGAATTTTTTTGATTTACTATGTTGCGAAACCCATCAGTGGTATCAGAGCTAGATCTATGCGTAGATGTGTTTCACGAGTAGAACGCAACATGGTTGTTGCGGGCGTTGATGTTTTCTGTTGCAAGCCTCTTGTTTGTGTTCTTCTTATGACTCGGGATAGTGAGATTTAAGCGGTCCAGGCCAACCTTACGCGACGTCGTTCGCGAGACCGGCTCCGCACTTGACGTGTGGCTTGTTCCATACATGCAGCTGGTGGATGCCAGTTTCTCTCACTATAGTTGTCATGGGATTTACACCGGAGTTTGGCAACCATAATATCACCATTGTGGCTTTCCGTAGGTAAGAATCGTTCTTAGCTTGCTACTCCCATAAGCCACGTAAAACATGCAACAACAAAGTAGAGGCGTCTAACTTGTTTTTGCAGTGTGTTTTCGTGATATGGTATGGCCCAAGATGTGATATGTGTATTGTATCGATGATCATGTTTTGTAATGTTTCACGACTTGCATGTCGATGAGTACACAACCGCAGAGCCATATGGTTGTCTTTATAATTGTGTATGACCTGTGTGTCAACTTCTTATACGCCATGTAATAGTTTCACTTTATCGCTAAGTAGTTAGCAATAGTTGTAGTTGTTATTCGTGGTGGAGGCAATCATGGTGGAGTGATGGAGATCATGCCGGCACGCACAAGATGAAGATCATTGCGCAAAGATTGGCTATAC
Organism: Avena insularis; assembly: GCA_023614405.1. Lineage (NCBI taxonomy): Eukaryota > Viridiplantae > Streptophyta > Magnoliopsida > Poales > Poaceae > Avena > Avena insularis. Next base: position 375,270,160 of record CM042697.1, read on the forward strand.
CATGTCACATAAAGTTATATGCATGTGATGTTTATCCTTTTATGTATCTTATTATGCTTAGATCGCGATGGTAGCATTATAAGATGATTCCTCACTTAAAGATCAAGATAAAACTGTGTTCTCCCCAAGTATGCACCGTTGCGAAAGTTCGTCGTGTCCAAGCATCACGTGATGATCGGGTGCTATAGACTCTACGTTCACATACAACGGGTGCAAGCCAGTTTTGCACACGCGGAAATACTTGGGTCTAACTTGACGAGCCTAGCATGTACAGACATGGCCTCGGAACACATGAACCGAAAGGTTAAGCATGAGTCATATGAATGATATGATCGACACTTCGTTGTCCACCATTGAAGCCAACATCTCTTCTCGTGAAGATCGGATTAGGTGTGGTGAATTTGGATCGTGTTCACTAAACAACTTGAGGGATGTTAAATTTAGTGGGAGTTCATCTAGTAATTTGATTAAAAGTTGAACTAGTTATCATGAACGTAGTCTAATTTGTACTTGCAAATATTGTAGATCAAATGGCTAAGTCCAACTTCAACTTCAACGTTTTTGCTGAGAAGGAAAAGCTTAAAAACAATGGGTCTAACTTCACCAACTGGTTCCGCAATCTGAGAATCATTCTCTCTGGCGGTCAAAAGGACTATGTCCTTGAGAATGTGTTAGGTGACGCCTGCCATCAAGGCCGGCTGATGAGAAAGCTGTCTATCAACAAGAAAGATGATTATGGTGTGATTAAGAGCACCATGTTGTTTGTTATGGAATCGGACCTTCAAAATCATTTTGAAGACTATCCTGCCCTTTGAGATTCTCGAGGAGCTGAAACCATGTTTCGACTCAGGCTCGCTCGAGAGATATGAGATCTCCGAGAAGTTCTTAACTACAAGATGGAGGAAGGAGTTCCGTTAGTGAGCACGCCATTAAGATGTCGGGCTACACTCAACGCCTTTGAGCAATCGGATCGCAAGATTCCAGAGGAGGTCAAGATTGACAGTGGTTCGAATCACTCCCTCCTACAAAAAGTTTTGTAGTGACTCACAATCAGATTGGTTCCATCGATACGATCACCAAGCTCTTCGCAAAGTGAAGGTCAGGTGGACATCAAAAGGATAATCATGTGTTGATGATCAACAAGCCCCCACCTTCAAGAAAGGTAAGGTGCAAATAAGCCCTTCAAGAAAGTGGCGGCAAGCGTTGCTGCCTCGCTGAGAAGAAGCTCAAGTCTGGTCCTAAGCCGGACATCGAGTGCTTCTATTGCAAGGACAAGGGTCATCGAAGCGAATCGTCCAAGTACTTAGCGGACAAGAAGGTCGGCACCATCAAAGGTATATTTTATATACATGTTATTGATGTTTTCCTTACTAGCCCTCGTTGTAGTGCACGGGTATTTGATCTGGTTCGTTGCTAATATTTGTAACTTGAAACAGAGCTACGAATAGACGGCGACTATGAGGGATGAGGTGAGATGCTGCTGGCAACGGATCAAGAGTTGATGTGATGGTCGTCGCACGCTCTCCTTAGTTTTACCTTCGGATTAGTTTTAAACCTCAATAAATGTTATGTGCCCGTTGAGCATGAACATTATTTCGGATCTTGTTTATTGCAAGACGGTTATTCATTTAAATCGGAGAATAATGGTTGTTCTATTTATATGAGTAACATCTTTTATGGTCATGCACCTGTGAATGGTTTATTTCTTCTAAATCTCAAAGGGATGAAACACACATCCATAACATTGAGGCTAAGAGATGCAAAGTAGATAGTGATAATACTACTTATTTGTGGCACCGCTGCTCAGGTCATATTGGTGTAAAGCGCATGAAGAAACTCCATTCTGATGGACTTTTGGAGTCTCTTGATTTTGAATCATTTGACACATGCGAACCATGCCTCATGGGCAAGATGATCAAAACTCCGTTCTCCGGAATGATGGAGCGAGCAACGGACTTGTTGGAAATCATACATACCGATGTATGCAGACCAATGAGTGTTTAGACGCGCGGTGGATATCGCTATTTTCTCACTTTTACCGATGACTTAAGTAGATATGGGTATATCTGTTTAATGAAACATAAATCTGAAACATTTGAAAAGTTCAAAGAATTTCATAATGAAGTGGAGAACCATCGTAACAGAAAGATCAAGTTTCTACGATCCGATCGTGGAGGTGAATATTTGAGTTATGATTTTCTCACGCATCTTAAAGCAAGCGGAATCGTTTCGCAACTCACGCCACCCGGAACACCACAGCGCAATGGTGTGTCTGAACACCGGAATCGAACCCTATTAGATATGGTCCGATCGATGATGTCTCTTACTGATTTGCCGTTATCATTTTGGGGTTATGCATTAGAAACCGCTGCGTTCACTTTAAATAGGGCACCATCTAAATCCGTTGAGACGACACCGTATGAACTGTGGTTTGGTGCTAAACCTAAGTTGTCGTTTCTTAAAGTTTGGGGATGCGAAGCTTACGTCAAAAAGTTGATGTCGGACAAGCTCGAACCCAAAGCGGAGAAATGCGTCTTCATAGGATACCCTAAGGAAACTATTGGGTATACCTTCTATCACAGAACTGAAGGCAAAGTGTTTGTCGCAAAGAACGGTTCCTTTCTTAAGAAGGAGTTTCTCTCGAAAGAAGTGAGTGGGAGGAAAGTAGAGCTAGACGAGGTTGTTGAACCTTCTCTTGAGTTGGAGAGTAGCGCATCACCTGAAATTGTTCCAGTACCGCCTGCACCAACAATAGAGGAAGCTAATGACAAGGATCATGAAGCTCCGGACGATGTCACATCGAACGTCGCAGTCGACAAGGTCGCGTGCCCCTCCCGAGTGGTACGCAACCTGTCTTCGACTGCCTTGTTGGTAGAAGACGGTGAACCCACGAACTATGAGGAAGCGATGATGAGCCCAGATCGAGAAATGGCTAGAAGCCATGAAATCCGAATTGGGATCCATGAGCGAAAACCAAGTATGGACTTTGGTGGACCCTCCTAGCGACCGAAAGGCCGTTGAGTGCAAATGGATTTTCAAGAAGAAAACGGACGCGGATGGTAATGTTACCGTCTATAAAGCACGACTTGTCGCAAAGGTTTTCGACAAGTTCAAGGTTGACTACGATGAGACTTTCTCCCATAGCGATGTTTAAGTCCATTCGGATTTTGTTAGCAATTGCTGCGCTTTCATGATTATGAAATATGGCGATGGATGTCAAGATCTGCTCTCAATGGCAACATTGATGAAGAGTTGTATATGATGCAAGCCAAGGTTTTGTCGATCCTAAGGATGTCGATAAAGTATGCAAACTTCAGCGTTCCATTTATGGACTGAAGCAAGCATCTCGGAGTTGGAACCTTCGTTTTGATCAAGTGATCAAGAGCTTTGGATTTGTTCCAAATTGCTATGAAGCTTGTATCTACAAGAAAGTGAGTGGGAGCTCGGTGACATTTCTGGTACTATATGTGGATGACATATTGATTATTGGAAATGACATTAACATGCTTAACGATGTGAAGAGTTATTTGAACAAGTGTTTTCAATGAAAGACCTAGGTGAAGCTATATATTGGGCATCAAAATCTATAGAGATAGACAAAGACGCTGCTAGCTTTAAGCCGAGTACATACCTAGACAAAGTTCAAAAGGTTCAGAATGGATAAGGCAAAGAAAGGTTCAAGGCCTATGTTGTCGTAAGATATTGAGCAAGGCTCAGTGTCCAGCTATGGTAAATGATAGGGAAGCTATGAGCAAAGTGCCTTATGCCTCGGCCATAGGTTCTATCATGTATGCCATGTTGTGTACTAGACCGAATGTGTCCAATGCTCTTAGTTTGACGAGCAGATATCAAAGTGATCCAGGAGTGGAACACTGGACAGCCGTGAAGAACATCCTAAAGTACCTAAATAGGACTAAAGAAATGTTCTTAGTCTATGGGGGTGATGAAATACTGTCGTAAAAGGTTACGTCGATGCTAGTTTCGAACCGACAAGGATGATTCTAAATCTCAGTGATACGTTTATATTTTGAATGGAGGAGCTGAGTCGGAGAAGTTGCAAGCAAAGCTTGATCGCGGGATCTACTGAGAAGCGGAATACATGGCTGCCGCAGAAGGCCAAGTGAAGGAGTTTGGATCAGAACTTCATCATCGAGCTTGGCGTGTTCCAAGTGCATTGGACCCACTGGAAATATTGTGTGACAACACCGGCGCCATAGCACTCGCTAAGGAACCAAGATATCATCCAAAGACCAAGCATATCAACCGCAAAGTTTCATATAATCCGAGATTATATAGCGATGGAGATCCAAGATTAGCAAAGTACATACAGATCTGAATGTCGCAGATCCATTGACTAAACCTCTTCCACGTGTAAAACAAGATCAACACCTTAGTGCCATGGGTGTGAGATTGTTGCCAAATGTAAACTAGATTATTGACTCTAGTGCAAGTGGGAGACTGTTGGAATTATGCCCTAGAGGCAATAATAAAGATGTTATTATTATAATTCTTGTTCATGATAATGTTTATATTCCATGCTAGAATTGTATTAAGTGGAAACTTTAATACTTGTGTGGTTTGTGAACAACACCGTGTCCCTAGTACGCCTCTATGGACTAGCTCATTGATTAATGATGGTTAAGGTTTCCTAACCATGGACATGAGTTGTCGATTAATAATGAGATCATATCATTGGGAGAATGATATGATGGACAGACCCAAACTAAGCGAAGCAATTAGATCGTGTCATCGTGTTCATCTTTGCGAAGCTTTTCTTATGTCAAATATTGTATTCCTTAGACCATGAGATAATACAACTCCCTGGTATCGGAAGAAAGCTTTGAGGTCGTCAAACGTCATCCTATGAGAGGGTGATCATAAAGGTGTCCCTTAGGTGATCGGAAAGTACCTGTTGGGTTGTATGTATTGAGATGGGATTTGTCCCTCCCAAGTCGGAGAGATATACTTCGGGCCCACTCGGTAATCGATATCAATACCGCTTGCAAGCATGTGGTTAAGGAGTTAATCACAAAGTGATATCGGATTACGAGTAAAGTACTTTGCGTGAACGAGATTGAACTAGGTATGACGGTACCGACGATCAAATCTCGGGCAAGTAAAATATCGCGAGACGAAGGGAATATATATATGGGATTGATTGAATCCTGGCATCGTGGTTCATCCGATATGATCATCGATGAATGTGTGGGAGTCAATATGGGTTTCCAGACCCCGCTATTGATTATTGATAGAAGATCATGTCTGCATGTTCTCGAATCCGAAGGGTCACACACTTAACGTGTCTCGACGCTAGGATAGATTGGATAATTGGTTTATGAGTTTTTGTTTGGAGTCTCGGATGGGATCCGGGATATCACGAGAGGTTCCGGAATGGTCCGGAGAATAAGATTCGTATAAGGCAGTGCAGTTTTTGGAGTTCGGAATTGTTTCGGGTTAATCGGTATTGTACCGGAAGCTTCTAGAACCTTCCGGAGGGGGACCAACGTGGCCCCACCTGCCGGGAGGGGGCATGGGCCTATGAGGGAGTGCTCTGGCCGCATTGGGCCAGGGGCACAAGGCCCCATAGGACCCAGCCGGCCAAACAAGGGGAAACCCTAAAGGGGGCTTCTAGAAGGAAGGGGGAAACTTGCCCCCCACTCTTCCCTCCTGTCACGGCCTAGGCTTGGGAGGGCTAGGGCCAGCCACCCCTCTATATAAAGAGGGCTGGGGCGCACCCCCACATCTTCCCTCAAGCCTAGCCGCCTCTACGCCTCCTCTCTTCCCTCCCATTGCGTGTAGGCGAAGCCTCCGCAGAAACTCTCTCCACCACTTGCACCGCGCCGTCGCGTTGTAGATCCAATCCGTCTCTCCACCATACTTGCTGGACCGAGGAAGGAGGAGACGTCGAGGTGCTGCACGTGTGCATCTCCCGGAGGCATCGCCACTTGCGGTGCTAGATCGGATCGGATCGCGAGGAGGAGAAGCGAGTACGACTACATCACCCACGTTCCGACGAACGTTCCGCTGTGCGAATCTTCAAGGGTATGAAGATCTCATCTAATCTCTCTCGTTGTTTGCATCTCCTAGATTAGATCTTGGCTTTCTCGTTCGCATCCGTAGAAATTTTTTGATTTACTATGTTGCGAAACCCATCAAGCGGCACACGGGCAATAAATTTGCCTCAACTATACTCCCACACCGGCGACGTCCTTCATGGCAAAGCCTCGGAGTTGATGGCAACGTGTGCTAGTCGGTCTTTCAGATCGATGGCTTGGTCTTCTCGCCGTTTTTCAGATTTGGCGAGATTTGTTTCTCGTTGTGTCGCTGGCGCTCGTCGTTATCCGCGATGGCGCTGGCGGCCGGGGCGAGGTGGTTTCTCTGTAATAAGGATGTTGGTCTGGAGGTGGTGGATTTGCCGTTCCTCTTCGACTTCGTCGATGGGGCGCGACGGATCTTGGTCCAAGACAGCACGGGAACGTCCCCCGGTTGATGCGCCACAACGACATGTGCCTCACTGCGTGCAGCAGGCTTGTTCATCGATTCACAAAGCCTTGTTGGCGATGATGCTTTTTTGGATCTTGCAATGGTGGAGGCTCGGCATCTCTTCCGGTGTTCGTCTTGGCGGCGCTGGAGTTTGGCGGCGGCCGCTCGATTCGCTGGTTGTAGGAAAATCTAGGGGTTGATTTGTATATCTTGATCTCTTAATTTTTTTCTCTGTAGTGTTTTCAGGATAATCATTTTATCCCGGTCTTTCTTTTAGTTGCCACGTGTGTTGCTTTGTGTAACTTAATTTTAAATTAATGAAATATGTGATTGCTCTCGAAAAAATGAAGATCGCATACACACGCGTGCCATTCCTTAGAGTTTATGAAATTGTGGAGCCGTTTGTCGTCGGCCTGCTATATTTCGGCTCTAGCAATACGTGGCGCCTAGATGCTTTACATCACCCAACTTTGCAATTTGTTTCCAAATAAATGGGGCCAGTCCTGGAATTAGTGACATGGAATTGTGGAAAAACACGAATCTTTTCACAACCAAACTGTGTAGTGAGTCGTACTAGCTACTGAGAACAATTTAACCTTTATTTTTCATTCGAGGTTGTGTTGGTCGGCTAGCTAGCACTAAATAAGAATCGTATCTTCTCATCCCAAGCAGGCCCCTATGAAGAAGATCTGCAGATACTGTCCTGTACGCAGAAGCATTTGTTATGTTAGGTGCTAACAAACCTGATTCGCAGATCACCGTATCTTTTTTTTCTATCCAAGGACAAGAGATATCTCCGTCTCCTTCCTCGTGTTCCCGGCTGGGAGATGCAGTGTCTCTGGCCCGTTTGCATCATTGAAATCTGGAGAGAAATCAGTCCAGTTCCACCGACAGCAGCTGAGCAGCAAGAAATCACATGCCCGAGACTGATGAATGACGCACATCACTGAACACTGATGAACAGGTAAGTTCCCTCACCAACCTTTCCTGTTGTGTGGCTCGACGGCGGCCTACGTGCCGGAGTCCGGTGCACTCGATCGGCCAAGGTTTTATCATTCCCTGCACACGGCACAGGATTAGTATTCTCTCCCCGTCCGCAAATAAATATACTTCTAGTTATGTTTTAAATTAAAGTTAGTAAAATTTTACTAATTTTATAGTCAAAGTTTTACTTAAAAAAAATCCTGTCAACGTGTGCCTTCGAGTACAAAAAAATATAGTTAAACAAAAAAGCTAAAAGTACGCTTATCTTGTCTGCGGACGCGGACGGAGGGAGTAAATCATTAGGCGTACGGATCGAGATGATGACGGACATAGCCAACGTGTGCCTTTGAGTAGCTTTGGGTTTAAGCTTCCTAGCGACGGCGTGAAGGACCAAGTGAGCTGAACCTGCTGAGATCACATACTGATCCACGAAGCAACCTAGCCGAGCTGCACCGGCGGATCGGAGTGAGTATAGCCGTATAGGACGGCACGGTGTGGCGTGGTGTCCGTATTCGTCCCTTGTTTCCAAGTAGTGATGCAGAAGTGAGACGATTGTCTGCGATATCGCTTTTTAGACTACTAGACTAACTCAAAACTAAGTGCGACAAGTGAGATAAGCTAGATTTGACATATCTCGCTTATCTCACTTATCCCACCTAAATTCAAGTTAATCTAGTAGTCTAAAAGTGATATCCCACTTGTCCCAAATGTTCCACTCCTGCATCCCTATTCCCAAGTTGATCTGCTGGTGCAGGACGAATCGCATCGATCGCGGTTTCGAAAGATTTTACACCATCTCCTACAAGATTATGGTGGAAGTGGAACTCATGTGTCCTGAAAACTGTTTTCGCGGAAAACATGCGTAAGGTCGTGGTCTGGAATTTTAGAAAGGAAGAATCAGCTCCACTCACGTGAAATGGTTCCCGAACGAAGTAATTGCAAGGATTTTGTTTCGCTGGGATCCGAGAAACCCTAACCATCATAATCTTGATATAGTATCGGAGCCGCCTCTTCTAAAATCGAGCTGAAGATCGGATCTCCAAGTCCCGCCGCCACCAAAAACCCCAAAACCGCCGATCTCCAAACCACCATTGCCGATCATGTCGTCCTCCACCTCCACCACCCTCAACCTCGGCAATCCACCCAAGGATCAACTCGCCCGCCTCAATCATCCATCCTGGCGTGCGCAAATTCTACCTGCAATCCGTGGCGCCCAACTCTTTGGCCTATTCGATGGGACCGATGTGGCGCCGCCGAAGACATTGCCCGTTGACTCAACGGATGCAGATAAGACGTTGCAGACGACGCCCAACCCAGCCTATGCCGCCTGGATCTCTCGCGATAAGGTGGTGCTTTCCTATCTCCTCGGTGGCATCTCCCCGACGATCATGTCGTATGTCATGAGGCTCGATCACGCCGCCGACATGTGGAAAGTGCTGGAAACAATGTTTGCCTCGCAAAGCCACTCGAAGATCACGAATCTGAGAGTCGCGCTGGCTACCACAAAACGCCTCCATGATCCTGCTCCTGTCTATCTTGCCAATATGCAGACGATCGCCGACGACCTTGCAGCCGTCGGTAAGCCTGTTCCGAAGGAGGAGCAGGTCTCGTATATACTTGGAGATCTTGGAGACAATTATGAAAATCTCGTCGATGCCTATGGAATCCTAGGTACGACTCTGACGTTGGGCGAGCTCTACGCTCAGATCCAAGCCCATGATGATCGCCGCTCCCTCAAAGCATGGAGTGACACCGGCGGGTGGCTTCGAGACGTCTGCGAACGCCGCCACTTGCCAGCAGCGCCAACAGTACACCTCCCGCTACTCCCGTGGAAGGCGAGGTGCACCCCGTGATGACTGTCATGACAGACGGGACGACAGGCGTGATGATCGGCGGCCGCGCCGTGATGATGATTGACCACCGCGTCAGGGCCGTGGTGGACGCAGCGCCCCGTGAGGCGTGGACGGGCGTGGCCGCAGCGACAACGCTGGGTCGCCACGTGCACGGATCTATGGCCGCGAGGGTCACCCAGCAAAAGGCTGCTGATACCGCTTTGATGATGACGATGAGGACACATATGATGATAAGGAGGCGCATGCTGCCTCCTACGGTGTTGATATAAATTGGTACTCCTACACCGATGCTACTCACCATGTTGTTAGGAATAGGAAACTTATATTTCTCTGGGACCAAAGGCCACAATATATAGTACATGTACAGGTGGAAATATACAGGAAAATCCCCTAACAAGTGGGGACATACAATATACAAATATACATCTAACACCCCCCTTCAAACTCATGGTGGCTCCACAACACTGAGTTTGGAGAGAAAGAATGTATGCTGCGCAATGGTTTGTGCCTTCGTAAAGAAATCCGCCAACTGTAACTCTGAAGTCACATACTGAAGCGCAACAACCTGAACCTGCACCTGAGCACGTGTATAGAAAGCATCAACACCAATATGCTTGGTAAGCTCATGCTTGACCGGATCACGTGCAATACTAATAGCACCTGTACTGTCAGACAAAACCAGAGTAAGTGTGGTAATAGAGACCCCAAAATCCGCAAGTAACCACCGTAACCAGGTCACCTCAACAGTCAACAAGGCCATAGCACGCAACTCAGCCTCAACACTCGAACTGGAAACCGTTGTCTGTTTCTTTGTCTTCCAAGCAATGAGCGATTCACCAAGAAACACACGGTAAGCAGAAAGTGAACGGCGATCCGAAGGATCACTCACCCATGTAGCGTCCGAATAGCACTGGAGCTGGAGGGAGCTAGAACGAGGAAAGAAAAGGCGACGAGTGATCGTACCATGAAGATAACGAAGAACACGGAGAAGATGCACTGGTAGAAAACAGGGTTGTAGTTCCGGGCCGCAACGGGCTCTAGTCCCGGTTTTGGGTCTGGATCATAAACAGACTAGAGGCCCCCTCTAGTCCCGGCTCAACGGCCCCATGACCGATAACAGCCACGTGGCTGTTTCAGCGCTTGGCGGAAACCTCTAGTCCCGGGCTGTAACACCACCCGGAGTAAAGGTTTCCACACGGAGAACACATTTCTCTGTCGCGACAGAGATTGTGTATTTCCTTTTTTTTGCCATTTCGTTCCTTTTTCGTTTTGTGTTTCACTATAATTCAAACATATATTTCAGTATACATATTATACGCTACTACATACACACTACACGTCGATGCATTTATATAATTAATTGATCCCTTGCAAGCATACATATAATCAATCATATCAAAAGGAAGAAATGTTTTGAAATTACATGGTCATTGATGAATATATATATCATATCAGCTACATGAAGATGACTAAGGCAAATCGAGTTCCACGTCATCCGCATAATGCTCTCCATGTACATCAAGGACTTCCTTCATCATAAATCCCGCCAGCTCCTTTTGAATTGCTCTTATGCGTTGGTCTGACTCTAGTTTTTCCCGCGAATCATAAATATAATGTGAGTCAACTTTCCGCTCACTGGTCAACTCGCGGATATACTCGCAGACGTAGTATCTACATAAATGAGTTCCCGGTGGCTGTTGTAAACTCTTCACCATTTTATAAGTTAACTCCTCTTTGAATGGACCTGGTATTTTCTGTCTGAACCGTGTCCAACACCTGCTCGGCAAAGAAAATGAACAAAGGAGTTATTAGTTACTTGATATCAAGAAATGAATGAAAGAGGACGATATAATGCGATAATGATTGAAATTACTTATGGAGCATTGCTTTCATGTCGCTCCACTGCTCTTGGTCCCAACTTAATGAGTCGTGGACTTCAACTAGGGAGTTGTCAACTTGAATGTTTAGCAAGATCCAGTGGAATTTGCGGACATTTACATAAGCATACATGCATAGCTCATCCAGTAAGCAAACATAAAATATGTACAAGATATAAACACTCACTTGAAGTTGTAAGGAAATAGTATTTCCTTAACAAAATTATGCTCGGTTAAGAACCTGCACAGGTCTTCCTCCACTTCTTTGGGGTGATTCTTTAACGTATATTCATTAATGATATATGGGTCAATGAACCCAACGTCGTATCTTCTAGCTCTTTTGCATTTAAGCATCTTCATTCTGCGGAATATAATATCATCATACAAAAGGATATATAGTTAGGATAATATATTAAATGCATTGAACGAGCTGAGCTACAAAGTTAATTATAGAAATAAATAACTTACAGACAGTAGCAACCAATGATAGATTTGTCGAGGGCGTGCTGGTTGTATAACTGAAACAGTTCGGTCATTTGAACCTGTATCGAGTATGGTTTGAAGTGATGCTCCTTTCTAACGTCCACTAGAAACCAATCTTTCTGATGTTTTTTTTCTGCTTGCGACATGTACCATTCGTGCAGATTTCGCATATGTGTGGATAGACGCGCGAGCTCCTCATTACTGACTAGAGGCTCCCCTTGGACATACTACCGCATTATCCGACCTAATCGGCGTATCTTCATAGACTAAATATTGACCAAGAGACATATTTGCTTCGTTAGCAAGTGCTTTGGCCTGCGATACAGTGATTCCCATAAGTGCAACATTATTACGGGCTCTAGGGTCCATTATTTGCATGTCCATATCCATTTCAGCTCTGAAGGCCTTGTCGAGGTCTGAAATGACTTTGAGCGGGGCGACCGATTGATTCTTCTGTGCTCCGAGCTGGGCAACTTGCTTCCCGCTTTTTGCACTTGTGATTTTTTTTTCTGTGCTTGCTTAATAATCTCTCGGTCATACTCTGATTCCAGATTCATCGATATCTGGGATGGTTGCTCAAGGAAGGACTTAGCCCACTTTTTGGTTTTTTCATTATATACCGGCTTTGGCTCAGGCTTTTTGGGTGCAAAATGCGCCTTAACTTGGGCAGCCACATCCGCGTTAGTTTCCTCATCGGTCTTGTCATAAGGTCTCTTTGGAAGAGCCGGCGGGATATCGACTATCTTCGGCGTTTGACCTTTCTTCGATCTGGGGCGCGGGGGACCGTCGAACTTCCGTTTCTTCGACGAGGTAGTAGTATTGCACGGAGGCGGAGGCGGAGATCGAGTTGATGTACTCCTGCTGCGGCGATCGTCAGCGGGGCGGGGTGGACTTGGAGGTTGGCGATAATCGGGTTGGGGTAGACTTGGAGGTTGGCGATAATCGGGTTGGGGTGGACTTGGAGGTTGATGATATTCGATGCGGGGTGGACTTGGATTCCTTGGAGTCGGTGGCCTTGGCGCCGAGCCTGGAAACTTGATATACTTCTTATTCCATAGAATGATGTTGCGCTTGACATCTCCTAGTTTCGTAAGGCCTTCAGGCGTAGCGATTTCAATCTCTAGGTCCGCAAAATCCTCCACTATGTCATCCACCGTGACACGAGCATAGCCTGGTGAAATCAGAAGTGAATGGTGGAGTTCTCCAGGTAGACAAGGTAAAGCAGTGCCGATCGCCACCTTGAAGGACAAGTTGTTCATTGGCTGATGTAGCTCACATTATGCCATCTCTCTGACATCATCCACGGGGTAGTGAGGAGCCGGTGCATCATCCATCAGTGCTTGATCATCAGCACGGACCTCCGTGGAAGCCACGCTGCTTCTCCGTTAGCTAAGATCCAATGCAGGATCATCAGACCGCGGGTGAGTTGACGACAGCGGCCTTTGGCTAATTTCATGCATGAGGTTATTCAGATCAGCTAGGTCCTGCTCTACCACTAGTGCTTTGACCTCTCGGGCCATCCATCTGTACCAGGAGTGACGCCTCTATCCCTCATTTCCTTCTCCATAGTTTCCCACTTAGGGATGGCACTCTTGTAGCCACCTGTCCCCATTTTATGATGGTATTTCTTGTTGGCAGCATTTAACGCGTTCTTTGCCGACTTTGCCTTTGCTTTATCAGATTGCTTGTACTGTACAAAATCGGGCCACTGTTATCTCAACTTCTCGTTTACTCCTTTGAAGTCCGGAGTTTTCTTTTTCACGACATATTTCGCGTATAAACTTTTCTTGTGGTTCCGGTACAGTTCAGCCATCTTTCTCAGTTCCCACTCCTTGACTTTTGCTCTATTTTCAAGCCCACCCGGCCTTGGGGTAATACCATCTACCTCAAATTCCTCATACTTTGGAGGTAGTATGAAATGCGCTATGAGCTTCTGCCAAAGGTAATCTTTGGCATCATCGGTGACATAGCTGTTGGATTCTTCACCGGGTTTCTTTGACTTATTCCATTCTTGGATGGTGATCGGCAGGTTGTCCCTAACAAGCACCACGCATTGATTTATAAACATCCGCCGGTGCTTCTCTGGAGCAATCGGTTTACTATCATCATCTATTTCTTCGATGGTGAACCTCTGATTACCATCCAACTTTTTGTTCGGCCCTCGTTTCGTTCGAGCTGTCGATTGCTTCGATCCGGTGGGCTAAAAGAAGAAGAGAGAGTGATTAATATATATCTAGATCAGTTAATGAATAGAGGTAACACGAGACTTTATATATATATATGTACCTCGCCGGATCCTGTCGAGGGGCCATCATTATTGTTGTTATTTGTTTGCCCTTCGTCCATCTGGTCTTCCCCTTGGTATATTAGGTTTTCCTCTAGTCCATCACCGGATAGATTCAGATATGAGAATATCTCTTCCTCGAGCAAAATATCTTCGGCGCCGGTAGTAATATTAAGAGGAATTTCACCTCTTATCATGCCCTTAAGAAAACCTTCACCGATGCGACCAGGATCTTCGGATGGATCCATGACTTAATTATCTATAACAAAAAGAGAGTTAAACAGGTTAGAAGAAACAATAATCCTAATAACTAAAACAATATAATCCTAATTATAATTATCCTAATATTATTTGTGCTAAATCAATAATCATAATAACTAAAACAAAAAAATAACCCTAATCCTAATCCTAATTCTAATCTTAATAAATAAAACAAAAAATCACTAAAACAATAATCCTAATTCTAATATTTTAATTAAAACAATAATCCTAATACTAAAACAAAAAACCCTAATATAAAAAAACTATAGAAAAAACTATAACAAAAAACCCTAATAAACCTAATTATAATAATCCTAATTATAATAATCCTAACACTAATCCTAATAACTAAAACAATAACTAATCCTAAAAACTATAAAAAACTATAGAAAAAAATATAACAAGAAACTATAAAAAACTAACATTTCCTAATAATATAATAATAATATAAATACTAACATTTCCTAAACATTTATACAAAACCTAAATATTACTAATAATAATAATAATAAATATTACTACAAAAACCTAACTATAACATTTCCTAGACTAATTATACTACTAATTACTACTAGACTAATTATAATCAAAACCTTAATACTAACATTTCCTAACATTTATACTACTAATCAAAACCTAAACACAAAAACCTAACTATAAAATTAAATAACCACCTCGGCGAGAAGTGCAGGCGTTGCAAAGACATGGCGGGCGGCGACACAAGCGGGCGGAGCGGCTGACACGGCACGCGGCGACACGTCTGACGGGCGGCGCCATGAGGTTTCAAGGGCGACGCGGCGACTGACTCCTGCGTCGATGGCGCCTCGTCTTCGTCTTCGTCTTACAGCGTGCTAAGTGCTGGCTCAAGCGCCAAAGTGCGCAGCGTATATAAAGGGTTAACCCTTTAGTCTGGTCGCTTAACCCGCATTAAAGACCCCTTTAGTCGCGGGTTAAGCCACTACCGAACTAAAGGTTTTTTTCCGGTTTCACGCCAGAAGCACCCTTTAGTCCCGGGTTCAGCCACGACCCGCGACTAGTTGTTTTTTTGTAAATTTTGTTTTTTTAATTCAAATTAAATATAAAAACTTTGGAAAATCATACCTTTTATTGTAATAATCCAAATAAAACAAATAATATGTCTATTATTATCAGAAAAATATAAAGAATCCTAATATAATATCCATTTATCTGTTTGCATTATTTATAAATTATTTCATTTGTAAATTTTCTTTTTTAATTCAAATCAAATATAAAAACTTTGGAAAATCATATCTTTTATTGTAATAATCCAAATAAAACAAATAATATGTCTATTATTATCAGAAAAATATAAAGAATCTTAATATAATATCCATTTATCTGTTTGCATCATTTATAAATTATTCCATTTGTAAATTTTCTTTTTTTCAAATCAAATATAAAAACTTTGGAAAATCATATCTTTTATTGTAATAATCCAAATAAAACAAATAATATGTCTATTATTATCAGAAAAATATAAAGAATCTTAATATAATATCCATTTTTCTGTTTACATCATTTATAAATTATTTCATTTGTAAATTTTCTTTTTTTAATTCAAATCAAATATAAAAACTTTGGAAAATCATATCTTTTATTGTAATAATCCAAATAAAACAAATAATATGTCTATTATTTTCAGAAAAATATAAAGAATCTTAATATAATATCCATTTATCTGTTTGCATCATTTATAAATTATTTCATTTGTAAATTTTCTTTTTTTAATTCAAATCAAATATAAAAACTTTGGAAAATCATATCTTTTATTGTAATAATCCAAATAAAACAAATAATATTTCTATTATTATCAGAAAAATATAAAGAATCTTAATATAATATCAATTTAGTCCCGATTGTAGTCACAAACTGGGACTAAAGATATTTCCCGCCATTTCCCACCGCTTCCCGCCAAGTTTTCCTGCCCTTTCCTTTCTACGAGAGCTTTTAGTCCCGGATGTAGTCACTAACCGGGACTAAAGATATTTCCCGCCATTTCTCAAATCTTAACGCCAAGTTTTCCCACCCTTTCCCTCTATATTTAGGGCGATCGCGCCATGGCTATCCACACATCCACACCTTCCTCTCTTAGAACAATGGACAACGCCATCGGGCCATTCGACCTCGAGGAGACCGAGGCGTGCGCCTCAACTACCCTTGTCCATTGGCTACCGCCGCTCGGCTAGATGTCGGCGCTGGAGGGTTCCTGTCCTCCTATCCCTCAAGGTTCCGCCAGCGCCATCACAAACCACTTCTACCACGAGCTCACGCCGGAGCAGCGGATGGATCCCCAGTGGGATCCCGACAACTACGACACCTAGAATGCCTTCTTCGCTAATAGGCGGGAAAGGGATCTCACCAGGTACGAGGGTGATGGCCCGTCCCCGGTGAACCACAACGAAGCCGGCCGTCGTCTGTGGTGTTCGAACCGTACTATCATCAGAGTGATGCGCTACATCGCCGGGGGAGACCATCCTCGCCTGCGGTGCCCACGAGTACACCCGCCACAGAGCCACAAAAGGCCCCACACCGGCCCGGCGGTAGAGGCATCGTCTTTCATGAGACCCCTCCCCCGCCCGTCGTGAATCCGAAGCTGGAATGGCCCCTGGTATATGCCATGGATGGGCTGAGGATCCCCGGAGTGGCAGGTGACGATGACGATGATGATGACGATGACGAAGAAGACCCTGAAGCTGCGTACTATAGGACTAGGCATGATTATGACTAAAGGGGCGGCTTTAGTCCTGAGTGTTAGCTAGTCCCGGTTTGTCCTGGTTTCTAATATTAATAAATGTCTTGAGTGTTACCTAATAAATACAGGGAAATGCCTATATAAAGAGAGGGTTCATCTTTAGTCCCGGTTGGAGAAACCAACATGGCGAAGGATTATGCATCTGGGCCAAGCAACACTAATAATAGGGGTGAGTGTCGACATTATGTCGTGCGGCTTGTACCTTGTCCCGGATGGTGTCACCAACTGGGACTAAAGATGAACCTTTAGTGCCGGTTGGAGACACCAACCGGGACAAAACATGAGTCAGCACTAATAATAGAGGTGAGTGTCGACATTATGCCGAGCTGCTTGTACTATAAATAGGCATCCTTGTGAGTCCAGTCCTCCAGCCAGTTTGAGGCATCTCCAAGATGGTTTTCGAGAGCAGGGACACCACTACGGCCAGTTTCAGGGAGATTCCGCTGGAGCCCAGTCCTCCGGCATCTCCGAGAAACTGGTCATAGAGGCACTCCCTAATATGTGAAATTAGTTAGCTCCCAGGCGTATTGATCTAGTTAGAGAAGTTACAAGCTGTAAGATGGTTTTCGAGAGCAGGGACACCACTACGGCCAGTTTCAGGGAGATGCCGCCGGATCCTAGTCCTCCGGCATCTCCGAGAAACTGGTCATAGAGGCACTCCCTAATATGTGACCTCACGCGTTTGGAGATTAGATCTTAATGGTAAGTATGTGATGGGTTTCGCGGCATAGTAAAACAAAATTTTCTACGGATGCGAACAGAGGGAAGCCAAGATCTAATCTAGGAGATGCAAACAACGAGAGAGATTGGATTAGATCTTCATACCCTTGAAGATTCGCCAATGAACGCTCATTCGGAACGTGGGTGATGTAGTCGTACTCGCTTCTCCTCCTCGCGATCCGATCCGATCTAGCACCACAAGTGGCGGTGCCTCCGTGAGATGCACACGTGCAGCACCTCGACGTATCCTCCTTCCTCGGACCAGCAAGTATGGTGGAGAGATGGATTGGATCTACAACACGACGGCGTGGTGTATATGGTGGAGAATTTCTGCAGTAGGGCTTCGCCTACAAGCAGTCGGGAGGGAGAGAGGAGGGCAGCAGGGCGGCTAGGGTTGGAGGGGAAGGTGTGGGGGGTGGTGCGCCCCCAGCCCTCTTTATATAGAGGGGTGTGCGGCAGCCCTAGCCCCTCAACCAAGCCAAGGCCGGCGGCCACAAGGAGGAGGAGTGGGGGGCAAGGAACCCCCCCCCCCCCTTCTAGAAGGTCTAGTTAGGATTTTACCCTAGCTGGCCGGTTGGGCCCTATGGGGCCTTGTGCCCCTGGCCCAATGCGGCCAGGGCACTCCCTCATAGGCCCATGCCCCCTCCCGGAAGCTGGGGCCACGTTGGTCCCCTTCCGGAAGGTTCTAGAAGCTTCCGGTACAATACCGATTAACCCGGAACAATTCCGAACTCCAAAAACTGCACTGCCTTATATGAATCTTATTCTCCGAACCACTCCGGAACCTCTCACGATGTCCCGGATCCCATCCGAGACTCCGAACAAAAACTCATAAACCAATTATCCAATCTATCCTAGCGTCAAGACACGTTAAGTGTATGACCCTGCGGGTTCGAGAATATGCAGACATGATCTTCTATCAATAATCAACAGCGGGGTCGGGAAACCCATATTGACTCCCACACATTCATCGATGATCATATCGGATGAACCACGATGCCAGGATTCAATCAATCCCATATATATATTGCCTTCGTCTCGCGATATTTTACTTGCCCGAGATTCGATCGTCGGTACCATCATACCTAGTTCAATCTCGTTCACAGCAAGTACTTTACTCAATCCGTAATCCGATATCACTTTGTGATTAACTCCTTAACCACATGCTTGCAAGCGGTGTTGATATCGATTACCGAGTGGGCCCGAAGTATATCTCTCCGACTTGGGAGGGACAAATCCCATCTCGATACATACAACCCAACAGATAGTTTCCGATCACCTGAGAGACACCTTTATGATCACCCTCTCATAGGATGACGTTTGATGACCTCAAAGCTTTCTTCCGATACCAGGGAGTTGTATTATCTCATGGTCTAAGGAATACAATATTTGACATAAGAAAAGCTTCACAAAGACGAACACGATGACACGATCTAATTGCTTCGCTTAGTTTGGGTCTGTCCATCATATCATTCTCCCAATGATATGATCTCATTATTAATCGACAACTCATGTCCATGGTTAGGAAACCTTAACCATCATTAATCAATGAGCTAGTCCATAGAGGCGTACTAGGGACACGGTGTTGTTCACAAACCACACAAGTATTAAAGTTTCCGCTTAATACAATTCTAGCATGGAATATAAACATTATCATGAACAAGAATTATAATAATAACATCTTTATTATTGCCTCTAGGGCATAATTCCAACAGTCTCCCACTTGCACTAGAGTCAATAATCTACTTTACATTTGGCAACAATCTCACACCCATGGCACTGAGGTGCTGATCATGTTTTACACGTGGAAGAGGTTTAGTCAATGGATCTGCGACATTCAGATATGTATGTACTTTGCTAATCTTCAGATCTCCATCTGCTATATAATCTCGGATTATATGAAACTTGCGAGTGATATGCTTGGTCTTTGGATGCTGCAGCAGCCATGTATTCCGCTTCTACTGTAGATCCCGCGATCACGCTTTGCTTGCAGCTTCTCCAGCTCACAGCTCCTCCATTCAAAATATACACGTATCCTATCTGAGACTTAGAATCATCCTTGTCGGTGTTGAAACTAGCGTCGACGTAACCTTTTACGACGAGCTGTTCATCACCCCCCTTAGACTAAGAACATTTCTTTAGTTCTATTTAGGTACTTTAGGATGTTCTTCACGGCTGTCCAGTGTTCCACTCCTGGATCACTTTGATATCTGCTCGTCAAACTAAGAGCATTGGACACATCCGGTCTAGTACATAGCATGGCATACATGATGGAACCTATGGCCGAGGCATAAAGCACTTTGCTCATAGCTTCCCTATCATTTATCGTAGCTAGACACTGAGTCTTGCTCAATATCTTACCTGACAACATAGGCACCGAACCTTTCTTTGCCTTATCCATTCTGAACCTTTTCAGAACTTTGTCTAGGTATGTACTCTGGCTTAAAGCTATCAGGCGTCTTTGTCTATCTCTATAGATCTTGATACCCAATATATAAGCAGCTTCACCTAGGTCTTTCATTGAAAAACACTTGTTCAAATAACTCTTCACATCGTTAAGCATGTTGATGTCATTTCCGATAATCAATATGTCATCCACATATAGTACCAGAAACGTCACCGAGCTCCCACTCACTTTCTTGTAGATGCAAGCTTCGTAGCAATTTGGAACAAATCCAAAGCTCTTGATCACTTGATCAAAACGAAGGTTCCAACTCCGAGATGCTTGCTTGATCCATAAATGGAACGCTGAAGTTTGCATACTTTATCAACATCCTTAGGATCGACAAAACCTTGGCTTGCATCATATACAACTCTTCATCAATGTTGCCATTGAGGAAGCGATCTTGACATCCATCTGCCATATTTCATAATCATGAAACGCAGCAATTGCTAATAAAATCCGAATGGACTTAAACATCGCTACGGGAGATAAAGTCTCATCATAGTCAACACCTTGAACTTGTCAAAAACCTTTTGCGACAAGTCGTGCTTTATAGACGGTAACATTACCATCCGCGTCCGTTTTTTTCTTGAAGATCCATTTGCACTCAACGGCCTTTCGGTCGCTAGGAGGGTCCACCAAATTCCATACTTGGTTTTCGCTCATGGATCCCAATTCGGATTTCATGGCTTCTAGCCATTTCTCGAGTCCGGCTCATCATCGCTTCCTCATAGTTCATAGGTTCCTTTGTCTTCTACTAACAAGACAACAAGACAGTTGCCATACCACTCAGAGCGACGCGACCTTGTCGACGTTGCGCTCAAGAGCAAAGATCATCAAAGCTTCATGATCCTTGTCATTAGCTTCCTCTATTGTTGGTGCGGCGACCGAACAATTTCAGGCGCTGCGCTACTCTCCAATTCAAGAGAAGGTTCAATAACCTCGTCTAGCTCTACTTTCCTCCCACTCACTTCTTTCGAGAGAAACTCCTTCTCAAGAAAGGAACCGTTCTTTGCGACAAACACTTTGCCTTCGGTTCTGTGATAGAAGGTATACCCAATAGTTTCCTTAGGGTATCCTATGAAGACCCATTTCTCCGCTTTGGGTTCGAGCTTGTCCGGCATCAACTTCTTGACGTAAGCTTCGCATCCCCAAACTTTAAGAAACGACAACTTAGGTTTAGCACCAAACCACAGTTCAGACGGTATCGTCTCAACGGATTTAGATGGAGCCCTATTTAAAGTGAATGCAGCGGTTTCTAATGCATAACCCCAAAATGATAACGGCAAATCAGTAAGAGACATCATCGATCGGACCATATCTAATAGGGTTCGGTTCCGGCGTTCAGACACACCATTGCGCTGTGGTGTTCCGGGTGGCGTGAGTTGTGAAACGATTCCACTTGCTTTAAGATGCGTGAGAAAATCATAACTCAAATATTCACCTCCACGATCGTAGAAACTTAATCTTTACATTACGATGGTTCTCCACTTCATTCTGAAATTCTTTGAACTTTTCAAATGTTTTAGATTTATGTTTCATTAAATAGATATACCCATATCTACTTAAGTCATCGGTAAAAGTGAGAAAATAGCGATATCCACCGCGCGTCGAAACACTCATCGGTCCGCATACATCGGTATGTATGATTTCCAACAAGTCCGTTGCTCGCTCCATCATTTTGGAGAACAGGGTTTTGATCATCTTGCCCATGAGGCATGGTTCGCATGTGTCAAATGATTCAAAATCAAGAGACTCCAAAAGTCCATCAGAATGGAGTTTCTTCATGCGCTTTACACCAATATGACCTAGACGACAGTGCCACAAATAAGTAGTATTATCACTATCTACTTTGCATCTCTTAGCCTCAATGTTATGGATGTGTGTTTCATCCCTTTCGAGATTTAGAAGAAATAAACCATTCACAATAGGTGCATGACCATAAAAGATGTTACTCATATAAATAGAACAACCATTATTCTCCGATTTAAATGAATAACCATCTTGCAATAAACAAGATCCAGAAATAATGTTCATGCTCAACGCAGGCACATAATAACACTTATTAAGGTTTAAAACTAATCCCGAAGGTAAAACTAAGGAGAGCGTGCCGACGGCCATCACATCAACTCTTGATCCGTTGCCAACGCGCATCGTCACCTCATCCCTCGCAAGCCGCCGTCTATTCCGTAGCTCCTGTTTCGAGTTACAAATATTAGCAACTGAACCAGTATCAAATACCTAGGCACTACAACGAGGGCTAGTAAGGAAAACATCAATAACATGTATATCAAATATACCTTTGATGGTGCCAGCCTTCTTGTCCGCTAAGTACTTCGGACAGTTGCGCTTCCAGTGACCCTTGTCCTTGCAATAGAAGCACTCAGTGTCCGGCTTAGGACCAGACTTGAGCTTCTTCTCAGCAGGGGCAGTGCGCTTGCCGCCGCCCTTCTTGAAGGGCTTCTTTGCACCCTTACCTTTCTTGAAGGTGGGGGGCTTGTTGACCATCAACACATGATTATCCTTTTTGATGTCCACTTCCGCAGCCTTCAGCTTTGCGAAGAGCTCGGTGATCGTATCAGTGGAACCAATCTGATTATGAGTCACTACAAAACTTTTGTAGCTGGGAGGGAGTGATTGCAGAACCCTGTCAATCTTGAGCTCCTCTGGAATCTTGCAGTCCAGTTGCTCAAGGCGTTGAGTGTAGCCCGACATCTTAATGGCGTGCTCACTAACGGAACTCCCTTCCTCCATCTTGCAGTTAAAGAACTTCTCAGAGATCTCATATCTCTCAGAACGGGCTTGAGTCTGAAACATGGTTTTCAGCTCCTCGAGAATCTCAAAGGGCCCGGGATAGTCTTCAAAACGATTTTGAAGGTCCGATTCCATAGCAAACAACATGGTGCTCTTAATCACACCATAATCATCTCTGCACGACTGATAGACAGCTTTCTCATCAGCCGACGCAGTAGCAGCAGGGGCGTCACCTAACGCACTTTCAAGGACATAGTCCTTTTGACCGCCAGAGAGAATGATTCTCAGATTGCGGAACCAATTGGTGAAGTTAGACCCATTGTTTCTAAGCTTTTCCTTCTTAGCAAAAACGTTGAAGTTGAAGTTGGACTTAGCCATTTGATCTACAATATTTGCAAGTACAAATTAGACTATGTTCATGATAACTAGTTCAAATTTTAATAAAATTACTAGATGAACTCCCACTAAATTCAACATCCCTCAAGTTGTTTAGTGAACACGATCCAAATTCACCACACCTAATCTGATCTTCATGAGAAGAGATGTGGTTTCAATGGTGGACAACGAAGTGTCAATCATATCATTCATATGAATCATGCTTAACCTTTCGGTTCATGTGTTCCGAGGCCATGTCTGTACATGCTAGGCTCGTCAAGTTAGACCCAAGTATTTCCGCGTGTGCAAAACTGGCTTGCACCCGTTGTATGTGAGCGTAGAGTCTATAGCACCCGATCATCACGTGATGCTTGGACACGACGAACTTTCGCAACAGTGCATACTTGGGGAGAACACAGTTTTTATCTTGATCTTTAAGTGAGGAATCATCTTATAATGCTACCATCGCGATCTAAGCATGATAAGATACATAAAAGGATAAACATCACATGCATATAATTTTATGTGACATGGTGTAGCCAATCTTCGCGCAATGATCTCCATCTTGTGCGTTCCGGCATGATCTCCATCACTCCACCATGATTGCCTCCACCATGAATAGCAACTACAACTATTGCTAACTACTTAGCGATAAAGTGAAACTATTACATGGCGTATAAGAAGTTGACACACAGGTCATACACAATTATAAAGACAACCATATGGCTCCTGCCGGTTGTGTACTCATCGACATGCAAGTCGTGAAACATTACAAAACATGATCATCGCATACATTATACACATCACATCTTGGGCCATACCATATCACAGAAATGTCACATCCCAAATTTTAGATTTGGTTCTGCATATCATTCATATCATTGCATCATAATCTTCCATGCAAAACCATCGATTGAAAAGATTCGGCAAAACACTATTTTCTAAACCCTACTCTATTTTACTACGAGGCTCCTGCGGGAGGTTTTAGTAGGACTTGTGTTGTCCGCCCTTGTAGCCTAGGGGTTTCACTTATCCCTTGACCCTAGGTTGTTCCCCTCGATTTTACAAAAATTTAGGATAAGAATCGCCCGTTTCGGAGTTCGTATGAAGGAGTTACGGAGGTTTTACTAAAACGCAAAAAGGGAAAAAGAAAGGATACAAAAAAACGACGCCTTCTTTGGCCGCTACCAGCCAGCCGCCCAGCCGGCTGACGGCCCACCGACAGGTGGGGCCGTGTCCGGATAGGACCCCGCGTGGGGGCCCCACATAAGCCGCGGACCCCACCGCCTCTCTCTCCCCACGCGCCCACTCCGCCGCCTGCCTCGATCCGCGTCTTTGCCGCCGTCTCGAACGCGCCGCCGCCCGAGTAAGCCAGCCGCCGCCCGCGCTTCGCCGCCTTCGCCGCCGCCTTTGCCTCCGCCGCTGCCGCCCGCCACGCCCGCCTTGTTCGCCCGCCGCCGCGCCGCCCTTGGCCGTCTCTCCCTCTCCTTGATCTGGATCTAAGAGATCAGACCCGTTGCTGACAGTCAGCCCTAGGCGTCAACGCCTAGTCAGCGCCAGTCGGCAGCAACCGTGGGCGATACCAAACCATTTAGCTGATCGGGTTTTTTTAATCGATTTAATTGGCAGATATTCATAGAAACTTGTAAATTGCATAGAAATTAATCCGCTGGGCCAAAAATTGCAAATAAAATATGTGTAGATTCAGTAAGTCGTGTAGAATCTTGCTGTACCATTGTTTCATACTTTTGCAGCAAGATTTAGTACAGTTTAATTAATTCATTTAATGGCCTTTTTGGAGTAATTAATTCGTAGAAAAAGATCTGTAACTCCAAAAATTGCGTATGATATGTCCCTGGATTCAGTAGAACGAGGGGAATCTCAAAGTGAGTTAAAAGGATAGGCATACAGTAAAAACTTCTACAGAAACTGTCTAGTGGCTTTCTGCAGTGTTTTAATTATTCAGGGAGTTTTATAATTCCTTTTTGAGTAATTCCAATTGGTACTGTTCCTAAATAGCAATGCCCATACAGTAGAATTTTCCCAAGATTATACAAACAGTATACTACTGGTAGTGAATTATTTGTGTTCTAGCTCTAGTTTTGAGTATTATATTTTGCTTAATAGTTTTCCTTGCGCTAAAACTATTTTACATGCATGCAATCAGTAGCTTTACTAAATAGGATTTTGTGGTGCTGCTGTAGCATCAATCCACTTGTCATGCATGCATTCATGCATCATCTTTGTTGCATATGCTTGTGGATTGTTTGTTTATGATTACAATTGTATCGTGTAGATTGTGACGAGTGCAACGCTTGCTCGTGTGTGGATTGTTCTTCCGACCGCTACAACCAAGGCAAGTAGATGCTATTTTGTTCATGATACCGTCCTACTATTTTTAATGCATTGTCGTGTATTTTGTAGATGCATGTCTAGGATGGTACTACCGCTATGCTATGACCTATTATGTGGTAGGGCTTTCCTTGTAGATGAACCACCGTTGGTAGATGTGCTTAGCCATGCTATGATGAACGAGGGCTGGGTTACATCACCGAAAGTTGTTTCTAAATGAGTTGGTTTACAAAAACTAAAAACAACTTAATCAATGAATCTCCTGGGTGTGATGGGATTGATAATTTTTGGTGGTTTCATTGCGGAAAGGCACCCATGTATCAAGAGAGAATGATTGGCTTCTTTATTTTTGTAGCTTACGTGTACAACCATGTGCCAATAATGAAATGGGCAGTTGGTTGGACTTAGTAGGTTGTGGTAACTCAAACCCGCGTATCCAGAGATGTAGAATTTTGGTAGGTTGGACCGGTGCGCGTCGGGATTGGGGAGCTACTTCCCGAACAGTCTCTTCTTGGACTTCTCTCTATCATCACCCAAAATGAGAGTGATGGTACGAGCTGGGCTGGCCAAGTCACATGGATAAAGTGTACTAACCCCTGCAGGGTGTATAATCTAATCGATTAGCCGTGTCCCCGGTTATGGACAACTGAGTTGCTTGATATTGATTCCATGACATGTTTCTCGCTCATTCCAATTTCATAATTGCTTTAATGTTGTTGGGTTAACTTAATTGGGATCTTTTCAAAGAAAATCAAAAACTATTTATGAAAGTAGGACAAAAGTATTTGCAAATGCAAGCCAGACACAGCTCCACTTGCCAGATATGCATGTAGATGTTAGTACTATTGTCTCCTTTACTAGCTCTACTTGCCATACATTCCATGTATTGACCCTTCGGGGCTGCTACGTTTCATGTTGCAGGATATTCTGATTCTGAGTAATCGATATAGGCCACGGTACTCCACTCGGCACTTGTTCACTTGTGGGCAATTTGAAGAATGGAGGATTCGCTTTATTTATGTTGCTACCTAAATAATTTGAGCTAGCCCTGAGCTAAGCTTTTATTGTAATAATGGTACTCTGGATCTTCGTTATTTATGATACACGGATATTTTGCTATGTTATTCATCTTATTCTATTGTGGGCCAATGAACCGATCCAGGGATTGGCATGTCACATAGAAGCCACGGTCTTTTCAGAACCCTGGTGTTACAAGATGGTATCAGAGCCCGTGTGTCGACTGTAGGATCATGACCTAGGATTGGATTAGGAAGCCATAGATTTATTAAAACCTATATTAACTCTGTCTTTCATCTTATGCCTTTCACTCTCGTAAATTCTTATCTTATGCTATTCTTACACTTTCCTCTTTAATTGATAGATGGGAGAAGTCAGGACTGAGTATGCCACCATGGAGTCACCAAGGCCCTTTGCAAGGCACTTAGCACAGCTCTCGCAGTCATTGGGATTGCCACTGCCCATGTTCAAGGGAAGAAGGCTCTACACCTATGGATATGGTGAGGATGCATGGGAGATCACCACCTTCATCTTCAGGGATGCCGCCTTGCCAAACCCTGTGCACCTGATCTACACCAAGACATACTGCAACTGGGGACTTGGAATCAACTTGGCCATACATGAAGCCCTGTCTCGCCAGTGCCATCATGTCCGACACCTGCTGCCAGCAGATTCACCCTACCGTGACTATGGGAGGCGTGATGAAGATGGGCACATTGTGGTTACCCCAGGCGACAGGAACAACATGCCACCCCGTCAGAGGCACATAGAGGACATGGAAAGGGAGAATGGAGCTCTAGCTGAGAAAGTGATGATGATAAAGGATATTGCAGATTTTGCTAGCAATGGTATGGTGGTCCAAGGACAGGAGATTGACACCTTGCATGAAGCCGTGGGAGTTCTGGAGAATGCCCTGATAGCCAGAGATGCAACCATAGCTCATGTTCATGGTACTGTGCAGGAGAACACCCAGAACATACAATAGCTGCAAGGGACCGTCCAGGAAAGGGATCAAACTATTGAAGCTATGACAGCCCAGATTGCCGCTCTCCAAGCACAGCTAAATCCACCCTCTGATGATGACAATGGAGATGATGGCAACAATGGGGATGATAATGACAGTGGGAACGATGATAATGATGAGGACGAGGATGATGATGATGGAGACGATGATGGTGGAGGAGATGAAGCTGTTGCAGTCGCAGCAGAGAGTGGAGAAGAAGAGGAGGATCCAGAAGAGGTGGAGTTTGAGATCTCAAGTGATGATTCAGGAGAAGTGTACACTCCGCCTCCATGGTTGAACCGTGGACCGAAGCACCAACGCATGAGTGCAAGGACCTATCGCAACCTCTTCAAGAAGTAGATAGAAGTCCACCAATTAGTCCTCGTTAGGCAAAACCGTTAGGATTAGTCTTGATCGATGTGAAACTTAATTACTGTTAGTTTAAGAGTGTTTAGTTGCTTATTTGTGTACTCCAATATCCCAGGAATTATTTGTGCGAATTTTATGAAAGAGTTATGGCAAGTTTGGTTAATATCTGTGTTATTTTCGCTGCAGTTTCCTGCTGATACAGGAGTACTGTATGATTTTTCATATTTTTCTGGTAACTGGGAAAAATCTGAAAAAACTAGGGCTGGTGCGAAACTCTCTGTACTGTATGTGCAAAAATCAGCTAAATTTTCTGACAAGTCTAAGTCAGGTAGAAAAATTCATGAACGCTGCTGGACTGTTCTGGCAGATTGCTGTTTTTGCTGTTTAGTTGATCAACTGTTTAGTTAACCATTGCCAACTCTTGTAAAACTATTTCAGTAGGTATATACTGCTAGGATAACCCCTGGGATGTTGCTGGATCACTTGTTTGTTGATGTGTTGCTTGCTTGTGATTGTCTGCCATTGTTTGTTGTTGTTTGATCATATGCATGGGTAGAATCCTATTATCGTAGTTGATTCTTTCTAAGCTTACCTGTGCTGAACCGCAGATGCCTCCCCGCCGTCAACCCACTGAGTTGGAGCAGCTCATGGCAGCTCAGGCACAGCTGACCCAAGTTATGACTCAGTTCATGGAAGCTCAGAACAACAACAACAATGGAAACAACCAGCCTCAGGGAGATGCTCTCACCAGATTTCTGATGCTAAGGCCGACTAAGTTCTCTACTGCAATGGAACCAATGGTTGCTCTCGACTGGTTGCGTTCAGTCAACAAGGATCTGGTAACTGTTGGATGCACGGATGCTGAGAAGGTAGGGTTTGCCGCTCACCTACTGGAGGGACCAGCCGCATCTTGGTGGGACACTTTTCAGATCACCCACCCGCTGGATACTGTGACTTGGGCAATGTTTGAGGAAGGTTTCAGGACCAACCACGTGTCTTCAGGAGTTCTGAGCCTGAAGAGGAAGGAGTTCCGCAACTTGCGCCAAACCAACCGCACTGTGGCTGAGTACATTGAGGAGTTCTACAACCTGTCCCGTTATGCACCTGAGGATGTTGACACTGATGCAAAAAGGAGGGAGAGATTCCTGGATGGCCTTAGTGATGAGCTTTCCGTGCAGCTACTGGTGGTTTATTGCCCCACTTTCCAGGAGCTTATGGACAAGGCCAGGATCTTGGAAGGGAAGCACAAACAGGTGGAGAACCGCAAGAGAAAGAGCAATAATCACCACTCTGGTTCACATCAAAAGTCTCGCACTTCATATGATGGATACTCCAAGCATGGAGGAAGTGACCATGGGAGCCATGACCGCCACCACCATGGAGGCGATGGGCATCGTCATGACAACCATAGGATCAGCCACCACAGCCACAAGGGAGGACACTCTCACCACTCTGGAGGACACGGTGGACATGACCGCAACCGTGATCGCAGCTTTGTGAAGAACGATCTAAGTGAGGTGACGTGCTTCAAGTGTAAACAGAAGGGACACTATGCTGACAACTGTCCGGAGAGGAAGGGACTGAAGCCAACCAACAACGAGAACACCACAGTGAACCACATGAATGTGGAGAAGATCCCAGATGAGCCTGACCTTGTGATTGGTAAGTTTCCAATCAACACTTACCCTGCACTTATACTTTTCGATACTGGTGCATCGCATTCATTCATATCAAGGGATTTTGTGGATAAGTATAAGCTACCTACTGAGTCTATGAAAGGGTCCATTAGAGTGAGTTCACCTGGAGGAGATATGATAGCTAGCGCAGGATGCCGCGACTTAACTGTGAGGATTGGAACACACAACTTCAGTGCACATTTGGTAGTGTTGGAATCACAGGGGTTAGACGTTATTCTGGGTATGGATTGGATGTCTATGCATGAGGGACACATAGATTGTGCACAGCGAGCTATTTCACTCAAAACCCCGGATAGTAAGAGAATTAGGTTCAAGTCGGCTGTACGACCAGGAAGGTGTAAGTTGAATCATCTTAAGGGGGTTAGCATGGATACCGTGCCAGTGATTAGGGATTACCCCGACATGTTTCCGGAAGAGCTGCCAGGGATGCCACCTGACAGGGAAGTAGAGTTTCTTATCGACCTGATGCCTGGAACAGGACCTATAGCAAAGAGACCATATAAGATGGATGTGGATGAGCTGAGGGAATTGAAGAAGCAGCTGAAAGAGCAGTTGGACAAGGGATTCATTCAGCCTAGTTCGTCGTCATGGGGAGCACACTGCTGTGGAGAAGAAGAAAAGGCAGCAAGAGATTAGTGGTGGACTATCGCTTGCTGAATGAAGTAACCATCAAGAACAAGTACCCTCTGCCGAACATAAATGATTTGTTTAATCAACTGGAAGGAGCAAAGGTGTTCAGCAAGATTGATCTGCGATCAGGCTACTTCCAATTGAAGATCCGGGAGGAGGACATACCAAAAACCGCCTTCACCACTAGGTATGGTTTATATGAGTATACGGTTATGTCTTTTGGACTAACGAATGCCCTGGCATATTTCATGACCATGATGAACAAGGTATTTATGGAGTACTTGGACAAGTTCGTGGTGGTGTTTATTGATGACATACTGATATATTCCAAGGATGATGCTGAGCATGAGAAGCATCTGCGACTGATTATGGAGAAGTTGAGGGAACACAAGCTGTATGCCAAATTCAGCAAGTGTGAGTTCTGGCTTAACACTGTTGGATTTCTTGGACACGTGGTGTCAGGAGAAGGAGTCACTGTTGATCCAAGCAAAGTGACTGCAGTGACAGAGTGGGAAGCGCCCAAGAATGCAGGAGAGATACGAAGCTTTTTGGGACTTGCTGGATATTACAGGAGGTTCATTGAAAACTTTTCCAAGATTGCTAAGCCAATGACTGAACTTCTGAAGAAGGAGAGGAAGTTCGAATGGACAGATGTGTGTGAAGCCAGCTTTCAGGAACTGAAGCGTCGCCTAGTAACCGCACCTGTTCTGTGTTTACCAGATCTTTAGAAGGATTTCCAAGTGTATTGTGATGCTTCTCGGCAGGGACTTGGGAGCGTGCTGATGCAAGATGGGAGAGTGGTGTCATATGCCTCGCGACAACTTAAACACCATGAGCGGAATTACCCCACACACGACTTGGAGTTAGCGTCAGTGGTTCATGCGCTCAAGGTATGGAGGCATTACTTAATGGGAAAACACTGTGATGTATACACCGACCACAAGAGCCTGAAGTACATATTCACGCAGAAGGAACTGAACATGAGGCAAAGGAGATGGTTGGAGCTTATCAAGGACTATGATATGAATCTACAATACCACCCAGGAAAGGCCAATGTAGTAGCAGATGCTCTGAGTCGGAAGGTTTATGCCAATGGATTGACAATTGGGGAATTGCCCGAGGAATTGTGCAAGCAATTCAAGGACCTTAGACTGGAGGTAGTATCTGAAGGATACTTGTCAACAATGGAAGTCCAACCAACGCTACAGGATAGGATCAGGAAAGCTCAAGTGGGAGATAAAGAGATAGATGATGTAAAGGAAAAGATGAAGGAGGGTCGAGCGAGGGAATTCCGCGAGGATGAGCAAGGAACCTTGTGGTATGGAGATCGTTTGTGCGTCCCCAACGATCCGGAGATAAGGAAGTTGATTCTGCAGGAAGCTCATGACTCGTCGTACTCTATACATCCGGGCAATACGAAGATATATATGGACCTAAAGGACAGATTCTAGTGGAACAACATGAAGGGAGACATCGCGGAGCATATTGCCCTATGTGATGTATGTAGTCGAGTGAAAGCGGAACACCAGAAGCCAGCAGGATTGTTATAGCCATTGCCAGTGCCGGAATGGAAGTGGGATAGAGTGGGGATGGATTTTATCACAGGATTGCCCAGGACCAGGTCAGGATATGACTCCATTTGGGTAGTGGTCGACCATTTGACCAAGGTAGCCCACTTTATTCCGGTGAAGACAACTTACACGAGTGCAAAGTTGGCCAAGATTTACATGCACAGAATTGTGTGCCTACACGGAGTTCCCAAGAGTATTGTATCTGACAGAGGCACCCAATTTACCTCACACTTCTGGCGCCAGCTGCACGAGTCACTTGGTACTAGATTGGAGTTTAGCACAGCGTTTCACCCATGCATCGATGGATGCACCGAGAGGGTGAATCAGATTTTGGAGGACATGCTGAGAGCTTGCGCTTTGGCTCATGGTTCTAGTTGGGATGCGAATTTGCCGTATGCCGAGTTTTCCTACAACAACAGCTATCAAACCAGCATCAAGACGTCACCGTTTGATGTACTGTATGGAAGCGTGCGGACACCATTGCTATGGGATGGAGTAGGAGAACGTCGATTGTTTGGACCTGAGTTGATCAAGGACGCCGAGGAGAAGGTCGCCTTGATTAGGGACAGTGAAGGTAGCACAATCAAGGCGAAGAGCTACTGACGGCGTAAGCGCAAGGAAGTGGTGTATGAGATAGGCGATAGATCATACCTCAGTGTCACCGCCGTGGAATCAAGAGATTTGGAATTAAGGGTGGTGGCACCTTGATTTATTGGACCGTATCGGGTATTAGCACGCAAAGGAGAAGTTGCTTATCGGTTGGAGTTGCGGAGGCTCGACGCTGTTCATAATGTGTTCCACGATCGGCTGAAGAAGTGCCATCCGGAGATGGTGGATACACCATTGAGAGACACCGTACCGCTAGAGGAGGTTTAGCTTGAGAACGACTTGACCTATGAGGAGAAACCGGTCAAGATTCTGGAGACAGCAGAGAGGACTACCCGTACCAAGACGATCAGGTTCTGCAAGGTACAGTGGAGCCACCACACCGAAAAGGAAGCCACTTGGGAGCGTGAGGATGACATCCGAGAGGACTACCCACACCTATTTGCTAGCCGCGCCGAATCTCGGGGACGAGATTCATCTTAAGGGGGTTAGTCTTGTCACATTCCAAATTTTAGATTTGGTTCTGCATATCATTCATATCATTGCATCATACTCTTCCATGCAAAACCACCGATTGAAAAGATTCGGCAAAACACTATTTTCTAAACCCTACTCTATTTTACTACGAGGCTCCTGCGGGAGGTTTTAGTAGGACTTGTGTTGTCCGCCATTGTAGCCTAGGGGTTTCACTCATACCTTGACCCTAGGTTGTTCCCCTCGATTTTAAAAAATTTAGGAACAAGAATCGCCCGTTTCGGAGTTCGTATGAAGGAGTTACGGAGGTTTTACTAAAACGCAAAAAGGGAAAAAAGAAAGGATAAAAAAAAACGACGCCAGCCTGCTGGGTCGCGCCGGCCCAGCAAGCACCGTGCCGCCCACGCGGCGGATACAATCCGCCGTCGCCCCAGCGACGGCCCACCAACAGGTGGGGCCGTGTCCGGATAGGACTCCGCGTGGGGGCCCCACATAAGCCGCGGACCCCACCGCCTCTCTCTCCCCACGCGCCCACTCCGCCGCCTGCCTCGATCCGTGCGCCGCCGCCGTCTCGGGAACCGCGCCGCCGCCGCCAGGTAAGCCCGCGCCGCCGCCGCCCGACCCGCGCCCAGCGCCGCCCGCCGCCTGTTGCCGCCCAGCCGCCGCCCGCTTTCGCCGTCCGCGCTGCCGCCGCGCCGACCGCCGCCGTCCCGCGCTGACCGTCTCTCCCTCTCCGCGCAGGACCCGCCGCCGACCGCCGCCGTCCCGAGCGTCAGTAGCCGCCGCCACTTCCTGACCCAGATCGATGCAGCCGTTGACCGGTCAGCCCAGCGCTGACTAGTCAAAGATCAGCGCCAGTCGGTAGCCGTGGGCGGGCCAGCAACCACGATTATTTGGGTATTTTCTTTAATCGATTTAATTGGCAGAGTTTCGTAGAAACTTGTAAATTGCATAGAAATTAATCTGCTGGGCCAAAAATTGCAAATAAAATATGTGTAGATTCAGTAAGTCGTGTAGAATCTTGCTGTACCATTGTTTCACACTTTTGCAGAAAGATTTAGTACAGTTTAATTAATTCATTTAATGGACTTTTTGGAGTAATTAATTCGTAGAAAAAGATCTATAACTCCAAAAATTGCGTATGATATGTCCCTGGATTCAGTAGAACGAGGGGAATCTCAAAGTGAATTAAAAGGATAGGCGTATAGTAAAAACTTCTGCAGAAACTGTCTAGTGGCTTTCTGCAGTGTTTTAATTATTCAGGGAGTTTTATAATTCCTTTTTGAGTAATTCCAATTGGTACTGTTCCTAAATAACAATGCCCATACAGTAGAATTTTCCCAAGATTATACAAACAGTATACTACCGGTAGTGAATTATTTGTGTTCTAGCTCTAGTTTTGAGTATTATATTTTGCTTAATAGTTTTCCTTGCGCTAAAACTATTTTACATGCATGCAATGAGTAGCTTTACTAAATAGGATTATGTGGTGCTGCTGTAGCATCAATCCACTTGTCGTGCATGCATTCATGCATCATCTTTGTTGCATATGCTTGTGGATTGTTTGTTTATGATTGCAATTGTATCGTGTAGATTGTGACGAGTGCAACGCTTGCTCGTGTGTGGATTGTTCTTCCGACCGCTACAACCAAGGCAAGTAGATGCTACTTTGTTCATGATATCGTCCTACTATTTTCAATGCATTGTCGTGTATTTTGTAGATGCATGTGTAGGATGGTACTATCGCTATGCTATGGCCTATTATGTGGTAGGGCTTTCCTTGTAGATGAACCACCGTTGGTAGATGTGCTTAGCCATGCTATGATGAACGAGGGCTGGGTTACATCACTGAAAGTTGTTTCTAAATGAGTTGGTTTACAAAAACTAAAAACTACTTAATCAATGAATCTCCTGGGTGTGATGGGATTGATAATTTTTGGTGGTTTCTTTGCGGAAAGGCACCCAGGTATCAAGAGAGAATGATTGGCTTCTTTATTTTTGTAGCTTACGTGTACAACCATGTGCCAATAATGAAATGGGCGGTTGGTTGGACTTAGTAGGTTGTGGTAACTCAAACCCGCGTATCCAGAGATGTAGAATTTTGGTAGGTTGGACGGATTGGCGTCGGGATTGGGGAGCTACTTCGACAGTCTCTTCTTGGACTTCTCCTATCATCACCCAAAATGAGAGTGATGGTACGAGCTGGGCTGGCCAAGTCACATGGGTAAAGTGTACTAACCCTGAGGTGTATAATCTAATCGATTAGCCGTGTCCCCGGTTATGGACAACTGAGTTGCTTGATATTGATTCCATGACATGTTTCTCGCTCATTCCAATTTCATAATTGCTTTAATGTTGTTGGGTTAACTTAATTGGGATCTTTTCAAAGAAAATCAAAAACTGTTTATGAAAGTAGGACAAATGTATTTGCAAATGCAAGCCAGACACAGCTCCACTTGCCAGATATGCATGTAGATGTTAGTACTATTGTATCCTTTACTAGCTCTACTTGCCATACATTCCATGTATTGACCCTTCGGGGCTGCTACGTTTCATGTTGCAGGATATTCCGATTCTGAGTAATCGATATAGGCCACGGTACTCCACTCGGCACTTGTTCACTTGTGGGCAATTTGAAGAATGGAGGATTCGCTTTATTTATGTTGCTACCTGAATAATTTGAGCTAGCCCTGAGCTAAGCTTTTATTGTAATAATGGTACTCTGGATCTTCGTTATTTATGATACACGGATATTTTGCTATGTTATTCATCTTATTCTATTGTGGGCCAATGAACCGATCCAGGGATTGGCATGTCACATAGAAGCCACGGTCTTTTCAGAACCCTGGTGTTACAAGAAAACACTCCCTGCAAAAACAAGTTAGACGCCTCTACTTTGTTGTTGCATGTTTTACGTGGCTTATGGGAGTAGATGCTAAGAATGATTCTTACCTACGGAAAGCCACAACGGTGATATTATGGTTGCCAAACTCCGGTGTTAATCCCATGACAACTATAGTGAGAAAACGGCATCCACCGGCCGCATGTGTGGAACAAGCCACACGTCAGCGGGCGGTCTCAAACGACGCGTAAGGTTGTCCTGGACCGCTTCAATCTCACTATCCCGCGTCATAAGAAGAACACAAACAAGAGGCTTGCAACAGAAAACATCAAGGCTCGCAACAACCATGTTGTGTTCTACTCGTGAAACACATCTACGCATAGATCTAGCTCTGATACCACTGATGGGTTTCGCGGCATAGTAAATCAAAATTTTCTACGGATGCGAACAGAGGGGATCCAAGATCTAATCTAGGAGATGCAAACAACGAGAGAGATTGGATTAGATCTTCATACCCTTGAAGATTCGCAATGAACGCTCGTTAAACGTGGGTGATGTAGTCGTACTCGCTTCTCCTCCTCGCGATCCGATCCGATCTAGCACCACAAGTGGCGGTGCCTCCGTGAGATGCACACGTGCAGAACCTCGACGTCTCCTCCTTCCTCGGACCAGCAAGTATGGTGGAGAGACGGATTGGATCTACAACACGACGGCGTGGTGTATATGGTGGAGAATTTCTGCAGCAGGGCTTCGCCTACAAGCGATCGGGGAGGAGAGAGAGGAGGCAGGGCTAGGGTTGGAGGGGAAGGTGTGGGGGGTGGTGCACCCCCAGCCCTCTTTATATAGAGGGGTGGGCGGCAGCCCTAGCCCCTCCCCCAAGACAAGGCCGGCGGCCACAAGGAGGAGGAGTGGGGGGCAAGGAACCCCCCCCCTTCTAGAAGGTCTAGTTAGGGTTTTACCCTAGCTGGCCGGTTGGGCCCTATGGGGCCTTGTGCCCCTGGCCCAATGCGGCCAGGGCACTCCCTCATAGGCCCATGCCCCCTCCCGGAAGGTGGGGCCACGTTGGTCCCCTTCCGGAAGGTTCTAGAAGCTTCCGGTACAATACCGATTAACCCGGAACAATTCCGAACTCCAAAAACTGCACTGCTTTATATGAATCTTATTCTCCGGACCACTCCGGAACCTCTCGTGATGTCCCGGATCCCATCCGAGACTCCGAACAAAAACTCATAAACCAATTATCCGATCTATCCTAGCGTCGAGACACGTTAAGTGTGTGACCCTGCGGGTTTGAGAATATGCAGACATGATCTTCTATCAATAATCAACAGCGGGGTCTGGAAACCCATATTGACTCCCACACATTCATTGATGATCATATCGGATGAACCACGATGCCAGGATTCAATCAATACCATATATATATTCCCTTCATCTCGCGATATTTTACTTGCCCGAGATTCGATCGTCGGTACCGTCATACCTAGTTCAATCTCGTTCACAGCAAGTACTTTACTCGTTCCATAATCCGATATCACTTTGTGATTAACTCCTTAACCACATGCTTGCAAGCGGTGTTGATATCGATTACCGAGTGGGCCCGAAGTATATCTCTCCGACTTGGGAGGGACAAATCCCATCTCGATACATACAACCCAACAGATAGTTTCCGATCACCTGAGAGACACCTTTATGATCACCCTCTCATAAGATGACGTTTGATGACCTCAAAGCTTTCTTCCGATACCAGGGAGTTGTATTATCTCATGGTCTAAGGAATACAATATTTGACATAAGAAAAGTTTCGCAAAGACGAACACGATGACACGATCTAATTGCTTCGCTTAGTTTGGAGTGCATCCATCATATCATTCTCCCAATGATATGATCTCATTATTAATCGACAACTCATGTCCATGGTTAGGAAACCTTAACCATCATTAATCAATGAGCTAGTCCATAGAGGCGTACTAGGGACACGGTGTTGTTCACAAACCACACAAGTATTAAAGTTTCCGCTTAATACAATTCTAGCATGGAATATAAACATTATCATGAACAAGAATTATAATAATAACATCTTTATTATTGCCTCTAGGGCATAATTCCAACAGTATGAATCGAGACTAAAGGCCCTCCTTTAGTCCCGGTCCAGCCACAAAACGGGACTAACACACTCAAGATTGTTTGCAGACAACATTATAAAAATGGACACATTGAGCATCTTCACTCATAAAATGTTACAATTATTACATATCATTTCTTCGCGTGTGTTCCTTTCTGATCCCGTCGTATCCATGGAGCATCTTCATTCATTAACATGATGCTTGGGTCATCCTTCACCGCGAAGGGCGGAATTTCATGAAACTTATCACAATCTTCTGACATGTCTGTCTTGTCCTCCACTCCCACGATGTTTCTTTTTCCTGAAAGAACTATGTGGCGCTTTGGCTCATCGTCTGATGTATTCTTTTTCTTATTTTTCTAGGTTTGGTAGACATGTCCTTCACATAGAAAACCTGAGCCACATCATTGGCTAGGACGAATGGTTCGTCTAAGTACCCAAGATTGTTGAGATCCAACGATGTCATTCCGTATTTCTTGTCTACCTCAACCCCTCCTCCTGTCAGCTTGACCCATTTGCACCGAAACAAGGGGACCTTAAAAGTAGGTCCATAGTCAAGTTCCCCTATCTCCTCTATGTAACCATAATATGTGGTGTTTGACCCATTGTTGTCTGTTGCATCAAAGCGGACACCACTGTTTTGGTTGGTGCTCTTTTTATCTTGGGATATCGTGTAAAATGTATACCCATTTATCTCGTACCCTTGGAAAGTCGATATAGTCGAAGATGGTGACCTAGACAACAAGTATAGCTGATCTCCAAGAGTGTTGTTTTTTATGAGATGTTGCAACCAACCGCCGAAACTCTTCATGTGTTCATCTCTAATCCAAGAGTCATGCTTTCCAGGGTTGTTGGAGCGTAAGATTTTCTTGTGTTCCTCGATATATGGGGATGCCAAGATAGAATTCTGTAGAACGGTGTAATGTGCTTCGGTGTAAGAATGTCCGTCCCTACATATTATTGATTTCCTTCCTAGAGTACCCTTTCCACTCAGTCTCCCCTCATACCGCGATTGAGGAAGACCAATCGGCTTAAGGTCAGGAACAAAGTCAACACAAAATTCAATGACCTCCTCTGTTCCATAGCCCTTGGAGATGCTTCCTTCTGGCCTAGCACGGTTACGAACATATTTCTTTAAGATTCCCATGAACCTCTCAAAGGGAAACATATTGTGTAGAAATACAAGACCGAGAATGGAAATCTCTTCGACTAGGTGAACCAGCAGGTGCGTCATAGTATTGAAGAAGGATGGTGGGAACACCAACTCAAAACTGACAAGACATTGGACCACATCATTCTGTAACCGTGGTAGATCTTCAGGATTGATTATCTTCTGAGAGATTGCATTAAGAAATGCACATAGCTTCACAATGGGTACTCGAACATTATCTGGTAGAAGCCCCCTCAATACAATCGGAAGAATTTGCGTCATAATCACGTGGCAGTCATGAGACTTTAGGTTTTGGAACTTTTTTTCTGCCATATTTATTATTACCTTTATATTCGACAAGAAGCCATACAGGACCTTAATACTGCTTAGACATTTAAAAAATATTTCCTTCTCTTGTTTGGTAAGAGCGTAGCTGGCATGACCTTGAAACCATTCTGGATGCAGGCCATCTGGGTCTTTCATACGTTGATGGTCCTTTCGTGCTTCAGGTGTATCTTTTGTCTTCCCATACACGCCCAAGAAGCCTAGCAGGTTCACGCAAAGATTCTTCGTCACATGCATCACATCGATTGCAGAGCGGACCTCTAAGAATTTCCAATATGGTAGCTCCCAAAATATAGATTTCTTCTTCCACATGGGTGTGTGTCCTTCAGCGTCCTTCGGAACAGATTTTCCTCCAGGACCCTTTCCAAAGGTTACCAGTTGATCCAAATCTTTGACCATATCAAACATATCAGCACCAGTATGCTCCTTAGGCTTCGTCTGGTGACATGCCAGACCGTTGAAATGCTTGCCTTTCTTTCTTAAGGGATGCTTGGCCAAAAGAAATCGACGATGCTCATTATTTACATTCTTCTTACAATGTTCCAAATATATACTTTTAGTCTCATCTAAACAGTGTGTGCATGCATTGTATCCCTTGTTTGACTGTCCTGAAAGGTTACTAAGAGCAGGCCAATCATTGATTGTTACGAAAAGCAATGCTCGGAGGTTAAATTTTTCCTGCGTGTGCTCATCCCACACGCGTATCCCGGGTTCGTGCCACAACTGTAAAAGTTCTTCCACTAATGTCCTTAGGTACACATCAATGTCGTTGCCGGGTTGCTTCGGACCTTGGATCAACACTGGCATCATAATGAACTTCCGCTTCATGCACAACCAAGGAGGAAGGTTATAGATGCATAGAGTCACGGGCCAGTCTTTGTGTTGGAGCTCTGCTCCCCAAAGGATTCATGCCATCGTACTTAGACCAAACCTTAAACTCCTTGTGTCATCTGCAAAGTCCGGTACTTTCTATCGATTTTTCTCCATTGCGACCCATCAATGGGTGTCTCAACATCCCGCCGACTTACGTTCTCTTTATGCCATCGCAACAACTTGGCGTGCTCTTTGTTTCTGAATAAGCGTTTCAACCGTGGTATTATAGGAGCATACCACATCACCTTGCAGAACCCTCTTCCGGGGCTCACCCTCAACGTCACCGAGGTCATCTCGTCTAATCTTATACCGAAGTGAAGTGCATACGGGCATGCATCCAAATTCTCATACTCCTCACCATGTAGAGGATGCGATCATTAGGGCATGCATGTATGTTCGAACCTCTAAACCTAGAGGGCGGACAACCTTCTTTGCTTCCATATGTCTTGGCAAGCATACGTTATATTTTGGAAGCATATTCTTCATCATTTTCAGTAACTTTTCAAATGAGGAGTCAGGTATAGCACACTCAGCC
This sequence comes from Avena insularis, assembly GCA_023614405.1. NCBI lineage: Eukaryota > Viridiplantae > Streptophyta > Magnoliopsida > Poales > Poaceae > Avena > Avena insularis. The sequence continues at coordinate 375,311,039 of CM042697.1, forward strand.
TTCCATCGCAGCAATTCGATGTCTTGCCGACTTTCTCAGACCATTTTCACAATTTGGGTACAACAACTTTTTGTGATCCTCTAACATGTGATTGAACTTCTCCCTATCCTTTTCAGTTTCACAATCTCTTCGTGCATCGGCAATGGTCCGACCAAGATCATCAGTGGGTTCATCATGTGTCTCTTCTTCATCCTCCCCTTCAGCATCCCCCATGGAAGTATATCCGTACTCAGGGAAACCATGATAGTTGTCATCCTCCTCCTCTTCTTCATTGTCTTCCATTATAACCCCTCTCTCTCCATGCTTGGTCCAACAATTATAACTGGGCATGAAGCCGGACTTCAACAGGTGGCTGTGAAGGGTTTTTGAGTCAGAGTAATCCTTCTAAATCCTACATCCATTACATGGACAGAATACAAAACCATTGCGCTTGTTTGCATCAGCAACACGGATGAATTCATGCACGCCATTAATGAACTCGCCAGAGCGTCGGTCAGTACCGTACATCCATTCTCGGACCATCTGCACTATAGTAAAAGTATATCAAAAACCATTACACAACATGATAAAATTATTACAAGTTATATTGAGAGCTTCTAGAGCATTAATTTTGAATTTTGAAAAATTTACATGCACCAATTTGTGAATTGGAGAAAACAATCAACATGATAAATGTGGAGTTTTTTATTATTGTTCTATCAGTAAAAACCTCATTCCATTCTAAGCTCTGAAACTCTAAAATTACACATTTCAATTTTCAGTAACTATGTGCCTAATCAAAATTTGTTACACATATATATCAAAATCCTTCTAGCTACTTCTAGATCATGCGCATGCATTTGATCCATATCTCTATACTTCTAGAGCATTATAGAGCTAAAGTAGCAATAAGAGATGAAAGAATGAAGTTCTAACCTTTTAAAGCTTTGGATTTAGGTGTTGCAAACTAAATCTTGAGAAAAAATGGCATGAACTCTCTTGCTTCTTTGAGAAAAATGGCCACCATATGCTTTAGGGCAGCAAGACAGGAGGTAGAATATATAGTCGTGGACAAATAGTCCCGGGCCGTGATACGACCCGGGACTAATAGTCCACGAAAGTACCAACTGGCCTGCTCCAGGTTATTAGTCCCGAGCCGTATTACGGACCGGGACTAATGACCTGGTCCGGCCCGGGACTAGTCACTACGGCCGTTTCTAGCCGTTAGAGGCCTCACGGCCCAGGACTAGTGCTCCCACTAGTCGCGGGTTGTGCCAGGCCGGGACTGCTGGCCTTGTTCACATCGAACCGAAGATGGTTTTTACAGTAGTGATGACTATAGTAAACAGTGGTAGGAGCAGAAACAAACTGACTCAGAATATGAACAGGATAAAAGATGTCAGGATGAGTGACAACAAGATAAACAAGACTCCCAACAATATGGCGATAACACGTCGGATCAGGAAGAGGATCACCATCAGTAGGGTGAAGCTTAACATTAAGCTCCATAGGGGTCTCAACAGTGCACTCATCCCCAAGAGCAGCACGAGCAAGAAGATCCTGAATATACTTTTCCTAGGAGATGAAAAACCATCAGAAGTAGAGGAAACCTCAATCCCAAGAAAGTATCGAAGAGGACCAAGATCAGTCATAAGAAACTGATCACGAAGACGAGCCTTAACAAAGGCGATATACTCAGAATCATCACCAGTAATGATCATATCATCAACATAGAGAAGAAGAAGACTGCGTCCACGAGGAGAAGTGTGAATAAACAGCGCTGGATCATGAGCATTAGGGGAGAAACTAGCAGTATTCACTACAGGGGCAAACCGCTCAAACCAGGCACGAGGGGCAGGGGCGGAGCTAGAACTATTCATGGGTATGCAATGAATACCCAATAATTTTTGCCAAAAAATTTCGTAGTATAAGCTGTTGTATGTATGTATATTCATGTTAGAGTCCTCCTGTAAATGTTGAACTCATAAAAATCAGAAAAGTAGCTGTCCAGAGCTCTCCTGACCGCGACTCTTCCAAGCTAGGCCAAAAACCCAACTCGATCTTTAGTTGGGCTCTACTAACCCGTTCATGGCCTCCTGCCAGCGATCAAATCGAGCAGACGAACCGCCCGAGTCCTGACGCGTTGACGCCTCGTCCCGCTCGCCGCCGCCCGCCGTGGCCTGTCTCCAAGTCCAAGCGCCTGGCCGGCCGCTCGCTCGCCGATGCTCCGACAATCCTCGATAGTCGCAACCGGCCGTCATCCTCCCGTCTCCCAGAATAGCAATGACAGCGTGTTCAGCGACCACAGCTAATTGAGATTTAACAAGAAGTTCATCTTCAAACGGTAGAATTGAGAAGAAGAATGGCTCAGTTATAATTTTTGTTTTAACCATGAATTCAGAATCGAAATTGATTTGTTTTACCTTGAATTCAGATTAGCATCAGAAGTGACCGGGTGCTAATTCTACCTTGAATGCAGAATCAGATGTGATCTCAGTTCACTCACGGTAAGAAGTGCTTCACTTTTAATTTATGTTTTTATTTTCTCTAGTAAAAATTCTCCTTAATTAGTTAAAAAAAATTGTTGATCTGAAAATGAAGTACAAGCAAAAGCAGGAAAAGTGTAGCGATCTGAAATTTATGTGGTATAAAGCTGCAAAGAAACCAAAGATAACTTGACATCAACGCCAACGCCGATAACCATTGAGGTTGAAAGCCAAAATCAAGATAAAAAATGTGAGCAATCCTTCTTCACTATTATAATTTGTAGTTTGGTTTTTGCTATTGTGAATCCATATATATAATATTGGTGTGCTGGAAATTCTTTTTGGACTCCGAATACCCAATATGAAAATTCTAGCTCCGCCACTGACGAGGGGCCTGTTTGAGGCCATAAAGAGAACGTCGAAGACGACAAACCATCCCCGTGGGAACAGAATACCCAGGAGGAGGCTGCATATAAACCTCCTCACTCAACTCACCATTGAGGAAGACGTTCTGAACATCAAGCTGGCACACAGACTAGTGACGAACAGAAGCAACATCAAGAAGAGTACGCACATTGGTCATATGAGCCACAGGAGCAAAGGTCTCATCATAGTCAGGACCATGCTCCTGCTGAAAACCACGAGCCATAAGACGCGCTTTATAGCGCTAAATAGATCCATCAGAGCGGGTCTTAATCTTATAGACCCACTTACACGTGATAGGACGAACACCGGGAGGAGGAGAAACAAGATCCCAGGTGCCAGTGTGCTCAAGCGCAGCAATCTCCTCAGCCATGGCCAGCTGCCATTCAGGATGATGCTCAGCATCCTGATAAGAAGTCGGCTCGGAGGCAACAGAAAGACCATACTGACTAGGAGAGTAACGGTTAGGGGCACGACGCTGACGAATAGGACGAGTAGAGGGAAGCTCGTCAGCGGAAGACGACTCATGAGACGATGATGAAGAAGAAGGAATAGCAGAGGAAGGCTCCGGAGAACGAGGAGAACTAGGGGGACTAGACGGAGCAGAGGAGGATGGTGTCGAAGAAGAGACATCAGGGGGAGGGGGTCCTGAAGAAGACACAATAGGAGGAGAAGGAGGTGTGTCAGGAAAAAGAAGAAAAGAGATATCTTCCACCGGGTAGGTACCAGCGGTGGGACGAGGATAGAAAGGGCGCATCTCATCAAAAGTAACGTCGCGAGAGATACGCATTCGACGACCAACGGGATCCCAACAGTGATAGTCCTTATGCTCATCACTGTATCCAAGGAAGACACACTCAACAGACTGAGCGGTCAGTTTGGTTCGTTCGCGAGGGGCAAGGAGAACATAGCAAACACAACCAAACAAGTGAAGCATAGAGTAGTCTGGAGAATGACCAGATAGACGCTCAAGAGGGATACCACCCCGCAGAGCGGCGAAAGGCTAAATATTGCTGAGGTAAGCCGATGCAGCGACAGCCTCAGCCTAGAAATGCAGCGGAAGGAAAGAAGCAATCATCATGGCACGAGTGGTCTAAAGAAGATGACGATGCTTACGCTCAGCAACTCCATTCTGGGCATGTGCGTCGGGACAGGAGAACTGAGCAAGGGTACCCTGCTTAGCAAGAACACCTCACAACATCTGGGAGATATACTCACCAGCAGAATCAGCACGAAACACACGAATGAGTGTAGAATATTGAGTACGGACCATGGCCGCAAAACACTGATATATGGAGAGCACTTCACTGCAAGAGAGCATAAAATACAACCAAGTGTACCGAGAAAAATCATCAATGAATAAAATATAGTAGCGATGGCCCCCTTTCGAAGCGAAAGGAGCCGGACCCCAAACATCGGAATGAACTAAATTAAAAGGTCGCTGAGATACAGACACACTAGTAGGGTAGGGAAGCTGAATCTGTTTTCCCAAACTACAACCCTGACAATGTAAAGACCCATCCCCTCAGACAGACCCCAGAAGACCACGATGAACTAATGACGATAGACGAGAGTCACAAAAGTGACTAAGACGATGATGCCACTGCTGAAAAGAGATGGTAGCAGAGGCGACGACCGGAGAAGAACTAGCAGATGAAGTGGCAGCGGAAGGAACATGAAGCCAGTCTAACTCCCAAAGTCCCGAGGAGTGACGGATGCGAGGGACAGCTCCAACCAGGGCCTATGTGCGATGATCCTGGACAACACAAGAATCAACATCAAGAATAACGCGACAACCAGAGTCAGTAAGCTGGCTAGCAGAGAACAGATTCATCTTAAGATGAGGAACATGGGAAATATCAGGAACAGAAAAAGAAGAAGTAGAAAGGGTGTCCCGACTAGAAACAGTAAGAGAGGTACCATCGGCCGTGAGAACATGGACAGGAGAAGGGAGAGAACGAAGAGCAGACAGAAAAGAAGACTCAGAGGTCATATGAAAAGAAGCTCTAGAATCCAGATACCACGGGGACATACCTGACTGTGTAGAAGGTTGTAGTCGCGCAGTGCCTGAAGAATCAGTCACAGAACTAGCAGTGCTCGTCAAAGAAGAGCCTGTAGCAGCAAGCAGACCGCGAAGACTCCTGATAATGTCCTGATTAGAGAGAGAAAATGCTGAAGATTCGGAAGGAGCCGACTGCCCACGAGCCTGGTGCTGCTGACGTAAACTGGGATCCCGTGTATAACAGGTGGCCCAAGTGTGGCCATCCCTGTTACAGTAAGTGTAGTGACGAAGAGAACCACAGCGACCCTGACCATGAGTCTGCTGGTGCTGACTCTGACCCTGAGACTGTTGGTGCTGACTCTAACCCTGAGACTGCTGGTGCTGACTCTGACCCTGACCTAGAGGAGTGGGTAGTATCAGCGGCGGCACAGAGGACCGCAGCTGAGTCGATGGAGCAGACGGCAGAGGAGGACCACGAGTAGCAAGCACAGACGAAACTGCAAGAAGACCAGCACCACAGAGACGAGTCTCCTCAGCCTGAAGCTCAGACAACACCTCAGAGAGTGTAACATGACCACAAACATTCAACTGAGCACGGCGGGGCTCGAACTCCTGGCGGAGCCGAGACAGAAACTCATAGATGCGGTGGAACTCCAATCCGAGCTCACAATCTGACAGCACGGACATGTGCCACAAACAGTAGTACAGAGAGAATCAAGCTGACGCAAGATAGCAGCACTCTGAGTATAGAACTCATCAATAGTGGAATCACCCTGCTGAAGAGCATGCTCCTAGCAAACCACGGACAGGTAAAGAGCATCCCAGATGGTCGATAAGCGGCGAAGATGTGCCTTGTGGCGGCAACGATGGGGAGACTCATGAACTCAGCGACAAAGCGGGGCGAGAATCGGAGGTGAGAACAGCAGCAGCATGAGCATCCTCATTGACCCACTGAGTGTAGGCGGTCAGATCGTGGCGATAGGTCTCGAGATCAGCAGAGTACTGTTTGAACTTCAGCTCATAAGCAGCAACAGCACTATCATCGACACTCTGAGCAGCATCCTTGGCCTCCTGAGAAGCATCAGCACCGAGAACAATCGGCTTCGGCGGAAGAGGAGCCACAGGAGCAGGGGCACGACGGACAGGAGACCTCGTCGGAGAGCACACCCCAAAGACGGAGACCGCGCATGTGAACGCGCATAAAGGTGGCAAAATCAGGATAATTCGCGCCATCAAAGATCACCGGGCAGTGGAATCGCAACATAACCCGATGTAGAGGACATCTCTATCTTTCAAATTTTTTAGATCTAGATCTAGATCTGGTTGGAAGTCAACGCTCGCGAGCCTGCAATCTCTGGCCAATTCCGCCTAGAACAGGGCACCACCTGTGATCTGAGCACTAGAACAAGGTAGATCAGGGCAGCGCGAACCTATTTCGGGGGAAATCGAGACCGGAAGAGAAGGCGGTTGAGACGGGCCCGCCGGCGGCCAGCACACTCGGGCGGGAGGCGGCGGGATCGAGCGGGCCAGCAGCTCGGGCAGGAGGCAACAGGAGAAGGTCGAGGTGACGGGGCGGGGTCGATCGGAGGACGGGCGACGAGATTGAGCCCCGTCCTTGCTCGGGGTCCTGGCGGCTCCTGGCGATGGTATTGAGCCCCGTCGTTGGGATGGATCGATCGCGGCGGGGATCGATCGAAGACTGGCGGCGGTGGATCGATCGCGGCGGGGATCGATCGAAGACTAGCGAAATCAACTGGCGATGCTCGGGAAGGTAGATCCCAGGCGAGCGACGACGGCCGATTCAGAAAACAAAAGGCACGGAGTTGCTAGTGCGGGAGAAGGGGCTAAAACTTGGCTCTGATACCATGTTAGGAATAGGCAACTTATATTCCTCTGGGGCCAAAGGCCACAATATATAGTACATGTACAGGTGGAAATATGCAAGAAAACCCCCTAACAAGTGGGGACATACAATATAAAAATATACATTTAACACATGTTACTGGAGAACTCAACAACATCACTGTCTGTGACACTTACCGAGGCCATGACAGGGTGAACACCGCCAGCGGGCAAGGTATGGAGATTTCTCATATTGGTCATTCCATTGTTCGCAATCCTTTTCAGAATTATAATCTTCGTGATATCCTCTATGTTCCTAATGCCTCCAAAAAATTGCTTTCTGTTCATCGATTCACTCTTGATAATCATGTGTTCATCGAATTTCATCCCTTCTATTTTTTGATTAAGGATTAGGTCACGGGGAGAATAATCCATAGAGGACGATGTGTTGGTGGGCTTTACCCTCTTATTTCACCATTGGTGTCACCATCCCAATTACAGAAGCATGCTTTCAGTGTCTCCAAGCCCTCTCAAGCAAAGTGGCATAGTCGTCTAGGTCGTCCATCTAGTCAAGTTGTTAGTTGATACGTTGGAAACGTATCTATAATTTTTTATGCTCCATGCTTGTTCTGTATCTACTTTGCTTTACTTGTCTACACTTTGAGGTGCTTTTTACATGTTTTCTGGTACAAACCTATTAACAAGTTGCAACAGTGCCAGATGCCTGTTTTTTGCTGTTTTTGGTTTCAGAAAAGTTAGTAAAAAAATATTCTCGGAATTGGACGGGACGAAGGACAAAGTCAATAACTTTCCGTGGGGAACAAGAAGTCCAGAGGAGAGACGAGGAGGCCGGCCAGGGGGCCAGACATGACCTAGGCACGGGTGGGCCCTACCCCGCGCCCGGGTAGGGTTTGCCTACCTTGGCGGCCGCCTCGGTCTCCCCCTTCACCTATAAGAATTAAGAAGCCCCTGATGCAGAAACTCTTAGTACCCGATCAGAAATCCATGAAACCGTCTGTAACCGCCGCCACCATCAACCCTAGATCGAGGGGATCTGAAGCTCTTCCCAGCACCCTGCCGGAGGGGAGATCATTCCGGAGGCGTTCTCTCCGGTATGATTCGTGAGTAGTTCCACCTTAGACTATGGGTCCATATAGTAGCTAGATGGTTGTATCTCCTCCTTTGTGCTTTCATGTATAGATCTTGTGAGTTCCGTTCATGATCAAGATCTAATATATTTGTAATCATGCATGTTGTGTTTGCGGGGATTCGATTGATATTGAGATTATTATGTTAGTTTGATTAATGGTTCTATCTTTATGATTCTATCATGTCTGTGTTATTTGTGATCTTGCATGCTCTCCATTGCTAGTGGTTATCTTGGCCAAGTAGTTGCTAGTGACTCCAAGAGGGAGTATTTATGCTCGATAGTGGGTTCATGCCTCTAGTTTCCAAGGGAAGTGACAATAATCTCTTCGGTTGTAGATGTGTTGTTGCTACTAGGGAGAAAACAACGGTCTCTTGTTCCTGGAACATGTGGATTGTTTACCTTACACACTTTGCTTAAAGCAGTTGTCTGTTGCTTGCAACTTAATACTGGAGGGGGTTCGGATGATAACCTGAAGGTGGACTTCTAGTCATAGATGCAGTTGGATTACGATCTATGTATATTGTTGTATTGCCCAATCAACTTCGTAGGATCTTTCTGACTAGTAATTGCATTGTTATGCCTTGCTCAGTTCCTGTCAATTGCCTCGTTGTAATTTGTTTACCCTTCATGCCATGTTGTTTATCTAAGGAGAGCACCTCTAGTGAACTATGGACCTCGGTCCAATCTTTACCATTGATACATCTTCCACTGTTACTTGTTTACTTGCTACAAACCATTACCTTCCACACCATACGTTTAATCCTTTGTTACAACAAACCTGTGAGCTTGACAACCTCACTGATTCGTTGGGACAGAGTCTTGAGTTTGTGTTGTGCAGGTTTCCACGTTGCTTCCAACACATATGTGACGTTTCCTTCCTCCTTCTGGTTCGATAACCTTGGTTTCTACTGAGGGAAATCTTGCGGCTGTACTCTTCATACCTTGCTCTTGGGGTTTCCAACGAAGCACTCTTCCTCCCTGTTGAGTGTAGCATCAAGTAATTTAAGGCCATCTTGGAAGACTAAGGACGTCTTCACTAGGGGAGTCCTTCACTTCCTTTCTCTTTACTTTGTTTTTAGTTTGCTTTGTTTCTTTTGCTTGGTTTTGTTTTCCTCTTTCCAAAAAACCCCAAATTTTTTTAGTCTAGCTTGGTTTGCTTTCTTTATTCAAAAACACAAAAAAAATTAGTTCCTACTCTAGCTGCTGCTGTTTTTGGCTTGCCCACCTTAGCCAAAATGAACTCTCCTGAGAACACCAAGTTGTGTGACTTCACTAGCACCAACAACAATGATTTCCTAAGCACACCTATTGCTCCACCTGCTCCTGATGCTACTTTTTATGAAATTAAGCCTCCTTTGTTGAATCTTGTGATGAGAGAGCAATTTTCTGGTGCTGGTTCTGATGATCCTGCCGCCCATCTTAATAGCTTTGATGAACTTTGTGAGATGCAAAAGTATAAGGATGTAGATGGAGATATTATTAAGCTCAGGCTTTTTCCTTTCTCCTTGAGGGGAAAAGCTAAAGAATGGTTGCTATCCTTGCCTAAAAATAGTCTTAATTCTTGGACTAAGTGCAAAGATGCTTTTATTGGAAAGTACTATCCTCCTGCTAAGATTATTGCTATAAGAAGTAATATTATGAAATTTAAACAGCTTGATAGTGAACATGTTGCTCTTTCTTGGGAAAGAATGAAATCTTTGGTTAAAAATTGCCCTACTCATGGACTCGCTGCTTGGATGATTACCCATACTTTTTATGCAGGTTTGAACTTCTCCTCAAGAAACCTGCTGGATTCTGCTGCTGGAGGTACTTTTATGGGACTCACCTTGGGTGCTGCAACAAGGCTCCTTGATAATATGATGGTTAACTACTCTGAATGGCATGTTGATAGAGCTCCACATGGTAAGAAGGTAAATTCTGTTGAGGAAACTTCCTCTTTGAGTGAAAAGATTGATGTTATTATGGCTATGCTTGTTAATGGGTAAGCTCCTCTAGATCCTAATAGTGTTCCCTTAGCCTCTTTGGTTGCTCAAGAAGAGCAAGTTGATGTGAACTTCATTCGAAACAACAATTTCAACAACTATGCCTATAGGAATAATTTTGGTAGCAACAACAATTATAGACCTTATCCTCCTAGTGAAAATGCTTATCAGGATAGATCTGGAATGCCTAGTGAAGAGAGGATTCTAGAAGTTGAGAGATCCACTAAATTTTTGATGCAAATGCAATATGAGCAAAACAAGATTTTCACTAAAACTATGGAGGAGCAATCTATTATCTTGAAAAACATTAGTCTTCAGCTTGAGAATCTGAATAGAGAAATTCCTAGTTTACAGTCAAAAATTTTGAGTTCTGAGAAAAATATATCCTCTTTGTCTGAAGCTCAACTTCCTTGGTTAATAAATTGGCTGCTAAACCTCAAACTATGGAAAACACCTTTTCTACTGCTCATGCCATACAAGTTACTATTGATGAAAATATTAGGCTGTTAGCTCAACTTCATGATAGGTGGGAAAGGGAACCTGAAATTGATAGAAACAATAGTGTGTGCACTATTACCACTAAACCATAAGTAGCTCCTATTCCTCCTCCTACTATGCCTAAGCCTATTGATCCCACCACTAGTGATGCTAAGTTTGACTTTGATATGGATGATTGCAATATTTCTGAAGTGATTATGTTCTTACAAAAGCTCGCTAGAAGTCCTGATGCTAGTGATATGCATGTTTCCTTTACCAAACACATTACAGATGCTCTTGTTAAGATTAAGGAAGAGAAGCTAAAACACAAAGCTTCTATTCCTAGGAAAGTAGAAGATAGTTGGGAACCCATTATTAATATGCAAGTGAATGACTTTGATCTCAAAGCTTCATGCGATCTTGGTTCTAGTATCTCTATTATGCCTAGGAAGATTTATGAAATGCCTGATTTCCCACCATTAGAAGATTGTTACTTGGATGTCCCACTCAATGATAATGCTAAGAAGAAACTCACGGGGAGTATTAATGATGTTCACATTATGGTTAACAATGCTTATGTCCCTGTGGTTTTCTATGTTTTGGATGTTGAATAAAATGCTTCTTGTCCTATTACTTTGGGAAGACCTTTTCTTAAAATAGTTGGTACCATCATTGATATGAAAGAAGGCACCATCAAATATCAATTTCCATTCAATAAAGGTATTGAACACTTCCCTATGAGGAGATAGAAGTTGCTTTTTGCTCCTCCTTTTAAAGCAAGATTTGATGTTAATGCTTCTTCATTTGAAAATACTTGATTCTTCTTGCTTCTTGTGCCTAACTTAAAGACGTTAAAGAAAAGTACTTGTTGGGAGATAATCCAAGAGTTTCCTTAAGTATTGGAAGTTATTACTTCAGTAATAATCTCTCCTTATCCTTTTTGTTTGGTTTTTGTGCCAAGAATGACCTCTAATGAGAGGGAAGTAAGATTTGGGGAGTTGCTGTCCCGAAACAGATTTCTACCCCCACCAAAAAAAATTGTGAGGAGACTCTGTAACTCGGATTAAGCTCAAAATTTACAAATAAATCCCCCAGTATGTTTTCTAACTTTCGTTAGTACAACACGTTTTGATTTGAGCAACAGAAGATGTTCGAAAAAATTCGTTTCTACCTGCTGGTCTGTTTTAACAGATTTCTGTCATTATTTGCATTTGCTTCTTATTGATTCATTTTTGAGCTCTCTTCAGGTAATTTGAATTTCTTTGAAGGAGTTACTACAGTATATTGTGTTTTTAGTGAAAAGCCTTGCTGTTCCAAATCTTTGCCAGTGGTCTAATATCTTTTGAGTAAGCTAATATTGCTAATGAAGATTGTGTGAAGTTTTGTATGAAGGAAAAATTTCAGGTGTAGAGAGAGAATGATGCAATGAGATGAAGAATGGAAAAAAGCTCAAGCTTTGGGATGCCACCATGGTGTCACCCCAAGAAATATCCAAGAGGTACAAGCGTAAAAGCTTGGGGATGCCCAAGGCATCCCCTTCTTCATCAATAAAAAGCTCAGGTCTGTCTAGACACTTCACCTTTATTGTTTCATGCACAGTTGTGTTGTTCTTGGAGCGTCTTAGTTTTCATTTGCTTTTCTTAGTTTGTTTAGTTTGCTTTAGTATTTTGGAACCCCATTCTCGCTGTGTTGTTTTGCAAATAAGTTCGCTTGGTGTTTGGAAAGGAGTAGTAAGTTCTTGCTTGAAGTGCAAGAGAAGCTTGCATTGACTGTGACTTAGACTTTAGCATGGCATGCTAGGTGTTGTTTTAGCATTATGATTAGTGATTATTGTTGTAGCATGTCTTATTCCAAACAATTGGGATTTCTTAGTGTGCCTTGAAGAAATTATGCGTTGTTTTAGCATGCAAAAGCATAGTATTGTGGTATTCTCCTTTGATGTTTTGCTTGGGTTGACTTGGCACATGCTCACAGCATGTTATGACTATGACAAGTCACCATTAGCCTCTATGATTGTTTAGTCCTTGACTTGTAGTACCACTTTTTGCTTTGATTAGTTTGCTTTGTTGCATTGCATAATTATGGCCATTATTGCTCTCTTAGTTGGTTGCTCCCAGTCTTTTGCTAGCCTCCACTTGTATGAGTAAGTTCTACTTATGCTTCCAACTCTAAAGAAACCAAGTTATTCCAAAGTATCCACTATAAACTCTATGCATGGTGTGTTACACCATTCCAAGTATATTCTTGTTTTCAACTATCTTCCAATTAAAAACTATTTTGTTATGTGAAAACTTAGTGATTAAAACCCTCACGAACTTGATGGCACATTTTATTATTTGCCCCTAATAAACTTGAACCATTGAGGCAACTTTGTTCTATATGCTTGCACTTATAAGTTGGGATTAGCAGAACCGTGCTGTCACGGGGAACATTTTCAACATTGCACTTGTACGTTTTGTACTCCGTTGATATCATGCTCTTTTGTCTATGTATGTTTACCGGTGTGAAATGAAGTGGGAACTTGTAAGTCCATGGAGTTTGTATTTTGTGTTAGAGAAACGCCTGGGCCGCTAGCCTAAGCCATGCCTAATCATGGTGGAAACTTGCAGCATCACCATAGTGACATATATGAAGCATTCTTCTTATAAAAAAAGAGAGACACATTGAGAAAAGAGGAAAGAGACAAAAAAGCACCATATTACCATGGTACATAAGAAGAATTGTTGAGATGCTCATTGTCTGTTTGCCTTGTCATTTTGGTTATGGGAAAGCTCCTGTACCATGTGCAAGGGGTACCCCGTTGGTGGTTCTCAATGATATGCAAATACTTAAAGTGACAAGAACTTGCCTGGGACCCAAGTTGAGTATCCATGAGGTGTAGCCCTCATAGTCAAGGGACTTGAGATTGCCAACTTATACTTTGTCAAGCATATACTCCAGCTTTGCCACTTTAACCTTAACCACTTCAAGATGCTTATGATAGGGGCAATGAGGGCTGAAAGATAATAAGTACCATCATTTTTGGAAGCTCTTTTTGAAACTTGTAATCCCTGCTTCCTTCACAAAAAGGCCTTTCTTCCACCACTATTGAGTCTTCACCTTCTACCTTTAGGCACCATTAAGAGAGCATAGTTGTCATTCTGTGTGCAGTGTTCCAAAGATTATTAGTTGATGCATATTGTGTTATTACTTGTTCATGTGCTACTTGTTTCTAGTCACCCTTGTGAACTTTACAGGTGTCCTATGCATTATATTGCTACTCTATGAGCGACAAGTTGATTACCACTATGCTATGTTTTCTGCATGTGAAACAAACAAACGTTTTTCAATACATATTATTCATGATCTTTGTTTGCAGCTTACCATGTTGCATGCGTAATTATTATGTCCTATTGTTAAAACTCCATCTTTCATGCAGATGTTTAGAGTTCTTTGATCCCAGCTTTCAATGTTTGCAAATGGTTGGATCTTTATTGTGAGGGTGCATGTCACCTCAAAAATTATTCTTTTATCACTTACCTACTTGAGGACGATCAGGAGTTAAGCTTGGGGATGCTGATACGTTGGAAACGTATTTATAATTTTTGATGCTCCATGCTTGTTTTGTATCTACTTTGCTTTACTTGTCTACACTTTGAGGTGCTTTTTACATGTTTTCTGGTACTAACCTATTAACAAGTTGCAACAATGCCAGATGCCTGTTTTCTGCTGTTTTTGGTTTCAGAAAAGTTAGTAAAGAAATATTCTTGGAATTGGACGGGACGAAGGACAAGTCTATAACTTTCCGTGGGGAACAAGAAGTCCATAGGAGAGACGAGGAGGCCGTCCAGGGGGGCCAGACCCACCCTAGGCACGGGTGGGCCCTACCCCACGCCTGGGTAGGGTTTGCCTGCCCTGGCGGCTGCCTCGATCTCTCCCTTCGCCTATAAGAAGCCCCCAATGCAGAAACTCTTAGTACCCGATCAGAAAACCACGAAACCGTCTGTAGCCGCCGCCACCATCGTCCCTAGATCGGGGGGGTCTAAAACTCTTCCCGGCACCCTATCGGAGGGGAGATCATCCCGAAGGCCTTCTCTCCGGTATGATTCGTGAGTAGTTCCACCTTGAACTATGGGTCCATGTAGTAGCTAGATGGTTGTATATCCCCCTTTGTGCTTTCATGTATAGATCTTGTTGTTGGAGATATGCCCTAGAGGCAATAATAGAAGTGGTTATTATTATATCTTTGTGTTTATGATAAATGTTTACATTCATACTATAATAGTATTAACCGGAAACATTAATACTTGTGTGATTTGTAAACTAAATTAGAGTCCCTAGTAAAGCCTCTTTATAATACTAGCTTCTTGGTTAATAGATGATCGTGGTTTCTCGATCATGAACATTGAGATGTTATTAACAACAAGATCATATCATTAGGAGAATGGTGTGTTGGACATACTCCTATAGATAAGCGTAGCATAAAGATCAAGTCATTTTAATAGTTTGTTTGCTATAAGATTTCTGATACATAGTAACCTAATTCCTTCGACCATGAGATCATGCTAATCACCATCACCGGAAGGATGCTTTGATGACATCAAACACCACACCATAACTGGGTGGCTATAAAGGTGGCATTGAGTGTTTGGAAAGTATGGGTTGAAGCACATGGATCAAGAGTGGGATTTGTCCATCCATATGACGGATAGATATACTCTGGGCCCTCTCGGTGGAATGTCATCCAATTGGCTTGCAAGCATGTGACTGGCTCACAAGGGATCACATATCACGGGAACGAGAAAAGAGTACTTACGGTAACGAGGTTGAACTAGGTATGCAGAGATACCGACGATCAAAACCCCGGATAAGTAAACTATCGTGAGACAAAGGGAAATTGGTATCGTATGTAAGTGGTTCATTCGATCGCAAAGTAATCGTAGAAATATGTGGGAGCCATATGAATTTCCATATTGCTCTATTGGTTATTGATCGGAGAAGTGTCTCGGTCATGTCCGCATAATTCACGAACCGTAGGGAGACACCCTTAAGGATTCGATGTTGTTTAGTAGATATGGAATGTTAGTAGGGATACTGAATGTTGTTCGGAGTCTCGGATGGGATCTAGGATATCACGAGGATATCCGGAATGGTCTGGAGAATAAGATTCATATAAGGAAAGTCCGATTCCGGAGTTCGGGAAAGATTCCGATGTTTTCATCAGAGATGTTCTAGAAGGTTCTAGAAGGATCGCCGGTCCGGAAGGAGAATGGTCCATGAATGTGTCATGGGTAAGTGGAATGATTGGATCATATCCTAGGTCACTTGGTGTGGGCATTTGCAAAAGAGAATTAAAGCTCTAAATTGAAAGTCAAACGAGAGTTTGAAAAGTCAAACTGGAACAATGGTTTCCTAGTGGAAGAAGGAACAAGTCCTTTTCTCAATCCAACTTGGGTTTGGGTTTGGATTCAAACCCACGCCCCTCCCAAGGCTGCCACCCCCTCTCTCATAAATAGAGGGGGAGGACTGCCCCAACACCACAATCCCTAGCCCCTCTCCACCCGAGCCGTGGCCGCCGCTCGCCGCCGCCACCTCCGCACCATCGCTGCCGGTCCGTCGCCGCCGCTCTAGCCGCTGCCGACACCTTCTCCTCCTCCCGGTTTTCTAAACCCTAGATTTCCGAGAAACTCTAATCCACCATAACTCGCACCGGCTTAGGCGAAGCCCTGCGGGATCTTCCCTCTACTTCCGACACCACGCCATCGTGCTGCCGGATTCACGAGGAGGGAACTACAACCTCCACTGCCTGCTGGAACAAGGGAGAGGAAGGTGTTCATCGAGTACCGAACGTGTGACCGACTACGGAAGAGCTGCCGGAATGCAGTGCCGTAAGGATCTTCTATGCGATCTTGAGATCGGCAAGTGTACGACTACATCACCCACGAGAATCTGCTCTCGTTAACCGCTTTGGAATCTTCAAGGATGAGTGCTTCTATCGACTCGTTGCTACAATCTAGTAGATAGATCTTGGCTTGTTTGTGTGCATGCGGTAGAATTTTTTTGTTTTCCATGCTACGAACCCCTACAGTGGTATCAGAGCTGTGTCTATATGGAGATCTGTTGCACGAGTAGAACACAATGGTCATTGTGGGCGGTGGTGCTTTTATTATCAATTGCTTTTTGTGTACTTTGCATCTTGCGGTATGATGGGATGAAGCGGCCCGGGCTAACCTTACATGACATCGTTCATGAGACTTGCTCCACGCTTAACATTCAACTTGTATTGCATAAGTGGCTTTGCGGGTGTCTGTCTCTCCCATCATAGTATAGATTCAATTTACAACGGGCACTTGATAGTTCAAGCATCAACGTTATGGTTCTTGTTTGTAAGTTAGAACGACACTTATTGAAAGCCCCAAACCACGTAAAATATGCAAAGAAAATTAGAGGCGTCTAACTTTGTTTTGCAGGGGTGTGCTGTGATGTGATATGGCCATGATTGTGATTATATATGATGTATGCAATGTTCCTTATTGTAAGTTGGCAATCGGCAAGAGCCATATGGTTGTCTTTTAAATTCCATTAAGACCTGCGTGTCTATTCAAAGTAGTTGTAATAGTTGATGTTGGTGGACGACAACCATGAAGCGGCGCCATTGACCTTGAAGCCATACCGGTGATGATGGAGATCATGTTCGTGCTTGAAGATCGAGATCAGGATCACAAGAAGAAAGGCCATATAATATCACATATTATGAATTGCATGTGATGTTAATCCTTTTATGCATCTTATATTGCTTAGTTCATGATGGTAGCATTATAAGATGATCCCTCAAGCACAAAAATTTCAAGTTTTAAAGTGTTCATCCTTAGTAAACACTGTTGCTAAAGCTCGTTGTTTCGAAGCACCACATGATGATCAGGTGTGTTAGATTCTGCGAGTGTATACAACGTGAGCAAGCCAGATTTGCTCATGCGGAAGCTAAGGTTTGATCTTGACGAGCCTGGCATGTACAGACATGGTCTCAGAACACGGATCACCGAAAGGTAAAGCATGAATCATATAGTAGATATGATGAACATGTTGATTGTTCGCCATTAAAGCTACATCAATTCTCGTGATGATCGGTTTTGATGTGTTGGATTTGGTTCGTGTGATCACTAAAACAATTTGAGGGATATTGTTTTGAGTGGGAGTTCACCTAGATTAATTTAACTATTAATTACTACTCAATTTTTCATAAACTTAGTCTAAACTATTGCAAATATGTTATAGATCAATGGCGGCCCCTACCATCAATTTTAATGCGTTCCTAGATAAAGAAAAGTTGAAAAACAATGGAAGCAACTTCGCGGATTGGTTCCGCAATTTGAGGATTGTCCTCAATGCTGGTAATTTGACCTATGTGCTGGATGCGCCGCTGGGTGACCCTCCTGCAGCTAATGCTACCGATAAGGTAAAGAATGTTTTCCTTGCTCGGAAGAATCAGTACTCCACAGTTCAATGTAGTATGGTTTGGAATCGGAGCTTCAGAAAAGGTTTGAGAACCATGACCCACATGATATTATCCGTGAACTCAAAATGATATTTGAGGCTCACGCGGCAGTTGAGAGTTATGAGGCTTCTGAAAAGTTCTTTAACTGCAAGATGGAAGGGCGGTAAGAAAGTTACCACGCTGGCGAAGAAGACCAAGACTAGGCCTAAGCCTGATACTGAGTGCTTTTACTGCAAGGGAGAAGGTCACTGGAAGTGGAACTGCCCAAAGTACTTGGTGGATTTGAAGAACGGCAACATCAAGAAGAAAGGTATATCCGATATACATGTTATTGATGTGTATCTCACTAGTACTCGTAGTAGTGCCTGGGTATTTGATACTGGTTCGGTTGCTTATATTTGTAACTCAAAAGCAGTCTTTGAGAATAAACGGAAGATAGCGAAGAACGAGGTGACGATGCGCGTTGGAAATGGATCAAAGGTTGATGTGATCGCGGTCGGCACGCTACCTCTTCATCTACCATCGGGATTAGTTTTATACTTAAATAATTGTTATTTGGTGCCTGCGTTGAGCATGAACATTATATCTGGATCATGTTTGTTGCGAGACGGTTACTTGTTTAAGTCCGAGAATAATGGTTGTTCGATTTATATGAGTAATATGTTTTATGCACATGCACCTTTGATAGATGGTCTATTCTTATTAAATCTCGATTGTAGTAATACACATAAATAACATTGAGGCTAAACGTTTGAAATTGAGCGATAACTCGACCTATATGTGGCACTGTCGTCTTGGTCATATCGGAGTGAAGCGTATGAAGAAACTCCATTCCGATGGACTTCTTGAATCACTTGATTTCGAATCACTTGAAAGATGCGAAGCATGTCTCATGGGTAAAATGACTAAGACTCCATTTTCTGGTATGATGGAGCGAGTTATGGACTTATTGGAAATCATACATACCGATGTCTGTGGTCCAATGAGTGTAGCATCGCGCGGTGGTTATCGTTATGTTCTTACCTTCACATATGACTTGATTAGATATGGGTATATCTATTTCATGAAACATAAGTCCGAAACTTTCGAGAAGTTTAAGGAATTTCAAAGTGAGGTGGAGAATCAACGTAACAAGAAGATTAAATTTCTACGTTCTGATCGTGGAGGTGAATATCTAAGTTACGAGTTTGGCGAGCATTTAAAAAAATGCGGAATACTTTCACAATTGACACCGCCAGGAACACCACAGCATAATGGTGTGTCCGAACGTCGTAATCGAACTCTCTTAGATATGGTTCGTTCTATGATGTCACTTACAGATTTACCGCTATTGTTTTGGGGTTATGCATTAGAAACAACTGCATTTACTTTAAATAGGACACCATCTAAATCCGTTGAAACGACACCGTATGAATTATGGGTTGGGAAGAAACCTAGATTGTCGTTCCTTAAAGTTTCTCTCGAAAGAAGTGACTGGAAGGAAAGTAGAACTCGACGAGGTTGTTGAACCTTCTCTCGAACTTGCGAGTAGCGCAGCACCGGAAGTAGTTCATGTGGCGCCTACACCAATAAGAGAGAAATCTAATGATGTTGATCATGAAACTTCGGTTGAAACTACTACTGAACCTCACAGGTCAACGACACTACAAGAAATCTGTTGATACATGACCCTCCATTTTAGTCACTGAATCGTCATTATCTATAATATATGACGATCTTATGACAAAAAACATATTGTCAAAAACTGAGCGTCAGTAATTGCATACAGCGACGTTTTTTGCGAAATCGTCATAACCATCTACGACGATATTGGATCATCATAACCGTTATGACGATCCAATATCGTCATGGGCCACCTAGCCAGGCCAGGTTGGATCCTACATGGTCGATCCTACGTGGCGAAACTATGACGAAATCAAATCGTCGTAGTATGAAATCAGCCCGGTCCATTTCTGGGTTCTACATGGTATCAGCCCAACAATTTCAGCTTGTTTATTTTTTTCTCCTATCCATTCTAGTCATCTATATGGGCCAAGCCCACCATTTTTTACTCTTTGTTTTCTAGGCCTCAGCCTTTTTAGAATCAACGTCAGGTTTTCAATGCCTACGGTCCCACATATCAGTTTTCATTTCCACTCTAGTGCTAATATTTATTTTCTAATGTTTTGAAATGAATTAAATAGTTAATAATTTAATCAGAACATATACAATATATTTTTGAGAACAAGCGTATCCCATTCATTCATGGATCAAAGAAAGATATAGGACGCGAACACACCAGAAGCACTAGTACAGAACGCTTACAGAAACCACCTCGAAACACAGAAAAATGCAAAAAGCTCCTCAGGAGGTTCCTGCACAGCACAACCAAACACACCGCCTGTCTCGGCCGTCGCCACCCGGGAACCACCACAGGTCGGAGAAGCACCCTTGCCATCATTGGGCTTTAAGGTCCTCAGAAAAGCCCCGTCATGGCCGGTGAGGAGCTTGTCGCTGTGGCTAGAAGTCGGGTGCATGTTCCAGCTTCATCCAATAGCCCTTGTAAAAATGAGACCGAACAACACTTGCGGGAAAATGAAATCCAATGCCTGCAAGTTACTAAATAAAACAGTTTAATATAGTGCTGCACTCATATAGAATACTGTACTCCTTGTAAAAAAGGCAGTGGTGTAATATAGTGTCACATCGAATCTTGCAAGATTTTACTTCTACTACAAATTCACTAATGGAGCACTTGCACTGATACTACAAATGACAGTAAGAATGTAATGTATAGGAAATGATGTTGGATGTCTGGTCAAATCACCTCATAGTCCTGAAATATTGACGCATAGAGCTAAGAAGCTGGGTGTTAGGGGCAGGGACTCACAAAGTATGGGAATCAATGGCAAGGCAAGAGAAGTCGATGTAGAGCATGGATCTTGGACACCCTCTGAAAATCGGTGGTGACGTTATGGATCTGCACGCCGAGCCTGTGGTCACCTAGCGTAGTTGTACTCGGAAAGCTGCGAGACATATGGAGAAGAATGAATGACAACAACATCAATACATGTTCAGACCTACAGCCAGTAGCAAAAGAAAGGTAGCAAAATGATATCACAATATAACCATGATAATATAATTAATTTGAATGCTTGATATGGATAAAGCAGCGTTGAATTTAAACCATTTTTCTTATTCTGTAAAATTTTAGACTATGTAACTTACATATCATTCCAGCTTATTCTGTAAATAAACTATATGGCTTATCAGGCATACAAGAAAGGCAATTATCAGGAAGGAAATCATCAGTAACCATGTTGCATTTAGCAATCTAGTAACATCAAGAAAGCTTAAGAAAAGTTCAGGTCATCCCTTGTGACTCGCTGGTAGCATTACACCTGAAACAAATTTGGCATGTGAGTACTCACTTTATGTTATCATAACTTACTACACATAATTACTCGCTTCATGTTTAGCAGTACAACTTACTGCACAGAAGTACTGAGTGTTTCATTAGATATCATAACAGTTTAGCAGTATAACTTACTACACAGATTATGAGCATATTGTTCAGTAACACATAGATCAATGCTTCTCAGAAATTGTTCTTTGTTAAGAGTAATAATATCTTAATAGTACAAGGTGCAAAGCAAGGAATAATCTCTTAACAGTACAATCAACAGAAACAAAAACAAAAGAAGCTAGTGTGCATAAGCAAAAACTGATGGTATCCATCTAGTATCAAAAGAAGCTACTCCACGACTGCAATCAGCAGAAAAGCAGGTATCGCAGTGCAAATGTGCAAGTGTGCGGGTCAGAAACTCCGCCTAGCTAATTCATCAAGTAAGCATCAGCCAAAAAAGCAAGCACACTACCATACCAGTAGTTAAGCGAGTGTAAACTCGTCAGATCCTAGCAACTACACCAGGATCCTATCTATGTGGGGAGCAGTTAAGAGAGTAGGGAAAGGCAGGGGGATCTCACCAGCGACGGTGAGTTGAACCTGACAATACATAGCTGAACCTGATCAGATGTTACTGTAAGTTACTCTTTTTAATAAAGAAGTGCATATTATAAGTCCCAGCATGCAAGTATAGTTCAATGGTAACCAACGTTAAGTTTTAATAAGTGATATTATCAACCTGATGTGCTTTTACTCTTTACTAGCCTGGAACATAATAAATCATGGTTCTCAGTATCTTTGTGGCAACAAATTAACTAGATGCTAGCACAACATAACAAACAACTGACTATAGCTTGATACAAGAGTGTATTCATAGTGGACATGCATCAATACAAGAGCATAACATAGGAACCCGCAAGAAATACAAGTTCTGTGAAATGATAATGCAGAAACCTGAAAACAGAGAACAAGAAGGAAGCTTCCACAACTGTTTCATGGCCAGGAAAACTAAGAGGTCATGTCACAGGATTTCTCTTTGCCTTTGGCTTCACAAAAACCATCAGTTAAAATCAACATAGTATGGATGGTTCTCTATTTTGTAGGAATCTAAATACAGAGTAGGACTTTTTTTATCTTGAAACAAAAACCATCCTTATGTATTTAGCTAATCTTACATTGTAGGCCAGAATAATAAATCCATTATAGATATTGCTAGGAAACTGTATTTTTTGCCATGTGAATAACTACTGAATATGCAATTTGATTCTCACCCTCTGCTTGACAAATAGGGGCCAGGTTTGGATTATGTGGGGATCATAATCAGCATCAACTAACTACTTAGCAGGACATGTTTGGATGCTAAAGGTACTAGTACATCACCAACAGAAGAAAAATAAGGTGGGATGCCACGCCATCGGGCTGAGAGGAGCGGCGGTGCGGAGGTGCGTAGAAGAGAGGGAGACTCACCGGGCTGACCCTAAAGACGCGGAAGGCGGGTCCGCAAGGATGGCGAGGACCACGCAGTGATGGCTGTAGCAGCGGCAGAGCACCGGGAGCCAGCGCGCCTACATGCCTCACGGCGCAGGAGAACCCTTGACCCTCTAACATCCAACATAGGGCGACGACGACGGCCTCCGCTTGACACAACCCTCCAGATCTCCGGCCCGCCACTGGGAACCTTGCTGGATGTGTGACGCTGGGCAAAAGTGGTTAGCTACAGGCTCGCGTGTGTTTCTCCGGCGAGGATGGGGTGGCTGCGTGAGGAAGGGGCAGAGATGATGGCGGCTGTGATTCTGCAGCATGGAGGGGACTTCTCTGGATCGAGATCGAGAGAGGGGGCAGGGAAAGGTAGGTGGTGGCGGACGCGATGGGATCTGAGGATGGAGGGATACTATGACCTAACGGAAGGGAGGGGTGGGGATGGTTTGTCCAAACTGCCCCTCTCTTTTTCTCTTTCGGTGGGGGCGTTTGGGTATTTTTCTTTTGTGGTTCTGAAATTTCAGGGAACGAATTTTGGACATTGGATGAGATCATGCGGATGGCTAGGATCTGTGACAGGAGTGATCCGTGGGTAGTCTATCTGTGTCGTCTGATTGGTTGGCTCTATTCCGCATGGCAAACAATCAATGTCCAAGGTTTTATGGCTTTTGGGCAAACAATCAATGTGTTGTCTAATTGGTTGGCTCTATTCCGCACTTGGTAAATTGATTGCGTCTCGAAAAAACATCTCAGAAATGACCTATCATGCCCGAGGTTTCATGGCTTTCAGGCCAAACGACCAATGTTATGCCTAGAATCGCGGCATAGTTTGTGATAATGTGCCCATATTGTGCACATATATATATCATGGGATGGCAAACAATGTCGCAGGAGAAAATTTTCCTTTTCGACGCACGAAAAATCTATTTTCCATTTTCCGAGCGCAAAAAACTGGGCATTTTGTGAAGCAACCACCAAACGACAGTTTTCGAATGGTACCACCACATTTTGTAAAAATATTAGACCATCTTACATAGACAATTTCCCAACCGGGGTATCTCAAACCTTTCCGTCCACCCCTGGCGAAAAAGACAAATTCCTGCCGAATCGGTAGGAAGTGGGTCCGGTTTGAACTACAGGTACATGATCCGATGCTCATGATTTTTGGCAAAAATCATTTTTAGACTCACAATATGATGTTTCATTAGAGATCCAATGCAAGTTTAGCGAGGCTCAGCCCCTAGCTAAGAACCTCCGTGCCCGCCGTTTTGACCATAGTTTGAAACGGGCATAAAAAATTCAAAAACGGTCCGATCAATGCAAATCGTTCGCGTGGTGTATTATTATATGACATAGTTGTAAGGAAAAATACCAACCTTGGTATATTGCAAGTGTCTCAAAAAAACCTTCTCAGAAATGACCTATCATGTCCGAGGTTTCAGGGCTTTCGGGCCAAACGACCAATGTTATTCCTAGAATCACGGCATAGTTTGTGATAATGTGCCTATATTGTGCACACATATGTATCATGGGATGGCGAACAATGTCGCAGGAGAAAGTTTTCCTTTTCGATGCATGGAAAATCCATTTTCCATTTTCCGAGCGCAAAAAACTAGGCGTTTTGTGAAGCAACCACCAAACGACAATTTTAGAATGGTACCACCACATTTTATAAAAATATTAGACCATCTTACATAGACAATGTCCCAACCGGGGTATCTCAAACCTTTCTGTCCACCCCTGGATAAAAAGACAAATTCCTGCCGAATCGGTAGGAAGTGGGTCCGGTTTGAACTGCAGGTATATGATCGGATGCTCATGATTTTTGGCAAAAATCATTTTTAGACTTACAATATGATGTTTCATTAGATATCCAATGCAAGTTTAGCGAGGCTCAGCCGCTAGCTAAGAACCTCCGTGCCCGCCGTTTTGACCATAGTTTGAAACGGGCATAAAAAATTCAAAAACTGTCCGATCAATGCAAATCCTTCACGTAATGTATTATTATATGACATAGTTGCAAGGAAAAATACCAACCTTGGTATATTGCAAGTGTCTCAAAAAAACCTTCCAGAAATGACCTATCATGTCCGAGATTTCATGGCTTTCGGGCCAAACGACCAATGTTATGCCTAGAATTGCGGCATAGTTTGTGATAATGTGCCCATATTGTGCACACATATGTATCATGGGATGGCGAACAATGTCGCAGGAGAAAGTTTTCCTTTTCGACGCACGGAAAATCCATTTTCCATTTTCCGAGCGCAAAAAACTGGGCGTTTTGTGAAGCAACCACCAAACGACAGTTTTAGAATGGTACCACCATATTTTGTAAAAATATTAGACCGTCTTACATAGACAATTTCCCAACCGGGGTATCTCAAACCTTTCCGTCCACCCCTGACGAAAAACACAAATTCCTGCCGAATCGGTAGGAAGTGGGTCCGGTTTGAACTACAGGTACATGATCCGATGCTCATGATTTTTGGCAAAAATCATTTTTAGACTCACAATATGATGTTTCATCGGAGATCCAATGCAAGTTTAGCGAGGCTCGGCCCCTAGCTAAGAACCTCCGTGCCCGCCGTTTTGACCATAGTTTGAAACGGGCATAAAAAATTCAAAAGCGGTCCGATCAATGCAAATCCTTTGCTGGTGTATTATTATATGACATAGTTGCAAGTAAAAATACCAACCTTGGTATATTGCAAGTGTCTCAAAAAAACCTTCTCAGAAATGACCTATCATGTCCGAGGTTTCATGGCTTTCGGGCCAAACGACCAATGTTATGCCTAGAATCGCGGCATAGTTTGTGATAATGTACCCATATTGTGCACACATATGTATCATGGGATGGCGAACAATGTCGCAGGAGAAAGTTTTCCTTTTCGACGCACGTAAAATCCATTTTCTATTTTCCGAGCGCAAAAAACTGGGCGTTTTGTGAAGCAACCACCAAACGACAGTTTTAGAATGGTACCACCACATTTTGTAAAAATATTAGACCATCTTACATAGACAATGTCCCAACCGGGGTATCTCAAACCTTTCCATCCACCCCTACGAAAAAGACAAATTCCTGCCAAATCGGTAGAAAGTGGGTCCGGTTTGAACTACAGGTACATGATTCGATGCTCATGATTTTTCGCAAAAATCATATTTAGACTCACAATATGATGTTTCATCATAGATACAATGCAAGTTTAGTGAGGCTTAGCCCCTAGCTAAGAACCTCTGTGCCCGCCGTTTTGACCATAGTTTGAAACGGGCATAAAAAATTCAAAAACGGTTCAATCAATCAACGCAAATCCTTCGCGTGGTGTCTTATTATGTGGCATAGTTTCAAGGAAAAATACCAAACATGGTAAACTTAGTATGTCTCAAAAAAACCTTCACAAAATGACCTATCATGTTCGAGGTTTCATGGCTTTCGGGTCAAATGACCAATGTTATGGATAGAATCAGGGCATAGTTTGTGATAATGCACCCGTATCGTGTACACATGTGCATCATGGGATAGCGAACAATGTTGTAGAAGGAAGTTTTCCATTTGGTCGCACGGAAAAACCATTTTCTATTTTCCGAGCGCAAAAAACGGGCCGTTTTGTGAAGCAACCACCAAATCACAGTTTTAGAATGCTACCACCATATTTTAAAAAATAGTAGACCAACTTACATGGATAATTTCCCAAACGGGGTATCTCAAACCTTTCCGTCCAGCCATGGCGAAAAAGACAAATTCCTGCCGAATCGGTAGGAAGTGGGTCCGATTCGAACTACATGTACATGATCCAATTCTTGTGATTTTTTGTAAAAATCATTTTTAGATTTACAATATGCTATTTCATCACAGATACACTCCCAGTTTAGCGAGGCTCAAACCTTACCTATGAATAATCACGCCCACTGTTCTGACTATATTTTTAAATCAACACAAGAAAAAAGAAATAAAAGTCAACCAAGCAATGCAAACATAAAAATTCACCAACACCATAGTTTTTGTCTCATCGAGACGAACCAAATTGATTTTTGGGTCACCTCAATCTAAGATCGTATGCAAAATGCACGATGAAATTACACAAAACTTTTTAAAGTTTGAAAAAAAATAAAACATATTAGGACTAAATTATCTATGGGCCATATTTGTCCTTAATATCAAATCTCTAATGGTCCTGCAAAAGCTTAAGAGCGTTATGGGCTCTTTCCGCTATGGTCTAGGCCCAAGTGCGAGAAAAAAACAATTAGAAGGCCGGCCTAGGTGAAGAACAGTAGATATAAAACATGAGCGCTTGTGTTTAACACCAAAGCTTGATTGGCGTGGTGGTCACCAGGTTTGGTGCTTCTATGCTGGTCCTGGGTTCAAGTCCCGGTGCCTCTTTTTTGTCTAGTATTCACAAATATCGTGGTTCACGTAGTACAGAGTGAGGTCCTTTTTTGTCTAGTATTCACAAATATCAAATAATAAAACAACTGCGCGGATTTATTCAACAAACTAAGTTGTAACGCGGTGGTTCAGGTAGTGCAGCGTGCAGGATAGGTCGCAGGTTCGAGCACCGGATTCTTCCTTTTTGCCTAGTATTCGGAAAGTTAGAAAAACAACTCTTGCGTATCTTATAATAAGACATCTGCGTGAAATTTTAACATAAACCATGGTCTAACATGATGGTTTACATAAGTGCATACTCTGCGAGAGCTCTTGAGTTCGAGCCCCTATTATCTCTTTTTTGCGATTATTACCTGCATGGCACTAGATCTATATTGACACATAGACATATACATATACATATACAAAAAATGACATATAGATATGCCATGTAGGCATAATTGCTGATGTGGCTATCCAGTCAATTGAATGTATCATATTTTAGACGATATGACAATTTGAATTGGTCATAACAGGATATAGAATAAGGCTCTAAGCTGTATCCTAAAGGTTATGACAATTTCATATGCTGCAATTACGATGATTTTGACACAAATCGTCATAATTCTATAGGATTTTGACCTCTCCAAACAGCCTACGACCATCTTGTGCCAAATCATCATAAATCTATGACGATTTTATTTCCCGTCACAATGAGAAGGTCACAAGTTATCACATTTCTTGTAGTGCGAGAACTCATACCACTCCTGATTGGTATGATCCCGTTATGAGTATCATGTTGGTGGACAACACCGATAACCCTGTGACATATGAGGAAGCGATGATGAGCCCAGATTCCAATAAATAGCAAGAAACCATGAAATCCGAGATTGGATCCATGTACGAAAACCAAGTATGGACTTTGATAGACTTACCGGATGGCCGGAAGGCTGTCGAGAACAAATGTATTTTCAAGAAGAAAACAGATGCTGATGGTAATGTTACTGTCTATAAAGCTCTCCTTGTCACAAAAGAGTTTCGACAAATTCAAGGTGTTGACTACGATGAGACTTTCTCACCAGTAGCGAAGCTAAAGTCTGTGAGGATTATGTTAGCAATTGCTGCATATTATGATTATGAGATATGGCAGATGGATGTCAAAACGGTGTTCCTCAATGAAGACATTGATGAAGAGTTGTATATGATGCAACCCAAAGGTTTTGTCGATCCTAAAGATGCTAACAAGGTATGCAAACTTCAACGGTCCATATATGGATTGAAGCAAGCATCCCGAAGTTGGAATCAACGTTTTGATAAAGTAATCAAAAGCTTTGGTTTTATACAAACTTATGGAGAAGCTTGTATTTACAAGAAAGTGAGCGGGAGCTCTGTAGCATTCTTAATACTATATGTAGATGACATATTGTTGATTGGGAATGATGTATACCTTCTTAATAGTGTCAAGGATTATTTGAATAATAGTTTTTCAATGAAAGATCTTGGCGAAGCAGCTTACAGATCAGGCATAAAGATTTATAGAGATAGATTGAGGCGCCTAATATCATTGTCACAGAGTACATATTTGGACAAAGTTCTAAAGAGGTTTGGAATGGAAGATAGCAAGAAAGGGTTCTTGCCCATGTTTCCCAATACGACCTTGAGTAAAACTCAAAGTCCTGCAACGGCAGAAGATAGAGAAAGGGTGAGTAAGACTCCCTATGCCTCAGCCATAGGATCTCTCATGTATGCCATGCTATGTACTAGAACCAACATTGCATATGCTGTTAGTTTGACTAGCAGATATCAAAGTGATCCAGGAGTGGATCATTGGACAGCGGTCAAAAAACATCCTTAAGTACTTGAGAAGAACTAAGGATATGGTTCTTTCTTATGGAGGTGATGAACAGCTCGTTGTTAATGGTTACACCGATGCTAGTTGGAACACCGATCCGGATGATTCTAAATCACAATCTGGATACGTATTTACTTTGAATGGTGCAACAGTTAGCTAGAGGAGTGTAAAGAAAAGTGTTGTGGCGAGATCTTCAACTAAATCGGAATACATAGCTGCTCCGGAGGCTTCACAAGAGGAGATATGTATGAAGGAGTTCATTACAGAGCTCGGTGTGGTTCCAAGTGCGCTGGACCCAATGTCTATCTGCTGTGATAACATGGGAGCCATAGCCAATGCACAAGAACCAAGGTCACACAAGAAGCTGAAGCACATCAAACTACATTTTAATGCTATTCGAGAGCATGCCCAAGATGGTGACATAAAGATTTGCAAAGTACACACAAAACTGAATGTGGCGGATCCGTTGACTAAACCTCTCCTGGGGGCAAAACATGACCAGCACCAAACCGCCATGGGTGTTCGGTATATTACCATGTAATCTAGATTAGTTGACTCTAGTGCAAGTGGGAGACTGTTGGAGATATGCCCTAGAGGCAATAATAAAAGTGGTTATTATTATATCTTTGTGTTTATGATAAATGTTTACATTCATTCTATAAAAGTATTAACCGAAAACATTAATACTTGTGTGATTTGTAAACTAAATTAGAGTCCCTAGTAAAGCCTCTTTATAATACTAGCTTGTTGGTTAATAGATGATCGTGGTTTCTCGATCATGAACATTCAGATGTTATTAACAACAAGATCATATCATTAGGAGAATGGTGTGTTGGACATACTCCTATAGATAAGCGTAGCATAAAGATCAAGTCATTTTAATAGTTCGTTTGCTATAAGCTTTCTGATACATAGTAACCTAATTCCTTCGATCATGAGATCATGCTAATCACCATCACCGGAAGGATGCTTTGATGACATCAAACACCACACCGTAACTGGGTGGCTATAAAGGTGGCATTGAGTGTTTGGAAAGTATGGGTTGAAGCACATGGATCAAGAGTGGGATTTGTCCATCCATATGACACATAGATATACTCTGGGCCCTCTCGGTGGAATGTCATCCAATTGGTTGCAAGCATGTTACGGGCTCACAAGGGATCACATATCACGGGAACGAGAAAAGAGTACTTATCGGTTACGAGGTTGAACTAGGTATGCAGAGATACCGACGATCAAAACCTCGGATAAGTAAACTATCGTGAGACAAAGGGAAATTGGTATCGTATGTAAGTGGTTCATTCGATCGCAAAGTAATCGTAGAAATATGTGGGAGCCATATGAATTTCTAGATTCCTCTATTGGTTATTGATCGGAGAAGTGTCTCGGTCATGTCCGCATAATTCACGAACCGTAGGGAGACACACTTAAGGATTCGATGTTGTTTAGTAGATATGGAATGTTAGTAGGGATACCGAATGTTGTTCGGAGTCTCGGATTGGATCCGGGATATCACGAGGAGATCCAGAATGGTCTGGAGAATAAGATTCATATAAGGAAAGTCCGATTCCGGAGTTCGGGAAAGATTTCGATGTTTTCATCGGAGAGGTTCTAGAAGGTTCTAGAAGGATCACCGGTCCGGAAGGAGAATGGTCCATGAATGTGTCATGGGTAAGTGGAATGATTGGATCATATCCTAGGTCACTTGGTGTGGGCATTTGCAAAAGAGAATTAAAGCTCTAAATTGAAAGTCAAACGGGAGTTTGAAAAGTCAAACTGGAACAATGGTTTCCTAGTGGAAGAAGGAACAAGTCCTTTTCTCAATCTAACTTGGGTTTGGGTTTGGATTCAAACCCATCCCTCCCAAGGCTGCCCCCTCTCTCATAAATAGAGAGGGAGGGATGCCCCAACACCACAAGCCCTAGCCCCTCTCCACCTGAGCCGACCACAGCCGCTGCCGCCAACTTGCCGCTTCTTGCGCCGCCCCGATCGTCGCTGCCACTCTAGACGCCGCCGACACCTTCTCCTCCTCCCGGTTTTCTAAACCCTAGATTTCCGAGAAACGCTAATCCACCATAACTTGCACCAGCTTAGGCGAAGCCGTGCGGGATCTTCCCTCTACTTCCGACACTATGGCATAGACTATGAAGACACCTTTAGTCCTATTGTTAGGATGATAGCAAAAGGGTTCAAAAATGCTATGGCATAGACTATGAAGACACCTTTAGTCCTATTGTTAAAATTGCAACTGTTAGACTTGTGCTATCTATCTCTGTCTCCAGGGGATGGAGTCTTCGTCAGCTCGATGTCAAGAACGTATTTTTGCATGGTGTTCTAGAAGAGGAGGTCTACATGAGACAACCACCAGGATATGAGGACAGAAACAAACCAAGCTATATCTACAAATTAGACAAGGCTCTCTATGGTCTAAAACAAGCACCCCGATCATGGTACTCTCGGTTGAGTGCTCAATTTATAAGCTATGGTTTTGTTGCTTCCAAATCAGATACATCCTTGTTCATTTATCACAATTCCAATATAACCATCTTCATCCTCATATATGTTGGTGATATCATTGTTTCAAGCTCATCTCAAGTGGCTATAAATGCACTTCTCAAGACTTGAAGAAAGAGTTGCTCTCAAAGATCTTGGATATCTTCACTTCTTCCTAGGGATTGAAGTAAAGAAAATAAAAGATGGACTTATATTAACTCAAGCAAAGTATGCCAAAGACATCCTTCACCGAGCCATAATTCAGTTATGTTCATGTGCTCCTACTCCTCTATCTTCTTTAGAAAAGATTTCAGCAAATGAAGGAGAACCACTTGGACCCGAGGATAGCACTAAATATAGGAGCATGGTAGGTGCTTTGCAATACCTTACCCTCACAAGACCATATATTTCTTATGTAGTAAACAAGGTGTGTTAGTATTTGCATTATCCTACTATTGTTCATTGGACTGCAGCAAAGAGAATTCTGAGATATGACAAAGATACAGTCAGTACTGGTTTAACATTCTTGAGATCTAGCTATACTCTTGTCGGTGCCTTCTCTGATGCTGATTGGGCAGGGTGTGTGGATGATAGGAGATCCACAGGAGGCTTTGCAGTCTTCTTTGGTCCAAATCTAATCTCTTGGAGTGCAAACAAACAGGCAACAATCTCAAGATCCAATATAGAAGGTGAATATAAATCTCTAGCAAATGCAACAGCAGAAATCATATGGATATAGTCACTTCTTGAGGAACTTGGTGTCAAAGTTACTCAACTCCCTTGTTTATGGTGTGATAATTTGGGAGCTACTTAGAGCATCTCTAGCAGACACCGTAAAAGGGCGGAACCATAAAAATAATCGCCAATTTTTGGTTTTGCGTGATAAAAGTGGACAGAACGGACACCCCCAAATGGACCGAACCAAAAAAAATTTAGGGTCCCCGAGAAAACACCCCCGTGGAACCAGAAAAACCCAGGTTTCGATCCCGACCTAGACGCGAACCATATCCTGCGTTTCCGTTGGCGGGAGGGAATTTTCAGTTCATTCCCCTCCCTTCCGTCCGCACATCCGCCACCCGCCGTCATAGATTGAGGACCCTCCCGCTCGATTCCTCGTGCGCAGAAGCCCGACGGATCCCACCGACCCCGTTCCCCAGCCTATGTGGGCCAGAAAACTCCTCCCGACGAAGATTCGGTCGCGCCCCACCGCCGCAGTCCTCCCGCCGTCCGTCAAAGGTAAAATCCACTGTCGCTCGAGTTCGAGCTCATAGATCTCCTCTCCGCAAGCTCTAAATATCGTCCTTGATTTGTATATGGAATTGGACCCTTGCGAGCAATTTTTGATGGACGACTCGTCCTCCTCCGACGACTCGGATGTGGAGATGCTGCTTAGGAACCACCATCAGCACATGATGGTGGCCATTCTCGCCCTCAAGGAGGAGGACAACGGTAGGAGGACGAGGCAGCGAGGCTCCACGGTCGGTCGTCTTTGCATCCCTCGCAACCGCAAGTTGGGCGACGACATGCTCATGCGAGATTATTTCGCTGAGGTGCCCACATATCCACCTCACCTCTTTCATTGATGCTATCAAATGCGTCGCTCGTTGTTCATGAAGATAGTGAAAGCTTGCGAGGCCAAGACGCGGTACTTCAAGCGTCAAAGAAATTTCGCGGGGATGCTTGGATTCAAACCGTACTAAAAAATCTCCGCGGCCATGAGAGTGCTTGCATATGGGATCCCGGCCGATTAAGCCGACGAGTATCTTCGCATCAGCGAAGATACGACTATGGAGAGTGTTCGTAGATTTGCCAAGGCGATTATTCGCATTTTTGGCCCGGTGTATCTGCCAGCACCGAACGAGCAGGACACAATTAGGTTGATGGCGATGAATGAGAGAAGATGGTGGCCGGGCATGCTATAAAGCATAGATTGTATGCATTGGACTTGGAAAAACTGCCGGAAGGCATCGCACAGGCAATATTGTGGCAAAAGCCGAGATGCAACAATTGTGGTCGAAGACGTTGCATCCGAGGACTTGTGGATTTGGCATTGTTTCTTTGGTTTTCCAAGCACCCTCAATGATATCAATGTGCTCCATAGATCTCCTTTGTTTGCAAAGCTAGCTAGTGGTGAAGCATCCGCTTGCAACTACACTGTCAATGGTTTTAATTATGACAAGGGGTATTATCTAGCTGACGGTATTTATCCTCGTTGGGCTACATTTGTCAATACCATCTCGAATCCTCAAACTAGGAAATATATTGAATTTGCAAAGGCCAAGAGAGTTCCCAAAAGGACATTGAGAGAGCCTTTGGTTTTTTGCAAGATTGATTTGCAGTTGTGCGGGGTCCAACTTGTTTTTGGAACAAGAAAACTCTCAATGACACAATGACATATTGTGTCATTCTTCACAACATGATTGTTGAGGATGAGAGGGGTCTAGACTTGGACATCTTCTACGACAATGTTGGCAGCCTTGTGAAGCCAGCTAGAAACCCAAATGCCATCCAAGTCTTCCTTCAAACCTACCGAGACATTAAGAACACGACCACCCATGACTAGCTGCAGCATGACCTCATTGAGCACCACTGGCAGCTATTTGGGAGGAACTAGGCTGCCATATTTTATCATTCATGTGTGTGAAACATTATTTACATTCGGAACTATTCATTTGATTTGGTCATTTGTTGTAATTGGATTATTGTTTATTCAATTTGTTTGGACAATTGTTGTAATTGGATAATTGTTGTAATGTACAATTAATAATTTCGGCCTTTTACTTTACGTTGGTATCATATTTCTGTTTGAAAATGCAAGATATGTGGTGAAATTGACAGAAAATAGTTCAATTTACGGGTTTGACCCTTATTGTGGCAGAACAGACCCGTATGCGCGAAACTATAAAAAGGGAATTTCCTTTTTTTGGTTCGGTTTTGAGGGGTCTGCTCGCTTAAACTTGACTGAAAAAAACCCATAAGCGACACAGGAGGGAACGCGTTAGTTTCGCCTTTTATGGTGTCTAGTAGAGATGGTCTTACTTGTCAGCAAACCTAGTATTTCATGCAAGAGCCAATCATATTGAAATAGACTTTCATTTTGTCAAAGAAAGAGTCCTAAACAAAGAACTTGAGATTCGCTTTGTGCCCTCCAAAGATTAAATTGCAGATGGCTTCACTAAACCACCACCAGCATGGATGTTCGAAGATTTCAAGCATAATCTCAACTTAGGAAGTTGTGATTAAGGGAGGATGTTAAGCATAATTGTATATTGATTGGTTCATATGTTGTGTAACCGAGTTGGACTTTACTTGTATGCTTCAGCGGTCTGACGTATTCTCTAAGCTGGTGGAAGGAAATGATCCACAAATTCACTAAGATCAGGGGTCATTCATGTGACAAAGGGTATTACCTTGTTGATGGCATTATCCAGATTGGGCAACCCTTGTCAAGAATATTTGTGTGTCGGATGATGAGAAATGTGCAAGGTTTGCCAAGGAGAAAGAGACTATTAGGAATGATGTGGAGCAAGCTTTTGGTGTGCTCTAGTCTATGTGGGTCATTGTTTGGCACCCTGCTTTAATTTGGAACACCGAGACTATACTATATGGGAGGTGATGACCCCTTGCATGATCATGCACATCATGATCGTTGAGAATAAGCGGAATGATGGACTCCATGACCAAAGATGGAATTTTGAGGGTGACCTAGTCGAGACGACACCAAGCCAGCAACTTTCAACGAGTTCCTCCATATGCACCATGAGATACGTGATCACGTTATGCACAACAAGCTACAAGCGGATTTGATCACGCATATATGGGTGCACGTCGGGACCGCTAGGCATAACCTCATATTTCTTCTTATTGTTTGCTATGTTTGATTGAAACTATGCTATGTATTTGGTTATGAACTGTTTAAATTTATGTAATTGTTATGAAAATTTATTAAAACATGTCAAAAACTGCCGAGTTCGACCAGAATGGGTCCGTGCTGCTAGGACATGTGACCCAAACTAACATATGCTAAGATAACCTCCTTTCATATCCGCGGACTGATTCAAACGGACCGACTAAAATACCTCGTGTGTTAAATGGGTCAGACCGGCGGCCGTGAGTTAAAAGAAAAACATCACAGTTGTGCGTCCATTTTTATCGGACCATTTATATACGTACAGTAGTTATAGTTGAGATCACGCCGAATGTACGTATATATACATCAGCGGACATGCATGCATGCGCGCATGTGCCGCAATTGGAACAGTGACCGTACGTGGCCGTGGCCGGCCGCCCGCCCAAAACTGCACATCGCGCCGGCCAAAGATTTTCAACGTGCACAGATGCATGGACCTTTCTCAAGGAAGTAATTGCCACGTGACCTTTATCCGTCCATAGGTTTTCCTTTCCTACGCAAATGCACTCGGTTAGATTGACATACGTACTAATCCTGTTCATTCTAGTTTTCCTCCTGAATTTTGAGATGGTAATCGTATTACCATCGCTGAGCGCCTGTCACATTAATAAAATAAAATAAAATAAGCAGTCACCTCAATTTTGACACGGTTGTTGTCGTGTCATCCGCCCTCGGCCATCGGCTGTAGCAACACCGCCGACGAGGACAGCTAGCTACCCAACGCTCAAGAGAACCGGCCGACCGATGCTGCAATTCCCCCATCCCGCTTGGTCGATCCGTCGCATTATTTCCAAAAATCGATATCAAGGCAAGGCAAGTGGGCAAAAACAAAATACCACTACTCAACTCAAGTGCCAGACGTAGCGTGTGAGTTGCTGCTGTGCCGGCTGCTAATCCACTTGTGTTAACTAGATCGGCGTTAACAGCTTTCTCGTTTCCATGCATCCATCATGTGTTAATAACTAGATCGGCGTCTAAAAGCTTTCTCGTTTCCATGCATGCATCATGTGCAGTGTAATGATATAAACCCCATCACGTTGACGTACATTGAGATACAACTTGAGTGCAGATCACTTAAATTTGCTCGCTTTGCTTCATCTGCCGGCTATGCTAGCCTGAATTAGTAATTAGCAACTAAGCAACGGATGGATGCTCCAAAATCAAGGGGAAGAAAAAGGAATGATCCATCCACATCGATGATGCCAACCGTTTGGCATGAAACCAAAAGGAGAACACTGTCCCGAAAAAGACACTGACTAATTAGCCGCACGTAACTGCGCACGTGGGACGTACGCGATTAGCTAGCAGGTTAATTAGCCGGCCGGGTGCATGCACGGGCCACCAGGGAAGGAAATAATGGAAGCAGGCGTCCGACTGATCGTACTCGTACGTGTTGACGACGACAGGGCAGGCCCAGGCCAGATGGGGGAACTGACGCTGCACTGATAGATCGACACTGGCAGAGGCAAATGCGGTGGGGGTGGGGGTGCATGCACCTCGCGAAAACAGGGGCGGACTCGCCCGTGGTTTTGCCCCGCCGAGCGGGACGGAGCAGTCGACCCGTCGCGGTGGCGCGACCCACCACCACATGATCGATGTCGATGATATCTCCCCGGACCCGATCCGCCTCGCCTGCTGGAGCTGGATGCAATGCATCGGTGGTGCTAGTGTACGTGTGTGGTACCCTGCCCTACCTTTTGTCTTTCGAATCTCGATCGACGGGCGACGGGGACACGATGGGCTACGCAACCGTTGTGGCACCAGGCGACTGGGTCGGCCGGTCGGTGCGCTCGGCCCTCCTTGTGCCCCCTTCTTTTCAGCTTGTTGGCCAGTTTCTTCTAGAAGCTATTCTTGACCAGCTTCTTCTAAAATCTCATTTTTAAAATTCGTTCAAACTTTTTAATTAGTAGTTTTAATGTCAATTTAAAAATATAAACGATTTTGGCAGATGAGATTCTAGGAGAAGCTGGCCAAAAAACTGAAAAGAAGGAGGCCTTGGTCCTGGTGGTGAGGGAAATTGCCGTTTCGATCTGACAGTTGGATTAAGATCCACTTGCGCAGGCAGATTTACAGAGCTTTGAATAGGGAAAAAGAAAATAACAATTTCTATTTGACACATATGAATGAACTCGCTATACAGGTACATAAATTGAACCTTTTTCAAGACGAGTACTCTCTACCGTCCATTAGTTTTTTTAACCAGGTTTTCATCCCACTTTATTAATAAAGCTCACAGGTGAGACAACTGCTGGACAAGACAGCACAACGTCCAAAGAGAGACACCACTCGATACAAGATGTTAGGGCAACAGCACATACACACGAACTAAAAAAAGAAAAGAAAATAGAGACAGAGGCGGATTAACTAAATAAAGACGACCCGCAACGGTAGCGCCCGCCGGAGAAGTACCACCACACTCCTAGCATCGACTCGTCAAGCACCAAACATCACCTTCAAGACGGAAAGCAAATGCTTGTGCCCGGACCATAGCTGGTCCTAGGGTTTCCCTCGGCACATAGAGGGCAATGATAGGGTAGCCACGATGCCCTCCAGGAAGGAATGGTGCCACCCGAGGGCGGCACCGCGTCGGTGTTGATCGAGCCAACAAGGATTTCTCCCGAGAACCCTATCCGTCACCCCCGGGCGATCCTTTGCGTAGAAGCACCGCGAGGACGAAGCCTCACCACCACCAAACTTGCTGTCCACGAGCATGTGCCACTCCGGTCACGAAGTCGTCATCATCGTCTCACCAAGAACACCATTGCGAGGTTTGCGTGCAGAGGCAAAAGGTAGCTCGAATCGGGACTAGCAGAACCACGACCGGCGGGAGGGAACTACCTCCACCTGCCAATGGCAGTAGTCGACCGGACGCAATTGCAGGCATACCAGCCCCCTTCAGAACCGGCCATGCCCAACAGGCCCGTAAAGCCCCAGCGAGGCACACCAGTCCAAGAGGGTTCGGCCAGGCCCAAATGGGCCCGTAAAGCCCGCTGAAATGGATCATATGGGCACCTAGAGGGGGGGTGAATAGGTGCTAACCAACTTTTAGTACTTTTTCAATTTTAGGCTTGACACAAAGTAAATTCTCTAGATATGTAACTACGAGAATTTCCCTATATGTAACCCTAGCTACTAAGCACG
Source organism: Avena insularis (assembly GCA_023614405.1). Taxonomy (NCBI): domain Eukaryota; kingdom Viridiplantae; phylum Streptophyta; class Magnoliopsida; order Poales; family Poaceae; genus Avena; species Avena insularis. The sequence continues at coordinate 375,349,477 of CM042697.1, forward strand.
TAAAGAGAGGAGCGAGGGAACCGTAGTGGAGCACGCGGAGACACATGGATTTGTTTTACCGCAGTTCCTTCCTTGTTAAGGGAAGTACATCTGTGTTGGAGGGGTGAGCGGTTCTAAGGCCACCACGCCACAATAGGCCTCACCCTATTCTCCGATGAATCTCGCCACGAAAGGCCTGATCCACCTTATCCACTATTGGTACCCTTCGAGGCGGGAACCGGTTCCTTTTACAACGCTACCGGGGCACACACACCCACAACTGAATTGGAGGCTCCCGAGATGACAACAAGTTGTCGCAAGAACAAGGTTTATCAATATAAACAAAATAAGGATCTAGGTATTTGCAAGAAATACTAGATCGATGATTCTCCAAATGAATGGAGAGGAGATGAAGCGCTTGATTGCTGATGATGAAGATAGAGTTCTCCTCCTTTGATTCCCCAATGGACGGGGCCTTTGGGTGGATCTAGGTGGAGCTCTCTTGGATGAAGGCTGCAGATTAGATCTTGAGTTTTTCGAATGAACCAAGTAGTCTGGCAGGAGGGGGAAGGCTGGCTTAAATACCCCCTGCCCGGATCTGGCCGTTAAACAACTTTAGGGACGAATTATCCGCCCCCCACTTGGGATGGATTATCCGCCCCCTGGGAAAACTCCGCCCCAAGGGCGGATATTCCGGGGAGAAAATATGCCCCCTCTCTAGGGCTAGCGTCTAACGAACTTGAAGAAGATCTTGGGGGGGGGGGTAATCCGGCCCCCTCTTGGGGCGTATTATCCGGCCTAGCCAAAAAGTCCGGCCGAAACTCCGCCCCCTCTCTGGGGCTTGCGCCTTGGTCGTGAGCAAGAGGGGCAAACTATCCGGCCCCCTTGAGGGGCGGATTATCCGGCGGGGCCGGAAAATCCGGCCGAAACTTCGCCCCCCTTCTGGGGCTTGCGCCTATTTGGGAAGAGGGAGGGGCGGATTATCCGCCCCCCAAATGCAGAATCCTTTTTCCTTTGATCCCTAGAGAGAGCTGCAACACTTCAACACACATTAAATAATCCTTGATATTGTTATCTAACACACAAAACACTAGGAGATATAAAATGTTCTTTCACCCGCATCTGCGCTGCAACAAGGGACATGGTCGCCATCGTTCCCAGCCCGAGGTGCCTTCGCCAAAACCTACAGAACGGCCCAACAAAGGGGCAAACCGACCCGCCCCAGACCAAGATCTGGACCCTAAGGGCCCGATCTGGGCTGGCAGGGCCTGCAGGTCGCCCCTCCTCTGCCAGCCGCCAGCCGCAGAGCGCTGCCCCGCCGCCGCTCAGGAGTCTCCCTGCCAAAGCTGGGACCGCCGCCGCCCAAGGAGCACCGCCGCCGGAGGAAATGGGTCCCCGACCCCGCCTCCAAGCTACGGGGAGAGGCCAACCGCCGCCTCCGGCTCCACACGGGCTGGGCCTGACGGATCCCGCCGACGGCGGCGACGGGCGGAGAGGAGGGGAGGGGTCTCGGCCGGGGAAGGGGGTGGCGGCGCCTCCGTCGCCCGTCGAGGGGTGTGTGTGGGGGGGGGGGGGAGGGGAGGAGGGGCGGACGGGTGTGAGTTTTTTTTTCTGGCTGTGGCACATCCCGTCCGTTAGTTTTAGGGGAAAAATGACACATCCCGTCCCTTTTTTTTTTAGTTTTAGGAAAAATAATTACACTGAGTTGGAGACCGACTTCTTTTTCTCATGGAAAGTATGCTTCTGTGTTCGAGGAAATGACGGGGATGCTTAATCGTGCATGGTGATGGAACTCACGCTATAAGTTGAGCTAGGGTGTAAACCCCAAGTAAGACAATTTTCAGTACTTCCTCGGAGCTAGGGTGTAAAGCCCAAGAAAATGCACACACTAAAAAAGTCTAAACATTTACCTTTACAAAGGTAAAACATCTTATTTTTTAAAACAAAGAAAGTATAATAGATGTCGCTGATTTAGTAATACTTTACTAATCAATGAAATTTGTTATAGATAGGAGAGAGTAGATATTAAGTAGCTCGCGGTATTGTATTAGGTTTAGTAGGCTTGCAACATGCTTTCTATTTGAGAAAATAAGAAAAATATAAGCAGTAGGGCAACCTATCGTATAGCTTTAATAAGCAAGTTAGTTCAACTAACTTAGTTGAACACTTCTTATTAACAGCAAACTGAGTGAGCAAGCCAGTAAATGAAACAAAATATCGATTAGAACAGGGTCAGTTCTAGCAATTCATCTTGTAGAGTTGTCTCTTCATTGAGAACTAGAAATCACAAATGATATTTGTAGATCAAGAACACATTTTTGAAGAGGAAGCATCATGCTCACAAATACACAGTGCTACCGATCATGATCATGCGCCGCACTCTGGTTTGCCACCAAAAGCCATGGAACTCTGCTCGATGTCCTCAAACGTGGTGCGAGTCATTCGACATATGACAATCTATGTCCTTAGAAGATTTCTTCGGTTGCGCTTCTTCCAGATGCTCCAGTACTAGGTGTAGAACAATCACTAGTTTTGCTCACCCTTGTTAACCTTGTCAAACCTCAAGAGTACTATGGCATCCTCAGGGCCATCTCAACACACTGGACATCCTCATACCAAAGCGTACACCAATCTCCACAACTATATATACAGTTGTGGTCCTTGTAAAGATGGTAAGATGTCGACACGACAGGTAGAGGCATGGAGGGTGCCATGAACCGCTAGTCTGATGGTGACGAGGATTTTGATACGGAAGACTAACCATGAGAGCATGGTGGGTTTATGCTCGTATGTATTTATTTATTTCTATGAATTTGCTTGTTTCTGTATTGGTGGAATATTTCAAATTAATGTTACTACGTATGAATTTAGGAAGTGAATCATGTATGCTCTAAGCTAGACAAGCATGGTTTTGAACTTTTTATGAACAACAAATATATATATATATATATATATATATATATATATTTAGGGTGGCGCTATTTGACACCCAGGGTGTAGAATAACTTTAGAATCGTATATTATTTTTACGTCACGTAAATTTTGTATTACCTTGTAAGTTGAGAAGAACATAATAAAATTTAAAAATGACATAATTTTTTTGTTTACACGCCGTAAAAAAATTCGACATAAAAGACATATTTTTGTGTTTTTTACACTATAATGACTCAAAAAATTTATTTTTGTGTCAAATGTTTTGGTTGTGGTGATTATATGAATATAATTATTCGTATACAAAACATAATTTTTTAGTCTAACAGCGTAAAAATATGTTGGATGCAAAATAACTATTCTACATCCTGGGTGTCAAATAGGGATTATATATATACAGATATTCAAGAACCACTTCCTGAATAACTATTCAGAAACCCCTGTTACTATTCACGTGAACACCAGGAACCCTCTGTTAACTTTCAAGCGAGCACGAGTTAACTTCTTTTTCTTTCTAAGTTAACTTCTAAAATGTAACAGTAATAGTGAATGTTTACTTTCACTGTGGAAGTTAACTTCCGCGACTATTCTTAACTACCTCATGTGCGCAAGTTAACTAACTCTTCTATGCTAGTTAACTTCCTGATGGAGCATCGATATTTCATGTTTTCGTGGACTGTATATTAACTTCCGCGACCATTCTTAACTATCTCATGTGCGCAAGTTAACTACCTCTTCTATGCTAGTTAACTTTCTCACGGAGCATCGATATTTCGTATTTTCGTGGACTGTATATTGATCGCAGTTTTTGAACCACTTATCGGAATGATGCATGCGATTTACCGTTGAAAAGGTATGGAAATTTCGCATCTTTTTCGTAAATAAAGTTTTTCAAAATTCGGTATATTTTTAAAATACTATCAAATATACTAAACAATTTTTTTTCGCGAATTTATTTGTTACTGTACTGTTTTTGGGATTTATTTTCAAACCGATTGTCGGAATGATGCATGTGATATACCGTTGAAACGGTATAAAAATTTTGCAACTTTTTTGTAAATAAAGTTTTTCCAAATTTCTTACGGTTTTAAATTAATTTTAAATATATCAAACTTCATTTGTGCGTGACATTTTCAATTTCCTACAGTATCTTGTGCAACTTAACTTCGGCGTCCCTATTAACTTTTCCGCGAACACGAGTTAACTTTCGTTTCTTTTTCATGTTAACTTCCGCTCGGGGAAGGGGGTGGTGGGATTTCTTTGATTGTTAACTTCTATTTTTTCACACGAACACCAGAAATCCCTTGTTAATTTCCACGTGTGTACAAGTTAACTCTATTTTTTCTACTAGTTAACTTCCTGACAGAGCCTAGATAGTTATCTTGTGTAACTTAATTTCGACGTCCCCTATTAACTTTTCCGCGAACACGAGTTAACTTCCGTTTCTTTTTCATGTTAACTTCCGCTCGGGGAAGGGGGTGGTGAGATTTCTCTTATTGTTAACTTCTATTTTTTCACACGAACACCAGAAACCTCTTGTTAATTTTCACGTGTGTACAAGTTAACTCCCTCTTTTCTACTAGTTAACTTCCTGACAGAGCCTAGATAGTTATCTTGTGCAACTTAACTTCGGCGCCCCCTATTAACTTTTCCGCGAACACGAGTTTACTTTCGTTTCTTTTTCATGTTAACTTCCGCTCGGGGAAGGGGGTGGTGGGATTTCTCTGATTGTTAACTTCTATTTTTTCACACGAACACCAGAAACCCCTTATTAATTTCCACGTGTGTACAAGTTAACTCCCTCTTTTTTACTAGTTAACTTCACGTGAGCCTCTTAAGGGTGTTTCAAACTCGGCGCCTCCTCGCGTCGGCCTTCGCCGCCGCTGCCGGGCGTCGGGCGCAGCCTGCAAGAAGGTCTTTAGCTCGGGAAAAAGCGGGGAACTCCGGCGCCTACTCCCTCGCATGGCCTCCGTCGCCGCTAGCAACTCCGGCGCCTCCTCCCTCGCGTCGGCCTCTGCCGCCGCTCTCTCGTCGGCGCCGGCGCAGGTATCCGATCGTGGGGCGGGGCTTTGAAGGAAGAGGGCGTGGTCGGGGCGTCCGGGTCAGAGACGTCCGGGTCCGGGTCGTGGTTAGGATGTTCGGGTCGTGCTAGTTTTGGGTTAACAAACACTTTCCAAAAAATAGGTGGTTCCTAGATAGTTATCTAGGAACCTCTTAAGGAAGTGTTTCTGAATAGTCATGTCGTATATATATATAAACTTTATTCAGCACCCAGGGTGCAGAATAGTTATTTTACATCCAACATATTTTTACGTTGATAGGTTAAAAAAATTATGTTTTGTATACGAATAATTATGTTCATATATTTACCACAACCAAAACATTTGATACAAAACAAAGTTTATGAGTCTTTATAGTATAAAAAACACCAAAAATATGTATTTTATGTCAAAAAAAATTACGGCATGTAAACACAAAAAATTATGTCATTTTTAAATTTTATTACGTTCTTACGAAATAATACACATTTACGTGATGTAAAAATAATATACGATTTTAAATTTTATAGGGTGTCAAATAGCGACACCCTATATATATATATATATATATATATACAACGCGGATTTGCTATCTAGGATGCTACAAATGCACGCAAGCATTGACGTTGGATACAGGGAGTACTATTACTAGCTGCCAAGATGAAAAAGAGCCAAAATCTTGCATGCAGTTAACGGTGTTATTTGTCGTTTGTAGAATTGCAAGACCAGCCTTTATTGTAGCGTACCAAACCGCATCTATTGTTGCAAAAATTTCTACAAAGTGCATACAGTGTGCTAGTAGTACTTGTTTGCACTAGACATTACTAGCTTGTACTAGTTGATGGGATGTGTGCATGTTAGTATCAATATGCGCATGAAAACATGCAAGAATTTCTGCAATAATTTCAACCATAAGAGTAGACCAAATATATTAACTAGTGCATACGGTATGCCAGTAGTACTTGTTTCCACTAGACATTATTAGCTTGTACTAGGTGATGAGATGTGTGTTATTATCAATATGAGCACGAAAACATGCAAGAATTTCTGCAATAAGTTCAACCAAGAGAGTAGACCAATATATCAAGCAAGTTAGCATGCAATAAATTCAACCATGAGGGTTGCATGATTTTCGGCCAATTTTCCCGCGCTTGGCTTTCATTTTAGCGCATGTGGTGCTAGAATGCGTGCTAAAATTTTGGCCGGTTCAATGGTCTGAATGTATTGCTAAAATGCGTGCTAAAATTTTAGTCAGTTCAGTAGTCTACTAGTATTGCTAGCTTGCATGCATGCGTGAGCTGTTGCTAGTTTGCATGCATGTGCTAGTACTTGCATGTGTACTTGCATGTACTAGCAATGCATGCAAAAAAATGCTCTCTATGTAACGAGGTGTGATATTTTTCGTTAGATATTTTGTGCTCCTGCTGTTCAACTTCATGCTCTCTATAAAATATCTAATGGTTAAAATAGTATGCATAGGTAGCATCCTAGATAACCCACTATTTTCTTATATATATATTTCTTTGGTGGTACCCATGGCCAAGTGGCCAAATGGCCAAATGTGCCAGTGCCACGTTGTCACCTTGCCGTACTGCTAGTTCTTCCCCCCTTGTATCCAACAGAAAGAGAGCGACGGGTATATATAACTCTCGCCGGCTCGCCGCGAAGCTAACAACCAATCCAACTCCAGTCCAACACCATAGGAGAACTCGCGCTCGTCTGACAAACAGTCTTCCTCGCCCCTGTTCTACTCCATACTCCATCGCTCCAAGTCGTACGTCGGCGCGCTCGGCCGCGTCGCGTGGATCTCCAAGCTAGCGGCATTGCAGGGCCTTAGATGCGAGACGCCGTCCTGCTCCGGTGCGACGCCACCATGTCCGGCCACGCCACAGTCTCCACCTCTTCAGGCAACGGCAGGAACGGCGGGTACTTCCCGGTCAGGACGGCAGCCGCCAAGCAACGGCGCGCGCCGTCGCCGGCGGCGAGCGGCGCCACGAAGAGCGACGGAGGAGGCGGGTACTTCGGTGCGGAGGCGGCGGTGGTGCTGGCGCTCATGACGGCGGCGCTGCTGGTGCTGCCCCTGCTGCTTCCCCCTCTGCCGCCGCCGCCGCCGCTGTTCCTGCTCGTGCCCGTCGCCATCCTGGCCGTGCTGCTCCTGCTCGTGCTCCTGCCCTCTGACGCCAGGGGACTCCGCGTCGCGCCCTCTTACTTGTAGCCAGCTGGATAGTAGTAGTACTAGCGTTCAATCGAACCGCGCGCTCGCCATCTTCGTCGTCACCGCCGTGTACTTGTACAGTAGTAGTAATTAGCTAGCTGGCGCCGATGCGGATTTTTCTTTCTTTCTTTGTTTATTTTCTTTGAGAAGACTAATTGTGGGAGACGATTTTGCTCGGACTAGTTGTTTGCTGAAAAAAGAAAGGTGTCTCTGGAAGAGTATTTCTCTGAATTTTATAACCACTAGGTAAATCAGGATTATCTCTGAATTCTAATTTGATCTTCTTCGGGAAAGAAAAATCAACGAGATCTGATTGATCTGTTGGAAATATTATGGAATCACGATCGAGGTAGGAAAGAAAGAGGACTAAACGCTGATTCGGTGGTTCAGTATGCGCTGTACTACTACTAGATGGTCAATGGTCGACACTGTTACTCTCTTGAAAATTCGAACATGTGGAAGTATAATGCAGAGGGGACAATCTCTCGGTCTGCATTTTCCTTCCCGCCGCCGCCAACGACGAGATGACCGGCACGCCCACCGTTACCAAGTCGCCGCCGGCGCTTATCCCGCCGGCCGGGCCAACCCCCGGCGGCACCCTCCCGCTCTCCTCCATCGACAAGATGGTCGCCAGCTTGGTGAACCTCATCCAGGTCTTCCACCCGTCGTCGCTCTCCGCCGCCCGCGATGACCAGGGCGCCGCAGCGGCCGTGGCCGCGATGCGAAACGGGTGTTATGTTTCCAATCTTGTCTGTCAGCGTTTTAGCTAGCAGTTTCAGTTAGCTAGAATAAGGATAGGTTCAGTGTGTCTGTACGCTGACGATCCAATCTGTCTTTCATTCATGCCGTAAAGTAGGCAGCCCCGATCACAGCGTGGGATGGCACGTCGTGCATGGTCGCGAGCTGCGTGTAGTGGAGGTTAAGGTCGAGCGGCTGTGGGATGGCGCAGCCAGTAGGACTCGGTCGAGCTTCCAGGTTTTTAGCGAGGTTCTGTTGTAACCGATCGCAGCAAATAAAAGGAAAGAAAGCCCAGAAAAGCCGTAAGTTTTTACACGGCACAAAAATCTTCAGAGTCCTCGAGCAAACGTTCTCTGTCGAGAACTAACAATCTGGTATCAGAGCTTTCGTGAGGGACCATGGCGACAGGAGGTGGATCGGTGCCGCCGTTCTTCGGGGACGCCGCCGTGACCCCGGAGCGATCAAGGCGTCGGAGCCGCGGCCGGAGTCGCGCCCGGCGGGACGGCAACGAGATCGTCGTCCACGAGCGCACGGTCCAGGAGCGGATCGTGACCGGCGGAAACACGGTGTGGCCGATGCTCACGGCCACGAACTACGTCGAGTGGGCCTTGGTGATGCAAATCAATCTTGAGGCTAACTTGATGTGGGAGGCTGTAGAAGGGAATCCCTCCAGCGTGGCCGCAGACAAGGCCGCGCACGCCGCTCTGCTGCGATCTGTGCCACCAGAGATGGTGGGCGCGCTCGCGATCAAGAGCACGGCGAAGGCGGCGTGGGACGCCGTGAAGGTGATGCGTGTGGGGGTGAACCGCGTCAAGGAGGCCACGGCACAGCGCCTCCGCAAAGAGTTCGAGGACCTCTCCTTCAAGGACGGGGAAGGCCTCGACGCGTTCTCCCTGCGCATCATGAGCATCGTCAACAACCTGCACTCCCTCGGTGACACCATCGAGGATTTGAAGGTCGTGCAGAAAATTCTACGAATCGTCCCCGACCGCTATGCTCAGATGGCGTGCTCGATCGAAACGTTACTCGATCTGAGCACCATCTCTGTGGAGGAGCTGATCGGGAGGCTGCGCTCCTCGGAAGGGCGCGGCGGTGGCGGGACGTTGGCGCAAGGCGCCGGCGGAGCTCTGCTCCTCACGGAGGAGGAGTGGGAGGCGCGTCGCCGACAACGCGAGCAAGGGCAAGGCTCGGGAGGCGGCAACGGAGGCGGCCGCAAGAAGGGCAAGCCCAAGCCGAAGCACGGTGGCGGTCGGAACGGCAACGGCGGAAACGCAAACACCGGCGAGAGAGACATGTCCGAGGTAAAGTGCTATAATTGCAATAAAATGGGCCATTTTTCAAAGCAATGCACCGAACCATGGCGCGAGCGCAAGCAGCAAGCCAATCTTGCGCAAGGTCAGGAGGAAGAGACTGCTCTTCTCCTGACGAGCATGTGTGTGCTCGAGGCAACGACAGAGCACACAGAGCCCATCCAACAGGTACTCCTGAACGAGGAGCGGTCCAAGGGGAAGGCCACGAAGATCGCCGGTGGCTGCGACACCGTGTGGTTCTTAGACACGGGTGCCAACAACCACATGTGCGGCCCACGCGAGTACTTCGCCAAGCTGGACACCGGCGTGCGCGGATCCGTCAAGCTCGGCGACGACACGACCGTGGAGATCGAGGGACGCGGCACCATCATGTTCACGTGCCTCAGCGGCGAGCACCTCGCCCTTGAGCAGGTCTACTTCATCCCTCGACTCTGCAGTAACATCGTCAGCCTGGGGCAGCTCGATGAGATCGGCTACGACACGCACATCCGCCACGGACTCCTTCGGCTACGTGACGCCGACGGACGGCTCATCGCACGCGTGCAGCGGAACCGCGTGCGCCTGTACGTGCTCTACCTCGACCTCGCACGACCAGTGTGTCCAGTGTGCCTCGCGGTGCACGGCGCCGAGGACGCCTGGAGGTGGCACGCTCGCTTCGGCCACATGCACTTCCAGGCACTGCGCCAGCTCGCGCGAAGGGACATGGTGCATGGCCTTCCCCTGCTGGAAGAGGCCGATCGCCTCTACGACGCCTGCCTCGCCGGCAAGCACAAGAGGGCGCCGTTCCCGCAGGAGGCGTACAACCGAGCACAGACGCAGTTGGGCCTGGTGCACGCAGATCTGTGCGGCCCCATCGATCCGCCAACGCCGGGAGGTAAACGATATTTCCTTCTACTTGTGGATGACCACAGTCGATACATGTAGCTACACCTTCTGGCAACCAAGGACCAGGCATCGGCGGCCATCAAGAAATTCCAGGCAGAAGCGGAGCTGGAGTCCGGACGCAAGCTGATGGCGCTGCGCACGGATCGAGGAGGTGAGTTCACCTCGGCGACTACTTCGCCGGCATCGGCGTAAAGCGGCAGCTGACGGCGCCGTACACGCCGCAGCAAAACAGAGTGGTTGAGCGTCGCAACCAAACCGTCGTCGGAATGGCACGGTCCCTGCTCAAGGGAAAAGGCGTCCCCGCGGAATTCTGGGGCGAGGACGTCACGACGGCGGTGTACCTGCTGAACCGCGGGGTCACGAAAAGCGTCGACGGCAAGACGGCGTTCGAGGCCTGGCACGGACGGCGACCCAGCGTCAGGCACCTGCGTGTGTTCGGGTGCGTCGCGCACGTGAAGAACACGCGGCCGCACCTGAAGAAGATGGATGGCAGGAGCTCACCCATGGTCTTGTTCGGCTACGAGCCAGGAACCGCAGCGTACAGGGTGTACGACCCCGCGACACGCCGTGCACTGGTCTCCCGCGACGTCGTCTTCGACGAGGACGCTGTGGAATCGGGCCGATGCACCGTCCGCGACAGGACAGCTGGAGAGCTTCTCCGTGGAGTTCTTCTGCGACCAGGGAAGCCCAGGTGGAGGCGCGACGCACGTCGAGCGCGCTCCACGAGCTGCCTCGACGGCAGCAACAACTGGGCCGACGCCGACGCCAACGCACGCTGTTGTGCCTCCATCGCCAACGACGCCAACGGGGCCATCTACGCTGACAACGTCTCCACCACCACCAAACGACCGATTCGTCTCCCCTCCAACGAACGCCTCGCAGCCCTCTCCTGGGGAGGAGGCTCCGCGACGCTATCGCCTTCTCCAGGACCTGTTCGACACTACGGAAACTGCCGACCCGGAGTACAGCCTCATGTGCCTGCACCTCCACGACGAGCCAGGCAGTTTCCACGAGGCAGTGAAGGAGAACGGGTGGCGCACAGCCATGAACGAGGAGATGGAGAGCATCGAAGCAAATCAGACCTGGGAGCTTGAGGAGCTACCCCCGGAAGGCGTGCCATTGGTCTCAAATGGGTGTACAAACTCAAGCGAGACGTAAACGGCGAGGTGGTGAAGCGCAAAGCACGGCTCGTGGCCAAGGGGTACGTGCAGCGGCAGGGGATCGACTTCGAGGAGGTTTTTTCCCCTGTCGCAAGGATGGAGACGGTGCGCGTGCTGATCGCCCTCGCCGCGCACCACGGGTGGCCAATCCATCAGATGGACGTCAAGACTGCATTCTTGAACGGAGACCTACTCGAGGAGGTGTACGTCGAGCAGCCTCCTGGATTCATCATCGACGGGGAGGAGGGCAAGGTCCTTCGCCTCAGGAAGGCCCTCTACGGACTTCGTCAAGCTCCGAGGGCGTGGTACGCAAAGCTGGACGCCAGCCTGCGCGCCCTAGGCTTCACGTGCTGCGAGGAGGAGCACGCGTCTACCGACGAGGTGGCGGGGACTCGCGGCTGCTCGTCGGGGTCTATGTCGACGATCTAATTATCACTGGCTCATCTGTTGCAGAGATAACGAAGTTCAAGCGGGAGATGACCAAGCTGTTCAGGATGAGCGATCTTGGCGAGCTCAGCTACTATCTGGACATTGAAGTGCAGCAGCAAGGTGGACGGATCACGCTCAATCAAGCCACCTACGCAAGAAAGCTATTGCAGAAGGCAGGGATGGAGGACTGCAATCCCTGCGCCACCCCTATGGAGTCTCGCTTGAAGCTGCACAAGACTGGCGACGACGGCGAGCTGGTGGATGCCACCTTCTTCCGCAGCATCGTGGGGAGTCTCAGGTATCTCGTACACACGAGGCCTGACATCACCTTCGCGGTTGGATACATCAGCCGATTCATGGAAGCTCCGACGACCGCTCACTTCGCTGCGGTCAAACAACTGCTGCGGTACATTGCGGGAACACTGAATTTCGGCGTTCAGTTCGAGAAGGGGCAAGGGGAGCCAAAGCTTCTTGGCTTCAGCGACGCTGATCATGCCGGGGACGTCAACGATCGGAAGAGTACAACAGGGATGATCTTCTTCCTCGGACAGAGCCCAATCAGCTGGCAAACACAGAAGCAACGGGTGGTGGCCGCCTCCTCGTGCGAGGCGGAATATATCACGGCTGCCAGGGAATCTGGCTTAGCAGGCTCCTCGGAGAGCTGCTGGGGAAGAAAGAGCGTGCGCCGATGATCTTGGTGGACAACAAGTCGGCAATATCGCTCTGCAAAAACCCCGTCTTCCACGAGCGTTCCAAGCACATCGACACCAAGTATCACCTCATTCGAGACTATGTTGAGAAAGGTGAACTGGACGTCGACTACGTCCGCATGGAGGAGCAGCTCGCTGACATTCTGACAAAGGCCCTCGGGCGCATCCGCTTCCAGGAGCTGAGGAGGAAAATCGGGATGTTGGAGAAGAAGTGACTGCAAGATTGGGGAGGTGATTTGAGTTTCAGTTAGCTAGAATAAGGATAGGTTCAGTGTGTCTGTACGCTGACGATCCAATCTGTCTTTCATTCATGCCGTAGAAGTAGGCAGCCCCGATCACAGCGTGGGATGGCACGTCGTGCATGGTCGCGAGCTGCGCGTAGTGGAGGTTAAGGTCGAGCGGCTATGGGATGGCGCAGCCAGTAGGACTCGGTCGAGCTTCCAGGTTTTTAACGAGGTTCTGTTGTAACCGATCGCAGCAAATAAAAGGAAAGAAAGCCCAGAAAAGCCGTAAGTTTTTACACGGCACGAAAATCTTCAGAGTCCTCGAGCAAACGTTCTCTTTCGAGAACTAACAATCTGGTATCAGAGCTTTCGTGAGGGACCATGGCGACGGGAGGTGCATCGGTGCCGCCGGCTGCTGGGGACGCTCGCTCCGTGACCCCGGAGCGATCAAGGCGTCGGAGCCGCGGCCGGAGTCGCGCCCGGCGGGACGGCAACAAGATCGTCGTCCACGAGCGCACGGTCCAGGAGCGGATCGTGACCGGCGGAAACACGGTGTGGCCGATGCTCACGGCCACGAACTACGTCGAGTGGGCCTTGGTGATGCAAATCAATCTTGAGGCTAACTTGATGTGGGAGGCTGTAGAAGGGAATCCCTCCAGCGTGGCCGCAGACAAGGCCGCGCACGCCGCTCTGCTGTGATCTGTGCCGCCAGAGATGGTGGGCGCGCTCGCGATCAAGAGCACGGCGAAGGCGGCGTGGGACGCCGTGAAGGTGATGCGTGTGGGGGTGAACCGCGTCAAGGAGGCCACGGCACAGCGCCTCCGCAAAGAGTTCGAGGACCTCTCCTTCAAAGACGGGGAAGGCCTCGACGCGTTCTCCCTGCGCATCATGAGCATCGTCAACAACCTGCGCTCCCTTGGTGACACCGTCGAGGATTTGAAGGTCGTGCAGAAAATTCTACGAATCGTCCCCGACCGCTACGCTCAGATGGCGTGCTCGATCGAAACATTACTCGATCTGAGCACCATCTCTGTGGAGGAGCTGATCGGGAGGCTGCGCTCCTCGGAAGGGCGCGGCGGTGGCGGGACGTCGGCGCAAGGCGCCGGTGGAGCTCTGCTCCTCACGGAGGAGGAGTGGGAGGCGCGTCGCTGACAACGCGAGCAAGGGCAAGGCTCAGGAGGCGGCAACGGAGGCGGCCGCAAGAAGGGCAAGCCCAAGCCCAAGCCGAAGCACGGTGGCGGTCGGAACGGCAACTGCGGAAACGCAAACACCGGCAAGAGAGACATGTCCGAGATAAAATGCTATAATTGCAATAAAATGGGCCATTTTTCAAAGCAATGCACCGAACCACGGCGCGAGCGCAAGCAGCAAGCCAATCTTCCGCAAGGTCAGGAGGAAGAGACTGCTCTTCTCCTGACGAGCATGTGCGTGCGTCACGGGTTCGCGAGGGCGCTTGTGCCGTACTACCCGGTGGCCGGTCGCGTCGCCCCGTCCGGCCTCGCGGTGGACTGCACGGGCGAGGGAGTCTGGTTCGCGGAGGCCGCTGCGAGCTGTGCGCTCGCCGACGTGGACGGACTCGAGTGCTGCCCGCTCCTCATCCCCGCTGAGCTCCTCCTCCCGTTCCCTCCGTCAGGCAAGAAGCTCTACGGCTTCATCCTCATGGCCCAGGTGACGAGGTTCACCTGCGGTGGCTTCGCCGTCGGAATCAGCTTCAACCACGCGGTGTTCGATGGGCAGGGAGCGGCGCAGTTCCTCAAGGCGGTGGGGGAGTTAGCGCGGGGGCTCCCGGAGCCGTCGGTGGCTCCGGTTTGGAACCGCGACGCGATCCCTGACCCGCCGGTCAGCCCGCCCCCGCAGCAGCTCACGGAGTTCACGTTCGTGACCCAGGTGGCAGACATCTCGGCGGCGAGCATCAAGCGCGTCAAGGACGAGTTCAAGCAGGCTGTCGCGACGTCGACGGGGGAGGGCTGTTCCACCTTCGACGCGGTGACGGCCGTAGTGTTCAAGTGCCGCGCGCTGGCGCTGGCGGCGGCGCTCCCGGACGACGCCGAGCTCCGGGTCGGCTTCGCTGCTGGCACGCGGCACCTCCTCCGCGGCGTGCTGCCGGCGGTGGACGGCTACTACGGCAGCTCTGTGTACCTGGCGTGCTTCACCAGGACCAGCAGGGCGGTCCGGGAGGCGGCGCTGGCGGAGCTGGTCGGCGCTGTGCGGGTGGCGAAGGATGCTGTCGCCGCGCGGTTCAGGACTGGATGCGCGGCGGCGTCGGTCACTACACGGTGCCGCTGGACTACAGCACGGCGATCCTGTCGGACTGGAGGCGCCTCGGGTTCGATGAGGTGGACTACGGCTTCGGCGTGCCCGGGTACGTGTTCCCGTTCAACGACCACGTCAACTTCGTCGGGGAGCTTTACTACGTGAGGCCACCGGCACCCAGGCGCGGGGGCGTCCGTGTGGTGCTCCACTGTGTCGAGGAGCCGCACGCCGCCGTGTTCGCCTCCGAGCTCGCCAAGTTCTCACAATGCATTCTTCCTATATTCTCTTGGCCATGTATAAACAGATACTCCCTCTGTTTCAAAATATAAGATGTTTTAGTTTTGTGAAAAAAATGAATCTAGACTTGTTTTAGTATGTAGATTCACTCAACTTTGGGATAAATCTACGTACTGAAAGAAGTCTAGATTCATCTTCTTCACAAACCTAAAACATCTTATATTTTGAAATGAAGGGAGTATAAGATTATAAAAAAATAAGATGTTTTATGGTACCCTTAAATAAATAACAGCCATCCATTTTCATGCATCCAATAGCCCATAACAGTTTATACTAGTGATAAAAAGGTGACTAGTACAATTTATACTACTTTGAAAAATCGGTACGGCGAGAAAATATTGCGTAGACGGGCCGCGGCCCAAACGGCTTTTCGGGCCCATGAGGGTACAACTAGTTCGAGCTCCTCCAGGTTTGCTTCGCCGCCGCGTTCAATGCACCTCGTCGACGAGTGCGTATACATCCTCGATTCTTCCATGATTCACCGCCATGAGCAACGGATCTATAAGAATGCCGACACTCTTGACCAAGAAGGAGGCGGATGCGGCGGCCAATGTGATCCAGCACCCAGGCGACGGCAAGGTCGAGAGCATCTTATAGCCGGCCACCGCGGTGGAAGTCACGCGCAAGAATCCAGGGCACTTCATCGCACTCGCCGTCCACTTCTCCGTGCTGGAGGAGGTGGTGGTGACGGAAAGATCGACCCCGACGTGACCGCCGTTGCAGGAGGAGAGGAAGTGGCAGGATCAAAAAGTGAAGCTCGGCAAGGACACACTGCTCCTTGGCAAGGTCTTACCGTCTTCCACCTTGGCTACATGGGTGCTATTTAGGAGTTGAATGACCAAGACATAGATAGAGGAGTGAAACCGCAATTAGCTGATCACCAAGTCCAAGAACATCATAGAGTGTGAGTCTGGATTTCTGATTCAGTTATTCCATATTTCCATATTCATCATCATCATATTTATTTTTCTGCTTGTTTTTACCAGATTTTCTCAATCTATAAGAAGATTCGGGAGAATCATGCAAAAAATCCTCAAAACTATCTCCCTCTAGCTCATTATCTACCATTTGTTCATTATTCAGAAGATGTTCTTCTATCGCATCCTCTAACGTTTAGTCTATATCTGAAGGGAGAAAATTTTCAGGTTGTTCATCATGTAGAACTCTCATCCTATCCATCTCTAATTTTTTTCATCTCATCTACATTTTTGCTAGTGCAAGAGCTATTTGAACCCATCGAAATGTTAACCATTTTAGCCTTTTCTACTAAAGTAGAAGAACATATGCTAGCAAAAGAATGTTTAAGAAGTTTTAATGGTTTACCAGCAGGTTTTTCCGGTTCTTTATCTCCGTAAGAGCTTTTACTTTATCCAGGACAGATTTCCCAATTCTTTCACTCTGTCTCATAGGCAGGACATGCCCCCACTTTTTTTATTTAGCATTCTTTACAATCAGACTTGCTTCCGCTGGAGTTGGCTCCATCCAATCTCCTACGTCCTCTACTGATTCAGTTGTCCTTTCTATCCTCTCATTTTCATGTTCCACCCGAGACCATTGTCCATGATCTGCGGCCACCTGGTCATTTGGTTCAAAGAATTCTTCTCCAGCTGCAGCCACTTGGTCATTTGGCACATAGCACTCTTCTCCGGTTTGAAGGGTTTCGCAGCATAGTAAATCAAAATTTTCTACGGATGCGAACGGGAAGCCAAGATCTAATCTAGGAGATGCAAACAACGAGGGGGGATAGATGAGATCTTCCTACCCTTGAAGAAATCGCACAGCGGAACGTTCAACGAAACGTGGTTGATGTAGTCGTACTATCCTTCTCCTCCTCGCGATCCGATCCGATCCAACGCCGCAAGTGGCGACACCTCCGAGAGATGCACACGTACGGCACCTCGACGTCTCCTCCTTCCTTGGTCCAGCAAGTGGGGTGGAGAGATAGATTGGATCTACAACACGACGGCGTGGTGCAAAGGTGGAGAGTTTCTGCGGCTGGGGGTCGCCTTCGCGCTGTCGGGGGTGAGAGAGAGAGAGAGAGAGAGAGAGAGAGAGAGAGAGAGAGAGAGAGAGAGAGAGAGAGGGCAGGCGGCTAGGGTTTGAGGAGGTGTGTGGGGAGGTGCGCCTGCCTCTTTATATAGAGGGCTGGCCGGCTGCCCTTGCCCTCCTCCAAACCCCTCGGGCAGGCCACATGGGGTGGAGTGGGGCAAGTTCCCCCACCCTTCTAGAAGCTCCCTAGGGTTTCCCTAGGGCTTGGCAACTGGGCCTATGGGGCCTTGTGCCCGGCCCCCAATGGCCAGGCACTCCTGGGCGCCCACCCCCTCCCGACAAGTGGGGCCACGTTGGTCCCACTCCGAAAGCTTCTAGAACCTTCCGGTACAATACCGAACATTCTGAAACAATTCCGAAATCCAAAAACTGCTTTCCCTTATATGAATCTTATTCTACGGACCATTCCGGAACCTCTCGTGATGTCCCGGATCTTATCCGAGACTCTGAACAAAAACTCATAAACCAATTATCCATTCTATCCTAGCGTCAAGACACGTTAAGTGTGTGACCCTATGGGTTCGAGAATATGCAGACATGATCTTCTATCAATAATCAACAGCGGGGTCTGGAAACCCATATTGACTCCCACATATTCATCGATGATCATATCGGACCTCTCATAGGATGACGTTTTATGACCTCAAAGCTTTCTTCCGATACCAGGGAGTTGCATTATCTCATGGTCTAAGGAATACAATATTTGACATAAGAAAAAGCTTCGCAAAGATGAACACTATGACACAATCTAATTACTCTGCTTAATTTGGGTCTGTCCATCATATCATTCTCCCAATGACATGATCTCATTATTAATTGACAACTCATGTCTATGGTTAGGAAACCTTAACCATCATTAATCAATGAGCTAGTCCATAGAGGCATACTAGGGACACGGTGTTGTTCATAAACCACACACGTATCAAAGTTTCCGCTTAATATAATTCTAGCATGGAATATAAACTTTATCATAAACAAGAATTATAATAATAACATCTTTATTATTGCCTCTAGGGCATAATTCCAACAGTCTCCCACTTGCACTAGAGTCAATAATCTAGTTTACATCTGGCAACAATCTAACACCCATGGCACTAAGGTGCTGATCATGTTTTGCTCGTGGAAGAGGTTTAGTCAACGGATCTGCGACATTCAGATCCGTATGTACTTTGCTAATCTTCAGATCTCCATTTGTTATATAATCTCGAATTATATGAAACTTGCGGTTGATGTGCTTGGTCTTTGGATGATATCTTGGTTCCTTAGCCAGGGCTATGGCGCTAGTGTTGTCACACAATATCTCAAGTGGGTCCAAGGCACTTAGAACCACACCAAGCTCAGTGATGAAGTTCCTGATCCAAACTCCTTCACTTAACGCTTCTACAGCAGCCATGTATTTCGCTTCTACTGTAGATCCCGCGATCATGCTTTGCTTGCAGCTTCTCCAGCTCATAGCTCCTCCATTCAAAATATAAACGTATCCTGTCTGAGATTTAGAATCATCCTTGTCGGTGTCAAAACTAGCATCGACGTAACCTTTTACGACGAGTTGTTCATCACCTCCATAGACTAAGAACATTTCTTTAGTCTTATTTAAATACTTTAGGATGTTCTTCACGGTTGTCCAGTGTTCCACTCCTGGACCACTTTGGTATCTGCTCGTCAAACTAAGAGCATTGGACACATCCGGTCTAGTACATAGCATGGCATACATGATAGAACCTATGGCCGAGGCATAAGGCACTTTGCTCATAGATTCTCTATCATTTACCGTAGCTGGACACTGAGCCTTGCTCAATATCTTACCTGACAACATAGGCACTGAACCTTTCTTTGCCTTATCCATTCTGAACCTTTTCAGAACTTTGTCTAGGTATGTACTTTGGCTTAAAGCTATCAGGCGTCTTTGTCTATCTCTATAGATTTTGATGCCTAATATATAAGCAGCTTCCCCTAGGTCTTTCATTGAAAAACATTTGTTCAAATAACTCTTCACATTGTTAAGCATGTCAATGTCATTTCCAATAATCAATCTGTCATCCACATATAGTACCAAAAATGTCACCGAGATCCCACTCACTTTCTTGTAGATACAAGCTTCGTAGCAATTTGGAACAAATCCAAAGCTCTTGATCACTTGATCAAAACGAAGGTTCCAACTCTGAGATGCTTGCTTTAGTCCATAAATGGAACGTTGAAGTTTGCACACCTTATCAGCATCCTTAGGATCGACAAAACCTTCGGGTTGCATCATATACAACTCTTCATCAATGTTGCTATTGAGGAACGCAGTCTTGACATCCATCTGATATATTTCATAATCATGAAACGCAACAATTGCTAATAAAATCCGAATGGACTTAAACATCGCTACGGGAGAGAAAGTCTCATCGTAGTCAACACCTTGAACTTGTCGAAAACCTTTCGTGACAAGTCATGCTTTATAGATAGTAACATTACCATCTGCGTCCGTTTTCTTCTTGAAAACCCATTTGCACTCAATGGCCTTTCGGTCGCTAGGAGGGTCCACCAAAGTTCATACTTGGTTTTCGCTCATGGATCCTAATTCGGATTTCATGGCCTCTAGCCACTTCTCAGAGTCTGGGCTCATCATTGCTTCCTCATAGTTCGCAGGTTCACTGTTGTCCACTAACAAGACAGTTAAGACAGGGTTGCCGTACCAATCAGGAGGGGCACGTGACCTTGTCGACCTGCGACGTTTAGTAGTAGCATCGTCCGAAGCTTCATGATCCTTGTCATTAGCTTCCTCTATTGTTGGTGCAGACGACACTGGAACAATTTCAGGTGCTGCGCTACTCTCCAACTCAAGAGAAGGTTCAGTAACCTCGTCTAGCTCTACTTTCCTCCCACTCACTTCTTTCGAGAGAAACTCCTTCTCAAGAAAGGATCCGTTCTTTGCGACAAACACTTTGCCTTCAGATCTGTGGTAGAAGGTATACCCAATCGTTTCCTTAGGGTATCCTATGAAGACGCATTTCTCCGCTCTGGGTTCGAGCTTGTCCGGCATCAACTTCTTGACGTAAGCTTCGCATCCCCAAACTTTAAGAAATGACAACTGACATGGTTATACCCCGCGGGTACACGATCTCAGCATACCTGGTCCAGCCCAAGGAAGGCCCACGACAAATATACGCCGGCCCATGAAGATTTTTGGGTGGCCAAGGCCCATGACGCCTTTGGATCCTTGGAGAGCAAGACTAGAGTAGATAGGAAATTTAAAGGGGTAAACCCTAGAAACTGTAACCGACTAGATCTGTGCCTAGGACCTGCCTAAGTCTATATAAAGGCCAGGAGGGCACGACCTAGATCTCTCTCTCTCTCTCTCTCTCTCATACTTCCGCATACGCACCTTCACGCCAGATCGCATCTGCGCACCCCTGTAATCACCGGTTCTGCCGTAATCAAAGAGCAGACAAGCAGAAGTAGGGTTTTCCCTCCGGGGGCCTGAACCTGGGTAAACCTCTGTCCCGTATTGCTTGTTTGCTAATCGTTCCGTGATCTCCAACATCCCCATCTTGTCCAAAACCCAAGTCCATAACAATGGGCATTGACGAGATCCAACCTCGTCAATTGGCGCCGTCTGTGGGAACTGGGATGCTAATTGTGCGATCGTGACAGTCCCAACCCGAGCGATCTACAACTCTGCGGCGACGGAGAGTCACCTCCTCTTCGGCGCTTTCGACTTCACCGCCCACTCACCGGCCACCATGAAGGACTTCGAGCCCGTAGGCGACGGACTCGAGATCCTGTTTGGGAGCTTCTGCTTCCAGGTGGGACAAACTGGCACCCTCCGGCTCCCTGAGCGGGTGCCCCTACCATCAATCAGGCCCGCTTCATGGGCCCCACATCCTGTGATATGCACATCATCATCAACATATGAGTCCTACGACAGCAGCAGCTGCAACGCCGATCTGTGCGATCCGCCATTGAATTAAGGGACCTATGGTTCCGGATCCGAAAGCTGCGGTAGCAGCGGACCAATCTATGAGCGCTACCAATGCGCCGTAGTCATCCAGAGCGACATGGATCAGCAAGCGCCCAACCCGCCACCTAACCCGCCGCCCAACACGCCACCTAACCCGCATGTAAGCGGCGAGCGAAGAATAGCCCCCACCGAAGAGATAACACCGCCATGTCATCCGCCTTAGCAAAGAAGGATGGGCCCAGCACGCGCCGCCGTGGCGGACGGCCGGTCACTGTAGACGCCTCACGGGACCTGCTGATGGCATACCATTTGCTCCTGATCGAGGAGCACAAGAAGCAGGTCAAGATGCAAGAGGTGCTTGACAAACGCAAGCAAGCAGCCTCAGAGTCCAGCGCGCGACGAGCCGCGCTCTCCGCCATGGGCATCGGCTCCAGCTCGAACGGCAACCACGGCAACAAGCACCGCTCCCGGACGGAGAACATGGACCCCAAGGAGCGCCGTGAGGTGACCCAAACCCTCCACGCATCCTTCATGGAGATGGATGCCGACGACAACATCATCCCGAAGACACCGCAAGCTGCGATCATAGCAGCCACTGCGTACCTCGCGGCCCACCCACCTCCGGAGGGGGACCCGAAAAGAGCCATGCACAAGTCCGCACTCACCGGACTCGGACTCGTCGGAGCTGCGCTCCATCAAGAAACTCCTACGGAGCCGAAAAAGAAAGCTACGGTCAGGTTCGACCGCAGCCCCACTCCTTCATCCGAAGAGGAGGACCATGACCTTCCTCGAAGGCACAAGAGCTCACGTCATCGCAGCCGCAATTACGACGCCAAAGACACGCTAACACAACGCAAAATCGACAAAGCGCGAGCCAAGCGCGCATGCTCGTCTGAATCCGAGATGGACAAAGATGAAGGAGAACTCTGCGGAGCCCGGTGCTTCAGCAGATCTGTCCGACGGACACGGATGCCACGAAATTTCAAGCTTCCTTCGGATACTCCGAAGTTCGATGGCACACAGGACCCCAAGGCATGGCTTAGCGACCACCTGTCATCCGTCAAGCTGCACGGTGGAAACAAGGAAACCGCCATGCAATGCCTTCAGCTGCAGCTGATAGGCGCAGCCCGGATCTGGCTTAGCAGCCTATCTTTAGGATCCATCCGAAGCTGGGAGGAGCTGGCTTACAGTTTCATCTGAAACTTCGAAGGCACCAGTAAGAGGCCCGCCTCGATCGAGGAGTTGCGAGCCTGTACTCAACGAACGGGCGAATCCATTCGCTCGTACATACTGCGCTGGTCCAACACCAAAAACTCCGCGGCGCACATCTCCGAAGAAAGGGCCATCGACGCCTTCAAGGACGGCGTTGTAACTACCTCGGTGAATTACGCTCCTAGTTACAAGCCTGGACGAGCGGAAATGGTTAAAATAGTACGGTGGGGCCCAAATGCCACTCACAGGTAGACCTTTCGGCCGTCCTAACCATTTCCAAACATCGGGACAAGAATGGGCGGCGTAATCGGCAGGCGAAGGGATCAACTACATACACAAATGAGTATGTATGCAAGCCACCATACAATCGTTCTCCGAGCCATTCTATCTAAAAGAAATAGAAATATTGCAACTCCATACGGCAAGATCCAAATATCCTAGATAGATATAATAGTTTAGGATATCTCCTCATACATCAAACATCAGAGTATCGGGCGGAAGCGGAAATCAAGATCCGAGTACGGATAAGAAGCAAATCGGCATAAGATGCCCCATAAATAAACACATCCCGCCCACAGATCTCACGGATCCCCGTTCCCGGAATCTCTACACCGAATGATCGTTGCCCACATCATCCGTCTCCTCCACCCAGTATCCATCTTGCGAAGTTACTGCTCATCTGAATCAAACAATTTATCGTGTGAGACCCTAGGGGTACTCAGCAAGTCTTTATGCCTCTAAAGGGGACACGACCTGGGGTGACGCAATTGCAGCAAAAGATAAACCCTAACAATTCTATAGATACTCGCTAACCATCCGCCTAACCAGAGATAGACGGATGTCCGTGAATTAATAACAACAGTTATAACGGTAATATTAACAGATCCATCCTCCTCCTCGCTTACCGACGAGGAAGCGGACGAACAAACCCCCCCATACGTTGGCAGTTTTATTATCCATTCCATGAGTGTTGCACTATTTACTAGTCAGGTACTTAGTCAAATTAAAGGCGGTACTTTAGTTATACTTGTCTATGATCGAGAAACTGTGCTCCAAGTCGTCCATAACCGGACACGGCTTTGAAAGTTTTACCATGCAGGGGTGCACAAATAGCAACACACACTGATCAACCTCGAAAACCAAATCAAAACCCAACGAGGCGTGTGACAAAACGATCACAGTTGAGAAATATTTCGGGGCCACCCCATTAAGCTACCAGCGAAGTTGGCGACTCGAGACGGACTCAAGGTTTGTATGGACGGTTGTAAGCATCGGGAACCGAAATGTGACTGGGCTTGTCGACACAAATAACGTGTCACGGACCTAAAAGCAGTGCATCCTCGCACAATCTTAAATTAAGCAGTAAAGCATGGTATAAGTACAGGATAGTAATAAAGCCCCAAACTAATTGTGGCCCCAAGAAATAAGAATGAATCAAGCTCTGGCTCAGGGGGGTTCATAAGCCTCCCGGATGTGGATAGCGCGAATATTCAAGGAACAGGAATCAAGTACTCGGGGTCCTACGGGACACAAGTGAGCATGAAAAACCAAATAGCAGATATTGCTCACCGATGCCACTTTCATTAGTTATCCCATTACTACTCAGGTTAAGTTGTTTAGGTACCTCGTTATCCAACAGACACTCACATACCCTACACATGCTGTTCTACGACTCGCATGGCTCAAACAACTCCTGTAGTAATGGCTCATGGGATGGAGGAACAAGCTTCGGTGGGGTTTAAAAGTAAAGGCTATGCAATACTTGGGATTCAGATTAATGCAATCGCGACTCAATGATGCAAGAATAAGATAGAGGCAATAGGTACTATATGTATGCAAGCATGTGGTAGTGCTTGCCTGGCAACTCAGTTGAAGCGAGAGAAGGATCTGGGTAGTGCTCCTGGTTCTCTTGGTATATCCCACCTTTCTATTCCGAAGAAGAACCAAACAAACAAGGGCCAACATAAATAAAGTGCACAAGCATATGAATAAAATGCGACAAGCAAACAATCATGCCATGATGAATGGTGCACAATTTGCATGGCAATAAAGTAGCATGGCATGGGTGAGGTGTGGAATACAAGAAATAAACATTTTATGGGGTTTTAATCATATTTTATACTCAATTAAGTTGCTGTATACTTTATATTTATATGATGCATGCTGCAAAACAGATTAAGGAATGCATAAACAGAAAGGTCTCGTCGAGCTAATCATTTTAGACATATTATTTGTCAAATTTGGAGTTATAAAACAAAAGTTATTAATTAAATAAGGAAAAGGGCATTTTATTTGTAATTTTAATCAACTTGAAATTTAAAGGGTTCAAAATATATTTTGGATGGCATATTTGAATTCCTCACATTTTTCTGATTTCAAAACATATATTACATGTTTAAATTGGGTTTATATTTTAAAAGTTATTTGAAAACAGATTTGAAATTTGAATTTAAATTAATTTGGAAAAGTTTGAATTAAAACAGAAATACAGAAATCCTTTTCTTACTCAACCTAGACCTAGCCACAGCCACAGACAAGTGGGGCCAGGCTGACTGGGCGACTCAGCGTTCAGGAAAATCTTTTCTCACCGCGGCACTTCCCAGCCACTGCGACTGACGGGTGGGGCCACGGCACCCTCAGGGCCACACGCGGGCGCGCTAGCGGGAACGTGCCACGTGGGGGAGCCCGGGAGCGCGGGTTAAGTGCTCAAAACTGTGGGGGTGTTTCTGCAAATCGAACAGAGAGGCTGACGGTGGGCTCGATGGTACCGCGGGTTGAGCAGAAAAACAAAAAGGGGGCTATTCGTAAAATGACCACATGCCCGTACTGTTCCTCTTCTCTGCGCTGATGACCGATCGGTGCGCGGCCGACGTGGCGTGGGGGTTCGATCTGGGACCTAGGGCTCAAGCATGAGGACGGAGCCCCGCGGTGGCCTGGGTTTGGTGTTAGAAGGTTGGGCCTTGACGCTAGAAGAGGCCGGGCGCCAGGGAGGTTGCAGACAACGAACCCGCCGCACGACGGGCGCTCGACGAAAGGGCAGCGCTTAGGCGGGATCGCCGAGGGGGTGTCTAGGAGGTGGGTCAGCTCACCATGAGTTGGTCGGTGTGGTCGGATCAGCTCGAGGCGCAGGGGATCGGCGACGACGCAGACGGACCGGAGGCTAGGGTTTGGCGTCGGGCTCGTCGGTGAACTTCGGCTCTGGTCCTTCTCCTCCTCCGCGACAGGTACCGACGGCCTCCTAGGAGTCTCCTCGTTCTTCCTCGACACCCAGAGCTCCTCGCCACCGGCTGCAGGTAGGGGGAACGGAGGAGACCGACGGTGGCCGGCGAGAGAGGGTAGGTGGTTGCAGGGGAGGCAGGGGGAAAGGGGAGCGGCCTGGGGAGGTCTGGGAGAGGCAGAGGGGTTGTGGGGCGGAGGGTAAAGCAGAGAGGGAGAGGGAGATGCCGTGGGGAGGTGGTGAAGGGAAAAAGGTGGCTCGGGTGCCACCTTTCCTTCTCCTCTTCACGTGCTTTCGAGGCCTGCCTAGGGCGTAGGCGGTGGCGGGTGGGGCAGGGTGAGGCCAAGGAGGGTAGGCTCGGTGTGGGGCATGCACGGCAGAGAGAGAGCTAGAGAGAGAGGGGGTAGGCTCGGGTTAGGGTTTGTACTAGGGTCGGGTTGGTGAGAGGAGAGGTGAGGGTTAGGGTTGGATGGTAGCTAGGTGGCCAGGGTGGCCAGGTGGGGCCAGCTAGGTAAGAGAGGAGAGAGGCCGAGAGAGAGGGTGGAACTAGGGTTAGATAGAGATGGGGCTCGGGTTAGGTTAGAGAGGGAGCCAGGGTTTAGGAGAGAGGGTAAAGATAGAGGGTGAGATGAGAGGGAGATGAGGTAGGGTGCTTAGGGTTTAGAGTTTTAGATGCTTGCATGCATCAAACTAGATCAAACAAGAATATGTGGAATTGGGGTAGGGTTTAGCAAACTCAAACAAGATCAACAAAAAGGAGTGGAGGAGAGGGATGGAAGTGTGGTGGTGGATTTAGCAAGACCAAACTAGATCAGGCCAAAGGAGTGGTAGAGAGGGAGATAGATGATTCACTCAAAAGACCAAATAAAAACAAAGGAGGGCAAAAATAAAGAGATGGTTGCATGGCCCATGCATAATATTAATGTTAGGTTTCATCTTGTGAAAACAAAAACAAATATCCATAGCATTTATACATATGCATTCCAAAAATATGGAATAAGCCAAGCTAAAAGAAGTGAAAGGATGCCCATTGTGGAGTAGTTGGAGATGACCATATTTGAATAAAAATGGGACATGCTAGTGTGTATGTGCCACTAGGTATTTAGTAAGCCCAAAAATATCCCAACATGATAATAACCCCAAAACAACACATATGGAAGCTAGAAAAGGATTCCACTCACAAGGCATGCAAAGGTGGCCATGTGGCTCTTATACACCAATAATGTGGAAGCAATATGGTGCATATATGAGAGCATGTGGAGATAGAATTGGATCCATCCCAACCCACATGAGCTAGAGGTAAAACCAAATAAGTTGCAATGCTCATATATGGTGGAATGGTGGAATGATGGGGTGATGACAAGAAAGGTGGAGTTAATAAAAGATATGCCCCCAACTCAACTTGGGCATTTAAACCATATATCAAGAACCAAATACAATATCAAGAGGCAAATACAATTTACAATGCATATGAGAGAAGATCCAAAACAAAAAGGGTTTTATATGATGCTCAAATGCAAGGTGACATGATGACATGAGCATGATATAATTATGATGCAACAATTATATATAGGAAGTAGGCATTATATTACTAGACCAAGTAGCATTACAATTGTTAGACAATTGGGATGCTACAGGCGTCAAGCGCCAGGACTTCAAGGAGGAACTCGGGCGCGTCAAGCCCAAGACACTTGACCACCTCATGGACATCGCCAACAGGTGGGCCGACGGTGAAGATTCCGTCCATCGGGCACAATCGGGGGAAGAGGACGATTATGGCTGACGACGGGAACGCTGTAACAAGAGGAGACCACGCGTCTACGACGATCGCGATGGACCCGACATGGTCGCGGCCGGCTATGCCGATCGCCGCAACGATGCCAACCGCAACAGTGGCGGATACCGCGGAGGCAACTTCCACGATGGAGGACGCCCAGCACAGTCGTGGCAGCGCCGCGATCGCGATAACGGACCCTCCGCATACGAAAAACTTTCGGGTCCATGCACCATCCACTTCTACATCGACAAGCAGGATGGCAAGAAGAAGGCAAGCCACATGCTCAAGGACTACCGCGAGTTCTAGAAGCTCAGCGAAAGCATGGTTCAGATGAAGCAGCAAGCTCCACCCCCCGGATTCGGGAACGCACCACCACCACATGTAGGAGCTCCTCCACCACCACATGTAGGAGGCCCGAACCAACCAGTCGCACCAACACAGAACAACACTGGGCACAGGTATCCCCCGCCGAAAGGAGCACTGGTGATCCAGAAGGGGCGCCCCACGAATAGGGTGCAGAAGAAAATCACCCGTCAGATCAACCTGGCCATGACAACTCCACCCGCCATCCCTGAGTACCTCAGCGGATCGGAGTCCTGCATCACGTTCAGTCGTTCGGATCACCCTTGCGGATCCTCGCCGGATCATGCGCCTGGTGCCGGAGGCGCAGATCGGAGGTTTGAGATGAGCCGCATCTTCATGGACGGCGGCAGCGGCATCAACTGATGTTCGCAAGCACTCTAGCAAAGAATGCGGATCGGTATGCGGCTGGAACGATCGAACAACGTTCCACGGCATCGTCCTAGGAAAGGGCATATTCCCCCTGGGAAAAATATGGCTCGACGTCATCTTCGTCAAGCCAGACAACTTTCGATGCGAGCGGCTCAAATTTGAAGTGGTGGACTGGCCATCACAATACCACGCCATCCTCGGGCATGTAGCATTCGCAAGGTTCTTGGCTGTCCCACACTACGCATACCTGCTACTCAAGATGCCAGGACCCAGGGGCGTCATCACGGTCCACAGGAGCTTCACCCGATCGAACCACTGCGACAGGGACTTCAACAGAATCTCCCAGTCATTCGGCATGCAGGATGAGCTCGTAAGGCTCCGCGAGGTGACGGACAACGGGGCACCCCCAGTCGCACGACAAAACACACCTGATATGTCTTTTGACTCCACCGTCAACACAAAGAAGGTGCAGGTTCACCCGACGGATGCCTCCAAGACGGCACTGATCGCCAACGACCTCAGCCCTGCATAGGAAAACGCGCTCGTCGAATTCCTCAGTGAGCGCTGGGAAATATTCGCCTGGTGTCCAGCGGACATGCCAGGAGTTCCCAGGGAATTCGCCGAGCACGCACTCAACGTCTTTCCAGACACCAAGCCCGTCAAGCAGTCCATCTGGAGACTGTCCGAGCCATGGGCCGAAGCCATCGGAATGGAAATCAACAGACTACTCGCTGCAGACTTTATCAGGGAGATCAAAGAAAGCGAGTGGCTCGCAAATACAATGATGGTCCCCAAGAAGGACACGACATCCTGCGGATGTGCGTAGACTTCACGTCACTGAACAAGCACTGCCCAAAGGACCACTTCCCTCTTCCTCGGATCGATCAGATCATCGATTCGACTGTAGGATGCGAGAAACTCTCCTTCCTTGACGCCTACTCAGGGTACAACCAGATCCGACTCAAGGTCGAAGATCAAGAGAAAACGATGTTTATCACACCGTTCGGAGTGTTCTGCTACAAAACAATGCCCTTCGGGCTAAAGAACGCAGGTGCCACGTACCAGCGATGCATGCAGGCATGCCTGAAGGACCAGATCGGTTGCAACGTCCAAGTCTATGTCGACGACATAGTCATCAAAACCAGAGAGGCAAGAACGCTCATCGACGATCTCCGCGAGACGTTCGATAATCTCGACCGCTACAGGATCAAGCTCAATCTCGAAAAGTGCGCCTTCAGCGTCCCATCGGGTCAGCTGCTTGGATACTTCATCTCCCAGCGAGGGATCGAGGCGAACCCGAAGAAAATCCGGGCCATCATGGCCATGGAGAAGCCGAAGAACCGCAAGGGTGTCCAACAGCTCGCAGGACGAATAGCGGCATTGAGCAGGTTCATCAGCCGCATGGGCAAGAAAGCCCTGCCATTCTACCAACTGCTACGCAAGGCAGATAAATTCGAGTGGACACCTGAAGCGGACGATGCATTCGAAGATCTAAAGCGACTGCTCTCCACCTCGCCCGTCTTGGTTACGCCAAAGGAGCGCGAGCCCCTACTGCTGTACATAGCAGCCACACACCAGGTGGTAAGCACCATGCTGGTGGTCAAACGACCCTAAGAAGGCAAGACCCATGGGGTCCAACGCCCAATCTATTACCTCAGCGAGGTATTGACGCCAACAAAGCAGAGGTACCCTCACTACCAGAAACTCGCCTACGGCGTGTTCATGACGGCTCGTCGGTTGAGCCATTACTTCCAGGAGCACCAGGTGATGGTCGTCAATGAAGCACCCCTGAACAGCATCCTAAACAACCCGGAGGCCACAGGACGCGTGGCCCTGTGGGGCATCGAGCTGTCACCCCTAGACATCGTCTACGAGAAGCGACTCGCAATCAAGTCTCAGGTCCTCCCGGACTTCCTTGTACACTGGATGGAGTTGCAGCTGCCAGACACACCAGACATGTCGCAGTCATGGACGATGCATTTCGACGGCTCCAAGCGCGAAGCTGGAGCAGGAGCAGGGGTCATACTAACCTCCCCGCAGGGAGACAAGATGAAGTACGTCCTTCGGATGAAATTCCGAGCTTCCAATAACGAGGCCGAATACGAAGCCCTCATCCATGGCATGGGGATGGAAAAGATCTGCGGCGCAACACGCCTGTTCATCTACAGTGACTCCAACCTCGTCGTCCAACAGACGATGAATGAGTGCGACGCACACGCCGAAAACATGATCGCGTACCGCGCACTCGACAACTCACTCGAGGGAGAATTCTACGGCTGCGAGCTCCAACACGTTGGAAGAGAAAGCAACGAGGAGGCCGATAGACTCGCCAACATCGGCTCCACATGCGCAAGGGTTCCACCAGGTGTATTCCTCGAACAGATCTGCGTGCCATCCATCAAGCGGAAATTCCCCAAGGGATCACTCGAAGAAGCAGAACGCTCGGGGGGCTACGCTACCCGAAGGTCATGAAGGACCCGAAAAACTGGACACAGAGGTCGCCACGGTCAACCTGATGCAGGTCATGACAGTCGAAGAAACTTGGACACGATCGTACCTCCAGTACTTAATAGACGGAGAACTACCTGACAGCCCGACAGATGCCCGGCGCATATCTCGCCGGTCAAAAGCCTTCACCATCATCAATGGCGAGCTGTACAAGCGCAGCATTTCGGGTGTACTACAAAGGTGCGTCACCATCGGTGACGGGAAAACCATACTTCAAGACATCCACGAGGGCATCTGCGGCCATCACGTAGGTAGTCGCTCCCTTGTCGACAAAGCTCTACGAGCTGGATTCTACTGACCAACGGCCATGAACGACGCAAAAGACATCGTCCGAAGATGCAAAGGGTGCCAAACGTTCGCTGACAAACCACACGCACCCGGGTCAGAGCTCAGGCCCATACCTTTGGCCTGGCCCTTCGCCCAATGGGGCCTCGACATGATCGGCAAACTGCCAAGGTCTTCGAAAGGGGGACACGTCTACCTCCTGGTCGGAGTCGACAAATTCACCAAGTGGATGGAAGCAATGCCGGTCACTAACCAAAATGGCAAGACTGCCGTCAAGTTCTTTGAATCCATTGTCTACAGGTTCGGCGTACCGCATAGCATCATCATCGACAATGGATCGAACTTCATCTCCAAAGAATTCCAAGACTTCTGCGAAGGCCTCGGAATCAACATCACATACGCCTCTGTGGCGCACCCGCAAACGAACGGGCGGGTGGAAAAGGCCAACGGCCTAATCGGCGCTGGCATCAAGAAGCGCCTCATGAGCCCGCTCGAGCGACTCGCCGGAGCCTGGATGAAAGAGATACCCTCCGTCCTATGGAGCTTGCGTACCACGCCAAACAGCTCCACCGGCTACACGCCATTCTTCATGGTGCAGGCGGTGCTACCAGCCGGGCACGCCACTGTGCCCCCGTGTCGTCGCTTATAGCGAAGCCGAATCCACGGCTGCACTCGAAGACGCAATCGACACACTCGACGAAGCACGAGACATAGCAGCAGCTCGATTAGCGGTGTACCAGCAGAGTCTCCGCAACTACCACAGCCGACGGCTGCGCCCAAGGTCCTTCGTCGAAGGAGACCTCGTCTTGCGACTCAAGGAAGAGCGACCGAAGAAATTCGAGTCACCATGGGAAGGACCCTACATCGTCACCAAAGCCATCCTAGGTGGCGCCTATCGCCTCAAGCACGTGGAGTCTGGAGTCGCATACTCCAACCCATGGAACGTCGCACAGCTGCGACGATTCTACCCCTAGATACCTACCCCTTTACTTTCAATAAGGCTATTCAGCCAAGGCTACTTAGCCAAACAATGTACCTCCTCCATTACGATATAAATAAAGCTAAGTGTCTCGCCCCAAAAATTTCATTTTTCTATTCACACTTTTACTTCATGCTACAAACGCACTCGGGGGCTCCCCCCACCTCACGATTTCGTCGACTGAGGATAACACGTGTACGCCTGAGTAGCTGACCACGTCAGGCTAATGAAAAGGACACGTATGCGAACAAAGCACTACGTGCTCAAACAACAACCAAACCTTTATAACAAAGGGCAAAACACGCCCAGTCAAATATATTCAAATTTTACATTTATCTCTTTTACAGGCACTACCTATTCTAAAGAATAACCTGAGCACGCTGCTCAAATAGATCTACAATCTCTTCGGCATACTGCCTTACAGCCGCGTAATGCAGACGCATAACCCACACACTACCATCTGGTCGAAGGGGTGGCCCAGCCGCTACAGCGGACAGATCTACATCAGGGCGATGCAGCCTCACAAGGGACAACGCAGCCTTCACTCCTGTGATGAGCTGGTGCCGCACCAATTCCTTGACACGATTCACGTTCCGAAACTTCGATAGAAGACCAGAAAGGGTTGTTGGCGCAACATCCAGCGGAAACATCACATGCAGAACCGACGCGAGTGAAGTCTGCACCTGACGAAGCACCCACGATACTTGGTGAACGCGATCTTGCACCATCGCAAGGACCATAGCACGGTCACGATCCATCCAGAAGAACCCGTCGGCTTCCATGTCCTATGAGTCAAACAATTGACCCGAACAGCAACACGCTCCTTCTCCTCCCTTGGAGCAATGTTAGCACCTGCAATACTTGCACAAAAGTAAGATGCAATGCCAGCAGGCGCATCCGAAGAAATGGGCAACAACTCAAAAAACTTACACTGAAGCTGCTCGGATAATCGAAGCAATTCCGCCATCAAGTACTCCTCTCTGGCAGCACCGCGATCCGCCTTGGACTTCCAAACATCGGCATGGCCACGCACCCCAAGCAACTCTTTCTTGATACTATGAACACGGTCTCGAAGAAAATCAAGCTGCGATGAATCATCCAAGGATGGCCGTAGCCGCGCTGCAGGCGAGGTGTCAACGGGATCAGCACCCGAAGGACCCTAGATCAGCAGAAAGGCAAAGACATGAACACGCAGATGAAGGAGCACATAACTTAAAAAATTCATTAAGTGCATCAAAAGCCACTACGTGGCACCAGGATTTTTTCATCAAAATAATTACAACAAAAGAAACTACAACTATCCTACAGCTACATCGCCTAAGACGCGGCACCCTGAGTAGCCTCGGAGTCGGATTGCCTCGCCCTGGCTTCCCTGCCGTCAGAAGCGCTGCATCGCCAGCAGATCAATCAGCTTCCCATAACGCTACGAAAGCAGAATAGGTAGCGAAGGCTACCTCGGATCCATCAGCAGTCGTCGGCATCCGGGAAGTGACCTGGGGAAGGTCCAGCTCCGCTCCAGCCGCCAAGGACATTGCCATCCCGACGGATGCACCGATGCCCTTCTGCTTGCGCTTGTACACCGCAGGTGCTTGGGCTGACAACGCCTCCGCCAGAGCATCAACATCATCAAGGGCCGCGCCCTTGGGGACAAGCTCCTTGTAGAAGCGCCCAAGGACCTCCTTGGCCTTGGCAAGCGAGTTGACGATGGTGCCGCAGCGATCTTCAACCGCCGCAGCAGCATCATCCAGAGCACTCCCGTGCTCCAGAGCACCGCGATCAAACTCGATGCCTGCGGCATCTAAAACAGCAAGGAAGAAGAATGAACGACAGCACCGCAAAAGAAAGACAAGAAAACTAAAAGAGGACGGCGAAGATACTCACCCAAAATAGCCTTGGCAGCCACCATAAGCTTGCCGGCCACCTCTCTCTCGCGTGAAGCCGTGGCGATGGCAATCTGCTCCTCGCGGTCCGTGGCCTTCCGCTGCATGCGTTGTTTTTGTAGGGTTCGCAGCATAGAAAACAAAAAATTTCCTACGATGGGAACTATGTACCAAGATCTATCTACTAGATACAAACAACGGGCGGATGTATATCCGTAGAGAACATACCTTTAAAGACCGACAAAGCTTAACGAGTTCAACTCGTGGTTGATGTAGACGATCTCTTGCCGATCTCAAGATCGAGAGCAAGTCCTAGCGCCGCAAAGCAGCAGCGCATCCGTGCTCGCACACACGTACAAGACACCGGGCAACCTCCGCCTCCTCGCTCCAGCGATGCAGCGGAAGCACAACCCTTTATTTCCGAATAGCCACCGGGAACATGTATCTCGCTAGTCCTAGACCATGGGGGATAAATTCTAGAGGGGGAGAGAGATCCTTCACGAGGAGGTGTGAGAGACAAGTGAGGAGGGGGGGCTCCTTTTATAGGAGGAGGGGGGGCACCCAAGGGGTGGTCACGCCATGGGGCTGCCCCTCCCTCCTTCATTCATGTGGGTGGACACTCCACTCACAAAATGGCCCTTCAATTTTCTCCACTCAAAAGTCCACTCAAATTCCCATTAAATTTCCACCAAATTTAATGCAAACTCTCATTAAATAAAACTCTTTTATTTTATTCAGAATTTTGTCAATTACTTTAATGACAAACATTCACAAATAACCCCTTGCTAGAATTCCATTTCACATGCATAACCACTTTATGCAATTTCACCCAAAAACCTGTTTCGGTATCTAGTGAAATAAATTCCTACGCTTGTTTATTATTTCGGCATGAAACATTTGCTCCAACTGGATGCCAATGTACCTTAAGTGTGTCACCCTACGGTTCGCGAATAATGCGGACATGATCGAGACCCTTCTCCGATCAATAATCAGTAGCGGGACCTGGAGATCCATACTGACTCCCACACATTCAACGATGACTTTTCCTGTGATCGTCGGAACCTTTTACGCTTGAATCTTAATCCCTTTGTTTCACGATATATTACATGTCCGAGATTCCATCATCGTTATCTCCATACCTAGTTTGATCTCGTTACTGACATGCACTCTTTTCTCGTTCCCGTGATATAACATTCTAGTGATCAAATCACTTGCTTGCAAGCTAACCAATGTGATATCACCGAGAGGGCCCATAGCATATCTATCCGTCATCGGGATGAACAAATTCCACTCTTGATCCATGATTCTCAACATAACACTTTTGAAGCTTTGAAGCCATCTTTATAATCACCCAGTTACGGAGTGACGTTTGATGTCAACAAGAAACTCTTCCGGTGTTAGTGATTGGCATGATCTCATGGTCTAAGGATTAGGATTACTTCGTAGTTTGTTTATAGCAATATAAACTCAGTGACTTTGATCGTAATGCTATACTTCGGATGAATGTTCATCACACCATTACACTAATGTTGTGATCTCGTTATTAACAACATCCAATGTCTATGATCAGGAAACCGTGATCATCTTGTTAATCAACGAACTAGTTTATGAGAGAGGCATAACTAGGAACTTTCTGTTTGTTTATTAAACACACATGTATTAACGTTTCCATATTAATACAATTATAGCATGCAAAATAAACATCTATCATATACTTGGAATACACATAATAAACATTTTATTATTGCCTCTCGGCATATTCCTTGATCCTCCTACTTGCACTAGAGACAATAATCTA
This sequence comes from Avena insularis, assembly GCA_023614405.1. Lineage (NCBI taxonomy): Eukaryota > Viridiplantae > Streptophyta > Magnoliopsida > Poales > Poaceae > Avena > Avena insularis. Next base: position 375,385,030 of record CM042697.1, read on the forward strand.
GTTACATTGTGATGTATCTAACACCCATGGAGTTCTGGTGTAGATCATGTTTTGCTCTAGGGAGAGTTTTAGACAACAGATCTGCTACATTGAGAACCGTATATACTTTACAAATCTTTATATCTCCATCCTTGACATGCTCGCGGATGGAGTGAAACCGGCGCTTAATATGCTTGGAATGCTTGTGAGACCTTGGCTCTTTGGCATTGGCAATGGCACCATTGTTGTCACAATAGATCACCATTGGGTCCAACGCGTTTGCAACCACACCTAGTTCGGATATGAACTCCTTCATCCAAACTGCTTCCTGAGCCGCTTCTGAAGCAGCAACATATTCGGCCTCCGTTGTTGATCCCGCCACCACAGGTTGTTTGGAGCTCCTCCAACTAACCGCTCCGCCATTCATGAGAAATACGTATCCGGATTGAGACTTAGAGTCATCCGGATCGGTGTCAAAGCTAGCGTCGACATAACACTTAGCGACGAGCTCTTCTTCACCTCCGTATACAAGAAACATATCCTTAGTTCTTCGCAAGTACTTAAGGATATTCTTGACCGCTTTCCAGTGTTCTGAACCTGGATCCGATTGGTACCTACTAGTAAAACTAATAGCATGTGCCACATCCGGTCTTGTACATAGCATGGCGTACATTATAGAGCCTATGGCTGAAGCATAGGGGACCTTGTCCATTATCTCTCTTTCTTCCGCCGAAGCCGGACTTTGAGTCTTACTCAATGTCGTGCCTTGTGTCATAGGTAAGAACCCCTTCTTACTATCCTCCATTTTAAACTTCTTTAAAATCTTATCAAGGTATGTACTTTGCGATAGCCCTATTAGGCGCCTAGATCTATCTCTATAGATCTTTATGCCTAATATGTATGACGCTTCACCTAGGTCCTTCATTGAAAATTTGCTGTTTAGATAACTTTTAACACTGTTTAAAAGATCTATATCATTTCCGATCAATAATATGTCATCCACATATAATATCAGAAATGCCACATTGCTCCCACTCACTTTCTTGTAAATACAAGCTTCTCCATAAGTTTGGACAAATCCAAACTCTTTGATCACCTCATCAAAGCGGAGATTCCAACTTCGTGATGCTTGCTTCAATCCATAGATGGATTGCTGAAGCTTGCACACCTTTTTAGCATCCTTAGGATCGACAAAACCCTTTGGTTGTATCATATACAACTCTTCCTCAATATTACCATTGAGAAACGCAGTTTTTACATCCATCTGCCATATCTCATAATCGAAATATGCAGCAATTGCTAACATAATCCAAACTGACTTTAGCATCGCTACGGGAGAGAATGTCTCATCATAGTCAACTCCTTGAATTTGTCGAAACCCCTTTGCGACAAGTCGAGCTTTATAGACGGTTATATTACCATCAGCATCAGTTTTCCTTTTGAAAATCCATTTGTTCTCCACGGCTTTTCGGTCGTGAGGTAAGTCCACCAAGTTCCAAACTTGATTTTCATACATGGATTCCATCTCGGATTTCATGGCTTCTAACCATTTGTTGGAATCCGGGCTCATCATCGCTTCTTCATACGTCGCAGGGTCATCATTTTCATCAACCATGAAATTCATGACAGATTTCCGTCAGAGCTCGGGGCACGTGTCTGCTAGACCTGCGAGGTTCAAGAGTACTCTCTTCGGAGTTTCATGATCATTATCATTAGTTTCCTCTTCAATGTGGAGCCAACTCCGGAACAACTTCCGCCAAGCGCTACTCGCCATACTTTGAAGAGAAGGTTCAATAACCTCTTTGAGTTCTACTTTCCGACTACTCACACCTTTCGCGAGAAACTCTTTCTCTAGAAAGGATCCATTCTTGGCAACAAAAACCTTGCCCTCGGATCTGTGATAGAAGGAATACCCAATAGTTTCCTTAGGGTATCCTATGAAGACTCATTTTTCCGCTTTGGGTTTGAGTTTATCCGGTTGAAGTTTCTTCACATAAACATCGCATCCCCAAACTTTAAGAAATGACAGCTTAGGTTTGTTTCCAAACCACAATTCATACGGTGTCTTTTCAACGGATTTAGATGGTGCCCGATTTAAAGTGAATGCAGCTTTCTAGTGCATAGCCCCAAAATGACAACAAGTCCGTCAGAGACATCATAGATCGAACCATATCTAATAAAGTACGATTCTGACGTTCCGACACACCATTTCGCTGTGGTGTTCGCAGTGTGAGTTGTGAGACAATTCCACACTCTTTCATGTGAGTGCTAAACTCGTAACTTAGATACTCACCTCCACGGTCGGACCGTAGAAATTTGATCTTTCTATTACGATGATTTTCCACTTCATTTTGAAATTCCTTGAACTTTTCAAAGGTTTCAGACTTGTGTTTCATCAAGTAGATATAACCGTATCTACTTAAATCATCCGTGAAAGTAACAAAATAACGATATCCACCTCGCGCCGACACACTCATTGGACCACATACATCAGAATGTATGATTTCCAATAAATTTGTCGCCCGTTCCATTGAGCCGGAAAACGGCGTTCTAGTCATCTTGCCCATAAGGCATGGCTCACATGTATCAAATGATTCATAATCAAGTGATTCCAAAAGTCCATCCGAATGGAGCTTCTTTATGCGTTTAACGCCAATATGACCTAGACGGCAGTGCCACATATATGCGGATATATCATCATTTAGTTTAATCCTTTTAGCATCAACATTATGAATATGTGTAACATTATTATCGAGATCTAAAAGAAATAAACCATTCATCATCGATGCATGACCATAAAAGATTTCATTCATATAAATGGAACAACCATTGTTCTCGGATTTAAATGAACAACCACTTCGCATCAAACATGATCCAGATACAATGTTCATGCTCAGTGCAGGCACTAGATAACAATTATTCAAGTTTATTACTAATACCGACGGCAAGTGGAGAGGTAGCGTTCCGACGGCAATCACATCAACGCTTGATCCATTGCCGACACGCATCTTGACCTCACCCCTTGCTAGCGGTCGCTTGTTCCGCAACCCCTGATTCGAGTTACAAATATTAGCAACTGAACCGGTATCAAATACCCAGGTGCTACTGCGAGCACTAGTCAAGTACACATCAATAACATGTATATCATATATACCTTTGTTTGCCTTGCCGGCTTTCTTGTTTGCCAAATACTTGGGGCGCTTATGCCCAAAGGGCTATCCCCCTTACAATAGTAGCACTCGGTATCAGACTTAGGTCCAACTCGGGGTTTCTTTTCAGGCGCGGTAACCGGCTTGCCGCCCTTACTTCCCTTCCGTTTTCCCTTCTTGTATTTCTTGAAACCAGTGTTCCTACTGATCATCAACACTTGATGTTCCTTTTTGATCTCCACTTCTGCAGTTTTAAGCATTGACAGAAGCTCGGGGAGAGACTTCCATGCCTTGCATATTATAGTTCATCACGAAGCTCTTATAGCTAGGTGGCAGAGCCTGCAGAACACGATGGATGCCTAAGTCAATGGGAATCGATATTCCCAAGGACACAAGCTTATCGGCGTAACCCGACATCTTGAGTACATGCTCACTAACGGAGCTGTGCTCTTCCATCATCTTGACTAAAGAACTTTTCTAAGCGTTGTAGCTCTCACAGCAAAGCATGTGTCGAAATTCATTTTCAACTCACCCATTGTATCAAAAGCATTGCCGTTTTCGAAACGCTTTCGAAGTTCCGGCTCTAGCCCATACAATATGCCGCAATGAACTAAGTTGTGGTCCTCCTGACGAGTCTGATAGACATTCTTCTCCTCGTCAGGGGCATCATCTAAAGGTGGGGGGCCGAACGGCTCTTCTAGCACATATTGCTTTTGTGCAGCAGAGAGGAGAATCCTCAAATTCATGGCCCATTCGGTAAAGTTGCTACCGTTCTTGCTAGTTTCTCTTTCTCCATGAACACATTGAAATTAAAAGCAGGTGGTGCCATCTACAACAGAATTTGTAAAGTTTAGACTAAGTGTATGATAGATTGAGTTCAACTAATCCATATTATTTAATGAACTCCCACTCAAAAACGACACCCCTCGTGCCTTTTTGGTGATTACATGAACCAAATCCACTACACCAAGTCCGATCATCACGTGAGTCGGTGTAGCTTCAAAGGCGAGCATCAAATGGGCATCATATCAACTATATGACTCATGCTTAACCTTTCGGTCCGTGTTCCGAGGCCATGTCTGTACATGCTAGGCTCGCCAAGTTAGAACCTTAGTATTCACGTGTGTAACTGTTTTACACCCGAAATATGGTCGTGGATCCAAGAACACCCGATCATCACGTGATGTCTTGGAGCGTTAAACATAATCGGTGCATACTAAAGGAAGAACACATTCTTATCTTGATATTTAAAAGAGGGATCATCTTATTATGCTAACAAAGCGCTAAACAAGCAATATAAGATGCAATCAAACATCATATGTTTATTAGTGAAATAATATGGTTCCTGCATATGATCTCTATCATGTGCACCGTGGTATGATCACTATCATACCTATATGTGTAAGTCCAAGGTCTATGGAGATACACGTTATGTATGTTGTAAGAGCATCATCTCATACTTCTACTTACAACATCACCATATCATAACACTAGCCCAGCAAAAATCTAAACTAGACGCCTCTAATTTATCCATTGCAAGTTTTACGTGGCATAGGGCTTTCGAGATAGAACCGTTCTTACCTACGAACATGAACCACAACGAGGATAACCAAATTGTTGACAACTCGCTTGCAAAATAGATATTGACTATAGTAGGAGAGACAGACACCCGCTAGCCACTTATGCAAACTAGTTGCATGTCAAGCGTGGAACATGTCTCATGTGCGAGGACATGTAAAGTTTGTCCGGGCCGCTTCATCCCACTATGCCACCAATATCCAAAATTACAACAAAGGAGCAACAACATGATCATCATCGCCCACATACTCATATGTGTACTACCCGTTTAAAGTATCTACGCATAGATCCGGCTCTGATACCACTGTAGGGTTCGCAGCATAGAAAACAAAAAATTTCCTACGATGGGAACTATGTTCCAAGATCTATCTACTAGATACAAACAACGGGCGGATGTATATCCGTAGAGAACATACCTTTGAAGACCGACAAAGCTTAACGAGTTCAACTCGTGGTTGATGTAGACGATCTCTTGCCGATCTCAAGATCGAGAGGAAGTCCTAGCCTTAAAGCAGCAGCCAAGACACGTGCTCGCACACACGTACAAGACACCGGGCAACCTCCGCCTCCTCGCTCCAGCTATGCAGTGGAAGCACAACCCTTTCTTGCCGAATATCCACCGGGAACATGTATCTCGCTAGTCCGAGACCATGGGGGATAAATTCTAGAGGGGGAGAGAGATCCTTCACGAGGAGGTGTGAGAGACAAGTGAGGAGGGGGATCCTTTTATAGGAGGAGGGGGGCACCCAAGGGGGTGGCCGCTGGACATGGGGGCTGCCCCCTCCCCTCCTTCATTCATGTGGGTGGACACTCCACTCACAAAATGGCCCTTCAATTTTCTCCACTCAAAAGTCCACTCAAATTTCCATTAAATTTCCACCAAATTTAATGCAAACTCTCATTAAATAAAACTCTTTTATTTTATTCAGAATTTTGTCAATTACTTTAATGACAAACATTCACAAATAACCCCTTGCTAGAATTCCATTTCACATGCATAACCACTTTATGCAATTTCACACGAAAACCTGTTTCGGTATCTAGTGAAATAAATTCCTGCGCTTGTTTATTCTTTCGGCATGAAACATTTGCTCCAACTGGATGCCAATGTCCCTTAAGTGTGTCACCCTACGGTTCGCAAATAATGCGGACATGATCGAGACCCTTCTCCGATCAATAATCAGTAGCGGGACCTGGAGATCCATACTGACTCCCACACATTCAACGATGACTTTTCCTGTGATCGTCGGAACCTTTTACGCTTGAATCTTAATCCCTTTGTTTCACGATATATTACATGTCTGAGATTCGATCATCGGTATCTCCATACCTAGTTTGATCTTGTTACTGACATGCACTCTTTTCTCGTTCCCGTGATATAACATTCTAGTGATCAAATCACTTGCTTGCAAGCTAACCAATGTGATATCACCGAGAGGGCCCAGAGCATATCTATCCGTCATCGGGATGAACAAATTCCACTCTTGATCCATGATTCTCAACATAACACTTTAGAAGCTTTGAAGCCATCTTTATAATCACCCAGTTACGGAGTGACGTTTGATGTCAACAAGAAACTCTTCCGGTGTTAGTGATTGGCATGATCTCATGGTCTAAGGATTAGGATTACTTCGTAATTTGTTTATAGCAATATAAACTCAATGACTTTGATCGTAATGCTATACTTCGGATGAATGTTCATCACACCATTACACTAATGTTGTGATCTCGTTATTAACAACATCCAATGTCTATGATCAGGAAACCGTGATCATCTTGTTAATCAACGAACTAGTTTATGAGAGAGGCATAACTAGGAACTTTATGTTTGTTTATTAAACACACATGTATTAACGTTTCCGTATTAATACAATTATAGCATGCAAAATAAACATCTATCATATACTTGGAATACACATAATAAACATTTTATTATTGCCTCTCAGGGCATATTCCCTTCAGTTTTAGCATGCAAAAGCATAGTATTGTGGTATTCTCCTTTGATGTTTTGCTTGGGTTAACTTGGCACATGCTCACACAATGTTATGACTATGACAAGTCACCATTAGCCTCTATGATCATTTAGTCCTTGACTTGTAGTACCACTCTTTGCTTTGATTAGTTTGCTTAGTTGCATTGCATAATTATGGCCATTATTGCTCTCTTAGTTGGTTGCTCCCAGTATTTTGCTAGCCTCCACTTGTATGAGTAAGTTCTACTCATGCTTCCAACTCCTAAGAAACAAAGTTATTCCAAAGTGTCCACTATAAATTCCTATGCATGGTGTGTTACACCATTCCAAAGTATATTCTTGTTTTAATCTATCTTTCAATTAAAAACTATTCTGTTATGTGAAAACTTAGTGATTAAAGCCCTCATGAACTTGATGACACACTTTATTCTTTGTCCCTAATAAACTAGAACCATTGTGACAACTTTGTTGTATATGCTTGCACTTATAAGTTGGAATTAGCAGAACTGTCACGGGGAAAGTTTTTAACATTGAACTTGTACCTTGTTGTACTTAGTTGATATCATGTTCTTTTGTCTATGGATGTCACTGGTGTGAAATAAAGAGGGAACTTGTAAGTCCATGGAGTTTGTATCCTGTGTTAGAGAAACGCCTGGGCCGCTAGCCTAAGCCATGCCTAATCATGGTGGAAACTTGCAGCATCACCATAGTGACATCTATGAAGCATTCTTCTTGTAAAAAAAGAGACACATTAAGAAAAGAGGAAAGAGAAAAAAAGCACCATATTCCCATGGTACATAAGAAGAATTGCTGAGATGCTCATTGTGTGCTTGCCTTGTCATTTTGGTTATGGGAAAGATCCTGTACCATGTGCAAGGGGTACCCCATTGGCGGTTCTCAATGATATGCAAATACTTACAGTGACAAGAACTTACCTGAACCCAAAGTTGAGTATGCATGAGGTGTGGCCCTCGTATTCAAGGGACTTGAGATTGCCAACTTATACTTCGTCAAGCATATACTCCAGCTTTGCCACTTTAACCTTAACCACTTCAAGATGCTTATGATAGGGGCAATGAGGGCTGAAAGCTAACAAGTACCATAATTTTTGGAAGCTCTTTTTGAAACTTGTAATCCCTACTTCCTTTACAAAAAGGCCTTTCTTCCACCATTATTGAGTCTCCACCTTCTACCTTTAGGCACCATTAAGAGAGCATAGTTGTCATTCTGTGTGTAGTGTTCCAAAGCTTATTAATTGATGCATATTGTGATATTACTTGTTCTTGTGCTATTTGTTTATAGCCACCCTTGTGAACTTTGCAGGTGTCCTATGCATTATATTGCTACGCTATGAGGAACAAGTTGATTGCCACTATGCTATGTTTTCTGCATGTGAAACAAACAAACGTTTTCCAATGCATATTATTCATGATCTTTATTTGTAGCTTGCCAAGGTGCATGCATAATTACTATGTCCTATTGTTAGAACTCCATCTTTCATGCACATGTTTAGAGTTCTTTGATCCCAGCTTTCAATGTTTGCAAATGGTTGGATCTTTATTGTGAAGGTGCATGTCACCTCAAAAATTATTCTGTTTATCACTTACCTACTCGAGGACGAGCAGGAGTTAAGCTTGGGGATGCTGATACGTTGGAAACGTATCTATAATTTTTGATGCTCCATGCTTGTTTAGTATCTACTTTGCTTTACTTGTCCACACTTTGAGGTGATTTTTACATGTTTTCTGGTACTAACCTATTAACAAGTTGCAACAGTGCCAGATGCCTGTTTTCTGCTGTTTTTGGTTTCATAAAAGTTAGTAAAGAAATATTCTCGGAATTGGATGGGACAAACGTCAAAGTCAATTACTTTCCGTGGGGAACAATAAGTCTAGAGGAAAGCCGGAGGGGCCAGCCAGGGTGGCCAGACCCACCCCAGGCGCGGGGGCAGGTGGGCCCGCGCCTAGCTAGGGTTTGGTGGCCCTGGCCGCCTCCCGGTCTCGCCCCTTCGCCTATAAGAAGCCCTCGATGCAGAAACCCTGAGTACCCGATCAGAAATCCACGAAACAGTTTGTAGCCGCCGCCACCATCCTCCCTAGATTGGGGGGATCTGAATTTCTTCCCGGCACCCTACCGGAGGGGAGATCATCCCAGAGGCCTTCTCTCCGGTATGATTCGTGAGTAGTTCCACCTTGGACTATGGGTCCATGTAGTAGCTAGATGGTTGTATCTCCTCCTTTGTGCTTACATGTATAGATCTTGTGAGCTCCGTTCATGATCAAGATCTAATCTATTTGTAATCATGCTTGTTATGTTTGCGGGGATCCGATGGATATTGAGATTATTATGTTGGTTTGATTAATGTTTTTATCTTTATGATTCTATCATGTCTGTGTTGTTTGTGATCTTGCATGCTCTCCGTTGCTAGTGGTTATCTTGGCCAAGTAGTTGCTAGTGACTCCAAGAGGGGGTATTTATGCTAGATAGTGGATTCATGCCTCTAGTTTCCAAGGCAAGTGACATAAATCTCTTCGGTTGTAGATGTGTTATTGCTACTAGGGAGAAAACAACGGTCTCTTGTTCATGGAACATGTGGACTGTTTACCTTACACACTTTGCTTAAAGCAGTTGTCTGTTGCTTGCAACTTAATACTGGAGGGGGTTCGGATGATAACCTGAAGGTGGACTTCTAATCATAGATGCAGTTGAATGACGGTCTATGTATATTGTTATATTGCCCAATCAACCTCATAGGATCTTTCTGTCTAGTAATTGCATTGTTATGCCTTGCTCGGTTCCTATCAATTGCCCCGCTGTAATTTGTTTACCCTTCATGCCATGTTGTTTATCTAAGGAGAGCACCTCTAGTGAACTATGGACCCCGGTCCAATCTTTACCATTGATACATCTTCCATTGTTACTTGTTTACTTGCTACAAACCATTACCTTCCACACCATACGTTTAATGCTTTGTTACAACAAACTGGTGAGTTTGACAACCTCACTGATTCGTTGGGGCAAAGTCTTGAGTTTGTGTTGTGCAGGTCTCCGCGTTGCTAGCAACACATGTGTGATGTTTTCTTCCTCCTACTGGTTCGATAACCTCGGTTTCTTACTGAGAGAAACTTGCTGCTGTGCTGCTTCATACCTTGCTCTTGGGGTTTCCAACAAAGTGTCCCACGACAAGTGGTGGGCGCCATCATAATCCTCCTTTGAAACACTTTGGTATTGCTCCTAGATAGATTATAATACAAATAATCAATCAGAGCATAGGGAGCCATCTCATTATCTTTCTGTAAATAAAAACTATGGTGTACTAACAGATTTTGAAATCAGTTTATGAAAGAGCCCAATGCAAAAAAATGCATGTTGGGTCTTTGAAATAGTTTGAATCATTTCGATAATAATCCGTTTGATCTATTTTACCGAGAAGGTCTACGGTTCAAATCCGTATAGCCCTAATATGTCTTTTTTTTAAATGGATAGATATCCTAGGTTTTCTTTAGTACAATTTTCTTTTTCTCATTAGTGCTTGTTTCTAGACTGGATGGGCGCTTGCGACATAAAATATGCGACATAGATATAGAGGTAAAAGCATTACCACAGGCTCATTCATCGAACATCAAAATCATAACGACAGGAAAAGAAAAATGAATTTCTATCAAATAAATAGAAGGAAGGATCCCTTCCCTGATTGGAATCCCGTCCTCCATCAAAGAGGATATCTCTAGACTTTTCTATTCTATAATAACTGCAAAGATTTTCTCTATCTTGCAAATTACTACTTTGTTTTAAGTATATTTTAGTACTTTGCTTATATATACATGATCTAAATTGTTCCACTTTAGAAAAAATAAATTAAAGAGTAAATAAAAAAACAGAATATTCTGTCTCATAGTTCTGAAAAAGAGTTCTTTTTATTTTATAGTATTACTTCTCATTATACTGCATAGATTAGTCCGTCTATCCTAATTAGGTTCTAATTAGTAGTATTCTCATTTTTATTTAATAGTCTCTTATTATAATATTATTAAATATTAAATAAAGGATAGAGCAATTCCTTTTTTCTAGAGATTCTAGAAAAAGCGAGACAAAGTGAAGCAATAGAGTTTTCTTTATCTAAGAATTAGATCTACACCATATCTAGGAAATCAAAAAGAAAGGGAGTCGGTATTCCATTGGATTAATCTTAAAAAAAAGTAAAAAAATTGAGCCTAGCTTATTTGGTTAGGGGAGTGGATGTACGACCCAGCCACCCAAGTTCAAGTCCTCACGGATGCGATACTGGGTTCTTATTATTTCAAAAAAACCAAACTCGCTGTGGGGGTTTCCCCCACCGCTTTCCTTTCAAAAAAAATCTTTAAAAAATATGCAGCACAGAGGAAACAAAGGCTAAACAAAGCGCTTTTGTTTGAACAAAACGTATTCTTGTTTCACCGAGTAAAAAAGAGAAGTTCTAGATAAATTGAAAATGCTGAATTGAGTTGACTGGTTTAAGTTCCTCCTATTCCACATTAATGGGAGTACATTATGTTTCTGCTTCACGAATATGACATTTTTTGGACATTTCTAATAATAGCAAGCCTTATTCCTATTTCGGCATTTTGGATTTCAGGGCTTTTAGCCCCGGTTAGTGAAGGACCAGAGAAGCTCTCTAGTTATGAATAGGGTATAGAACCCATGGGGGGCTTGGCTACAATTCCAAATACGCTATTACATGTTTGCACTAGTTTTTGTTGTTTTTGATGTGGAAACTGTCTTTCTCTACCCTTGGGCAATGAGTTTCGACGTATTGGGTGTATCCATTTTTATCGAAGCTTTTATTTCCGTGCTTATCCTAGTTGTTGGTTTAGTTTATGCATGGTGAAAAGGAGCCTTGGAATGGTCTTAACTGAATATTTAGAAAAAAAGAAGGAAAAGATTCCATTGAGAAAGTTATGAATTTGATTGAGTTTCCCTTACTTGACCAAACAAGTTCTAATTCTGTTATTTCAACCACACCAAACTGTTGGGCCACGTAGAGATAAAACAAAACTTTTTCCTCTAACGTGGTGATCCCAAGATCCAGCTTAGGTAGAAGGCCACGAGGTTTACCACTAGACGCGCAGTTGTGGATTACTGATGAAGCGCGTCAGTTGATGTAGTACAGTCCTCATGATCCGATTGTCCTAGTGCTGATCTACAGTACCTCTGCTGGTATCCACACGTACAAGTAGGAGCACGGCGGCGAACTGCTAGGTTCGAAACGATGGCAGAACTGTTGTGGAGCTAGGGTTTCCAACACATGGAATGACCTAACCGATCAACGATTAACCCTTCTGGGTTACTGTGCTCCACTATATATAGGTAGTGAACATGGGCTCCACTTTCGTGGCCCATTCACTAAAGCCCATATAGTATTAGTCCTTGTGAGTCTGACTCACCGACTTAGTCCAAATCCGTCTCGGGTCCAACCCAACCATATTTCCGTTTCGGATCCAATCTGAACTTGCTCCCGCTCTTAAGTGTGTGACCCCGCAGGCTCTTGATAACTTAGACACGATTAGAGTCCAACTCTCAATCGATCAGTCGGTAGCGGCTCCTAGCAGAACATGCCGACTCCCAAGTACCAAAGAGTCATTACGACTTGCCTTTCCAATGCGACTTGCGTCCGAGTCCCTTTTGCCTCACGATATACCTTGTCAGACTATAGGCGAATATGTGTCATCCCTTAAATAGTTCGACTCTCTTCTCGATCCGAGATAAGTGATTCACCCGACTAACTCTTAGTCGATCGCCTCGGTTAACACTTAACCAAGTCGTGCATGGCCATGATTTTCGAATCATATCATCCGAGAGGGCCCAGAGAATATCTTTGCAAGTGGCGGGGCAAAATCCCATCTTGGTTATTCACATCACGCAGCTTGATTCTCAGTCGACCCAAACTCTGCCTTTATAACTGCGCGATCACGCTCTGATCAGCGTTGTGAGAACCTAAGTCAGTGATCCTCAACTCGGACTATGCAATAACCTCAGGTCTAAGAATTACATTGATTGAGATATACAAATGACAACTTGTTCGTTGTACATCAATATGGGTCTATCCGACTCGCTAAACTCTTTAGCCGAAAATCTGTGTAAGTCGGAATAGCATCTCCATGCCCATGACAAGTGGAACCGAGTCATCAAGCCGACTTTCACATTGGTCTAAGTTGTGTGTCCAGCACAACCTCGATGACCAAGGATATTTAGTACAGACAGCATGAATGTATAGTTCCACAACCGAATCACATATTCAATGATACACATCATATGTTTATACAAGGACAACTAAATATCTTTATGAATACAATGGGAAATATCATCATACATGATTGCCTCTAGGGCATATTTCCAACAGTCTCCCACTTGCACTAGAGTCAATCTTTCGACATCACATGTCTAAGCATCTAATGGCCATGGCTCTCAGGTGCGCCTCATGCTTCGGCTGTGGTAACGGCTTTGTCAACGGATCCGCAATATTTGCATCCGTGTGTACCTTGCATTACTTGATATCACCGATCTGATGGCGAATCAGGTGGTACCGCATGAGTATGTGCTTGTTCTTCTGGTGTTGTCTAGGTTCCTTGGCTTATGCAATAGCACCATTGTTGTCACAATATACGTCTAACAGATTGGATGAGCCCTGAACCACACCAAGATCCATGAGGAAATTCCTCATCCAAACAACTTCCTTTGCTGCCTCCGAGACGACAATACACTCAGCCTCTATTGTAGATGCAGACACAGTCTCTTGCTTGGAACTCTTCCAGCTCACATCACCTCCGTTTATAATAAACACGTATCTGGATTGTGAACGAGAATCATCAGAGTCGGTAAGATAATTCGCATCCGTGTAACCCTTTACACTGAGTTCATCTTTACCACCATACACCAAAAACATATCCTTAGTCCTTCTCAAGTACTTTAGGATATTTTTAGCCGCTGTCCAGTGGATTTCTCCAGGATCCTCCTGGTATCTGCTCACAACACTTAGAGCATACGAAACATTCGTCCTAGTACAAATCATGGCATACATGATGGATCCGACTGCAGAAGCATACCAAATCGCACTCATCTGACTTTGCTCATCAGTTGTCGAAGGACACTAAGTCTTGCTAAGTTTTACACCATGGGACATCGGTAAGAACCCCTTCTTAGACGATTCCATGTCTAACTTGGTCCAAATAAGTACTATGACTCAATCCAATGAGCCTTCTTGATCTATCTCTATAGATTCGGATTCCGAGAATATATGTTGCCTCACCCAAGTCTTTCATTTAGAAACTCCTTTCCTATGATTCCTTGGTTTCTTGCAACATATGGACATCATTTTCAATCAGTAATATGTCATCCACATATAAGATTAGAAAGTTTACTTTGATCCCACTAAACTTCTTGTATAAACAAGAATCATGATCACTCTTGATGAAGCCAAACGATTTGACTACCTCATCAAAGCGAATATTCCAACTCCGAGATGCTTGCTTCAACCCATAAATGGATTTCTGAAGTTTACATACCTTGTCAGCATTAGCCGGATTGACAAAACCCTCGGGATGTATCATATACACGTCCTCGGTTAAATTTCCATTAAGGAAAGCCGTTTTGACATCCATCTGCCATATTTCATAGTCGAAATAGGCTGCTATCGCTAACATGATACGAACTGATTTAAGCATCGCTACGGGCGAGAAAGTATCATCGTAATCAACTCCTTGAACTTGTCGGAACCCCTTAGCGACAAGACGTGCTTTATAGACAGAAACATTTCCATCCATATCAGTTTTCTTCTTAAAGACCCATTTGCACTCGACGGGTCTTGCACGGTCTGGCAGATCAACCAAGTTCCAAACTTGATTTTCATCCATGGACTTTAACTCGGATCTCATGGCTCCAAGCCATGACTCGGAATCAGATCCCACCACCGCTTCCGAATAATTTACCGGCTCATCACTGTCTAACAGTAATACATCACGAACACTTCGTAATCTTCCCGATCTTCGTAGTATAGGTGCTGCTGCTGCCGGCTCAGCCACCACGACCGGCTCAACCTCCAAGGTTTTTGCCAACTCGCTACTAGCCGGTTTCTCTCGAATTTCTTTGAGCTGCACCATGCTCCCACTAACTCCCCGACTGAGAAACTCTTTCTCAAGGAAGACACCGTTCCGAGCAACAAACACTTTGCCCTCTTCTCGGTTGTATAAGTAATAACCCAAGGTTTCCCTCGGATACCCCACAAAAATACACTTATCCGACTTGGCCGTAAGCTTGTCCAACTGAAGTCACTTGACAAATGCTTCACAACCCCAAATCTTAAGAAAAGACAAACTCGGCTTTTTGCCTGTCCACATCTCATGTGGTGTCTTCTCTACCGACTTTGATGGTACTTTGTTTAGTGTGAATGCCGCTGTTTCTAGACAATAACCCCAAAATGATAAAGGCAGATATGTCTGACTCATCATTGATCGTACCATGTCCAACAAGGTCTGATTCCGCCTTTTCGAAAAACCGTTCCTTTGCGGCGTTCCTGGCGGAGTAAGTTGAGGAACTATTCCACAACTTTTCAGATGGTCATCAAACCCATAGCTCATGTACTCGCCTCCTCGGTCCGACCGAAGAAACTTTATTTTCTTGCCGAGTTGATTCTGTGCTTCATTCTGGAATTCTTTGAACTTTTCAAAGGTTTCCGACTTATGTTTCATCAAGTAGATATATCCATACCTACTCAAATCATCAGTGAAGGTAATGAAGTACTCATAAGCACCTCTGGTTGTCGTGCTCATTGGCCCACATACATCACTATGTACTAGTCCCAACAAGTCGTACGCCCTTTCGCAACTCTTTGCAAAAGGTGTCTTGGTCATTTTGCCGAGTAGGCAAGATTCACATGTCTCGAACGACTCCAAGTCGAACGAAGTTAGGAGTCCATCATCATGGAGCTTCTTCATGCGTTTCCAACTTATATGACCAAGCCGACAGTGCCAAAAGTAAGTCATATTTAGATCATTTGGTTTCAACATTTTAACATTTATTTTATAAACTGACTCACCATCAAGATTCAAAATAAATAACCCATCCTGGAAGGGTGCAAAGCCATGAAACATATCATTCAAATACAAAGAACAATCATTATTCTTGATATTCGACTCATAGCCTTGCCTCATCAAACATGAAGCAGAAATAATGTTTTGACTGAGCACTGGAACATAATAACAATTATTCAGTTCCATAATGAATTCGGAAGGTAAATGAAGCTGCATCGTGCCGACTTCCAACGCAGAAACTCTTGCTTTGTTGCCGACTCGAATATCAACCTCGCCTCTTGCTACGCTCCTAGTTCTTACCAGTCCCTGCAACGAGTTGCAGATGTGAATAACTGATCCGGTATCATATACCCAAGAACTATTAGGTGCATCAGCAAGATATATGTCTATAACATTGCAAACAAGTGTACCTGAGTCGGAAGTCATACCTCCACTCTTGGCTTTGTCGGCCAAGTACTTGTTGCAGTTCCTCTTCTAGTGGCCATCCGCCTTGCAGTAGAAGCAAGTGGATCTGGCTGAAGGAGATGGCTTAGTCCCCGAGGAAGCGCTTGGGACCGGGTCCTAAGCCTGCTTTCCTCCTGACTTAGCCTTCTTCTTAGTCTAAGAACTCTTCTTGAACCTAGCCTTATTCTACACCATCAACACTTGACTGACGCCCTTCTTGAGATCCGCCTCTGCCTGCTTGAGCATCCCATGCAATTCAGTGAGCTTCTTATCCATACCATTCATGTGGTAGTTCGAAATGAACTGCCCATATGCACTAGGAAGAGAGTTCAGAATTATATCCGTAGCGAACTCTTCGCTAATGGGGTAGCCAAGCCTCTCCAGATACTGCACATAACCAACCATTTTGATCACATGCGGACTCAGTGGATCACCATCCTTAAGCTTGCAACTCAGCAAATCCTGAGAGACTTGATACCTCTCGCCTTCGCCGAGCTCGAACATACTTTTGAGGCTTTCGATCATATCATAGGCCTCAACATGCTCGAACTTCTTTTGCAAGTCCGGTTCCATGTGAGAAAGCATAAGACAACTAATATCCGTGGACTCATCCTTAGCCCGATGGTAGGCATTGGTGGCAGCGACAATCGCATTCTCATTCGGCTCATCTGGAAGTGGGTTGTCTAGGACATGGTCCTTCTTTTCTTGTTTGAGAACAATTCTCAGATTTCGATACCAGTTGGTAAAATTTGTGTCGTTTAGTTTATCTTTCTCAAAAATGGTTCTCAACGCAAAACCAGATATCTGAGAGTGACTGCTACTTGGTGCCATGATCTACAACAGAAAATATGCAAAACACTTAAGACATGTATTCATAAAAGAGCAAGCATATTAAACACTTTAATATTTTATGCTCCCACTAGAACCAACACCCCTCCGATGGTTACTTAGTGATCCAGGATCCTAAATAAGCAAGTCGGCTAGTGAGCTTTAGCATCACCGCTAGCCGCCAAGTGATCTAGGTAGACAAATCCTTGTCAATCGTATCTCATTCGACTCCTGTTGGACGGGTGGCATCACATGCCCTGGCTCCCATCCGACTTTTCCCCGAGCCCCACAACCATTGTGATAGACCCGTCTAGCTTACCGAGTGTTTCCGCAGTAAGATTCCGACTCAAACCCACCTAGTCAGAAAGAATTGGCAACACCTCAATTTTATGAGCTTACTACCAAAAATGTCCGACTTGTGATGGTGCAAACACTGGCAGGAAAATCGACTAGACCTTCTTTGAGGGATTAAATTTTACCGACTATATAATAGAGGTAAAACAGAGACATAACAATAACACAAAATAAAGCAATTATAATGTGAAATGGTATGGCTCTCTTCATGACGACCTCCATCTCCATAAAGCCTGTAATCTGACTCATGCCAACTCTTGCCACTTGCCCTCTTACTCCATGTCGCCGACATGCTTGCCATCCGGGCTCTCCAAACAACTACACTAGCTTAGTAAAGTAAATTACAAGGAGAATCCGACACGCAGGTCGTTATACAATAATATGACAACACCTAGGCTCCAGCCGGCTGACAAAAACCGTGATTCGTAAATCACGTATGGATTACACACATACATCACATGCACATGAACCATACCATTCACAACTTCCTGCAAAAAATAAGTTATGCATAGATACAATATCTACCAGCGTTGTGAAACTCGCAACGACTTCTAACGCTCTATGACAGGGCGAAGCTGGCGGTCTGGACGATTTTTTTTTCCGAAAATGTAGATCTCATCTACGATCCGGACATTGATTCCGACCATTATTCCAATTTGGTCAAACTCTTTGATCTTCGATCACCGCTTCTGGATTTATGTGTCATAGTCTATCCCGATGGCGGAAGCCGACCGGTAGGGGTATGTTGTTCCACGACCTTAGCAGTATGATCACGGAAATCAGATCTACCATTCCCCGAGTACAGTTGATCCAATCAACCTCGTACAAAACCGATCTATCTCATAGATCGACCACCAAACAACACATAGATCTCATCTACAGCCAACCGCATATCACATATGTGAGATCTCGAGCCTAAAACTAGAAGGAATCGCTCTGATACCACTGTTGGGCCACGTAGAGATAAAACAAAACTTTTTCCTCTAACGTGGTGATCCCAAGATCCAACTTATGTAGAAGGCCACGAGGTTTACCACTAGACGCGCAGTTGCGGATTACTGATGAAGCGCGTCAGTTGATGCAGTGTAGTCCTCACAATCCGATCGTTCTGGTGCTGATCTACAACACCTCTGCTGGTATCCACACGTACAAGGAGGAGCACCGGTGGCGAACTGCTAGGTTCGAAATGATGGCATTACTGCTGTGGAGCTAGGGTTTCCAACACATGGAATGACCTAACCGATCAACGATTAACCCCTCTGTGTTACTGTGCTCCACTATATATAGAGAGTGAACGTGGGCTCCACTTTCGTGGCCAATTAACTAAAGCCCATATAGTATTAGTCCTTGTGAGTCTGACTCACCGACTTAGTCCAAATCCGGCTCGGGTCCAACCTAACCAGATTTCCGGTTCGGATCCAATCCGAACTTGCTCCCGCTCTTAAGTGTGTGACCCCGCAGGCTCTTGGCAACTTAGACACGATTAGAGTCCGACTCTCAATCGATCAGTCGGTAGCGGCTCCTAGCAGAACTTGCCGACTCGTAAGTACCAAAGAGTCATTACGACTTGCCTTTCCAATGCGACTTGCGTCCGATGTAGCACCCCGGGTAAAACCACTACTAGAAAATCGTTGTTGTTTATACTTTGTGCATAATCATGACATCCGCATGCATCTATTCGCAAAACTATTTTTCTAAAAGCCTTATTTTATTTTCTAGATATCCCCCTCTTTATTTCAAATATAAAACCCTAGGTTCGCATGGGTGTTCTATTTGCCTAAACCAATTTTGCTAAAGCCATATTTTTGTTTTCTATAAATACCCCTCTCTATTTCAAAACATAAAATCCTCGGTCCGCCCGGATCTTCTATTTGTCTAAAATATTTTACAAAACAATATTTAAAACTAAATAAAATTAAATGTTTTATAAATCGGGGGAGGCAGCCGGCCAGGCCCAAAGGCCCAACCAGCCACCTACCACCCCTCTAACCCTAACCCTCTCCAAACCCTAACCCTAACATTTAATCCCCACCCATCCCCACACTGGCCACGCCTCCACGCACGCGACCAGCCCGGGAGCCCCGCCCGCTCCTCGCCCCTGCCTTGCTCCCTGCCAGGCCGACCCCACCCATGACCCCGCTCCCCACCACCCGTCTCGCCCGCGATCCCCTCCTTCCTCTCTTTCCCCTCTACTCCCTCTCGCTCTGATCCCCGCTCGCCGTCGGCCCCTATAGGCCTCGTCCTCGCCCGCGACCTCACCTGCGTCGCCTTCTCACCGCGCGGCCCGTGCTTGCCCGCCCCTTGAGCATCGCTAGCCCGCCGCTCACTGGAGTCCGCCGGCCGCCTCTGCGTGCCTCGTCACCGCCGATCTCGGCGCACCGGCCGTTGCCGCCGCCATCGTCCGCCTCACCCCACCGCGGTGGCCTCCTCAACATCGCCAGGGCCTACCCCCACCTTCCTCCTCGACCCCTCCTGGGCCGCTTCCCTGCGGCGCCAGCTCGCCCTCCTCCGGCCAGAGCTCCTCCCTGTGAGGCCCTTGCCGCCCGCGGAGCTCCGCCAACCCCTCCTCCTCCATGAGCCATGGCGTCGGCCTGCCCGCACGCCGTGGCCGCCGGCCTCGCCAAGCCCATCGCCGCCTTCGGCCAACTCTTGTCGCCACCAAGCTCTGCTACCGCCGTGGCCATCTCCTCATCGTGCGCCGCCTCGCCCGACTCGTCCTTACCCCACGCCTGCCGCGAACTCTGGCCTCATCCCCCTCAAGCCACCCGAACCGCCGCCGGTGATCTTGCCGCCTCCCTGCCCGGTGCCCTCCGACCACCACGGCAGCCTCCACCTCCGTCTGCAGTGTCGCGCACGCACAACGCCTATCCTCTCTGTCTTTGTGTTCAGATGGAGATGAACAGAGGGGTCCTCCATGTGCCGTTCCAACTCTGCTTTTTGTTGGTGTATAGTGGTACTCATGAGATGTCGTTGATGTTTTCCGTCCCTACCTCGCAGCATTGCATCCGACTTGTTTCCCTGCAACCTTGTGCTACCCGGTAATGCCAAGATCTCCTTGTTGACAAGATCGACTCCGTCATGTACGCGCTATGGCAAGGTTACTGGAGTGCCCGAAGGCCACCGATGCAAGTTCCACTTCTCGGAATGCCAGGATCTACTACACCGGATTCCGAAGCCCGTTCTCGGTGATCGAAGATATGCGTTAAGTGCCTCGTCGCTAAGAACCTTTGATATCCAGACCATCGACGCCACACCCGAGTCCGGCACCGACACCCGAGAACTCCAATAAATGACGCCAAGCTCTACATCTTGGATCCTCCAGGCGAGACCTCGAAGGCCATCGGTCAAGTTCGCCACCGACAAAGGACGGACCGACAAGGTCTTCTACATGGACACCGAGTACTTCTTCCCGGCTCCGAGCAAAGTTCGCCATCGACAATTGAAGCCGGCACCCTGCAAGATCTTCTCCCCGATACGGCAAGCTCTCCATCCCGGTTACGCCAAGTTCGTCGAGAACCCGGACGCCAAGGTCACCGATGCGAATACGACAAGTACTTCATCCTGAACGCCATGACCGTCGACATGACCCGAAGACCACGGATGCGACAAGATCTACCTCTCGTTTTCTGAAGATCGATTCCACCAAGTCCAAACTCGATCCCTGTCAAACCCCGACCCCCGGAACCCCAAGATATGCCGAACCCAGATGTGTGACCCTAAGCCTCTATTTTTTTTATAATATGACATTATCTACTGATGCATATTAAATTGTTCATGCATGCATACTTGTCTGTGGTTTGGGGGCATTATGCCAATTCATCTCATAATTAAATATGGAGTCTATATGCGGGATATCTTTGTCTCATTCCGGACTCCATTTAAATTGGTGTAGCGAACCGATGTCATGTTTCGCCTTGTTAAGAAAACATTTAAATTGCGGGGTATCTAAACAACATGAACCTAGTAATTAATTGTCGGGGCCTCGGTTCCGCTTAATATGACCTAATTGCATCGCACCTTTGCCATGTCATATGTCATGCATGCATCATGCCCGATCTTCTGCCGTAGTATTAAATAGTGCATCCGGTGTTTCTTTTAGTGTTTTGCCTCTTTGCGGATTAGGCCGATGAGATGATGCGAGTGTCGACCCGATCTTCGGATGAACCTTCGGCAATGTTTTCAGGCGAGCACCTCCCCCTTTCTACCTATCTTGCTTTTATAGTATTTATTCTCCCCTGTTGATCTATTGCTATCTGTGTTGCGATGCTCTAGTTTTCGTATCCGTGATATCCCTTGCAGCCTTATATTGCCTTGGACACATCCTATTACCTGTTGATTGGTAGATAGTTTGACTTGCGCGTCGTAGTTGCTTGCTCAAGTGCTGTTGCGTGTCGTCAAGTACCACAGTTGTTGGAGTATTGCCGCATGTTTAATGTTGGAGATGATCATGGCTTTAATTACTGTTTAATAACTAAAATTGAAAGTAGGTAAATGCAGAGGCACCGGTGGGTAATAGACAATATTTGGTTTTAATCGCCACCGGTGTCCCGTAGGACCCGAGTTCTTGACACTGTTCCAAGATCGAGCGCTGCTAACCACGTGGGGTGTGTGGGCACCCCATCGATTTAGTACCTGATTCCAAATCGTCTGGGGCCACAAAGTAGTTTGGGGCTTTATTACTATCCTGTACTTATGCCATGCTTTCTTGTTTTATTTAAGATTGTGCGTGGAGCACTGTTGCTTAGGACCGTGACACGTTGCTGTATCGACAAGCCTCCACACTTTCGGGTTCCCAGTCGTTTACAGCCGTCGACACAAACCCTGAGTCCGTCTCGGAGACCGGCCGACTTCGTTTCGGGTAGCTTAGTGGGGTGGCCCCCCGTGCTTGCTTTGGGTCTGGGAAACGTCGTGTCCGAAACCCCGTCGACATACCGTTGGGTGTATGTTTTGTGATCTTGTACCTACCTGATCTAACAACAAGGGTGTAGGTGCGTGTGGAAACTTTGGTGCACCCCTGCAGGGTTTAATCTTTTCGAGAAGCCGTGTCCGCGGTTATGGACGACTTGGAGCACAGTTCTCGATCATAGACAACTATAACTAAAGTTTACTGCTATAATCTGTCCTGCATCCGATATGACTAGTAATCAGCTTCACTACAACGGAATGGCTAAAAAAAAGAACCAACAACTGCTGGGTTTAGGATATCTCGTGCTTATTGTATCTGACTAGTAAGTGTTGCAACTACAACGGAATGGTTAACTAAAACTGCCCACTGCTTATTATATCAGGATGACTATCTATACCTGACTAGTAATTGCTGCAACGATAACTGAATAAATAAACCGCCAACCGTGTGAGTTCCTCGGTTGACTTCCTCGCTTTGGTCTCGAGGGAAAAATACCAGGATGGGTATGTTTGGTGGTAGCATCGTTGGTTCGAATAGGTCTTTCTTATCCCTCTCGATAGCCGGCGGTTATATCGAGTCTCTATAGGTTGTTTAGTGCAGGCTGCCGCTTGATCCACCATACCTATGTAGGCGAGGACCGCCAATTCTAGCCTCGCTGCAATCGGCCTCGATCGACCGCTCTCTTTTCCCTTTGCCCTTTGTCGGCACCCCTTTTGTTTAAGCAGGTTTTGAGATCGACGTCATTAGCAGGGTTACCCTTCCGGCTTGGCCTGGGCAGGGTTATGGACGCCATTGGTTATTCTTCAGGGCTCTTAGCCCAATTTGCATCTTGTCCGTACTCGGACGCTGTATTGTTTTCAAGGTGATTTGGATCTTTGTACTGTAAATCTATATTCTTGACTATTTGAGTCGCTGTTGTATATATATGTTTTGTGGGTTCCATCGAGGACTATTGTGTAATGATATTACTTCGTTTCCACCCGCACGCAAGTGCCTGGTGGGCACCTTTGAATTGTTTCTATGCGGGTTTGGCGGGAAGCGCTGAAACTTGCATAGGGCCGATTCTGAGGGTGTTACAGAGTGGTATCAGAGCTCAGCAGTTGCAATACCCCACTGGTCCAGCCTGTAGGATAACCTAGCTAACGGTCATTGTAGAGTGTCAAAACTATTTTGGAAAAATCGGTTGGATAGTTCTGATTAGGTCTGATTTTACTCCTTACCCCTCTGATTCTCTCCTCTCACCTCTGCGTGTTTTGAATCCGCTCTCTTCTCTCTCTTCGAGTCCAGGATTTCTCGTGGTTGGGTTCCATCGTACCTTCAGGGTTTCGCTTCCTCCTTTGGTAACGGTGTTGCTACATCTGGTCTTCATGCTATCCGAGGAATCCTTCGTCTGGTGGACTTCTCTTTGTTCCTTCTCGTGCCTTCCGGTGTTTTCTGACGCGACGACATCATCTACGCCAGATCCGATGCAGTCCGTGATCACCTTTGTTTCGAACCTCGATTGTCGAGATCTTGACCTGATTCGAGAATGGTTGCACGCTTTTCTACTGATTGTGCAGAGTAATAGTTTGGGTGCGTGATGGATTGGCCCCCATGCCGACTACTCACTCTATTCGCTTGTGTACATTGAAGTGGATGAGAATGCATCGGTTCTCTCTTTCTATCGAAGTTAGAGGTGGATTGATTGGTTGATACCTCTACCTTCGCCTTTGTTTCCCGAAGTGTTCTCTCGACGATCTCGGACAACGACCTATTGTTAGTGGTGTCGCGAGGATCTACACAAAGCGAGAAGATTCAGATTGCCGGCCTTCTTCCCCGTATCATTAGGCGGATCTCGAGGGCGAGATCCATTGTTAGTGATGTCGAATTGTAGCACCCCGGGTAAAACCACTACTAGAAAATCGCTGTTGTTTATACTTTGTGCATAATCATGACATCCGCATGCATCTATTCGCAAAACTATTTTTCTAAAAGCCTTATTTTATTTTCTAGATATCCCCCTCTTTATTTCAAATATAAAACCCTAGGTTCGCATGGGTGTTCTATTTGCCTAAACCAATTTTGCTAAAAGCCATATTTTTGTTTTCTATAAATACCCCTCTCTATTTCAAAACATAAAATCCTCGGTCCGCCCGGATCTTCTATTTGTCTAAAATATTTTACAAAACAATATTTAAAACTAAATAAAATTAAATGTTTTATAAATCGGGGGAGGCAGCCGGCCAGGCCCAAAGGCCCAACTAGCCACCTACCACTCCTCTAACCCTAACCCTCTCCAAACCCTAACCCTAACATTTAATCCCCACCCATCCCCACTGCCGCCGCCAAACCCTGGCAACAGCGGCACTCACCACGCACGCGACCAGCCCGGGAGCCCCGCCCGCTCCTCGCCCCTGCCTTGCTCCCTGCCAGGCCGACCCATGACCCGCCTCACCACCTGCCCGCTCATGATCCCCTCCTTCCTCTCTTTCCCCTCTACTCCCTCTCGCTCTGATCCCCGCTCGCCGTCGGCCCATATAGGCCTCGTCCTCTCCCGCGACCTCACCTGCGTCGCCTTCTCACCGCGCGACCCGTGCTTGCCCGCCCCTTGAGCATCGCTGGCTCGCCGCTCACTGGAGTCCGCCGGCCGCCTCTGCGTGCCTCGTCACCACCGATCTCGGCACACCGGCCGTTGCCGCAGCCATCGTCCGCCTCACCCAACCGCTGTGGCCTCCTCTCCATCGCCAGGGCCCACCCCCACCTTCCTCCTCGACCACATCCTGGGCCGCTTCCCTGCGGCGCCAGCTCGCCCTCCTCCGGCCAGAGCTCCTCCCTATGAGGCCCTTGCCGCCCATGGAGCTCCGCCAACCCCTCCTCCTCCATGGCGCGTGCGGCCGCCCTTCCCGGGCGCGTAGACCGTCGTCGTGGCCTCCCTTCCGTGAGCCTCGCAACCGCCGTCGACGCTGCATCTGCCGCCTGCATCGTGGCCGCCGGCCTCGCCAAGCCTGTCGCCGCCTTCGGCCAACTCTTGTCGCCACCAAGCTCTGCTACCGCCGTGGCCATCTCCTCATCGTGCGCCGCCTCGCCCGACTCATCCTTACCCCATGCCTGCCGTGAACCCTGGCCTCATCCCCCTCAAGCCGCCCGAACCGCCACCGGTGATCTTGCCGCCTCCCTGCCCGGTGCCCTCCGACCACCACGGCAGCCTCCACCTCCGTCTGCAGTGTCGCGCACGCACAACGCCTATCCTCTCTGTCTTTGTGTTCAGCTGGAGATGAACAGAGGGGTCCTCCATGTGCCGTTCCAACTCTGCTTTTTGTTGGTGTATAGTGGTACTCATGAGATGTCGTTGATGTTTTCCGTCCCTACCTCGCAACATTGCATCCGACTTGTTTCCCTGCAACCTTGTGCTACCCGGTAATGCCAAGATCTCCTCGTTGACAAGATCGACTCTGTCATGTACGCGCTATGGCAAGGTTACTGGAGTGCCCGAAGGCCACCGATGCAAGTTCCACTTCTCGGAATGCCAGGATCTCCTACACCGGATTCCGAAGCCCGTTCTCGGTGATCGAAGATATGCGTTAAGTGCCTCGTCGCTAAGAACCTTTGATATCCAGACCATCGACGCCACACCCGAGTCCGGCACCGACACCCGAGAACTCCAATAAATGATGCCAAGCTCTACATCTTGGATCCGCCAGGCGAGACCTCGAAGGCCATCGGTCAAGTTCGCCACCGACAAAGGACGGACCGACAAGGTCTTCTACATGGACACCAAGTACTTCTTCCCGGCTCCGAGCAAAGTTCGCCATCGACAATTGAAGCCGGCACCCTCCAAGATCTTCTCCCCGATACGGCAAGCTCTCCATCCCGGTTACGCCAAGTTCGTCGAGAACCCGGACGCCAAGGTCGCCGATGCGAATACGACAAGTACTTCATCCTGAACGCCATGACCGTCGACATGACCCGAAGACCACGGATGCGACAAGATCTACCTCTCGTTTTCTGAAGATCGATTCCACCAAGTCCAAACGATCCCTGTCAAACCCCGACCCCGGGAACCCCAAGATATGCCGAACCCAGATGTGTGACCCTAAGCCTCTATTTTTTTATAATATGACATTATCTACTGATGCATATTAAATTGTTCATGCATGCATACTTGTCTGTGGTTTGGGGGCATTATGCCAATTCATCTCATAATTAAATATGGAGTCTATATGCGGGATATCTTTGTCTCATTCCGGACTCCATTTAAATTGGTGTAGCGAACCGATGTCATGTTTCGCCTTGTTAAGAAAACATTTAAATTGCGGGGTATCTAAACAACATGAACCTAGTAATTAATTGTCGGGGCCTCGGTTCCGCTTAATATGACCTAATTGCATCGCACCTTTGCCATGTCATATATCATGCATGCATCATGCCCGATCTTCTGCCGTAGTATTAAATAGTGCATCCGGTGTTTCTTTTAGTGTTTTGCTTCTTCGCGGATTAGGCCGATGAGATGATGCGAGTGTTGACCCGATCTTCGGATGAACCTTCGGCAATGTTTTCAGGCGAGCACCTCCCCCTTTCTACCTATCTTACTTTTATAGTATTTATTCCCCCTGTTGATCTATTGCTATCTGTGTTGCGATGCTCTAGTTTTCGTATCCGTGATATCCCTTGCAGCCTTATATTGCCTTGGACACATCCTATTACCTGTTGATTGGTAGATAGTTGGACTTGCGCGTCGTAGTCGCTTGCTCAAGTGCTGTTGCGTGTCGTCAAGTACCACAGTTGTTGGAGTATTGCCGCATGTTTAATGTTGGAGATGATCATGGCTTTAATTACTGTTTAATAACTAAAATTGAAAGTAGGTAAATGCAGAGGCACCGGTGGGTAATAGATAATATTTGGTTTTAACGCTCCTTTGGTGTCCCGTGGGACCCGAGTTCTTGACACTGTTCGAGATCGAGCGCGCTAACCACAGGTGGGGTGTGTGGGCACCCCCATCGATTTAGTACCTGATTCCAAGTACTGTACTGGGGGCCACAAAGTAGTTTGGGGCTTTATTACTATCCTGTACTTATGTCATGCTTTACTGTTTTATTTAAGATTGTGCGTGGAGCACCTGTACTGTTTAGGACCGTGACACGTTTTCGCTGTATCGACAAGCCCAGTCACACTTTCGGGTTCCCAGTCGTTTACAGCCGTCGACACAAACCCTGAGTCCGTCTCGGAGACCGGCCGACTTCGTTACGGGTAGCTTAGTGGGGTGGCCCCCCGTGCTTGCTTTGGGTCTGGGAAACGTCGTGTCCGAAACCCCGTCGACATACCGTTGGGTGTATGTTTTGTGATCTTGTACCTACCTGATCTGACAACAAGAGTGTAGGTGCGTGTGGAAACTTTGGTGCACCCCTGCAGGGTTTAATCTTTTCGAGAAGCCGTGTCCGCGGTTATGGACGACTTGGAGCACAGTTCTCGATCATAGACAACTATAACTAAAGTTTACTGCTATAATCTGTCCTGTATCCGATATGACTAGTAATCAGCTTCACTACAACGGAATGGCTAAATAAAAGTACCAACAACTGCTGGGTTTGGGATATCTCGTGCTTATTGTATCTGACTAGTAAGTGTTGCAACTACAACGGAATGGTTAACTAAAACTGCCCACTGCTTATTATATCAGGATGACTATCTATACCTGACTAGTAATTGCTGCAACGATAACTGAATAAATAAAACTGCCAACTGTGTGAGTTCCTCGGTTGACTTCCTCGTTTGGTCTCGAGGGGAAAAATACCAGGATGGGTATGTTTGGTGGTAGCATCAGGTTGGTTCCGAATAGGTCTTTCTTATCCCTCTCTGATAGCCGATAGTTATATCGAGTCTCTATAGGTTGTTTAGTGCAGGCTGCGCTGCCGCTTCAGTCCACCATACCTATGTAGGCGAGGACCGCCAAATTCTAGCCTCGCCTGATGTCTTGGCCTCGATCGACCGCTCTCTCTTTTTCCTTTGCCCTTTGTCGGCACCCCTTTTGTTTAAGCAGGTTTTGAGATCGACGTCGTTAGCAGGGTTACCCTTCCGGCTTGGCCTGGGCAGGGTTATGGACGCCATTGGTTATTCTTCAGGGCTCTTAGCCCAATTTGCATCTTGTCCGTACTCAGACGCTGTATTGTTTTCAAGGTGATTTGGATCTTTGTATTGTAAATCTATATTCTTGACTCTTTGAGTCGCTGTTGTATATATATGTTTTGTGGGTTCCATCGAGGACTATTGTGTAATGATATTATTACTTCGTTTCCACCCGCACGCAAGTGCCTGGTGGGCACCTTTGAATCGTTTCTATGCGGGTTTGGCGGGAAGCGCTGAAACTTGCATAGGGCCGATTCTGAGGGTGTTACATCCGAGTCCCTTTTGCCTCACGATATACCTTGTCAGACTATAGGCGAATATTTGTCATCCCTTAAATAGTCCGACTCTCTTCTCGATCCGAGATAAGTGATTCACCCGACTAACTCTTAGTCGATCGCCTCGGTTAACACTTAACCGAGTCGTGCATGGCCATGCTTTCCGAATCATATCATCCGAGAGGGCCCAGAGAATATCTCTCCAAGTGGAGGGGCAAAATCCCATCTTGGTTATTCACATCACGCAGCTTGATTCTCAACGACCGAACTCGCCTTTATAATCGCCCGATTCACGGACCAGGGTTTGACAGAACCTAAGTCGGTGATCCTCAACTCGGACTATGCAATAACCTCAGGTCTAAGGATTACATTGATTGAGATATACAAATGACAACTTGTTCGTTGTACCTCAATATGGGTCAATCCGACTCGCTAAACTCTTTAGCCGAATCTGTGTAAGTCGGAATAGCATCGACAAGTGGAACCGAGTCATCAAGCCGACTTTCACATTGGTATAAGTTGTGTGTCCAGCACAACCTCGATGACCATGGATATTTAGTACAAACAGCATGAATGTATAGTTCCACAACCGAATCACATATTCAATGATACATATCAGATGTTTATACAAGGACAACTAAATATCTTTATGAATACAATGGGAAATATCAGCATACATGATTGCCTCTAGGGCATATTCCCAACACAAAAGATCTTTCGAATTGGTCAAGACTCTCCAGTTTATGGCCCCTTCTATATGGTACCAGTTGTTGTTTCATTGAATTTGCTTCATTAATAGGCTCACGATTCGACTTTGATCGTTATGGGTTGGTACCAAGATCAAGTCCTAGGCAAGCAGACCTAATTTTAACAGCCGGTACGGTAACAATGAAAATGGCCCCGTCTTTAGTGAGGTTATACGAGCAAATGCCTAAACCAAAATACGTCATTGCTACGGGATCCTGTACTATTACAGGGGGATGTTTAGTACGGATTCCTATAGTACTATTCGGGGAGTTGATAAGTTCATTCCTATGGATGTCTACTTGCCAGGCTGCCCACCTAAACCGGAAGCAGTTATAGATGCCCTAATAAAACTTCGTAAGAAGATATCGCGAGAAATAGTTGAGGATCGAACTCTATCTCAAAATAAAAATAGATGTTTACTACCAGTCACAAGCTTTATGTTAGGTGTAGTACTCATACTGGAATTATGAGAAAGAATTGCTCTATTAATTACCATCTACTTTAGATATATCTTCTAAAACTTTTTTCAAATCCAAAAGTCCAGTACCTTCCTAAAAAATTAGTGAATTAGGAGGGCGGGGCTCTTTTGTGTAGCAAAATAAAAAGTCAGGCACTCTTTCAAACTTGGATCCGAAATGTTAAATATTTATACAAAGAGGGAGAGATGAAGACAATGCAGCAGGGTTGGTTATCTAATTGGCTAGTCAAACATGAGGTGGTTCATAGATCTTTGGGCTTTGATCATAGAGGAATAGAGACTTTACAAATAAAAGCAGGGGATTGGGATTCCATTACTATCATTTTATATGTATATGGTTACAATTATTTACGCTCACAATGTGCTTATGATGTAGCACCCGGTGGATCTTTAGCTAGCGTGTATCATCTTACGAGAATACAATATGGCATAGATAATCCAGAAGAAGTCTGCATAAAAGTCTTTTCCCGAAAGGATAATCCTAGAATTCCGTCTGTCTTCTGGATTTGGAGAAGTGCCGATTTTCAAGAACGCGAGTCTTATGATATGGTGGAAATCTCTTATGATAATCATCCGTGCCTTAAACGTATCCTAATGCCTGAAAGTTTGATAGGATGGCCCTTACATAAGGACTATATAACTCCCAATTTTTATGAAATATAAGATGCTCATTGAATGATAAGAAATTCATGCTCACTTATACAACACAACTCTAGATTTTATTCAAGTCAAGGAATATTTTATGTTCTCTTCCTAGATCAAACCGAATACCTATTTCTAATTAATTCTTATTATACAAAAACATTCCAGATAGACTAAGCAAAAAGGGTTTTATTTCGATTCCCTATTTTGAAAATCAGATATTAATTTTCTTCCGTTAGAATGAACAGAAAAATAAGATGATTCAAAGAAGTTCTCTACCCCGAACTTTGTATCGCGCGTATGACTTAGCACAACTAGGAAAGTAAGATCAGATAAACAAGACTAAAAAGATTCATCAGAATAGTAGAATACAAAATTAAGAAATAAAAATAAAAATAAAAGGGAGCCTAATCTCACCCCCTTCAGTACCATAAAGAAAAGATATATTCAATTTTTACCATTTTCTAAAAAGGAAAAGAAGTGCTTCTAGATTATAGACTTATCCACTTAGATGAATAAATCATACTATACTCTATTTATATTATGAACGAATATGTATCTCAATCCATCTCAAGGTATTTGTATCAATACCTATTCAGTAGATCTTTTTTTTCTCTGCCAGGAACCAGATTTGAACTGGTGACACGAGGATTTTCAGTCCTCTGCTCTACCAACTGAGCTATCCTGACCTTTTCTTGTGCATTATCCTAGTAGAGGATTTGTATCTATGTCAATTAAAGGGATTCCAAAATCAATTAAATAAAGTATTTTAAATTCGAAATTTGAAAATGTGTGTGTGTGTGGGCGGGGGGGGGGGGGGGGGGGGCGGGAGGTCCAACGCATTGTATATGGCTTACTTAATAATACTTAAAAATAGAGTGAATAACCGGGATTCCTTCCCTACACTCGAATAAAAAAGAAATCTATTCTAGGATAAGATCCATTGAGTTCTCTTCGCACTCCTTTGGGAAAGAGTAGAATGAGAAAGCTAATGAATCTTAAATTGATAAAAAGGAAAAAAGAGGATAAATACTATAGTTAGCGAATAAAAGAGGGTTTGGGGATAGAGGGACTTGAACCCTCACGACTTATAAAGTCGACGGATTTTCCTTTTACTAGAAATTTCATTGTTGTCAGTATTGACATGTAGAATGGGACTCTCTCTTTGTCCTTGTCCGATTAATCCACTTTATTAGATGTATAAAGCCCTTCCTTCAAATTTAGAAGGAGTTCCACTAACAACACAACATAATTAACTCGATTCGTTAGAATAACTTCCATTGAGTCTCTGCACCTATCCTTTTCCTTTGTATTCTAGTTTGAGAACCCCCCTCTCAAAACACGGATTTGGATCAGGATTGCCCTTTTTTAATTCTAGGATTTCTCTGAATTTGGAAGTTACCACTTAGCAGGTTTTCCATACCAAGGTTCAATACAATCAAGTCCGTAGCGTCTTTCGCCATATCCCCATTTTCCTCTTCTTTGAGACAAGGATTCCTTGTGTAATTTTATACATCTTAGTTTTTTTTAAATCTATTGAATTCATCACTCGACGTAGTCTAGCAGTTCGACTCTATTTGAGAGATCCCACTTGCTTATTGCAATTCAGAATTGTATTGATTGTATCGTTGAGGTATTTCCAATTCAATCCGAATCAATATATCCCAAAGTTTTTCTCTCCCTCCCTACTGTATTACTTTTTTAGAGTATTCAAAATCATACTATAACACTTGATATTCTTTCTTTTTTTTCTAATAAGAATTAGCTATTATATTTGCTATGACTCTATGTCCCCCTTAGTGAAATAGGAATTCTAAAATTATTAACAAATAAAAAAATATCTCAAAAAAAGTGGATAATAATCGAATGAAAATGCCAATAAAGTCGCATTTTCTTATTGGGTCAGATCGTTATTATGTCTCTAGAAGAGTATTTCTCTGAATTTTATAACCACTGGGAAAATCAGGATTATCTCTGAATTTTAACTTGATCTTCTTCGGGGAAAGAAAAGTCAACGAAATCTGATTGTCTGCTTGAAATATTATGGAAATCACAATGGAGGTAGGAAAGAAGAGGACTAAACGCTGATTTGGTTCAGTATGCGCTGTACTACTACTACTAAGCTGGTCAATGATCCACAGTGCTACTCTCCTGAAAATTCAAACATGTGGAGGTATAATGCAGGGAATTCCATAATACAGAGGGGACAAATCTCATTCTCTCCGTCTGCATTTTCCTTCCCGCCGCCGCCAACGACGACATTTTAGCTCATTGGGTCAGATCACTACTATGACCGGCACGCCCACCGTTACCAAGTCACCAGCGGTGCTTATCCCGCCGGCTGGGCCAACCCCCGGCGGCACCCTCCCGCTATCCTCCATCGACAAGACCGTCGGTCGTTTGGTGAATCTCATCCAGGTCTTTCCCCGGTCCCCTCTCTCCACCGCCCGCGATGACCAGGGCGCCGCAGCGGCCGTGGCGGCGATGCGCAACGGGTTCTCGAGGGCGCTTGTGCCGTACTACCCAGTGGCTGGTCGCGTCGCCCCGTCCGGCCTAGCGGTGGACTGCACCGGCGAGGGAGTCTGGTTCGTGGAGGCCGCCGCGAGCTGCGCACTCGCCGACGTGGACGGCCTCGAGTGCTGCCCGCTGCTTATCCCGGGGGAGCTCCTCCTCCCGCTTCCTCCCCGTGGCAAGAAGCTCGACGGCCAGATCCTCATGGCTCAGGCGACAAGGTTCAAGTGCGGTGGATTCGCGGTCGGGATCAGCTTCAGCCACGCGGTGTTCGACGGGCAGGGCGCGGCGCAATTCCTCAAGGCGGTGGGGGAGCTAGCGCGAGGGTTGCCGGCGCCGTCAGTGGCTCCGGTGTGGGGCCGTGACGCGATCCCTGACCCGCCAACCCCGCCGCCGCCGGAGCTCACGGAGTTCAGGTTCGTGAAACAGGTGGCCGACATCTCGCCGGAGAGCATCGCGCGCGTCAAGGACGAGTTCAAGCAGGCTGCGGGGGAGAGCTGCTCCAGCTTCGACGCGGTAACGGCCGTGGTGCTGAAGTGCCGCGCGCTGGCGCTGGCGGCGGCGCTCCCGGACGACTCCGAGGTCCGTGTGGGCTTCGCCGCCGGCACGCGGCACCTCCTCCACGGCGTGCTGCCGGCGGTGGACGGGTACTACGGCAACTGCGTGTACCTTGCGTGCGTCGCGAGGACCAGCAGGGCCGTCCGGGAGTCGACGCTGGCGGAGCTGGTCGGCGCGGTCCGGGAGGCCAAGGAGGCCGTCGCCGCCGGGTTCGCGAGCTGGATGCGCGGCGTCGGTCGCTTCGACGTGCCGCTCGACTACAGCACGGCGATACTGTCGGACTGGAGCCGCCTCGGGTTCAACGAGGTGGACTACGGCTTCGGCGTGCCCGGCTACGTGTTCCCGCACAACGACCACGTCGACTTCGTCCCGGCGCTGAACTACGTCAGCCCGCCTGCGCCCAGGCGCGGGGGGATGCGGCTGGTGCTCCGCTGCGTTGAGGAGCCGCACGCCGCCGCGTTAGCCGCCGAGCTCGCCAAGTTCGGCTAGAGGCAATATATGCGAAATTCATGTATACGTGAAATGCGACGTTTTAGACTGGGTGGTTGCCTGTATCACTGAATAAATCGTCGTATAATGATCAAGAATGCAGTACTGCAGTTGAGTAGCTCAAATATCTCTGAACTCTAACTGGAATGAATCACAAATTGAGGCTTGCTTCGGTGTCCGTGTCCTCCCCCTCTCCACCCACTACAACTAAAATTTAAAAGGATAAGTTTGTCTAAGGCAGTTTTTTAGACGGCAAAACAGATCATATATATACCCGCGTATTAGTATATGACGTATAGTAGGGTATATTCCGCGTCCCATGTCCAGACGATACGGGCAATGCCGTTATATACATTCGGACTTTCCACCTCTCACGGACTCGTGCACACATGTACACATACATCCATGGCACCGTCTGTATACGTCTAAGCAGGTTATACGGTCTTCGAGTGGATTTGTACGGGCTTTGCATCGAAAAAGTACAGTGCAATCCTAAATGTACACGTGTCTATATTTTCTAAATCTTTAGGAGGGGGCCCAAGCAAAAGTGTCACAAAGTTATGTCTCTCTCAGTCTTGATCTACTCGTCAGACTAAGAAAAGAAATAACTGACCTGCCCTGAAGGATCAATGGATTTGTGGAAAGTGAGGCTTCGTGGAATCGTGGTGGCCTGGTGGGTGGTAGCCATGCTCCGGAAACTGTAATAAAATGGTGTCGGTGTCTGTCGGAAGAAGAGAAGCCTGTTCTGAACAGGAGTGTGAGTCATACCTCATACTCGTCTTACATCGAAGGTGTTAATGGGCTGGATAGCGAATGGAGGCCGAACACGGCCTGGGAACGAAGCTGAGTAGATTTGGGCTAGAAGATCCATAAAATTAACCCAAGGGACAAAACGATAGCGAATAACCCAAGCAGGCCCCATCCATGGATTTGATCATCATTCATGCAAAGCGGTGCGTGTAAAGGCTGGGCGGTTGCGGTGCTTCCCTAATCATAACTCACCTACATCACCACACTACTATAGGGGTCACATTGCCAAATTATTGAAAGCGCGTATGCCGCCCAAGCCCATTCTTCAGTGATGGGAACGGCCCGCAAACTTCATCAGAGGTAAAGAGATCGAACTATACTCGTAGACGTTTTGGCAAAACTAGGGACTAGCTGCGAATTTAGTTGTGTATTAGCAAAATCGACCAAAAGATACAGAAATTTCAGATGGCTTGCAATTTTGCGAAACCCGTGTGGATGTGATCACACGATAGAATTGTAACTAATGTCAGTTTGACCAAATTAATCATAATTCAGTACTCTCGTCGTTCCATAATTCTTGTCATCATTTTATTTCAAATTTCAACTACAATCACGACAAGATTTTATGGAACAGAGAGAGTAATGACCTAAATTTCTTATACACACAGGGTTTGTGTTTTATTGTTATATCGATAGAGTAGCCACTAGAGAGCGTCATCATCATTTCATGTAACTATAGCTTGTCGATCTGAGAACTATGAGTGTAATAAAGCATCGATGTGGGTGACTATTTCTGATCTCTTGTTCCGAACAATTATTTCCCTTGATTAAGAGGCATGTATGCAAGGAACAGTGGGTAATATAAGTATTCTGCCGCTCAAAAAAAATATAAGTATTCTGAGCGGATGTCATTTCACAAATCAATAGAACCATCTATGCAACAAACCACATAATCATATACCAGAATTAGCAACATACATATATTATGCATATACTCAAATATATGCATCGCCAATAATTACTAGAGTAAATGATGGGCTAATCGTGGAGAATATTAAACAATGCTCACATGTCATGTTTATTTTGCCGATTTATCTGTATCCATTTTGCTACTTTATCTTATATATTCCTAATGCCATGCAAGATAAAGCTATCAAATGAAAATAGAATAAATAACCCTAGCCAGAAGAGCTAGAGAGACCCTTGATTATGTTCATCTCACCCGTGTCTCCATTGGCTCCCTTCACCTCCAGACGCCGGAAGGTACGATACGTGCAAGGATGATGGAGCAATCGTAGATCAAGGCTTGGCATGTAGATTAAGTTATTTATGATTGGTTTGTGTGTCCTCCTTAGAGATTTTTTTATTGTGTATGCTACATCGTTAATTAAAAAAAAACAGCTCTTCTCATTCTAGTGTGGTTACCGTGGACGACATGAAGGAGATTGCAATGTCTTGGTCCGAAGAAACGATGGCTGGATCCTTATCTAGCGGATGTTCGTCTGACCGTTTAAACTAATTTGGTATCGGCGGCTCGTTCGACACATCAAACCTTGAGGTTAGTCTTGCAAGTAGTCCAAACTTTTGTATTTTTTTCCACACAAGCTTGGAGGAACATTGGACGGTTTGATTTGTCAACAACGACGACTTTAGAGGATATAGATGTTGCTTTTTTTAACTGGAAACTCTGTTTAAGAGATGCTATGTTTAATCTAAGGTGTTGGCTTGTTTATTTAGTATACTCAGTTTGTTGCAAAAATATAATGGTATTGGTATAAAGATGATACCATAGTTCCTATATCTGAACACATATCCATTTAATTTTGAAATACAAGTGCGAAATTATCGATATAAAAATGACATGTTACAGTACTTATTAGGATATATTCGGTCATGAGAGAGCGTCTTCTTTTGAACCCTACCTAAAATTAAATATTGAATTACAAGAAATACAATCATACATGCGGTTTCATGTAACAATCCAAATACACATTCAAAATTTAGGGAAAACTCGAGCGCTAAGATTTTGCAATTTAAGACATAGGTTCTTGATCCAATGGTTATAGAATATTCTTTTATAAAAAACTTTATGTGCAACGGTTTTAAACAGTTCAACGTGGTAGTTGCGCATTCTCAAGGACTAAAGCAGTGCAAAATTCTTGTGTGCAACTTGCACCATGAAATCTATTGCTACCTTAGAAAGAGCAAACCAAATATTTCTACGGATGTATAAAAAGAATACCTACCTACTTGTCTATATATGCAGAATTAATTCACATCTGGATTATTATGATTGGATCACATATCTACAGGTAATTTATCATAACATAATTATTTCCACCTCGAGTTGAGTTACACTTCAAGGCTTCTGGGAACAAATTGAAATGGCTAGACAGTGTTACACTGATTGAATTTGAATTAATTCAACTCCATGGGTGGACTAAAACCATCTTACCAATTCCATTGCACATATAAATGAATGTTAGAGTACTTATTATTATGTATTAGATCACGCAAGAGTTATTAGTCTTGTTTTGAACCCATACCCAAAACTAAACATTGTCTTAGAAGGCAAAAAATCATACATACAATTTCATGTAACGGATCCAAATACACATATACATATTTTAGGGAAAACTCGAGCAACTAAGATCTGACGATTTAAGACATAGGTTCTTGATCAAATTGTTATAGAATATTCATTTTTTAGAAAACTTGGTGTTTAACTTAAGGTTTAAAACAGTTCAACTCGACACTTTCACGTACCGTAGGACTAAAGCAGCACAAAATTGTTTTGTGCAACATCAGCTGTGAAACAATCTATTGCTAGTTAGAAAGAGCAAACCAAATATATCTATGGATGTATACACAAAGACCTAAGCACCACCTTGTATATATATGCATATACTTAATTTTGATCAAAACTATTATGAAGAAACTGATAAGATTACATATTTATGATTAATTAACCTTTATTAATTCCACCTCCAATTGAGTTACACTTCACTCTCGAAACAAATTGAAATGGCTAGACAGTGTTACACCAATTGAATTTACATACATTTAATTGCATGGGTGGACTAGAACCATCTTACTCAATTACCTACTTCGTTGCGCATATAGCCTTGTCCTAGCCCGGATAATGGACTAAATATACATAAGTTTACATATATAATGGGGGCATATATATGATAAGAGCATCGATCCATGCATGCAACTAAGAATCGAAGTTACTTGAAGCTTGTGCAAACCTTGGGAGATTCTAGGAGAGGGTTCCAATCCCATATCTTCTCCAAGCTAGGGAAGTTAAGCAATGGGCCTTGAAATGGCGGTGTCGGCTGGTTAGGGTTTGCAGCATGGTTGTAAGATCCGATTGCCCTACTCAGCTCGTCAATCGGGATGGTCGCCATTGCCGAGGAGCTTGTGTTGAGCAGGGCGGCGTGCGTGGAAGAAGTCAGCTGCATTGCTGCTGGGTTGTTTGGTCCCTTGAGGTGGTGGTAGAGCGACGTGCCGTCCTCCTCCGTCGTTGTGGTGGAGCTCAGGGAGGAGGCTGTTGACCGGAACATCGCCGGCGGAGGTGTCGCCCCTATCGCTGCAGCCGATAGGGACACATTTGTTCCTCGGGTAGAGTGAGTGTTGTACGACTTGAGAGCGGACGATGAATGGTGGCTGCCGCCATCGACGAACATTGGCGGCTGCTGGCGGTGCGCCCCCGCTGCCGATGTCCGGTGTGCCAGTGTTGTGTGCTTCGTTGTTGCGGCCTTTGAGCCGGATGATCTTGTTGTTGTGCCGGTGAGGTGGAAGTTGTCATCGATCCCTGGGCGCTTATACACTCGGCAGAGCGAAATTTCCTGACACACATACAGACACATGCATGAATGGATGGGTGCTTAATTAGCACAATCAGAATGAAAATTCGCTGCCCAAATGTATGTGCACGAAATATGGACTCCCACTATCCCTACTCTAGTCTATAATGCACATGTATTGCGTTCGACTTCCTGGGTAACTGTTTAGTGTTGTAAATCGACTGAAAATAAAAAAAATCGACTGAAAATAAAATACCATTCAAATGGTTTCACATGCATGCATGAGACGAGACCTACATCCCAAAAAATGTCATAAGCAAGCATTGAAGGTACCAAAATTCTAAGGAAGAGACTAGGCACACAAGAAAACTTCTGTATTATATTACCAGTTTCATGCAAGCTATATGAAATTTTAGGAGCCAGAAAAAAAACGAAGGCACCAAAGGAAAATCGTAACACACTATATATTCATCATATCTACTCCATCCGTTTAGAAATATAAGATGTTTTAGGTTTGTGAAGGAAATATATCTAGATATCTTTTAGTGTGTAGGTTCAAATGAATCTAGACACTAAAAGATGTCTAGATACATCTTCTTCAAAAATCTAAAACATCTCATATTTCTAAACGGAGGGAGTAAATTATAAGTTCTAGCATTTGTGCCAGACAAACAAATTACTAGCCCTAAATCATTCAGACTGATGCTACTAGATTTGTCGTGAAGTGTGCATGCCTTTATAATAATGCATATATATGAGGTAACATCTTTGCATAGAAATATACGGTCAAGTATCATCTTAACTGTGTGAATATCTCAGAGGACTTGTATTTTTTAATGGTAGAGGACTTGCATTTTTAATCGGGCTATGAATACATATCAGTAGTACTACATAACAAAGAAATACAGAAGGAAAGGAGGAATGCACCTTTTTTAGTTAGTTATCACAGAGTTGCAGCTTTATACAAATGAAGGATGTGATGCATACTTCCAAAAAGGGAAGATAATCAGCAGTTGAGAAAAAAACTGGATCTAAAAGAGTGGTCTAGAGATTAGACAACATGGATCCATACAAAATTTCAAGGGGGGTGGATTTCCACCAAACTTAGTCAACTTAGTTCTTTGTTGTCTATAAAATACACAAAATAATAGGATACATACAGAGGCATCATCTTAATTAAGCCCTTATTAGTCTGAAAAAAAATGTAAAAGTAAGAGGAAATTAATGTGAGATCTTGTCTATATTTGTTAATTATTACGCACACAATTCTCACTATGCACTTTTAAAACCTTTTCAACAGACAATATGTGCAAACAGTAACAGTTTGGATGCACATGCCAACGACTAACGAAAGCAAATATCTCTAGCCATGATGCATCATATATCATATCAACGGCGCGCAACTCCAAAGTAAAAGGAATTATTTTCTGAGTGGACACATCAGAGGAGCACTTTATGCTTTCGCAACAAGAGATCTCCTGAAAATCCCAAAATATAAACACCACAAGATCCATTTTTTGTTTGAATTTCTTGCCAATCTGAAGTTCCTTTCTTTTTCTTCCGAAAAAATTGCAGCGACATGACTATGCAAGGAACTGAAGCACATGATGTTTATAGATGGATCAAATCAGCAAAAGAGAAGTATTATCAGTAGGTAGGTCAGGTGTACTGTAGTACCTTTTGGTATCGTTCGGTCTCTCCGTGTGGGAGGCGGTACTCGTTCATGATCCAGCTGCTGCGGAGCCCCTTGGGCGCCTTCCCGACGTAGAAGACGAGCGTCTTCTTGAGGCCGATGGAGCGGTTGCCTTCCACGACGCGCACCATCCTGTCCGCCCCCGTCGCCTTCCAGTACCCGGACGGCGTCACCCGGTTCGGCCGGTCGCCGTTCCGGTACTTGCGGTCTCGAGGCACGTAGAAGAACCATTCCTTGTCCCCGATCGACGCCAGAGCTATCCATCCATCCATCATATGTAGAGTAGAGAGATCCAGAGTCACATGAGAAAAGGTGAGTAGGCTCACATGAAATCAACGGGACTAGTTAATTAAAGGGGATCTGGAGGGAGTCACGTGTGCATGAAATCATATGCGCGCGCGGTGGGGAGGCCATGATTATAATTAGGTGGATTCGTTGGGCAGTAGTAGTACCGGGGAGATCCCATGGGTCGTAGCGGTAGAGGTCGACGGAGGCGATGAGGTCGATGTTGAAGCGCTTGCCGTCCACCTTGCGACGGAGGTAGAACTCGATCAGCTCCTCCTCCGTCGGGTGGAACCGGAACCCGGGCATCACCGTTTCCACGTGCTCGCCGTGCTGCTGCTGCTGCTGCTGCCCGCCGTCGACTTCTCCGCCGCCGGCATCGTGCTGCTGGTGGTCTTGCACTGATCCTCCCATGGTGGTCGTCAGCCTTGATCGAGTCATATCGATCTCACCTCGCTCCCCAATACCCTCCCTCCGCCGGCGCCCTTTATAGCAGAAGCAAGCTGTTAGGGGGAGAAGAGGACTGAAGAAGTACTAGTCCTTGTTGATATCCTTGTACAAGCTAGCTACACCACTAGCCCTAGCTACACATACACGCCACACGGTGATACGCACAGCGCTGTGGAGAATGAGACTGATTGCTGCAACTTGTACTGATCTAGCTGGTGGTGGTCTGGCCGTCTGGGGCAGATCGAGAGATAGTTAGACGAGAGAAAAAAAATAGATAGTACAAATACTAGTTTAGCAAACTTTTCTTTAAAAAAAATCTTTTTTTCGTTAAAAGGAAGTGCAGTTATAACTTAGACAACTACAGGCAGGCGGAGTAGAAGAGGACCATTTGATGTCTACATGCCGGTATTAATAGCTGTTACTTTTAGCTAAGTTAGGAATTGGAGAGATGAGACATGGATTATCACAGCTTGATTGTTACTACATGCATGTACCTGTCTCTTGCACTGCAAATGCCCCTGGTAGAAAGGAGGTAACATTGTACGCACTTCCTATGCTACAGTTGTAGTACTAGGAAGTTATGTTAGCCGACTGCTGAGAGCTGAAACACTTGTAAGAAGGGAGGCGATGGAGTTGAAGGGGACCTCCTCGCCTCCATGGAAAGCGAGCTCAGCGGTGCCACATAAATTCGGGCAGCGACATCTACTTGTATGTTAGCCCTAGCCTGGAATTTACAGTGTCGTTTATTTTCCCTGCCTGTTCATCGCCGGCCAGGCAGCCAGGTCAATATGTGTCTGCACGTCGGCAGAGAGGAACTGGAAGGCCGGAATACATGCATGCATATGCATATTGTAATGGAATCTTTCATTAGCATCAACGATGATATATATAGAATAAATCTTTCTGGGCAGCGCGCTGGATAATCTGGGCCGCTCGAGCCCGATCGGGGTTGCGCGGGGGCGGCTGCTGCACGTATCTCGTCGGCCCTTGGGGCGATGGCTGGCTGTGCTGTGACGGTAGGCACCACATTGCTCATATGTTGTTGGTGCGTCAGTCGTTTCCTACTGCAGTGGAGATTGTTTGGACCTCCTTCGTCGTCACTAGATATGTAGGATGGTAGCGTGGGGGCCTGTTCACCCGCATCGAAGAATAAAGATGGGGGTCCTAGGGTTCCTCTGACATCAAGACAACAATCTACTAGATGCCTGTCCTCCTTGTTCTGGCCGGAGTGTCAAGTTCTAGATGGCTCCGCCAGCGATCTCCCTTGGACGACTCAAGCCTGGATATTGCTAGATCGGATGTGATTCGGTCATGTGTTCCCATGTTTTTTTCGACCATTCGGTTTCAAGAGGGAGCGACGTGAAGCTCTGCTATCTATTGCCATGATAAGCTCTGCTATCTATTGCCATCATGGGACACGTCTTGTTTGTTCCATAGTGAAGTCATAGGCAGAAGTCGAGTTTCGAGGACCGGTGCTGATGGTTCGAGGCTTTGCACCGATGGTGAGGTGTTTCGGGCCTCATAGCGGCGGCAGGCAAGTGGGACCGTCAGCACAACAGAAGTTCATTGTCCTACCTTTTGGGGTAAAAATCCAAAGACTGGCCTTAACTGGTTGTGCCTAGCAATAACCTTGTTCAAGCATTATTTTGAGAGCGGGGACTTCCTTCAGAGTAAAAACCTAAGATCTATGATGAGACGACAACGATACTTGTGCACCGTTTCCTTCTTAGAGCCATCGCTTTTGGAGAACTTGTACTTCAGATGTTGTCATGGTGGTGTTTGTACTTCTGCTTTAAGTGAAGGGTTCCGTAGCAGAAAATATTTTTTTCCTAACAACAAGAACGACATAGTCAAGATCTATTCTATGCAGATGTAAGGTAGCGGAGGGGCTCAGTGTTCATACCCTTTAAGACCGAAAAGTGTTGACGTTCCAACGAGCGTTGACGATGTAGTCATACAACGACGCCAACCTCAAGATTGAGCAGGAGTACACACGATGGGTGCCACAATTGGTAGCACCTTCGAAGTTCTACATGCATCTAGTGTAGATGATGTACCCCAGGCTTCGGTCCAGTGAAGCGGCAGAAGAAGATTGATCCGGACTGAGATACCAGCAGCACAACAACGTGCGTATGATGGAGAACTATAACCCGTATGCTCGTTC
This sequence comes from Avena insularis, assembly GCA_023614405.1. Classification (NCBI taxonomy): domain Eukaryota; kingdom Viridiplantae; phylum Streptophyta; class Magnoliopsida; order Poales; family Poaceae; genus Avena; species Avena insularis. Next base: position 375,428,255 of record CM042697.1, read on the forward strand.
TAATATTAAGGAGCTACACGTGAGGGAGAGAGAGAAAGGGGTAAAGAGGAGAAAATGCATCGAGGGAATCGTGTGCTCCTCCCCCCTGTGCCTCCTCCTTATATAGGGTGAGGGTGTGTGCCCTAGGGAGGGGCGGTGTCCAAGGGAGGTGCGGCGACGCCCTAGGTGGGCCCCTACTCCAAACCTTAGTCACGCAACCCCCACCTTATCCAAAGGGGGTGACGCCCCCACATGGGCCTCCTCCGGGAGGCCCATTTAAGTGTGCTGCCCCTAAAATATTAAATAAAAATAAAAAAATATTAATTCCATTAATTAAATTTAAATACATATTATTTAATTCCCTACGCTCCGAAACACCTTTAGGATCACTCTAAACAACCTTCAGATCCACACAAAACATTTCCGGTTCCCTCTCCTCTGTTCTCCAACGATCTCGAATCAATCCCTAAGCGTCATCTACCCTTAAGTGTGCCACCATATGGTTCGGGAATGCATAGACATGATCGAGAAATCTCTCCGATCAATGACCAACTACGGGATTCGGAAACCCATGATGACCGCCATGCAATCCATGAATTAACTTGATCGTTTGGATCTTAAAGTCGAGTCTCATTCCCTTTGCTACACGATACCTGGTTTATCCAAGATCTGATCTTCGGTATCTCTATACCTAGTTTGATCTTGTTACCAACAAAAACATTTACTTGTTTCCGTGATATTACATTTTCGTGACCTAGTCACATGTTGGAAACTTTGTATATGTAATATCACTGAGTGGGCCCAGATTATCTATCCATCACATGGATGAGAAAATCACGATCTTGATGCATATGCCCCAACCTACCCATTCAGAATACCTGAGAGATACCTTTATGATCATCCTATTATGGTGTGACGATTAATGCAGTCAAGGCAGCCTCTAGTGATAGTGATTAGATATGATCTCATGGTCAAAGAATTGAGTTACTACATTTTCAGAATTATCGCAATGTTAAACTTTGTGACTGGATCTCATTGCAATACTTAACTTGGGTGTGTGTCCATCATATCATTCATTCAATGACACAACCCTATTGTCAATTGACATAAATGTCCATGATTAGGAAACCTTGATCATTATTGGACCAATGAGCTAGTTGACTAGAGTTTACTAGGGACTTGGTTTGCTTACATACCACACGTGTACTAATGTTTATGCTTAATACATTTATAGCATGGCATAAAACTTATTATGAACTATTTGAGATATGACAATAAAAACATCTTTATTATTTGGCTCTAGGGCATATCTCCAACAGTCTCGCACTTGCACTAGATCACAAATAATCTAATGTTCATTTGTGCATTTAACACCTATGGCATTACGATATTGTCCACATGTGTTGCTTGTGGTGAACATAATATCCAAAACTAACACTTTCAGCCCTGTGTGTATTTGAATGTATAGTGTCACTATGCATCACTTATTCTCCAATGATATGGCTAATGGCTCAAATGATGTAGAGCTCATTGGGAACCCCAAGAGGAAGGTATGATGAGCACAACAACAAGTTTCTCTCAGTTATGAAACCAAGGTTATCGAACCAGTAGGAGAAAGGAAACAACTCCCAAGGTGTTGTTAGCAACCTGGAACCTGCACAACACGACCACAATACTTTGCCCCAACTTATAGTGAGGTTGTTAATATCACCGGTTTGCTGAAAACAAAAGATTAAACGTATAGTTGTGGAAGATAGTAATTGCTTGTAGTAATTGCAGAAAGTAAACAGTAGACTGTAAACAGTAGATGGTATATCAATGGGAAGGAATGGACCGGGGTCCATAGTTCACTAGAGGTGTTCTTCATAAGATAAATAACATGTTGTGTGAACAAATTACAGCGGGGCAATTGACATATTGAGAATGCATAACAATGCATATACTATACATCTTAATCTCCATGAGATTTGTTTGGGCATTACAACATGATACATAGACCGTAATCCAACTGCATCTATGACTAATAATCCACCTTCATGTTATCATCCGAACCCTTCCAGTATTAAGTTGCAAGCAACAGATAATTGCATTAAGCAAAGTATGTAAAGTAAATAGTACAATTGCCCTTGGACAAAGGATTGTTGTTTTCTCCCTAGTAGCAACAACACATCTACAACCTTAGAGATTTCTGTCACTTCCCCATATTACTAGAGGTATGAACCTACTATCAAGCATAAATACTCCCTCTTGGAGTTATAAGCATCTACTTGGCCAAAGCATCTACTAGCAATGGAGAGCATGCAAGATCACAAATAACATAGACATGATAGAATCAATAATCAATCTGACATAGTACTCAATATCCATCGAATCCCCACAAACATAACATGTAGCATTACAAATAGATGATCTTGATCATGAACGACGCTCACAAGATCTAAACATGATAGCACAAAAGAGGAGAAACAACCATCTAGCTACTGTATGGACCCATAGTCCAAGGGTGAACTACTCACGCATCACTCCGGAGGCTCGCATGGTGATGAAGAAGGCCTCCGGGATGATCTCCCCTCTCCGGCAGGGTGCCAGGAAGAGATTCGGATCCCCCGATCTAGGGATGGAGATGGCGGCGGCTATGGACTTTTTCGTGGATTTTTGATCGAGTGCTTAGGGTTTCTGCATCGGGGTGTTTATATAGGATAAGGGGCAAGGTCGGTGGACGCCTGAGGGGCCCACACCATAGGGCGACACGGCCTAGGGTGGACCCACGCCAGCCCTAGGTGTGGCCGCCCCGTGGCCCCTCTTCGTCTCCCCTTCGGTCTCCGTGTCGTGTCGGGAAATATATTGACTTTGGCTTTTGTTCCGTCCAATTCCGAGAATATTTCTTTACTAGCTTTTCTGAAACCAGAAACAACAGAAAATAGGCAACTGGCACTGCGACATCTTGTCAATAGGTTAGTTCCAGAAAATATATAAAAATGCCTAAAGTATAGACAAAACATAAGATAGTTGATACAAAACAAGCATGGATCATCAAAAATTATAGATACGTTTACGACGTATCAATGGCATAGTATAAATTTAGTCTTCTGGTGAGACCTCAATTCCTTAGCCAAAACTAAGTTGACACTATATTCGTACAATATATCTTAATAGTAAAGCCCACCACTTGGAACAACACCTAGTGTGACAACAAACTACTTGACACTAACACCATATATGCTGCTGCTAGAGCAGTCATATATACTCATCCATCATTGTAGTATCCATCACAATCTTATAACTTTAGAACTAGTCCAAATCTATTATGGAACTGATGACCCACAAGTATAGGGGGTGTATCGTAGTACTTTCGATAAATAGGAGTGTTGATCCCAATGAGGAGCAGAAGGTGTTGACTAGTGATATGGAGCAGGAAATCTCTGTAAATACTTAGCAAACGGATTTTTAGGGGTTTTCTGATAAAGCAAAGAAATAAAGTGCAAGTAAATAAAACATCAAACAATTGCAGCAAGTGGCCCAATCCTTTCTTAGCAAAGGACAAGCCGGTGGAAATACTAATGAGGACCAAATGTTCTCGAGGACACATGGGAATACTGTCAAGTGCTTTCGCTTCCTATAGCTGAGTAGTCTTCTTTGGTTTTATAAGTGTTGTGTGGGTGAACCTGTGCTAATGTACCGACCTTACTTGGACTAATACATACTTGTGATTAAACCCTTTGCAAGCATCCTCAACTACAAGAAAGCAATTAAGATATAAACCTAACCATTGCCTTAAACTCTGAGATCCTACACTCCCTTGTGCAATGGTTTCCTAACGGGGGTTCAGGTTTCTGTCACTCCGGCAACCCCACAATTAGTAGCCAAATACACAATGCATTCCCCTAGGCCCATAAATGGTGAAGTATCATGTAGTCGACGTTCACATGGCACCGCTAGAAGAATAGCACCACAACTTAAATATTAAACCATTGAATAATATCTCAACACAAATCCACTACTAACAACATGACTTCTCCCATGTCCTCAAGAACTAAACGAACTACTCACGAGACATCATATGGATCAAGATCAAAGATGATATGGTGATGGGTAACAATTTGAACATAAAAAATAATCCAATGGTTCCACTCACAAGCATCAACTACAATAGTAATCAACATCAGGAAAGTTTCCCCTAAGAACTATGAAAGATTCAACACAATTGTTACAGCGGGATGGAGTGGTGATGATGGTGTTGGTGGAGATGATGGTGTGGATGATGATGATCCCGATGAAGTCTAGCTTGATGATGGTGTTGATGGTGATGATCTCCCTTCACCGGGAAGAAATTTCCCTGACAGAAATCTGTCTGCCGGAGAGCTCTTTCTCTCCCGGTGTTTTCTGCCCCACAGAGGCGGCAGAATCTTTCTTTGGTCTCCTCCCATGTATTAGGGTTTCGAGGAGAAGATATAGGCAAGAGGGTGGATCCATAGGTGGGCTAGGTGGGCCACACCCCCTATAGGCGCGACCTAGGGTGGCCCGCGCCTGGGGTGTGTGGGCCCCCTATGGACCATCTCCGCCTCCCCTTCTGGCATTCTTCGTCTTCTGGGAAAATAGGATTTTCCGTAGTTTTTCTGGTATTTTTCTGATCTTCATGAAATTGCATCAAAACACCGTTTTTTCCATCAGAATCCTGACTCCAGCAGGTCATCCTCCAAGAATCATCCAACATGCAAAAACAGATGAAAAGACATAAGTAACACCTCTTAATATGAAATATATCAATGGATAGAGGCAAATTATGATATAGAACGGTTATGCAAATTGGACATATCAACTCCCCCAAGCTTAGACCTTCGCTTGTCACCAAGCGAAAACTGAGCTCAGTAAACATGTCCACAAGTTTATGGAGTGAAGTGTCGATAAAAAGAATACAGACAAGAATCATCACACTTACCATTACACAACTCATAGAAGAAAGCAACTCACCATTATATAACTTAGCTTGCAACAAGTATAGGAGTCACAATGGAGATATATAAAGATAAATCATAATTAGGATTGGCAAACTTTGTTCTTGGTCAGAGAATAGTTGGCAAACAGTTTTCAAGTAAAGTTTTTGTAAAGAAGTTTTACAACAGGAGTACTCTTTGCTCAAACATAAAAGGTTTTTCACATTGATAGCTTTCAAAGTAATACTCAATAGATAAGAGTCTTGTGCTAACAAGGAAGATAAAGAACATGATTGTAAATCATCATATGAATGCTTGAAACACAACAACTCAAATGCTTGCTGGAGATAGAGAGGAAGTAGGTTTACTGAGTCAACTTAGAAGTAGGAGAAAGGACCTTCATAGAGGGAAGCAGGGATTTCAAGTTCATAAAGAGCTTTCAAAAGATTATGGTACTTACTATCCTTGAGATCTCATTGCCCCTATCATAAGCATCTTGAGGTGATTAAGGTAAAAGTGAACAAGGATGTAATATATGCTTGACGAAATATAAGTTGGCAATCTCATGTCCCTCGAGTACAAGGGCCGCTCCTCATGCTACTCAACTTTAGTTATCGGTAAGTTATTGTCATTGTAAGTACATGTGTATCATAAAGAACCGCCAACGGGGTACCCCTTGCACATGATACAGGAGCTATCCCATAATCAAAATGACAAGGCAAACAGACAGTGAGCATCTCAGTGATCTTTTTATTTGCTATTTGCATAGGTTTTTATTAAGGATGCTTCACAGATTGCTCACTATGGTTATGTTGCAAGTTTCCACCATGATTAGGCATGGCTTAGGCTAGCGGCCCAGGCGTTTCTCTAACACACATACATAACTCCATGGACTTACAAGTTCCCCTTTTATTTCACACCAACGACATCTTCAAACAAAAGAGCATGTTATCAACTGGATATGTATCCACAAGTGTTGAAAGCGTTCCCCGTGACAGCACGGTTCTGCTAATGTCAACGTATAGATGCAAGCATATACAACTTCGATGACACAATGGTTCAAGTTTATTAGGGGCAAGAAAATAAGGTGTGCCATCAAGTTCGTGAGATCTTTACTAACTAGTTTTCACATAACAAAATAATTTTTAATTCGAAAGATAGATGAAGCTTGAGAATTTACTTGGAATAGCAATAATGCTAATAGGTAGATATGGTGGACACAGATGGCACAGGTTTTGGTTTAAGGGATTGGATGCATTAGAAGTATGCCTTCTCAAAATAGGTTTTTTTGCTAGCAAGACTGGGTAGCAAGCAAAAGAGTTGAAAGAAACAAGCAAACATACAAGTAATAAAGCAAAACATGCAATCTTTCTTGAAGACACAAAAGATCTTAAATAAAGAATACTAAGCTTATGAGCCAATCAAGAAAGAAAATAAATGATACAAAATACCTGTAAGCTTTTTCTCTTTTCCTTTCAAACCTCAAAAAGTGTTGCTACTGACCAGATCTTGGTTTGCCGAAACCAATTTAGATCTACTTGATGCTCCCAAAGTGATACCAATACTGATCAACAAGATCAATCATATAATAGAGATTGCAAACTAAAATAAGAAGTGCAAAAAGTAAAAGATGAAACTTATCATTAATATTCCATAAAGGCACTCACACCAAGGGATACATAGATAACGAACTAAGGGAGAGAGACTTCCACATGCAAACCAACCTATAAGATAACTTCTCTACCCAAGATATGAATCTACTAAAAAGGTAAAAGATAAAAGATAATGATATGATACCGCAACACTCCCCCAAGCTTGGAACAAGCCAAGGGGATGCCAAACCTGATGACGAATTACTCCTTCGGTGGTGGTGGTGTTACCTTGTTTAGGGTGAGAAAACCCTCCAGCATATTATGAAGCCTGTCATTCTCCTCTTTAAGTATATCCACCTTCATCCTTAGAGCACGATACTTATCACAAAACTCATCAATGGTTCGAAGGGCTTACACTACCTCAGGTAAAGTTGAAAGAGCATTTCCTATTCCAGAGATTTTGATGTTTGATGATAACACACCTATCGGTTTAATCATGTGCTAAGTGTATCTCGGGTTTTCTAGGTTGTGGCACAAATATTGAATTGCCCACGGCTGCTCTTGCCAAAGTCACCAGAGCTGACCCATAGTACCAGTTGTATCAAACGGTACTACCGCTTGGCACCAGTACTACCGCTCCCTTGTACCGGTTGCATCTGATTGAGGAGGTAAGGGCTCAATTTTCCTCAGTACCACCCGGTACCTCAGAGCGGCACTACCGCTCCTACCGGTAGTACTGCTTGTGGCAAGCGGTACTACCGCTTGGACACGGTAGTGCCGCTCGGCAGTACCGGGCAACACTGAGGAAGGACTAGACCATTCCCTCTCGCTCAGTACCAACCGGTACCTAGGACCGGTACTACCGCCCTGCCCGGTAGTACCGCTTATTATGTTTGGTACTACAGCTTGGCGGTTGTACCGCAAGGTGGTTCCGGGCATGACTGAGGCAGGCTCGACCATGTGGTTGTTGGAATTATGCCCTAGAGGCAATAATAAAGATGTTATTATTATAATTCTTGTTCATGATAATGTTTATATTCCATGCTAGAATTGTATTAAGCAGAAACTTTAATACTTGTGTGGTTTGTGAACAACACCGTGTCCCTAGTACGCCTCTATGGACTAGCTCATTGATCAATGATGGTTAAGGTTTCCTAACCATAGACATGAGTTGTCAATTGATAATGAGATCATATCATTGGGAGAATGATATGATGGACAGACCCAAACTAAGCGAAGCAATTAGATCGTGTCATCGTGTTCGTCTTTGCGAAGCTTTTCTTATGTCAAATATTGTATTCCTTAGACCATGAGATAATACAACTCCCTGGTATCGGAAGAAAGCTTTGAGGTCATCAAACGTCATCCTATGAGAGGGTGATCATAAAGGTGTCTCTCAGGTGATCGGAAAGTATCTGTTGGGTTGTATGTATCGAGATGGGATTTATCCCTCCCAAGTCGGAGAGATATACTTCGGGCCCACTCGGTAATCGATATCAACACCGCTTGCAAGCATGTGGTTAAGGAGTTAATCACAAAGTGATATTTGATTACGGAACGAGTAAAGTACTTGCTGTGAACGAGATTGAACTAGGTATGACGGTACCGACGATCGAATCTCGGGCAAGTAAAATATCGCGAGACGAAGGGACTATATATATGGGATTGATTGAATCCTGGCATCGTGGTTCATCCGATATGATCATCGATGAATGTGTGGGAGTCAATATGGGTGCCTGCACCCCTGTTGATTATTGATAGAAGATCATGTCTGCATATTCTCGAACCCGCAGGGTCACACACTTAACGTGTCTCGACTCTAGGATAGATTGGATAATTGGTTTATGAGTTTTTGTTCGGAGTCTTGGATGGGATCCGGGATATCACGAGAGGTTCCGGAGTGGTCCGGAGAATAAGATTCATATAAGGCAGTGCAGTTTTTAGAGTTCGGAATTGTTCCGGGTTAATCGGTATTGTACCGGAAGCTTCTAGAACCTTCCAGAAGGGGACCAACGTGGCCCCACCTTCCGGGAGGGGGCATGGGCCTATGAGGGAGTGTCCTGGCCGCATTGGGCCAGGGGCACAAGGCCCCATAGGGCCCAGCCGGCCCAGGAGAGTTTAAACTCGGGATAGGGTTTCTAGAAGGGGGAGAGTCCATGCCTCCCACTCCTTCCTCCCTTGGCCGCCGGCCCAAGGCTTGGAGGAGGGGCTAGGGCTGGCCGCCCCCCTCTATATAAAGAGGGCTGGGGCGCCCCCTCCCCCCTACACCTTCCCTCCAAACCCTAGTCGCCCTGCTGCCCTTCCTCTCTCCCTTCCGACTGTTTGTAGGCGAAGCCCTGCTGCAGAAATTCTCCACCATATACACCACGCCGTCGTGTTGTAGATCCAATCTATCTCTCCACCATACTTTCTGGTCCGAGGAAGGAGGAGACGTCGAGGTGCTGCACGTGTGCATCTCACGGAGGCATCGCCACTTGTGGTGCTAGATCGGATCGGATCGCGAGGAGGAGAAGCGAGTACGACTACATCACCCACGTTTAACGAGCGTTGCAGCGTGAATCTTCAAGGGTATGAAGATCTAATCCAATCTCTCTCGTTGTTTGCATCTCCTAGATTAGATCTTGGCTTTCCCTCTGTTCGCATCCGTAGAAAATTTTGATTTACTATGCCGCGAAACCCTTGAGTGGTATCAGAGCTAGATCTATGCGTAGATGTGATTCACGAGTAGAACGCAACATGGTTGTTGCGGGCGTTGATGTTTTCTGTTTCAAGCCTCTTGTTTGTGTTCTTATTATGACGCGGGATAGTGAGATTGAAGCGGTCCAGGCCAACCTTAAGCGACGTCGTTAGCGAGACCGGCTCCGCACTTGACGTGTGGCTTGTACCACACATGCGGCTGGTGGATGTCAGTTTCTCTCACTATAGTTGTCATGGGATTAACACCGGAGTTTGGCAACCATAATATCACCGTTGTGGCTTTCCGTAGGTAAGAATCGTTCTTAGCATCTACTCCCATGAGCCACGTAAAACATGCAACAACAAAGTAGAGGCGTCTAACTTGTTTTTGCAGGGAGTGTTTTCTGTGATATGGTATGGCCCAAGATGTGATGTGTATATTGTATGCGATGATCATGTTTTGTAATGTTTCACGACTTGTATGTCGATGAGTACACAACCGGCAGGAGCCATATGGTTGTCTTTATAATTGTGTATGACCTGCGAGTCAACTTCTTATACGCCATGTAATAGCTTTACTTTATCGCTAAGTAGTTAGCAATAGTTGTAGTTGCTATTTGTGGTGGAGGTAATCATGGTGGAGTGATGGAGATCATGCCGGAACGCACAAGATGGAGATCATTGCGCGAAGATTGGCTATACCATGTCACATAAAGTTATATGCATGTGATGTTTATCCTTTTATGTATCTTATTATGCTTAGATCACGACGGTAGCATTATAAGATGATTCCTCACTTAAAGATCAAGATAAAAATTGTGTTCTTCCCAAGTATGCACCATTGCGAAAGTTCGTCGTGTCCAAGCATCACGTGATGATCGGGTGCTATAGACTCTACGCTCACATACAACGGGTGCAAGCCAGTTTTGCACACGCGGAAATACTTGGGTCTAACTTGACGAGCCTAGCATGTACAGACATGGCCTCGGAACACAAGAACCGAAAGGTTAAGCATGAGTCATATGAATGATATGATCGACACTTCGTTGTCCACCATTGAAACCACATCTCTTCTCGTGATGATCGGATTAGGTGTGGTGAATTTGGATCGTGTTCACTAAACAACTTGAGGGATGTTGAATTTAGTGGGAGTTCATCTAGTAATTTGATTAAGTTGAACTATTTATCATGAACATAGTCTAAATTGTACTTGCAAATATTGTAGATCCAATGGCCAAGTCCAACTTCAACTTCAACGTTTTTGCTGAGAAAGAAAAGCTTAAGAACAATGGGTCTAACTTCACCAACTGGTTCCGCAATCTGAGAATCATTCTCTCTGGCGGTCAAAAGGACTATGTTCTTGAGAAAGCGTTAGGTAATCCCCCTGCTGCAACTGCGCCGGCTGATGAGAAAGCTGTCTATCAGTCGCGTAAAGATGATTATGGTGTGATTAAGAGCACCATGTTGTTTGCTATGGAATCGGACCTTCAAAATCGTTTTGAAGAGTATCCCGGGCCCTTTGAGATTCTCGAGGAGCTGAAAACCATGTTTCAGACTCAGGCCCGTTCTGAGAGATATGAGATCTCTGAGAAGTTCTTTAACTGCAAGATGGAGGAAGGGAGTTCCGTTAGTGAGCACGCCATTAAGATGTCGGGCTACACTCAACGCCTTGAGCAACTGGACTGCAAGATTCCAGAGGAGCTCAAGATTGACAGGGTTCTGCAATCACTCCCTCCCAGCTACAAAAGTTTTGTAGTGACTCATAATCAGATTGGCTCCACTGATACGATCACCGAGCTCTTCGCAAAGCTGAAGGCTGCGGAGGTGGACATCAAGAAGGATAATCATGTGTTGATGGTCAACAAGCCCTCCTTTAAGAAAGGTAAATGTGCAAAGAAGCCCTTCAAGAAAGGCGGCGACAAGCGCGTTGCCCCTGCTGAGAAGAAGCTCAAGTCTGGTCCTAAACCGGACACTGAGTGCTTCTATTGCAAGGACAAGGGTCCTTTGGGCATCGTCAAAGTACTTAGCGAACAAGAAGGCTGGCACCATCAAAGGTATATTTGATATACATGTTATTGATGTTTTCCTTACTAGCCCTCGTTGTAGTGCCTGGGTATTTGATACCGGTTTAGTTGCTAATATTTGTAACTCGAAACAGGAGCTACATAATAGACGGCGGCTTGCAAGGGATGAGGTGACGATGCGCGTTGGCAACGGATCAAGAGTTGATGTGATGGCCGTCAGCACGCTCTCCTTAGTTTTACCTTCGGGATTAGTTTTAAACCTTAATAAGTGTTATTATGTGCCTGCGTTGAGCATGAACATTATTTCTGGATCGTGTTTATTGCAAGACGGTTATTCATTTAAATCGGAGAATAATGGTTGTTCTATTTATATGAGTAACATCTTTTATGGTCATGCACCTCTTGTGAATGGTTTATTTCTTCTAAATCTCGAAAGGGATGAAACACACATCCATAACATTGAGGCTAAGAGATGCAAAGTAGATAGTGATAATACTACTTATTTGTGGCACTGTCGTCTAGGTCATATTGGTGTAAAGCGCATGAAGAAACTCCATTCCGATGGACTTTTGGAGTCTCTTGATTTTGAATCATTTGACACATGCGAACCATGCCTCATGGGCAAGATGATCAAAACCCCGTTCTCCGGTATGATGGAGCGAGCAACGGACTTGTTGGAAATCATACATACCGATGTATGCGGACCAATGAGTATTTCGACGCGCGGTGGATATCGCTATTTTCTCACTTTTACCGATGACTTAAGTAGATATGGGTATATCTATTTAATGAAACATAAATCTGAAACATTTGAAAAGTTCAAGGAATTTCAGAATGAAGTGGAGAACCATCGTAACAGAAAGATTAAGTTTCTACGATCCGATCGTGGAGGTGAATATTTGAGTTATGATTTTCTCACGCATCTTAAAGCAAGTGGAATCGTTTCGCAACTCACGCCACCCGGAACACCACAACGCAATGGTGTGTCTGAACGCCGGAATCGAACCCTATTAGATATGGTCCGATCAATGATGTCTCTTACTGATTTGCCGTTATCATTTTGGGGTTATGCATTAGAAACCGCTGCATTCACTTTAAATAGGGCTCCATATAAATCCGTTGAGGCGACACCGTATGAACTGTGGTTTGGTGCTAAACCTAAGTTGTCGTTTCTTAAAGTTTGGGGATGAAGCTTACGTCAAGAAGTTGATGCCGGACAAGCTCGAACCCAAAGCGGAGAAATGCGTCTTCATAGGATACCCTAAGGAAACTATTGGGTATACCTTCTATCACAGAACCGAAGGCAAAGTGTTTGTCGCAAAGAACAGTTCCTTTCTTGAGAAGGAGTTTCTCTCGAAAGAAGTGAGTGGGAGGAAAGTAGAGCTTGACGAGGTTATTGAACCTTCTCTTGAATTGGAGAGTAGCGCAGCACCTGAAATTGTTCGGTCACTTTGCACCAACAATAGAGGAAGCTAATGACAAGGATCATGAAGCTTGGGACGATGCTCATCTTGAGCGTCGCAGGTCGACAAGGTCACGTGCCCTCACAGGTGGTGCAGAACTCGTCTTTGACTGTCTTGTTAGTAGAAGACAGTGAACCTACGAACTATGAGGAAGCAATGATGAGCCCAGACTCTGAGAAATGGCTAGAAGCCATGAAATCCGAATTGGGATCCATGAGTGAAAACCAAGTATGGACTTTGGTGGACCCTCCTAGCGACCGAAAGGCCGTTGAGTGCAAATGGATCTTCAAGAAGAAAACGGACACGGATGGTAATATTACCGTCTATAAAGCACGGCTTGTCGCAAAAGGTTTTCGACAAGTTCAAGGTGTTGACTACGATGAGACTTTCTCTCCCGTAGCGATGTTTAAGTCCATTCAGATTTTATTAGCAATTGCTGCATTTCATGATTATGAAATATGGCAGATGGATGTCAAGACTGCTTTCCTCAATGGCAACATTGATGAAGAGTTGTATATGATGCAACCAGAAGGTTTTGTCGATCCTAAGGATGCTGATAAAGTATGCAAACTTCAGCGTTCCATTTATGGACTAAAGCAAGCATCTCGGAGTTGGAACCTTCGTTTTGATCAAGTGATCAAGAGCTTTGGATTTGTTCCAAATTGCTACGAAGCTTGCATCTACAAGAAAGTGAGTGGGAGCTCGGTGACGTTTCTGGTACTATATGTGGATGACATATTAATTATTGGAAATGACATCAACATGCTTAACGATGTGAAGAGTTATTTGGACAAGTGTTTTTCAATGAAAGACCTAGGTGAAGCTGCTTATATATTGGGCATCAAAATCTATAGAGATAGACAAAGACGCCTGATAGCTTTAAGCCAGAGTACATACCTAGACAAAGTTATGAAAAGGTTCAGGATGGATAAGGCAAAGAAAGGTTCAGTGCCTATGTTGTTAGGTAAGATATTGAGCAAGACTCAGTGTCCAGCTACGGTAAATGATAGGGAAGCTATGAGCAAAGTGCCTTATGCCTCGGCCATAGGTTCCATCATGTATGCCATGCTGTGTACTAGACCGGATGTGTCCAATGCTCTTAGTTTGACGAGCAGATATCAAAGTGATCCAGGAGTGGAACACTGGACAGCCATGAAGAACATCCTAAAGTACCTAAATAGGACTAAAGAAATGTTCTTAGTCTATGTGGGTGATGAACAGCTTGTCGTAAAAGGTTACGTCGATGCTAGTTTCGACACCGACAAGGATGATTCTAAATCTCAGACAGGATACGTGTATATTTTGAATGGAGGAGCTGTGAGCTGGAGAAGCTGCAAGCAAAGCGTGATCGCGGGATCTATAGTAGAAGCGGAATACATGGCTGCTGCAGAAGCGTCAAGTGAAGGAGTTTGGATCAGGAACTTCATCACTGAGCTTGGCGTGGTTCCAAGTGTATTGGACCCACTGGAGATATTGTGTGACAACACTGGCGCCATAGCACTCGCTAAGGAACCAAGATATCATCCAAAGACCAAGCATATCAACCGCAAGTTTCATATAATCCGAGATTATATAGCAGATGGAGATCTGAAGATTAGCAAAGTACATACAGATCTGAATGTCGCAGAGCCGTTGACTAAACCTCTTCCACGTGTAAAACATGATCAGCACCTCAGAGCCATGGGTGTGAGATTGTTGCCAAATGTAAACTAGATTATTGACTCTAGTGCAAGTGGGAGACTTTTGGAATTATGCCCTAGAGGCAATAATAAAGATGTTATTATTATAATTCTTGTTCATGATAATGTTTATATTCCATGCTAGAATTGTATTAAGCGGAAACTTTAATACTTGTGTGGTTTCTGAACAACACCGTGTCCCTAGTACGCCTCTATGGACTAGCTCATTGATCAATGATGGTTAAGGTTTCCTAACCATAGACATGAGTTGTCAATTGATAATGAGATCATATCATTGGGATAATGATATGATGGACAGACCCAAACTAAGCGAAGCAATTAGATCGTGTCATCGTGTTCGTCTTTGCGAAGCTTTTCTTATGTCAAATATTGTATTCCTTAGACCATGAGATAATACAACTCCCTGGTATCGGAAGAAAGCTTTGAGGTCATCAAACGTTATCCTATGAGAGGGTGATCATAAAGGTGTCTCTCAGGTGATCGGAAAGTATCTGTTGGGTTGTATGTATCGAGATGGGATTTGTCCCTCCCAAATCGGAGAGATATACTTCGGGCCCACTCGGTAATCGATATCAACACCGCTTGCAAGCATGTGGTTAAGGAGTTAATCACAAAGTGATATCGGATTACGGAACGAGTAAAGTACTTGCTGTGAACGAGATTGAACTAGGTATGACGGTACCGACGATCGAATCTCGGGCTAGTAAAATATCGCGAGATGAAGGGAATATATATATGGGATTGATTGAATCGGCATCGTGGTTCATCCGATATGATCATCAATGAATGTGTGGAGTCAATATGGGTGCCTGGACCCCATTGTTGATTATTGATAGAAGATCATGTACGCATATTCTCGAACTCAGGGTCACACATAACGTGTCTCGACGCTAGGATAGATTGGATAATTGTTTTATGAGTTTTTGTTCGAGTCTTGGATGGGATCCGGATATCACGAGAGGTTCGGAGTGGTCCGGAGAATAAGATTCATATAAGGCAGTGCAGTTTTTGGAGTTCGAAATGTTCCGGGTTAATCGGTATTGTACCGGAAGCTTCTAGAACCTTCCGGAAGGGGACCAACGTGGCCCCACCTTCCGGGAGGGGGCATGGGCCTATGAGGGAGTGTCCTGGCCGCATTGGGCCAGGGGCACAAGGCCCCATAGGGCCCAGCCGGCCCAGGAGAGTTTAAACTCGGGATAGGGTTTCTAGAAGGGGGAGAGTCCATGCCCCCCACTCCTTCCTCCCTTGGCCGCCGGCCCAAGGCTTGGAGGAGGGGCTAGGGCTGGCCGCCCCCCTCTATATAAAGAGGGCTGGGGCGCCCCCTCTCCCCTACACCTTCCCTCCAAACCCTAGTCGCCCTGCTGCCCTTCCTCTCTCCCTCCCGACTGTTTGTAGGCGAAGCCCTGCTGCAGAAATTCTCCACCATATACACCACGCCGTTGTGTTGTAGATCCAATCTATCTCTCCACCATACTTGCTGGTCCGAGGAAGGAGGAGACGTCGAGGTGCTGCACGTGTGCATCTCACGGAGGCACCGCCACTTGTGGTGCTAGATCGGATCGGATCGCGAGGAGGAGAAGCGAGTACGACTACATCACCCACGCTCCGGATTTAACGCCCAGTTGTGCGAATCTTCAAGGGTATGAAGATCTAATCCAATCTCTCTTGTTGTTTGCATCTCCTAGATTAGATCTTGGCTTTCCCTCTGTTCGCATCCGTAGAAAATTTTGATTTACTATGCCACGAAACCCTTCAGTGGTGCCCCCTCCGGTACTTGGTCCGGTGCCTGACCGGTAGTACCGGTTATGACCGGTACTACCTCTTGTGTACCGGTAGTATCGGTGCATTTAATGCCCAACGGGCAGATCTGCTCAGGGAGCTATAAATACCCCTCCACCTACCTTGGGACAAGGTGCTCGTTGCATTTATGAACATGCCGTCTATTAGAGCCACCAAATCGCCAAGATCTCTTCACTCAACCATCCAAAGCCATTGATCTTTGAAGAATCGAAGGAGGAGCCCTTGATCTACTACTTCACCAAAAGAGATCTTCATTTCCCCCTCATTCACTTAAGGGCCCCTTTCTCTAGTGTTTCTTTAGAAACTCTAGTTCTAGATTTGGTTCTTATAAGCTTGTCTTTGATTGTTTTACAACTTGCTTGTATTCGGGAGCCTCCAATTAAGTTGTGGATGTGTACCTTGAAATTGTTGTAAAGGTGCCGACTTCCACCTTGAAGGTTGTCGATATAGTGGAAGAGGTGAATCGAACCCATCGGGGTGAGGTTCATCGGAGAACAAGGGAGGCCTTCCGTGGCATAGGTGGTTTGATACCACCCCCTCTCCAAACGTAGATGTACTTCCCCTCAAAAGGAAGGAACTACGGGAAACAAATCCTTGTGTCTCCGCGTCCACCACTTTGGTTACTTCTATCCTTTACCGCACTTTACTTTACTTGTTCGTGCTTAGTCTTGTGCTAGGATGTACTCGTTTGGCATATAGGTAAATTCACCTTAGTTGCATACTCTAGAGAATTTACCTTTCTTGTCAAACCCTAACTTGAAAAAGAAGAAAATTTGAAGTAGCACCTATTCACCCCCCTCTAGGTGCCCATACGATACTTTCAATTGGTATCAGAGCCTCGGCTCTTTATTCGGGCTTTACCGCCTAAGAGAATATGGGAAGAGACGATGGGAAAGGTGGTGGTGAGCCTACCACGGTGACCATGGACGATCTCAAAAACTTGGAAACAAGATTGAGCTCTTCCTTGGTCAACGAAGTCAAGAAAATGCTTGAGCAACTTCTTAAAGACAAAGACGACTCATCATCCCCTTCTCCTCAAGAGGAGCCTCCATCAGTATTACCTAAAGGGAATGCTCCGGTATCTCCCGAGGGTATGATGGTGGAGGGTAATCAAGACAACACTAACTCCTCCACAAAAAGGGATGGTGGGAAGGGTGAGAACCATGAGTCTTATCCATGGTACTCTCCCGACCCTCCAATTCCTCACCCTCATATAAACAATAGAGGAAACCCACCAAAACTAGAAGCATTTACTTTTCCTCAATGGCAATCTCTAATGAAAACTCATGTGCGCAGCTCTTGCATTGAACTATGTACCATCATCGAACAAGGACTCTATATTGGGGATCCAAACAACTTAACAAGAAGAGAAGTTGTCAATAGTCAACTCAATGCCACCGCCTTGGACATGATTCAACAAGGTGCGGGTACAAAGGACTACCCACACATTGAGCACCTCAACACCACCAAGGAAGCTTGGGATGCTCTCACAGTGTTGTTTATTGGGAATGAGAGCATGAAAAGGAACCAGTATGATGCACTAAGCAATGAAGCCGAAGGCTTCTATATGAAGGAAGATGAAAATCATGAAGACATGTATCGTAGGCTCAAATCCACCGCCACCGCCTTTAGGAATGTAGATGCCTCACATGTGGATGATGCTTGCATAAAAACAAAATATGTGAGTGCGCTCATGCCCTTTGAGCCTACTGACTTGAAGAGCCTACAAGGAAGACACAACTACCACCTCATGACCTCCAGTGAAGTTATGCAAGAGATGGCTTCTTTCAAGGTTGCCGCCAAGAATTCCAAAGATGCCCGTGCTCGGGCCCTTGGAATGAGCAATGTTGTCAACCTTGCATTGAAGGCCAATGTTGTGGAACATAGGGATGGAGATGATAGTGATGAAGGCCTATCCATGAGCAACCCCAATGATGTTAAGAAGTTTCATGGTCAATATATGGCCTTCTATGCAAACAACTTCTGGAAAAACCCCGCCAAGGCTAAGATGGAAATTCTACGAAAAATCAACCCCAATGGACAAAGAGGCAATCCCCCAAGATTGAGAACTTGTTACAATTGTGGCGACCGAAATCACTTCTTGGCCAGTTGTCCCTATGAGAGAAGAGAAGATCATGGTGGCAAACTTGTGCCAAAGATAGCTTCCAAAGCACCTTACAAGAAGCCCTTCATCAAGAAGAATCCCAACAATAAGAAGAAGGGTGAGATTGTATTGATCACTCATGAAGAATTCTCCTCCGACAATGAAGATGATGAAGATGAAACATCAAGTGGTGTGGCTACTCTAGCCACTACTTCTACTCCGACATTGTCCCTCTTCGATTCTCCAAATGAGAATACTCCCAACAAGAATGTCACTTGCCTTATGGCAAGAGGAACGGAGGTATCCTCATCATCTCACCCCACTCCCTTAACTAATGATGAAATAGATGATGAGATGTCTCTTGAAGTAAAACGAGAATTAGTTGCTTTTGATGAATTTGTGACTAACCTACAAGGGGAGACCAAGATGCATTTTGGGAACGTCTTAGATCAACTCTCCTACACTCAAGAGCTTCTATATGTAAGATGCAAACTTGGGAATGAACACATGATTGAGATAGAAGCCCTAAATAATGCTCTAGAAGAAGAACAAGAGTCTAGGATGTCTCTTGAACTAAAACTTGAAGGTCTTGATGAGGCCAATTGAAAGAACATGTTGGGCCCCCATGTGTGGTTTTGGTAATTAATGACAATATTTATGGACTAATGTGTGTATTAAGTTGTACTTGTAGGAATTGTCCATTGGCATTGCTTGGAGCATGTGTTGACTTCAAGATAGATGAAATGAGAAGAAGATGTGTTGTGCAAGCTCAAAATGCGCCATATATAGAAGATCTCATGTTTGATGCTTGCCATCCTCGGTGATCATGGATCGATGATGAGGAATCAAGAAAAGTGTCCATCTTGAGAAGGTCAAGATCTTCTACATCGATCTCAAATGGATTGCTCAAGGCAAAGGTATAATATTGATAGGTTTTCCCTTTTGCCGATCTCATGTTTGTTGGGAGACCGGGTTTAGGATAGATAACCGTACTATCAAGAGGGGATCTCGAATGAGTAACTCGGTCACATCGTTCGGAGAGAGATCAAACCTTTGCATACTTGCATCATCATATTTGGTTGTTATTTGGTCTTATCCCTGTGAGGATATAGAGCTTGTGGTAATCTCCATAACAAGCTCTAGTTCATCAAAAACGGATTTCCCTTTTATATCTTATTTCGTTTTGATCTTGGAGGTTTTACCGGTTTGTATTTTAGAGATAGGTAAAACCTTCCATTATTTGGTTATTACTCATGTGAGGATTTAGAGCTTGTGTTAATCTCCATGACAAGCTCTAGTTCATCGAAAACGGATTTCATATGCATTTTCTATTACGTTTTTGATGTTGGAGGTTTTATCGGGTTGTCTTTTTGATAGAGGTTAAAACTTTCGTCATTTGGATCTATCCTCCCTTTCTGGACTATAATGTTTCTTTGCATGATCTTTTAGATCTTGTTGTCCTCTTCGAAACAAGCCCAAGATCATCAAAATCAGAGTCCGGATGCAAAAGTTATGGCCGTTTTCGTTCAGGGATGACCGGTAGTACCGGACCAGGGTCCGGTAGTACCGCCCCTTAGTACCGGTCGGTACTGAATAAGGTGCGTTTGGCGACCTGGGATCCCTAGGTAATGTCCGGTAGTACCGGGAAAAAGTCCGGTAGTACCGGGATTCGTGTTTTTGGGCTTCAACGGTTGGATTTTGGGGGGACCTATTTAAGAGGTCTTCTTCCCCAATAGTTCCACAACCATTTTTGCAAGTTTTCCCCTCCATTGTTGACCTTCTTGATCTTGCTTTCTCTCAATCCCTTCGATGATTTTTGCATATTCTTGAGGGATTTGAAAGAGGAGATCTAGATCTACAATCCCACCAATCAATCTCTCCTCTAAGTGTGGGGAACATATTGGGATCTAGATCTTGGAGTCTTTTGTGGATTTCCTCCATTGTTCTTCCTCTCTTATTCCCCCATAAGCTTTTGTAGCTTTGGTGGAATTTGGTAGAGAAGGATTTGAACATCTTTGTGGTGTTCTTGCCATTTGCATTTGGTGCATCGGTTTTAGTTCTCCTCGGAGGATTTGGTTTGAGTTGCTCATTGGAGCTTGTCCCTCTTGGGTTCTTGGAGCCCTAGACGGTTTGTGGCCTTGGTGTCATTGTGGCCTTTTGTGGCATTTCTTGGGAGCCTCCAATTAAGTTGTGGAGAAGTGCCCCAACCTTGTGAGAGGTTCCGGTTGCCACCGACAAGTGCACCGATAGTGGAAGCATGGATCGATCCCATTGGGGTGAGATTCACCGGAGAATAAGGGAGGCCTTTTGTGGCATTGGTGGTTTTATACCACCCCCTCTCCAAACGAGACGTACTCCATGTTGGGAGGAACTCGGTAAAATATCGGTGTCCCCACGTGCCTCGGTTATCTCTATACCCGAGCTCTTTAACTTATGCACCTTACATTGTGATAGCCTTCGTGCTTGAAGTAATATATATCTTGCTATCACTTTGTTGCTTGTATTGCTTAGCATAAGTTGTTGGTGCACATAGGTGAACCTTAGTTGTTCTAGGTTGTGCTTAACAAAGTAAACACTAGTTTTATTCCGCCTTTGTTGAGCCACTCTAGGAAAAGTTTTAATAGTCTATTCACCCCCCTCTAGGTGACATCCGTATCCTTTCAATTGGTATCAGAGCCCGGTCTCTCATTTTAGTCTTCACCGCCTTGAGAGTAAAGATGTCGGCTAGAGGATTAGTGCATAATGACATGTTCACATTCGATGGCACAAATTATGATATATGAAAAAATCGCATGCTCACTCATTTTCGGGACATGGACCCAAATTTGGAGCGTATTGTAGATATAGGTTTTTCTCCTCCAATGGATTTCAAAAATCTATCTAGTGAGGATGAGAAAAAATTATATCTCGATGCTCAAGCTTCTAATGTGCTTGTTAATGCTTTGAGCTATGTAGTTACCTCCTCAATCATTCCTTTTTGGAGCGCTCATGAGTTATGGACAAAACTTCAAGATAAATATGTTGTGTCCAACATTATTGAGGATGATTGTGTTGCTTCCACTTCCGGTCGAGATGAGTTCTCATCCTCTACCACTTCACCAACATGTGACTTTTCACAAGGTAATGATATGGTGAGTGGTGATAGAAATTGCCATTTGGATAGTGTGCTTACCATTTGTAATCCCTCATCTCTATCTAGTTGCAATGATCTATTTTTGGACTTTAACACTTCTAGCACTACAAACTCCTTACATGCATGTGTTAATAGTCCTTGCATATCATTTAGAAATGACTTGAATAAATCTCATGATGATATGCTTGTGTTGTCTTATTGCCATGATAAAAATACTTCCATTTCCTCTAGTGCTTGTGTTGCTAACCATGTAGAGGAAACTGAAGATTCTATGGGTCAAGACATGGTTTTGAATGAAGCCACATATGCAATCTCATCTTCACCTTCTTCCGGTACCCACCTATGCCTTATGGCTAGGGATTCTAAGGTAACTCCTACTTTGGAACCCATTACCTCTTGTGATGAGGAGGATGTGGATAATGTGGAAGAAGAGCTTGATACTGATGATTTATATGAGAAGGGTGAGATTGTTTATCGTGCCCTTGTTAAAAAGGATATTGCTTGCTCTAACTTTGTTGAAGTCTTGGACTTTGCTATTAAGAGGAAACAACATATTGATAAGTTAGAAACACAAATTGAGGTGCATGATAACAACGTTGATAAAATGTGTAGTCTTGAGCATGAGTATGCTAATATAATTGCAAACCTAAATAAAGCTCTTAAAGAGGAACAAACCACCAAGGAATCTCTTGAGGAGACCTTTGCTTTAGAGCTATCTAGAGTAAAGGAATCTCATGATAGAGATCTTGAGGTGGCAAGTGATCTCAAAAGTAAAAATGATGAGGCTCAAGTTGCTTATGCTAAACTCCTTGAGGGTTTTGAGTACCTTAAAAATGGCTCTAGGGTCATAAAGGGTGAGCTCATCAAACTCACCGAGTCACATGAGCAACTTAAAGCCTCATATTCAAAAGAGCTTGCCAAGTTGCCCTCACCTCTTGCTAATAATGATGATGCTTGTGCTACTAACTCTATTTCTTGTGAAGCATCTATGTTGAAGGAGAATGTTGAGCTAAAGGCTCAACTTGCGTTGCCAACTAGAAACTATGGGAAATTAGAAGAAAGTCATGTTAATCTCTCGAGCTCGCATGAGGATCTTCTAGTCTCCCATGGTAGGCTAAAGTTAGCTCATGAGGCCATCGTGTCAAAGGTAACATCTAGTGGGCCTCATGTGGACATTAGCACTATATCTACTCCAAATATTATATTGCCATGTGCTAGTCCTTGTAATTCATCCTCTCACAACCATGCTATATCTCGTGATGAATTACATTCCATGCCTTGTTGCTCTAACAATGTAGCATCTACTTCCTCTAGTACTTTTGTTGAAACTAACCATGTATAGGAAATGAAAGAGCTCAAGGCCCAAGTCACTTCTTTGAGAAATGACTTGAAAAAGGGTCATCAAGGGAAGGCCACACTTAACAAAATTTTGAGTGTGCAAAAATCCCCCAATGACAAGAGTGGGCTTGGATTCAACTCCAATGTCAAGAACAAGTCCACTATCAAGTTGAAGCACAAGGACAACAAGAAGAATGGCCAAGATCAAGTCAAGAATCCGGCCAACATTGTTTGCTTCAAGTGCAAGGAAGAAGGGCACCATGTTAGATCTTGCCCATTGAAGAAAAAGCCTCTTAGTGTGAAGAAACAAGGGAAGCGGCCTCAAGCTCCACCTCAAGTCATTAATGGGCCCCTTCCTAAGAGGACTACTCGATCTCTTCCTCGAGTTGTAGCTTCACCTAAGAAGAAAGAAGGCAAGATTAGAACTTGCTACATATGCCGCGAGAAGGGACACATTTCTTCCTCATGCACTATTGGTATCTCCTCATCCCATCCTATCTTGATTGATGATGATTATTCACTTCGTAAGGATGAGATTGGTAATGTGTTTACCAAATTTGTTGGTGCTCAATGTGGGTTCAAGAAAAGAACCATTTGGGTTGCCAAGCCTATTGTGACTAACCTCCTAGGACCCAACTTGGTTGGGGACCAACAAGCCAAAACTTGGTCAATAGGTATTGTTGGAGGGCATTGGAGTATTGGCTACATTATGAAGAATTGATGGATCTTCATCAATTATTATTGTCAAGCCAAGCCATTTGGATTATCATGATTTTATTATATTTCCAATGTTCCTCCTTGCGGTAACATATGCTAAACTCTTTACATTGAAAGTTACTCGCCCCCTTGTGCATGTGTTGGTTTTGTATCTTCCATGTTTTTGTACATGTTGTGCTATCCACTTAATTATCTTGAAATCAAGATTATTTGTGTATGATTAGGTGGCACACCATGTATGTATGTTTCTTGTGTTTGAGCCTTGCTTGGTTATATTTGGTATCCTATTTGGTTCTTGTGAGAAATTAATGGATTATCCCATTTTGGGGGAGTGTTATGCTTGGGCATTCCACAATCCTAAAATTGTGTGTACATGAGGAATACCACCTAGTACTTATATTGGATTCTTGTCTAGTCTCTATGTGGTATAATTCTCATGAGAAATTTAAGTTTTATAATGTCCATTAATTATCTCTATTTGTATCCTTTTGCATCGTGTTGTTTTTATGGTAGTATCACATTATGGGGGAGTCTTATGCTTAGTGCATATTACAATCCTAGAAAATGTGAATATTCGAGGTTGTGTCACTTAGAATTGATATTGATAATTATCTAGCTCATATGTGACACATTTGCTCATACAAGTCCCAATTTGCTTGAATGCCTTTATTGCTCATATTTTGGATCTTGTATGTGAGAATGATTCTTGGTATGTGTTTCCTCATATTTAGATATATATTCGCATGGAAACCATTTGATTCAAGTTACTCTAATCACTAGTGATTGTGTGACTATTGGAAGCTACCAAGAATAATGTTTGAAGTATCATGCTAAATTCTTATATTTAGTTATATGCTTCTTGTTGTGTGAATATGATCTTGGATATCCGTATGAACTACCTAGGGAAGATTATTCTCAATTCTTCTTGTCCTTGGACAATTAGTACCAAATTTATGGTAGACTTTATTGATCATATTCACTTTGTCCTTTGCTTAATATTGTCCTATATTTGGCCAAGAAAATGTTTTGTGTTTTCTCCCAATCCTTCCTTGCTTCTTGTGGATCTTCTTATTTATTGATATCCTCTTGTGTTTTACTTATTGTAGGTACTAGTGATGATCCCATTTGTGTGCATTTTGCATTTAACAGGAAAATCCTACATAATGCACTATCTATGGGGGAGCTCTCCTATGTTATTTAGAACACTCATATTTATGCTTCTTTGTTTGATCCATATCGTGTTTTATGTGCTTGGAACCTCAATCTTTTCATTTTGGTACTTGTGCCATCATGTGAAGTTTGGGGAGTTTGGTTTCTTGTTGGAACCTTGCTCTTTTTGGGAGTTGGTTTTGTCTCATTCCTTGTTTCTTGATTTGACTATTTTAGAATGAGATAAATCCTTGAGCATTTTTATTTCTATCTATCTTTTGCTCTTTTGGTCTTAGCCTAGTTCATTTGTTGAACTTGTGATCTTTCATGTGTTGAGTTGGTTCTTTGATACAATTTGGACACCTCTTGTCTTGTCACACTCTTTTGTGTGCAATATCGTTTTTACTTGTTGTTTTTGTTCAAATTGTATCTCCTTTTTGGTTCTTGAAAGCTTTATGCATGCTTATTTACTATATGTTTGTATTATGGCATGCTTGCTTTCTTTGATCCAATATATAGGCGAAACTCCACCAATTCCCATCGTCTAAGTTGTGCATGAAATTCAATTTCATATCAATATGCACATAATTATGTGGAGTCTCTCCTATGTATTATAGTTGCACTAACTACTTTGGACCCAATATGTTTGGGGACCATCTTGTACTTAATTGTGTTTTAGGTACATTGGAGATATATTGGATGCTTGTCTCTCAATTTTGAAGAAGTGGTGCATACATGAAAATTTGAGACAAGATATAGGATGATCAATGAATTCATATCATCTACATCCTACCAATTATATCTCGGTAACAAGTATCTCTTTCTCATGCTCATATATCTTGATTCCAACTGTTTGTCGGTTGCCTTCTAGCATGAATTAGTGTATTTGTAATTGTTGTAGTTCTAGCCATGGTTTTAAGAGGACTCTGTATTGTATATGTATTTAAGTTGAGATGAGTGCATATAATTGGGACTATACAAAATCATGCATATGATCCTCCAATCCCAAATATGTCAATCTAGCAATTTTATTGCCTATCATATCATCAACTTCTCTCATGTGCAATAGTGAGATTTTTGCTAGTCTATTTTATCTTATGATACTTGTTTCCTTTCTCCATATATTCCAACTTTCTCCTTTTCCCTTGGTGATAGTTGTAATATATGGAGTGTGTTGGTATTTTAAGCTCATTAATGTACAATAAGATATATTTGAGCCTTTGGCCGTGCTTTGAAGCAAAAATCTTATTGGTATATGTTAAGACCTCATTTGTGCTTTCATGTGATTTCTTGTATATCTTATTTATGTGTGCATATGTCTTTGTTGGCATATGTCTTTGTGATGTTTTCCACTTAGAGACATATGCACATATGAGAAGATAATTTTAGTTGAATCTTATTCCTTGGATACCACCTTTTATTCCTTTTGATTTTTTGGTGGCTTCCAAATTTATTTGCCTATGAGTGCTTGTTCCTCTTGTTTGCATCTTCGGACACTCTTACTTATTCTCTCATGCCTTGTATTGTTAAATGAATTTGGATGAGTGAGGATTCCATGATTATGCACCTTGTTTCCGAATATAATTATCATAATTGGTGCATTATTTTTGGGGAGCTCATCTAATTCATTTAATAATGCTCATTTGTCTTCTTTCTCATTTATTGTGCCTTAAATGTTTATGGATGAGTGAGGATTCCATATTTGTGCATTTTTGTATTGGAATACAATGATTATAAAGTATGCACAAATCTTGGGGAGCTTCTCTATTTGTTATTTGAAGCACTCTTTTGCTCATTTCATAACATCTTGTTATTTCCATTTGGACTCATTCGTTGTTTTCATTTGGTTTGTCGGATCTTGTAAATTGCTTGCATCATTTGACTTTATTTTGGCAATCTTCGGATCCTCGATATAGTTCTACTCCCTCCCAAGTATTCATCATTGGATATGTGCGAAGGCACACCTTTGGAGGAATTATTACTATATTTGCCTTCTAGAACTTGTCACCCATTTCGGCAATCGATGCCAATGGGGGAGAAGTTTTAGAGGGTTTAAGGGAAGTTGGTTTATGCATTGAGTTTGTTCTTGTGCATTTGACTCTCATGCTATTGCATCTTTGTTGATGCTTA
The DNA here is from genome assembly GCA_023614405.1 of Avena insularis. Classification (NCBI taxonomy): domain Eukaryota; kingdom Viridiplantae; phylum Streptophyta; class Magnoliopsida; order Poales; family Poaceae; genus Avena; species Avena insularis. The sequence continues at coordinate 375,454,994 of CM042697.1, forward strand.
GCATGTGGTATATATAGAGGAAACTCCACAAATGATAATGATTGGCAATATATGCAATGAAATTCAAGTTCATCACACATGCATAGATTATGGGGGAGTTCTCTCTATATATGGTGGTGGTACCAATATCACATACTTTTGTAGTATTTGATATTGGTATTACCATTTCATTCAATAATATTCCTTATATAAACCCTCTTAAGGGGATTGTCATCAATTACCAAAATGGGAGAGATTGAAAGAACATGTTGGGCCCCCATGTGTGGTTTTGGTAATTAATGACAATCTTTATGGACTAATGTGTGTATTAAGTTGTACTTGTAGGAATTGTCCATTGGCATTGCTTGGAGCATGTGTTGACTTCAAGATAGATGAAATGAGAAGAAGATGTGTTGTGCAAGCTCAAAATGCGCCATCTATAGAAGATCTCATGTTTGATGCTTGCCATCGTCGGTGATCATGGATCGATGATGAGGAATCAAGAAAGGTGTCCATCTTGAGAAGGACAAGATCGTCTACATCGAGCTCAAATGGATTGCTCAAGGCAAAGGTATAATATTGATAGGTTTTCTCTTTTGCCGGTCTCATGTTTGTTGGGTGTAACATCCCTAAAATCATGATTTCAAAGATTGCATATCATTCATGCATGCATGTAGAATTGAGATTAATTTCAAAACTCATTTCAGAAAAACAGAAGCACATAGTGCTATCATTTTATGTGAGCAAACTTAAATCAAATGGCCATCCCCATTTGAGAGTTTGAATGTTTTAAACCTAGATTGTTTATCTTCCTTGTTGATTGGTTTGAGTGTGGAGTTAGAACAAATTTTACAAAATGGAAATGGTTTCAAAAACCATTTTTCAAACATTTGCAAATCAAGTGCAAAGTCCCTGTTATTTTGTTTCTCCAAAAATGACCAAGCCTTTACAAAGTAACCACATGGTTTTATGCCTAGATTTGAGACTGTTGCACACTGCAAAAACCCCAGAAAGATTTGAATTCAAAAGGAGTTTGAATTCATTTGAAAACCATTCCTGAAAAACAAAACAGAAAAAGAAAAGGAATAAAGAAAGGAAAAGGGCCAGGCGCTCCTATTCTAGCCCAGCAGCAGAACTGGCCCAGCTAGCCCACCCGGCCTCTCTCGCTCGCCTTGAGACGCCAGCCACGCTGACACCCGACCCCAATTCTCTTCGCTTATTTCACGACGCTGGCCCTGGCCCACGCCATCGTCTTCTTCCCAAATCCAGCAAGACGAACTCCGCCGCTGCCTGTTGCTGCCTTGATTCCGCGAGGTAAATGGCATTGATTCCCTGGGCGTTTCTTGTCGAGCCTCTGGCTATATAATCCCCACTCTCTCGCGACCATTTCCCGTCAACCAATTCCTCCTTCACGCCACCAGGCTGCCCACAACTCGCTCGACGCCGCCGCTGTTCCGACGACCGCCGAAATTCCGTGAGCTTCGTTCCCCGCCGACTCATGCTATCACGCTCAGCAACTTCTTGCGCATCCACTGACACGCCTTGTTTGCTCTCGCATGATCTGTAGCCTCGACAGCGACTTCAACCGAGCGCCGCCGCTCTCTGCACGAACTCCGGCGACCTCTCCCTGTAAGTACCAGCCGCCCCTTGCCCTCTGTCTGATACGATTAGGATCCCTATCGTCTTGCGCATCTGACCGTACCTTCCTTTTGACTTAGCGCGACGCAGAACCTCGCCAACATCGACGACAGCCGCACCCGACGCGTTCGCGAACTCCGGCGAGGAATCTCCGACGACCTCGTGCGCCCCTTCCTAAGCCATCACCACCTTGAGCTTCAGCACACCGCTGCGGTTCTGGTAAGCTTCTTCCCTCACTCCCGCGCGACCTAGAACGCCAGCGCCGCCACTGACAGACGCGCCGCCGCCAGTCGCCGCCGCTAGTGCCGCTCGGTTTTGGTTAGATGAATTGTAGCCGTCAGATCCAGATCCAGCGCGTAGAATTAGTCCACTTATCGAACCGTTATGTTTCGATCTGAACAGTGCATCGCCACTTAGATCCTACGGCTCACGTGCGTGATCCGGTGCGAAGCGGTACGCGCTAGTAAAATTAAGACACGTGGCTAGGGTTAGAGTTTAAAACAGGATTTAAAACAGATTTGGATTCAAATTTGATTAGGCTATAACTTTTGAATCCCACGTTAGATTTTTGCAAATTTTATACCGTTGGAATCAGGGAGACAAGCCCTTTCTGTTTATGCAATGTGTTTAAAGTTTAGATTCTGTTAAAATGACTTTTTATGCATAAACTTGTTTAGGACTATTTTGAGTATAGAATTTGTTTAGAAATTGTTTTAGTGCTAAATAAGTTTGGTTTAGCAAGTTTTTGACTTGGTTATGATTCAGTATCTTGCACTTGCTTGGTTGGGTTTTAAAATCATCACTTAGCATTTTTGCATGCATGCATATATTTATGTTTGTATATGAATTGTGTGTAAATTTGTGCTACCATTTTTGTGTAGACTTTGGTGCTAGTGACTGTGATTTTGAAGAGTGATACTCTCCCCACTACCAAGGCAAGTGGTACTTCATGAATATTTCCATCCCTATATTTTGTACAAGCATTAGAAATATTTTTGCTAAGTCTTGCATGTTGCTATTTTGCCAAATACTATGTTGGGAAATCCTAAGTAGTTGTAGAATTGCTAGGAAATTTCCTAAGTTAAGTTACTATGCCATGCTTAACCTAGCTAATAGCAAACAAGGGTGGTAAAGTATATACATGCTATGATGAAAATATGTCTAAGTCTTATGACTTATGTTTTTCTTAATAAAACAACTAAGTCAATGAATCACCTGGGTGGAATGGGACTTGAATGGTGGTTTTTGGTTGAGTGGTTACACAAGGCCCATGGCTATGGTTTACCTTGTGTATCTCACTTGTGGTATGCCACCCAGGAACAAAGGGATTTTAGAGGCCAAGTGTTGAGAAGCTTATAGTGCAGCCACTTGGCAATATGGGCTCTGCCTGGATCACATAGGTTGCTAGAACTTAGCCATTTGGACAGTTGGTGGTAGTGGGAATGATAGGTTGGAGCGCGTCCATTTGGTCTAAGGAAAGGCTTCTGAAAGGTCCTGTCTTGGGAAACCAAGTCTGGTGGGGAAAGTGCACAACCTCTGTAGATGGAAAATCTAAGTACTTAGCCAAGTCCATGGCAATGGACAACTTGAGCATCAAGACATGGAAGCTATCAAGAATCTCATCACTCCAACTTCTAAGTAAAAACTTGTGGGTGAACAAGGGTGAAGGACCTCAATGTCTATTGATGGTTTCTTGGGAAAAGTTTTGACAAAGAAAAACTTAGAGATTTCAACTAATAGGAAAAAACCTATTTTGAGCAAAGCAAGCCAAACTACACTTAGCCAAAATGCATATAGTAATATAGACCACTTAAAATTTACTAAGGTATCACTTGCCAATACTATTCCAAAGTATTGACGCACTGTGGCTGTAACTTGTGATGTTGCAGGTTACTCCGATGATGATTAGGTGTCATGAGTCTACACTCAACATGCTTGCCTGTGGCACATGAAGATGAAGACTTATGTTTATTTACTTATTCCAAACTCTTGTATTAGGCATGTGGCCTTGAGTTGTAAAAGACTATGTTTTATCTCTGGAATGGTTGTAATAAATGACCTTTGTTTCTGTGTACTTCATCTTAACCTGTGGATGCTAGCAATGATCCAGGGACTAGCATTGCAATCACAGGGATCCTCTTCCTTTACAAAGGAGGGATCTTACAGATGGTATCAGAGCACTGTGTTGCCTATAGGATTATGACCCTAGGATTGGAAACCACTAAGGAAAAATTTTCAACTACTTCTACACTTGTCTATTCTTATCGTTAACTTTTCTAATCTTCTCATTCTCATCTCTATTTGTAGATGAACTCCATCAACGAAGCCGTAAGGAAAGGACCACTCATGACCATGACCTTGGAGTGTGAGACTGAGTTCCCCAAAATTCTCAAGGACCTCATGATGGCAATGGAAATACATGGTGCAGCTGTGTACAAAGGCTTTCCAGTGATGGATGAAGGAGTTGAGTACTGGTGGGTGCAACTTCACTTGTACAAAAACAAGGAAGACAACCACAAAGAAAGAGGATTCTGCATGTACACCAACACTGTGGTGCACACCACATTCTTTGAGTCAGCAAGAGAAGCAGCTTGGAGGACTATCAAAGAACTTAGTGCTAGAGTCAAGTGCAGAATGCTCAACATCCAAAAAGACTTAGAGAAAGAGAAGGAACATACCCAAGAGTTGGAAGCCACCAACCAAACCTTAAGAGGAGATATTATAGACTTAGTGATGGAATCATGTGAGCAAGATAGGCTGATTGCTTCTAGGAACATTGTGTTAGCCAACAGATCCAGTGAGATAGGATTGTAAACGTATTTCGTTAGTTGGACCACCACCTATCACCTTATTTTCCAAAATATTACCTTAAGACATGATTGGACCTTGGTTGATGTAATGGATTCATGTATGCATGACTTGTGTGATTTTGCTTTCCAAGGTTATGTAGGTGTTGTTATGGCTTTTGTTTATCTTGATTTGTGTTGTTCTAACTTTTCCATCTTATAAATAGATGCCTATTACCATCAGCACTGTTGAGGAGTTCTAGGTTACCCGCTTTGGTCCTCGTATCGTTGAGCTTACCACTTTGCTCAATCTCCCTCTTCCCACCATCATGGTTCATCCACTCACCAAGTTCGAGAGGAAGGACCTCTAGGGCTTCAAGGTGAACCAGCCCGGACGCTAGACAGAGCCTACTACGGAGGCCATCGTCTTCAAGCTTATGCACGATGACAGGGAGAGAGGCATGGAGGTAGTTATGCAGGACCTGATAGGACGTCTGCTAGGACGACATTCCCGACAGGTTAGAGGCACCCACTTCCACGTCTTCGGAAGACGTGATGAGGATGGAGAGTCCATCGACTTCGAGGACGACTCGAGGGACGCAGCAGAGCCGATACGTCTGTATCTCCAGGACTTAGAGTCTCTCATTAGGCACGTGGACACGGACATGAACAATGTCATGCTCAGTAATGATGAGCTCCAGGTGCAGCTTCGCGAGAAGGACAAGCTCTTCGCGCAGCAGGACGAGATAGTCAAGGAAATGGAGGCGAAGTTCGAGACCCAGGACAGGAAGTTCAAGAGTCAGGAGAAGCGTGTCCAGGATAGGAACAAGAAGATCCGGGATATGACTGAAGAACTGCAGTCCAAGGACTTCGAGCTAGAGCAGCAGCAGACGGTGATAGAGAGGCTTCGTTCCCAGAAGAGGGCTCTCAAGGCCAAGATTGAGTCCTTCACCACTACCATTGAGGAGAACAAGACCGCGATGGAGAATGCAGGTCTTACCTTTGTCGAGGAGGAGATTGATGCTGATGAGTAGACTTGACTACTCGTTTATCTTTTATTATCGTACTTGTTATTTGTGAACTTGTTATTGGACCATCCGACATGTGGATGGCTTGCTACTTGTGTGTTTTACTTTGCGAACTTGTTATCTTGTTGTTGAACTTTTTGTTGCATGCTTGTGTTTGAATATGTGATGTAATGTGCATGAAAGCATCTATGGGTATCTCATTCTTATCTCTATTTGAACAAACCACAGATGCCTCCCCGTCGCGCAAACCCCAACCCCAACAACAACAACAACATCACTCCAGAAATGCAGCAAATGATGACTGCTCAAACATAGCTAATGCAGATGATGAAAACATTCATCCAGAACCAGAATAATAACAACAACAACAACCCCAATAATAACAACAACAACCCCAATAACAACAACAATAACAACAACAACAACAACCCTCCGGGCTTTGATATGCTTACCAGATTTCTGAGATTGAGGCCAGCTAAGTTCTCAGGGACGACTGATCCCATGGTGGCCAACGATTGGCTATGTTCTGTAAACAAGGACTTAGTGACCGTGGGCTGCACGGATGCTGAAAAGGTCAGATTTGCAGCACATCTGCTGGAAGGGCCAGCCGCCACTTGGTGGGACAACTTCCAAATCACCACACCTATAGATGAGGTGACTTGGGCTATCTTTGAGGATGGCTTTCGCACTGCTCATATCTCATCAGGAATAATGAGCCTGAAAAAGAAAGAGTTCCACAATCTAAAGCAGCGCCACCGCAGCATGGCTGAATACATTGAAGAGTTCAACAATCTGGCGCGTTATGCACCAGATGAAGTTGACACAGATGCCAAGAGAAAGGAAAAATTTCTAGAAGGCTTGAATGATGAGCTGAATCTGCAGTTGTCCGTGGCATATGTTCCCACTTATCAGTCGCTCTGTGACAAGTCTGCTATATTGGAGAACAAAATGAAGCAAGTCGAGAGTAGAAAGAGAAAGCACTCCGACAAGCACAGATCGGGATCGTCTCACAAACGATCTCACTATGATGACAGTGGAAGCTCAGGATCCCACAAGCATGGGAAATTCAACAAGCACCACAACCACAACCGTCATGACAACAAGCATCATCGCAGTCATGACAATGACAAATACAAGAACCACAAGAGTGGACATAAGAGCCACCATAGTGGTAATGGTAGTGGGAGTGGAAGTCAGCCTGCTAAGAGAGACATCAGTCAGGTTGAATGCTTCAAATGCAAGAAGATGGGACACTATGCAAATGAGTGCCCTGAAAAGAAAGTTGAAGGACCTGTCAAGCCCAATCCTTTCCAGAAAGGACAGGTGAACCACATCAGTGTGGAGGAGGTCTATGAGGAGCCTGACGCTGTTGCTGGTAAGTTCAGACTCAATTCTATTCCAGCATTTGTTCTTTTTGATACTAGAGCATCGCATTCATTCATATCAAAAGCATTTGTTGATAGAAATGGGTTTCCAACTGAAAACATCGGGTGTCCAATAAAAGTTAGTTCTCCGGGTGGAGATATGATAGTAAGTCTTGGATGCCGGGATCTAGTAATAGAGTTTGGGAAACATAAATTTCCAGTGAGTCTGATAATCCTAGATTCCCAAGGACTGGACGTAATATTGGGAATGGATTGGATGGCTAAGTATGAAGGAGTACTAGATTGTGCTAATCGTACTGTTGCACTCACAACCCCGGAAAGAAAACGGATTAAGTTCAAGTCCAACTTTGAATCTAAAGGAAGTAAACTAAATTCTCTTAAGGGGGTTAGCATGGATAGTGTGCCAATTGTGAGTGAATATCCGGATGTATTTCCGGAAGAATTGCCGGGAATGCCACCAGATAGAGATGTGGAGTTTCTGATATATTTGGTACCAGGGTCTGGACCAATAGCAAAGAGACCGTATAAAATGTCAGTTGATGAACTGAAAGAGCTCAAGAAGCAACTGGGAGAACAGTTGCAGAAAGGATTCATTCAACCAAGTTCTTCATCTTGGGGAGCCCCAGTTTTGTTTGTGGAGAAGAAGGATAGAAGTCAAAGGTTATGCATAGATTACCGTTCACTCAACGAGGTAACTATCAAGAACAAATATCCTTTGCCTAGAATCAATGACTTGTTTGATCAGCTAGAAGGAGCATGTGTGTTCTCAAAGATTGATCTCCGGTCAGGCTATTTTCAACTCAAGATAAGAGAACAAGACATACCTAAAACAGCATTCACTACAAGGTATGGATTGTATGAATATACCGTAATGCCTTTTGGCTTGACCAATGCTCCAGCATACTTCATGAATATGATGAACAAAGTGTTCATGGAATTCCTCGACAAGTTTGTTGTCGTTTTCATCGATGACATCTTAGTCTACTCCAAGAGCAAAGAAGAGCATGAAGGACATTTGCGCTTGATACTTGAGAAGTTAAGAGAGCATAAACTTTATGCCAAATTCAGCAAGTGTGAATTCTGGTTAGAGGAAGTTGGTTTTCTTGGTCATGTTATGACAAAGGATGGCGTAGCAGTTGATCCCGCTAAGGTTTCAGCTGTGACAGAATGGGAATCTCCCAAGTCCGTGAAAGAAGTTCGTAGTTTCCTTGGCTTAGCAGGTTACTACAGAAGGTTCATTGAAAATTTCTCAAAGGTTGCTAAGCCAATGACTGAATTGTTAAAGAAAGACAAGAAGTTTGCTTGGTCTGAAGGTTGTGAAGTCAGCTTTCAGGAGTTGAAGAAGAGACTTGTGATAGCACCAGTTCTATGTCTGCCAGATTTGGAAAAGGATTTCCAAGTATATTGTGATGCATCTCATCAAGGTTTGGGTGCAGTACTTATGCAAGACGGTAAAGTTGTGGCTTATGCCTCGAGACAACTCAAAACTCATGAAGTAAACTATCCTACTCATGATTTGGAGTTAGCCTCTGTCGTCCATGCACTCAAAACATGGAGACATTACCTTTTGGGAAAGCGTTGTGAAGTGTTCACGGATCACAAAAGTTTGAAGTATATCTTCACCCAAAAGGAAATCAATATGAGACAAAGAAGATGGTTAGAGCTTATCAAGGACTATGACTTAAGTTTGCAATACCACCCCGGTAAATCAAATGTTGTAGCAGATGCTCTAAGTCGTAAGGTATTTGTGAATGGCCTTACCAAAGGAGAATTGCCAGATGATTTGTGTACCCAATTCAGAAAACTCAGATTGGAGATTGTGCCCGAAGGACATCTCATGTCTTTGAATGTTCAACCCACTTTGTTGGACAAGATCCGAGAAGCTCAGAAGACTGATAAGGAAATTGAAGAGATTAAGGAAAAGATTGGCCAAGGGAAAGCTAAAAATTTCCACGAAGACGAACAGGGTACTTTATGGCATGGGAAACGTATTTGTGTTCCACAAGATTCGGAGTTGCGGAAACTGATTTTGCAGGAAGCACACAACTCTCCGTATTCTATCCACCCGGGTAACACCAAAATGTACATGGACATGAAAGAAAGATTTTGGTGGAATAATCTCAAGAGGGACATCGCCGAACATATTGCATTGTGTGATGTGTGTAGCAGAGTAAAAGCGGAGCATCAGAAACCAGCAGGTTTGCTTCAATCACTACCTATTCCTGATTGGAAGTGGGACACGATTGGTATGGATTTCATTACCGGATTACCAAGGACCAGGTCAGGGTATGATTCCATATGGGTAGTAGTAGATCGCCTAACTAAAGTGGCTCATTTCATACCCGTGAAGACAACTTATACAAGTGCTAAGTTAGCCAAAATATACATGAGTAGAATTGTATGTCTACATGGTGTGCCCAAGAGTATTGTATCTGATCGGGGAACTCAATTCACTTCCCATTTTTGGAGATAGCTACATGAGTCATTGGGAACGAGGTTAGAATTCAGTATTGCTTTTCATCCTCAAACCGATGGACAAACAGAAAGGACTAATCAAATTCTGGAAGACATGTTGAGGGCATGTGCCCTAGACTATGGAGCCAGTTGGGATGAAAGTCTGCCTTACGCAGAATTTTATTATAATAACAGCTATCAAGCCAGCATTGAGATGGCACCGTTTGAGTTTCTCTATGGAAGAAAGTGTACCACCCCATTGTTATGGAATGGTGTGGGAGAAAGAAGTTTATTCGGGCCAGATCTTATCAAAGAAGCCGAAGAGAAGGTCAAATTGGTTAAGGACAGGTTAAAGATAGCACAGTCCCGACAGAAAAGCTACGCAGATCCTAAACATAGAGAAGTCACCTACGAAGTTGGTGATAGAGCCTATCTTAGAGTATCACCACTTCGTGGAGTGAAAAGATTCGGGGTCAAAGGAAAATTGGCACCAAGATATGTTGGGCCATTCAAGATTTTGAGTCGGAAAGGAGAAGTTGCCTATGAAATTGAATTACCAGAATCTCTGTCAGCTGTCCATAATGTGTTTCATGTGAGTCAGCTTAAGAAATGTCACCCAGAAATGGAAGAAACTTCTTTGAAGGATACTATACCTTTGGAGGAGGTTCAACTAGAAAGTGATCTCACTTATGAAGAGAAACCTATCAAGATTCTTGAGACTGCAGAAAGAGTCACAAGGACAAAGACTATCAAGTTTTGCAAAGTGCAGTGGAATCATCATTCCGAAGAGGAAGCAACATGGGAAAGAGAAGAAGATCTTCGGAAAGACCACCCTCACCTATTTGCTAGCCAATCCGAATCTCGAGGGTGAGATTCACCTTAAGGGGGTTAGATTTTTAACATCCCTAAAATCATGATTTCAAAGATTGCATATCATTCATGCATGCATGTAGAATTGAGATTAATTTCAAAACTCATTTCAGAAAAACAGAAGCACATAGTGCTATCATTTTATGTGAGCAAACTTAAATCAAATGGCCATCCCCATTTGAGAGTTTGAATGTTTTAAACCTAGATTGTTTATCTTCCTTGTTGATTGGTTTGAGTGTGGAGTTAGAACAAATTTTACAAAATGGAAATGGTTTCAAAAACCATTTTCAAACATTTGCAAATCAAGTGCAAAGTCCCTGTTATTTTGTTTCTCCAAAAATGACCAAGCCTTTACAAAGTAACCACATGGTTTTATGCCTAGATTTGAGACTGTTGCACACTGCAAAAACCCCAGAAAGATTTGAATTCAAAAAGAGTTTGAATTCATTTGAAAATCATTCCTGAAAATCAAACAGAAAAAGAAAAGGAATAAAGAAAGGAAAAGGGCCAGGCGCTCCTATTCTAGCCCAGCAGCAGAACTGGCCCAGCTAGCCCACCTGGCCTCTCTCTCGCTCGCTCGCACGCACAGACGCACCCACGCGGTCGCTGACACCCAGACCCCACCCCCTCTCTGCTTATTTCGCTGACGCGCGGGCCCCATCCACGTCATCGTCTTCTTCCCCAAATCCCGTGCACGAACTCCGCCGCTGCCCGTTGCTGCCTTGATTCCGCGAGGTAAATGGCATTGATTCCCTAGGCGTTTCTTGTCGAGCCTCTGGCTATATAATCCCCACTCTCTCGCAACCATTTCCCGTCAACCAATTCCTCCTTCATGCCACCAGGCTGCCCACAACTCGCTCGACGCCGCCGCTGTTCCGACGACCGCGCCGACGAATTCCGGTGAGCTCCGTGTTCCCCTCTTCCCCTGACTCATGCTATAACGCTCAGCAACTTCTTGCGCATCCACTGACACGCCTTGTTTGCTCTCGCATGATCTGTAGCCTCGACAGCGACTTCAACCGAGCGTCGTCTCTCTCTGCACGAACTCCGGCTACCTCTCCCCGTAAGTACCAGCCGCCCCTTTCCCTCTGTCTGATACGATTAGGATCCCCATCGTCTTGCACATCTGACCGTACCTTCCTTTTGACTTAGCGCGACGCAGAACCTCGGAAACGTCGACGATAGCCGCACCCGACGCGTTCGCGAACTCCGGCGAGGAATCTCCGACGACCTCGTGCGCCCCTTCCCAAGCCATCACCACCTTGAGCTTCAGCACACCGCTGCGGTTCTGGTAAGCTTCTTCCCTCACTCCCGCGTGACCTAGAACGGCAGCGCCGCCGCTGACAGACGCGCCGCCGCCAGTCGCCGCCGCTAGCGCCGCTCGGTTTTGGTTAGATGAATTGTAGCCATCAGATCCAGATCCAGCGCGTAGGATTAGTCCACTTATCGAACCGTTATGTTTCGATCTGAACCGTGCATCGCCACTTAGATCCTACGGTTCGCGTGCGTGATCCGGTGCGAAGCGGTACGCGCCAGTAAAATTAAGACACGTGGCTAGGGTTAGAGTTTAAAACAGGATTTAAAACAGATTTGGATTCAAATTTGATTAGGCTATAACTTTTGAATCCCACGTTAGATTTTTGCAAATTTTATACCGTTGGAATCAGGGAGACAAGCCCTTTCTGTTTATGCAATGTGTTTAAAGTTTAGGTTCTGTTAAAATGACTTTTTATGCAGAAACTTGTTTAGGACTATTTTGAGTATAGAATTTGTTTAGAAATTGTTTTAGTGCTAAATAAGTTTGGTTTAGCAAGTTTTTGACTTGGTTATGATTCAGTATCTTGCACTTGCTTGGTTGGGTTTTAAAATCATCACTTAGCATTTTTGCATGCATGCATATATTTATGTTTGTATATGAATTGTGTGTACATTTGTGCTACCATTTTTGTGTAGACTTTGGTGCTAGTGACTGTGATTGTGAAGAGTGCTACTCTCCCCACTACCAAGGCAAGTGGTACTTCATGAATATTTCCATCCCTATATTTTGTACAAGCATTAGAAATATTTTTGCTAAGTCTTGCATGTTGCTATTTTGCCAAATACTATGTTGGGAAATCCTAAGTAGTTGTAGAATTGCTAGGAAATTTCCTAAGTTAAGTTACTATGCCATGCTTAGCCTAGCTAGTAGCAAACAAGGGTTGGTAAAGTATATACATGCTATGATGAAAATATGTCTAAGTCTTATGACTTATGTTTTTCTTAATAAAACAACTAAGTCAATGAATCACCTGGGTGGAATGGGACTTGAATGGTGATTTTTGGTTGAGTGGTTACACAAGGCCCATGGCTATGGTTTACCTTGTGTATCTCACTTGTGGTATGCCACCCAGGAACAAAGGGATTTTAGAGGCCAAGTGTTGAGAAGCTTATAGTGCAGCCACTTGGCAATATGGGCTCTGCCTGGATCACATAGGTTGCTAGAACTTAGCCATTTGGACAGTTGGTGGTAGTGGGAATGATAGGTTGGAGCGCGTCCATTTGGTCTAAGGAAAGGCTTCTGAAAGGTCCTGTCTTGGGAAACCAAGTCTGGTGGGGAAAGTGCACAACCTCTGCAGATGGAAAATCTAAGTACTTAGCCAAGTCCATGGCAATGGACAACTTGAGCATCAAGACATGGAAGCTATCAAGAATCTCATCACTCCAACTTCTAAGTAAAAAATTGTGGGTGAACAAGGGTGAAGGACCTCAATGTCTATTGATGGTTTCTTGGTAAAAGTTTTGACAAAGAAAAACTTAGAGATTTCAACTAATAGGAAAAAACCTATTTTGAGCAAAGCAAGCCAAACTACACTTAGCCAAAATGCATATAGTAATATAGACCACTTAAAATTTACTAAGGTATCACTTGCCAGTACTATTCCAAAGTATTGTCCCACTGTGGCTGTAACTTGTGATGTTGCAGGTTACTCCGATGATGATTAGGTGTCATGAGTCTACACTCAACATGCTTGCCTGTGGCACATGAAGATGAAGACTTATGTTTATTTACTTATTCCAAACTCTTGTATTAGGCCTATGGCCTTGAGTTGTAAAAGACTATGTTTTATCTCTGGAATGGTTGTAATAAATGACCTTTGTTTCTGTGTACTTCATCTTAAACTGTGGATGCTAGCAATGATCCAGGGACTAGCATTGCAATCACAGGGATCCTCTTCCTTTACAAAGGAGGGATCTTACATTGGGAGACCGGGTTTAGGATAGATAACCGTACTATCAAGAGGGGCTCTCGAATGAGTAACTCGGTCACATCGTCCGGAGAGAGATCAAACCTTTGCATACTTGCATCATCATATTTGGTTGTTATTTGGTCTTATCCATGTGAGGATATAGAGCTTGTGGTAATCTCCATAACAAGCTCTAGTTCATCAAAAATGGATTTCCCTTTTATATCTTATTACGTTTTGATCTTGGAGGTTTTACCGGTTTGTACTTTAGAGATAGGTAAAACCTTCCATTATTTGGTTCTTACTCATGTGAGGATTTAGAGCTTGTGTTAATCTCCATGACAAGCTCTAGTTCATCGAAAACGGATTTCATATGCATTTTCTATTACGTTTTTTATGTTGGAGGTTTTATCGGTTTGTCTTTTTGATAGAGGTTAAACCTTTCGTCATTTGTATCTATCCTACCTTGGTGGACTATAATGTTTCTTTGCATGATCTTTTAGAGCTTGTTGTCCTCTTCGAAACGAGCCCAAGATCATCAAAATCGGAGTCCAGATGCAAAAGTTATGGCTGTTTTCGTTCAGGGTCCTAGGTCGGTAGTAAGGTCGCGCTTAAGGTGCGTTTGGCGACCTGGGATCCCCAGGGAATGTCCGGTAGTATCGGGAATGTCCGGTAATACCGGGAAAAAGTCCGGTAGTACCGGGATTCGCGTTTTTGGGCTTCAACGGTTGGATTTTGGGGGGACCTATTTAAGAGGCCTTCTTCCCCAATAGTTCCACAACCATTCTTGCAAGTTTTCCCCTCCATTGTTGACCTTCTTGAGATTGCTTTCTCTCAATCCCTCTGATGATTTTTGCATATTCTTGAGGGATTTGAAAGAGGAGATCTAGATCTACAATCCCACCAATCAATCTCTCCTCTAAGTGAGGGGAACATATTGGGATCTAGATCTTGGAGTCTTTTGTGGATTTCCTCCATTGTTCTTCCTCTCTTATTCCCCCATAAGCTTTTGTAGCTTTGGTGGAATTTGGTAGAGAAGGATTTGAACATCTTTGTGGTGTTCTTGCCATTTGCATTTGGTGCATCGGTTTTAGTTCTCCTCGGAGGATTTGGTTTGAGTTGCTCATTGGAGCTTGTCCCTCTTGGGTTCTTGGAACCCTAGACGGTTTGTGGCCTTGGTGTCATTGTGGCCTTTTGTGGCATTTTATGGGAGCCTCCAATTAAGTTGTGGAGAAGTGCCCCAACCTTGTGAGAGGTTCCGGTTGCCACCGACAAGTGCACCGATAGTGGAAGCGTGGATCGATCCCATTGGGGCTGAGATTCGCCAGAGAATAAGGGAGGCCTTTTGTGGCGTTGGTGGTTTGATACCACCCCCTTTCCAAACGAGACGTACTCCATGTTGGGAGGAACTCGGTAAAATATCGGTGTCCCCGCGTGCCTCGGTTATCTGTATACCCGAGCTCTTTAACTTATGCACCTTACATTGTGATAGCCTTCGTGCTTGAAGTAATATATATCTTGCTATCACTTTGTTGCTTGTATTGCTTAGCATAAGTTGTTGGTGCACATAGGTGAACCTTAGTTGTTCTAGGTTGTGCTTAACAAAGTAAACACTAGTTTTATTCCGCCTTTGTTGAGCCACTCTAGGAAAAGTTTTAATCGCCTATTCACCCCCTCTAGGCGACATCCGTATCCTTTCACCAATGATATAATTGTTAATAGACTCATCAAGGAACGTGATCATGCTATTGCTAAATATAAAAGGGCTAAAAAGGACAAGATTGAGTTTGGTGTGGTTCATGAAAAACTTGCCGAGGACTATAGCTTACTTAACAAGGCTCACAAGGCATTGGAAAGTGAACTCTTGTCTCTCACAAAGTCCCATGAAACGCTTCAAACTCAATTGACCAATATTCCTTCACCTAGTAATTTTATTCCTTCTAGTAGTACAACTATTCTTGAAGAAAATGCTAGGTTGAAGGGGGAGCTAGCCAAGGCCACATTTCCACAAGGTAACAAGTCCATTGATGATCTTTTGAGTAAGCAAAGACCTAGTGGTGAGAAAGGGGGCATTGGCTTTGTCTCCAAAGTCAAGAAGAATAACAAGAAGAAGAAGGCCAAGTCTGCACAAGAGTAAAACAAGGCCATTGTGGATAGTAAGACCACAAGTGGTAAAACTATGTCTCATGATGAAATTGCGGGAAGTGCTAACCCTCACTGTGTTCTAATGCGTGATTATTATGGTGATGTGTATGCACAATATGTTGGCCCATATGATGGTTATATTGCTTGGTTTATTTGGGTCCCCAAAACCATTGTTGCTAACAAAAGAGGACCCATTGAAAAAAGGGTACCTAAAAATTAGCTTGATCTTTTGTATACATATGCTCCCGGAGGGTCAAAGTGGGTGCTTGATAGTGGTTGCACAAGTCATATGATTGGAAGCTCGTCTATTGTCAAGGACTTAAAGTCAAATGATGATCAAATAACTGTGACATATGCCAACAAGTCAAAGTCTAAGGTAATGGGTTTCGGCAAGGTAGTGGTTGCTCACGACATTACACTCGTGAACGTCATGCTTGTTGAGACCCTTGGATACAATTTACTTTTAGTTCGTGCTCTTGGAAAGATGGGCTTTGCTGTCTTTGTTGATGATGATATTGTGGTCCTCATGTGGAGCAAGTCTCTCAAGGTCGCTTTTGTTGGGTACGTCGAACATGACTTGTATGTGGTGGACTTTTTGGGGCAAACCACTACAAGCGGGATGTGCTTATTCGGAAAGGCCGATGTGGGTTGGTTATGGCATCGCCGACTAGCCCATGTTAATATGATAACTTTGCAAAGTCTCCACAAGGAGGGCCATATTGTTGGACAAAATAAAATGTTTCCTTTTCCAAAGATCGTGTTTGCAGGGCTTGTGTTCTAGGAAAGATGCATGATGCTCCCCACAAGCCAAAGAACCGCATCAAGTCAACCAAGATCTTGGAGCTCCTTCATGTGGATATCTTTGGTCCTCCATCTCATGCAAGTCTTGGTGGGAAGAAATATTGTTTGGTGATTGCTGATGACTTTTCAAGATACTCATGGGTATATTTATTCAAGTTAAAGAGTGATACCCAAAAGACCTTCATCGACTTCATCAACATGGTTCAACGTCAATATAATCTTCCCGTGTTGATTATAAGAAGTGACAACGACACCGAGTTCAAGAACTACACCTTGAATGATTTCCTTAGTGATGAGGGGATAAAACACCAATATTATGCTGCATATACCCCTCAACAAAATGGTGTGGCCGGGAGGAAGAACCGGACTCTTATTGAGATGGCCAGGACCATGTTGGCGGAGTTTAAATCTCCATACAACTTTTGGGCCAAAGCCATCTCCACCGCTTGCCATGCATCAAACCGGATCTACCTCCGCAAAGAAATCAACATGACTCCATATGAAATACTTACCGGCAACAAGCCCAACACATCTTACTTCCGGGTGTTCGGTTGTAAGTGTTTCTATCTCATAAAAGGTGTTCGTTTGTCCAAATTCGAGTCTAAAGCATTAGAGGGTATTTTTGTTGGCTATGGTCTCGAATCTCACACTTATAGAATCTATGATAAGCTCTCCGGCGCCGTCATAGAATCTTGTAGTGTGACCTTCGAAGAATATGATGGTCCCCAAGGGGGCGTGTTGATGCTTGTGATGCAGATGATGAAATGCCTCAGGATGCCATAGGAAAAACGGGTGTGGGATATATTCACCTCGTTGAGGAACCCCTTATGGCGGATCGATAAGAACTAAGCTCTACTCAAATGGAGCCCTCATCTTTACAACATCAACAAGGTCCATCCACCGAGGAGGACAATGACCCAAGCCAAAGACAAGCTATGGAACCTCAACATGTTGATCATGGTGACAACTCTAGTGAGGATGAGTTTGAGTCTCCAATCTCCAGAATGTCAAGCGGTGCCGAGTCAATTACTCAAGGGAGATCCATACAAAGTGCCCTAAGAAAATTTCAACTCAATGCTAGAAATGTGCCAGATCAAGACCAAGGTCAATCTTTGCCTCTCAATGAAGGGAATGATTCCCATGTCGATCAAGGTCAAGACGAGGATCAAAATGATGAAGAGGGTCCCCCAAGAAACAATGAGGAGATCCACACTGGTCGTGAAGCTAGAAAGGAGAGGATGTTTGAATTAAGAGATCACTCTTTACAAAATGTGGTTGGTGACCTAAGGAGAGTCATTTCCACAAGAGCACAATTGAAGAGGTTTAGTGAGCACCAAGCACACATCTCCATGATTGAACCAAAGAAAGTATGGGAAGCTCTTGAAGATTCGGATTGGTTGGAAGCAATGCACAAAGAGCTCAACAACTTTGAGAGAAACAAAGTATGGAAGTTAGTTGATAAGCCAAAGGATTGCCGCAATGTCATAGGCACCAAGTGGATATTCAAGAACAAGCAAGATGAGCATGGAATTATAGTAAGGAACAAGGCAAGATTGGTTGCACAAGGGTTCTCTCAAATTGAAGGCATTGACTATGGAGAGACATATGCACCCGTGGCTCGCCTTGAGTCCATCCCTATCCTTCTTGCTTATGCGGCACATCATAAGTTTAAGTTGCAACAAATGGATGTAGAAAGTGCCTTTCTTAATGGTCCATTAAATGAGTTGGTATATGTAAAGCAACCCCCAGGATTTGAGGATCCCAACTTCCCAAACCATGTCTACAAACTTGATAAGGCGCTCTATGGGCTCAAGCAAGCCCCACGCACGTGGTATGAGAAGCTTAGAGAGTTGTTGTTTGACCGTGGATTTGAGGTTGGAAAAATCGATCCCACTCTTTTTACTAAGAAGGTCAATGGGGAGCTTTTTGTATGCCAAATATAAGTTGATGATATTATCTTTGGCTCATCTAACAAAGCTTTTAATGATGAATTCTCAAAGCTTATGAATAGTAGGTTATGTCTATGATGGGGGAGTTGAGAGTATTTCTTGGTTTTGAGATCAAGCAAGTTAGAGGAGGGACCTTCTTAAATCAAGCCAAGTATACTCAAGATATGCTCAAGGGATTCAATATGCAAGATTTAAATGGAGCTCCTACTCCCATCAACAAAGACTCATCTAGAACAAAATCCAAATGGTAAAGATGTGGATCAAAAGGTATACCAGTCTATGATTGGTTCTTTGATTTACCTTTGTGCATCTAGACCCGATATTGTGTTGAGTGTAGGTGTGTGTGCAAGATATCAAGCAGCTCCTAAAGAAAGCCATTTAATGGCGGTCAAGAGAATCTTTCGATATTTAGTTCATATCCCGTATTATGGTCTTTGGTATCCTCAAGGGTCCACATTTGCTCTTTGTGGGTACACGGATTTGGATTGGGCTGGTGATAAGGATGATAGAAAATCAACATCCGGGGCTTGCCAATTCCTTGGTAGGTCCTTGGTATGTTGGTCTTCTAAGAAGCAAAATTGTATATCTCTCTCCACCGCCGAAGCCGAGTATGTGGCAGCTGCTAGTGCTTGCACCCAATTGCTATGGATGAGGCAAACTTTAAAGGAATACGGTGTCCATTGTGACAAAGTGCATCTTCTATGTGACAATGAAAGTGCTATCAAGATTTCCTACAACCTGGTGGATCACACAAGGATAAAGCATATTGAGATTCGCCATCACTTCATTAGAGATCATGTTGCTCGAGGTGATATTGATCTATCATATGTGTCAACCAAAGACCAACTTGCCGTCATCTTCAGGAAGCCACTTGATGAAGCAAGGTTTTGCTATTTGAGGAATGAACTAAATATCATAGATTCAAGGAGCTTGACTTGATCATCTTGCATACTCACCTATGTATTGACTCTTATTTGGTTTAGGTGTAGGCATGGATATAGGGGGAGTGCGGTTCTAATTGGTTGGACTACCCCTCCCCCCATTATGCCCAAAGCAATCAAAATCATTTCTCTTAATATAATTTTGTGATATGTGAGCTTAAATGATGAGTTTCGGTAATGGACCCAAGATATATATTCGTGGTGCCAAGCCGAGTATACTCAAATATGGTGGCCTGGGCCACCGCCCTCTCACACTCGAGAGGTTGGTGCTTACTCATGTTTGTCATTTTCGAGTTGTTGTTGTTCTTAAGGTCATGCACTCTCGGTTGGATCTTCATATGTTTTTCTTTATCTTAAGAGTGCATGTGCTTCACACAGTTTGACTATCTCAAACCCAAGCCATTCTACCCCCTAGATGAAACCCTCATCTATTCTGCACAAGAACCACTCGATTACCTTTGGCTATGGACTCAGACGGAATCGGTACTACCGGATTAGGAGCGGTACTACCGGACCTGGTTAGTTCCCAGGGCATTCCTGGAAACTTCTCTAGGACCAGTACTACCGCTGATATGTCCGGTACTACTGGTCACCGGTACGACTGGGTGCTGAACCGGTACTACCGCTTCTGAGCGGTACTACCGCTTTAGTAACCGGTACTACCAGTCGGTGTTTTCCTGGTATATATTGGTCGTGCGGGGGGAGGCACCCTTCAGTGCCTCATTACCCTTCCCGCTCCCCACACAAACCACCGCCGCCGCCGGAGATGTTGACACCACCGGAGCCTCGCCGCGTCCTCCTCTCCCCCAATCCTCCTTGGATTCGGATTCCTTGTAGGCTCCCGATCCCTCTCCACCGCCATGGATCCCGGTACAACCGTCCCCTCCTTCTCACTCTTGATTTCTTTGCTGGATCTAGGTTTGGCTTAGATTCTTGGAGAAAGTAGCTTGCTTTGGGGTTGTACCGCCATACATTCCTTATTACTTAGTAGAATCAATGTTTTATAGATTGTTGAGCCCAATTTGGGACCGTGCTCTACCATTGATGTGCTCGTACCGCTCGACCGGTAGTATCGGAAATTTTTCTGGTACTACCGCTCGTAAGCGATACTACCAGTTGCCAGTTCCGGTAGTACCGGTCCCAGCTGACCTCAACATCTTCTAAAACATGGATTCTCATTTGTTCAGTTTGGGTTCTTGTGCCCTTACCCTCCCTGCTGCTCTCCCTCTTGCTATCACAGGTGCAGGTGGTGCTAGGGGTGCTCGTAAGCGCTCCAAGGCAACTCATGAGATTGAAGAGGAAGAGACGGAGTCCGAGGAAGAAGTCACGCCTCATCCTATCCATCGTACGAAGATTCCTGCGTCTCGAGGTGGCCGTGGGGGTCGTGAGGGGGTCACCAAGCGCTCTGCTGGTCGTGGCAGTGCTCCCCCTCCTCGTCTCCCTTCCTCGGGGAACACCAAGAGTTGCAGCTCAGGGCCATCAGGGCCGAAGAAACTGTCTGATATATCCGAGTCTGAGTTTCTCACTCTAAGGGTTGATAATCCCTATGTCCGTGCCCATGATGAGGACCGGGAAGACAACTTGTTTTACAATGAATTCCAAGAGCGAGTCTACCATGAAGTCCTGATGACAAATATTCAAATGGTTGTGCCACATCTGTGGATTGATATGGAACACATCAACAAGAATCTTAATTATTTTGTTGAGGCTAAAGAAATCTGTTCTCACCTTGGATTGTTCCCCATCATGGAGTTCCAGCATGACTATGAGCCTCTTCTCATTGCTCAGTTTTATGCCACTTCTCACTTCTCAACTGGCCGCACTCGAAAAATCACTTGGATGACTCAAGGTGCAATTAAGGAGGCCACTCTTGCTGAATTTGCTGAAATTCTGGGGTATGAAGATCGTGGTGGTGACATTCCTTGTGGTTTCCGCTGCCACTTGCGCGAGCACCCCTCCAAGAAGGATGTTCTTGCACCTCTTTATATTTGGGGCCGCGATGTTCCTGGCAAGATCAAGGATCTTCTCACCACGTATGACATTCTCCACCGCATCTTCCGTGAGACCGTTGCTCCTCGTGCGGGCAACAAAGATGAGATACATGGATATTCTGTTGATTTGCTGCTCAACACCTTCCTCAACCGCGAGTCTAGCACCGCTCTTGATGACATGGACTATATATGGAATGAGATGGTTGCTGCAGCTCACTCCCGGAGGGTTACCCCATTTGCTCCCTACATCATGGCCCTCATTGTTGCCAAGTGCCCTCCCATTGCCAGGACCCTTTCCACTCGTCCTCTCATTGTGCACAGGTCCAAGGCACTCAAGCTCAAGAAACATGCTAAGCCTCGCAATGTGGAGGGTGATGAGGTGGATGGAGAAGGAAATGTGATTGAGGCTGATTCTAAGGATGATGACAGTGGTCGTGATGCAGATTATGTTGTCTCCCGGCGCAAGAATGCCCAGCCATCTTGGGACAAGAGGATGGAGGCCAAGCTCAAAAAGATCTTTTGCTTCCAAGTTGACAATCAAAAGCGCATGTATGAGGCTCATGTGTATGCCAAGAAATCTTGTGCTCGGCAGAAGGACTTGATGGAAGCTCAAGGATTGACCATATCCGAGGGTTCCGAGACCAACATCACCCCTGAAGACCAATTGATCTCCAAGCACAACCATTGGGATGATGATGTCTCTTCCTCGCACCGTGCTCCACCAGCCTATGAGGAGGACTTTGATGATGAGGAGGAGGATTGACTGTCGGGGCATTAGTCTTGCACTTGTCCCTTTTTGGCGTCTTGATGCCAAAGGGGGAGAAGTTGCACCTTAGGCATGCAGGTGTTGCATGGGAAGTCACAAGCTCGTTCTTACTTTGATCTTTTAATTTCTTGTGAACTTTAATTTCCTCCTATTATGTGTGAACTCTATGTACTAACTATTT
The DNA here is from genome assembly GCA_023614405.1 of Avena insularis. Classification (NCBI taxonomy): domain Eukaryota; kingdom Viridiplantae; phylum Streptophyta; class Magnoliopsida; order Poales; family Poaceae; genus Avena; species Avena insularis. The sequence goes on from CM042697.1 coordinate 375,477,132, forward strand.
TGGAACTACTCGTGCTATGTATGATGAACCTATGTGGGTATTTCACGGATCCATCTTGTGATGATATGTGTTATTCATTGCCAATATTTCTCTCATCACAAGTTATTGTGCAAAGGTATGAGTTCAATTGCTACTATCTCTATTTGTGCACTCGTGATGTGTTTGTAAAATAGAGGGGGAGGATTGATCCTACTCATCTAGGGGGAGCCCCGTCTCTATTTTTCAAACACCTTGTTTATCTCCCCAATATTATCTTGCAAAGGTGTGTTGTCATCAAACACCAAAAAGGGGGATATTGAAAGAGCATTTCCTATTCCTGAGATTTTGATGTTTGATGATAACACACCTATCGGTTTAACCGTGCGCTAAGTGTATCTCAGGTTTTCTAGGTTGTGGCACAAATATTGAATTGCCCACGGTTGCTATTGCCAAAGTCACCAGAGCTGACCGGTAGTACCGGTTGTATCAACCGGTACTATCGCTTGGCACCAGTACTACCGCTCCCTTGTACTGGTTGCATCTGATTGAGGAGGGAAGGACTCGATTTTCCTCAGTACCACCCGGTACCGCAGAGCTTCACTATCGCTCCTACCGGTAGTACCGCTTGTGGCAAGGAGTACTACCGCTTGGACACGGTAGTGCCGCTCGGAATACCGGGCAACACTAAGGAAGGACTAGAGCATTCCCTCCCGCTCAGTACCAACCAGTACCTGGGACCGGTACTACAGGTGGTTTCGGGCATGAATGAGGCAGGCTCGACCATGTGGTGCCCCCTCTGGTACTTGGTCCGGTACCTGACCGGTAGTACCGGTTGTGACCGGTACTACTGCTTGTGTACCGGTAGTACTGGTGCATTTAATGCCCAATGGGCAGATCTGCTCAGGAACTATAAATACCCCTCCACCTACCTTGGGACAAGGTGCTCGTTGCATTTATGAATACCCCGTCTATTAGAGCCACCAAATCGCCAAGATCTCTTCACTCAACCATCCAAAGTCATTGATCTTTGGAGAATCGAAGGAGGAGCCCTTGATCTACTACATCACCAAAAGAGAACTTCATTTCCCCACTCATTCACTTGAGGGACCCTTGCTCTAGTGTTTCTTTAGAAACTCTACTTCTAGATTTGGTTCTTACAAGCTTGTCTTTGATTGTTTGACAACTTGCTTGTATTCGGGAGCCTCCAATTAAGTTGTGGATGTGTGCCTTGAACTTGTTGTAAAGGTGCCGGCTTCCACCTTGAAGGTTGCCGATATAGTGGAAGAGGTGAATCGAACCCATTGGGGTGACGTTCATCGGAGAACAAGGGAGGCCTTTCGTGGCGTAGGTGGTTTGATACCACCCCCTCTCCAAACGTAGACGTACTTCTCCTCAAAAGGAAGGAACTACGGGAAACAAATCCTTGTGTCTCCGCGTCCACCACTTTGGTTACTTCTATCCTTTACCGCACTTTACTTTACTTGTTCGTGCTTAGTCTTGTGCTAGGATGTACTCGTTTGACATATAGGTAAATTCACCTTAGTTGCATACTCTAGAGAATTTACCTTTCTTGTCAAACCCTAACTTGAAAAATAAGAAAATTTGAAGTAGCACCTATTCACCCCCCTCTAGGTGCCCATACGATCCTTTCACAAGTTCTGAAGTATGGAACGGAGGTCATAATCCCCTGCATATTATGAGAAAAAGCACTTCCAGTATTAATCGCCCCTACAAAAGTAGGTTTTCTTGCCCTTGCTCCTATGGCAGCTTATCCCTTCATGCCTGCCGACATGTCCTTTACTTTCTCCTCGATGCTCCAATCCATGTCTCTGTGCCTAGCAGCGATCCTTTCCTCTTCCACAGGCTTCTTTCCTTTGTCGTTGGCAGAGACCATGGTGCTCTAAACTTGAGAAGATTTCCTGACAGAAACAGATCGAAACGAAAACACGATGAGAACACGAAATACGAACCTCGGGGGATCCGAGGGTTATATATTACGAAGTTTCATTTCATAAGGAAGGTACTATGCAAAAACAAGGCGGAGTCAGACTCCAGGGGGCTCACACCCCATGTAGGCGCGGCTAGCTGGGGCCCACGCCTAGGGTGGGTGTGGCCCCTCTGGCCCCCGTTTCCTCCTCTGTTTCGTCTCATAACCTTCCGTATGTAATAAAAAACATAAAAAATATAAAAAGATTAGGCTTTCATGAACCTTCTGTTTTCACCACTTTTTACCTATTCAAAGACGGACTCTACAGATTCCTTATTTCCATCTCCTGAAAATTCCTTTCATACAAGGCCTTACACAAACCTCATTGGCAACATTAGTGTATGCAAAAACAATAAACCTTTAGGTTCAAATTTCAACTGAAATCCATCAAAACAAAAGCTACTGTAGCAACTCCTTTCCAAAAGCCCAAAAAGAATATGAAAGGGAATCAATATAAGAGGCAAATGCAAATGATGGCAGAAATCTGTCAAAACAGACCAGCAGGTAAAGGTTGATTTTTTCAAAAAACTTCTATTACTCAAATCAAAAAGTGCAAAACTAATTAAAGTTGAATAACAACTTGGAGAACAAGCAAAGAAAATTAAAGCTCCATCCGATGTACTGAGCTCCTTCAAGAATTTTTACAATGCAGCACAAAAATCTATCCTAGGACAGTCACTTTTCACAACTCCTCTACTTCTCAAAAGTAGTTGATCCTGACACAAAAACCAAAACAAAAAGGATAATGAGCAGTTATTACTTAGGTAATAACTTCCAAGACTCAACAAAACAAAAACCAAAACCAAACTAAAATGGGTTGTCTCCCAAAAGCTCTTTCTTTATAGCCTTTAAGATGGGCATGATAGTTTCAAAGATGCTCACATAGGAGATATGAATTTGAAGTGAAAAAGAGCATCAAGAAGCAAATATCCAACACATTTGAGTCTAATCCACTTCCTATGCAAGGGAGTCTCATGAGAAAACAAATTGTTGAAACAAAAGGCCACTAGCATAGGAAGACAAAATAAATGCAACTTCAAAGCTTTCAGCATAAAACGGGGAAACTTACTATTATTGAGATGCATAAAACCATGTTTCCCTCTCTCATAATAACTTTCAGTAGCACTTTGAATAAATTTGACAATATAACTATCACAAGAAACAACTTTATCATCAGAATGATCATACTTACAATCATCAAAAAGAGGTCCAAGGTCATAAACTGGATCAATAGAAGCAAGTTGTTCAACCCTGAAATATTCATTAGGCAAGCTATTTTCATAAGGAGCTTTAGCAAATTTGGAAAAGTTAAACTCATAAGAATCTCCATCAAACTTAGTTAAAACTTCTCCTTTTTACAATCTATAATAGCTCCACAAGTGTTCAAGAAAGGTCTACCAAAAATGATAGGACAAGTTTTACTAGCTGCTGAACCAAGCACTAGAAAATCAGCAGGATACTTGATCTTACCGCAAAGGACTTCCACATCTCTTACAATACCAATAGGGCAAATGGTTTCCTTATTAGCAAGGTGAATAACCACATCAATGTCCTCAAGTTCACAAGGACCAATTTCATGCATAATTTCTTTGTAAAGCTCATACGGAATATCACTAGAACTAGCACCAATATCACATAAACCATAGTAGCAATGATCACAAATTCTAACAAAAAGCACATGGACACTAGTTTTTCTAGCTTTTCTAGGATGAGAAACAATATTAGAAGCGTCTTCACAAAAGACAATGTGCTCATCCTCTATATTTCTAGTGACAAGATATTTCACAATAGCTACCACAGGTTCATTGTTTATTTGCTCATCAGGTTACACAACTTTCTTTGTACCTTTGTTATTCGCACTAATTATCATAGAATACTCATTTACCTTAGTTGTGAAAGGTGTTTTCTCAACATAAGGTTCATGCAAAATATGATTAGTAGTACAAACTTCAGTATTTCTAGTAGGAACATGATTAACAACATCTTTATAAGGTGCATGGTAATTATTCCACTTTTTTTTGGGAATTTCTATGTAAGAGGCAAAGGCCTTAAAACAATTGGCAATACTTTGAGAATCAAGACCATACTCAGTACTAATATCATGAAAGTCATTAGTTCCCATAAAAGATTTAATGCATTCATAATCATAGTTTATACCTGACTTTTTCCTTTGTCATTCTCCCATGCTTCATTGTTTTCTTGAATACGGTCTAAGAGATCCCATGTAGCTTCTTCCTTAATACGTGTGAATGATCCAGCACAAGAAACATCTAGTAAATATTTATCATGAAGAGAAAGCCTTGCATATAAGTTATTGATAATAATATTGTTAGGGAGTTCATGAATAGGAAATTTAAGCATTAGTAACTTTAATCGCCCCCAAGCTTGAGTTGTACTCTCTCCATCACGAGATCAAAAGTTATATATCAGATTCCTATCCTTATGAATCTCACTGGGAGGGTAGAATTTAGAATAAAAGGGAGGTACTATTTCCTCCCATTCCATGGATTGTCCATTCTTCAGCATCTTATACCATTCTTCAGCTCTTCCTTTCAACGATATAGAGAGTAAATTCTTCTTCACTTGTTCATTTGTGATACCTGCACACTTAAACAACCTGCATAATTCATGGATAAAAAGAAAGTGATCACTAGGGTGGACAGTTCCATCCCCTAAATAGTAATTATCCATAACACGATCAACAATAATTGTAGGTATCTTTAAAATGATCTATCTCAACAGGTGGTAGTTCATCTACTACCCTAACAGTGATAGTAGTTTTCCCAAACAGAAAACCAAGTGGGTTATCCATATTGGAAACAAAGTAACAAACAGAAATAAAAAACAATACTCACAGTAGAAGTTTCCTTTACCAGTTCCACTCTTCAATAGTGCTTCACTACCCGGCAACGGTGCTAGAAAATAGTCTTGATGACCCACAAGTATAGGGGGTGATTCGTAGTACTTTTGATAAATAGGAGTGTCGATCCCAACGAGGAGCAGAAGGTGTTGACTAGTGGTATGGAGCAGGAAATCTCTGTAAATACCTAGCAACTAGATTTTTAGGGGTTTTCTGATAAAGCAAAGAAATAAAGTGCAAGTAAATAAAACAGCAAACAATTGCAGCAAGTGGCCCAATCTTTCTTAGCAAAGGACAAGCCGGTGGAAATATTAATGAGGACCAAACGTTCTAGAGGACACATGGAATACTGTCAAGTGCTTTCGCTTCCTATAGCTGAGTAGTCTTCTTTGGTTTTATAAGTGTTGTGTGGGTGAACCTGTGCTAATGTACCGACCTTACTTGGACTAATACATACTTGTGATTAAACCCCTTGCAAGAATCCGCAACTATAATAAAGCAATTAAGCTATAAACCTAACCACAACTTTAAACTCTGAGATCCTACACTCCCTTGTGCAATGGTTTCCTAACGGGGATTCAGGTTTCTGTCACTCCGGCAACCCCACAATTAGTAGCCAAATACACAATGCATTCCCCTAGTCCCATAAATGGTGAAGTGTCATGTAGTTGACATTCACATGACACCACTAAAAGAATTGCACCACAACATAAATATTAAACCATTGAATAATATCTCAACACAAAATCCACTACTAACAACATGACTTCTCCCATGTCCTCAAGAACTAAACGAACTACTCATGAGACATCATATGGATCAAGATCAAAGATGATATGGTGATGGATAACAATCTGAACATAAACAATAATCCAATGGTTCCACTCACAAGCATCAACTACAATAGTAATCAACACCGGGAAAGTTTCCCCTAAGAACTATGCAAGATTCAACACAATTGTTATGATCCCGATGAACTCTATCTTGATGATGGTATTGAAGGCGACGATCTCCCCTCTCCGGGAAGGAATTTCCTCGGCAGAAATTTGTCTACCGGAGAGTTCTTTCTCTCTCGGTGTTTTCCGCCCCGCAGAGGCGGCGGAATCTTTCTCTGGTCGGCCCCCCGTGCATTAGGGTTTCGAGGAGAAGATATAGGCGAGAGGGCGGAGACAGAGGTGGGCCAGGTGGGCCACACCCCTATAGGCACGGCCTAGGGTGGCCCGCGCCTGGGGGTGTGGACCCCCTGTGGCCCATCTCCACCTCCCCTTCTGGCATTCTTCGTCTTCTGGGAAAATAGGATTTTCCGTAGTTTTTCTGGTATTTTTCTGATCTTTGCAAAATTGCATCAAAACACCGTTTTTTCCATCAGAATCCCGGTTCCGGCAGTTCATCCTCCAAGAATCATCCAACATGCAAAAACAGATGAAAAGACATAAGTAACACCTCTTAATATAAAATATATCAATGAATAGAGGCAAATTATGATATAGAATGGTGATGCAAATTGGACGTATCAGGAACTTTCTCCCATTTCACTTTGCCACTTTCTTTCTTAACACATAGCCTAAATTTATATAAACTTCATTTGTATATGTAACAAACTTGTATGAATATAACACATTACAATGAAATATTTCATCATATCACATACAGAGCATATTCTTGGTTCTTCCAAAGTACACAATAATATCATTACTATTGTCCAATGATTATCTTATGAATACTCTAGTATATTCTCCTAACATTTGGAGTTTAGGACTCATCTAGATATGTACAAATCATGGCATTCATGATTAATCAAATCATTCAAGAGGTTTCGCTTACCAATTTTCTATACGATTGATATTTCTTCCATCTAGCAAGAACTTTTCTTGTCCTTTTCATATTGAACTAATTCAATATTTTATCTATGTACCTTAGCATAACTATATTAGTATTTCAATCTATCTGTGTAGACTTTGATGTCTAACATCATAATTTTTCCTAAGTCTTTCGTCAAAATCCAAATTTAATGAAATTCTTAATTCGCGTTAAAATAAAGATACATCACTTTCAATCAACAAAATATCTTTTACATAAAGCATTGGAGGTATGTCTTAATGCTCCCATTTACTTTCTTGTGAACACAAGCATCTTCATCATTTATGATAAAATTAAACTCTTTAACTGATTCATCACGGTGAAGATTCTAACTCCTCGATGCTTACTTCAACTATTGAAGTTTGCATATATTTTAGCGCCCTTCAAATTAACAAACCCCTTTGGATAGTTTCATGTACACATCCTAGGTAACCATTATATTTGAATAATGATGTTTTTATTCAAATACCATATCTCAATATGTATAGTGGTAGCTATAATAATCCATACAGACCAAATATCATTGTAGAAGATCAAATCTTGTTGTGATCAACTCTTTAAAATTTGTCATAAATTTCACTTCGACATGTCGACCATTTAGTGGATGTAAACATCCCTGTATGTTTATATATAGATCCACTTACACTATGAAAAGATTCACGTCTTCTTGAGGGTTTACCAAGTTCATAACTTGATTTTTGTTTATGGATACTATGACGAATTCTTATGGTCTCTAGCCATTAAACAGAGTTAGGGCTCATCAACATTTGTTTGCATGTAGTCGGTATGTCATTGTTCAACAATAACACTTTGTCCTTAAATCTTGTTATTTGATTATTACCCAAACCATCTGGTTCAATAGGAACTTGGATCTATGGAACTATAACATTTGTAGAGACGGTAGCCATGAGCATTGTAGGTGCTTCCAAAACACTTTCTAGCGCTACACTACTTTAAACATGTCACTTAGGTTCAAATGACCTCATAAAAATTTCTATTGTACTACTCACACATCACTCCGGAGGCTGGCATGGTGATGAAGAAGGCCTCCAGGATGATCTCGCCTCTCTGGCAGGGTGCAGAGAAGAGCTTCGGATTCCCCCTCGATCTAGGGATGGAGATGGTGGCTATGAACTTTTTCGTGGATTTCTGATCCGGTGCTTATGATTTCTCCATCGGGGTGTTTATATAGGCAAAGGGGCAAGGTCGGTGGACGCTCGAGGGGCCCACACCATAGGGTGGCGCGGCCTAGGGTGGACCCGCGCCAGCCCTAGGTGTGGCCGCCTCGTGGATCCTCTTTGTCTCCCCTTCGGTCTTCGTGTCGTGTCGGGAAATATATTGACTTTTGCTTTTGTTCCGTCCAATTCCGAGAATATTTTTTACTAGCTTTTCTGAAACCAAAAAGAGCAGAAAATAGGCAACTGGCACTGCAGCATCTTGTTAATAGGTTAGTTTCAGAAAATGTATAAAAATGCCTCAAAGTGTAGACAAAACATAAGATAGTTGATACAAAACAAGCAAGGAGCATAAAAATTATAGATACGTTTACGACGTATCAAGCATCCCCAAGCTTAACTCATGCTCGCCCTCGAGTAGGTAAGTGATAAAAAGAATAATTTTTGAGGTGACATGCACCATCACAATCTTGATCAAGGTATTGTAAAGCGTTGATATCTGGGATCATAGTACTCTAAGCATGAGCATGAAAGATGTACTTATAACAATAAGACAAAGCAACTAAGTTGCAACATGAAAAGGTACAAACAAAAGATCATGAATAACAATGCATTGAAAGACATTTGTTTGTTTCACATATAGAAAACATAGCATGAGTGGTATTCAGCTTGTCCTTCATGGAATAGCAAAACATAAATGCATAGGACACCTTCAAAGTTCATAAGGGTGACTAGATACAAATAATTTAAGAACAAGAAATGCCATGATAATGAATCAATCAATAAGTTTTGGGACAATGCACATTGAACTAAGAATGACAACTATGCTCTCTTAATTGGTGCATAAAGATAGAAGATGGAGACTCAACAAAAAGTAAAAGAAAGGCCCTTCACAGAGGGAAGTAGGGATTTCAAGTTTCATAAAGAGCTTCCAAAAATTGTGGTACTTACTAGCTTTGAGCTCTCATTGCCCCTATCGTTGGAATCTTGAAGTGATTAAGGTTAAAGTGACACAAATATGATTATACGCTTGACAAGTTATAAGTTGAAAATCTCATGCCCCTTGTGTACGAGTACCAAACCTCATGCTACTCAACTTTGGTCACAAGAAAGTTCTTGTCATTGTAAGTGTATGTGTATCATAGAGAACCGCCAACGGGGTACCCCTTGCCCCATGACACAGGAGCTATCCCATATCAAAATGACAAGGCAACAGACAATGACCATCTCAACAATTTTTTTATTTTCTATTTGCATAGGTTTTTATTGAGGATGCTTCATAGAATGCTCATTATGGTTATGCTGCAAGTTTCCACCATGATTAGGCATGGCTTAGGCTAGCTGCCCAGGCGTTTCTCTAACACATATACAAACTCCATGAGCTTACAAGCTCCCCTTTTATTTCACACCGTCGAGATCCATAAATAAAAGAACATGATATCAACTAAATAGAATAAGTGCAATGTTGAAAGAGGACCCCATGAAAACATGGTTTTGCTAATTCACAACTTATAAATTTGCAAGCATATAAGCAACATAGATGGACATAATGGTTCAAGTTTATTAAGTGCAAGAAATAAAAGTGTGCCATCAAGTTTGTGAGAGCTTTAATCACTAATTTTCACATAACAAGTTTAATTTGGAAGATAGATAAACACACGAATATACTTGGAATGGTGTAACACACAATGCATAGGAATTTATAGTGGACTCTTTGGAATAACTTGGTTTCTTGGAAGTTGGATGCACGAGTAGAGCTCATACTCACTACAAGGGGAGGCTAGCAAAAGACTGAGATCGACCAACTAAGAGAGCAATAATGTCCATAATCATGCAAAGCGACAAAACATTATTAATTAAAGCATAAAGTTATATCACAAGTCAAAAACTAAATGATCATAGAGGCTAAGGTGACTAGTTCATAGTCATAACATGGTGTAAGCATGTGCCAAGTCAACCCAAATAAAGCATCAAAGGAGAATACCACAATATTATGCTTTTGTATGCTAAAACAACGCATGATTCTTTTAAGGCACATTAAGCAATCTCAATTGTTTGGAACAAGTCAGGCTACAACAATAATAACTAAGCATATGGTCAAAGCAACATCTAACATGACATGGTAAAGTCTAAGCCACAGTCAAAACAAGCTTCCTTTTGTACCACTATAAGTATGAAGCTTCCTACTCTCTTCCAACACCAATCGACTTATTTGAAACAACTCACAAAGATGATAATCAATAAAGATCAGTGAGCTTGTCTCATCAATTCACAAAGAAGAACTAAAAAGTTCTAAGCAGAAGCATGAGAAAACTAAAGCTAAACGTAGTGCTAGCAAAAGAGAACACTCACAGAACAATAAGAGTGAAAACTAAAGTGTTCTAGGCAATGAAGAACTAGGTGCAACTTCTCCAAAATAAGAATGCGGGGGTCCAACTAATTTATTGCATAAAATCAAACAAAATAAAACTAAAATAAAAAATAAAGACGCTCCAAGAACAACATATAGTGCATGAAGCAAATAAAAATGAAGTGTCTTGAGAGAAGACCTGAGATTTTTATTGATGAAGAAGGGGATGCCTTGGGAATCCCAAGCTTTGATGCTTGTACCTCTTGAATATTTCTTGGGGTGACATGGGTGGCATCCCCAAGCTTTATCTTTTATCCATACTTCATCTCATCACATCGTTCTCTCCCTACACTTGAAAATTTCCTTCATACAAAACTTCACACAGTCTTCATTAGCAACATTAGTGTATTCAAGATAATAATTCTTTGGATTTAGTTTCAACACAAGTAAAACTTCCATTAAAACACAAGCTACTGTATAAATTAATTTTAAAAGCTCAAGTGATCAAAGAGAACTCAAAATAAACCAATTAAGAGGCAAATGCAAATAATGGCAAAAATATGTCAAAACAGACCAGCAGGTAAAGACTGATTTTTTCGAAAATTTTACGTTGCTCAAATCAAAAAGTGCAAAACTAAAGAAAGTTATATAATAACCTGGGGCATATGCACAGAAAATTACAGATCAATACGACGTATTGGAATTTTTCAAGATTTTTTTACAGTGAAGCACAAGAATCTGTTTCGGGACAGCAACTTCCCCAAATCTTACTTCTCTCTCATTAGAGGTTATTCTTGGCACAAAAACCACACAAAAATGATAAGTAGAGTTTATTACAGAGGCAATAACTTCCAAGACTCAACAAAAGAAAAACTTACTAAAAATAAAAATTGGGTTATCTCCAAAGAGTGCTTTTCTTTAACGCCTTTTAGCTAGGCGTAGGAAGCAAGAATCAAGTATTTTTGAATGAAGAAGCATTAATATCAAATTTTGTTTTAATAGGAGAATCAAAAGGTATCTTCTCTCTCTTTCTTTGGAAGTGTTCTATACCTTTCTTGAGTGGGAATTAATATTTAATGGTGCCTTCCTTCATATCAATAATCGCACCAACAGTTTTAAGAAAAGGTCTTCCCAAAATAATAGGACAAGAAGCATTGCATTCAACATCCAAAACATAGAAATAAACGGGGACAAAGGTATTGTTAACCATAATAAAAAACATCATTAATGCTCCCCATAAGTTTGTTTTTAGCATTATGATCAAGATGGACATCCAAATAACAATCTTCCAATGGTGGCAAATCAAGCATTTCATAAATTTTTCTAGGCATAATAGAGACACTAGCACCAAGATCACATAAATCTTTGAGATCAAAATCATTCACTTTCATATTAATGATGGGTTCCCAACCATCTTATAATTTCATAGGAATAGAAGCTTTATGTTTCAATTTTTCTTCTTTAATTTTCATGAGAGCATTTGTAATATGTTTTGTAAAAGCCATATTCATAGCACTAGCATTAGGACTTGTAGAAAGATTTTGTAAGAACATAATTACTTCAGAAATATTGCAACCATCAAGATCAAAATCAATATTATCATTCAAGTTAGTGGAACTATTGTCTCCCATATTTCTAAAAATTTCAGCATTTTATTGGAAAAGGGAATGGGGACTTTAGGTGGTTTGCTAGCATCAACATTACTAGTAGTGGTAATAGTACAAATTTTAGTCATACTACTATTTCTAGCAATTTCATCTTCTCTTTCCCACCTAGCATGTAGTTCAGCTAACATCCTAACATTTTCATCAATTCTAACTTGTATGGCATTAGTAGCAGCAAAGGGGTTTTTCCATAGTTTTAGGTTTAGCAGCCATTTTATTAATCAAAGAAGATTGTGCTTTAGACAAAGATGAAATATTTTTTTCAGCATTCCAATGCTTTTCCTCAACTGTTTTATTGAAGTCAGTTTGTTTACTAATCAAATATTTAAGCATGACTTCAAGTTCAGATGGTGCATTTCTATTGTTGTTGTAGGAATTTCCATAAGCATTACCATTATTAGGAGGATATTGCCTATAATCATTATTACCAAAATTATTCCTATAGGCATTGTTGCTAAAATTATTATTTCTAATGAAGTTCACATCAACTTGCTCTTCTTGAGCAACCAAAGAGTATAAAGGAAAATTATTTGGATCAATACGAGCTTTTCCATTAACAAGCATAGAAATAATAACATCAATTTTATCACTTAAGGAGGAGGTTTCTTCAACATAATTTACCTTCTTACCTTGTGGAGCTCTCTCAGTGTGCCATTCAGATTAATTAACCATCATATTATCAAGGAGCTTTGTTGCATCACCCAAAGTAATGGTCATAAAGGTACCTCCAGCAGCAGAATCCAACATATTCCTTGAAGAAAATTTTAGTCCTACATAAAAGGTTTGGATAATCATCCAAGCAGTCAGTCCATGAGTGGGGCAATTCTTTACCAAAGATTTCATTATTTCCCAAGCTTGAGCAACATGTTCATTATCAAATTTTTTAATTTTCATTATTTCACTTCTCATAGATATAATCTTAGCAGGAGGATAATATTTTCCAATGAAAGCATCTTTGCATTTAATCTAGGAATCAATACTATTTCTAGGCAAAGATAGCAACCATTCTTTAGCTCTTCCTCTCAGAGAGAAAGGAAACAATTTAAGCTTAATAATATCTCCATCTACATCCTTATATTTTTGCATCTCACAAAGTTCAACAAAATTATTAAGGTGAGCAGCAGCAGCAGCATCAGTACTAGCGCCAAAGAATTGTTCTTTCATAACAAGATTAATCAAAGCAGGTTTAATTTCAAAGAAAGTAGCTTCAGGAACAGGTGGAGCAATAGGTGTGCAAATGAAATCATTGTTGTTTATGCTAGTGAAGTCACACAACTTAGTGTTTTCAGGAGTAGTCATTTTTGCAAGATTAAAGCAAGCCAACAGAAATAGAAACTGAAGTAGGAACTATTTTTTTGTGTTTTTGATAAAAAGAAGCAACCAGTACAACTAATATTTTTTTGTGTTTTTGATAAAAAGAAACAAGTAAAACAAATAAAAATAAACTAAGCAAAACAAAAATAAAGTACAGAGATTGGTTGTGAGAGACTCCTCTTATAGGAATCTTCTTTCTCCCAGAAAAGTGATTTGACGGGGAGGAAGAGATTGAAGTTGTCCTTATCTCCCCGGTGTAGGGTCCCCAACCTTGTTAAAATATAAGGTAAGGTAGAATCCCCTGTGTTTACAATGCTAGTCCCTGGATCAATAGCTAGCATCCACAGTTAAGATGTAATATCAAGAAACAAGGGTCATAATACAACTTTATAACCAGGAATAAAATATTTTATTACATCTTACATAGCTCATTTGGCTATTACATTACATTGCAGCGGAATAACTATAATCATGGGGTCCTTCATCTTCAAAGTGCCACAGGCAAATGTTGGTTGTAGACTTTGTAATCCTAATCAATCAATCTTCACTAAAATCAATCAAACCTACAACATTACAAGTTACAGCCACAAGGGTCAATACATTTGAATTGTATTGGCAAGTGATACTATGGTAGTATAGTGGAGTCTATCATCTATATGCATTTGGCTAAGTGTAGTTGAGGCTTGCATTGCTCAAAATAGATTTTTCCTTATCATTTTGAAAATACTAAGTTTTGCTTGGCAAGAACATTTTTCCCAATCAAAGATTTCAAGATCCTTGTACCAAGGCATCTCTCCATCAAAGATTGAAGATTTCAAACAACCCTTGTTCAAACCACAAACTTTACTTAGAAATTTGAATGATGAGATTCTTGATTGCTTCCATGTCTTGATGCTCAAATTGTCCTTTACCAGGGACATGGCTAAGTACTTAGGTTTTACACTCTGTAGAGGTGGTGCACTTTCCCCACAAGACTTGGTTTCCCAAGACAAGATCTTTCAGAAGCCTTCCCTTAGACCAACATGGACGCGTTCCCACCTATCAAACACTACCACCCACTGTCCATTTGGCTAAGTTCTTGCAACCTATATGATCATGGCAGAGCCCATATTGCCAAGTGGTTGCACTTGAAGCTTCTCAACATTTGACATCTCAAATCTCTTTGTTCCTGGGTGGCAATCCACAAGTGAGATACACAAGCCAAGTCCATGGCCTTGTGAACCACTCAACACAAACCATTCCTTCCATTCCACCCAGGTGATTTATTCACTTAGTTGTTTTATTAACCAAACACAAGTCCTCAGACTTGGGATATTTTTCCATAGTGTGAATATATATTCCACCCATGTTTTCTATTAGCTAGGCTAAGCTGGATAGTAATAGGATTCTCAACTTAGGAAAATCCTACTAAGGATTCATCTACTAGGTTTTCCTATAGCAAGGTCTATACTTAGCAAAATAAAATCCATGCAAGTTTTACTTAGCAAAAATCACTAATGCATATTGAAAGTAGTGGGACAAAAGATATGAAGCATCACTTGCCTTTTTGGTAGAGTATGGGTTCACTCCTTGTCCTTGCAACAATCTCACTCTTCAAGTCACTACAATCAATCAAGCAAGGCACAAACTCAATCTACCAATCAAGCAAAACATCACACATAAAATAACAAGGTCAAAGTAATGCATGCAAGCATGCCAAGCTTTGTTTTGTTTGAAAAAGTGGTTCCTAGTGGGTCATAGACATTTGGGTACATCTAATGGTCATTTTGTCAAGTGGCAAAATCATTTGCAAAAGGTTTCACTATAAAACCATTTTCAAAACAAGGTATCATTTTATGTGGTGTAAAAATATTTTTTACTAAGGCATTAATCACCAAGGTTCACCAAATATGTTTTCAAACTATAAAACTTGGTGTTTGGGTCAGAGAGTTTAAAACAAAACATTTTCCAAAGGTTTCCTTCCAAAACCATTTTTAATAAATAAACCACATTTCTATTTGACTAGAAATGGTTTTAAACCAAAGAATCATTATTTTGTTTTACCAAATTCATTTTTGAATCCACAAAGTGGTTCCCAATGTTAGTAGGTTTGGTTCAAAATATTCTCCCAAAGTTCTCTTTATAAAAGTATTTTCATAACCAAAATCTTTATTTTCATTTGGCTAGAAATGGGCTAAATCAAGTTTTCCATTCTAAACTTTACCAAATCCATTTTCCAAAACATGGGTTGGTTCCTAGGGTCAGTAAGGGCACAACAACCCATTTTGCAAAAGTTTTAACCCTAAAATCATTTTTAAACAATTTTTCTAATCTTAGCAAGCACACAAAAGAATCTGCAAAAACAAGCAAACTAAAAGATACTATTTGCTAAACTAAGGGCATGGCTGGCTAGGGCTTGTTCTCCTGAATCCAACGACATAAAATTTGTAATTTTTGGACGTGTGGATCCAAAGTTATAGGGTTTTCAAAATGGCACTTAAATCTGTTTTTCAAATTCTGTTTTTTAAGACACAGCCGGCCACGTGGCCACGCGTCATATTTTAATTGGCCGAAAACGGTTTGGTAGGATCGCGTGATGTGGACCGCAGGATTTAAGTGGGATTGTGCGGTGCAGATCAAGTGTAACGGTTCGTTTAGTCATTCTATCGCGTACATACGATCAAGATCCAACGGCTCAAACTGATTTGACCAAGGGCTGGCGGTGCTTTCGGATTGGTCTTGTGGCGGCCTTCGGGAAGAGGTGTTCCGGCTATTCTAGGAAGAGAGGGAGAGGGAGGAGGGGCTCACCAGGTTTGCAAAGCAGTACTGATACTCAACGTGCTCTTGGGGAAGCAAGGGGTGCACGAGGGTAGCGACAATTCCTCGCCGGAGATGATGGCGGTTGCAGGCGGTTCTGGTGGTTGTCGAGGACGACGTTGCAGATCACCCCGAGGAAGAATAAGAGCATGGTTAGACGCGGTTTGATTTGCTGATGAAGTGAGCATTAATAGGAGGTGCCGGGGCGGTCGTATCTTACCAGGGAAAACTCGTCGGAGGCGAGACAGACGGCGGCGGCGAGTCGAGGTCGACGAAGCCGAGCTTCCAGAGTGCACGGGAGCTAGCTGAGGCTATGGGCAGATGCGCAAGGTGCTGGAGAGCATGCTTTGCGTGCAGAGGTAGGCGAGAGGCGGCGGGTTGTGGCCGGAATCGAGAGGGAGGCTCGTCGGAGACAACGGCAGTGCACCGTGAAATGGGAGCAGCCTGGTGGCAGAGGGGAAGCAAGGTCTGAGGGGAAAGAAAGAAGAGAGGGAGGCGTTTAAGTAGTTGTGGTCGCGGCGAGAGATTAACGCAGCATTTACGCGAATTTAATCGGTGGAATCAACGCAGGAAATGGCCGGGGGAGGGCGCGGTCCTCGCGTGGGTGGAGAAGATGGTGTGGTGGCAGTGGGGGCCGGCGTCAGCGAGAGGGAGAGACGAGGAGTGGGTCCCGGTTGTCTGTGACTGAGTGGGTCAGTTCGAGTGTGAGAAAACGTTTTGCTGAGGGCATGGGGAGCTGGGCTGCTTCTGGGCCTAATGGGCTACTGGGTTGGGTTGTCCTATTCTTTATTTTTTTTCCTGCGCTGAACTCTTTTCTTTTTCCATTTCTAAATTCTGTTTTGAATTTCCAAACAATCAAACAAGGTCCAAACTACTTCAAACAATTCAAACAATCACTCAACTTTGTACTTTGAATTTGGTTCTGTTTATCAACATAAACCAAATTCCAAAAACAAAATAATAATTTTATTCTTTTTAGGACCATTCATTAATTAAATAAAATGGTTCATTAGTTATTTAATAAAATAGGGTTTGATTTATTTAATAAAATTTCCATTTGAAATCCAAATATTTTCAAAACCAAAACAGTAGGTTTTATTTGAAAATAAAGAATACTTGGAAAACTTGTTTAAAACAAAATAACCTTTTATTTTAGGTTCCATTAATAATTAAATAAAATGGACCTTAGATAATAATCCATATAGGATTTGTTTATTTAAAAACTTTATTTTGAAATCTAAAATAAACCAAAACACTTCAGTAGGTTTTATTTGAGAAAACAAAATACTTGGAAAACTTACTTTAAAAGAATAAATAAGTTTTGATGTTTTAGAAATAGTAAAACCTTTATTAATAAAACTTGGATATTTAAATCCTTTTTGTTTTATTTTAAATAAACCTCTACTATTTTAATCAAAGCAAAACCTTTTGTTTCAAAGTCTTGGCCGAGGTTTAATTTGGCTTTATAAAATAATCTTTATTTAAAATATTTCTTTTCATTTTGAAAATCAAAACCTTTTATAAAAAGATTTCAAAGTAGTAATAAAATACTTGGAAAACTTATTTAAAATAAATAAATAAGTTTTAGTGTTTATTTAAAATGGGAAAAGCCTTTACTTAAATAAAATTTGGATATTACATCCTTATTATTTTATTTAAATAAACCTTTACTCATTTTATCAAAACAAAATATTTTATTATAAAAGTTTGGCCAAAATTAATTTGGCTCTTTAAAATATAATCTTTATTTATAAAACTTCTATTTCCTTTGAGAACCAAATCCTTTTATTTAAAAGATCCAAAATGGTAATTCCAAAATATTTTATTTGCCTTTATTAAATGTTTATCTTTATAAATCCCTTTAGGATTTATTTGATTCAAATGGTTTGAAGTCCCAATTGAATTCAAAAAGTTTCTTCTGGCCTTGAAAATCAACAAAGTTTTATTTTATTCATTTTATTTTTCACATTACAAGATTTGGAAAATCTTGGGATGTGAAAAGACTACCACCCTTAAAATAAATCTCGTCCCGAGATTTGGGGAGGCTAGGGGTTACAAGAAGGTTCAAAACAACTAGGGTACTACCACCCTTAAAAATTTTCAAACAAAAATTTACAGAAGGCTGGTTTGGAGTCTTGGGCAACTTCTCGGGAACCATCTGCATTGGGTCCTTTGTTTCCGTTCTTGGCTCATGGGCCAAGGTTGAGTTTCTCCATAGGATTGTTCAACTTGTTCTTCATCTTTTCTGGGCAGTTGCTTGCATAGTGTCATGGGTTCTTGCAGTTGAAACAGTGGATATCTTGGAGTTCTTTACGTTGCTCTTATGGACAAGTTGCTACATAGTGGCCTGGTTCTTTGCAATTGTTGCACACTACTTGGCCGATCTCTTTATTCTTCGGGTTCTCTGGGCATCCACTTGGGTAGTGTCCCATTTCCTTACATTTACGACATTGCACAAGGCTCATGTTCTGCCTTGGTTTCTTGGGTTTCTTTGATCCTTTGAATTGGGTTGTCTTGTTTGGAGGTATAAGTGGTCCTTTTCCTTTGCCATCAACATTTTTGGCATACTTGGATCCTTCTTGTTTCCTTTGTTCAATAATAGCATAGATGGGGCATTGGATAGGGACATGGTCGTTTCCTTCACAAAGGTAACAAGTAGCTTGAGAGGTAGGACATTGTCCATAAGGATGTTTCTCTTCACAGTTAGGACATTAATCTTCATGCTCCTTGGAAGTATGATCCTTGTCTCCACAAATAATGCAAGCTGGGGCTCCATCTAGAATAACATTCTTGTCACTCTTGTTGTCATAAACTCTTTTGGGATAGTTTTCTTCCATGCTAATTATTTGATTAGTCACCTTAAGCATCAGTTGGGATTGTTCTTCCAGAAACTTTTGCAGTGTTGGATCTTTATCACTAGTGTTGGCTATGAACTGAGTTGTCAGTTGGTTTAACTGGTGTTGGGTTGCTATGAGTTCCCTCATGTTGTCCTCTTGATTGTTGTTGTTGTCACCATCCTTGATGTTGGAGTCTCTTGGAGAAGTCATCTGTTTGGGTTGGATTGGGATTAGAATGGGCAAAAGATTTTTCTAAGTAATCAATTCTAATCACACACATCACAATTCACTCAAGCAATGTGCAAGCAATCACAAACCAAACATTTCACTCAACAAAGTTCAAGCACTTTTTTTTAGGCAACCAAAAATAATTTTTGTTACACCACATAAGTTGGTGTGTTTGACTTAAACTAAATATGGTGGTCCATCTATATGGTTCACTTGTGATCTTTCCATCCTTCTTGGTTGATTCTTCTCTTCATGAGATCATGGTTTCCTTGGGAAAACTCTTGGTCACAAAACTTCAAAGGTGATGATGGCTCCTTCTAAGTTGTGTTTCCTTAGTCTTCAAATCTTGAGCAAGATTTCTTGTCTCACTTGTAGTCCTTAGTAGTATCCAAGTTGGAAGTCCTTGGTGAACATGCTGAAGATGTTGAAGTCATTAGAGTTGAAGAAGTTGAAGTCATTAGAGTTGAAGAAGTTGAAGATGTCCTTTGCACTTGGTGTAGTCTTTTCCATCAAGTTGAAATAGAAGAGATGTAGAGTTGAAACCAAAATGGTTGAGGAAAGAGTTTACAAGATTGTTTGTAAATAAGTTTTGGAACAAATACAACTCCTATTTTTCTAAGGGTTTTTGTCCAATCCTAGGTTTACAAATCCTACAGGCAACACATTGCTCTGATACCATCTTGTAGGGTCCCCAACCTTGTTAAAATATAAGGTAAGGTAGAATCCCCTGTGTTTACAATGCTAGTCCCTGGATCAATAGCTAGCATCCACAGTTAAGATGTAATATCAAGAAACAAGGGTCATAATACAACTTTATAACCAGGAATAAAATATTTTATTACATCTTACATAGCTCATTTGGCTATTACATTACATTGCAGCGGAATAACTATAATCATGGGGTCCTTCATCTTCAAAGTGCCATAGGCAGATGTTGGTTGTAGACTTTGTAATCCTAATCAATCAATCTTCACTAAAATCAATCAAACCTACAACATTACAAGTTACAGCCACAAGGGTCAATACATTTGAATTGTATTGGCAAGTGATACTATGGTAGTATAGTGGAGTCTATCATCTATATGCATTTGGCTAAGTGTAGTTGAGGCTTGCATTGCTCAAAATAGATTTTTCCTTATCATTTTGAAAATACTAAGTTTTGCTTGGCAAGAACATTTTTCCCAATCAAAGATTTCAAGATCCTTGTACCAAGGCATCTCTCCATCAAAGATTGAAGATTTCAAACAACCCTTGTTCAAACCACAAACTTTACTTAGAAATTTGAATGATGAGATTCTTGATTGCTTCCATGTCTTGATGCTCAAATTGTCCTTTACCAGGGACATGGCTAAGTACTTAGGTTTTACACTCTGCAGAGGTGGTGCACTTTCCCCACAAGACTTGGTTTCCCAAGACAAGATCTTTCAGAAGCCTTCCCTTAGACCAACATGGACGCGTTCCCACCTATCAAACACTACCACCCACTGTCCATTTGGCTAAGTTCTTGCAACCTATATGATCATGGCAGAGCCCATATTGCCAAGTGGTTGCACTTGAAGCTTCTCAACATTTGACATCTCAAATCTCTTTGTTCCTGGGTGGCAATCCACAAGTGAGATACACAAGCCAAGTCCATGGCCTTGTGAACCACTCAACACAAACCATTCCTTCCATTCCACCCAGGTGATATATTCACTTAGTTGTTTTATTAACCAAACACAAGTCCTCAGACTTGGGATATTTTTCCATAGTGTGAATATATATTCCACCCATGTTTTCTATTAGCTAGGCTAAGCTGGATAGTAATAGGATTCTCAACTTAGGAAAATCCTACTAAGGATTCATCTACTAGGTTTTCCTATAGCAAGGTCTATACTTAGCAAAATAAAATCCATGCAAGTTTTACTTAGCAAAAATCACTAATGCATATTGAAAGTAGTGGGACAAAAGATATGAAGCATCACTTGCCTTTTTGGTAGAGTATGGGTTCACTCCTTGTCCTTGCAACAATCTCACTCTTCAAGTCACTACAATCAATCAAGCAAGGCACAAACTCAATCTACCAATCAAGCAAAACATCACACATAAAATAACAAGGTCAAAGTAATGCATGCAAGCATGCCAAGCTTTGTTTTGTTTGAAAAAGTGGTTCCTAGTGGGTCATAGACATTTGGGTACATCTAATGGTCATTTTGTCAAGTGGCAAAATCATTTGCAAAAGGTTTCACTATAAAACCATTTTCAAAACAAGGTATCATTTTATGTGGTGTAAAAATATTTTTTACTAAGGCATTAATCACCAAGGTTCACCAAATATGTTTGCAAACTATAAAACTTGGTGTTTGGGTCAGAGAGTTTAAAACAAAACATTTTCCAAAGGTTTCCTTCCAAAACCATTTTTAATAAATAAACCACATTTCTATTTGACTAGAAATGGTTTTAAACCAAAGAATCATTATTTTGTTTTACCAAATTCATTTTTGAATCCACAAAGTGGTTCCAATGTTAGTAGGTTTGGTTCAAAATATTCTCCCAAAGTTTTCTTTATAAAAGTATTTTCATAACCAAAATCTTTATTTTCATTTGGCTAGAAATGGGCTAAATCAAGTTTTCCATTCTAAACTTTACCAAATCCATTTTCCAAAACATGGGTTGGTTCCTAGGGTCAGTAAGGTCACAACAACCCATTTTGCAAAAGTTTTAACCCTAAAATCATTTTAAACAATTTTTCTAATCTTAGCAAGAACACAAAAGAATCTGCAAAAACAAGCAAACTAAAAGATACTATTTGCTAAACTAAGGGCATGGCTGGCTAGGGCTTGTTCTCCTGAATCCAACGACATAAAATTTGTAATTTTTGGACGTGTGGATCCAAAGTTATAGGGTTTTCAAAATGGCACTTAAATCTGTTTTTCAAATTCTGTTTTAAAACAGACCTGGCCACGCGTCATATTTTAATTGGCCGAAAACGGTTCGGTAGGATCGCGTGATGTGGACCGCAGGATTTAATTGGGATTGTGCGGTGCAGATCAAGTGTAACGGTTCGTTTAGTCATTCTATCGCGTACATACGATCAAGATCCAACGGCTCAAACTGATTTGACCAAGGGCTGGCGGCGCTCGACGGTGGTGCGCGGCGGCGACGCTCGGGCAGAGGTGTTCCGGCTATTCTAGGAAGAGAGGGAGAGGGAGGAGGGGCTCACCAGGTTCGCAAAGCAGCACTGATACTCAACATGCTCTTGGGTAAGCAAGGGGCGCACGAGGGTAGCGACGATTCCTCGCCGGAGATGATGGCGGTGGCAGGCGGTTCTGGTGGTTGTCGAGGACAACGTTGCAGATCACCCCGAGGAATAATAAGATCATGGTTAGACGCGGTTTGATTTGCTGATGAAGTGAGTATCAATAGGAGGTGCCGGGGCGGTCGTATCTTACCAGGGAAAACTCGTCGGAGGCGAGACAGACGGCGGCGGCGAGTCGAGGTCGACGAAGCCGAGCTTCCAAAGTGCGCGGGAGCTAGCTGAGGCTATATGCAGATGCGCAAGGTGCTGGAGAGCATGCTTCGCGTGCAGAGGTAGGCGAGAGGCGACGGGGTGTGACCGGAATCGAGAGGGAGGCTCGTCGGAGACAGCGGCAGTGCACCGCGAAATGGGAGCAGCCTGGTGGCAGAGGGGAAGCAAGGTCTGAGGGGAAAGAAAGAGGAGAGGGAGGCGTTTAAGTAGTTGTGGTCGCGGCGAGAGATTAACGCAGCATTTACGCGAATTTAATCGGCGGAATCAACGCAGGAAACGGCCGGGGGAGGGCGCGGTCCTCGCATGGGTGGAGAAGATGGTGTGGTGGCAGTGGGGGCTGGCGTCAGCGAGAGGGAGAGAGGAGGAGTGGGTCCCGGTTGTCTGTGACTGAGTGGGTCAGTTCGAGTGTGAGAAAACGTTTCGCTGAGGGCGTGGGGAGCTGGGCTTCTTCTGGGCCTAATGGGCTGCTGGGTTGGGTTGTCCTATTCTTTATTTTTTTTCCTGCGCTGAACTCTTTTCTTTTTCCATTTCCAAATTCTGTTTTGAATTTCCAAACAATCAAACAAGGTCCAAACTACTTCAAACAATTCAAACAATCACTCAACTTTGTACTTTGAATTTGGTTCTGTTTATCAACATAAACCAAATTCCAAAAACAAAATAATAATTTTATTCTTTTTAGGACCATTCATTAATTAAATAAAATGGTTCATTAGTTATTTAATAAAATAGGGTTTGATTTATTTAATAAAAATTCCATTTGAAATCCAAATATTTTCAAAACCAAAACAGTAGGTTTTATTTGAAAATAAAGAATACTTGGAAAACTTGTTTAAAACAAAATAACCTTTTATTTTAGGTTCCATTAATAATTAAATAAAATGGACCTTAGATAATAATCCATATAGGATTTGTTTATTTAAAAACTTTATTTTGAAATCTAAAATAAACCAAAACACTTCAGTAGGTTTTATTTGAGAAAACAAAATACTTGGAAAACTTACTTTAAAAGAATAAATAAGTTTTGATGTTTTAGAAATAGTAAAACCTTTATTAATAAAACTTGGATATTTAAATCCTTTTTGTTTTATTTTAGATAAACCTCTACTATTTTAATCAAAGCAAAACCTTTTGTTTCAAAGTCTTGGCCGAGGTTTAATTTGGCTTTATAAAATAATCTTTATTTAAAATATTTCTTTTCATTTTGAAAATCAAAACCTTTTATAAAAAGATTTCAAAGTAGTAATAAAATACTTGGAAAACTTATTTAAAATAAATAAATAAGTTTTAGTGTTTATTTAAAATGGGAAAAGCCTTTACTTAAATAAGATTTGGATATTACATCCTTATTATTTTATTTAAATAAACCTTTACTCATTTTATCAAAACAAAATATTTTATTATGAAAGTTTGGCCAAAATTAATTTGGCTCTTTAAAATATAATCTTTATTTATAAAACTTCTATTTCCTTTGAGAACCAAATCCTTTTATTTAAAAGATCCAAAATGGTAATTCCAAAATATTTTATTTGCCTTTATTAAATGTTTATCTTTATAAATCCCTTTAGGATTTATTTGATTCAAATGGTTTGAAGTCCCAATTGAATTCAAAAAGTTTCTTCTGGCCTTGAAAATCAACAAAGTTTTATTTTATTCATTTTATTTTTCACATTACAAGATTTGGAAAATCTTGGGATGTGACACCCGGCAACGGCGCCAGAAAAGTGTTTGATGGCTCAAATGTTGTAGAGCTTGTTGGGAACCCCAAGATGAAGGTATGATGAGCACATCAGAAAGTTTACCTTAGTTATGAAACCAAGGTTATCAGACTAGTAGGAGAAAGGAAACAACTCCCAAGGTGTTACTAGCAACCTGGAACCTGCACAACACAACCACAATACTTTGCCCCAACTTACAGTGAGGTTGTGAATCTCACCGGTTTGCTAAAAACAAAGGATTAAATGTATATTGTGGAAGATAGTAATTTCTTGTAGTAATTGCAGAATGTAAATAGTAAACGGTAAACAATAGATGGTATATCAATGGGAAGGAATGGACCAGGGTCCATAGTTCACTAGAGGTGTTCTCCATAAGATAAATAACATGCTGGGTGAACAAATTACAGCGGGGAAATTGACAGATTGAGAATGCATAACAATGCATATACTAGACATCTTGATCTCTACAAGATTTGTTTGGGCATTAAAACATGATACATAGACCGTAATCCAACTACATCTATGACTAATAATCCACCTTCAGGTTATCATCCGAACCCCTTCCAGTATTAAGTTGCAAGCAACAGATAATTTCATTAAGCAAAGTGTGTAAAGTAAACAATACATTTGCCCTTGAGCAAAGGATTGTTGTTTTCTCCCTAGTAGCAATAACACATCTACAACCTTAGAGACTTCTGTCACTTCCACAGATTACTAGAGGCATGAACCTACTATCGAGCATAAATACTCCTTTTTGGAGTTACAAGCATCTACTTGGCCAAAGCATCTACTAGCAACGGAGAGCATGCAAGATCACAAATAACATAGACATGATAGAATCAATAATCAATCTGACATAGTACTCAATATCCATTGCATCCCCGCAAACACAACATGTAGCATTACAAATAGATGATCTTGATCATGAACGGTGCTCACAAGATCTAAACATGATAACACAAAAGGGGAGAAACAACCATCTAGCTACAGCGGGGCAAGAGGTGCTTCAGGCTCTACAGCGGGTGAGGTCCAAGATCTTCGCGGGAATCGGCAAAACCGTAGCCATTGGCCGTGTTCTCTTCTCCGTCAACGTTCTGCTCGTCCCTCCTGACGAGTTCTGGATCCCGGCAAAAACGAACCCTACCAGATGCTCGATCGTCCCCATCAGAGACATCCACCTCTTCATTAGCGAAACCGACTCGGGCACTAGTTCCCTAGAAGTCGGAGGAGCATCAAGACCTGCACGGACCGCCTATGGGCAGGATATGTTCGTGGAAGAATCAATGTCGGATCTCTCTTTGGAGTTTGCCGGCAAAGATCAGAAAAATTCAAGGCCCACCAAAGCCGCCCCTGTGCAGGATATAACAGTGGAAGATCGCTGCAAGTCTGCCGGCTTCGCCCGTGTGTCTGGATAACAGAGATCCAAGGTCGTCAAGGTGGTGACCATCTTTGATTTAGCGTGTTGCATGCAGAGAGGGTGAAAACCCCCGCGATTACCTTGCCAGGTGGCTCCGTATACAGGCCGATCTGGCACATTACCCCAATGATGATGCCATGTATCACTTTGTGGAAGGACTGGACCAAGGTACGCTTCTTCGACATACGCTAAGGCGGCAGCAGGCTTCAGGACGCCTCACCTTCGAAGGCATGGTGAACACCGTCAACAACTACACTGAGGCTGAGGAGGCAGCCTAGACAGCCCTTTCGCTCTTAGACGACGCCCCTCCACCTCAGCCACTGCCACCATCGCCTCTGGTCATCCTCTCTGCAGCTGCACCACCGCCTCTGGTCGTCGTCGCAGCAGCCGCACCACCGCCTCCAGTCGTCATCGCTGCTGTCGCACCCCCACCGCCCATCATCGAGGAAGCCCCGGCACCCTCCGACTCCATGCTTGATGCGCTCTACGCTGACATCAGCGCTGACTCGGAGGAGATATATTTCAGCCCCGAGGAGCTGGACTCTGCTATGCAGGAGATGGAGGAGGATTACAAACGCGACGAGCAGGCCAGCAATGCAGTCACGTCCCGAGAGGTGTTTGTCGCCATTGGGACCGCGATGGATGAAGATCAACCCGGACGAGCTCCGCCTACAGCGTTGGACAAGGTGAAGGGACCACCTGTTGCTTCCGACAATGATCGCGCAAACGCCATGCCCTTCCGCTAACCCAAAGGTGCGGCAGCCGCGGAACTTGGCACTGGTCCGAGTAACAACAACACCGAAATCACGCCGCATCTACGGCATCTCGCAGCTGCCCAAATTACTCTAGCTGATAGAGTGATGTACAACAATATCCTCGTAGAGCCCATGACCGTGGCTCATATTCGGAGCATAGTCCAATTTGATGAGAAGCGCCAGCAGCTGCTGGAGGAAGCGCATGCACTCGCGGAGCAAGGCGCTAAGCTGGATCGAGATCCAGCCCACACGCAGAAATCAATAGAGAAAGGTAGAGCCATGGAGGCCGAGTACAAGACTCTTCTCCAGCAGCAGAAGGCTAAGAAAGCTCTGGCTTGAGTCTGACCCAGCGTTTTGCCAGTCTAGCCAACCCAAGCCGCCAATGGACTGATCTCCTCATGATGTCGGGTCCCATACTGGTTCGTCAGAACGAAGACGGAGGGATGCACGCAACATGAAGGACGCTATACCCATATCCTCCGACCATGGAGGCAAGGCTCAACCTCGTCGCCCATCTCCACCGCCCTGGTCTCCCCGACATTGAGAAGACCCCAAGACTCATCGTCATACGGACATGCCTCTACCAAGGCAGAGTGGCATCGTCATCCGCGATAACGCGGAGCAGCCCCGTCATGATGGAGAGAACAACCAAGGACACAAGAGCAGGTTGCGCCATGACCCTCCGCGTCCGACAAGAAACTGCGACAAGCATGCGGCATCGCAGGAGGGTAACAACAAGAAGGATAACCCGCCGCCACCTCCGCCTCCGTCGCCCCCTAGCAGCCACCATGGCGGAGGAGGCCCGCATCATTCATGTAGCCCTTCCCCTGGCAACAATAAGAAAAGAGCAAGCCTGGAGCCATATGACGCACGTTCACGCCTGGACAAGATTCACGAGTCCCGAGAAGGACAATACTTGGGACCATGTTGCTTTGGACCTGTAATACGGACCGCAACTTATCCCAAGGGGTTTCCGGATTGACAAGGCCATCAAGCCCTATGACGACACCGCCAAACCAGCTACGTGGTTGCAGGATTACGGCAACGCCGAGTTTGCCGGGGTAACCCCAACGTCGCCGTCAAATACCTCCCGCTGATGCTGGTGGGCACGGCCCGACAATGGATTACTGACTTGCCGGAGAAGTCCATCCGCAATTGGTTGGACATGCAAGAAGCATTCACCAAGAACTTCGAGGGTATGTATAAGCGTCCCTACACTATTGGCGATCTACAACGGTGCGTGCAGGAGAAAGACGAGTCATCTTGTGCCTACCTCTCTCACTGGCTAGATATGAAGAATTCCTGCGCATGAGTGCACGCCTAGACCGCAATGGACGCCTTCATCGATGGGTTGGAGAAAGGTATGTTGCTCTGACATAAGTTGAAGCGCTTGCAGGACAATCACTGGCTAGATATCAACCAGATGATCCAGCTAGCTAGTGAGATCGCAGCTGCCGACGACGATGCTCGCGGCTCCCTGCCGGCAACGGTCGTTCCAAATCAAGCTAGGAGGAACAACAACACCAAGCGGAAGAGCCCGCCAGAAGAAAAGCAAACCTCCGACATGGTTGCCATGACATTTACAGGATGAGGTGATGGCAGACAACATGGCCGAGGATGGGGGCTGGTCGTGGGCAGCATCGAGGTAGTGAAACTACCTCGGCAGCACTCCCTGTTCCCCAAACGTACAAGGAGTACCATGATATGTCGTGCCTTGTACACCTCGACGCCAACGCCAAAGCCACTCACACCAATCGCCATTGCAAATTCGTCAACGATCTCAAGGAGGACCCGGAGTCCGGCTACAAGCGAAGTCGGAAAAACAGACCGCGAGGCAAGGGGAAGGGGAAGAAGAAGGAAGAGGAGTCCAAGGATTCAAGTGACATTGACGAGGATGTTGACCCCAAGCACGCCGCCAAGAGCGATGGCAAGGGAAAGAACCCATTTGAGAAGATGGCGGCCATTTTCCACACTTTTCTTGGCACCCCCACTGTCCGACAACAGAAAATCTCTATGAGGATACTGATGGCCACTCTACCCTCAGTTCCCTAGTACCTGCGCTAGTCAGAGATTACAATTACTTGGGACAGAAAGGATCACCCAGACCTCATCCCTATAGAGAACCAGTATGCCATGGTCATCAACCCCCTGATTAACGGCAACGAGTTCACCAAGTGTATGGTGGATAGTGGAAGCAGCATTAACATCATGTACCTGGATACGCTTCATAAGATGACTTGACGGAGGCCAACCTAAGACGGACCAGCACCATCTTCCATGGCATAGTTCCTTTTCAGGAGGCTCGGACCCTTGGGTGCATCACGCTTCAGGTCGCTTTTGGCGATGTTAATAATTACCGCCAAGAACGCATGACCTTCGAGGTGGTCCCCTTCAAGAGTGTGTACCACGTCATATTCGGACGCGACATATTCCACGCCTTCATGGCCAAGCCATTCTTCGTCTACAACAAGCTCAAGATACCCGGACCAAATGGTGTCATCACCGTATCCGGAAGCTTTATCAAGGCAAGGGACTACGAGATTGGAGAAGCAGCCTTTGCAAAAGCTGTCCTCTACAACGAAGAATTCAAGGAGATCCAGAGCAAGGTCGATGCCTCGGAGATGCTGGCGTCGAAGAAGCAGATTTCTGACTCCGCCCCAGCTTTCGAGGCCACCATCGAAACCAAGCCGGTTGAACTTGTGGTAGGCGATGCCTCCAAGATCACCGCCATTGGGACGAACCTGGATCCCAAATAGGAAAGCGCGCTCGTCGAATTCCTCCGTGAGATTAGGGACATCTTTGCCTGGCAACCTGCCGACATGAAAGGTGTACCTAGGGAACTTGCCGAGCACAGCTTGAATATTGATCCAAAATGCAAACCGGTGAAACAACTTCTACGATGCTTCAGAGACGAGAAGAGACGCGCCATATGCAAGGAGATAGAAAGGTTACTTCAGGCTAGTTTTATCCGAGAAGTCCTTCAAACCCGATGGGTGGCCAATCATGTACTTGTCCCCAAAAAGGGAACCAAAGAATTAAGAATGTGCGTTGATTACACCGGCTTGAACAAAGCGTGTCCCAAAGATCCGTTTGCTTTGCCTCGCATTGACCAAGTCATTAACTCGACGGCTGGCTCGGAGCTTTTGTCTTTTCTCGATGCATACTCAGGATACCACCAAATTAAGATGAGGAAGTCGGACCAAGTGGCCACTTCGTTCACCACACCTTACAACACGTTTTTCTATGTCATGATGCCCTTTGGGCTGAAAAACGTAGGTGCTACGTACCAGCAGACAATGCAGCGTTGCCTACACGATCAAATTGGTCGGAACATTCACGCCTATGTGGACGATATAGCGGTGATGTCTAAAAAGTCAGACGACTTAATCTCCGACTTAAAAGAAACCTTTGATAATCTCCAGAAATACAACATGATGCTTAACCCTAAGAAGTGCGTCTTCGGGGTTCCAGTCGGTAAATTGTTGGGTTTCATCATTTCCCAACGTGGAATCAAGGTGAACCCGGAGAAAATCAAGGCCATCCTAAACATAAACCGTCTGACATGCCTAAAGTACATACAACGACTAACATGTTGCATTGCGGCAGTTAGTCGGTTCGTCAGCCGACTTGGAGAGAAGGCTCTACCGCTATACAAGTTGCGGAAGAAGGCGGAAAAATTTACATGGATGGACGAAGCAGATGCAGCATTGAAGCAGCTAAAGGATATACTATCCTCAGCGCCTATCCTTGCAGCACCCGAGCCTATGGAGCCTATGTTAATTTACATGGCGGACACCAACCGGGTAATCAGCATCGTCGTCGTGGTAGAGCGGAAAGAACCAGGGCATGAGTACGGAGTTCAACGACCAGTTTACTATCCAAGCGAGGTCTTGACGGAGTCCAAGCAGCGTTACCTGCACTACCAGAAGATAGCTTATGGAGTGTTCCTTGCTTCTCGGAAGCTAAGGTACTACTTCCAGGAGCACCCTATGAGAGTTGTGAGCAAAGCTCCACTGTCCGACATCATCAACAACAACGATGCTACAATAAGGGTCGCGAAGTGGGGCATTGAGCTTGCCGCCTTCGAGATCACCTACAAGAGACGCGATGCTATTAAGTCACAGGCCTTGGCGGATCTCTCTTTGGAGTTTGCCGGCAAAGATCAGAAAAATTCAAGGCCCACCAAAGCCGCCCCTGTGCAGGATATAACAGTGGAAGATCGCTGCAAGTCTGCCGGCTTCGCCCGTGTGTCTGGATAACAGAGATCCAAGTTCGTCAAGGTGGTGACCATCTTCGATTTAGCGCGTTGCATGCAGAGAGGGTGAAAACCCCCGCGATTACCTTGCCAGGTGGCTCCGTATACAGGCCGATCTGGCACATTACCCCAATGATGATGCCATGTATCACTTTGTGGAAGGACTGGACCAAGGTACGCTTCTTCGACATACGCTAAGGCGGCAGCAGGCTTCAAGACGCCTCACCTTCGAAGGCATGGTGAACACCGTCAACAACTACACTGAGGCTGAGGAGGCAGCCTAGACAGCCCTTTTGCTCTTAGACGACGCCCCTCCACCTCAGCCACTGCCACCATCGCCTCTGGTCATCCTCTCTGCAGCTGCACCACCGCACCACCGCCTCCAGTCGTCATCGCTGCTGTCGCACCCCCACCGCCCATCATCGAGGAAGCCCCGGCACCCTCCGACTCCATGCTTGATGCGCTCTACGCTGACATCAGCGCTGACTCGGAGGAGATATATTTCAGCCCGGAGGAGCTGGACTCCGCTATGCAGGAGATGGAGGAGGATTACAAACGCGACGAGCAGGCCAGCAATGCAGTCACGTCCCGAGAGGTGTTTGTCGCCATTGGGACCGCGATGGATGAAGATCAACCCGGACGAGCTCCGCCTACAGCGTTGGACAAGGTGAAGGGACCACCTGTTGCTTCCGACAATGATCGCGCAAACGCCATGCCCCCTCCGCCTAACCCAGTGCAGCAGCCGCAGGAACTTGGCACTGGTCCGAGTAACAACAACACCGCAAATCCGCCGCCTCTGGCATCTACGTCTGCAGCTGCCCAAATTACTCTAGCTGATAGAGTGATGTACAACAATATCCTCGTCGAGCCCATGACCGTGGCTCATATTCGGAGCGTAGTCCAATTTGATGAGAAGCGCCAGCAGCTGCTGGAGGAAGCGCATGCACTCGCGGAGCAAGGCGCTAAGCTGGATCGAGATCCAGCCCACACGCAGAAATCAATAGAGAAAGCTAGAGCCATGGAGGCCGAGTACAAGACTCTTCTCCAGCAGCAGAAGGCTAAGAAAGCTCTGGCTCGCGTCATCAACGATCCTGGTGTACGACGAAACCTAGGATGGCCCCCCCTCGAAGCCGCCACAAGCAAAGCCATACATTGACAGCGAAGGCAGACAAGTGATGCCCACCCCTCTTCTCAACCTCGCCATCGCCAAAACCCTTCTGGAGCAGGATAGATCACCCGCAGCTGTGTACCAGGTCTATGACCTTGTGGCCAAGGCGATGAAATATCAGGAAAGGCCACCTCTCAGAGGCTTGAGTCTGACCCAGCGTTTTGCCAGTCTAGCCAACCCAAGCCGCCAATGGACTGATCTCCTCATGATGTCGGGTCCCATACTGGTTCGTTAGAACAAAGACGGAGGGATGCACGCAACATGAAGGACGCTATCCCCATATCCTCCGACCATGGAGGCAAGGCTCAACCTCGTCGCCCATCTCCACCGCCCTGGTCTCCCCGACATTGAGAAGACACCAAGACTCATTGTCATACGGACATGCCTCTACCAAGGCAGAGCGGCATCGTCATCCGCGATAACGCGGAGCAGCCCCATCATGATGGAGAGAGCAACCAAGGACACAAGAGCAGGTTGCGCCATGACCCTCCGCGTCCGACAAGAAACTGCGACAAGCATGCGGCATCGCAGGAGGGTAACAACAAGAAGGATAACCCGCCGCCACCTCCGCCTCCGTCGCCCCCTAGCAGCCACCATGGCGGAGGAGGCCCGCATCATTCATGCAGCCCTTCCCCTGGCAACAATAAGAAAAGAGCAAGCCCGGAGCCATATGACGCACGTTCACGCCTGGACAAGATTCACGAGGCCCGAGAAGGACAATACTTGGGACCATGTTGCTTTGGACCTGTAATACGGACCGCAACTTATCCCAAGGGGTTTCCGGATTGACAAGGCCATCAAGCCCTATGACGACACCGCCAAACCAGCTACGTGGTTGCAGGATTACGGCAACGCCGAGTTTGCCGGGGTAACCCCAACGTCACCGTCAAATACCTCCCGCTGATGCTGGTGGGCACGGCCCGACAATGGATTACTGACTTGCCGGAGAAGTCCATCCGCAATTGGTTGGACATGCAAGAAGCATTCACCAAGAACTTCGAGGGTATGTATAAGCGTCCCTACACTATTGGCGATCTACAACGGTGCCTGCAGGAGAAAGACGAGTCATCTTGCGCCTACCTCTCTCACTGGCTAGATATGAAGAATTCCTGCGCATGAGTGCACGCCTAGACCGCCATGGCCGCCTTTATCGATGGAGAAAGGTATGTTGCTCCGACATAAGTTGAAGCGCTTGCAGGACAATCACTGGCTAGATATCAACCAGATGATCCAGCTAGCTAGTGAGATCGCAGCTGCCGACGACGATGCTCGTGGCTCCCTGCCGGCAACGGTCGTTCCAAATCAAGCTAGGAGGAACAACAACACCAAGCGGAAGAGCCCGCTAGAAGAAAAGCAAACCTCCGACATGGTTGCCATGACATTTACAGGATGAGGTGATGGCAGACAACATGGCCGAGGATGGGGGCTAGTCGTGGGCAGCATCGAGGTAGTGAAACTACCTCGGCAGCGCTCCCTGTTCCCCAAACGTACAAGGAGTACCATGATATGCCGTGCCTTGTACACCTCGACGCCAACGGCAAAGCCACTCACACCAATCGCCATTGCAAATTCGTCAACGATCTCAAGGAGGACCCGGAGTCCGGCTACAAGCAAAGTCGGAAGAACAGACCGCGAGGCAAGGGGAAGGGGAAGAAGAAGGAAGAGGAGTCCAAGGATTCAAGTGACATTGACGAGGATGTTGACCCCAAGCACGCCGCCAAGAGCGATGGCAAGGGAAAGAACCCCTTCGAGAAGATGGCGGCCATTTTCCACACTTTTCTTGGCACCCCCACTGTCCGACAACAGAAAATCTCTATGAGGATACTGATGGCCACTCTACCCTCAGTTCCCTAGTACCTGCGCTAGTCAGAGATTCCAATTACTTGGGACAGAAAGGATCACCCAGACCTCATCCCTATAGAGAACCAGTATGCCATGGTCATCAACCCCCTGATTAACGGCAACGAGTTCACCAAGTGTATGGTGGATAGTGGAAGCAGCATTAACATCATGTACCTGGATACGCTTCATAAGATGACTTGACGGAGGCCAACCTAAGATGGACCAGCACCATCTTCCATGGCATAGTTCCTTTTCGGGAGGCTCGGACCCTTGGGTGCATCACGCTTCAGGTCGCTTTTGGCGATGTTAATAATTACCGCCAAGAAAGCATGACCTTCGAGGTGGTCCCCTTCAAGAGTGTGTACCACGTCATATTCGGACGTGACATATTCCACGCCTTCATGGCCAAGCCATTCTTCGTCTACAACAAGCTCAAGATACCCGGACCAAATGGTGTCATCACCGTATCCGGAAGCTTTATCAAGGCAAGGGACTACGAGATTGGAGAAGCAGCCTTTGCAAAAGCTGTCCTCTACAACGAAGAATTCAAGGAGATCTAGAGAAAGGTCGATGCCTCGGAGATGCTGGCGTCGAAGAAGCAGATTTCTGACTCCGCCCCAGCTTTCGAGGCCACCATCGAAACCAAGCCGGTTGAACTTGTGGTAGGCGATGCCTCCAAGATCACCGCCATTGGGACGAACCTGGATCCCAAATAGGAAAGCGCGCTCGTCGAGTTCCTCCATGAGAATAAGGACATCTTTGCCTGGCAACCTGCCGACATGAAAGGTGTACCTAGGGAACTTGCCGAGCACAGCTTGAATATTGATCCAAAATGCAAACCGGTGAAACAACTTCTACGACGCTTCGGACACGAGAAGAGACGCGCCATATGCAAGGAGATAGCAAGGTTACTTAAGGCTAGTTTTATCCGAGAAGTCCTTCAAACCCGATGGGTGGCCAATCATGTACTTGTCCCCAAAAAGGGAACCAAAGAATTAAGAATGTGTGTTGATTACACCGGCTTGAACAAAGCGTGTCCCAAAGATCCGTTTGCTTTGCCTCGCATTGACCAAGTCATTAACTCAACGGCTGGCTCGGAGCTTTTGTCTTTTCTTGATGCATACTCAGGATACCACCAAATTAAGATGAGGAAGTCGGACCAAGTGGCCACTTCGTTCACCACACCTTACAACACGTTTTTCTATGTCATGATGCCCTTTGGGCTGAAAAACGTAGGTGCTACGTACCAGCAGACAATGCAGCATTGCCTACACGATTAAATTGGTCGGAACATTCACGCCTATGTGGACGATATAGCGGTGATGTCTAAAAAGTCAGACGACTTAATCTCCGACTTAAAAGAAACCTTTGATAATCTCCAGAAATACAACATGATGCTTAACCCTAAGAAGTGCGTCTTCGGGGTTCCAGTCGGTAAATTGTTGGGTTTCATCATTTCCCAACGTGGAATCAAGGTGACCCGGAGAAAATCAAGGCCATCCTAAACATAAACCGTCTGACATGCCTAAAGTACATACAACGACTAACATGTTGCATTGCGGCAGTTAGTCGGTTCGTCAACCGACTTGGAGAGAAGGCTCTGCCGCTATACAAGTTGCGGAAGAAGGCGGAAAAATTTACATGGATGGACGAAGCAGATGCAGCATTGAAGCAGCTAAAGGATATACTATCCTCAGCGCCTATCCTTGCAGCACCCGAGCCTATGGAGCCTATGTTAATTTACATGGCGGACACCAACCGGGTAATCAGCATCGTCGTCGTGGTAGAGCGGAAAGAACCAGGGCATGAGTACGGAGTTCAACGACCAGTTTACTATCCAAGCGAGGTCTTGACGGAGTCCAAGCAGCGTTACCTGCACTACCAGAAGATAGCTTATGGAGTGTTCCTTGCTTCTCGGAAGCTAAGGTACTACTTCCAGGAGCACCCTATGAGAGTTGTGAGCAAAGCTCCACTGTCCGACATCATCAACAACAACGATGCTACAATAAGGGTCGCGAAGTGGGGCATTGAGCTTGCCGCCTTCGAGATCACCTACAAGAGACGCGACGCTATCAAGTCACAGGCCTTGGCGGATTTCATCGCAGATTGGACGGAGATGCCAGATGCTACCCCTATGCCGGAGCCAGAATACTGGGTGATGCACTTTGACGGATCAAAGCTACTCAATGGCTCGGGACTGGTGTACTGCTACAGTCACCAACTGGGGAGAAGCTACACTATGTTCTGCAAATCCACTTCGAGGCTACAAACAACATGGCGGAGTATGAAGAACTCATTCACGGACTACGCGCAACCAAGGATATTGGAATCAAACGCATAGTTTGCTGTGGATATTCCGACTTGGTTGCCCAGCAGGTGGCTGGCACCTGGAATGCGTGGAATCCTATGATGGCAGCATATCGAGACGAAGTGGACGAGATATCCAAGAGCTTCTTGGGATACGAAGTCAAGTATGTACCTAGGGAGCAAAACGAGGCGGCTGGTCTACTATCTAAGCTTGGATCAGGGCGCAAACAAATTCCGCCTGGCATTTTTCTGGAGCATCTACGGACACCATCCGTGAAGGGAGCGGACACTGAGAACCCGGATAGAGTTGACTCTTTTGTTCACATAGTGACAAAGGTCCCTTCGGCTTGGACAAAACCGTTCATGGAATATCTCGTACACGGAACTTTGCCCATCGACGAGGTCGAAAGTCGGCAGATAGTATGTCGAGCAAAGGGCTATACCATAATCAATGGACAGTTCTACAAAAGAAGCACCACTGGTGTATACCTTAAGTGTGTTTCCTAGCAAGAAGGTATTGAAATCCTTCATGAGACCTATCTCAAAGATTGCGGGCATCACGTTGCTCCTTGATCGTTGGTCTCCAAAGCCTTCTGGTAAGGATTCTACTAGCTGACCGCAAAGGCGGACGCCGACAAGATAGTTGAGACGTGCATGTGATGCCAGTATTATGCCCGACAACCACATGTTCCAGCTGAAGAATTGCAAACAATACCAATAACTTGGCCGTTTGCAGTCTGGGGGCTAGACATGGTTGGTCCATTACAGATGACACCATGTGGGTTTACGCATCTGCTAGCAGCAGTTGATAAATTCACCAAATAGATAGAAGCTAAACCCATTAGAAAGCTTGATGGGGCAACTTCCCTTAGGTTTGTCCGGGATCTAGTGGTGAGATTTGGTCTCCCACATAGCATTATCACCGACAACGGCAACAACTTTTCACTCGGATAAGTGGAAGCTTATTGTTGGGAGAAGGGCATCCGACTTGACCTAGCATCTGTGGCTCACCCACAGTCCAATGGCCAAGTTGAGCGAGCCAATGGATTAATTTTGCAGGGGATCAAGCCACGTCTAGAGGCACCGCTATAAAGAGCAGCTGGAGCCTGGGCGGAGGAATTACCATCTGTGCTGTGGAGTTTACGAACTACACCCAACAGATCCACCGGCTACACCCCTTACTTCATAGTATATGGAGAAGAAGCCATCCTGCCTTCCGACATCCTTCATGATTCACCAAGAGTTGCCGCCTACAACGAAGATGACACTGGAGAATCCAGACGCCTAGATGTGGACCTTCTCGAGGAAGAGCGCATATTGGCATGCCAAAGATCCGCCATCTACCAGTAGAAGCTACGCAGCTACCATAGTCACTGTGTTCGGCATCGCTCGTTCAAAGAGGGGGATCTGGTGCTCCGACTTAAGCAGAAGAAGTCACACAAATTATCCCCACCATGGGAAGGACCGTTCATCATAAGCAAGGCACTGCTCAATGGGTCTTACTACCTCGTTGACAATCATGAACTTGAGGATAGACTCAACGATGATCATAAGCGTAAGCAATGTGATCCGGATGATGACTACCCGGAGCTTGATCGGCCATGGAACATAGCACAGCTACGTCCTTTTTACACTTAGCATATTTTTTATCTATTGTGTACCTCTTATATGATCAATGAAATAAAGCTCTCTGGTTCACTCATATTTCTGAGTCTTTTACCTCCTTTAGTGTTCATTTTTGGATCGTATAAAACCTTTATGCACAAGCTTTGCGTTTGCACTTGTGAAAATTCTGCCTACGGGCATTAGTTTAAGTTTTCTGGTCTACACGTTCTTTGTTGTTTTATGTGGATTCTGGAGTAGTGACTTTCGGCACTTGAAGTCGGCGATTTTGTGCTTAGGTTTTTGACGGTGCCATTGGGCATCATCACCTTAGCGCATGGTTCTGACCACGAGTCTCCCGACTCACGAAAGGTCAAGCATAAAAACCAGAGTAATGGATAAGCCAGCACTTGCTTAAAAAATATTTACATGCTGGAACCAGTACTTGAGTAGCAGGAAATTACGACTATTGTTTTCCGCCTTAAGTTAACATAGTAGTTTTTCCGCATACACCAAACCAGAGGAAACAAATATTACAAAGTGTTTTTTCATTCCTCTGGCGCAGGAGACTTTGATGTAGAATCGTCGGCAGCAGGAGAGTCATCTTCCTCGAAGTCGGTGGTTTTGAGGGACTCGGAGGAGCTCTGGTGGTCGCCGCCAATGATCTCCATCGGCACGAAGATGTTGTGATCGACCAACTCGGCAACCCTAGAGTCAAAACCCGTGAGCGATGCCCATATAGCCTTGTGGTCAATCTTCTGGCCTTCATCGTCTACATCGGGAAGACCCGAGGTCACCGTGTCGAGGTCGGTGTTTTTGTAGTGCGCCTTGACCATCGCCAGAGACATCCTTGCGCCAGCCCGGGTACATGAAGCTTTCCAGCTTATGATACGCTCGGGGGCTTGGCGCAAGATCTCCGAGTACTTCATCACGGAGTCCATCGCCTTGATATTGATATTGAGGGGCTTGGCGATCTCCTTGGCTTGCTTGACGACGGTGCTGATGAAGTTCCTAGCGAGGACCATGCATTCCTTTGGCGGAGGAGGCGACTTGGTAAAACCAATAGGAGCTGCATTTCCGACAATGGAGCACATGAGTTTAGTAATACAAAGTTCAAAATACCTGGCTTACAAAAGTACAAGACGGATAATCGCTTACCAAAGATGCTTGCCTCGGCTTGCTGGAGTGTCTCCACCATGGAGTCCTTCTCTTGTCGGAGAACCTTGTATGCTTCAAGGTTACGCTGATTCTGCTCATCGGCAGCCTTCTTATGCTCCTTGAGCATCACAATATCCTCCTTCAAGCGGTTTATCTCTGTGTTGGCAGACTCCTGCAAGGCCGCCATGGACTCTTCATGCATCTTCAGGGTATCAGTCCTCTCCTGCTTAAGGATCTTGTTTTTGCTATCCAGCAACTCAATGTTCTTGGATTGCTCAACAATGTCCTTGGCCTTGGTGATGGTTTCTGCAAGTCATAGAAAGAACAACACACAATGAGTAGTCAGAGTGTGATGGCACAAGACCAAGATGATTGCAAAATAGAAAGGATAAACAGACTCTTGTCTTGGTGATTTGTTCCTTCAAGAAGGCAGTTTTACCCTTTTTCAGCTTCCAACTCCGCGTGCATCTTGTGGAACTTCTCGTTGGCGACGCCTCTCCGAGCATTCTCATTCTGTGGAAATAAGATCAAAACCACTTACTCTACTTGGAGCATATAGCCGGATAATTATCCATCTAGAGGCTTGGGGGCTACAGTGGGAGTTTTTAACTCGGCATAATGCTTAGTCTTTCTTTAAGCATCTAGTCGGAACTAATTCAATTTCATCTAGAAGCTTGGGGGCTACAGTACGAGTTTTTAGCTCAGCAATGTGCTTAGTCTTTCTTTAAGCATCTAGTCGGAACTAATTCAATTTTCAACTAGAAGCTTGAGGGCTACAGTATTGAAATTTACAAACACTGCCTATGCCACTCTAAAACTATCTAGTCAGAATAATTTATTCAAACTAAATACTTGGGGGCTACAGTGTGAAGTTTTCTAGCTTAGTCACTCTTAGAGCATTCAGATGCAAAGACCTATGGTTTTCCGTCTAAATCCTCGAGGGCTACAGTGGGATACTCATATGAAATGCAAAAGGCAAATAAAACTTATAAGTGCGATGATCTTGAGATTGGTGGCGCTCTCGGCAAATATCTTGCTGAAGGAAAGGTTGTTTCCTTGTAGGATATCAGCTTGCCTAAGGAGCTCCTCAAGACCGCAAGTCGGAGATGTCGGAGCTGCACCAGGAGCCAGAGTAGAGCTACTCAGCGTGAGCGCCGGGTAGACTATCTTCGGATATTCTGTGGTTGTCCTGGGTGTAGAGGCGCCGCCTTCAACAGACATTCTGCCTACCACCATCGCCTTACCGCTACCGATGGCATCCTTAGCTGGAGCTTCAGCCATTTTGGTTGCGGCGCGTTCTTGCATTGCCTGCTCGCTGGCAATGTCGAGCTCCACGTAGACAGCTGGATCCACTTCCATGGCGGAAGGGCCAGATGCATCTTTAGCTGGAGAGCTTGTTGGAGCAGCGGCGAGCTAGACACTGGGAGTGGTAGGGGCGATGGCGAGAGATGCGTGGTGCGACACATCTCGGTGCAACATATCTCTAATGTTTATAGAAGACCCCGATGTTTTGGAGGACTTCTTCAAACTCATACTGGCCTTCTTCCTGAAACATGAAAAAGTATAAGTACAGGAATAATATGAGCAATGGACAATGTCGGAGGATAAGAGACTTACAAAACAGTGGGTGCTTTGGTAAAAGGGATCTCGGTAATCTTTCTCTTCTCCGCCTCTAGGGTGGCGGTAGTCTTCTTGGAGGCTCCACCCTCCGTCTTCTTCTTCTTGCCTCCGTCGGCAGCATCAGAGGTGAAGCTCTTCCTCTTACGTGCCAACGGAACATCGTCGTCGGACACGGCGGTGACTTCCTTCATCTTGGGGTTGTAGATTTGGGCAACCATGCTATCCTCCTCTAGACTTTTGAGCTATTAAGTGAAATCCCAAAGTGTTAGATGAGATGATAATGGCTAGACGGAAGATCTGGAGTACATGTCAAACACGGAAAAACAATACACATCTCTGGCCATGTGCCATCAACGAACATGTCGTAGGTGATGGTGAAGCCACGCTTCCTGTCCTTCACCTTAACGATGTCCTTGAGGCGAAGCTTGATGGAGTCACTCGAGAAATTATCCTCGGAGATACGGAGGCTATCCTTCCTACTCTTGGTGTACTGATGCATTAGCTTCGAGCGGTGCTGCAGAGGCTGGATCCGCCTGAGAAACCAGCACATGGCTAGGTCCAACCCGGTCAGACCCGTGTCTACGAACCACTCTATCCTCCTTATGGCGCGGGAAGCATCATTGTCGAAAGGAAGGGTGGCCTGGGATCTCCATGTCGTAGCTTCAGCGGCAGCTCCATCGATGAATTACGGATACGTTTCTTCTCAGCCAGCCAGAGGGATATCTAGGCCGTAGAAGTAAGTCCGCTACCAGTTCTTGCAGGACTCATGGCCGACGATATCGGGGAACCGCCAGCCAGGCCGGATCTTAAAGCCAATTGTCCCGCAATTCCTGAGCTTGTCCTTGCTCGCTCAGGCTTCCCCCTTGACGGTAAAGAAGTAGATGAACAAGTATAACCTAGGCCTAATCCCTAGGTAACCCTCGCAAAGCGTCACGTAATTGCTAAGCGCTAGGATGCTGTTGGGGGACAGGTTCTAAGGTTGAACCCGGTAATGCTTGAGGGCAGCAAGAAGGAAGTCAGAGATGCGGAGGGAGACGCCGCGTACCAATTGTGCTTTGAGGTACACCTTCTCTCCAACTTGGGGAGAAGGGGTGACTGATGACCCACAAGTATAGGGTGTGTATCGTAGTACTTTCGATAAATAGGAGTGTTGATCCCAACGAGGAGCAGAAGGTGATGAACAGTGGTATGGAGCAGGAAATCCCTGTGAATACTTAGAAAACGGATTTTTAGTGGTTTTCTGACAAGGCAAAAAAACAAAGAGCAAGTAACATAAGTAACGAAAAATGGAGCAAGTGGCCCAATCCTTTCTTAGCAAAGTACAAGCCGGTGGAAATACTTATAAGGACCAAACGTTCTCGAGGACACATGGGAATTCTGTCAAGTGCTTTCACTTCAAAGAGCCGAGTTCTCTTCTTTGGTGTTGTAAGTGTTGTGTGGGTGAACCTGTGCTAACATACTGCCCTTCCTAGGGCTAATATATACTTGTGATTAAACCCCGTGCAAATAGATATAACTACAGGAAAGTAATTAAGATATAAATCTAACCACAACCTTAAACTCTGAGATCCTGCGCTCCCTTGTGCAAAGGTATCCTAACGAGGGTTTAGGTTTCTGTCACTCCGGCAACCCCACAATTAGTAGCCAAATACACAATGCATTCCCCTAGGCCCATAAATGGTGAAGTATCATGTAGTCGACGTTCACATGACACCACTAGAAGAATAGCACCACAACTTAAATACTAAACCATTTAATAATAACTCATCACAGATTAATTACTAACAACATGACTTCTCCCATGTCCTCAAGAACTAAACGAACTACTCACAAGACATCATATGGATCAAGATCAAAGATGATATGATAATGGATAACAATCTGAACATAAACAATAATCTAATGGATCCCGATGAATCCTAGCTTGATGACGGTGTTGATGGCGACGGTCTCCCCTCTCCGGGAAGGAATTCCCCCGGCAGAAATTTGTCTGCCGGAGAGATCTTTCTCTCTCGGTGTTTTCTGCCCCTAGAGGCGGTGGAAATCTATCTGTGGTCGCTCCCCGAGCCTTAGGGTTTCGAAGGGAAGATATAGGCAAAGGGGCAGATTCGGAGGCCGGGGAGGTGGGACACACCTGCCCTAGGCGCGGGGTCAGGTGGGCCCGCGTCTAGGGGGTGTGGGGCCCCTGAGGCCCCTCTTCGTCCCTCCTTCTGGCTTCTTTCATCTTCTGGTAAATATATGTTTCCATATTTTTCTTGTATTTTTCTGATCTTTGTGAAATTGCACTGAAACGCCTTCTTTTCCATCAGAATCCAGACTCCAGCAGTCCATCCTCCAAGAATCATCCAACATGCATAAACAGATGAAAAGCCATAAGTACTACCTCATAATAAGACAAATATCAATGAATAGAGGTAAATTATGATATAGAATGGTGATGCAAATTGGGCGTATCAACTCCCCCAAGCTTAGACTTCGCTTGTCCCCAAGAGAAAATTGAGCTCATTAAACATGTCCACAGGTTTATGGAGTGAAGTGTCGATAAAAGAATACGAACAAGAAGCATCACACTTACCATTGCACATCTCATAGAAGAAAGCAACTCATCATTATATAACTTAGCTTGCAACCAAGTACATCAGTCA
Organism: Avena insularis; assembly: GCA_023614405.1. NCBI lineage: Eukaryota > Viridiplantae > Streptophyta > Magnoliopsida > Poales > Poaceae > Avena > Avena insularis. The sequence continues at coordinate 375,520,177 of CM042697.1, forward strand.
CAATAGAGATGCATAAAGATAAATCATAATTGGAATTGCCAAACTTGTTCTTGGTCAGATAATACCTGGTAACCAGTTTCACAAAAGATTTTTGTAGAAGTTTCAAAACAGGAACACTCTTTGCTCAAAAAGGTTTTTCACAAGTGAAGGCTTTCAAAGTAATACTCAATAGATAAGAATTTTGTGCAAACAAGGAAGATTAAGAACATGATTGAATAAATCACCATATGAATGCTTGAAACACAACAACTCAAAAGCTTGCTGGAGATAGAGAGGAAGTAAGTTTACTGACTCAACTTGGAAGTGGGAGAAAGGTCCCTTCTTAAAGGGTAGCAGGGATTACAAGTCATAAAGAGCTTCCAAAATATTATGGTACTTACTAGCTTTGAGCCCTCATTGCCCCTATCATAAGCATCTTGAGATGATTAAGTTTAAAGTGAAGAAAGATGGAGCATATGCTTGACAAAGTATAAGTTGGCAATCTCATGTCCCTTGAATATGAGGGCCACTCCTCATGCTACTCAACTTTGGTCACGGGTAAGTTCTTGTCATTGTAAATATTTGCATATCATTGAGAACCGCCAACGGGGTACCCCTTGCACATGGTACAGGAGCTTACCCATAACCAAAATAACAAGGCAAGCAGACAATGAGCATCTCAGCGATCTTTTTATTTACTATGTGCATAGCTTTTTATTGAGGATGCTTCATAGATGACTCACTATTGTGATGCTGCAAGTTTCCACCATGATTAAGCATGGCTTAGGCTAGCGGCCCAGGCGTTTCTCTAACACAGGATACAAAATCCATGGACTTACAAGTTCCCTCTTTATTTCACACCTTTGACATCCATAGACAAAAGAGCATGATATCAACTATGTACAGAGTACAACTGCAATGTTGAAAACGTTCCCCGTGACAGCACGGTTCTGCTAATTCAAACGTATAGATGCAAGCATATACAACTTCGATGTTCACAATGGTTCAAGTCTATTAGGGGCAAGAAATAAAGTGTGCCATCAAGTTCATGAGAGCTTTACTAACTAGTTTTCACATAACAAAATACTTTTTAATTCGAAAGGTAGATGAAACTTGAGAATTTGCTTGGAATAGCAAAAGCTACTAGGTAGATATGGTGGACACAAGTGGCAAGAGTTTTGGTTCAAAGGATTTTGGAAACATGAGAAGTATGCCTTCTCAAAACAGGGTTTTGGCTAGCAAGGCTGGGTAGCAAGCAAGAGAGTTGAAAGAAACAAGCAAACATACAAGTAATAAAGCCAAACATGCAATCTTCCTTGAAGACACAAAAGAATCTTAAATAAAGAATACTAAGCTTATGAGCCAACAAGAAAGAAAAAATGATACCAAATACCTGTAAGCTTTTTCTTTATTTCTTTTTCTTTCAAACTAATGTCACTGACCAGAACTCGGTTTGCCAAAACCAATTTAGATCCACTTGATGATCACAAAGTGGTGCTAATACTAATCAACAAGATTTATCATATAACAGAGATTGCAAACTAAAATAAGAAGTGCAAAAAGTAAAAGATGAGGCTTCTCATTAATATTCCAATAAAGGCACTCACACCAAAGGATACATAGATAATCAACTAAAGGAGATATACTTCCACATGCAAACCAACTATAAGATAACCTCTCTACCACGGATATGAATCCACTAAAAAGGTAAAAGATAAAGATAATGGTGGTGAGACCGCGACACTCCCCCAAGCTTGGAACAAGCCAAGGGGATGCCAAATCTGATGACGAATTACTCCTTTGGTGGTGGTGGTGTTCTCTTGATAAGCTCTTCAATAAGTTTCTTCAAATCCTCCATATCGAAGGTTAGAGTACGAATTAACTCCGAATTATGCTCAATGCAGCCTATGATCAACTCGGACCGAGGATCCTAGTCCTTGTTATTCTTTCTCCATTCTTCCAAATTAGAGCGTTTCTTCCCTACACGGTTAGAACAAGGGGTACTCGGAGGAAGTGTGCGCGGAGCGAGGATATGACGGGGAGTTCTCCCTCCTGTAGACATCCGTGCTGTCCTCCTAAGCTGGGTAGGTTGTGCCACCAAACCAATGCTTGCGACGGTAGCGCGGGTGTCCGGTTGCTTGTCCTCCTCCATGTCTCCTTCATAACCTACCGGAATCTCCTCTTCCTTGGGGACTTGAGGTTCTTCTTCCTCGGGCTTCTTGCCTTTGTCATTGGCGGAGGCCATGGTGCTCTAAACTTGAGAAGATTTCCTGATAGAAACTGATTGAAACGAAAACAAGACGAGAACACGATGCATGAACCTCGAGGGATCCGGGGGGTTATATATTACGAAGTTTCAATGCATAAGGAAGGTTTTAACATGGAAACGAGGCGGAGACGGAGTTTGAGGGGGGAACACCCCCCTCAGGCGCGGCCAGGATGGGCCCGCGCCTGGGTGGGTTTGTCCACCCCGGGCTCCGTTTCCTCTTCAGTTTTGTCTCGTAAATTCCCTTATGTATTAAAAACATCAAAAATATAAAAAGATTGGGGTTTCACGAACCTTCTTTTTTCACCACTTTTACCCATTCAAAGACGAACTCTGCATATTCCTTCTCTCTTTCTCCTTAGAATTTCCTTTTTACAAAACCCTTGCACAAACTCAAAGACAACATTAGTGTAAGCAAAAACAATAAACCTTTGGTATACACTTCAACTGAAAACCCATCAAAACAAAAGCTTCTGTAAGAGGCAAATGCAAATGATGGCAGAAATCTGTCAAAACAGACTAGCATGTAAAGATTGATTTTTCCGAAGACCTTCTGTTGCTCAAATCAAAAAGTGCAGAACTGATGAAAGTTGGGTAACAACTTGGAGAACAAGATCATAATAATGCAGCTCCATCCGAAGTACTGAGCTTCCTCACGATTTTTACAATGCAGCACAAAAATCTGTCCCAGGACAGCCACTTTTCACAACTCCTCTACTTCACAAAAGTAGTTGAACTTGACACAAAAACCAAAACAAAAAGGATAAGGAGCGGTTATTACAGAGGTAATAACTTCCAAGACTCGACCAAACTCTTGGGTTATCTCCTAACAAGTACTTTTCTTTAATGCCTTTAAGTTAGGCTTGAAACTTTCAGAGATGCTCACAAAGGAGATATATATCTGAAACAAAAGAGAGCATCAAGAAGCAAATAACCAACATACTTGAGCCTAACCCACTTCCTATGCATGGGGGTATCATGAGAAAACGAATTGTTGAAACGAAAGGCCACAAGCATAGGAAGACAAAACAGATGCAACTTTAAAGCTTTCAACATAAAACGGGGAAACTTAACATCATTGAGATGCATAAAACCATGTTTCCCTCTCTCAAAATAACTTTCAGTAGCACTCTGAGTAAAGTTGACAATATAACTGTCACTGGAAACGACTTTATCATCAGAATAAGCATACTTACAGTGAGGTCCAAGGTCATAGACTGGATCAATAGAAGCAAGTTGTTCCATCCTGAAATCTTTATTAGGCAAGCTATTTTCACAAGGAGCTTTAGCAAATTTGGAAAAATTAAACTCATAAGAATCTCCATCAAACTTAGTTAAAACTTTTTCCTTCTTACAATCAATAATAGCTCCACAAGTGTTCAAGAAAGGTCTACCAAAAATGATAGGACAAGTTTTGCTAGCTGCTAAATTAAGCACTAGAAAATCAGCAGGATACTTAATCTTACCACAGAGAACCTCCACATCTCTTACAATGCCAATGGGGAAAATGATATCCTTGTTAGCAAGGTGAATAACCACATCAATGTCCTCAAGCTCACAAGGACAAATCTCATGCATAATTTCCTTGTAAAACTCATAAGGAATAGAACTAGAACTAGCACCAATATCACATAAACCATAGTAGCAATGATCACCAATTTTAATAGAAAGCACAGGAACACTAGCTTTTCTAGCCTTACTAGTATGGGAGATAATATTATAAGCGTATTCACAGAAGACAATGTGCTCATCCTCTCTATTTCTAGTGACAGTGTCTTTCACAATGGCTACCACAGGTTCAACATTCAATTGCTTACCAGGCTCCACAGTTTTCATGGTACCTTTGTTATTTGCACTAATAATCATAGAATACTCCTTTACCTTAGCTGGGAAAGGCACTTTCTCAACATGAGGTTCAGGCACAATATGATTAGTAGTACAAACTTGAGTACTTCTAACAGGAACATGGATAACAACATCTTTATAAGGAGCATGGTACTTATTCCACTTATTCTTGGGAATTTATATGTAAGAGGCAAAGGCCTTAAAATAGTTGGCAATACTTTGGGAATCAAGACCAAACTCATTTCTAATATGATGGAAGTTGTCAGTTCCCATAAAATATTTAATGCATTCATAATCATAATTTATACCTGACTTTCTTCCTTTTTCATTCTCCCAAGCTTTAGTGTTATCTTGAATACGGTCTAAGAGATCCCATTTAGCTTCTTCCTTCATACGTGTGAATGATCCAGCACAAGAAGCATCTAGTAAATCTTTATCATGAAGAGAAAGCCTAGCATAAAAGTTATTGAGAATAATATTGTTAGGGAGTTCATAAATAGGACATTTAAGCATTAGTAACTTCAATCTCCCCCAAGCTTGAGTTGTACTCTCTCCATCAAGAGGCAAAAATTTATATATAAGATTTCTATACTTATGAATCTCACTGGGAGGATAAAATTTAGAGTAAAAGAGAGATGCCATCTCCTCCCATTCCATGGATTGTCCATTCTTCAGCAGCTTATACCATTCTTCAGCTCTCCCTTTCAAAGGATATGGAGAGTAACTTATTATTCACCTATTCAGTTGTGATACCTGCACACTTAAACAACCCGCATAATTCATGGATAAAAAGCAAGTGATCACCGGGATGGACAGATCCATCCCCAAATTAATAATTATCCATAACACGATTAACAATACCCGTAGGTATCTTAAAAGGATCTATCTCAACAGGTGGTGGTTTATCTACTACCCTAGCAGTGGTAGTAATTATCCCAAACAGAAAACCAAGTGGGTTATCCATATTGGAAACAAAGTAACAAACAGTAACAAGAGCAATACTCACAGTGAAAGTTTCCCTTACCAGTTCCACTCTTCAATAGCTCTTCACTCCCCGGCAACGGCGCCAGAAAATAGTTTTGATGACCCAAGGGTGTATCGTAGTACTTTCAATAAATAGGAGTGTCGATCCCAACGAGGAGCAGAAGGTGCTGAACAGTGGTATGGCGCAGGAAATCCCTGTGAATACTTAGCAAACGGATTTTTAGTGGTTTTCTGACAAGGCAACAAAACAAAGAGCAAGTAACAGAAGTAACGAACAAATGGATCAAGTGGCCCAATCCTTGCTTACCAAAGGACAAGCCGTTGGAAATACTTATAAGGACCAAATGTTCTCGAGGACACATGGGAATTCTGTCAAGTGCTTTCGCTTCAAATAGTCGAGTACTCTTCGCTGGTGTTGTAAGTGTTGTGTGGGTGAACCTGTGCTAACATACTGCCCTTCCTAGTACTAATACATACTTGTGATTAAACCCCCTGCAAACATCCGTAACTATAGGAAAGTAATTAAGATATAAATCTAACCAAAGCCTTAAACTCTGAGATCATGTGCTCCCTTGTGCAAAGGTGTCCTAACGGGGGTTCAGGTTTCTGTCACTCCGGCAACCGCACAATTAGTAGCCAAATACACAATGCATTCCCCTACGCCCATAAATGCTGAAGTATCATGTAATCGACGTTCACATGACACCACTAGAAGAATAGCACCACAACTTAAATACTAAACCATTGAATAATAACTCATCACAGATTCACTACTAACAACATGACTTCTCTCATTTCCTCAAGAACTAAACGAACTACTCACAAGACATCATATGGACCAAGATCAAAGATGATATGATAATGGATAAAAATCGGAACATAAACAATAATCCAATGGTTCCACTCACAAGCATCAACTACAATAGTAATCAACACCGGGAAAGTTTCCCCTAAGAACTAAAGCAATATCCAACACAATTGTTACAGCGGGACGGGGTGGTGGTGATGGTGCTGGTGGAGATGAAGTTGTGGATGATGATGATGATCCCGATGAAGCCTAGCTAGATGAAGGTGTTGATGTCGACGGTCTCCCCTCTCTGGGAAGGAATTCCCCCGGTAGAAATCTGTCTGCCGGAGAGATCTTTCTCTCTCGGTGTTTTCCGCCCCCAGAGGCGGTGGAAATTTATCTGTGGTCGCTCCCCGAGACTTAGGGTTTCGAAGGGAAGATATAGGCAAAGGGGCGGAGTCGGAGGCCGGGCAGGTGGGCCACACCTGCCCTAGGCGCGGGGTGGCCCACGCCTAGGGGTGGGGCCCCCCTGAGTCCCCTCTTCGTCCCTCCTTTTGGATTCCTTCATCTTCTGGTAAAATAATATGTTTCCATATTTTTCTGGTATTTTTCTGATCTTTGTGAAATCGCACTGAAACACATTTTTTCCATCAGAATCCAGACTCCAGTAGTCCATCCTCCAAGAATCATCCAACATGCATAAAAAGATGAAAATCCATAAGTAATACCTCATAATAAGACAAATATCAATGAATAGAGGTTAATTATGATATAGAATGGTGATGCAAATTGGGTGTATCAGTGACCTCGCCGGCTGGTGCCGCTTGCCAGACAAGCCCCTATGTCGCGGGAGGTAACCTTTGACGAGCATCTCTCCGGTGTCCATGTTGGTGATGTCAGAGCGACACCACTCCCCCTTATGGGAGTCACCCTCCTCCTCCAGTAGCTCCAGCGCCGCTGGAATATGGTCATTGCTGGTGGACTCCACCACTGCGGACCGTGGCAGCACCATGCCCTCTGGGGGCTCCTGGACGGAGCTCGCCGGCTTCGCCGCGGCATCGGCCGATGCCGCCATGGATGGGTTGGAGCTTCCGCTCGCCATTGGAAGGGGAGAGAGGTGACTGGAAGATTGGGGGGAGATTATGGTTTTTCGCATGCGCGCGGAGGGCTCGAGGAGACGCTCGCAGGAGGAAGACGATGATGCAGGGGGAGAATGAGGTGAAAAAGTAAAAATCCACCGCGGTTGTAATTTATAACCCCCGGCGTCAAGATTCGTGCAAGGTGATCAAATGGTCGGCACGTGGATGACGTGTGCGGGTGCGTGCGTGGAAATTTTTCCACGTTCCCACCACCGCGGCCAACGGTTCGTATCCTTCGTGCGGGAAAAAACGAACATGATTGCGTTCTCTGCATGTGTGAGTTACGAGGCGTCGATGTGTCACATCCCAAATTTTAGATTTGGTCTTGCATATCATTCATAACATCACATCATATCTTCCATGCAAAACCGTCGAGTAGAAAGGTTCGGCGAAACGCTATCTTCAAAACCCTATTTTATTTCGCTACGAGGTTCCTGCGGGAAGCTTTAGTAGGACTTGCGACAACCACCCCTGTAGATTCGAGGTTTCGCTCGAACCTTGACGCTAGATTGTTCCCCTTGATGATACGAACCCGTAGGCGCAAGAATCACTTATATCGGAGCTCGTACGGAAAAGCTTCGGCCGTTTTAGTAAACCGCCGGAAAACGGTCCGAAAATCCGGACCGATTTCCGAGTTCTAGTCAATTTCTGGACCGAATCTGAGTAGGTTCGCGCGAGAGGGCCACTTAAGGCGGACCCCCCCGCCTCGGGATCCGCACCCACCTTCGCCGACCCCGCCGCCTCCACTCCTCCCGCGCGCGCACGCCTCCCGAGGCAGCCGCCGCCGCCCAGGTTCGCCGCCGGCCGCCGCCTCTTCTCTCTCTCCTCTCTCCGTTCCCGCCACCCAGCGCCCCGATCGCCGCCGGCCGCCGCCTCCGCATCGCCGCCGCCGCGCCTCGCCATCTGCGACGCCGACCCCGCCGCCTGCCGCCACGCTGCCTCGCGCTGCGCAACGCTGCCAGCGCCGCTGCCGCTGGCCGCCGCAGCCGCCGCCGCGCCTACGCGCGCTACGCCGCTTATGCCGCTGCAAACGCCGCTGCTGCACGCCAGCCGCCGTCGTCCGGAACCTGTTCGGAGTTCGATTCGTCGTTGTTTCCGGTAAGACAGCAGCCACCGTCAGATGTCAGATCAGCGGCTTAGATCGTTCGTTGACTAGTCAGCACCCAGGCGTTGACTAGTCAGACGCCCAGTCAGCAGACGAGTTGACCAGTCAACAGATACAGTTGACTGGGTTAATTTCGTTAATCCTTTTAGTTGGCAGATTTCGGTAGAAAATTGTAAATTGCGTAGAAATTAAATCGCTTGGCCAAAAATTGCAAATAAAATATGTACGGGTTCAGTGAGTCGTGTAGAATCTCGCTGTACCTTTGGTTCAGACTTTTACTGCAAGGTTTAGTACAGTTTAATCAAACTAGTTAGTGGCCTTTTTGTAGTATTAAATTCGTAGAAAAAGATCCGTAGCTTCAAAAATCGCGTACGATGTGTCCCTGAATTCGCTGGAACGAGGGGAATCTCATCGTAAATTAAAATGATAGGCTTACAGTGAAAACTTCTGCAGAAATTGTCTAGTGGCTTTCTGCAGTGTTTTAATTACTCGGGAAGTTTTATAACTCCTTTTTGAGTAATTCCAGTTGGTACTGTTTCTAATCAGCGATGCCTTTGCGGTAGAGTTTTCCCAAGATTTTACGAACAGCATACTAACGGTAGTGAATTATTTGAGTTCTAGCTCTAATTTTGGGCGTTACTTTTACTTAATAGTTTTCCTAGCGCTAAAACTATTTTCCATGCATGCAATCGGTAGTATTATGGTATAGTATGTTGTGGTGCAGCTGTAGCACCAATACACTTGTCGTTCTTGCATTCATGCATCATATTTGTTGCATATGTTGTGGATTGCTTGTTTATGAATGCAATTGTATCGTGTAGATTGTGACGAGTGCAACGCTTGCTCGTATGTGGATTGTTCTTCCGACCGCTACAACCAAGGCAAGTAGATGCTACTTTGTTCATGATATCTTCCTACTATTTTCAATGCATTGTCGTGTATTTTGTAGATGCATGTGTAGGATGATACTATCGCTATGCTATGACCCATTATGTGGTAGGGCTTTCCTTGTAAATGAACCACCATTGGTAGATGTGCTTAGCCATGCTATGATGAATGAGGGCTGGGTTACATCACTGAAAGTTGTTTCCAAATGAGTTGTTTTGCAAAAACTAAAACAACTTAATCAATGAATCTCCTGGGTGTGATGGGATTGATAATTTTTGGTGGTTTCATTGCGGAAAGGCACCTAGGTATCAAGAGAGAATGATTGGCTTCTTTATTGTGTAGCTTACGTGTACAACCATGTGCCAATAATGGAATGGGCGGTTGGTTGGACTTAGTAGGTTGTGGTAACTCGAACCCGCGTATCCAGAGATGTAGAATTTTGGTAGGTTGGACCGGTGCGCGTCGGGATTGAGGAGCTACTTCCCGAACAGTCTCAACTTGGACTTCTCCCTATCACCACTCAAAATGAGAGTGATGGTACGAGCTGGGCTGGCCAAGTCGCATGGGTAAAGTGTACTAACCTCTGCAGAGTGTATAATCTAATCGATTAGCCGTGTCCCCGGTTATGGACAACTGAGTTGCCTGATATTGATTCCATGACATGTTTCTCGCTCATTCTAATTTCATAATTGTCTTAATACTGTTGGGTTAACTTAATTGGGATCTTTTCAAAGAAAATCAAAAACTGTTTATGAAAGTAGGACAAATGTATTTGCAAATGCAAGCCAGACACAGCTCCACTTGCTAAATATGCATGTAGATGTTAGTACTATTGTCTCCTTTACTAGCTCTACTTGCCATACATTCCATGTATTGACCCTTCGGGGCTGCTACGTTTCATGTTGCAGGTTATTCCGATTCTGAGTAATCGATATAGGCCACGGTACTCCACTCGGCACTTGTTCACTTGTGGGCAATTTGAAGAATGGAGGATTTACTTTATTTATGTTGCTACCTGAATAATTTGAGCTAGCTTTGGGCTAAGCTTTTATTGTAATAATGGTACTCTGGATCTTCGTTATTTATGATACACGGATATTTTGCTATGTTATCTATCTTACTCTATTGTGGGCCAAAATGAACCGATCCAGGGATTGGCATGTCACATAGAGGCCACGGTCTTTTCAGAACCGGGGTGTTACAGGATGGTATCAGAGCCCGTGTGTCGACTGTAGGATCGTGACCTAGGATTGGATTAGGAAGCCATAGATTTATTAAAGCCTATATTAACTCTGTCTTTCATCTTATGCCTTTCACCCTCGTAAATTCATACCATATGCTATTCTCACACTTTCCTCTTTTACTTGATAGATGGGAGAAGTCAGGACTGAGTATGCCACCATGGAGTCACCAAGGCCCTTTGCAAGGCAGTTAGCTCAGCTCTCGCAGTCATTGGGATTGCCACTGCCCATGTTCAAGGGAAGAAGGCTGTACACCTATGGATATGGAGAGGATGCATGGGAGATCACCACTTTCATATTCAGAGATGCCGCCTTGCCAAACCCAGTGCATTTGATCTACACCAAGACATACTGCAACTGGGGACTTGGAATCAACTTAGCCATACATGAAGCCCTGTCTCGCCAGTGCCATCAAGTCCGACACCTACTACCAGCAGATTCACCCTACCGTGACTATGGAAGGCGTGATGAAGATGGGAACATTGTGGTTACCCCGGGCGACAGGAACAACATGCCGCCCCATCGTAGGCACATAGAGGACATGGAAAGGGAGAATGGAGCTCTAGCAGAGAAGGTGAGGATGATAAAGGAGATTGCAGATTTTACTAGCAATGGTATGGTGGTCCAAGGACAGGAGATTGACACTTTGCATGAAGCTGTGGGAGTTCTGGAGAATGCCCTGATAGCCAGAGATGCAACCATAGCCCATCTTCATGGTACTGTGCAGGAGAACACCCAGAACATACAGCAATTGCAAGGGACAGTCCAGGAAAGAGATCAAACTATTGAAGCTATGACAGCCCAGATTGCCGCTCTCCAAGCACAACTGAATCCACCCTCTGATGATGATAATGGAGATGATGGCAACAATGGGGATGATGATGACAGTGGAGATGATGATGAGGAGGACGAGGATGATGATGATGGAGACGACGATGGTGGAGGAGATGAAGCTGTTGCGGTTGCAGCAGAAAGTGAAGAAGAAGAAGAGGAGGATCCAGAAGAGGTGGAGTTTGAGATCTCAAGTGATGATTCAGGAGAGGTGTACACTCCGCCGCCATGGTTGTACCACGAGCCGAAGCGCCAACGCATGACCGCAAGGACCTACCTCAATCTCTTCAAGAAGTAGATAGAAGTCCACCAATTAGTCCTCGTTAGGTAAACTCATTAGGATTAGTCTCGATCGTTGTGAAGCTTAGCTCGTGTTAGTTTAAGAGTAATTAGTTGCTTATTTGTGTACTCCAATATCCCAGGAATTATTTGTGCGAATTTTAATGAAAGAGTTATGACAATTTGGTTACTATCTGTGTTATTTTCGCTGCAGTTTTTCTGCTGATACAGCAGTACTGCGCGATTTTTCATATTTTTCTGGTAACTCGGAAAAATCTGAAAAAAATTGGGCTGATGAGAAACTCTCTGTACTATATGTGAAAAAATCAGCTAAATTTTATGACGAGTTTAAGTCAGGCGGAAAAATTCGCGAACGCTGCTGGACTGTTCTGGCAAATTGCTGTTTTGGTTGTTCAGTTGATCTACTGTTTAGCTAACCATTGCCAACTCTTGCAAAACTATTTCAATAGGTATATACTGCTAGGATAACACCTGGGATGTTGCTGGACCGCTTGTTTTTTGGTGTGTTGCTTGCTTGTGATTGTCTGCTATTGTTTGTTGTTGATTGATCATATGCATGGGAAGAATCCAATTGTCGTAGTTGATTCTTTCTAAACTTACCTGTGCTGAACCGCAGATGCCTCCCCGCCGTCAACCCACTGAGTTGGAGCAGCTCATGGCAGCTCAGGCACAGCTGACCCAAGTGATGACTCGGTTCATGGCGAATCAGAACAACAACAATGGAAATAATCAGCCTCAGGGAGATGCTCTCACCAGATTTCAGAGGCTAAGGCCAGCTAAGTTCTCTACTGCAACGGAACCAATGGTTGCTCTTGACTGGTTGCGTTCCGTCAACAAGGATCTAGTAACTGTTGGATGCAATGATGCTGAGAAGGTGAGGTTTGCCGCTCACCTACTGGAGGGACTAGCCGCTTCTTGGTGGGACACATTTCAGATCACCCACCCGCTGGATACCGTGACTTGGGCTATGTTTGAGGAAGGTTTCAGGACCAACCACGTGTCCTCAGGAGTTCTGAGCCTGAAGAGGAAGGAGTTCCGAAACTTGCGCCAAACCAATCGCTCCGTGGCCGAGTACATTGAGGAGTTCAACAACCTGTCCCGTTATGCACCTGAGGATGTTGACACTGATGCGAAAAGGAGGGAGAGATTCCTGGATGGCCTCAGTGATGAGCTTTCAGTGCAGCTACTGGTGGTTTATTGCCCCACTTTCCAGGAGCTTATGGACAAGGCCAGGATCTTGGAAGGGAAGCACAAGCAGGTGGAAAGCCGCAAGAGAAAGAGCAACAATCATCACTCTGGTTCGCATCACAAGTCTCGCACTTCATATGATGGATACTCCAAGCATGGAGGAAATGACCATGGGAGCCATGATCTCCACCACCATGGAGGCGATGGGCATCGTCATGACAACCATAGGAGCAGCCACCACAGCCACAAGGGAGGACACTCTCACCACTCTGGAGGACACGGTGGACATGACCGCAACCGTGATCGCAACTTTGTGAAGAAGGATCTGAGTGAGGTGACGTGCTTCAAGTGTAAACAGAAGGGACACTATGCTGACAACTGTCCGGAGAGGAAGGGACTCAAGCCAACCAACAACGAGAAGGCCACAGTGAACCAGATGAATGTGGAGGAGATCCCAGATGAGCCTGACCTTGTGATTGGTAAGTTTCCAATCAACACTCACCCTGCACTTATACTTTTCGATACTGGTGCATCGCATTCATTCATATCAAGGGCATTTGTGGATAAGTATAAGCTACCTACGGAGTCTATGAAAGGGTCTATTAGAGTGAGTTCACCTGGAGGAGATATGATAGCTAGTGCGGGATGCCGCAATTTAACTGTGAGGATTGGAACACACAACTTCATTGCACATTTGGTAGTGTTGGATTCACAGGGATTAGATGTCATTTTGGGTATGGATTGGATGTCTATGCATGGGGGACACATAGATTGTGCACAGCGAGCAGTTTCACTCAAAACCGCGGATGGTAAGAGGATTAGATTCAAGTCAGCTGCACGACCAGGAAGGTGTAAGTTGAATTCTCTTAAGGGGGTTAGCATGGATACTGTGCCAGTGATTAGGGATTACCCTGACGTGTTTCCGGAAGAGCTGCCAGGAATGCCACCTGACAGAGAAGTAGAGTTTCTTATCGACCTGATGCCGGGAACAGGACCAATAGAAAAGAAACCATATAAGATGGATGTGGATGAGCTGAAGGAATTGAAGAAGCAGTTGAAGGAGCAGCTGGAAAAGGGATTCATTCAGCCTAGTTCGTCGTCATGGGGTGCGCCTGTTCTGTTTGTGGAGAAGAAAGATAGCACCAAGAGATTAGTGGTGGACAACCGCTCGCTGAATGAAGTAACCATCAAGAACAAGTACCCTCTGCCGAACATAAATGATTTGTTTGATCAACTGGAAGGAGCAAAGGTGTTCAGCAAGATTGATCTGCGATCTGGCTACTTTCAATTGAAGATCCGGAAGGAGGATGTACCAAAAACCGCCTTCACTACTAGGTATGGTTTATATGAGTATACAGTTATGTCTTTTGGACTAACGAATGCCCCGGCATATTTCATGACCATGATGAACAAGGTATTTATGGAGTACTTGGACAAGTTCATAGTGGTGTTTATTGATGACATACTGATATATTCCAAGGATGATGCTGAGCATGAGAAACATCTGCATCGATTATGGAGAACCGAGAGAACACCAGTTTGTATGCCAAATTCAGCAAGTGTGAATTCTGGCTTAACACCGTTGGGTTTCTTGGACACGAGTGTCGGGAGAAGGAGTCGCTGTTGATCCAAGCAAAGTGACTAAGAATCGAGGGAAGCACCCAAGAATGCAGGAGAGATTCGAAGCTTTTTGGGACTTGCTGGATATTACAGGAGGTTCATAGAAAACTTTTCCAAGATTGCTAAGCCTATGACTGAACTCCTAAAGAAGGAGAGGAAGTTTGAATGGTCAGACGTATGTGAAGCCAGCTTTCAGGAACTGAAGCGTCGACTAGTGATCGCACCTGTTCTGTGCTTACCAGACCTTCAGAAGGATTTCCAAGTGTACTGTGATGCTTCTCGACAGGGACTTGGGAGTGTGCTGATGCAAGATGGGAGAGTAGTGTCATATGCCTCGCGACAACTTAAGCACCATGAGCGGAATTACCCCACACACGACTTGGAATTAGCGTCAGTGGTTCATGCGCTCAAGGTATGGAGGCATTACTTAATGGGGAAACACTGTGATGTGTACACCGACCACAAGAGCCTGAAGTACATATTCACACAGAAGGAACTGAACATGAGGCAAAGAAGATGGTTGGAACTTATCAAGGATTATGATATGAATCTACAATACCACCCAAGAAAGGCCAATGTAGTAGCAGATGCTCTGAGCCGGAAGGTTTATGCCAATGGATTGACAATTGGTGAATTGCCTGAGGATTTGTGCAAACAATTCAAGGACCTCAGACTGGAGATAGTATCTGAAGGATATTTGGCTACAATGGAAGTCCAACCAACGCTACAAGACAGGATCATAAAGGCTCAGATAGGAGACAAGGAAATAGAGGAGATAAAGGAAAAGATGAAGGAGAATCGGGAAAAGGATATCCGCGAGGATGAGCATGGTACCTTGTGGTATGGAGATCGTTTGTGTGTGCCCAACGACCCGGAGATAAGGGAGTTGATTCTGCAGGAGGCTCATAACTCGCCATACTCCATACATCCGGGCAACACAAAGATGTATATGGATTTGAAGAGCAGATTTTGGTGGAACAACATGAAGGGAGATATCGCCAAGCATATTGCTCTATGTGATGTATGTAGCCGAGTGAAGGCAGAACACCAGAAGCCAGCAGGACTGCTACAGCCATTGCCCGTGCCGGATTGGAAATGGGATAGAGTGGGAATGGACTTTATCATAGGACTGCCCAGGACCAGGTCAGGATATGACTCTATTTGGGTAGTGGTCGACCATTTGACCAAGGTAGCCCACTTCATACCGGTGAAGACGACCTATACGAGTGCAAAGTTGGCCAAGATTTATATGGACAAGATTGTGTGCCTACACGGAGTTCCCAAGAGTAACGTATCTGATAGAGGCACCCAATTTACCTCACACTTCTGGCGCCAGCTGCACGAGTCACTTGGTACTAGGTTGGAGTTTAGCACAGCGTTTCACCCACAGACTGATGGACAGACCGAGAGGGTGAATCAGATTTTGGAAGACATGCTGAGAGCTTGCGCCTTGGCTCATGGTTCTAGTTGGGATGAGAATTTGCCGTATGCTGAGTTTTCCTACAACAACAGCTATCAAACCAGCATCAAGACGTCACCGTTCGATGTGCTATATGGGAAACGGTGCCGAACACCATTCCTATGGGATGGAGTAGGAGAACGTCAGTTGTTTGGACCTGATTTGATCAAGGACGCTGAGGAGAAGGTCGCCTTGATTAGGGACAGGCTGAAGGTAGCACAATCAAGGCAGAAGAGCTACGCTGATGCCAAGCGCAAGGAAGTGGTGTATGAGATAGGTGATAGAGCATACCTCAGAGTATCGCCACTTCGTGGAATCAAGAGATTTGAAATTAAGGGTAAGCTGGCACCATGATTTATTGGACCGTATCGGGTCTTGGCACGCAAAGGAGAAGTTGCTTATCAGTTGGAGTTGTCAGAAGCTCTGTCCGCTGTTCACAACGTGTTCCACGTGTCCCAGTTGAAGAAGTGCCATCCGGAAATGGTGGATACACCATTGAGAGACACTGTACCGCTAGAGGAGGTTCAGCTTGAGAATGATTTGACCTATGAGGAGAAACCGGTCAAGATTCTGGAGACAGCAGAAAGGACTACCCGTACCAAGACAATCAAGTTTTGCAAAGTACAGTGGAGCCACCACACCGAAGAGGAAGCCACTTGGGAGCGTGAGGATGACATCCGAGAGGACTACCCACACCTATTTGCTAGCCGCGCCGAATCTCGAGGACAAGATTCATCTTAAGGGGGTTAGTCTTGTCACATCCCAAATTTTAGATTTGGTCTTGCATATCATTCATAGCATCACATCATATCTTCCATGCAAAACCGTTGAGTAGAAAGGTTCGGCGAAACGCTATCTTCAAAACCCTATTTTATTTCGCTACGAGGTTCCTGCGGGAAGCTTTAGTAGGACTTGCGACAACCACCCCTGTAGATTCGAGGTTTTGCTCGAACCTTGATGCTAGATTGTTCCCCTCGACGATACGAACCCGTAGGCGCAAGAATCACTTAAATCGGAGCTCGTACGGAAAAGCTTCGGCCGTTTTAGTAAACCGCCAGAAAACGGTCCGAAAATCCGGACCGATTTCCGAGTTCTAGTCAATTTCTGGACCGAATCTGAGTAGGTTCACGCGAGAGGGCCACTTAAGGCGGACCCCCCGCCTCGGGATCCGCACCCACCTGCGCCGCCGCCCAGGTTCGCCGCTGGCCGCCGCCTCTTCTCTCTCTCCTCTCTCCGTTCCCGCCACCACGCTGCCGCCGCCCGCCGCCGCTCGCCGCTGTCACGCCATTCAAGGCCGACCCGCCGCCTGCGCCCTCAGACGCGCATACAAGGCGCCACGCCGACCCGCCGCTAAGCCGCCGCGCTACGCCGCCGCCACGCTGCCGCCGCCGCAGAAGCCGCACCGCCACGCCGCCAAGCCGCCACCAGCTGCAAGGCCGCCAAGGTTGCGCCATCATGTTGCGTTATCGCAAGTGCTCAAGGCATCGCTTGCATGCACGCCAGACATGATGTACGCGCCGCCTTGCGCGCGATTGATTTTCCTCGGACCGTTCGTTGACCCTCTCCGTCCGTGCAGGAAAGACCCCGACGCCGGAACCGATCGTCGCCGCCGTCCGGAACCCGTTCGGAGTCCGATTCGTCGTTGTTTCCGGTAAGACAGCAGCCACCATTAGATCTCAGATCAGCGGCTTAGATCGTTTGTTGACTGGTCAGCACCCAGGCGTTGACTAGTCAGACGCCCAGTCAGCAGACGAGTTGACCAGTCAACAGACACAGTTGACTGGGTTAATTTCATTAATCCGTTTAGTTGGCAGATTTCGGTAGAAACTTGTAAATTGCGTAGAAACTAAATCGCTTGGCCAAAAATTGCAAATTAAATATGTACGGGTTCAGTGAGTCGTGTAGAATCTCGCTGTACCTTTGGTTCAGACTTTTACTGCAAGGCTTAGTACAGTTTAATCAAACTAGTTAGTGGCCTTTTTGGAGTATTAAATTCGTAGAAAAAGATCCGTAGCTCCAAAAATCGCGTATGATATGTCCCTGAATTCGTTGGAACGAGGGGAATCTCATCGTGAATTAAGAAGATAGGCTTACAGTGAAAACTTCTGCAGAAATTGTCTAGTGGATTTCTGCAGTGTTTTAATTACTTGGGAAGTTTTATAACCCCTTTTTGAGTAATTCCAGTTGGTACTGTTTCTAATCAGCGATGCCTTTGAGGTAGAATTTTCCCAAGATTTTACGAACAGCATACTAATGGTAGTAAATTATTTGAGTTCTAGCTCTAGTTTTGGGCGTTACTTTTACTTAATAGTTTTCCTAGCGCTAAAACTATTTTCCATGCATGCAATCGGTAGTATTATGGTATAGTATGTTGTGGTGCAGCTGTAGCACCAATACACTTGTCGTTCTTGCATCATATTGTTGCATATGTTGTGGATTGCTTGTTTATGAATGCAATTGTATCGTGTAGATTGTGACGAGTGCAACGCTTGCTCGTGTGTGGATTGTTCTTCTGACCGCTACAACCAAGGCAAGTAGATGCTACTTTGTTCCTGATATCGTCCTACTATTTTCAATGTATTGTCGTGTATTTTGTAGATTCATGTGTAGGATGATACTATCGCTATGCTATGACCCATTATGTGGTAGGGCTTTCCTTGTAAATGAACCACCGTTGGTAGATGTGCTTAGCCATGCTATGATGAACGAGGGCTGGGTTACATCACTGAAAGTTGTTTCCAAATGAGTTGTTTTGCAAAAACTAAAACAACTTAATCAATGAATCTCCTGGGTGTGATGGGATTGATAATTTTTGGTGGTTTTATTATGAAAGGCACCTGTGTATCAAGAGAGAATGATTGGCTTCTTTATTGTATAGCTTACGTGTACAACCATGTGCCAATAATGGAATGGGCGGTTGGTTGGACTTAGTAGGTTGTGGTAACTCGAACCCGCGTATCCAGAGATGTAGAATTTTGGTAGGTTGGACCGGTGCGCGTCGGGATTGAGGAGCTACTTCCCGAACAGTCTCAACTTGGACTTCTCCCTATCACCACTAAAAATGAGAGTGATGGTACGAGCTGGGCTGGCCAAGTCGCATGGGTAAAGTGTACTAACCTCTGCAGAGTGTATAATCTAATCGATTAGCCGTGTCCCCGGTTATGGACAACTGAGTTGCCTGATATTGATTCCATGACATGTTTCTCGCTCATTCTAATTTCATAATTGTCTTAATACTGTTGGGTTAACTTAATTGGGATCTTTTCAAAGAAAATCAAAAACTGTTTATGAAAGTAGGACAAATGTATTTGCAAATGCAAGCCAGACACAGCTCCACTTGCCAAATATGCATGTAGATGTTAGTACTATTGTCTCCTTTACTAGCTCTACTTGCCATACATTCCATGTATTGACTTCTCGGGTTGCTACGTTTCATGTTGCAGGTTATTCCGATTCTGAGTAATCGATATAGGCCACGGTACTCCACTCGGCACTTGTTCACTTGTGGGCAATTTGAAGAATGGAGGATTTACTTTATTTATGTTGCTACCTGAATAATTTGAGCTAGCTTTGGGCTAAGCTTTTATTGTAATAATGGTACTCTGGATCTTCGTTATTTATGATACACGGATATTTTGCTATGTTATCTATCTTACTCTATTGTGGGCCAATAAACCGATCCAGGGATTGGCATGTCACATAGAGGCCACGGTCTTTTCAGAATCGGGGTGTTACACGATGACCTATGTCTATGTCGCTCTAGCTGACATGGGCAGGTGAACCATCCCATCGGAATATTCTGGCATGGACATATCCAGTCCGGCTACGAGAAGAGTACGATGGAAGATTCAGCGTTTCCCCGACTTACAAGTTGAAGACGGAGAATATTGCAGGGTTCTTGGGAGAACTACAAGATGTTGCTTGATGATTTACTGACATCCATCTAGATAGAGCATTCAACCTGAAGAGGCAAGACAGCGCAAGATCTCGGAGTTCTCCGGGGGCTACTATTGGGGATATGCTATATGGGTATCCTCATAGAATGTTTCCTATCCGGATAACCCGGGTGGCCCACAGTTGGTAGCAAGTCCTATGGCCTGCTAGGCGTCCCAGATAGATGGATCTAGAAGGGAGGCCCATGTCGGATAAAGGAAGGCTATGGAGGAGTCACCGATGTACTCGGAGCCTTGGAGTGCAAGACACGTTAGACTAATTGTATACTATGTAGGACTCTGTAACCTGTCTGGTTAGGACTCTCCTTGTAACCCTAGGACCTGGCGACTATATAAGCCGGACCTATGGGAGCCTTTAGGGCATAACCTAGATAACTCAACTCATACCTCGCATAGCGAACCGATCCCTGTAATTCGGCGTATTACCATTATAGTGATTTATAGCAGGAGTAGGATTATGCCACCGTCGTGGGATCTGAACCTGGGTAAGCTGTGTTACCTCATACCCGTCAACCATCCGCCTTACCCCACATCTATAAACACGCACTATGAGGAACCCTCCATGGCGTACTCGTCGGCAATACCACGACAATTCCCTCTCAAGCAACCCTACAATCAAGATACAAGAAGTCTCTTGTGTCCCCAACACACCCAATACACTTGTCAGGTGTATAGGTGCACTAGTTCGGCAAAGAGATAGTGAAATACAAGTGGTAACGGTGCCAGAAAATAGCTTGATGGTGACGTAAAGACTAAAGGAAATAAGAAGGAAGCAAGCAAACATGCAACGGATCTAGATGCAAACAGTGTTTCAATGTTTAGAAACAAGGCCTAGGGATTATACTTTCACTAGTGAACACTCTCTCATATAAATATCTTCTCTTCATGATACTACTCTTAACTACTCTCCGGTTGGACACTCTAATCCATGGTAGGGCTATAACAACACTCCTCAAAGTCCGCCTTTCCCAATCTAGATAATCCCACACTTTCACCTTGAGCGCTAGATGGTTCCAACAAACACCACAATTTCATAAAGACATCCAACTACAAATATAACTCATGATAAGTATATATGTAACCTAGCTTAAGTGCCACCACGGCGTGCACACTGTCAATTTCACACACGTGGGGAAAAGCATAGATCTATTAAAGCACGATGAGTATTTATGTAGACTCTAGCCTAAGTGCCACCATGGCATGCACGCTGTCACTTTCACACACATGGGCAGAGCAGAGATCTATTTAAGCACTTGAGTAGCAAGGTAGATCTACTTGATTACAAAGCTCATGACCACAACAAGATCATGCATAGGGAGAGAGATGAACACGTAGCTACCAGTAGAGCCCTTAGCCTCGAGGAAGAACAACTCCCTCCTCATCATGGGAATTAGCAATGGTGATGGAGATGGTGGTGGATATCGATGGAGATGGCTGCAGGGGCACTTCCCTGTCCCGGCAGGGTGCCGGAACAGAGACTTTCTGTCCCCCGAATCTCCCCTTTGGTGGCGGCGGCACTACGGAGGTTTTCGTGGATTTCTTCTGGATGCTTTAGGGTTTTCTCCCCGGGGGCTTCTTATAGGTGCAGGAGGCAAGGTCGGTGGAGGTCCAGGGGGGCCACACCCCCTGTGGGCGCCACCAGGGCTGGCCCGCGCCTAGGGGGTGCGGCCACCCTGGTGTCCTCCTCCAACTCCGCTTCGTGGTTCCGTGTTTCTCTAGGAAAATAATGACTTTGTCTTTTGTCCCGTCCAATTTCGAGAATATTGGTTTTCTGCCTTTTCTGGAACCAAAAACAGAAGAAACATGCAACTGGCACTGTGGCATCTTGTTAATAGGTTAGTCTAGAAAAACATATAAAAACACCTCAAAGTGTAGCCAAAGCAAAGCAAAGTAGATACTAAACAAGCATGGAACATCAAAAATTATAGATATGTTTCCGATGTATTAAGCATCCCCAAGCTTAACTCCTGCTCGTCCTCGAGTAGGTAAGTGATAAATGTAGGGTTCGCAACATAGAAAACAAAAAATTTCCTACGATGGGAACTATGTACCAAGATCTATCTACTAGATACAAACAACGGGCGGATGTATATCTGTAGAGAACATACCCTTGAAGACCGACAAAGCTTAACGAGTTAAACTCGTGGTTGATGTAGACGATCTCTTGACGATCTCAAGATCGAGAGGAAGTCCTAGAGCCGCAAAATAGCAGCGCATTCGTGCTCTCACACACGTACAAGACACCGAGCAACCTCCGCCTCCTCGCTCCAGCGATGCAGCGGAAGCACAACCCTTTCTTGCCGAATAGCCACCGGGAACATGTATCTCGCTAGTCCGAGACCATGGGGATAAATTGTAGAGGGGGAGAGAGATCCTTCACGAGAAGGTGTGAGTGAGAAGTAAGGAGGGGGTGCCTTTTATAGGAGAGGGGGGAACCCCAAGGGGGTGGCCGGCGCATGGGGGCTGCCCCCTTTCCCTCCCCTCATTCATGTGGGTGGACAATCCTCTCACAAAAATCCTTTCAATTCCCTCCACTCAAAATCCCACTCAAAATTGCTATTAAATTTCCACCAAATTTAATGCAAACTCTCATTAAATAAAACTCCTTTTATTTATTCAGAATTTTGTCAATTACTTTAATGACAAACATTCACATATAACCCCTTGCTAGTATTTGTAACATCCCAGCATTAGAGCTTAGAAATAAGCTGAACCCAGGTGTGTGCATTGCATTCATGCATAGAAAATCCGAATAATTTTCACGCTTTTGAACAAAACTTGTCAAAGTGATTGAAGCTTCTCTCAATTGATGGAGTTGAAGTAGATCATCAAGTTGACTGCGATAAGTTTCAATATGACCTTTGCTAAAACCTTATCTTAGGTAAGGGAGATTTGATCTAAGGGTAGATCAAATGTAATAAAATTGAACCTTAATACATTATTTAATGATTTATATTTGATCCTTAGGTGATCACATCCTAGTATTCATCACAACAACCCATGAATACCAAATTAAGAATATAACCCAAATAATAAGAGTATAATAACTAACTCTTGATCTATTTTATCCTTATTTATTTCTACCATGTGGATCATGGTAATACTTAACCCCAACTCTTTAGTTGTATTGAGTAGGAAGGAAAGCAATTCAAGACCATTCACCACATATCCTTCTTTCCATATCAATCCTTATCATCTCTAATGAATCTTATCTTAATATCTGTTGTTCATCAATGTTGAGTAATCAACTATTGATTCAAAAATTCTTAAACTATCAATTCTTGATCTATCAACTCTTGTCCTTATCATAGAATCCACTCTAAAACAAAAAATTATGGTACTTGTTAGCTTTCAGCCCTCATTCCCCCTATCATAAGCATCTTGAAGCGATTAAGGTTAAAGTGAACAAACTATGGAGTATATGCTTGACAAAGTATAAGTTGGCAATCTCATGTCCCTTGAATACGAGGGCCGCTCCTCATGCTACTCAAGTTTAGTTACTTGCAAGTTCTTGTCATAGTAAGTACATGTGTATCATAGAGAACCGCCAACGGGGTATCCCTTGCACATGGTACAAGAGCTATCCCATAACCAAAATGACAAGGCAAGCAGACAATGAGCATCTCAGCATTCTTCTTATTTACCATGGGAATATGGTGCTTTTTTCTCTCTTTCCTCTTTTCTCATTTTTTTTCTTTTTCTCAATCTCTATCTCTTTTTATAAGAAGAATGCTTCATATATGTCAATATGGTGATTCTGCAAGTTTCGACCATGATTAGGCATGGCTTAGGCTAGCGGCACAGGCATTTCTCTAACACAAAATACATAACTCCATGGACTTACAAGCTCCCTCTTTATTTCACACCGGCGACATCCATAGACAAAAGAGCATGATATCAACTGTGTACAAAGTACAAGTGCAATGTTGAAAGTGTTCCCCGTGACAGCACGGTTACGCTAATTCCAACATATAAGAGCAAGCATATACAACATAGATGACACAATGGTTCAAGTTTATTAGGGGCAAGAAATATAAAGTGTGCCACCAAGTTCGTGAGAGCTTTAATCACTAAGTTTTCACATAACAAATAGAGTTTTTAATTGGAAGATAGATGAAAACAAGAATATACTTGGAATGGTGTAACACACCATGCATAGGAGTTTATAGTGGACACTTTGGAATAACTTGTTTTCTTGGGAGTTGGAAGCATGAGTAGAGATTACTCATACAAGTGGAGGCTATCAAAAGACTGAAAGCAACCAACTAAGAGAGCAATAATGGCCATAATCATGTAGAGCGACAAAACATTACTAATCAAAGCATAGAGTGGTACTACAAGTCAAGGACTAAATGATCATAGAGGCTATGGTGACTTGTTCATAGTCATAACATGGTGTGATCATGTGCCAAGACAACCCAAACAAAGCATAAAAGGAGAATACCACAATACTATGCTTTTATATGCTAAAACAACGCATGATTCCTTCAAGGAACATTAAGCAATCCTAATTGTTTGGAACAAGTCATGCTACAACAATAATCACTAAGCATAAGATCAAAACAACATCTAGCATGACATGATAAAGTCTAAGTCACAATCAAAGCAAGCTCCTCTTGTACTACCTAAGCATGAAGCTTCCTACTCTTTTTCCAACACCAGTCGACTTATTTGAAACAACTCACAAAGATAATAATCAATAAAGATAAGTGAGCTTGTCTCACAAATCCACAAAGAAGGACTAAAAAGTTCTAAGCTGAAAGCACAAGAAAACTAAAGCTAAACGTAGTGCTAGCAAAAGTGAACACTCACAGAACAATAAGAATGAAAACTAGAGTGTTCTAAGTAATGAAAACAGAGAGTGCCTCTCTCCAAAAGAAGTGTGATGCAATCCAACCAACTTACTCAAGCAAACTAAGCAAATGAAAACCAAAAATGAAAACTAAGACGCTCCAAAAACAACACAACTGTGCATGAAACAATAAAAACGAAGTGTCTAGCAAGACCTGAGATTTTTATTGATGAAGAAGGGGATGCCTTGGGCATCCCCAAGCTTTGACGCTTGTACCTCTTGGATATTTCATGGGGTGACACCGGGCTGGCATACCCAAGCTTGAACTTTTGTCCATTCTTCATCTCATTATATCATTCTCTCTCTACACCTGAAATTTTTCCTTCATACAAAACTTCACACAATCTTCATTAGCAACATTAGTGTATTCAAAAGATAATATATCCTTGGGTTTAGATTTAGAACAGCAAAACTTTTCACTAAAAACACAAGCTACTGTAGCAACTCCTTCAAAAGCTCAATTCCCCAAAAAGAACCCAACAAGGAATCAATAAGAAGCAAATGCAAATAATGGTAGAAATCTGTCAAAACAGATAAGCGGGTAGAAACCGATTTTTTCGAAGACCTTATGTTGCTCAAATCAAAAAGTGTTGAAGTAACAAAAGTTATCTAACATACTGGGGGATTTATTCGTAAATTTTTAGATCTATCCTACTTACAGAGACTCCTCACGAATTTTTATGGTGGAGGACAGAAATCTGTTTCAGGACAGCAACTCCCCAAATCTTACTTCCCTCTCATTAGAGGTCATTCTTGGTACAAAAAGCAAACAAAAAGGATAAGGAGAGGTCATTACTGAAGTAATAACTTCCAAGACTCAAGAAAACTCTTGGGTTATCTCCCAACAAGTACTTTTCTTTAACGCCTTTAAGTTAGGCTTGATAGTTTGAGAAGATGCTCACATAAGAAAAATGAATTGAAGTAAAAGAGAGCATCAAGAAGCAAATTCAAAACACATTTAAGTCTAACCCACTTCCTATGCAAAGGGATCTTGTAAAGAAACAAGTCATGAAATCACAAAGCAACAAGCATAGGAAAGCAAAACAAGTGCAACTTCAAAACTTTCAACATAAAGAGGGGAAACTTAATATTATTGATATGCATAAACCCATGTTTCCCTCTCTCATAATAACTTTCAGTAGCATCATGCATAAAATTAACAATATAACTATCACATAAAACATTCTTATCATGAGCCAAATGCATAAAATAATTATTACTCTACACATAAGCAAAGGCATTCTTATTAATTGTAGTGGGAGCAAAGTTAACAACATAGCTATCACTATTATTCTCATCACCATAATCATCAAATATAGGAGGCATTTTGTAATCATAATTTATTTTCTCCTCAATAGTAGGTGGACTGAAAATATCATATTCATCATCGTAATCATCATATATTGGAGATTTGGTATTATTATAAGCAATAGAATAGCTATCTTCCAAAGCTGGGGACTAAAAAGATCACTTTCATCAAAACTAGCTTCCCCGAGCTTAGAATTTTCCATAGCATTAGTAACAATGGTGTTCAAAAAATTCATACTAATAACATTGCTATTAGCATGCAAATGAAGTTCCATAGGTTTTTTAATTTTCTCTTCAAACACTTCAAGTTCTAACTTAGGAAAAATACTAAAAAGCTCTCTAATTTTGTTGTTGTTTTCCATTAAGCCTAACTAGTGAAAACAAGAAAAAAAAGACAAAATTGCATAATCCAAAGGAAATAACTTCGAGAACTCACACCGGAGGATGTGAGTACCTTTTACCTTACCTCCCCGGCAACAGCGCCGGAAAATAGCATTCTGGCTTGTTGTTGCCGTGGAGTAACGTGTGTGAGTGCCTTTTACCTTTCTGAAAGGGCATGTATGCCCCCATGTGTGGTTTTGGTAATTAATGACAATCTCTATGGACTAATGTGTAAATTGAGTTTCACTTGTAGGTTTGTCCATTGGCATCGCTTGGGCCATGTGTTGGTCTCAAGGTTGGAAGATGAAGAAATGTCCAAGGGCTTTGTGCCCATTGGAATCATGAAGAAAGAAGGAGATTGAAGGTCGATCAAGGCATGTGCAAAGAGTTGCATCAAGATGGATCAACCTCAAGTAAGGATGAAGAAGGACGAGCTCAAGATGCGCCATCTCTAGAAGATCTCATGCTTGAAGCTTGCCATCCTCGTGCTCATGGAATGATGAAGACAAGTTCAAAGAAGAGGTTTCCCCATGGAGTATGGGGAGCATTTTGCAAGTCTTCATCAAGCAAGAGCGAGCAAGAGCAAACAAGAAAGGTGTTCCCACTATAGAAGAACAAGACGGTCTACTTCAAGTTCAAGTGGGACGCTCAAGGCAAAGGTATGTTGATAGGGCTTCTCTTTTGCCGGTCTCGTGTTGTTAGT
The DNA here is from genome assembly GCA_023614405.1 of Avena insularis. Taxonomy (NCBI): domain Eukaryota; kingdom Viridiplantae; phylum Streptophyta; class Magnoliopsida; order Poales; family Poaceae; genus Avena; species Avena insularis. The sequence continues at coordinate 375,547,006 of CM042697.1, forward strand.
TGGGAGACCGGGTTTAGGATAGATAGCCGTACTATCAAGAGGGGCTCTCAAGCGGGTGTCTCGTTTGCATCGTTCGGAGAAAGCTCAAACCTTTGCATTCATATCATCATCTTTCTTGGTTATTATTTGGTTCTTGTCCATGAGAGGATCTAGAGCTTGTGGTCACCATCATAACAAGCTCTAGCTCATCATCTAAGGATTTCTCTTGCATATCTTATTGCGGTTTTTGATCTTGCGTGTTTTCCGGCTCCACACCTTGGGGCATAGATCACATATATATTCATGATATTTTATCCCAAGGTGATACCCAATATTTTTGTTGGATTCTATTCGTTGTTATCTTTCCAACAAAATTGGTTTCATCCCGTTTGGAGTTCGGATGCAAAAGTTATTGCGTTTCTGGTTTTCTGGTTTCTGGAATTTCCCTGACCGGAAGTTCCGGCTTTCCACCGGAAGTTCCGCTAGGGCATCTTTGCTGCCGAAAGTTCCGGTGGAAGTTCCGGGTCTTCTTCCGCTCACGCTCAGTAACCTTCTGTTTTGAAGCGTTCTATTTGCCGGAACTTTGTCGGAACTTGCTCAGAAGTTCACCGGAACTTCCGGTCTGTTTTAACCGGAACTTCCGGTTGAGCTTCTAGGGCGGGCGTCAACGGTCTGATGATCGTTGGAGCCAGGCTAGGCGGAACTTCCGCCCCAGAGCCGGAAGTTCCGGCCATGATTCGGTTTTTCAGTTTCTCGCTCTGCAGTTTTCGTCCGTTGGCTGGGTGCCACCGGAACTTCCGGCCTCCCACCGGAAGTTCCGGCCAGGTGTCGCGAATGCCCATAACGGGCAGATCTGGGAGCCCTTTAAAAGGGGCTCCTCTTCCCCTTCGTGGGCACTAGCTTTTCTTCTTGGTTCTTGGCTTTCTCTCTCTCCTCCATTGTCAACCTTGAAGAAGCTTTCCCTCTCCCTTTCCCCTCCTATGATTCTTGCATCTTTTTGAGGGATTTGAGAGAGGAGATCTAGATCTACAATCCCCCCAAGTCAAATCCCTTCTTTGTGAAGGAATCATTGGGATCTAGATCTTGGAGAGTTTTGTGTTCTCCTCTTGTGTTCTTCCTCCCTTATTCCCCCAATAGCTTTTGTAGCTTTGTTGGAATTTGGGAGAGAAGGACTTGCCCTTGCATTTGGTGCATAGGTTTGAGTTCTACTCTTGTGTTCTTCCTCCCTTATTCCCATAATAGCTTTTGTAGCTTTGTTGGAATTTGGGGGAGAAGGACTTGCCCTTGCATTTGGTTCATAGGTTTGAGTTCTCCTCGGAGATTCGGCGAGTTCAAGCTTGTGAGCTTGTTTCTCTTGGGTTCCTTGGAACCCTAGACGGTTGTGTGGTTGGATTGTTGACCTTTTATGGTTTTGTTGATCTTTTGTGGTCTTGTAGCCTTTTGTGGCGTTGTTGGCCTTTTGTGGCATTGTTGGCCTTTTGTGGCTTTGTTGTTGGGAGCCTCCAATTGAGTTGTGGAGTTAGCCCCAATCTTGTACGGGTTCGGTGACCGCCTCAAGCGTCCATAGTGGAGCAAGTGCCCGCTTTTGTGGTGCGACTTGGGAGAATAGGGTGAGCCTTTGTGGCGTCGGTGAGTTGCGTGCTTCGCATCCGGGGTGAGGCCTTGTGTGGCGTTGGTGAGCATCGAGCCACCACACCTCGAGGTGAGCCATTTGTATGCTCGGAGAGCATTGCGCCATCGCACCTCTCCAACAGAGACGTAGCTTCTTTGGAAGTGAACTTCGGGAAACAAATCTTCGTCTCCGCGTCCATCGGTTATCTCTCAACCGAACCCTTTACTTATGCACTTTACATTGTGATAGCCATCGTGCTTGAAGTATTTATACCTTGATATCACCTTGTTGCTTGTATTGCTTATCATAGGTTGTTGGTGCACCTAGGTGAACTTAGTGGCTAGGTTTTGTGCTCTATAAATTAAACATTAGTTTTATTCCGCATTTACTTGAGCCTAAACCATAATAATTTTAAAAGCCTATTCACCCCCCCCCCTCTAGGCGACTTCCTTTGTACTTTCACTTTCCTCCCCGACAACGGCACCAGAAAATAGCTTGATGTCTACGCACTTCTATTCTTGCAGACAGTTGTTGGGCCTCCAAGTGCAGAGGTTTGTAGAACAGCAGCAAGTTTCCCTTAAGTGGATCACCCCAGGTTTATCGAACTCAAGGAGGAAGTGGTCAAAGGTATTCCCTCTCAAGCAACTCTGCAATCAAGATACAAGAAGTCTCTTGTGTCCCCAACACACCCAATACACTTGTCAGGTGTATAGGTGTCACATCCCAAAATTTTCCAAATTTTGAAATGTGAAAAATAAATAAACAAAATAAACAATTATTGAAATTTAGGGTGAGAAGAAACTTTTTGATTCCAAATGGAAACACCAAAACCTATTTTGATCAAATAGAATCCTAAAGGGATTTAAAAAGATAAACAAATAATAAATAAAGTTATAATAGTTGGAATCACCATTTTTGGATCTTTAAATAAAAAGATATGGTTTTTATAAGCAAAGGTAGAAATAATGAATAAAGACTATTTTTAAAAAGAGTCAAATTAATCTTGGCCAAGCATTTAAAAATAAAATATTTTGTTTGATAAAAATAGTAAAGGTTTATTTAAATAAAACCATGAGGATTTATTTATATCCAAATTTCATTCAAGTATAGACATTTTACTATTTTGAATGATCATTAAAAACTTATTAAAGTATTTTAAATTATATTTCAAAGTGTTATGTTTTTAATAAAACCTACTGAAAAGATTTTTGTAGAAATTTAGATTTCAAATAGAGTTTTTAAAATATATTAAATCCTATTTGAAATAAAGACTAAGGTCTATTTATTTAATTATTAATAGATCCTAAAAGAATAAAAGAATTATTCTATTTTGGACTTTAGAATATGATAATAAACAGAATTAACCTATACCTAAAGTTTGGTGGAAGTTTGAATTCATTTGGAGTTTGAATTGTTTGAAATAAAATCAAAACAGAAATTTCAAACAGAAAAAGAAAAGCAATCAGTAGAAAAAAAATGAAACGAAGCAGCCAATGTGCCCAACTCCAGACCAGCAACTAGCCCACCTGCTCACCCCGCAAGTGAACTGCTTTTCACTCAAGAACACACCAAGACATCACCGACGATCGGACCCCACGCCTCTCTCTCATGCATAAGGCTGCCCCACTCTGTCAGTCATCGTCTCCACCCCGACCCGTTCCCCATTTTCTTCCGGCCATTTCTGTCCTTGATTCCTCGCTTCAATTCATTTGAATGCGCTAGTAATTTTGCCTCGCGTCTGCATCTTCTTAATCGCCCCTCTCTCCTCTCTCTTTTCCCCAGTTTCCATCCCACGAGAGCCACCAGGCTACCACAATTGCTTGCTCGAACCTCTCTGCCCCGACGAGCTTCTCCAGTCGATTACGGCGCCGACCAGCCGCCCCTCGCCTCCCACTGCACGCGAGCCTGCTCCCCATTTCCTAGTGCATCTCCCAGTGCCGCTCGTTAGCCTGCACGCGTTCCCTAGCCTCGGCAACCTCAACAATAGAGTGTCGCTGTTGTCTGCCATTGCTCCGGCGAGCCCCCCTGGTAAGCTCAAACCGCCCCGGTACTTCTCGATGATGCTCCCATGATCCCCAGTGCAGTACGCATCTAACCCCGTGTTCCGTTTGCCTTAGCGTGCCCTCAAACTCCGTCCCCGTCGACAAATAGAAGCATCTGGCGCCGCCGCTAGCTCCGGCGAGCAATATCCGCTGCTCCAGTGCACCCCTCGAGTAGCCGACCTCACCTTGAGCTTCACCGCACTCCCGCGAGCACGGTGATCATCCTCACTCCCTCTCTCGCTTCCTGAATCATCGCCAATGCCACCGTCTGAGCGCTCCGCCGCTCGCCGCCGCGCCAGCGCCGCCTGTTCCTGGTCGAGCTGCTGAGAGCCGTTGGATGAAGATCCGATGAAAGCGATAGAACAACTTAATCGAACCGTTACGTTGCATCTGTGCCGCACGATTCCACTTAAATCCTGCGGTCCACAGAGCTCAATCCGCGCGAAACGGTATCAGCCAGTTAGATTAAGACACGTGGCCAGACTCAGGAATTAAAATAGAAATTTGATCTATTAGATTCGCAAACTTGCAAAATTCATAACTTTAATTCTATACGTCCAAATTTTGCAAATTCTATATCAATGGAATCAGCAGAACAAGTACTTTGCAACCATGCACTTTGTTTAATGTTTTTCTTCTGGAAAATTGGTTGAATTTGCAAAAACATGTGTAGGCATAATTTGAATATAAAAATTGTTCTAGATATATTTTTAAGGTGCAATCTTTGCTAAATGGTTTGTTTTAAACCTACTGACCATAGAAACCAACTTTTGGGCTTAGAAACTTATTTTGTGAGGTTAAGGAATAAATATTTGAATTAGCACATTCTAGTCAAATAAAAATATTGTTTATGGTTTAGAAATGATTTTTGAGTAAAGCCTTTGGGAAATGATTTGATTCAAACCTTCTGACCCTAAACACCAAGTTTAGTGATTTAAGAACATATTTGATGAAACATATAAAGTTATTACTTTGCTAAAAGATATTTTCAACAACATAAAATATCACCTTAGGATAATATTTGGTTTATGAGATGAAACCTTTTGCAAATGGTTTTACTACTTTTGTAAATGACCACTTTGAGCTTTAAAATGTTTAGAGCCTAATAGAAACCACTTTTCTAAATAAAACCATCTTTTGCATGCTTGCATGCATTGCCTTGTTTCTATTATTTTATGTGTGATAAATTGTTTGAATACTAGTTGAATGTGTGTTTGCTTGATTGAATTGTAGTGAAGTTAGAAGAGTGTGATATTTGCAAGATCAAGAAGTGAACCAACATTCTCTACTAAAAAGGCAAGTGACACTATCATACATGTCCTACTATTTTCATTACACTTAGTGGATTTTTTATAACATGCATGATAAGGGCTACTATATTTTATGCTATGCTAAATCTTATTAGGATATCCTTACATCCTCCTTAGTGAAAACATTGTAGTTGTAGTATGCTTAGACCTGCTATATATTTGGGATGGGATACATGATAAGATTATATGAAGTGTGGAAATATATATGTTTTATATAATAAAACAAGTACTCAATGAACCACCTGGGTGGAAAAGGATACTCAAGATTGGACAAGGTGGCAACAAATGGAACCATGTTTATATGGCTATATTTTTGTGTGTGCACTAGAAGAAAACCACCCAGGGACTTAGATATTGAACATGTTTCTCGTACAGTGGCTTCCGTGTACATCCACATGTTAAATGGGCTCTGGCTTAGTCAACTACATAGTGGAAGACACATGCATTGGCATCTTAAGGTTAACTAGAATTGTGTATGGGAAATATATCCCTACATTGGTGCCTGGTAGACAAGCTAGCATTGTGTATTGGGAGGACTTCTATGGAAAGACTTTGTCACATTCTCGATCTGCCAGTACTCCATTTTGGTGAGTACTTATCCAGCAGCCACTGCTGGCATCAAGACGAGATTGTGTCATGTGGGTAAAGTGTACAACTTCTGCAGAAGATCAAAAAAATTCTAAGTACTTAGCCGTGTCCCCGGTTATGGACAACTCTGAGCAACTAAGTCCTGAAGCTATGGAAGATCTCGACATTCAAATTTCTCAAAGTAAAACTTGATGGTGACAACAAGGGATTTGAAGCACTTGGAGTTTTCCAGGGAGTTCAAAAAGATTTGACAAAAGATAAAAACTATTTTGAAAAGATAGGACAAAACTATATTGCTTTCTGCAAATAAGCCTAAACCCTACTTAGCCAAATATGCATGTATTGATAGGATCCACTTATTTCTACATAGTAGTGAAACTTGCCAATACAATTCAAATGTATTGACCCTTGTGGCTGCAACTTATTATGTTGCAAGTTTGTTTGATGTTAGTGAAGTGTGTTGAATAGGATTACAAGTCTACAACCAACATGATTGCCTGTGGCACTTTGAAGATGAAGGACTCCATGCTTTATAGATTTCTGCTGCATTGTAATGTGATAGCCAAATAAGCTATGTAAGATGTAATGAATTATTTTATTCCTGGTTATAAAGTTGTATTATGACCTTTGTTTCTTGATATTACATCTTAACTGTGGATGCTAGCTATTGATCCAGGGACTAGCATTGTAAACACAGGGATCTCTACCTTATTAAAGGTTGGGAACCTTACAATAGGTGCACTAGTTCAGCGAAGAGATAGTGAAATACAAGTGTTAACGGTGCCAGAAAATAGCTTGACGGTGAGGTAAAGACTAAAGGAAACAAGAAGGAATCAAGCAAACATGAAACAAATCTAGATGCAAAGGGTGTTTCAATGTTTAGAAACAAGGCCTAGGGATCATACTTTCACTAGTGAACACTCTCTTATATAAATATCTTCTCTTCATGATACTACTCTTAACTACTCTCCAGTTGGACACTCTAATCCATGGTAGGGCTATAATAGCACACCTCAAAGTCCGCCTTTCCCAATTTAGATAACCCCACACTGTCACCTTGAGCGCTAGATGGTTCCAACAAACACCACAATTTCATAAAGACATCCAAATCCAAATATAACTCATGATAAGTATATATGTAACATAGCTTAAGTGCCACCACGGAGTGCATGCTGTCACTTTCACACACGTGGGGAAAAGCATAGATCTATTAAACACTACTAGGAAAATGCCTGTTTGTGGCGCACATGGAATGGCCATCCGTGGCGCACTAGCAGTGCGCCACTAGCCTCGCGCTGCGGCTATCTCCTAGCTGTGGCACACTGCCTAGTGTGCCACGGTTGTGTCGAGATAGGCGTAGCGCACCTGCTACTGTGCCACGGCTATGTGGGCAGGTGCGCTACGCGTTGGATCTTCTGTGGTGCACGTCGCAGTGCGCCACTAAGTTGCGCAGGTGCGCTTTAGATGTAGTACGCCACAAAAGCTAGGTCATGTGCGCCACAGGTGTTTTTTTTAATTTCAGAGCCAGATGATATACAATACAGATTATATACAATATTACAGGCAGATATACACACACAGATACAAGATATACAATTATATATATAAATATACAATTTGCAAAACAAGATTGAAACAAATACATATAGATAAGTCTCATACATGAATACATAGTATAAGTTATATTGTTTCGATCAAGTTACAAAGTAGTTGGTGACATGCGAATACATGTGTCTCGAACAAGTTAGAGCTCGGAAGCTCGCCTAGACATCTAAACTAGCTAGACACAAACGCGGGATAAACAACCGAAGACGATAAGCATGATCACCACGACGAAGGTGTAGGTCTTCATCCGGTTCCTCGTCTTAACTCCCGCTAGATAGCCCGTGTATCTAGCTTCCGCCTCCGCCATAGTGTTGTACCCTTTGTAGCTATTGCCGCTGAAATGGTGCACCTGTCTCTGGCAGTCTTCCCAATCATCGTAGACTCCGGGAACCCGTCCCTTGTACACGACGTACCACGACATATACAAGTTGACAATAATAATTAACCGGTGATTGAAAAAAACATGTATAATTAAATTCGCATATGAATATACACTTATAGAAAGTACTCCTAAATCAAAAAGACCAAATTCAAAAAGCATGCCTCATATATAACTAGGTTGTTCGACACAGGAATATGCTACAATGGAACCGTCCGCCAAGTAGGATACACAACACCTGGACCTGTGCATAGCACAAGGCGAACAATCCCATCGCAGCACATTCACATATATAGTGTGCCACGACATTTCAATCATCCGCATTATTCTCGAAAAAGACCAAAGTAAGTCAAAAATCATGCCTCATATATAACTATCTAGGTCGTTCGACATAGGAATATGCTACGATGGAAGTGTTCGCCAAGTAGGATGCACAACACCTGTACATGTGCATAGCACAAGGCGAACAATCCCATCGCAGCACATTCACATATATAGTGTGCCACGACATTTCAATCATCGGCATTATTCACGAAAAAGACAAAAATAACTCGAAAAGAATGCCTCATATATATACATAGGTCGTTGGACACAGGAATATGCTACGATGAAACCGTGAGCCAAGTAGGATGCACAAGACCTGGACTTGTGCATATCACAAGGCTCACAATCCCGTCGTAGCACATTCACATATATAGTGTGCCACGACATTTCAATCATCGACATTATTCTCGAAAAAAGAGTAAGGAAAAAAGAAGGACCAAAGTGAGCAAAGGACCAAAGAGTAAGTAAAAAACCAAGCATTGATTGATATATAATAATAATAAGCAAAAGAAATAAGCGATGATTCATAAACCTAATAAGATAAGTAGTAGCATGTACACTTGTCCACACACACACAAAGGTCATCTATAGTTTTTAACTACAACTAGGCCAACATCAAGCCTTCTAGCTCGGCTTAGGGAACGGGAGGACGCCTTGTCTCGTCATGAACTTCCTATAGTCACCCTGCATCTCTAGGCGATCTTCTATGTCACGGTTATTCAGGATATTTCCTCTGTAGAAGATCCCCAAGTCATGACATCATGAAAGATGATTTCCCCAAACTGCTGCTGGATGCGATACATCTCTTGTCTAATATCTGAATCAGTGATCTTGGCCTTTGCTTCGGCCCACTGTTTGAGATGATCTGGCAGCGTAGAATTCTTCTGGTCAAGTAGGAACGCCCTCATGTGATGGAGTGCGTAGTAGGCTTCCGTCTAACTGTTTTCCGGCCGCTTCACGCAGGGGAACTCCGTTACGTGGTTGAAGACATGCCTGCCGAACTTTACCTTTGTACGCACGAAGGTGGTGCCTTCCGTCGAGGCATAGCCAGTGAGAGCATCATCCAGAACTTCCTTGATCTTGTCGTAGTTTTTCTTCTTTTCTAGACTCCCCGAGTCGAAATACGTGGCGTGGGAATGCTTCGGCGATAAGGAGATGAGCGTGCAGTGTTCATCTCTGCGCAAAAAATTCAAATGAAATGTGTTGGAAAAATAATGATGATAATCTAATAAAGCCAATCGACGGTGGCGAGTGAATAACGAATTACTCGGGAAAGTAAGGCACGAGAATGTATTCCTTTGCCTTGTTCGCCACGAGGATTCTTTTTAGATATGAGGCCACGATACGTTGTTCGGTGAGGGAACCCAAGCAGCCGTCACGCATGTAGTACGGGTCCACTATAGCGATGCCTGGTGTGTTCTCTCTAATGATCTGCATGGCCAGGCTGAGAGAAAACAGGCGGACCATGGTATAGTGCAGCGGGTATAGGCGGAACATATTGAAGATGTCGTCGAACCGCAGGAAGAACAGATCCGCAGGGGCATTGTCAACAAAGCCCAAGCCTGGTGGCACCTTAACCACGAATACCGGGTGCGAGGGATCTTTCTCCGATAGAAGGCGTCTCTCTATCATCAGCACGCCGTCATGCACACTTTGCAGTTCCGAACTGGCGAGCCTCCGCAAATTCTTAGGTAGCATGGGCTCCCGCCACATGAATCCTCCACATAATACCCTCGGGTCTTGGTGGCCCATCCCAAAACCTGATCGGATTCGCAGTTGTTGACGCCACCGGCTGGCTCGAGCTGCTAGATTTTCTTTTACTGCCCTTTTTTCCTTTTGGAGAGCGGGCAGGCACCGCAATCTGAGCACCGGATGCCCTATGTAGTGTGTCAGGGATTAGAATAAAGGGCCGGTTGGTTGTATCAGCTGGCTCTGTAAAGGCGCAAGCTGGAGGCGTCTCCTGAGAACCAAACTGACGCTTGGTGATAGTGGCTTTCTCTGTGGGGCCACCAGCTAGGTCTTCGTTGCTAAACTGAGTGTTGAAGAAGTGATCATTCCAGTCTTTGTCTTCCTCGGCCGAATCCTGCGCCATGTGCATATCATCAACATGATCATCCGACCCACCGCGTGGAGGTGACGGCGAGGGCGGTAAGGGGGCCTTGCCACCACTTGTCGCTGGAATGACAGGCGGTGCTGTTGTCTGTGGCGTGATGGCCCCCGCCGTCCCCAAACAGATCATGCTCTTTGGCCATTGCAAGAATAAGCCGAAGCAACTTCTGAGGACAGTCAGCTCTTCTTCATCCACTCCTTGGGGTTGAATGGGAGGTTCCAGGTCGTCGCAGCCCCTTAGCACCCGACTAATTTTAACCATGTGCACGCTATCTGGCATCGGCCTTGAGTGGAACGTGCGCTGCAAGGGTTGAACGATGGTACCCTTGGAAACATCCCTCAGCTCGTTGTTCACGTAGCATAAGAGAGTGCAAGGAACATCCGTCTGCGGAAAACATGTACGGCATCGTCAGAGATGCCATAAGAGTAATAGATGGCGTGAAAGGCGGTAAAGCAATTTGTTTACTGTGATGAAATCGAGATCAGCTAATGTCGAGGCACCGCATATGGTGACGGGCGTGCAAGAGACGGAAGGGCTGCTTGATGGCGCGGTGCTGGCCGCCGGTGTATTCTCCCTACCGCCGGGTGCTTGGAGCTCCGGTGCCGCCGCGACGATGGCAGGGGCCACCAACATGTACTCCGGCGTCGCGGTGATGGCAGGGGGAGTCACCAACACTTGCGGCACCGCGGTGCTAGCGGGTGGAGTCACAAACATGTAGTTCGCCTGATTCGTCGGCGCCGCGGTGTTTGAGTGGATGCTGACCATGCTTGGAATCGGGCATGTCCCTACACGACCACCCGCACTCCAGTTCGCTATTGACTCCACCAAGGTAGGTAGGAAGGACGTGAGGGTGATTGCCAGGTTGTCTTGGACGATCTGCGGGATCCGTGCTACTTGTTCCTTAAGTTCTTGAATCTCGCGGTTTTCCTCCCCGCTCCTTCCCGATGGCGCCACATGCGTCCTCGACGGTGGACCAAAATGATCCACCCAATTCTTACCCCCGAGGCCGGCCAGACGGCTTCTTCATAACCGGCTCTATTTTCTTGGCCCGGTTCATCGCCCTGTTAAAAGGGTTATCCCACCGAGTGGCCGCCGTCGACCCCTGGGATGAGGAACCCTGGGATCCATGACTAGCAACAATTTCCTCCTCCTGCAGAAGAAGTAATAGTGAATCGTTTAGATCATCGATTAGAATGCAATCGAGTTGATACGCGGTAAATAGATTACTTACCACAATTTCCTCGAATTCCTTCACCGCAGGATCCGCGGTGAGTTGTTTGGTTTTTGGGTCCACATGGTAACGGGCCCTGATGAAGTTTCGAACCTGCCCGGGTTCAAATTTCGCAAAGGGGTTTTCTATCCCCTTGGATCTATACTCTTTGTCCTCCTTATTCCATTTGGCCTCCGCGGTTCTGTATCCACCAGATCCGAGATGGTGATGACCTATATTCATCGCCTGCATCACCTTTCCCCGATTACTATTGGCCAGGGCTCTTTCGGATTCACACCTCTCCTTGAACTCCTGGAACTGATCTTCGGTGATCTGCGGGTCAATCTTCTGGATCTCCTCAAGACTTTTGCCTTCTTTATAGATCTTCTTCTTTATCCGGGTTCTCCAGCTGGCCAGGGTGGTGCTCATCTTTGGGAGGGCGGATTTGTTTACTTCGTTCCCATGATAATTTGTGTTCTGATACTTAGCGGGGAACTTGTATCTTGCGTGACTTCTCAAGAGGAGTGCGCAAGTGGCCATTATCTTTATGCCGGAGATTCTCGGTGTTGATCGAGATGGTTGTCCGGGTGATCGCCGCCACTTGCCCACCGTACCCTTTGACGACAAGGTCGGGCTCCAAAGGAACCCCTGTTGGGCTCACTTCAGTAATTTCCTCCCTGACGGTGCCGACCATGTTCGGGCGCCGTTCCTTCGGCTTCTTCTTCTTCTTAGGAGGATTGCTACCACTCCCTGTGCCCTCGCCGCCATTAGTGGTTTCATCACCCGTCGTTCCTTCGGCTTCTTCCTCCGTGTCTTCCATCTCATCATCCTCGCTCTCCGAAGGATGGTATTCTTCATCGTATTCTAGCCGCTGGGCCGCCTCCCAGAATGTCAATTGTTTATTTGGAGGTCTGAGTTCTCCTTCAGCACTGATGCGCTTAGAACATCCAGCCTCGTCGTTGTCACACATCTTTGCACTAATAAAAAACAAATAATTGGTTAAATGCACGGAAAATCCGGCATGACCTTTGCTAATTTTCTTAAACTAGGAGTGCCCAAGTTCTGCCGAAACAGAAGTTAATCAACATTCCGGCAAAAATCAGGACTCATTTCATACAAGAACCTGCATACACGACATAAGAAAGTGCTTCATACAAGCACAAGCATAATTGGAAATAAGCAGGATCATTTCATCATCCGGAGCATCATTATATACACATATATATTCACTACCAGTACCAGGACCAGGACCAGGATCAGTATATACACATATATATTCACTACACAAAAAGTATAGCAAAGGTTGTACAAGCTAACCTATATACACATATATATTCACTACCAGTACCAGTACCAGGATCAGTAAATACACATATATATTCACTACCACTACCAGGACCAGGATCAGGACCAGGATCAGTACCAGGATCAGTATATACACATATATATTCACTGCACAAAAAGTATAGCAAAGGTTGTACAAGCTAACAAGACTACAATGGATCATCATTCTATAACTCTGAACCAGATGCAAATATAAAAAGTATAGAAAAGGTTGTACAAGCTAACCTACTGCTCTGAACTTGTCATTTACCTGCTCTAATTCATTTTACAGTTTGAAAAGTTTCTTAGTTTGAGTAGGGTGAGTGTTGAACAGATACATTTTTGGCTTTGCATGTAAACTCCAATCATGATACATGTCAGTCACCTGTGCAGAATTATATTTTTGCATTGACATTCCTATCTAGAACAGAAGCTAGCTAAACTGGAACAGCACTAAAACCATTTATGTCAGCAAACAACATGGTTACCATAGCTTCTATTCAGAACATAAGCTAGCTAGAGCCTAAACTGGATGTAATTATCTAGCACATGTAGCTCAGCAACATTTCATCACACACTAGACCATCACCAGGAGGTCACAAACAGCACTAAACCTTGCATTAACAGATTCCACTGATGTGCTCAAGCACAAAAAGATTCAGCACATTTTACATTAACAGCTTGCATCATTTTAGTAGGCAGGTTATACATCAACAGATTATACCTCTCCATACACACTATCAACCCTAGCTAATCTCAACAGATTATACCTCTCCATCATTTTAGTAGGCAGATTATACATCAACAGATTATACATCATTTTGCTAACCCTAGCTATTCTCACTGCTAACCTCACTGTCAACCCTTGCTAATCTCACTGCTAACCCTAGCTAACCTTACTGCTAACCCGAGAGGGAGAGAGGGAGAGAGGGGAGGGGCTAACCTCTGTCATTGATTATACCTCACTATCTAAAATTCCTACTACCATCTACTAATACAAGCTACAAGCTACAAGCTCTCTTTTTCTAAAATTCCTACTACCAAGCTCACTGTCAAGCTCTCTGTTTCTAACATCTTCTGAACATCTTCTGTTTGCTCTCTATTTCTAATAGATCATTCAGACAAGAACTACCTAAACCTAAACCTAAACCTAAATCTAATCCTAAATCAACCTAAACCTCACTGTCAAGCTCTCTATTTCCTAAACCTCACTGTCAAGCTCTCACTATAAACCTAAACCTAAACCTCACTGTAAACCTCACTGTCAAGCTCTCACTGTCAAGCTAAACCTCACTGTCAAGCTCTCACTGTAAAACTAAACCTCACTGTCAAGATCTCTAAACCTAAATTTCTAAATCAATTCCTAAGCCTAAACCTAAACCTAAATCAACCGAGAAGTGGAGAGGGGAGAGATGGAGAGAGGGGAGAAGACTCACCTATGAGACGAGGACGAGGGTCAGAGGCAGGCTGGTCGAGGTCAGCTGGCGCAGGCGGCTGGGCGACGCTCCTCCTCCACCTCCTCCTGGCTGGCGACGCTCCTTCTCCTCTCCTAGCGTGGCGGCCTGCTCCTCCTCCTCCTCCTGGCTGGCGATGCTCCTCCTCCTCTCCTGGCGTGGCGGCCTCCTCCTCCTCCTGGCTAGCGAGGCGTGCGTTGATGCAGATGGGATGCAGCGGCGGCACGTCGATGGGCGCGTCGATGCGGTGGCGGCACGTTGATGCAGATGGGTTCGATCTGTGTCTGAGGACGATGGGGGAGGGTAGGGCCGACGCGGCGAGTTGACTAGTCCAACCCACTTAGGCATAGCGCTCCGTAGTGCACTTGGCCAGGGTGTGCTACGCCTAAGTGGGTAGGACTAGTCAGATAAGAGGGATGCCACCCCCATAGTTGTCACTAGCACTGCCTTATCCCACTGGTTCCACCCACTGCTCTAATCTAAACCTGTGAGCACCCAGGTTCGAATCCTAGTGCCCGCCTTTTTTATTTTTATTTTGAAAATATTTTTAAATGTTCCAAAAAATGCCCAAAAGTGGTGATATATTCCATAAAAGTTTTGTTTTGTTTTTAAAATACTTTTAAATATTCCAAAAATGCCCCAAAGTGATAATATATGTCATAAAAGTGGTACAAATTAAATATGATTCAAATATGTCATAATAATTTGTCCATGATACAAATATGTCATAATAATTTGTCCATGAATATTACAATCTTTTTTGACCACGCGTTTTACAATATTTTTTGAGCTAGCGTTTTACAATCTTTTTTCCCTTCTTTGTCGCGGTTGAATAATTTAGCCTCAGCACTTTAATGTTTCTTCGTTCGAACGGGCCACCTTTTTTGGGTAGGGTTGTCCTTTTTCTTCTTGTGATATATGTTGCTGCATCGTAGTCGTCGTCATCTTCAGTCTTTGGATCGCCGTACTGGTCGAAGTCTTGCTCGTTGGCGACTCCATTCATTCCGATGATGTTTCTTTTTCCTCTCCTCACGACAACACGGCTAGGCTTTGTCGGGTCGGTAATGAAAAAACATTGGTCCACTTTGGTATCCAGTACCCACGGTTCATTGTTCGCGGCCACGTTTGCAAATGCCTTGGATTTGGCTGCTTCGGGTATAACCATGGTTGTGAAATACCGGTCTTCTCTTTCGACGCTCTTTGCCCATCTGACACGGAACATCGGCACCTTTTCTCCACAGTAGTCGAGCTCCCAGATCTCCTCGATTCTTTCGTAGAATCTTTCCTTCACGTTGTCATCGGTGTAGAATTCCGACGTTACGCCTGAGTTCTGATAATCACACTTGTTGTCCTTTTCCTCCGTGTAGAATGTGTAGTCATTGATATCATACGCCTGATAGGTCACCAGGTTTTGCATCGGTCCCTGCGACAAGGTGAATATGATCTTTTCCGTGCCAGAAGAATGCGATCGCGGGGGATTATCAAGGAGCGTCTGCCTAAACCAACACATGAAATCTGAGTTGTGCTCTTTGATTATTTCTCCCTGCATCCTCTGTATGCCCCGGTCATTGTACTTCTTCTCGATTAACCTTTTGTGCTTCTATACCCAAGGATCGACCAATTCTAAATGCTGTAGCGCGATGAGGTTTGCTCGATCAAAGTCTGTGCGTCGAAAATGGAAGTCTACATGCAGTATGCGACGACCCTCTCGGTGACCAGATCCATCGAGCTTGCCAAGGTGCCTATTGACGGGAAGACCGACAGGGTTCTCGATGTCTAGATAATTCGTTCAGAAAGAGATGCACCCTTCGGCTAGAAAGCCCTTGGCTATGCTTCCATCTAGACGGGACCTGTTGCGAATGTATCCTGTGATGTGTCCATTCATCCTTTCGAACGCCATCATGCTACAGAGGAACATTGGCCTGAGTTGGACGATGTCCTCCACGACGTGGACCATCATATGCACCATAATGTCGAAGAATGCGGGTGGGAAGTACACCTCAAGCTCGCATAGTATCACCACGATCTCCTCCTGTAGCCTCCCGAGCTGATTCACGCCAATCGACTTCCTAGAGATGACGTCGAAAAACTTGCAGAGGCCAAGTAACATTTCACGGACATGCTCGTCCATTATCCCTCTTAGTGCAACCGGAAGTACCTGCGTCATTAGCACGGCACAGTCGTGAGACTTCATGCCACTGAACCTATGCTTCGCCTCGTCTAGGTATCTGCTTATCTTGCCCGCGTAGCCGTAAGGAAATTTGACTCCTAGAAGGCACTTGAAAAACTGTTTGATCTCATCCTGGCTTAGAGTGAAGCAAGAAGGAGGGCAGTAATATTCGTTCTTCTTGAACTTTTTACCCTTCCGACGACCTTGTGTCGTCTCCGACTCATGATCATCGTCATCTTCCGATCATCGAGTAGGCGTCCTCCGTGAAGCTCCTTCGGATACCCAAGCATATCAGGTCGTGCCTTGCTTTCGGACCATCTTTCGTCCCTATCTGGTATGTTGATTATGGTGGCGACGACTCTCGCACACGTTTTTCGTGATATGCATGATGTCGAGGCTATGAGGCGGCGGAGAAACTTCCAAGATGGCAACTCCCGAAAATGACCTTGTTTTCCATACCTTCATCAGCAGCTTGTCTTGCTGCCTCTTTTGCTTCTTTCCAGGCTTAGGACAATCTTTCCAGTTTTTCAGCAACTCTTCCACTTCTTCACTGCTTCTATGCTCTGGGATTCCTCGGGTCTCGGATTTGCCATCGACCTGGTCTCCACGTTTTCTCCATGGATCATTCTTGCCGAGCCACCTCCGGTGCGCCATGAACACGGTTTTCGAAGACCCTGGATCTTTCTCTAGTTGGAGATAGCTTGTGTTATCCATGCACCTAACGCATGCGCAGAATCCTTGGATAACCTGCCCCGAGATATACCCGCAACCTGGATAGTCTTGCACCGTAGTGACCAACGCGGCTCTCATAGTGAAATAATCTTGTGTGACAGCGTCGTAAGTATTGGCTCCAGATTCCCATAACGTGGCTAGCTCCTCTTTCAACAGCCCGAGATACAGATTGATGTCGGCACCAGGTTGTTTTGGCCCTTGAATTAGCATACTCATTTGTATGTACTTCTTCTTCATGCACAACCATGGAGGAAGGTTGTACATCCATACAAACACGGGCCAAGTGCTGTGCGTGTTGCTCTGGCTACCGAACGGATTGAGTCCATCGGTGCTCGCACCAAGCCTGATGTTCCTCGAATCTCCACCGAATTCTAGGAATTCGAGGTCTAATGCTTTCCACTGGCTAGCATCTGAAGGGTGCGTCAGCAGCTCATCCTTGTCGGGGTCGTTATCGTCATCTCCTGGCTTCTTCCTTTCCGCATGCCATCGCATGAGCTTCACTTCCTTAGGGTCCGCGAAATAGCGCTGTAGACGAGGAGTGATAGGAAAGTACCATACCACTTTTCGAGGTGCTTTCTTCCCTTTCTTGTATCGACTCACGCCGCACACCGGACATGTGGTTTTCTCCGCGTCCTCGCCCCGGTAAATGATACAATCATTGATGCATACGTGATATCTAACGTGCGGTAGATTGAGAGGATAGGCGATTTTCTTGGCGTCCTCGATACTAGTTGGACATGTGTTCCCCTCCAGGAGACGATTGTGCCAGAATGCCATCATATCGTTGAAGCTTGCGTCACTCAATTTGTGTTTTGCCTTCATCTCCATAGCCTTGAGCGTTACATTCAACCGGGTATCATCGGGCATGCATCCTTCATACAATGGAGTAACCACGTCTTTCTCAATTTGCGCAAGCTTGGCTTTCTCTCTAGCGGCAGCCCTAGCGTTACTTGTCTGCTTGAGAAGCGGCTCTTGCACATAAGGGTCCCGCACCCAGCCTGACGTTGTTCCATCGTTGTCTCCTCCTCCGGCATCTAGATCATCATCATCCCGGTCTTCTTCCGCACCTTCACCATCTCCAGGAGACTCTTCATCATCTCGCCCGTTCTCGCCGTGATGATCATCGTCATGTTGCCCATCTTCACCGTCTCCATAGTCTTCGTCATCGCTTATCCAACGAGTGTATCCATCCATGAAACCATGGCGGAGCAGGTGCGCCTGTAGATTCCCGGAATCTGGGTCGATCACCCAGTTGAGTTTGCATCTTCTGCACGGACATCTAATCTCCGTCTTGTTATTTTGTATCATGTCGGCCGTCGCACATTTCAAAAATCTAGCCACAATTTCTTCACTCATTATGAGCACCATTTTTGCCTGCACTGTGTACACGGTACAATTAGAAGTCTATTAGAACCACATAATCAATGCATGCATGCAATGGTCGATAGAAAATTTCGGCATGACCTATCCTAAAATTAGGACCTTTGCGAAATGCCAAAGCCTTGCCAAAATGGAAATGAATCAACATTTTGGCAAAACAAATGGCAACCTGTTCACATACAAACACAAGAGAGAGAGAGACCGATCCATACACACATGGACATATCATTATCCTCTCCATACACACATGCATGAGCATCATCGATACTCTCCATATACACACACACATGACCATCGAGATCCTCTCCATACACACATCATGAGCATCGATCATCTACATACGTATGAGCATATCATCCATATACACATGAACACATCCTTACATGGACAACTTACCGAGATGAGAGACCGATCGCGAGAAGATGGAAAGGAGAGGTGCGCGCGCGAGATCGGAGAAGGAGAGATGAGAGTCCGGAGAGCTTCCTCTATTACGTATGTAACATCCAAGGCAAGTTCTACATGCTAAAAATGGTGAATGAGTGGAGAAATTAAGGTGGAAAGGAGAAGGATCCCGACTAGATCTAAGGAGGAAGAAGAAGGGGAAAGTGAAGTGTGGGGTGGTGGATGATCACACATGTGCACAAAGTGGAGCAGCCAAAAAAAGGTCGCCACATCCGTGGCGCACGTGGCCCCAGTGCGCCACATGGAATAATAACATCCGTGGCGCACATGCCATAGTGCGCCACGGATGTGTCTGCCCGTTTTACAGAGCAGAGGGGCATGCCCTTAGGCGTAGCGCACCCACCCCACGTGCGCCACGGTTAACAATAACAAGCGAAGCGCACCTACCCTGTGCGCTACGGGTATCTGGCGTGCGGCCAGCAGGGCCCTGGCCCACACATATTTGTGGTGCACTATGACCATGTGCGCCACGGTTGTTCTAGTTACTAGTAGGGCACTGCCCATAGGTGAGCCACGCCTGTTTTAGCCGTGGGGCACTTCAACCATGTGAGCCACGGATGTGCTCATTACCTATAGCCATTTTCCTAGTAGTGAAAGCACGATGGGTATTTATGTAGACTCTAGCCTAAGTGCCACCATGGCGTGCATGCTGTCACTTTCACACACATGGGAAGAGCAGAGATCTATTGAAGCACTTGAGTAGCAAGGTAGATCTACTTTATTACAAAGCTCATGACCACAACAAGATCATGCATAGGGAGAGAGATGAACACGTAGCTACCGGTAGATCCCTTAACCTCGAGGAAGAAATACTCCCTCCTCATCATGGGAATCACCAACGGTGATGGAGATGGTGGTGGAGATCGATGGAGATGGCTCCGGGGGCACTTCCCCGTCCCGGCAGGGTGCCGGAACAGAGACTTTCTGTCCCCTGAATCTCCCTTTCGTGGCGGCGGTGCTATGGAGGTTTTCGTGGATTTCTTCTGGATGCTTTAGGGTTTTCTCCCTGGAGGCTTCTTATAGGCGCAGGAGGCAAGGTCGGTGGAGGTCCAGGGGGCCCACATCCCCTATGGGCGCCACCAGGGCTGGCCCGCGCCTAGGGGGTGCGGCCACGCTGGTGTCCTCCTCCAACTCTGCTTCGTGGTTCCGTGTTGCTCCAGGAAAAATCATGACTTTGGCTTTTGTCCCGTCCAATTCCGAGAATATTGATTTTCTGCCTTTTCTGGAACCAAAAACAGAAGAAAACAGGCAATCGGCACTATGGCATCTTGTTAATAGGTTAGTCCAGAAAAACATATAAAAACACCTCAAAGTGTAGACAAAGCAAAGTAGATACTAAACAAGAATGGAACATCAAAAATTATAGATACGTTTTCGACATATCAATATACGAGGGTTAGTTCTCTACAATCTTGTTGCACCAATCTTGTAGATTAGATCTTGGTTTTGTGTGTTCATGCGATAGATTTTTTCCATGCTACAAACCCTTAAATATTGTATGAGAATTTGTGAAGGTTGGAGACGCTAGGTGTGCTAATCCTCCAAAATGTTTTTTGGAAAATAACATTATACTCGTGATTCGCCTTTATAAGCTATAGTATCTTGATCATGAAAGTTGTCATGGTAAGGATGAAAGTTGATTTAGGTAAAATATTTATACACTAAAGAATGGATTTTGAAAGAACGCCAAACATTTGATGATGGTGATCTACTTCAAAGTGCAAGTCCAAAGGTATTAGTATTTGACTATACATGCTTTGGATTAAGTGTCATGTGTATGCGCCACTATTGATGTTGATAGATTCTATTAAAAGGGAAATTAGGAAGTGCTACAAGATAATCTCATAAATATTTGGCAGAAAAATAAAAGACTGGAAATGTCCAGCTTAGGTATATAGATGATATACATGTTATAGTTATACTCTTTGCTTGTTAAAAATGTGTTTCTTGGATATTGGATACCTTAGTGTGAAGTGTCATACAGGACAACACAATTCATGAACTGCAACGCCCTAAGTAACCAGTAAGAGAATATGTGATGATGTTCGTCAAAAACAAACAAAGTGTTGTTATGTTTCTCGTTGACATAAAAGCTTACCCTCAAGATTTGTTTTAATAATTGTTATTTTTGATCAGGTATTATGAGAACAAAGTTTGTTCAAATAATTACCATATTCCATAAAATACGGATGATTTACAAGTCTAGTTGGAGAAATCACATCCATAAAAACTAATGCTAAAAATGTCGCAAGACAAATGATTAAAAGATCACTTATAAAGTGACATCGTTGTATAAATTATATTGGAAATAAAAACATGAAGAAACTCCATGTTGATGGAATTTTGGAGTCTTTTGATTTTGATCAAATGACGCTTGTGAGACTGTCCTGGAGATAGTTGAAATTTCATTCAAAGGCCAAATAAGAACGAACGACTAACTTATTTGTATTTATACATATTGATGTATGCAATCCATTATGTGTAGTCGTGAGTGATGGATTTCAACCTCATATGCTTTCTCCGAAAATTTGAGTGAATATATGTGTATATTTACTTAATAAGGAATAAGTATGAAATATTTGAAAATGTTCAAATCCTTTCAAGATGAAGTGGAAAATCATTGTAACAAGAGAATAAAGAGTTTATGATTGGATCATAAAGGAAGATATTTGAGTTACAAGTTTAGCATAACACGTAAGATTTGAGGAATCGTTCCATGGATTTGCATTTCCTAAAACATCATATGAGTATGGAGTGTTCGAGATATGTAATGAAACCTTGTTTGACATGGTAAAATCAAATGTGTCATTTATAAAACTGTCATTATATTTTAAAAGATTAAAACTTTAGTGACTACTGCTTTTACACTAAAAAGAACACCATCGTGATCCGTTGAAATGACACCATATAAGTTATGGTCTGGGATAAAACCCAAGTTGTCCTTTCTTAAATTTCGGTATGCTAGGCATAAGTAAAATGTTTACAACCAAAATCAGATGCGCATGTATTTGTAGGTTATTTCGAATAACCGTTGGGTATTCCTCCATAACACCGAAGACAAAAAATTCATGAAAAGTTAAAGTGGGAGGACAATAGAACTTTGATAAGGTTGTTTGAACCTTAGATATATGTGCTGAGTTGCGCAGCGCCGAAAAGTGTCCTAGAGGCAGCCACAATGCTCATGCCTCACGTTCCTCAGGTTGTGGTCATGGAGGTCTAAGTTCCTATTGAACCGAGTAGATCGGGTAAACAATCAAATACTAAGATTTGAGAGTAAATCATTATTGTTTCACAATGATGAACCGACTACATGCAAACAAGAGATGATGGGCCCTGACTCCATCAAATGGCTTGAAGCCATAAAATCCGTGATAGTTCCATACACGATAAATCAAGTTTTTTAACTTGGAAGACCCTCCGGAAAGGTGTAAAACCTATCGGTCGTATTTGGATCTATAAAGAAATAGACATGGATGTTTCACATTTATGAAATATTCGACATGTCGAGAAAGAGTTTAAGACAATATTCAAGGAGTTGAATACGACAAGATTAGATCTTTCATAACAATATTTAGTCTAGACGGATTATTGTAGCAACCACTACATATAATTTTGGTATATGGTAGTTGAATAAACAAAACAAAGTTCTTCTAATACAATGGTTACCTAGGACATATACATGACATTGTACAAAGGGTTTTGTTAATTCAAAGGATGCTAAAAGGGCATGCAAACTTCAATGGTTGAAGTAAGCATCGTGGAGTTGGAATTTTTACCGTGATGAAACTGTTAAAAGTTTTAATTTCATCAGAGACGATGAAGATGCTTGCATTTGCAAGAAATTAAGTGGGAGTGTTGAGACATATTTCTAATACATTATGTGGAAGACATCTTGTTGATTAGGAATGATGTATCTTTTATTGACAAGGGTTAAGAATTTCATTAAAATTAGATTTTGATGAAAGACTTAGGCAAAATCCGAATATTAGGCATCAATGTCTATATGGACAGATTGGGGCGCTAATATGGTCGTGCCATACATACATAGATGATATATTGAATGAGATCAATATGGAAACGATGAGAAAGGTTCTTGTCATATGGAAAGGATTGAATCAAGATTCAAGTGTATTGACACTTGGTAAATGAAACAAGATTCAAGTGTTTTGACACTTGGTGAGTGAAATTACATGAATATTTTGATCAATCATACTGTGATATGTACACATCTAGATATGTCCTATGCTCTAAATATTATGAGCATATACCAGAATTATTTATAAGATGATCATTGCACGCTAGTAAGGATATTCTTATGATCCTTGGAAGAACTAATAATATGTTCTATTTGTAGAAGAAACAGGTAGTTCATTGTAAAGTATTACATTGACAAATAGTTCATTGTAAAGTGTTACATTGGTACTAGTTTTGTCACAAGATTAAGTTTATCTTAGTTTAAACTATGGGTGGCACAATGTAATGGACAGGAGATTCCATGAAGGATTTGGATGAGTTCCAAAGTTAAAACATTATGACGGATACTACAAAAAGGTCTAAGTATATGATTGTTATAGTAGCAGCAAAGGAGGGTATTTGTGTCAAGTAGTTTGTTATCAAACTAGGTGTGGTTCAGAGTGGGCTAATACTATGAAGATATATTGTACTACAATAGTATCGACATGATTTAACCCAAGGAACTAAAGGTCTCACCAAAAGACCAAATTTATAAAATGACATCTCATTAGAGAATGAGTGATACGTAGAGACACAAAGACATACAAATACACACGAACCTAAAAGTGTCAGATACAGATATTATGTTTAGCACTAGCAAACGCATATATACAACACCAGAAAGACATAAGTGTTGAATGCGCAAGTTTTTCAAACTAAATTATTGACTCTAGTGCAAGTTGGAGACTGGAGGGAATATGCCCGAGAGGTAATAATAAAGTGGTTATTATCTTATTCCTTGTTTATGACAAATGTTTATTTCTCATGCTATAATTGTATTAATCTAAAACATTAATACATGTGTGTTTAATAAACAAATAAAGAGTTCCTAGTTATGCCTCTCATATAAACTAGCTCGTTGATTAACAAGATGATTAAGGTTTCCTGATTATGGACATTGGATATTGTTAATGACAAGGTCACAATATTGGTGGAATGATGTGATGAACATTCATCCAAAGTATAGTAATACGATCAAATTCATTTTGTTTAAATTGCTATAATATCATTACAAGTAAGTTTAGTCCTTAGACCATGAGATCATATCAATCACTAACACAGTAAGAGTAGCTTGATAACATCAAACGTCACACTATAACAGGGTGACTATAAAGATGGGTTCAGATACTCCAATAGTGTTATGTAGAGGCTCATGGATCAAGAGTGGGATTTGTCCATCCAAATTATGGAGAGATATACTCTGGGTCCTGTCGGTGATATCACATTGATATAGCTTGCAAGCAAGTGATGGGGATCACTAGAATGTTATATCACGGGAACAAGAAAAGAGTACATATGAGTAACGAGATCAAACTAGGTATGGGGATACCGATGATTGAATCTCGGACATGTAAAATATCACAAGACAAAGGGATTCCGTTACAATGTTAAAGGTTCACATGATCAAAAAAAAGTCATTGTCGAATGTGTGGGAGTCCGTACGGATCTCTAGGTCCCGCTACTCATTATTGATCGGAGAGGGGTCTCGATCATGTCTGCATTATTTGTGAACCGTAGGGTGACATACTTAAGGGATACCAACACCATTTGGAGCAAATAAGTTGTCGGAGAAAGAAAAAGAAAGCGTTAGAATTATTTCAATGGACATCAGAATTGTTTCGGGTGAAATTGCTGAAATTGGTCCTGCATGTGAAATTGAAATGTAGTAAGGGGTTTTATATGAATGTTTGTTAATTAATGTAATTAACAAAATTCTAAATAAATAAAATAGTTTTATTAAATGAGATATTACATTAAATTTGGTGGAAATTTAATGGATTTTGAGTGGAGGAAATGGAGGGCCATATGGGTGAGTGGGAGCTCCACTCACATGAATGAGGAAGAGGTGCGGGAACCCACCTTGGCCGCCGGAAAAGGCATGGGGGCTCCCCCCTCTCCCTCCTTCTCACTCACACCTCCTCGTGAAGGATCTCTCTCCCCCTCTAGAATATTCCCCATGGTCTCGGATCAGCGAGATACATGTGGACATAACTCGCCGGCCGGAGAAGGGCTGATGTCGTTGGAGAAGAAGAAGAGGCAACGGTACGGGCGCGGGGCTGGCTCAGTCTCCCATCTTGCAACGCCAACCTTGGTAAGTTGTGGGTACGGTGCTCACGTGGATAAGTGGAAAGAGGTGTCCACTACGGGACCTGACCGAACACGGCCCCACTTGTCAGCACATAACGGCAAAGCTGACGAACATCGAGTTTTAGACCGTGTGAGAGTTTCGGACAAGAGGTTGAGCAAAAGTGAGAAAAAGTTTAGCGCCTGGAGAAAGTGAGTACAACTAAGAAACCGGGGACACGAAAATAGAAATTCATTCTTACTTTGGTCATATTTCGATGAAAGTATTCTTTTTTTAAAACAAAATATGTCACAGCTTTCACAGCTAGGAATCCTAATTGGATGAATGAAAGTGTCAAATGAAGGTGGTGTACACTAATCTCGGTATATCTCAGCAACTATAGTCGATCTTGTAGGGAATTCAGCTGTATCTTTCGTATTTATTTTATGTATTCAACCCAAATTGCTTTTGTCACACTTATGTCTATGGTGCATGCATCTCCGGGTTGTTGTACTTTACACACATGTATTTGTAAAACACACGTGTTTATTTGATGTGACAGATCTAGTTTATAATTCAACTTTAACCGTTAGTACTTATTGAAATGAAATTCACTTGCAAACAATTACATCGTAGCCATTGAAATGTATATATGTAAGTGTAAATGTTATTTTGCGCTCGGATCTACGGTTTTAGCGGCTCTTACACTAACATTAATGTTCTGCTCAGCCGGGGATATATAGGACCCTCAATAGCATGTTATCACATCAATTTGCAGGTGAAAATTGCATAGTACTTATACGGAACTTGTGTAGGAGTTGCTAGCTAGATCGAAGGCATTAATGGAAGATAAAATCGTGTTTCTTCTTCCACATGATGCACCTTTCGAATTTAATTCTTCAAGCAGGTACCATACGGCAAGAATAGTCGCCACTCGGTTATGATAATGTGGTGGAAGACTATGCGACAAAGTATACCAGTGGCAATTTATTAACATTATCTTTAGCTTAAGTTTTGGAAATTATTTTATCTACTAA
Organism: Avena insularis; assembly: GCA_023614405.1. Classification (NCBI taxonomy): domain Eukaryota; kingdom Viridiplantae; phylum Streptophyta; class Magnoliopsida; order Poales; family Poaceae; genus Avena; species Avena insularis. Next base: position 375,573,021 of record CM042697.1, read on the forward strand.
TATAAATTACAATAATTAAGTGGATGTCAAACATAAATACACCACTTCAACGATTGCACTGGTATTTTGATTGATTGAATAAGATGTATATGGCTTATCTCAATTTACCATGTGATCGTTGTCGATATCGCATACCTAGCAATACTTTTGCATGTACATTTGAGTGCTGAATGTAACTTAGCTATAAAATTTAATTTTGATGATGTTGGAGAACATGGATCAGGCAGGAATGATCATGAAACTAAATAAAGCCAAGTTTCAGAAAAAAAAAGGGCGATATAGGTTAAAACAATTATCAATCATTACATGTTACATCTCGATAAGTAATACTCGCTAATATATAAAACATTTTGTTTGCGAATATGCTAAATTACCTAGGAAAGATAATGGTACTTATGGAGATGAGCTAGACATGATAGAAACAAAATTAGTTAACATCGATAAGGAAACATCGTGCAACATTTTGACACCATCAATTACCCAACCAACTAGTGTTGGAAGTTTACCGTATATTTCCCTGCACGGTCATCCACCAGCTATTCCCTAAGAGTTGCCATTTTGTATCTCAAAACTTAAAGTTGTCATTTGGACCTAAACAATAACAATTTGAATGGTAATATTTTAAGAGAATACTTTAAATGGAAATTTTGTCTCGAAAAGTACTTTAAATGCAAATGTAGGCAGGAAAGCAATTCTTTGGCGGGGAAAATGATGGTTTATTTGCCACGTGGACGTGGCCACATGATTTGCCGAGTGTATTTTGAGACTTTGTCGAGTACCTTTTCTTTGCCGGTTGTATTCTCGAACTTTACCGAGTTTGTTCTATTTGCTGAGTGTATTTTCATACATTCGTTGAGTCTGCAAGGTTTCCCGAGTGCATTGTGACGGGGACTCGGCAAAACGTCCATATGCCGAGTACCGGACAAAATACACCCAGCAAATAGCTTGTTTCCTTGTCAAAAAAAGGGTTTTCCGGTAGTGATTTTGTGACATTTCACAAAATTAGTAATGAAAGATACAATTTCAATACAATGTATTGTGAACCGGAAAGAGTAGCAGTCATCTGAGTGGCTAGTAACATTGGGGATGTCCAAGACCCCAGCTAGCCCCAATATTTGCTAAGCATGAAATGTGGAAGACATACATACATACACGCATGCATGCGCTAGGTATAGGTCAAGCATGCATTGTGTATTTAGTTAGTTCGGTGACCTGGTCCACAACCATAGGGAAATCAGTCGATGAAGTCGTAAAAAAAGAGCAGAGAAGAAGAAGAGGAGGAGGCAATAAATGCGGCACCGCATGAGCTCGACATGGGCGCATGCATGGAGGTGAGGAATGCCCTAGCGATCAGGAAGACGGTTCCAATTGGTCCCGGTACGACGTCGACCATTGATGGATCTCTCCGGCCTTGTCGCGTCCGACTCTCCCTCTCTCTCGCGCGCCCTAGATTTCCGTAGATCTTTCGCTCTCTCTTTTCACCTGCTTACATTTGGCCGGAGGGCCGCCGGTACTGTCAAGAGTTATCGACCGATCAAGCTTGGATTATCACCCAATTTATATGTGGCCGTGTATGAACCATGCATACACAAAAAAAAACCATATTACTATGAATCTTTTCTCGGGATACCGTTAATGTATATACATGTACGTATACAGTATACATTCATAAAGGACAGAGCCACTGCGTCGGCTCCTCCACACGCCGGTGCCCGGTGTGGCACCGTCTCCCCCCTTCTTCTCCTGCTCTCGTTACAGATGCCACCGCCGACCACGTCAACGAGGTATCGGTCCCTCGATCGGCTGCCTATGTAGTATGTACGATGCCAGGGAGCCGTGCTACTGCTACCCATTGGGCTTTCGGCCGCTGCCGGTCAGGCGCAGTTTCCTCCCTCCCTTCTTCCTCCTCCCCTACTTCTCCTGCGCTGCGCAGCGACCGAGCGGAAGGCGTTCAGAAGTCAGAACATATGTTTGATTTTCTAAATACAAAATGACCCTGTCATAGTGCACTAGCGGAAAAAGGGACATCCGTTCGCGACCCCTCAGAGCATTAGTTCCGGTTACGCCACCAACCGAGACTAATGCTGGCACGCGTCTCGGTTCGAGCGGACATGGGACCAGGGGGCATGCGTCCCGGTTGGTTAGGAGGAATACGTCCCGGTTGGAGCCAGCAACCGGGACTAAAGGTTTGGCCACCGCCACGTGGCGTGGCACACACCTTTAGTCCCGGTTGCTGGCTCCAACCGGGACGTATTCTCCCGCCCTCTATAAATGCAACGTCCCAGCCCTCTCTGCCTCCACTCTATTTTTTCGAATGGTGGAAGGTGTGAGGGGTGTGCTAGTTTTTTCTCTTGTATGCATGCATTGAAGGTGTTTGATGAAATGTTTGAGTGAATAATCCCATTGAATTTCTCATAGAACAAAAATAGAGAAAGTGTCCGAGACGCACTTGAGCTTTCTCCTCTTTATTTCCCTCGATCGAGGTTAGCAATCTTATTTTTTTTAGGTCATTGATACAATTCATGTGTCGATGTGAATTGGTTATTTTACTATTTATGATGTCATGTTTTTTGATAAACTTACTTATATGATGCAGATGAACGGTCGGGAATGGATGTACGGTGACCGGCGCGTAGCCGGGTATATGAAAGTCGTGGATAAATTTATCGATGTGGCTACGGCAAACAAAGACAATGGATTTATACGTTGTCCATGTGTTCAATGTCGGAACAACAAGAAGTACTCTTCCTCGAAAATCATTCGCGGCCACCTGATTATGAAAGGTTTCATGCCCAACTATAATTGTTGGACCAAGCACGGGGAAAGAGGGGTTATGATGGAAGATGGTGAAGAAGAAGATGATGATAACAACTATCATCATATGTTTCCTGAATACAGTGATACTGCAATGGAAGACAATGGAGAGGAAAGAGGTGAAGAACGGGCATCAGATGAGCCGACTGATGAACTTGGTAGGGTCATTTCTGATGCAAAGCGAGACTGTGAAACAGAAAATGAGAAGTTGAAGTTAGAGGGCATGTTAGAAGATCACAAGAAATTGTTGTACCCAAATTGTAAAGATGGCAGCACAAAGCTCGGTACCACACTGAAATTGTTGCGATGGAAGGCAGAGTGTGGTCTAACTGACTCCTCATTTGAAAAGATGCTGAACATAATGAAGTCGAAGTTTCCAAAACATAACGAACTTCCCGAGAGTACCTACGAAGCAAAGAAGACTCTTTGTCCTCTAGGATTAGATGTGCAAAAGATACATGCATGCATTAATGACTGCATCCTCTACCGCGGTAAGGAGTATGAGAATTTAGATAAATTCCCGGTATGCAATGCATTTCGGTATAAAATCAGACGAGATGACCCTGGTGATGTTGAGGGAGAGCCCCTCCGGAAGAGGGTTCCTGTTAAGGTTATGTGGTATGCTCCTATAATACCAAGGTTGAAACGCAGGTTCAGAAACAAAGAGCATGCCAGGTTGTTGCGATGGCAGAAAGAAGACCGTAAGAAAGACGGGAAGTTGAGACACCCTACTGATGGGTCATAATGGAGAAAAATCGAGAGAGACTTTCCAGACTTTGCAAGTGACGCAAGGAACTTATGGTTTGGTCTAAGTACGGATGGCATGTGTAACATCCCAAAAATACCAAACTTAGATCATCAAACACTAATCATCAAGATTAGGGTTAACAAAAAAAATTCTAAATAAACTCATGAATGCATGTATATGTGTATGCATGGATTTTGAATTTCTTTAAAAACCACCTTGTTTGTGTGATCCATTGCTTGTAAAATGTTTCTTAGGTGAAATGAACATCATCTAAAACATTTCCCACACTTTTCTTAAAGACAAGTAAATCAAAACAAATATATTAAGTGAATGGTCATTTTGACCAATTTAACTCCCATGCCTACTTTGGCTGTCTCAAACTTTCAGAACCTAACAGAAACTTTTCTGGATCTTTGCACCCCTTGAATATACTCATAACAGAGTATCAAGGCCCACTTTGTGATCATCCAGAAACTTTCAAATGCATAGTTTAAATGACATTTCAAAATTGAATCTTCTTCATATGGGAAGATCTCACTCTTTCAAAACCCACTCAAACAAGCTCAACTTTCAAAACCCAAGCATCTCTAGACTCACCAGCACCAATCTAGCAAACCCACCAAAAATCATTTCAAAATTCAAAACTTGATTTCATGCGGCCATTTCATCAAACAGGTTGCAGACACAAATCAAACAAAACATCAAACACTATAGTGTGCAGTGATTATTGCCTAACTTGTTCCCTAGTTAGCTCACACACAACTCAGTAGATCATCTAAAAAGATTAGCCCAACACTAGCAACCCTGTGAGCTTGCCATTGCCATTAATGGTGAACAGCCGAGTACTCCAATGTCACCCCATTGTGGACAGCAAGCTAGAGAAAGAACTAGCCGTGCCAACCTTGTCTAGGAGGCAGCCCACCGTCCACCGCCACTCACTGTCCCAGCCGCAAGCGTTGCCAAGCCCTGGACCACGCGCAAGCCGCCCAGACCATGCCGAAGCGTGCGCCAGTGCCACCTCGACCAGCATCCACAATCGCGCCGCCCTGCGCGTGCATACATGATCGCCATCAACCCAGGAGACCGCCAGACATCCCCATTTGTCGCCTGCGTCAAGACCACCGCCCGCCGTCGAAGACGCCGCCTGCCATGTGAGCACCGCCATTCCAGACCAAACCACACTGCCCCATGCCTCGCGACCATGTCGTTGAGCATCGCCAGGAGACACAGCACTGTCCCCTACCCTTGCCCATGCCAATAGCCGCCTGTAACATCGCCCCCGACGAGCTCACCGTGCGCCCCGACGGTCCCCTCGCTCGACTATAAATAGAGGCCACCCACGCTCGATTTTTTCACACCATCTCACTCCCCTCTCCTCACCGATCGTGCCACACCATTCTCAGAGCAAGGCGAGCACTACCTCGCCGGAATTTCACTGGAGCCTGCCGCTGCCGGAGAAGAAAGGAGCCAGCGATTGGAGCCGCCCCAGGAGCTGCCGCGACCACCCCTGAGTTTGCCGTCGTCGACTTCGTCGTTCGCCCGCCTCGCCGACCCTCTCCAGTACCCCGGTGATCCCCCAGCGACCCTCACTGGCCGCTCTAGGTTTCGTTCTCGCCGGAGTTATCTCGCGTCGACGATGACTCCCAGCCGTTAGATTAGAACTAGAACGAACGATCCACGTTGCCCCATACCGCTTCGCTCAGCCCTGTGTCACTGACGAGTGGGGACACCCACTTAACCAGCCCGCGGGAGCACTGCGCTTAGCAGGCCGGCCCATTAGAATTTCCCGCGCAGCCCAGTTATTCAAATTAAATCTTTTTCTATTTTAATTCAAACACACTTCTGTACTCAACTTCAAAAATCAACCCAGATCGATTTAGTGCACCAATTTGAATGAAACCAATTTGGTTTGAAAGGACTGTGAATGCTGAATCCAAGCCCGTTAGATTCAAGTCATTTGGATCTCTAGATCACCCCTGGTAAAAATAACAAGGCAGAAGCTTTTCTGCATTCAAACATTTTTCAAATTTAAACCATAATAGCTTTTGAGTTGATTCCAACTCTCAAAAATCACATTTAACCATACCTTTCAGAATATATAAAAACATATAGGTTTACTTGCAGAAATATTGTTCAAGTAATAAAAGAATGCTACATAAGCATTTCTAGCCACTTTAATTAATTAAAATAAAAGGGTAAAACCTTATTAAATTGTGACACCAGTTTAAATCACATTCCCATGGACTACAATATGTGGTGATGACATGTGTCAACATGATCCCATTTTTAGTTTGGAGAATATTAAATCTTAAGTAGTTTTTCAATGAGTAGAAATTACTTTTCTAAAAATAAAAAGATTTAAACCAAGCCTTAACCTTGTAATGTTAGAGATGATGCTAGATCATCTATAGGACCCTTGTGTGTGATGATTGCAAGTAGTTAAGTATTGTTTGGTGATTGTGTACCTCGTATTTATTCATAGACGCTAGTACCGACCAAGGATACGAGGAGGAAGGAGGATACTACGAAGAGGAAGTCGAGGAGAACTTCAACCACTGCTCTGCACAAGGCAAGCTGATACTATACCAATGCAAGCTAGTAACTATGCAAGCTTATACTGATATTGATGCAAGCTAACCCTTGCAAGATACCCTACTGATGCCACAAACCCATACTTGTGATATGACTACTATATGCCTTAAGCATATGTGATCATACCCACTTGATAAACCAAATCCTAGCTTTATGTGCAAGCTTCTTACTTTATTTCTTTATCAAAGCTTACTTAGAGTCTACCTAAGAGTTTGGTAGATACTAGACAGTTGTGCTGAAGGTTGCATAAAGAGCATAAAATTTGGCCTAAGCTAGATAACCTTGATGTCATCCTAAGGCATGAGTTTGAACTTAGTTAAAACCCCACTAGTTTACCACCCCTCATCAGTGCTTACCCCCACCTATAGATGCTAGTGCTAAGCATTAAACTTGATCAACTTTAGATGGGAATACTTGGTGGAAAAATGGTTATGAAAACCTTGGAATGATGGATCATTCTATTGAAATGTTTTGGGCATGTGTTTCCAAACACTTGATGATTTTGGTGATGAAAATGTTGAGGCATGAGCCTTAGCCCTTTATAAAACTGATGGTTGTCTAGATGCGATACCATTCCAATTTTATCGTACAACCACAATACCCGAAGATTGGGTAGGGCTTGACTGGAAACTTATATTCCTTAGTATTAGTTCCCTAACGGCCAAGGTCTGAGATGAGGCTACCTTGTGAAGATTGTCCACCTGTGCAGTACCCAAGATGACAGTTGGTCATGGTTGGGAGGCCATACTCACAGGAGAGGTGCTTATACTAGGGCATGTAATCGAAAGGTTAGGATTGATTATCCGCATACTGAGTATGGTGAATTCAGGATTTGTTCCTAACGGATGTATCGAATGTTGTGGTGAAAGTGTACAATCTCTGCAGAGTGTCAAACTATTCGAATAGCCGCGTCCATGATTATGGACGATTGGAGGCCATCTTGTTCCCCGTCAGACTTTTCAAAATGACTTGTGAAACGAATTGAGACTTTGACTTGACCATAACAGAGTTGTGACCTGAATTACAAGATCCCACTTAGGAGTTATAAAATTGTGACCAGCTTTGGAACTTAGTAGAGATAAACCTGGATTTTTGCAAAACAACCCTAGAGCCTAGTGTCCTATTATCCAGAAACCCCTTACCTGTTAGTATTAGTTTGCGAGTACTTAAAGAGTACTCATGGCTTTGTCCCTGGCTATTCCCATGGCCAGACTATGAAGAGGAGTACCTGGAAGATGGAATCCAGGAAGGTTACGACAACTAGGATCATCTCCCATCGTCAGCATTGCTGTGACCTCAAGATGGAGCTTACACGCTACCGTTATTACTACGTATTCCGCTGCTTGAAATTGTATTAAGAACTGGATCATGAGATCCCTATTTGTGTAAGAGCTTATGTATCGTTGTAACGGATGATGTACTATGGTATCCAATTCTGTTATGTCTCGCAAAAATGGTAATCCTGGGATTGCGATGTATGGCATAACAGGCATCTAGGATTGAAAAATCCGGGTGTTGACAAGTTGGTATCAGAGCCATCCTGACCATAGGAGACCCTAGTTAGACTGGACGTTGAACCAAAAACTTAGTTTCAAAACCAAAGAAAAACAAATATTTACAAAAACCTATTCTCATTCTTATCTCTTTGATTCTTTCATAAAAATTCATGTTCCTCAAAAACTCTTGCAAAATACATAAAATTTTGACACACTTGATCACTCTGCTAATCTATTCATCCTCTATTTTTATAGATGGACGTGAAGTACAACAAGTTTTATCAGTTGGGGAATGGGAGACCTTATCTTTGAGAGGGATCTGGATCAGCTTTCGGAACTTCTGGAGCGTCCACACCCCGAGTTTTTCGGAGCTCAGCTCAATGATCAAGGAGGAGAAGATCTGTAGTGGTTAATTGTTGCAAGTCTCCGAGGAAAGATTGAACCTCCCACTGCGGAGGGAATTCAGTTTACCTTAAGAGAGAACAACTGGCTCGATGGACTTGCCAGAGCAATGCAGGAATCTCTCTCCCGTCTGTGTGGGCAGAGCATCAATCAGATCAAGGGTACTCGCTTTGAGTTTTTCCCAAGGCGTGATGTAAATGGACAACCGCTGGAAGCCCCATACCACCCCGAGCTGAAGACTCAATTGGACCACCTTAGCTTCATGATGTATGATCGTCAGCAGGAGTTGGACAACTGTCATGACTATTGCAACCACAAGTCTGCCATCATCAAGACGAAGGATCAGACCATAGCCATGCTAGCAAAGGATCGCAAGTCTCGTCGCCGTCAGCTCGACAAAAAGGAGCGCATTATTGCCCGTCTTCGCCACCGCATCTCATCTCTGGAGGAGACCATCCACGAGAGAGACATGCAGTTGGAGGAAAGGGAGAATGCCGGAGAGGATCTTCGTGGAGACCCTTACTCTTATCTCAGTGATGACGATGATTTTCTGGAGGATCAGGCCATGGACTTCTTCACCGATGAAGATGATTTCGCCTTCATCGATGATGATGAAGATGATGAAGCCACAGACTCCGAGGAGTAGTAGCACTTGATCACTAGCGTAGTGAGTAGTATTCGGTCCCCCTGTATCGTAGATTCCAGAATGGTTCTTAAAACCATCTGTTTTCCTTGTTGTGGTGTGTGTTGTACTGTATGCTATGAATGAATGAATGAAAATGCAAGTTGCTAAAAAATCTGAGTCAAACCTTTAAAACTTTTCAAAGACCCCAAACCTTAGAAAATTTCCCTCTTTTCTCATGATTTATCTAAATCTTCAGATGCCACGTGGAGGAAGTGGTTCAGCCCCGGATCCGATGTTGCAGATTCTGCAAATGTTGACCTCTGACCGTGAAGCTGAAAGAGCGGAACGTCAAGCCAACCTAGCCACTCTGCAACAGATAGCCCAGCTAGCCCACAACAACCAAGGCCATGGAAATCAGGACAACCATGGATCTAAGCTCAAGAATTTTCAGAATACCAACCCACCTGTTTTCACCAAGTCAGAAGAACCCTTAGACGCCGACGATTGGCTGCAAACCATGGAAAATAACTTAGAAGTAGCAGGAGTCGAAGCCAACGAGAAAGTCCTGTTTGCCACCCACTATCTAGCCGGAGATGCCAGGGCATGGTGGAACAGTGTTCGTGCCATGACCGGAGGCCAGATGATGACCTGGGAGGAATTCAAGGTCAAGTTTAGCAGAACCCATGTGCCACCAGGTTTGATCAAGAGAATGAGAGACGAGTTCAGAGAGCTGAAGCAAGGGAGGATGACTGTAGTGGAATACCATGACACATTTTTGTCATTAGCTAGGTATGCCCCGGACGAGATAGACATCGAAGCCAAGAAGAAAGAAAGATTCCTGAATGGTCTGCATGACGAGATGCAGACGGTATTAGTCAATATCCCCTTTGCTGGTATTGAAGCCCTTGTTGATTCAGCCATCCAGATGGAAGGAAAGATCAACCAAGCCAATGAGAACCGCAAGCGTGGTATGATGCATCAACCAGGAACCCATCAGACCCCAAAGTATCGCCCCAACCCATCTCCAGGATTTGCCCCAAGAACCAACAGACCCCCTATGACCCGTCCAACCTATCCCAACCGTGGAAACCCTAGAACCGGAGGAAATCACAACAACCCCGGCAACTCTAGCAATTTCACCTGTGCCCCACCCAAGTTCAACACCAACAATGCTACCGCCAACCCCAACACTGCCCCGAGGACTGGAAGCAATGATGTGCCTGTCGCAGCCAAGGACAAGTCACAAGTGACCTGTTATGACTATGGAAATAAAGGCCACTATTCCAACGAGTGCCCCAACAAGAAGAATGCTACAACCCCTAATACCAATCCCCCAGCTCAGCAACAGCGTCGTGTTCAGCCAGGAAGGAGATTTGCCCCAGGAAATTCACTCAACCGCAATGGCCGTCTTTTTCTCATGCATGCTGAAGAAGCTCAGGAAGCGCCAGACGTCGTGTTGGGTATGTTTTCTATTAATTCAGTACTTGCAAGAGTGTTGTTTGACTCTGGTGCATCGCATTCATTTGTCACCGAAGAATTTGCATGCAGTAGTAAAATTTAACCAACCAAACTGAAGCATGTGATGATTGTGCAAATCCCCGGATCAACCACCAAGGCTAGGCAAATTTGCAAAGCCGTCCCTATCCGAATCCATGGCATAGATTTTTATGCTAATCTAATAGTACTCGGAACTAAAGGTTTGGAAGTAGTACTAGGAATGGATTGGATGTCCAAACATAAGGGATTGATTGACTATGCTAAGAAAGCCATCACCATGACCGATTACACTTTGGAATAACAGTCGAACATATATCTGAAACCTTACCTCACCAATTCAAGTGTAACAAGAGTCTAGCCCAACCTACCATTGACCAAGTCCGGATAGTCTGTGAATACCCCGATGTATTTCCAGATGTTTTGCCCGGTATGCCCCCAGATCGGGATATCGATTTTATCATTGAACTAATCCCCGGAACAGGACCCATAGCCCAGAGACCCTATAGTATAAACCCATCAGAGTTAGAAGAACTGAAGAAGCAACTGGATTCCATGCTAGAAATTGGACTAATTCAGCCAAGTGCGTCACCATGGAGATCACCTGTCTTGTTTGTAGACAAGAAAGATGGAGGTAACCATTTATGTACGGATTATCGAAAGTTGAATGATGTCACCATCAAGAACAAGTACCCCTTTCCCAAGATAGAAGATTTGTTTGATCAGTTGACCGGTGCCCAGGTGTTTTCTAAGATTGATCTTAGAACTGACTATCATCAACTAGAGATTCGTGCAGAGGATATTCCAAAGACTGCCTTTACCACCAGATATGGATTGTACGAGTATACAGTCATGTCTTTTGGATTAACGAATGCCCCCTCTTATTTCATGAATCTCATGAATAAGATTTTTATGGACTTCTTGGATAAGTTTGTCGTTGTTTTCATTGATGACATTCTGATTTATTCCAAATCAGAAGAAGAACATGAGCTACACCTAAGGACCATTCTTGGAACCCTTAGAGAGCATCAGTTGTATGCAAAGTTTAGCAAATGTGAATTCTGGTTACAGGAGGTAGGATTCCTCGGTCACACTGTATCAGCCGGAGGAATTGCCGTTGACCCTGCCAAAGTAAAAGATGTAGAAGATTGGCAAGCCCCAACCACTCAAACCCAAGTTCGTGCTTTTCTCGGATTGGTGGGATATTACCGCAAATTCGTAGAAGGATTCTCGAGTATCGCCCGACCCATGACCCAATTGCTGAAGAAGGACAAGAAGTTTGAATGGACAGACAAGTGTGAAGCGAGTTTTCAAGAACTCAAGAGGAGATTGATATCAGCCCCAATCTTAATCATGCCGGATATCACGAAGCCCTTCGATGTGTATTGTGACGCATCCAAGATTGGTCTCGGATGTGTGCTAATACAAGAAGGCAAAGTTATATCTTATCTCTGTCGACAATTGAAGAAACGCGAGCAAAACTATCCAACCCATGACCTCGAACTCGCAGCCGTAGTTCTAGCCCTGAAGACATGGAGACATTACCTGATGGGAAATCGTTGTGAGATTTACTCAGATCACAAGAGCCTAAAGTATATATTCACTCAGAAAGAGTTGAATATGAGGCAGAGAAGATGGATTGAGCTAATCAAGGATTACGACCTGGACATTCACTATCACCCTGGTAAAGCCAATGTGGTAGCCGATCCCCTTAGCAGATTGCCGTGCCGCTTGAACTCCATGATTTTGAAGGAGCAACCAAGTCTGCACAAGGAGATGGAAGATTTTCGAATAGAATTAGTAAGTGAAGGATTTTTGGCTAGCATAGAACTTCAGCCCACTTTGATCAGTCAGATTAAAGAGGCGCAGAAGGGAAATGCTAGTATCGACGGAATCAAGCGTCGATCAGTGCACGGGTAAAGTACCCGGATTCACCGAGGACGAAGAAGGAGTTACGTGGTACAAAGGACGCCTTTGTGTACCAAAGAGATTCGGAGTTGAAAGAAGTTATCTTGAAGGAGGCTCATGATACTCTTTATTCTATCCATCCTGGAGGAACGAAGATGTATCAAGATTTGACAGAGCAATTTTGGTGGCATAAGATGAAGAGAGAAATTGGAAGCTATATCGCCAAGTGTGATATATGTCACGAAGTCAAGGCAAGACATCAAAGACCCGGATTGTTGCAACCTTTGCAAATTCGGAATGGAAATGGGATTCAGAGGAATGGACTTTATCCTGGACTACCTACTTCTAGGAGGGGAAATGACTCTATCTGGGTCATAGTGGACAGATTGTCCAAAGTCGCCCATTTCTTGCCCGTCAAAACCACCTATCAGAGTTCGAAGCTAGCGGAGTTGTACATCGCTAGAATAGTTAGTTTGCACAGAGTCCCCAAGAACATAGTATCGGATCGAGGAACTCAGTTTACCTCGAGATTCTGGAAGAAAGTCCAAGAAGGTTTAGGAATCCGCCTAGATTTCAGTACCAGCGTATCACCCTCGAGACGATGGACAAACGGAGCGAGTAAACCAAATACTCAAGATATGCTTAGAGCATGTGTGCTAGAATATGGATCCAAGTGGGAAGACTGTCATTGCTTATGGAATTTTCCAACAACAACGGTTACCAAGCCAGTTTGCAAATGGCCCCATTTGAATTCATGTACGGAAGAAAGTGTCGCACCCCTTTGAACTGGTCGGAAGTAGGAGAGAGTCAGATCTTCGGACCCGACATCCTACGAGAAGCAGAAGAGAAGGTTCACAAGATTCGTGAGCACCTCAAGACCGCCCAATCCTGACAGAAGAGTTATGCCAACAAGAGACGTCGAGACCTCGCCTTCAACATCGGAGATTTTGTTTATCTGAAAGTGTCGCCATTGAAGGGAATGCAGCGTTTCCAACTCAAAGGAAAGTTAGCCCCCAGATATATCGGACCTTTCAAAATTTTGAACCATCGAGGAGAAGTATCTTATCAACTGGAACTACCTGAAGAGATGTCACCATGCACAATGTGTTCCATATCTCATTATCGCAAATGTCTCAAGTCCCCGAGAAGACCGAAGTGTTCAAGAATATCGATCATCGGACCATAGAGATCAACGATGACCTGACCTATCTGTAGTGCCCATTCGCATTTTGGAAGAAGCTTTTGAACTACGAACACGAAGCATCAAGTTTCTCAAGATTCAGGAGCAACCACACGTAAGAGGAAGCTACACAGGAACGCGAAGATCACATCAGGACGGAGTTTCCCGATCTCTTCAAATCCTAGGTAATCTTTTCGTCCTTTTTCAAATCTCGGGACGAGATTTTGTTTAAGGGGGGAAGGTTTGTAACATCCCAAAAATACCAAACTTAGATCATCAAACACTAATCGTCAAGATTAGGGTTAACAAAAACTTTTCTAAATAAACTCATGAATGCATGTATATGTGTATGCATGGATTTTGAATTTCTTTAAAAACCACCTTGTATGTGTGATCCATTGCTTGTAAAATGTTTCTTAGGTGAAATGAACATCATCTAAAACATTTCCCACACTTTCCTTAAAGACAAGTAAATCAAAACAAATATATTAAGTGAATGGTCATTTTGACCAATTTAACTCCCATGCCTACTTTGGCTGTCTCAAACTTTCAGAACCTAACAGAAACTTTTCTAGATCTTTGCACCCCTTGAATATACTCATAACAGAGTATCAAGGCCCACTTTGTGATCATCCAGAAACTTTCAAATGCATAGTTTAAATGACATTTCAAAATTGAATCTTCTTCATATAGGAAGATCCCACTTTTCAAAACCCACTCAAAACCCAAGCATCTGCAGACTCACCAGCACCAATCTAGCAAACCCACCAAAAATCATTTCAAAATTCAAAACTTGATTTCATGCGGCCATTTCATCAAACAGGTTGTAGACACAAATCAAACAAAACATCAAACACTATAGTGTGCAGTGATTCTTGCCTAACTTGTTCCCTAGTTAGCTCACACACAACTCAGTAGATCATCTAGAAAGATTAGCCCAACACTAGCACCCCTGTGAGCTTGCCATTGCCATTAATGGTGAATAGTCGAGCACCCCAATGTCACCCCATTGTGGACAGCAAGCTACAGGAAGAACTAGCCGTGCCAACCTTGTCTAGGAGGCAGCCCACCGCCCACTCTTGTCCCAGCAGCGTTGCCAAGCCTCGACCACGCACAAGCGCCGCCTGCAGACATGCCGAGCGTGCGTCGAGCGCCACCTCGACCAGCATCCATGCATCGACGCCGCCCTTGCCGCGTGCATACATGATCGCCATCAACCCAGGAGACCGCCAGACATCCCCATTTGCCGCCCCGTGCCGCACAGCCACCACCCGCCGTCGAAGACGCCGCCTCTGCCGCGCAGAGCACCGGCTGTTCCAGACCAAACCACACCGCCCCATGCCTCGCGACCATGTCGTTGAGCATCGCCAGGAGACATAGCACCGTCCCCTACCCTTGCCCATGCCAATAGTCATCAGCGTCGCCTCGACGAGCTCACCGGCGCCTGACGGCCCCTCGCCGACTATAAATAGAGGCCACCCGCCGATTTCTTCACACCATCTCACTCCCTCTCACCGATCGTGCACACCATTCTCGAGCAAGCGAGCACCACCTCGCCAGAATTTCACCGAGCCTCGCCACTGCCGGAGAAGAAAGGAGCCAGCGATTGAGCCGCCTCAGAGCCGCGACCACCCCTGAGTTCGCCGTCGTCGACTTCGTCGTTCGCCCGCCTCGCCGACCCTCGCCAGTACCCCGGTGAGCCCCCAGCGACCCTCACTGGCCGTGCTAGGTTTCGTTCTCGCCGGAATTATCTCGCGTCGATGATGACTCCCAGCCGTTAGATTAGAACTAGATCGAACGATCCACGTTGCCCCATACCGCTTCGCCCAGCCCCGTGTCATTGACGAGTGGGGACACCCACTTAACCAGCCCGCGGGAGCACTGCGCTTAGCAGGCTGGCGCGTTAGAATTTCCCGCGCAGCCCAGTTATTCAAATTAAATCTTTTTCTATTTCAATTCAAACACACTTCTGCACTCAAATTAAAAAATCAACCTAGATCGATTCAGTGCACCAATTTGAATGAAACCAATTTTGTTGGAAAGGACTATGAATGCTGAATCCAAGCCCGTTGGATTCAAGTCATTTGGATCTCTAGATCACCCCTAGTAAAAATAACAAGGCAAAAGCTTTTCTGCATTCAAACATTTTTTAAATTTAAACCATAATAGCTTTTGAGTTGATTCCAACTCTCAAAAATCACATTTAACCATACCTTTCAGAATATATAAAAACATATAGGTTTACTTGCAGAAATATTGTTCAAGTAATAAAAGAATGCTACATAAGCATTTCTAGCCACTTTAATTAATTAAAATAAAAGGGTAAAACCTTATTAAATTGTGACACCACTTTAAATCACATTCCCATGGACTACAATATGTGGTGATGACATGTGTCAACATGATCCCATTTTTAGTTTGGAGAATATTAAATCTTAAGTAGTTCTTCAATGAGTAGAAATTACTTTTCTAAAAATAAAAAGATTTAAACCAAGCCTTAACCTTGTAATGTTAGAGATGATGCTAGATCATCTATAGGACCCTTGTGTGTGATGATTGCAAGTAGTTAAGTATTGTTTGGTGATTGTGTACCTCGTATTTATTCATAGACGCTAGTACCGACCAAGGATACGAGGAGGAAGGAGGATACTACAAAGAGGAAGCCGAGGAGAACTTCAACCACAGCTCTGCACAAGGCAAGCTGATACTATACCAATGCAAGCTAGTAACTATGCGAGCTTATACTGATATTGATGCAAGCTAACCCTTGCAAGATACCCTACTGATGCCACAAACCCATACTTGTGATATGACTACTATATGCCTTAAGCATATGTGATCATACCCACTTGATAAACCAAATCCTAGCTTTATGTGCAAGCTTCTTACTTTATTTCTTTATCAAAGCTTACTTAGAGTCTACCTAAGAGTTTGGTAGATACTAGACAGTTGTGTTGAAGGTTGCATAAAGAGCATAAAATTTGGCCTAACTAGATAACCTTGATGTCATCCTAAGGCATGAGTTTGAACTTAGTTAAAACCCCACTAGTTTACCACCCCTCATCAGTGCTTACCCCCACCTGTAGATGCTAGTGCTAAGCATAAAACTTGATCAACTTTAGATGGGAATACTTGGTGGAAAAATGGTTATGAAAACCTTGGAATGATGGATCATTCTATTGAAATGTTTTGTGCATGTGTTTCCAAACACTTGATGATTTTGGTGATGAAAATGTTGAGGCATGAGCCTTAGCCCTTTATAAAACTGATGGTTGTCTGGATGCGATACCATTCCAATTTTATCGTACAGCCACAATACCTGAAGATTGGGTAGGGCTTGACTGGAAACTTATATTCCTTAGTATTAGTTCCCTCACGGCCATGGTCTGAGCTGAGGCTAGCTTGTGAAGATTGTCCACCTGTGCAGTACCCAAGATGACAGTTGGTCATGGTTGGGAGGCCATACTCACAGGAGAGGTGCTTATACTAGGGCGTGTAATCTAAAGGTTAGGATTGATTATCCGCATACTGAGTATGGTGAATTCAGGATTTGTTCCTGATGGATGTATCGAATGTTGTGGTGAAAGTGTACAATCTCTGCAGAGTGTCAAACTATTCGAATAGCCGTGTCCGCGGTTATGGACAGTTGGAGTGGCCATACTATTCCCCCGTCAAACTTTTCAAAATGACTTGTGAAACGAATTGAGACTTTGACTTGACCACAACAGAGTTGTGACCTGAATTACAAGATCCCACTTAGGAGTTATAAAATTGTGACTAGCTTTGGAACTTAGTAGAGATAAACCTGGCTTTTTGCAAAACAACCCTAGAGCCTAGTGTCCTATTATCCAAAAACCCCTTACCTATTAGTATTAGTTTGCGAGTACTTAAAGAGTACTCATGGCTTTGTCCTGGCTATTCCCATGGCCGACTATGAAGAGGAGTACCGGAAGATGGAATCCAGAAGGTTACGACAACTAGGATCATCTCCCATCACAAGATTGCCTCGACCAAGATGGAGCTTCGCCTACGCTACCGTTATTACTACGTATTCCGCTGCTTGAAATTGTATTAAGAACTGGATCATGAGATCCCTATTTGTGTAAGAACTTATGTATCGTTGTAACGGATGATGTACTATGGTATCCAATTCTGTTATGTCTCGCAAAAATGGTAATCCTGGGATTGCGATGTATGGCATAACAGGCATCTAGGATTGAAAAATCCGGGTGTTGACAGCATGAATCCTTTTGGGTAGCAGAGCTGCAGTCACAACACCTGGCCCGTGACTCTGTGTATCTACAACCTGCCTCCTTGGTTGTGCATGAAGCGCAAGTTCATTATGATGCCAGTGCTCATCCAAGGCCTGAAGCAACCGGGCAACGACATTAATGTGTACCTTAGGCCATTTGTTAAAGAACTCTTACAGTTGTGGGGCAAACCAGGTGTACGTGCGTGGGATGAGAACAAACAGGAGCCATTTGATCTACGAGGGTTGTTATTCGTAACCATCAATGATTGGCCTGCTCTTAGTAACCTTTCAGGATAGACAAACAAGGGATATAAGGCATGCACCCACTGTTTAGATAAGACTGAAGGTACATATTTGCATAAATGCAAGAAGGTTGTGTACCTGGCGAATAGATGATTTCTTCCGACCAATCATCCCGTAAGAAAGAAAGGCAAGCATTTCAAAGGTGAGGCAGATCACCGGAAGAAGCCTGAACTCCCTGCTGGTGATGATGTTTTTGGTATGGTCAAGGACATATAAGTAATCTTTGGAAAGGGTCCCGGCGGTCAATCAGTTCCGAACGACGTCGCTACAGGACACGCACCCATGTGGAAGAAGAAATCTATATTTTGGGAGCTGCCATATTGGAAAGTCCTGCGTGTCCGCTCTTTAATCGACGTGATGCACGTGACGAAGAATCTCTGCGTGAACCTGCTAGGATTCCTAGGCGTGTATGGGAAGACAAAAGATACACCTGAAGCACGGGAGGACCAACAAATTATGAAAGACCCAAAGAACATGCATACACATAACAAGACGGATAAAGGGCGTCACTTAAGTCGTGCCAGCTATGCTCTTACCAAAGCAGAGAAGGAAATCTTTTTTGAAGTCCTTTACAGTATCAAGGTGTCGTCGGGCTTCTCATCTAATATAAAGGGGATAATAAATATGGCAGAGAAAGTTCCAAAACCTGAAGTCTCATGATCATCACGTGATTATGACGCAGCTTGCTTCCGATTGCATTGAGGGGCTTCTACCGGAAAATGTTCGAGTACCCATTGTGAAGTTGTGTGCATTCCTCAATGCAATATCTCGAAGGTAATCAATCCATATATTCTGCCAAGGTTACGTATGATGTGGTACAATGTCTTGTTAGTTTTGAATTGGTGTTCTACAATCCTTCTTCAATATTATGACGCATCTCTGGTTCATCTAGTTGAAGAGATTGCCATTCATGGTCCGTATTTCTGCACAATATGTTCCCTTTGAGAGGTTCATGGAGTCTTAAAGAAATATGTTCATAACCGTGCTAGACGAAGGAAGCATCTCCAAGGGATATGGAACAGAGGAGGTCATTGAGTTTTGTGTTGACTTTATTCGACCTTAAGTCGATTGGTGTTTCGACTCATGCATGAGGGAAGACTAAGTGGAAAAGGCACTGTGAAAGAAAGCAATGATATGTAGGGACGGGATTCTTTCACTAAAGCACACTACACGCTTCTACATAATTCCACCTTGGCAGCTCCAGATATCGAGGAACACAAGAATATTGTACGCCCAAAACCCGGGAAGCCTAAATCATGGATTACATATGAACACATGAAGTCTTTCGTGGTTGGATGCGACACATCTCTTGAATGACACCACTGTTGGAGATCAGCTATACTTGTTGGTCACACACCATCTTCTACTGTATTGAATTTCCAAGGGTGCGAAATAAATGGGAATACATTCTACACGATCGCCCAAGATAAAAAGAGCACCAACCAAAATAGTGGTGTCCGCTTTGATGCAATAGACGAGAATGCACAAAAGGACACATATTTTGGTTACATAGAGGAGATATGGGAACTAGACTATGGAGTCTCTTTTAAGGTCCCTTTGTTTCACTGCAAATGGGTCAACCTGAATGGGAAGGGTAAAGATAGACCAGTTGTACGAATGACAACAAGGATCTCAAAAATCTTGGTTATAGAGATGAACCATTCGTCCTAGCCAATGATGTGTATCCGGTTTTCTATGTGAAGGACATGTCCTCCGCACCGAAAAAAAGAAAAATATGCAAACGAATACATCATATGATGAGCCAAAGGCCACATAGTTCTTTCAGGGAAAAGAAACATCGGGAATCGAGGACAAGATGTACATGTCGAGAAGATTATAATAAGTTTGATGAAATTCGCCTTCATAGTGAAATCGACCCCAAGCATTCCGTTAAGTAAAGAAGATGCTCCATGGTTACGTCTCAAGCGATCATAAGGAAGGACATATGCCAAGAAGTTCATGCTCATATTATGTAACTCTAGTTCATGTCTTTCGCGGTTTGTGGCTTGACCAAGGATATCTTTCGCGGTTTGTGGCCTTTAGTCCCGGTTTTGTAGTCTCGCTTTTTAATATTAATAAATGTCTTGAGTGTTAGTCCTGTTTTGTGGCTGGACCGGACTATGAAGAAGTTGTCCCGATTCGTACTTACCATTAAGATCTTATCTCCAAACGCTGCAAGTCACATATTAGGAGTGCCTCTATGACCAGCTTTCTTGGAGATGCCGAGGATCGGATCCGGCATCTCCCCAAACTGGTCGAGTGGTGTCCCTCGCCTCAAAACCATCTTGCAGCTTGTAACTTCTCTAACTAGATCAATACCTCGGAGCTAACTAATTTCACATATTAGGGAGTGCCTCTATGACCAGTTTTCGGAGATGCCGGAGGACTGGCCCGTCGGCATCTCCTCAAACTGGCCGCAGTGGTGTCCTCGCCTCGAAAACCATCTTGCAGCTTGTAACTTCTAACTAGATCAATACGCCTTGAGCTAACTGGTTTCACATATTAGGAGTGCCTCTATGACCAGTTTCTCGGAGATGCCGGAGGACTGGGCTCGTCGGCATCTCCTCAAATCGGCCGCAGTGGTGTCCTCGCTCAAAAACCATCTTGGAGATGCCTCAAATGGCTGGAGGACTGGACTGCAAGGATGCCTATTTATAGTACAAGAAGTTTGCATAGTGTCGACACTTACGAAATAATGTCGACACTCACCCCTATCATTAGTGTTGACTCGTGTTTTGTCGGTTGGTGTCTCCAACCGACTACAGTTGATCTTTAGTCGGTTGGTGACACCATCCGGAACAAGGTACACGCCGACATAATTTCGACACTCACCCCTATCATTAGTGCCGCCTGCCCATCGTCAAATCGCCCATCACGGGTAAAAGGACAAATGTCTGTAGAATCCAGGAAGTGGGTCCGTTTGTACTACGTACATGATCTATCGCTCATGATTTTTGAAAAATCATTTTAGACTCGCAATATGTGGTTTCTTCAGAGATCCAATGCAAGTTCTAACGATGCTCGTCCCCTATCTTCATGCACACCGGTTCGACCATAGTTAGAAATTCAGATAATTCAAAACAGGCATAATAAATTCAAAAAAATCCGAACAATGAAAATCCTTCGCGTGGTGTCATATTATGTTACATAGTTGAAAGGAAAAATACCAGACTTGGTATATTGATCATGTTTCGAAAAACCTTCACAAAATGACCTATCATGTTCGAGGTTTCATGGCTTTCGGTCCAAATGACCGATGTTATGTGCTGAATCACGGCATAGTTTGTGATGTTGTGCCCATATTATGCATGTGTGTGGACATTGGTATGGAGAACAATGTTGCAGGATGAAGTTTTCCTTTTTGTCGCACGGAAAAGCCCTTTTCCATTTTCCGAGCGCAAAAAACTGGTCGTTTTGTGAAGTAACCACCAAAATAACGTTTCAGAATGCTACCGTCCCATTTTCCTAAAATACTAGACCACCTTACATGGACTATCTCCCAACCGGTACATCTCAAACCTTTTCGTCCATCCCAGGTAAAAAGGACAAATGTCTGCCGAATCGGTAGGAAGTGGGTCCAGTTTGTACTACAGGTACATGATCTATCGCCCGTGATTTTTTGAAAAAATGATTTTTAGACTCACAATATGTGGTTTATTCAGATATCTAATGCAAGTTCTAACGATACTCGTCCACTATCTTCATGCACACCGGTTCGACCATAGTTAGAAATTCAGATAATTCAAAACGGGCATAATAAATTCAAAAAAATCCGAACAATGAAAATCCTTCGGGTGGTGTCATATTATGTTACATAGTTGAAAGTAAAAATACCAGACTTAGTATATTAATCATGTTTCGAAAAAACCTTCACAAAATGACCTATCATGTTCGAGGTTTCATGGCTTCCGGTCCAAATGACCGATGTTATGTGCTGAATCACGGCATAGTTTGTGATGTTGTGCCCATATTATGCATGTGTGTGGACATTGGTATGGAGAACAATGTTGCAGGAGGAAGTTTTCCTTTTTGTCGCACGGAAAAGCCCTTTTCCATTTTCCGAGCGCAAAAAACGGGTCGTTTTGTGAAGTAACCACCAAAATGCCGTTTCAGAATGCTACCATCCCATTTTCCTAAAATACTAGACCACCTTACATGGACTATCTCCCAACCGGTACATCTCAAACCTTTTCGTCCATCCCGGGTAAAAAGGACAAATGTCTGTCGAATCGGTAGGAAGTGGGTCCGGTTTGTACTACAGGTACATGATCTATCGCCCGTGATTTTTTGAAAAAATCATTTTTAGACTCGCAATATGTGGTTTCTTCAGAGATCCAATGCAAGTTCTAATGATGCTCGTCTCCTATCTTCATGCACACCGGTTCGACCATAGTTAGAAATTCAGATAATTCAAAACGGGCATAATAAATTCAAAAAAAAACGAACAATGAAAATCCTTCGCGTGGTGTCATATTATGTTACATAGTTGAAAGTAAAAATACCAGACTTGGTATATTGATCATGTTTCGAAAAAACCTTCACAAAATGACCTATCATGTTCGAGGTTTCATGGCTTTCGGTCCAAATGACCAATGTTATGTGCTAAATCACGGCATAGTTTGTGATGTTGTGCCCATATTATGCATGTGTGTGGACATTGGTATGGAGAACAATGTTGCAGGAGGAAGTTTTCCTTTTTGTCGCACGGAAAAGCCCTTTTCCATTTTCCGGCGCAAAAAGCGAATTCGTTTTGTGAAGTAACCACCAAAATGCCGTTTCAGAATGCTACCGTCCCATTTTCCTAAAATACTAGACCACCTTACATGGACTATCTCCCAACTGGTACATCTCAAACCTTTTCGTCCATCCCGGGTAAAAAGGACAAATGTCTGCCGAATCGGCAGGAAGTGGGTCCGGTTTGTACTACAGGTACATGATCTACCGCCCGTGATTTTTTGAAAAAATCATTTTTAGACTCGCAATATGTGGTTTCTTCAGAGATCCAATGCAAGTTCTAACGATGCTCGTCCCCTATCTTCATGCACACCGGTTCGACCATAGTTAGAAATTCAGATAATTCAAAACGGGCATAATAAATTCAAAAAAAATCCGAACAATGAAAATCCTTCGCGTGGTGTCATATTATGTTACATAGTTGAAAGGAAAAATACCAGACTTGGTATATTGATCATGTTTCAAAAAAAACCTTCACAAAATGACCTATAATGTTCGAGGTTTCATGGCTTTCGGTACAAATGACCGATGTTATGTGCTGAATCACGGCATAGTTTGTGATGTTGTGCCCATATTATGCATGTGTGTGGACATTGGTATGAAGAACAATGTTGCAGGAGGAAGTTTTCCTTTTTATCGTACAGAAAAGCTCTTTTCCATTTTTCGAGCGCAAAAAACGGGTCGTTTTATGAAGTAACCACCAAAATAACGTTTCAGAATGCTACCGTCCCATTTTCCTAAAATACTAGACCACCTTACATGGACTATCTCCCAACCGGTACATCTCAAACCTTTTCGTCCATCCCGGGTAAAAAGGACAAATGTCTGCCGAATCGGCAGGAAGTGGGTCCGGTTTGTACTACAGGTACATGATCTATCGCCCGTGATTTTTTGAAAAAATCATTTTTAGACTCGCAATATGTGGTTTCTACAGAGATCCAATGCAAGTTCTATTGATGCTCGTCCCCTATCTTCATGCACACCGGTTCGACCATAGTTAGAAATTCAGATAATTCAAAACGGGCATAATAAATTCAAAAAAAATCCGAACAATGAAAATCCTTCGCGTGGTGTCATATTATGTTACATAGTTGAAAGGAAAAATACCAGACTTGGTATATTGATCATGTTTCGAAAAAATCTTCACAAAATGACCTATCATGTTCGAGGTTTCATGGCTTTCGGTCCAAATGACCGATGTTATGTGCTGAATCATGGCATAGTTTGTGATGTTGTGCCCATATTATGCATGTGTGTGGACACGCCATTTTTCATCTTTAGTCCCGGTTGGTGACACCATCCGGGACAAGGTACACGCCGCACGACATAATGTCGACACGCCATTTTTCCCGCCAGTTCTTCCCTCCAGTTCTTCCCGCCAGTTCTTCACTATATATATATATATAGGGTTGGCCTCCATTGTCATTGCACATCTCTAGACTCATATCTGCAACCTCATCACTTTTTCTCATGGCTTCCACCGTAGCACTAACTCCCAGGGAGGCGGAGGCGCTTTGCGCCTCGAACTACCCCTGCCCGCCAGGCTACTGTGTCCCTGCTTACCGGATGTCGAGCGCCTTGAGGCGTGCTGGTTCCTCCTGTCCCTCTAGGTGTGGCGCGTCGGATGGCCATCACGAACCACTACTACTTCGAGCTCACGCCGAAGCAGCGGAGGAATCCCAGATGGCATCCCGACTTGGGAAGCCTTCTTCGTGGATCGGCATGAGAGGGCACTCGCCAGGCACGAGGAGGAGGGCCCACCTCCTCCGAACTTCAACGAGGCCGGCCGTCGGCTGTGGTGGCGCCACGGACTCTCCAGAGCGTCCATGGCTCACGACATGGCCGCCGACTCTAGCCTCATCGCGCTACCCTCAAGTCCAGCCCACTCGTACTCAACCTTCAAGGTTCAACTACAGCGACCCGAGATAGCGACGATAGCGACGCATGGCGAAAGTACGATGATGGCGAAGTATTACGGTGTATAGGCAGGAGCATGACCTAATTATTCCAACATTGCAAAACAAGTTCGGCCGATTGTGGCTTAATCTGACCATGTATCTTAATTTTCAGTTCTTCTATGTAACTTTGTGTTAGCTGCGTTATGTACTTTAATTCCAGTTCTATCCTAATCAAATTTTCTTTCTGCCCATTATTAATTACTTATTCAAATCCAAACACTTTTTATGTTTGAAGTTTTTCTAAATTCCAAATTGATATTAAAAAAATATAAGTTAATTCATTTTTAATTGTAAATGGTTCATATTTTAAATGGTTACATTAATTATTTTTAAAAGAAAATGGTTTTGAATTATTTATTCAAATCCAAACACTTTTTATGTTTAAAGTTTTTCTAAATTCCAAATTAATATTCAAAAAATATAAGTTAATTCATTTTTAATTTTAAATGGTTACATTAATTATTTTTTCAAAATAGAAAATGGTTTTCGATTATTTATTCAAATCCATACACTTTTTATATTTAAAGTTTTTCTAAATTCCAAATTGATATTAAAAAATATAAGTTAATTCATTTTTAATTTTAAATGGTTCATATTTTAAATGGTTACATTAATTATTTTTTAAAACAGAAAATGGTTTTGAATTATTTATTCAAATCCAAACACTTTTTATGTTTAAAGTTTTTCTAAATTCCAAATTAATATTAAAAAAATATAAGTTAATTCATTTTTAATTTTAAATGGTTACATTAATTATTTTTTAAAAATAGAAAATGGTTTTGGATTATTTATTCAAATCCATACACTTTTTATGTTTAAAGTTTTTCCAAATTCCAAATTGATATTAAAAAAAATATAAGTTAATTCATTTTTAATTTTAAATGGTTCATATTTTAAATGGTTACATTAATTATTTTTTAAAACATAAAATGGTTTTGAATTACTTATTCAAATCCAAACACTTTTTATGTTTAAAGTTTTTCTAAATTCCAAATTAATTATCATTTAAAAAACAATACAAATTTAAACCCCCAAATAAAAAATAAGGCGGGAACAGAGAGAAAATACCTGAAAAAATTTGAAAACAGGGGAATATGTCGGTTGGAGCCACCAACCGACTAAGACCCAAGGCCGCCTTCATCTGCTGAAAATTGAGTATAGGTCCCGTTGATGGCTCTAACCGGACGATGTTTTTAGTCCTTGCTGAGCCACCAACCGACGATACTCCTCCCCTTTATAACTTCTTCTTCTCCATCTCACTCTTCTCTCTGTTTCATCGACGACCAGTCGCCCTTCATCGACGCCTTCCGCCTCGGCCTATGCCTCCGGCCCGGCCGCCACCGCCTCTTCCTCGACGATCACGCCGCGCTTCTTCCCCACCGGCGCGTCATCGCCTCAGAAGAGTACGCCTCCTCGCCTGCCTCTCCTCCCTCCTCTGCTGCCAGGGCGGCGGCCTGCTAGGTGCTTTGGTGGGCTTGTGGTGGGCGACTGCTAGGTGTCAAGGCAGCAGTGAAGAGAGGAGATGGGCCTCGCCCAGGAAAGATTTTGCCCTGCTTGAAAAAAAAAGGTTGTGCATCATCGCATCTAGGGATGGCACCGCTTGGTTTGGGGCGGTCCGGTCCCCATACCCGCCCATTTAAGTTGTCGGGTTTCATTTCTTACCATACCGTGACCGGCGGGTTCGGGCCCGTGGTACCCACCAGCGCATGAGACGGGAGCGACGCTGACGCATGCGGGAAGAAAACAATTGGATAGTAGGATGGATTTGGTGAAAATGGATGCGTGCGTCCGTGTCCTGTCTTCAGGACTCCATATTCCAGCGTGTGCATGTGATGTGTGTTGTCTGCGTGCATGGCCCGCGTGGACGTGTGGTTAGTCATATGATTATTAGGGATAGGATTAAGGCTTAGAGCGGTTGCGGGTATGGGTTTGCCACCCCATACCGCCCATTAAACTTGGAGGGTCTAACTTTTTACCAAACCCTCCCCATTTAAGGCGGGTATCCATCGGGTTTGTGGGTTTCGGGGCCCCATTGCCATCCCTAATCGCATCCTTATCATCGGACTATCCTCGTTTGCTATAGGAGTATCACATTTACTCAATGATAGATTTATACTCCCTCATGTCTGGTTTGTAAGGCTCGGGAAAAGGGGATGTCGGTGGCCGGTTCCGCAGGACATGGGAGGCGTGCAGGGATGCGTGGGGCGGGTGTATTGTGGCAAGAGAGAGGCAGAAGCTCTGTTTGCTCGGGGAAGGTGAGGAGAGGGGGGAGGAGGCGGCGCCGATGGGAGTTCCCCTGTTCGCTCACGCGTGGGCGAGACATGGGCGAAGGGGTCGCGCGGTCAAAACCATTGTGTTCGACGTAGGAAAGCTCGGTCTGGCTCGGTCGCGCATAAATCTTCCCATGAAATTGCATGCCCCTTAGGTGCATGTGGGTTCGACGATGTGCCTTCACCAGGGCATTCCGAACCCTCTTAAATCGATTCCAATATGGTATTTTGTTAGTATCTAGTGTTACCTATCTGCTGGATAGTTTCCCTTTTGTAGCCTTATACTCATGTTCCCCTCTCATATGCATCCGAGGTTTCTCCGAACTAGGTTTTACACCCCTCGGAACTCCGGAATATTGATTTTAGTTGATTTTAGCTAGAGTTACCTATCTACTACACGGTTTCCTTTTTGTAGCTAGGTTTAGGGTTTCTCTTCATTTTTATTATTGTGTATGTATATATTAGGGTTTCTCTGAATTAGGGTTTATATCTCTCAACACCGTACCTAACTTTCTCCTTTAGCCGCTTTGACTTATTCGTTTTTCCACCTATGCAGAAAATATGGACCCACACGTCAGAGACGAAGAAAAGGAAGAGTTGATCCAAGGTGTGATCCGTGGGGAAGAAAATTTAGACGTATCAACGTTTCTGAACAACTCCGGTGAGGGTGATCCTCTTTTTACCGGAATAGACGACTTGTTTGAGGTTGAAGGTGTTGCCTTCATGAGGAGAAGGCGATGCCTTGTGTAATCGAGAAGACGACCGCTCCGGCGAGGTGCATGTAATATAATCAATTCATTAATTAATCATCTGCTATCTATATAGAAATAGTAACGACGATCTTTCTTCTTTTAGCCCTCCGGATCGAAGGAATCTACTGAAAAGAGCAAACGAGGCCCAACCAAAAAGTTGCAAGACCATGAGAGGTTCAGGATCGAAGATGTCGCTGAAGACGGCTCCCGAAGTTGTCGCAACCAAATTTGTGGCACAATGCGGAGTAATCGTTAGGGACTTAATCCCGATCACCATTAGAAATTGGAATAGGCCTGCTAATGCGGATGAAGAGGGAACATGTTTATTTGTCCCTAACCACGCCAAATATTTACTGTGGAAGAGGCTCATGGTTAATTTCAAACTACCGAAGATAGAGCTGTATCCAAATGCGGAGGATCCAGTTGAGGACGCCTTACAACATGGGAGAGCCATGGAGGCTAAGGTCAGGGAGTGGGCTTTGAAGAAGATGGCCAAGTGTTTCACCAACTGGAAGAAAATATTGCACCTTGACTATGTCGTGAAAAAGAAGACTCCCGATTTCAAGAATATTCAGTTTGAGAAGATAAAACCATTCTGGGCTGAGTTTGTGGAATACAAGAAATCAGAAAAAGCTAAGAAAATGTCTGAAACGAATAAGCTGAATGCTGCTAACAAGAAGTATCACCATACTATGGGGCAAGGTGGCTCTGGTGGCATTCCTAAGTGGGAGAAACTTGAGAATGAACTGCGTGCTAAAAAGATCACCCCAGAGACAGACGATTGGGTAGAACGTGCAAGGAATTGGTTTTACAGGCATGGGGGCACGTTGGACTCGGAAGGGAGGTGTATATATAACATACGACATAAAGAAGACCCCTTGCCAATCGAGAGGATGAGAAAAGCAGTAAAGGTTGTTAAAGATGGGGACTTCATTCCCGATAGAGAGAATGATGAGCTCACACTCGCCCTTGGAAATAAGGAACATGATGGACGAACACGAGGCACAAGAGGCTCCCAACCATGGAGGACTGGGTTTCCCGAAGAGAGGAAGAAATATCCTGATAGAAGCCGTCAGAGGAGAAAGGACAGGGCGGAAGTTGAAGCAAATAGTCAGAAAGAGCGAATGCATTTAATTGAAGAACGATTAAAGCAACAATAAGATGAAATTAACGCACTTAAAGAGCAAAGTACTACCGGCCCATCTCAGCAGCATACTGCATTCGATGCTACCGGCCTATCGAATAATCGAAAAAGCAGTGTGGCTTCCACCGAGGTCGGGTGATGACAATGGCGATAGCGATGGTGCACCGACGATGGCTCTGTTGGCTACCCAGTGGATGAT
The DNA here is from genome assembly GCA_023614405.1 of Avena insularis. NCBI lineage: Eukaryota > Viridiplantae > Streptophyta > Magnoliopsida > Poales > Poaceae > Avena > Avena insularis. Next base: position 375,601,892 of record CM042697.1, read on the forward strand.
ATCACAGAGATGACACACTGCGAGCTACATGTCAAAGTTGTGAACATATCAATGAAGGTGGTGGTCGGCTATGCCTTACCAATTGGACCCACACCAACTTACCACTGTCATCCGGTTCCAGAGGGCTACGCTGTTGTCGGGGTGGATGAAATCATGCCCACCTTTGAAGTTTTGGATCTTCACTACCATGCAGGTGAAGGGGATGTGACTGTACTGGGAGACGCAAAAAACGTCACCATTCTATGGCCGAAGGAATGTATCGTGCTTTGAAATCACACGCCAAGGCCATCTTCGCCGCCGCCTCACCCGTCTCCAGCGAGGTCGCCATTACGCCGCTCGTCGCCGCCTCACCCGGCTCCGTCGCCTCACCAATCTCCGGCGCAGCCATCGCCGCTGGAGCCATCGCCGACGCCTCAGGATAAAAAGCGTAAGCGTACCGCTACTGTGCGTCGTGGTAAGCGATCGCCGAAACGTAAACAAGAGCCTCTTCCAAAAGTACCAAAGGTTCCTCCCAAGAGAGCTTATGGTATCTTGAAGAGGCTGCGGCGATCGTTGATGCGGAAACGATAGCATTTTAAGCTAAGCTGAGGCGGCCGAAGAGCGAGTTCCCCACCAAAGAAGAAAAAGCCAAAGTGTTGAAAATGCTAAAGACTCTTCATCAACCCGAGCCAAAGCTGTCATCGGACTATGAGCGTTCTATTCTCAAGTCACATGCGGCACAAAAATCCTCAAGAGCGATCGATGCAAGCGAAAATTTGTTGCCCAGCTCGTAGAACAAGCAAAACAGACTTGCCCCTCTCAAGGTGATTTCCCAAACCAATGTGGGGTCGAGCAAATATGGGGCGAAGAGCGTATGATCCAGAGGTAGTTACTGTCTGGAGAAGCTGCCGCTTCTCAAGGTATGAGTATTTCCCAGTACTTATCCCAGTTAGAGTTCTTCCCCGTGAGTGAAGTAGCATATAAATACCAGTACAACAAACCTCTCGTCAAACCTGAGGAGGTAAACAATCTTCCAACAAAAATGCGAAGATTGCATAACTGGTACATGCATGCCACAAAGGCCGGGGCTAACTGGATAGTGCTGAAGGTTACAAAAAAGCATTATGGGAAAGATATGGATGACATGATATCCATTGAATTTGATGAACTATTTCATTATTCAATCAAGACGCCTTGGACAAATCGGTCATCAGTGCCTATTGTCTGTAAGTACTAATTCTGTAATTAATTTAGTCTCCAGCATCTCACCTTGTTTATTGCATGTATATAATCATACTGTAATATGCAGAATGAAGATTCTCGAATGCAGCAGAGGACAAATCTATGACATTGGCTTCATTGACCCATATTGGGTTCATCAAGCTAATCTCAAAACAAACCCCCAGGATACAGAGGATAATATAGTACACGCGTTAAGGTTTTAAGAAACCAAAAGGGAAATACTATTTCCTTACAACTTCGAGTGAGTGCTATTGTCTTGTATACACTTTCTATTTCGCTTACTCGATGTTAAGTATATAATTGATTAGTTATGCATTCGCAGCTACCACTATATTCTGTTAATCATTCAACTTGACAAAGGGCGTGTACTAGTCATGGACTCGAAACATAAACCCCTTGAGACGTGGAAGGACATGCAGATACTTCTCCAGCGGTAATTCTAATCATTACGACACTATATCGGCAACGTTCGTGAACGTTATGATATAAAGTACTTAATAACTTATTTTGTTCGTTTTCTACGCCGAGCAGCGCTTGGAAACGGTTCACCAACAAGGCTAGGTGTGTTTGGAAAGAGGAGCTTACATTTCAACCACTAAATATAAGCACCACTAGCTATATCCGCGCATCTCTTTGATTCTAGTTTTGATACAGTTATTATCATGCTTGATTATTATTTTGATTGAACTCTGTTCTTGTAAAGTGTCTGACGCAGGGACTAGGTAACAATCTATGTGGATACTATGTTTGTGAGTTCATCCGGCAGACGTGCGATGAGAAGGGCAGAAATTTAGAGCAACTCCACGTACGTAAACAATTTCTATAGTTTTTAATTACAATCAAATTGTGTTTAGTTTCATTCATATAGGTTGACTCCTTTTTAAATCAGATCGAACGTCTACGGGACCGTCTTCTGCCAAAGGATATCGTACGAGCAATTCAGGAGGAATTGGCGGGATTCTTGGATGCAGAAGTCCTAGACCCAAAAGGGGAATACTATTCGGCTGTGTATAGACAATAGGGATTGTAAAAATAGCAACTTTGAAGGAATTGGCCGATAGCATCGAATAGCAACTTTTGTATGTAGTGCATGAACTCGATCCATGTATTGAATGTAATATTGTCATGATATTCATGATGTAATATAAGGTTCCTTCATTGATAAGTGCAAATCACTAAATAAACAATAAAACAACCTAAATGAATTCTTCGCGGCACAAAAGTGGCGAAAATGCTGCCAAGGCAACAAAATATGCCAAAATGAATTCTACGCCGGCGAGAAATTGGCCAAATCTCGCCACGGCGAAGGTTATTAGTTCCGTTAGGTATTTAACCGACTAACGCTCCACCCTCGCCCTCTGCTCTACCGCTGCACCTTTAAGTCCGGTTAAAGGCATATTTCGTTTCGGACAACCGGACTAAAGCCGCATCGGGACCAATAGCACCGTTTCCACTAGTGGTGCCAGTGTACAAGGTGATTGAATCCATGCGGTGCGAGCTCAGCCCGGCCGGAACGCGGTGGCGGTCAAGTTGGTGCAGTGCACGCGGCGGCCGGCCAGCCGCGCCGCCACGCGCCTTAAATTATTTACCCCCACTTGCACGCACGCATGTGGGACCGTGCACGCTGCCGTGCATGCTCGATTGACCAACAGACGACGTACGCTGCACGCGGTGCACCGGGTACGGCACGATCGGAGAATCGCCTCGATCACCTGGTCGGTCCGGAAAGGAAAAAAGGTTTCTGCACCGGGTGCTACTCTACCGCTGGCCTCGAATGTGCTATGGGGCCCCGTGTCCATTTGCCAGCTTTGACGGCCTAGCCCGGGCGGTTCACGCCATTGGGTCATAACTTGTCAGTGGGCCGTCTCTTCTTTGTCAAGCGGTTGAAATTGGCCTGCGCATGGCCCGGTTAGACGGAGCAGCCAGCAGGGACGCAAAGTTATGTGTACGCTACCCTTCAAAAAAAAGTTATGTGTACAGTAATCCCTCAAAAAATCTAAAAAAAATAATCCCTCAAAACTCCTAAAAAAAGTTATGTGTACAGTATGAGGGGTGATTTGGTGCACATGGACATCAATGGTCGCGTTTTTTCAAAATATCGAAAATCATATTTGTATGTTCCAAAAAAATTCTGAGAAAAAAAATGTAGCAAGTGATGTATTAGAAAAACATGCAAAATATCATAAAAATAAGGAAAAGGATACTGTTCCCCCGGGGATCGTTCTGTTCGATCTCCCGGGTAGCTCTCTCTCTCTCCCGCGTGCGTCCGTGGGCCCATCCCACGTTTCGCTTTCCAAATGATACAACGCCACAGAACCGCTTTAGCCACCCGTCATCGCGAGATCCGGCCTAGCCGCTAGCACTGCCGCCAGACTAGGGCGGCGCCGTCGCTGCCGCCGAACAGATCCCGAACTGCGCCCGTGCTCCGAGTCTGCCTCATCCTTGAATAGAGCTCATCCCGCCGGAGCTAGCACCTGTCGCCATGCCGTGAGCCACCCTCCACACTACCGCGAGCCGCACTGCCGCGCGCTGCCGCCTTCTGCCCTACCGCGCGTCGCTGCCCTGCCGCGAGCCGCCCTCCGCACTACAGTGAGTCGTCCTGCCGCGCGACGCCCCTACAGCCTCCGCCATGGCTCGTCCCTTTGCTTGCTACAGGCCCCCGTCGAGGACGACCGGGCCTCTCCGGACGTACATGCTGCAAGTCGGGGACTACATGGGGCTTGCCCCCATTGTGTGCTACAGGGCGCCGTCGAGGACGACATGACTCTCTCGCGGTACGTGTTGCAGGTGGCGTTGAGAATATAGAGTTGCTATTTAAGGCGACCCGACTTGCTACTAACGTTGCACGGAGGTGCTATCGACGATGAGGGTTGTGTTCTGAGATTTTTTTTTGATGTGGTGGGGATTTGCTACATACATGTATTTGTTTTGCTAAACCTGTTTGCTATAATATTGTAAAAACTTTGCTACAAAATATCGGCGAAGTAGGTTTTGCTATGGTAGCAAAAAATTGCTACAAAGTCCCGGCGATGTCTCCGACAAAATGGTTTGTTGCTACATTTTGCAAAAAAATGCTACAATATTTTTATGATTGTGCTACATTAGCGCAAAGTTTTTGCTACAATGTCTCTAGCGAGGTATCTAGGGAGTCTCCGGTGAGATCAGATTTTGCTATATTAGCATAACTTTTTTGCTACGTGGTCGCCGACGAGATCTTTGACGAGGTCCAGTCTATTTTTGTATTTTTTGGCCCAAACCTTTTTGCTACATGTAGCAAAGGCGGGACTATATGTAGCAAAAACAAGACCGTTTGTAGCAAAAGCGGGATAAAAGAACGAAAATCAAATCTGACCATTGATCTGAGTAGATCGGACGGCCGAGAACCGGGGATGGAAAGTTTCCATCTCTCGGGAACGCCTAGTGTATAGTTTTACTCATGTTACTCGGAATCTACACACTACAAAGTGTCTATATACATGTGTTTAACAAAACCCAGATGCTAAAAACATCCGGATGCTGGCTGGTGGACCGAGCACTCGGTTTTGGACCGTCCATCGCGCACGAATCTTAAAGCGTCTCCGACTGAAACCACCCTGGGAGGAGCCGGTGCGCGCTTCGCTTCGTTTCCGTCCTTCCCCATTTTCGACATCGACAACGGGGGGAGGGAGAGAGGCCGCGTGCCGCATCTGCAGCTGGCGGAGGGAGGGGGCGGCGACGTGCTCCGGTGAGAGTAGCGACTCGGCGAGATCTGTGGAGGGGCGACCATCTCGTCGGTGGAGGCATCGGCAAAGGGAGGATCTAGTGGAGCTCGTCGGCTCTCCGAGAACCCGCGCATCTAGCACGGTGAGATAGAAGATCTCGTCGGGGGGAGCTCGTCGGCACTCCGAGCACCGCGTGTCGAGCACCCGCGCATCAAAGCACCGCGCATCTAGCACGGTGAGATAGAAGATCTCGTCGGTGGGGGGAGGAATCGTGGTGGTCATCGGCGGATCGGAAGGGTCTCGCATCGTGCACCGCGCATCGAGCACTTTTTGCATCAAGCACGGTGAGAGAGACGAGCTCGTCGGTAGAGGCATCGGGGGGAGGAGGAGTCGGTGCAGCTCATCGGCGAATCTGGGGGAGGACCTCGCCTCGAGTACATCGTATCAAGCATCTACATCGAGCTTGGGAGGTGCCGCCTCGAGGTAATCCATGCAATTTTTTGCCCCATTTTTTGATTTTGCACGAACCCATGTCATGTTATCCTATCGATTCATGTCTCATAGGTAAACCAGCACTCGATCCATATGATGATGACGGATTCTAACTCGTGTAGGGAAATTTTAGAAAGCTCACTGCATGGATTTCAAACTTGTGTAGGGGAATTAGCAAGTCTGGTGAAAACTATATCACTCACTGCATGTATGACAAGTGTCGGGGGGGTTTTCCTGTGTTTTTGCAGTAGGTGGATTTTTTAGTAAGGGCATCGTAAACTTTCCTCGGAATTTTTTCCTGTGTTTTCCTTGCTCTCGCGAGTTATCTAGCAGCAGTAGCACACAGTATAGTATGGCCGAAGAAGCGATCACTGTCTACCTGCACCTGTAGTCAAAACAGGTGTCGACAGACGACAGTAGAGTAGCAGCAGATTGTTTTCTAGAGACTGAAAAACTAGTGTTCATCACAAGAATCCTGGTTTTTTGAATATTTTTACTTAACTAAGTTGGTTCATACAAATAAGTAAGTTGGGTCTTAGGAATAACTAAGTTGTTTTCTGCAGAGAATTAAATTGTTTTTCTTTTTGAAAAGAGAACTAAGTGTCGAGGGGTTTTTTCATGTATTTTACTTAACTAAGTTGGTTCATACAAATAAATAAATTGGTTCCTAGAAATAACTAAGTTGTTTTCTGCAGAGAACTAAGTTGTTTTTCTTTTTGAAAAGAGAACTAAGTGTCGGAGTGGTTTTTCTGTGTTCTTTGCAGTAGGGGGAATTAGCAAGGACATGGTAATTTTTTGGGGGAATTAGCAAGGGCATGGTAATTTTTCCTGAGATTTTTTCCAGTGTTTTCCTCGCTCTCGCGAGTTATCTATCAACAGTAGCACACAGTATAGTATAGGCGAAGAAGTGATCACTGTCTACCTGCACCTGTAGTCAAAACAGGTGTCGATAGACGACAGTAGAGTAGCAGAAGGTTCTGTTTTCTGAATATTTTTACTTAACTAAGTTGGTTCATACAAATAAGTAAGTTGGGTCCTAGGAATAACTAAGTTGGTTTCTGCAAGAACTAAGTTGTTTTTCTTTTTTGAAAAGAGAACTAAGTGTCGGGGAAGGTTTTCCTGTGTTTTTGCAGTAGGGGAATTAGCAAGGGCAATGGTAATTTTTTCCTGGGATTTTTTTCTTTGTTTTCCTCGCTGTCGCGAGTTATCTAGCAGCAGTAGCATATAGTATAGTATAGGCGAAGAAGTGATCACTGTCTACCTGCACCTGTAGTCAAAATAGGTGTCGACAGACGACAGTAGAGCAGCAGAAGGTTCTGTTTTTCTAGAGACTGAAAAACTAGTGTTCATCACAAGATTCCTGGCTTTTTTTGTTTTTTCTGAATATTTTACTTAACTAAGTTGGTTCATACAAATAAGTAAGTTGGCCCCTAGGAATAACTAAGTTGGTTTCTGCAGAGAACTAAGTTGTTTTTCTTTTTTTTAAAAGAACTAAATTGTTTTTTTAGAGAACTAAGTTGTTTTCTGGGGAGAACTAAGTTGATTTTTGGAGAGAACTAAGTTGTTTTACTACATCTATGCATACAAGTCAAAATCCAACTAAGTTGGGTCCTAAAAAATAACTAAGTTATTCCTGCAGAAAAAGTCAAAGTCATAAAATGACGAAAGATGTTGTCAAGCAGCTACAAATTGCGACAAACTGGACAGCAGGTAAACGCCCTTTTTTTCCAAGATACAACTGATTTTTTTGTTCGAGTGCTAACTGTTGTTTTTCTGGTGGGGGTAACTTTATGCAGTCATCTTCAGGAACAAATCCTATAATTGCGGATACAACTGCTGTGCAACATAGGCTGCCAGCAGCAAGACCTGGCCGTGTACGACGAACCACGGTGTGCCTTTTCATTTTTTCCTTTTTATGTTCTATTTTTTCACGCAATAATACAGGAACCAACTTAGTTATATTATGCACACAACCTCTTTTTTTTGTTACAGATAGGAAGGAATCGCGCTTCTCTGGCCAGGTTATTCAAACTGAACCAACTGCTAGTTCAAGATCAGAAAGATCTGATAGAAGATTGGGGATGGGGAGGTATGCTTAAGGTGCAGGCAAAAGAGATGCCTGTAGACCTCAGTATGTGGGTCTTATCATGTTTTGACCTCATACGGAGCGATATTGTTATAAGGAAGGGGGAGTATCCCGGTCAATGCAGACAGCTACACCAAAGTGTTCGGGATAAAGAACGAGGGAAGCCCTGTTAGATATGAAATGGAAACAGAGGCAATTGAGTTCTTTAATAAAGAGTACACCATAGAGAGTGGCATAGCACCCGAGTGGGACCGATTGGTGCGTGATGATAAAAGTAATGGAAGGGGCTACGGACATGAAGTTTCTGCGCGCATATTTTGCTGGCGTAATCAGCTGCTTTGTGAGCTCTACAACAACATCAAGCTATTGGAGATATGCCCTAGAGGCAATAATAAATGTAGTTATTATTATATCTTTGTGTTTATGATAAATGTTTACATTCATGCTATAATAGTATTAACAAGGAAACATTAATACTTGTGTGATTTGTAAACTTAATTTGAAGTCCCTAGTAAAGCCTCTATATAATACTAGCTTGTTGGTTAATAGATGATTGTGGTTTCCCTATCATGAACATTGAGATGTTATTAACAACAAGATCATATTGTTAGGAGAATGATATGATGGACATACTCCTATAGATAAGTGTAGCATAAAGATCAAGTCATTTTAATAGTTCAATTGCTATATGCTTTCTGATACATAGTATCCTAATTCCTTCGACCATGAGATCATGCATATCACCTTTACCGGATGGATGCTTTGATGACATCAAACACCACACCGTAACTGGGTGGCTATAAAGGTGGCATTGAGTGTTCGGAAAGTATTGGTTGAAACACATGTATCAAGAGTGGGATTTGTCCATCCATATGACGGATAGATATACTCTGGGCCCTCTCGGTGAAATGTCATCCAATTAGCTTGCAAGCATGTGACTGGCTCACAAGGAATCACATATCACGGGAACGAGAAAAGAGTACTTATCGGTAACGAGGTTGAACTAGGTATGCAGAGATACCGACGATCATAACCTCGGATAAGTAAACTATCGTGAGACAAAGGGAAATTGATATCGTATGTAAGTGGTTCATTCGATCACAAAGTAATCGTAGAAATATGTGGGAGCCATATGAATTTCCAGATTCCTCTATTGGTTATTGTTCGGAGAAGTGTCTCGATCATGTCCGCATAATTCACGAACCGTAGGGAGACACACTTAAGGATTCGACGTTGTTTGAGTAGTTATGGAATGATGAGAAAGAGACCGAATGTTGTTCGGAGTCTCGAATGGGACTCGGGATATCACGAGAAGATCCGGAATGGTCCGGAGAATAAGATTCATATAAGGAAAGTCCTGCTTTGAGTTGTGGAATGGTTCCGTGTTTTCATCGGGAATGTTCTAGAATGTTCGGAATGTCCAGACTCGAGGGGAAGGGTACATGAATGTGTTGTATCAAGTTGGTATGATTGCATCATGTACTAAGTGTCATCGCTGAACCAAATAAAGGATTAATTCAAATCCTAGTTTGAAAAGTCAAATAGCTAGTTTGAAAAGTCAAACGGCTAAATTTGGAAAGAGGAAAAGAGGAGGAAGGGGAAACCGAGTTGGGAGGAGTTCCTCCTCCAACCGGGCGCCCACCTGCCGAGTTGGGAGGGACTCTCTCCTCCCCTGGCCGGCCGGCCCCTCCACCTATATAAGGAGGGGGGCTCCCTCCTAGAGACACAAGATCCTCTCCTCCAAACCCCCGCCTCCAAGCCGGGCCGGCCCTAGGGCACCGGCCACGCCTAGGTGAAACCCTAGCCACGGCACTAGCCCCTCCTCGCGTGTCTAAACCCTAGATCGTCGAGGGACTCTCTCATACTCCACCATACTCTCCGCTTAAGGCGAAGCTGCGAGATCTCCTCTACTTCGGTACCACGCCAGCTGCCGGAATCGCGAGGAGAGTGCTACAACCTCCGTTGCCTGCTGGAACAAGGGAGAGGAAGGTATTCGTCGAGTACCGAACGTGTGACCGACTGCGGGAGCGCTGCCGGAATGCAGTGCCGGAAGGATCGTCTACGCGATCTTGAGATCGGGAAGAGTACGACTACATCACCCACGAGAATCCGCTCTCGTTAAACACTTTGGAATCTTCGAGGGTGAGTTATTCCATCGACTCGTTGCTACAATCTAGTAGATAGATCTTGGCTTGTTTGTTTATATGCGGTAGAAAATTTTTGTTTTCCATGCTACGAAACCCTGCAGTGGTATCAGAGTCGTGTCTATATGTAGATCTGTTGCACGAGTAGAACACAATGGTCATTGTGGGCGTTGATGCTTTTATTGTCGATTGCTTCTTGTGTACTTTGCATCTTGCGAGATGTTGGGATGAAGTGGCCCGGGCTAACCTTACATGACATCGTTCATGAGACTTGCTCCACGCTTGACATGCAACTTGTATTGCATAAGTGGCTTTGCGGGTGCCTGTTTCTCCTAGCATAGTTAAGATCCAATTTACAACGGGTGATTAACAATACTAGTATCAATGTTGTGGTTCTTGTTCGTAAGTTATAACGACACTTATTGAAAGCCCTAAACCACGTAAAACATGCAAAGAAAGTAGAGGCGTCTAACTTTGTTTTGCAGGGGTGTGCTATGATGTGATATGGCCATGATTGTGATTATATTTGATGTATGCAATGTTCCTTATTGTAAGTTGGCAACCGGCTGGAGCCATATGGTTGTCTTTAATTTATGTTAAGACCCACGTGTCTATTCAAAGTAGTTGTAATAGTTGAAGCCGGTGGACGACAACCATGGAGAAGCGTCATTGACCTTGATGCAATGCCGGTGATGATGGAGATCATGTTCATGCTAGAAGATGGAGATCGGAAGCACAAAGAAGAAAGGCCATATCATATCACATATTATGAATTACATGTGATGTTAATCCTTTATGCATCTTGTATTGCTTAGTAGACAACGGTAGCATTATAAGATGATCCCTCATGCACATGAATTTCAAGTCATAAAGTGTTCACCCTTAGTTAGCACCGTTGCTAAAGCTTGTTGTTTCGAAGCACCACGTGATGATCGGGTGTGTTAGATTCCGCAAGTGTATACAACGTGAGCAAGCCAGATTTGCTCATGCGGAAACTAAGGTTTGATCTTGACGAGCCTAGCATGTACATGGTCTCTAACACGGATCACCGAAAGGTAAAGCATGAATCATATAGTAGATATGATGAACATGTCAATTGTTCGCCATTGAAGCTACATCAACTCTCGTGATGATCGGTGTTGATGTGGTGGATTTGGTTCATGTGATCACTAAAACAATGTGAGGGATATTGTTTTGAGTGGGAGTTCACCTAGATTAATTTTAATATTAATTTGAACTCAATTTGTCATAAACTTAGTCTAAACTATTGCAAATATGTTGTAGATCAATGGCAGCCTACCATCAATTTTAATGCTCCTAGAGAAAGAAAAGTTGAAAACAATGGAAGCAACTTCGGATTGGTTCCGCAATTTGAGGATTGTCCTCACAATTTGGTAATTTGACCTATGTGCTTTGGATGCACCATTGGGTGACCCACTGCAATGATGCTTCCGATGAAGTAAATAATGTTTATCTCACTCTAAGACTCAAGACTCCACATTCATGTGCTATCTTGTATGGTTTAGAATCAGAGCTTCAGAAAAGGTTTGAGAATTCAGACCCATATGATATTGTCGAGGATCTCAAATTGATCTTTGAGACTCATGCGGCAATTGAAAGCTATGAGGCTTCTGAAAAGTTCTTTAACTGCAAGATGGAAGAGGGCAGCTCCATCAGCGAGCATGTGCTTAAGATGTCTGGGCACGCAAAACAAACTTCAAAGCTTGGGTATTGTGATTCCTAATGCTTTGGGGATTTACCGTGTCCTCCAATCACTACCACCAAGTTACAAGAACTTTGTGATGAACTACAACATGCAAAACATGAACAAGACGCTGCGTAACTCTTTGCCATGTTGAAGTCTGCAGAAGTGGAGATCAAGAAAGAGCACCAAGTGTTGTTGGTCAATAAGACCACCAAATTCAAGAAAGGCAAGTCTAAGGTAAGGGACACTTCAAGAAGGGTGGTAAGAAAGTTACCACACGAAAGAAGACCAAGGCTGGACCTAAGCCCGACATCGAGTGCTTTTACCGCAAGGGAGAAGGTCATCGAAGCGGAATTGCCCAAAGTACTTGGCGGATTTGAAGAACGGCAACATCAAGAAGAAAGGTATATTTGATATACATGTTATTGATGTGTATCTCACTAGTACTGTAGTAGTGCCCGGTATTTGATAATCTTCGGTTGCTCATATTTGTAACTCAAACGGTGTCGCTGAATAAACGGAAGCTAGCGAAGAACAAGGTGACGATGCGTTGAAACGAATCAAAGGTTGATGTGATCGCGGGTCGGCACGCTACCCCTTCATCTACCATCGGGATTAGTTTTATACTTAAATAATTGTTATTTGGTGCCTGCGTTAAGCATGAACATTATATCGGGATCTTGTTTATTGTAGACGGTTACTTGTTTAAGTCCGAGAATAATGGTTGTTCGATTTATATGAGTAATATGTTTTATGCACATGCACCTTTGATAGATGGTCTATTCTTATTGAATCTCGATAGTGGAAATACACATATTAATAACATTGAGGCTAAACGTTTGAAATCGAGCGATAACTCGATCTATATGTGGCAATCGCTGCCTTGGTCACATTAGAGTGAAGCGATGAAGAAACTCCATTCGATGGACTTCTTGAATCACTTGATTTCGAATCACTTGATAGATGAAGCATGTCCGATGGGTAAAATGACTAAGACTCCATTTTACGGTATGATGGAGCGAGCTACGGACTTATTGGAAATCATACATACCGATGTGTGGTCCAATGAGTGTAGCATCGCTAGTGGTTATCGTTATGTTCTTACCTTCACGGATGACTTGAGTAGATATGGGTATATCTATTTCATGAAACATAAGTCCGAAACTTTCGAGAAGTTTAAAGAATTTCAAAGTGAGGTAGAGAATCAACGTAACAAGAAGATTAAATTTCTACGTTCTGATCGTGGAGGTGAATATCTTAGTTACGAGTTTGGCGAGCATTTGAAGAAATGCGGAATACTTTCGCAGTTGACACCGCCGAGAACACCACAGCGTAATGGTGTGTCCGAACGTCGTAATCGAACTCTCTTAGATATGGTTCGTTCTATGATGTCACTTACAGATTTACCGCTATCATTTTGGGGTTATGCATTAGAAACAGCCGCATTCACTTTAAATAGGGCACCGTCTAAATCTGTTGAAACGACACCATATGAATTATGGTTTGGGAAGAAACCTAGATTGTCGTTCCTTAAAGTTTGGGGGTGCGAAGCCTATGTAAAGAAGTTACAGCCGGACAAGCTTGAACCCAAAGCGGAAAAATGCGTCTTCATAGGATACCCGAAGGAAACTATTGGGTATACCTTCTATCATAGATCCGAAGGCAAAATCTTCGTTGCCAAGAATGGATCCTTTCTAGAGAAGGAATTTCTCTCGAAAGAAGTGACTGGAAGGAAAGTAGAACTCGACGAGGTTGTCGAACCTTCTCTCGAAATTGCGAGTAGCGCAGCACCGGAAGAAGTTCCTGTGGTGCCTGCACCAATAAGAGAGGAAGCTAATGATGATGATCATGAAACTTCGGTTGAAGTTGCTACAGAGCCTCGCAGGTCAACGAGAACTCGTACCACTCCAGATTGGTATGATCCCGTTATGAGTGTCATGTTGGTGGACAACACCGATGACCCTGAGACATATGAGGAAGCGATGATGAGCCCAGATTCCAATAAATGGCAAGAAGCCATGAAATCCGAGATTGGATCCATGTACGAAAACCAAGTATGGACTTTGGTGGACTTACCGGATGGCCGGAAGGCTGTCGAGAACAAATGGATCTTCAAGAAGAAAACAGATGTTGATGGTAATGTTACTGTCTATAAAGCTTGACTTGTCGCAAAAGGGTTTCGACAAATTCAAGGAGTTGACTACGATGAGACTTTCTCACCAGTAGCGAAGCTAAAGTCTGTGAGGATTATGTTAGCAATCGCTGCATATTATGATTATGAGATATGGCAGATGGATGTCAAAACAGCATTCCTCAATGGAGACATTGATGAAGAGTTGTATATGATGCAACCCAAAGGTTTTGTCGATCCTAAAGATGCTAACAAGGTATGCAAACTTCAACGGTCCATCTATGGATTGAAGCAAGCATCCCGAAGTTGGAATCAACGTTTTGATAAGGTGATCAAAAGTTTTGGTTTTATACAAACTTATGGAGAAGCTTGTATTTACAAGAAAGTGAGTGGGAGCTCTGTAGCATTCTTAATACTATATGAGGATGACATATTATTGATTGGGAATGATGTAGACCTTCTTAATAGTGTCAAGGAATATTTGAATAATAGTTTTTCAATGAAGGATCTTGGCGAAGCAGCCATATATTAGGCATAAAGATTTATAGAGATAGATCGAAACGCCAAATATCATTGTCACAGAGTACATATTTGTACAAAGTTCTAAAGAGGTTTGGAATGGAAGATAGCAAGAAAGGGTTCTTGCCCATGTTGCCCAATACGACCTTGAGTAAAACTCAAAGTCCGACATCGGCAGAAGATAGAGAAAGGATGAGTAAGACTCCCTATGCCTCAGCCATAGGATCTCTAATGTATGCCATGCTATGTACTAGACCCGACATTGCATATGCTGGTAGTTTAACTAGCAGATATCAAAGTGATCCAGGAGTGGATCATTGGACAGCGGTCAAAAACATCCTTAAGTACTTGAGAAGAACTAAGGATATGGTTCTTTCTTATGGAGGTGATGAACAGCTCGTTGTTAATGGTTACACCGATGCTAGTTGGAACACCGATCCGGATGATTCTAAATCACAATCTGGATACGTATTTATTTTGAATGGTGCAGAGCTAGTCGGAGGAGTGCAAAGCAAAGCGTTGTGGCAAGATCTTCAACTGAATCGGAATACATGGCTGCTTCGGAGGCTTCACAAGAAGCGATATGGATGAAAGAGTTCATTACAGAGCTGGGTGTGGTTCCTAGTGCGCTGGACCTAATGTCTATCTACTGTGATAACATGGGCGGCATAGCCAATGCGCAAAAACAAAGGTCACACAAGAAGCTGAAGCACATCAAGCTACGTTTTCACGCTATTCGAGAACATATCCAAGATGGGGATATAAAGATTTGCAAAGTACACACAGATCTGAATGTGGCGGATCCATTGACTAAACCTCTCCCGAGGGCAAAACATGACCAGCACCAAACTGCCATGGGTGTTCGGTATAATACCATGTAATCTAGATTAGATGACTCTAGTGCAAGTGGGAGACTGTTGGAGATATGCCCTAGAGGCAATAATAAATGTAGTTATTATTATATCTTTGTGTTTATGATAAATGTTTACATTCATGCTATAATAGTATTAACAAGGAAACATTAATACTTGTGTGATTTGTAAACTTAATTTGAAGTCCCTAGTAAAGCCTCTATATAATACTAGCTTGTTGGTTAATAGATGATTGTGGTTTCCCTATCATGAACATTGAGATGTTATTAACAACAAGATCATATTGTTAGGAGAATGATATGATGGACATACTCCTATAGATAAGTGTAGCATAAAGATCAAGTCATTTTAATAGTTCAATTGCTATATGCTTTCTGATACATAGTAATCTAATTCCTTCGACCATGAGATCATGCATATCACCTTTACCAGATGGATGCTTTGATGACATCAAACACCACACCGTAACTGGGTGGCTATAAAGGTGGCATTGAGTGTTCGGAAAGTATTGGTTGAAACACATGGATCAAGAGTGGGATTTGTCCATCCATATGACGGATAGATATACTCTGGGCCCTCTCGGTGAAATGTCATCCAATTAGCTTGCAAGCATGTGTGGCTCACAAGGGATCACATATCACGGAACGAGAAAAGAGTACTTATCGATGCGAGGTTGAACTAGGTATGCGAGATACAAGCGATCATAACCTCGGATAAGTAAACTATCGTGAGACAAAGGAAATTGATATCGTATGTAAGTGGTTCATTCGATCGCAAAGTAATCGTAGAAATATGTAGCCATATGAATTTCCAGATTCCTCTATTGGTTATTGTTCGAGAAGTGTCTCGATCATGTCCGCATAATTCACGAACCGTAGGGACACACTTAAGGATTGACGTTGTTTGAGTAGTTATGGAATGATGAGAAAGAGACCGAATGTTGTTCGAGTCTCGAATGGGACTCGGGATATCACGAGGAGATCCGGAATGGTCCGGAGAATAAGATTCATATAAGGAAAGTCCGTTTGAGTTGGGGAATGGTTCCGTGTTTTCATCGGGAATGTTCTAGAATGTTCGGAATGTCCGGCACTCCGGAGGGGAAGGGTACATGAATGTGTTGTATCAAGTTGGTATGATTGCATCATGTACTAAGTGTCATCGCTGAACCAAATAAAGGATTAATTCAAATCCTAGTTTGAAAAGTCAAATAACTAGTTTGAAAAGTCAAACGGCTAAATTTGGAAAGAGGAAAAGAGGAGGAAGGGGAAACCGAGTTGGGGAGGAGTTCCCTCCTCCAACCGGCAGCGCCCACCCAAGCCGAGTTGGGGAGGGACTCCTCTCCCTCCCCTTGGCCGGCCGGCCCCCTCCACCTATATAAGGAGGGGCAGGGCTCCCTCCTAGAGACACAAGATCCTCTCCTCCAAACCCTAGTACCAAGCCGCCGCCGCCTCCAAGCCGCCGCCAGCCCTAGGGCACTCGCCGCCGCCGCCTAGGTGAAACCCTATCCGCCGGCACTAGCCCCTCCTCGGCGTGTCTAAACCCTAGATCGTCGAGGGACTCTCTCATACTCCACCATACTCGCTCCGGCTTAAGGCGAAGCCCTGCGAGATCTCCCCTCTACTTCCGGTACCATGCCGTTGTGCTGCCGAAATCGCGAGGAGAGTGCTACAACCTCCGCTGCCTGCTGAAACAAGGGAGAGGAAGGTCTTCGTCGAGTACCAAACGCGTGACCAATCATGGGAGCGCTTTTTAACGGAAGGATCGTCTACGCGATCTTGAGATCGGGAAGAGTACGACTACATCACCCACGAGAATCCGATCTCGTTAAACACTTTGGAATCTTCGAGGGTGAGTTATTCCATCGACTCGTTGCTACAATCTAGTAGATAGATCTTGGCTTGTTTGTTTGTATGCGGTAGAAAATTTTTGTTTTCCATGCTACGAAACCCTGCACAAGCATCAGCCCCAGGTGTTACTAAGCATTAGTGGACCTTAACCAGTTTCAGCAGACAAACTTCGCCCAATTTGCCATTGATCAAATAATCACAGAAGTAAAGAAAATGGGAGTAAAGAAGAAATTTGTATGTTGTTGTCTTCACCATCTCGTGGTAACTTCGCGTGGAGACACCGTCTTTTTTCGAACACAAAAAATAACACTATTTGACAGCATGTAATATCATTTTTCTAACTTACCTTTTTTGTCCTTTTTTTTCCAATGCAGATCCTTTATCTTGATTCCCTGGATGTTGACGAGGTTGTGGAGTCCGAAGAAGTCTGTCCAATACGGGCTGCAGTATGGAACGACAAACTCATACAGACTGTCATGCGGAAGGATGCAAAAGGGGATGGGGAGTTTGGAAAGTTGAAAGTAAGCACTTTTCTGCCCATACAAAAAAACCCTAAAAAGCCCAATGTGTTTTTGATTTTACTCCATCTGTATACATTTTTTAACACGACTTTTTCTATTTTCAACAACATACAGCTCAAAGAATCTGTCGGGGCTTATATAAGAGACAATCTTTTGTGGGCATGACAAGAATCAAGAATTAGGTATCTCAAGTCTGCCACGGAGCTTTTCAAACGAGGTATATGAAATAATTTAGAGTTCATAACTTGATTTCATACTATAGCTAAGTTGAGTACATCTAAGTTGAGTATATGAACTAATATGAAACTAATTAGTTAGCTAAGTTGATTTTTGCATATCACATGCTCAGTTGATTTTCCTACTTTGTAAAAGTGAGTAGAAAAGGAACAAAACCAGTAGGAAAAGCAACTTAGCTTATTCTTTTTGGAACCAACTTGGTTCATGTCTCATAGCTAAGTTGACTTTTTATATTACAGCTAAGTTGGTTCATTATACTATGAAATCAACTTAGCTTATTCTTTTCTGGAAACCAACTTGATTCATGTCTCATAGATAAGTTGACTTTATATTGCAGCTAAGTTGGCTCATTATACTATAAAAATCAATTTAGCTTTGCGGGACCAACTTAGTTATATTTGTGGGCCCAACTTAGTCTTATTTTGGAATCAAGTTAGTTATTTCTAGGACCCAACTTAGCTTATTTTTTTGGAATCAACTTACCTTATAGTTGAGTTTATATTTTGCAGCTAAGTTGATTTCATATTTAAAGCTAAGTTGACTTTATTTTTGTAGCTAAGTTGGCTCATTATACTATGAAAATCAACTTAGCTTATTTCTTTTTGGAACCAACTTGATTCATGTCTCATAGCTAAGTTGACTTTATATTTTGCAGCTAAGTTGGCTCATTATACTATGAAAATCAACTTAGCTTATTCTTTTGGAACCAACTTGATTCATGTCTCTTAGCTAAGTTGACTTTATATTGCAGCTAAGTTGGCTCATTATTCCTATACCTTTTTTTGATTTATGCAGAGAAAAAGGAAATTTGCCATCTGCGTGGGCGAGCTATGCACAGACATATCCAACAGGATCGGGACATTTTTCGAGGCTATTGGGAATATATACAATGAAGAAAGGTCTAGCTATGTTGAGGGGAGAAGAAAGAAACAAAGGACTGATGGAGAATTCAACAACGAATAAGATGACAGCGACCCTGATGATGGTTCTGATGGTGATGACGATAGTGAAGATGAGGATGAGGAAGATGGCGACAGCAAGGAAGATGAGGAAGATGGAGCTAACAGAGATGCAAACAATGGGAATGGAGGAGGGGGATAAGATGAACAAGAGGAAGATCCTGGGTGCAATTTGACCAAGATGCCAAGAAGATCAGCTAGACTGACACCAAAGGAAAACCGAGATTGCCCAGCCAGCAACCTCAGGGAGAGGGGCACTGACTTAGGAAATCGGGATGGTGATTGTGGGAGCAAGCTCGATGACTTCTCAGTGCAAGGCTTGATTCAAAGAATAAGAAGGAAAGCGGAGGAAGAACGGGCAGAAAGGTTACATGCAGACCAAAACTCATTTTTCAGAGTTAATAGGGATGGTTGCAGCAGAAACAAGGAAAAATGTTGGGCGCCTGCACATTGAAGCTCCTGTGTTTGATGATGATGATGGCAAGAGTGATGCCAATGTTGTCTTCCATTTGGTGGTAGACAGGGAGCTGAGGGCACGCACTACAAATGTCCCTATGGTAGATATGATTGGAAGCGAAGACGCAATACACAAGCTAACAATAGAGTGCTTCAACCTTCAGAAATTGGATATAAGAGATGACCGGCAGGCACAGGGGACTAGGAGATAGAAGATGGCAGCACAACGTGGCCGCCCAGAAGGTGACCCAACAAACGCAGCAACAGTAACTAAAACACCAAAGGCAAAGCCCAAAACAGTAGTTACTGTTGCTGCCACGGTCCAAGCCACCCAGCCGAGTATGCCTTGCCCACAGATACTGCAACATCCAGTGAAGGGATTTCCACTCCAGTAGGGAGCACCTACGGTCATACCAAAATGCCCTCGCCCCCCTCCAAAAACTGGCAGCACACAGCTGAAGGTGACCGCAACTACACCGCTGCGTCGCGCAAGTACTGAAACTACAGGAATATGCAGCACACACAACACAAAAACAAGTGATGCATGTCCACTACCACCAGTGCCAAAGTTCGCACCACCAGATAAAAAAACATCTTGGCAACATATAGTGGATCAAGCCTGTGATCCACCATCTTTCGAGCTGGGTTTTGACAGCCCAGAGGAGGAAGAAAACAAGTGCATAATTCCAGGCCATTCAACTTCAGCAAGCATAACACCGGTCAACCTGAACGATGAAAGGCTAAACGATGATTGGGCGTGGGATGAGGAAACAATGAGAGAAGCATGTGTCGCAGCTGACAAGGTGGAAAAAGAAAGGGCTTCTACGAATGATTCCCCTAAGGCTGCAGTTGTCGAGAAAATACAGAGCGGTTTCCAGACGCCAGCAAGGGTGGGGAGTGTCACTATATTGGACCCTGATTCTTCTGGAAGCACAACTGCAGGAGATTGCCCACAGGTACAAGAAAGAAGAATCATTAGGCAGGCTCCTGCAGTGAAGTCACCCTACTTTGCATATGTCGATCAAAGGGTGTACACATGTTCAGCTGATGTGAAAGAGCTGTACACCACAGTTACTGCACATGGAAAAAGAACCAAAAGGGGCCAAGACATCGACAATACACCAATAGTTGTATCATATGAAAAGTATTTTGTTACACTCAGAGATCTTGCAAACTCCATGATGCCCTGCGGACAGTTGTCGAATACTGTAATGGAACTCGGAATAGAGTCCATAATGTTGCGGAAACTTAAGAAGATTAAGAAGATTGTCATGCCTCTAAGGGTTACGGTAATGACCCACTTACAAACAGCACATTTTCCTAGCATGGTATCATTCACCATTTTTTTGGTTTCTGTTTTTTTGGAATGTTGCATCTAATGCCTATCTCCTCCTGTATTTTTCAGAGTCTACTTAAAAATCTGGAATGCAACAAGAGAGAGCTGAAAAAGCACTTCGGCAAAGTCACTGCCCATCTCGACAGAAAAGATACTGTAAGTTATTTCTTCAAACTTCCAAGTTGGCCACACCATATAACTAAGTTGATTCAAACTAAGACTAAGTTGGTCCCACAACTATAACTAAGTTGACACCAAACTTAGTCTAAGTTGGTCCCACAAATATAACTAAGTTGGTCCCACCCCCTTGTAACCAAGTTGGTTCCAAATTAGTCTAAGTTGGTCCCACCCATATAGCTAAGTGGATTCAACCTAGTTAACTAAGTTGCTTTTTTTCCTACTGGTTTTGTTCCTTTTTTTCTACTCACTTTTTTGGTTTGTTTTTTGAAAAACACAGGTTATGATGCCCGTGCTCGAGAACTTGGCATCAGGCGAGCGCAACCACGTCAATCATTACTGGTTGTTTGTCATCAACATAAGGGATAAAAGGTTCGAAGTTCTTGATTCGATCAGGTCATTATCGGACAAGAAGTTCAATGATATTGTCGACGAATTAGTTGCTCCCCATCAAGATCTTATGGGAAGAAAACTATGCAAATTCAGTAGTGCAGATCAGAGATTACAAAGTTGAAGACATCAACCCTCCAAAGCAGTCGACAACGTGAGTATATCCAAAACACATGATGTGTTTTCCAGGATAGCAAGTTACTCTTTTTTTCACGTACTATCTAATGACTGTCATTTTTGTACTACTAAAATCATGCAGCTATGATTGCGGTGTATGCACTTTGTTCAATGTTGAACATTTGAATGGGAGGAGCTTACCGGTGTATGGACCAGGGAATTTGCCAAACATAAGAAAAGTGCAGACCCACACATGGGTTACCTCGCCGAAAAACAACATCAACTGGAAAACCATACTCAAGAAATAAAAGGTAAAGCACTATGCAAATCTGGGGGGGTGTATAGATGCACTTTTTTGTATCGGATGCTTGGGAAACGGGTTCAGCTTATTGAAAACAGTAGCCCAAATCTGGTTATATGTTTTTCTAGGAACAAACTTGGTCACCAGGGGACCAACTTGCTTATGTTCAGGAACCAAGTTAGTTATTTTTACAGAAACCAAGTTGGCTATAGTATGAGCCAACTTAGGTATATATGTCTTCTAATATATACTGATAAACACAACTTAGCTTACTAATTAGTTTCATATTAGTTCATATTAGGTGCCAACTTAGATGTATTATGAAAATCAACTTAACTTTGTATTTATGCAAAAACTGGGTGCAAAACTAAAACTGGGTGCAAAACTAGGAACCAACTTGGTTATGTTCAGAACCAGGTTAGTTATTTCACAGAAACCAAGTTGGCTACCTCCAGGAACCAACTTGGGTATATATGCCTTGTAATATATTTTTTATACAAAACTGGGTTACATACAAATGGGTTATAAAAACAGGAACAAACTTTTTTTGTTATAAAAAATGTGAACTCAAATTTGTTCTAAACAAGGAACCCAGCTTACATATAACAAAATTTACACCCTTTTGGTCAGGACACAAACCACATAAAAAACCACTACTTATGGCCCAACCCAGAAGTACACGTAGCAGCGTTATGTCCAGGCTCAGAACACAAACCACATAGGTTGATTTTTTTAGCTTGCAACTCAATGCCAGATGGTATCCTTCCTTTCTTCCGCCCTTTAGTGTTAGACCTGGGGGGTTTAGTGTTACAAAATGTTCTCTATTCGGCTCAACCACACCACCCGAGTGTTGAACATGAGACGCACCCCCTGATGTTGTTTGTCTGGCACGGTCTAGTTGTCGAGCAGCAGCGGGGCCAGGTTGTGTTGCACGTGGTGGAGGAGGTGTTTCATGCATCACCCCTCGCACACTTGATGATGTTTGTTGTGCTGTAAACGGAGGTGGCGGCGGGGCTGGCATAGGGCCTGAATTACCACGGTGACTGCTGGGAGGTTTCGGCCGCGGCCCTGTTGGCAAGGGCCCTGCTGCCGTTGATTGGTGCACATTAGGAGCTGAAGAAACGGGGCGATGCACATTAGGGGTTGATGTTTGTTGCGGTGCATTAGCAGTTGTTGTTTGTTGCGATGTGCTGGGAGTTGTAGTGTCATGCGGCGCATTAGGGGCGCTGTTTGCGCGGGCTGATTTCTTATTTTTGCGAACTTTGTTCAATTGCGCAAACTCAGATTTCATCTCCCTGATGTGCCTGCGAGCAATAGCTTCTGCCTGATCTGATTCACTAAGAATTTTAGCCATTTGCACGAACGATCTAGACAAGTTTGCAAACCTTAGCTTCTGCCGAGACTGTTCAGGCATCACATCATCTTGTACATGTTCAGCAGGCAGCGCCACATCCTCAACTGCTTGCTGAGTCCACCGTTTAAGAATGAACCTTTCCAGTAGTGCATCAATACCTACATGTGTGAACACTTTCAACACATGGCAGCAAAGGATACCATCACGTTGGTACTTGCAACAATCTCAGTTGAATTGCCCAGCATTTGTATTAACCATGTAGGTCCTAGAGCCATAAGGGTAGCACTTGACATTGTTAGGAACCAACAAGTACATGTTCTGACCTTGTGCTTACACATTGTAGCGCCCAATAAGCTCGAATTCCACCCTGAACCTCAAGTAGATGTCCCTTGTGTAAACAGCTAGTGCATGCTTCTCTATTGGGAATGGGGACCATGGCCTCACCTCAAGCTCATCTGCCCGGTAATCATTGCAGCCCTCTCTACCCAAAATCTTGGCCTGAATCTTCTCATACTGCCTTACAAAGTGCTTGATAGAGTTCTGGGGATGGATGTACCTTTTTAGGACAGCATTGAATCCTTCACTCCTTTGAGTTGATTGCAAGAAAGGGAAGAAGCATTCCCTGAAATAACATGGAACCCATGTATGAGCATATTTTTTTAACCAAACAAAAGTTTCATTCCCGGACAATCCCCACTTCACAACCATTGCTGCCCAAGTTGCTTCAAACTCTTCAACAGTCATGCTCTCATCAATGCACTCATTGAACTCCTCAACTAGACCAGGATGACGCCTAAGGAAGGACCCTAGCTTCTCGTTGGATTTTTTAATCACGTGCCAACGGCAATTTCTGTGCACACTATCGGGGAAAATAACTTTAATTGCATTCTTCATAACCCAGTCCTGGTCTGTGATTATGTTGGTGGGCTGCTTCCCATGCATTGCTTCGAGGAACTAACTAAAAAGCCACTAAAAGCTGTCCTCTCTCTCATCTCTGAGAAAACCACAACCCAGCAAAAAAGACTGCCCATGCCTATTTATGCCAATAAACGGCGCAAAAGGCATGTTGAAATGATTTGTACAGAAAGTTGTGTCAAACGACACATAATCGTGATATGCTTCCACATAAGCTTTTCTTGCCAAACCATCAACCCAGAATATGTTTTCAACTTTGTTCTCTAAATCAAAGGAAAATTTGTAGTAGAATTCGGGGTCTTTTGCCTGCAGCTCTTTGAAGTGCTCAAGTGTTTCACCTATGTCGAACTCTTTGTTTTCACTCCTAAATTTTGACCGCAAGTTTGATATTGTCTTGGGGCCATACGGTACAAAAGCATCCTCTCCATAAAATTCAGACATGACCCCCATCATGCGACCTGCACATTAGAAAACAACTTAGGAGGATGCCCTGAAACAACTTAACATAATAGCAGTAGCAAGTTAGTAACAATCAGAAGTCACAAACCTGTTTCCAGGTTGCAATTATGCAGACACTTCAGGAACTCTTTCTCGTCACGGGGATACCCCTATGCGATCTCAAGTACTTCGCAAGCGATGGCCTTTCTATCAAAGGATGGTTGTGTTCAGCGATGAAGTAGGTCACCTGCCACTTGTTATCAATGAGTTTGACAAACATTCTAGCTGGGCAATTTGTTTGTTTGATACTTTCCCTCTTGCGCTTAACCCCAAATTTGCTGCTGCTTTTTTGGGATGAACCACTCTTCCGAGCTTCAACATTGCCATCATCAAGCTGAACAGGGCTGATATCTTCTACAATAGTCACTCTCTCCTGTTGCTCCTCCTCCTCTGTTTTAGGCCTACGAAACTTGTTGCACACAAACTGTTGTTTTACTATCTGATCTGTGTTTCTCCCTTTCTGAGATGTGTGAGCTTTGATAGAAAAACCCAGCTTGAGAGCATAAGCATTATAATGTGCTTTTGCACTCGAAATTGTGTCAAACCTCATCCCTAGGAAAGGCTCCTGCGGACTGGATGCAACTTCCTCGTCCATGCCAGCTCCATCAACATCACCTTCCCCCAAGTTAGGGTAGGTGGTCGAATCAGTAGGAATAGTAGACACGGGAATACCATGGTCACCAGCAGGGGACAACTCTCTGTTATGTTGCGGGCCCCTACCACTTTGTTCATCAGACTGACCGCCAAGAGTCGATGCCCTCTCATCAACCGCTGGATCCGGAGATTCTCCAACAAACTCTGCCGGACCTGCCTGAGTGCAGTATAACGGCTCCATGTCAGGAACATCACCATCTTCCGTAGGGAGGGCATTAAGATCGAAAGTTGACATCTGATACAAAATAAAACGCGACGGTTAGGATTTTCTTTTTGTTGCGTCTGTAATCTGTTCTTCTTTTTTTTACACGCACATCCATGCTATTTTTTTCCTGGGATACTTTACTAATTTTTGGTTCCTATTTCATAACTAACTTGGTTCTTTTTTATCGGTTTTGCTATTTCTCAGGCGCCTGAGAAATAGTTATTTCTCAGTCATCTTGTTCACCGTTGGATTTTGGTTCCAAGATTTGATTGAGCCATCTGGTTGCAGTTTTTTGTTTGTAAACCATGCATATTTCCATTCGATTGAGTCAGTCACGTCAGCCGACCGAGAAATAGTTATTTCTCAGTCGCCTGAGACGTAGGCGTTCCCCTTTTTTATAACTAAGTTGGTCCCTTCTACATAACTAACCTGGTTCCTTTTTTTCTTACCAGATTACTACACACAAGAGAGGATAGTGTGTGGAGGCAAAGCAAAATCAAAAGATGCAAAAGATCCAGAAGGAGCTACCAAAAAGGATGAAAAAGTCAAAAATGACAAAACCTAATCAGCAAGTTGAAAAATTCACATGAACCCAAGAAAAAAACTTTTTTTTGTTGCACACTGCTAGAAAGCTTCTTTTCTGTTGTTCACCTTTTCTGCCCAGGCATGATCTGTTGGATCTGGGGGGATGGTTGTGCTTCTGTGTTTTGTGGATGATTTTCTTGATTTTATGTTTGAATTGTGTGCAGGTTTTTTCTGTGTTGGATACTTTCTGAGAGAATGGGATGGGGAGATAGAGAGGGGGAGACTTTTTACCCTTTTTTTAGAGCTAGATGAACAGCTGGGAGGAGATCTGGAAGCCATGGAGAACTGGAGGAGGAAGAAAGAACAGGGAAGGGGAGGGTGGGGGGAGGAGATGTGGGTTCTTTTACTTGCAGGAAAAGAAGATGGAGATCTGGGTGGGGGGGGGGGGGGTGGGGTAGCGCGCGGTGGGACGGGGGCTCAGATTTTTCCGGTGCCGTCTAGTACGGACGGACATCCGGATACCGGCTAGCGTCATCCTTAACAAAAAATTAAAACATCTTATATTTTAAAATCGGAGGGAGTAGGAAAGAACGGAGTACATGTATGGGATACATGGTAACATATGCCTTGTAGAGTAGGCAACGAAGAACTGGATTCCCTCCTCGCATTTCGCGCCAAATTCACACCGCGAACTAAGCAACATCAACGTGCATTAACGTTTTAATGGATCTGCAAGCTTCTTGCTCCCTCTCTTTTCCACATCCTAATCAAGCTCCAGCGACTCTCCACTCTAAATTATCACTACTAGCCTCTACCTAGGTTAGCAATTTCGCATCTGCAAGCTGTATGCCCGTAAGTTCGTAAGGAGTTAAATCAAAAATTGCATCGCGATCGAGCAGTAGATATAGGTTTTGGGAGGGGAAGAATCGAGCAACAATGGAGGGCCAACTGTTGGGGAAGAAGCTCCACGATCCCAAGAGGAGGCTCTGCTGGAGCACGACGACCGTGACGCTGATCCTCTTCCTGCTCACCAACACCACCTCCATCCTCATCTCTTCCGGCGCCGGCGCCTCGCTCGTCCGCCGCTACGAGCCGCGCACCGTTCGCCTCTGGGACGACTCCGGAGCACTCCTCGCAGACCTCAACGCGACGCGCACCGCGCTCGAGTACAGCCGCGCCGAGCTTGCGGGCCTCCACGCGCGTCTCGGCACCGCCACGCTGCTCCTACAGACCCTCCTCGCCGACGTCGCCACGGCGGCGCGCGGCAGAGACGACCAGCAGAAGAAGGAGGCGGCGACTGGGTGGTGGGCGCGCGAGCTCGCAGGCGAGCTCAAGCTTGCCGTAGGCAACGTCGCCGCCGCCGGCGAGGCCGCTCTGGGCCACGCGTGCGGCCGCTTCCAGGACGAGCTGGAGCGGTACATGGACTACAAGCCCGGGGGCGAGTGCCCGTCCGACGCGGCGCTCGAGCACCTGCTCATGCGCGGGGGGTGCGAGCCGCTGCCGCGGCGCCGGTGCCGGCCGCGATCTCCGGCGGGATACAGGGAGCCGGCGCCGCTGCCTAAGAGCCTGTGGGAAATGCCGTCGGACACTAGCGTCGTCTGGGACGCGTACCACCCGTGCAAGAACTTCTCGTGCCTGGCGAGCCGCGGCCTCGGCTTCGACCTCCGCGGCCGCCGCGAGAAGGGCCTCTGGACGCGCGACGACGGAGCGCTGGACTACTCCGTCGAAACGGCGCTAGCCGCGAAGCCGAAGGGCCCGGTGCGCGTCGGGCTGGACATCGGCGGCGGCGGCGGCACGTTCGCGGCGCGGATGCGCGAGCGCGGGGTGACCGTGGTGACCGCGACCAGCAACGCCGGCGCGCCGTTCGGCAGCTTCGTCGCGTCGCGTGGGCTCGTGCCGATTCACGTCGGCCCGGCGCACCGTCTGCCATTCTTCGACGGCACGCTCGACGTCGTGCACGCGGCGCGCGAGCTGATGGCCGGCTGGACGGTCCCCGGCGACGGCGTGGCGCTCGAGTTCGCGCTGTTCGACGTCTACCGCGTGCTGAGGCCCGGCGGCCTGCTCTGGCTCGACCACTTCGTTTTACCCGGCGCGCAGCTTAACGCAACGTATGCGCCGATGCTTGACCGCGTGGGGTTCAAGAGGCTACGGTGGAACGCCGGCCGGAAGCTGGAAGGCGGGGCGGAGAAGAACGAGTGGTACCTCTCGGCGCTGCTGGAGAAGCCCATGGTCTGACAAGGAGGCAAAAATGCCGTAGGCAAAGTTGTAATATTTGAGACAGAGCTGCTTTTCGTCATTACTCTGGAGCATTGTAACTTCTAGTATCTGGAGACAGAACATTTTCTTCATACAAATTTTTGGTAATAATTTGGCCGCTTCAGTTCCCGTCGAATCCAAATTTACTACTAGTACTAGCAGTACAATGGTTATGCAGGACTCTGAACTGCTTACCACAGTGCACTTGATTTTGGATATAAATTCTAAGCCTTTTTCTTCGAAATTCCTAAAGCAAAATCCCTGATGCAAACAACCCAATACCAGCAATGCTATACACTGTGGAGCTGATGGTACTCTGAAAATGATTAGGAACACAGCGAGACAAAGGAAGTCAAGAAACAATCAATTGCCCAGCCCGTCCTCCTGTTTGCTTACAATGTTGGCTAACACAGGTAGCCATGACAAGTTCCTTGTATGATTCCAACACAATTTCACAATCACACTGTACAACCTCCTTGATGTCAACAAACTAAAGAAACTATGTATTGAATCTCACCTCCAACCCAGGTGTATCCCAACATTTTTTTAGCTGAAGGTGTGTACCCTAACAGTTCGATTGTTCAAATCAATCACCTTATCTTGTAAGCCCAGCCATGTTCACTCAAAAATACATCTACAGCCTCCTTGACGGCGAGGTTTGAAATCAGTTGGTGCGGCTCAAGTACTTCACGGGTCACAGGGTCAAACTTCCCCACCTACAAATTTGAAAGTTTCATGAGTGGTACGCAAAACAAGAGTTATCAAGTACATCACGAGATATTTTCCAAGCCTGTCAGTTACCCTGTTTAAATGGTCAAGAAGCACCGCCCTCTCATAAGTGATTCCGCTTGGAGTGATCACCGGATCTCTGAAGACATCGAGCGTAATTTTGCAGCAGAGATGGTCAGGAACCTGCACATAACGCATGTTGCTTGATTAATCGGTTGAGAGAATGTAAGTAGACACTTTCTAAGGCAGTTTCATACTTCTGTTGGAGTATCAGCCTTTGTAGCTTCCCTGAACACTTCATCTAGCTCATTTAGATGCTCTTCAGACACGTCTGCAGCTGGATTATCAAGGCTGTTATAATTCCTTAAAGCTTCTTTACATGTTGCGCTGAAAAACGACAAATGATACATTAGGCAGGCACTAATACATTCATGTGTATACTAATTAAGCAATGCAGTGCAAATCTTAGTTACGCACTTCAGTTTATGCAATTGAGAGAATCGCATTTTTGATAGGCCTTCCCATTCAATGTATTTCGCTTTAGAAAGCTCTTGCCATATCTCTTCAACCATGTAGCTTGCAGGATGTGCACCCCTTCCAAGCTCCAAAGACTAATTTTGCATAGTTTGGTTCATCAGTAAACATGGCATAAACAATAATTGTACTTGACAATAATATAGAGTGAATATCACAAAATCACAAGTATTAAAATGTTGACCAACAGGGGAAGGATCCCTCCCTTGGCTATACGTTGTTAGGTAGATGAGACCTCTCCAGCGTGTTTTTTAACACGGGGTAGCACCCCATTGGTCAACGGGCGCTTTTACGACTCGAACCCGGGTGGGCTGGCTCGGCACCCCCAGCTCTAGCCACCAAGCCAGCGCTTGGTTCTCGAAACTCACAACTTTTGGTAATTTTTTACATATAACCACAACTATAAATGCTAGGGGCTGCAGCCTGCCCAAATCACCTGGTTGCTCAGTTGATACGGAATATGACGTGTGGACCCACAGGTTAGTATATGATGGCAAGAAGTGCGAGCCGACTTGCGCTGACTCAGAGGAGGTCGAACCAGACAAGGCCCTAACCAGCGTAGCGATGTTGAGCGGTGGCAGTGATCATAATTTGCTCTACCTCCTCCGTACACGTGACCGGCCATGCCCATGCTCTCTTGTGCCTCCTCTGAGCACGCTTTCTTTAACAGGGCTCGATTAACTGTGTTCGGCAGTGACCATGTATCCTCCAAGTTCATCAGCGGCACGCCCAAACTCCTAGTAGCTGATTGCCGCATCATCCTCATTATTGACGGCCACGTCTTCCTCATTACAGTCAGCGCCAGTTGACTATGTCTTCTCACCCCGTATGCACAGATCAGTGGGTCCCACATTTCAGATACCATGTCAGTTGAGCTAAACCGGACAATTTGCGTTGGTCGTAACCACTAACTCCATTAGTTGTGGTTATGTGACAAGGAATTCCAAGAATTGTGGTTTTCTGAAACCAATGCCTCTACAATTGTGGTTTTGCGATATTTACTCAATAAAATAACATCAATGGAAGAACAAACTACATCAATAATGGTATTCGGCATTGTACATTCCTGTTTCGGTTGGTAGTTGGTATTATACTCATTATCAACTCCATGCAACTACTTTTAAACTCAGATTGAGATCACATTTGCAAATTTACCAACACAAGCGGACAAAGGACAGCGCAGGTCACAATCAATATCATGTGTCTTCCAAAGGATTAGAACGTATGTAACAGGCAAGTTAGCGATGAATGCAGTTTGAGCCACTGTTGAACCATAGCCCTACAATCAGTATTTCTACCAAGTTTAAGCGGGCACTTGTTTAATGGTAAGTTAATTGATATTTTCTATAAATAGTCAGGATAATATTGATAGTTCAACTAACAAAGCGCTTAACAAGAGAGGAACCTTCTCTAGTTCTTTTATTCCTTCAGCCAATTCTTGCTTGTTGAGAAGTGCAAGCCCAAGCATGTAATGCGCCTGCCAAGAGTAAATAAATTACGGTCCACAGACAAGAGGTTCAAACATACTAACATTGCAAGGATAAGATAAATATATTGTTTTGTTCAGCAAAAAAAATGTACGTTATATACAGTGTGACATCAAGCTTGAACAATGTGTTCAAGCCCATTTCACAATCGCCAGACCTAAAGCAATCATCTCTTACTTTCTCTCTTTTAAATGTTAGTTGAATAATCTTGGAATGCTACATGTACCTGTGTGGTTACCATTTTACTCAGGCCCAAGGATATTAGAACCATATGCATTACTTAAAGCAGCATCGCTACATGTTTGCTTATGGATTAAGTAAGGCAATTCGTATTTTGACTTCCAGTCCTGATGAACGTCATGGTACATTCAAGGGAACTTGCTATAGTAAGAACAAGCGCTATAGTATACAATCAAAGTAAAATCATGCATGATTTCTTAAATGGTTTGGCAAATGACATCTCTCGGACATTCAGTGTATCAGCCAAATGAACCAAACAAAACAAAGCTCAATATCGAGTTAACACATGCTGGTCTTAACTGAACCTCCCAATTGACAGGACAACATGATGCAACCTGAAATTGTCCATATGACTACATCCGATTTCCAACTGCAGATTAATGTGCATACTAAAAGCACTGTAGTACCGAATAAAACCTAACTTAATAGAGTGTGGATACATCTATAACATGTGTGTTTTTCTTTTTTCGAACAAAACAATCAATGTTTCCTCATTTTATTAAAAAAAAGCAGGATAGAATTGGCCGGTTAATTAGCGGGAAACCGTCCTAAAACAGGTTTGTCCAAATAGGGTAATAAATCAAATTCATTACATCTTGGTCAAAGCTAAACTGTGATGGAAAATTGAATTTATTTTCACTACAGGAAAGTTCCCTGAAAAACAGTAAAACGGATTAGATTTCTCAATTATTTAGTATAACGTGCAGCGTGAGCTTGGAACAAATAGACAAAGCATTTAAAGTGGTTGATTACAAAATACAGCTAAAGACGCAAACTCACCTTAACTGAATGGCTGTCATAATGGATAGCCATTCTACAATCTTCCTCAACCCTAGCCCACTCACTGCCAAATCCAATAACAACACAGTAAAATGTAAAACTTGAACCATGCATCAAATTGATGATTAGACACGAAAAAAATGGAATAGGAGTTGTTCAGACTTCCGCCTCTTGTAGCATAGTGCCCTGTTGGTCCAATATACTGCAACATTTTGACAGAGAGCTATAGCCTGTTAACCATAACATACTGAAGTTAGCAAGGAAGGCGTAAATAATGCAGGAACTCTAAATAAAAAAGCAGCACCAAGTCTAAATAATTTTCCAACTGCCATCATGATTAAAGATGAAAAACAATAGGGATTCCCAACTAACTAGACCGGAACCGTAGTATAACTGCGAACATGTTTAGCACACCAAGACATTCCATGTTCTCTATTACCTTAGCCGAAGTTATAATCCATAGGGTCCATGTGCGAAACACTGTTAGAGGCACATGAGAAGTTTCTAGTTTCAATTCCCTGGTGTAAAATTAGTAAACCATGGAACAGAACACACATTTCCTCTATCCTCTCTTCTCCCCACATGCCATCAGAGTGCATCGGCATTGACTACGCTAGATACTAAAATGTAATTCATCCTGCATTTCTTGTTTGCTCACTGATACAATGGTGATGTATTAAGTAGCGACACTCAGCTAACAAAAATACAGGAATATGTGTAATCACTAATCACACCACTCAGCAGCCCACGAGTAAAGCACACACAAATATGTAATGCCATAGCCTTACGTGTGAGATAATTTAGCAAACTAAAGTTGGCGCCAGGGAAGCAATCGAGAGAATTCGGTAGTAATTTCAGAGGATTCGTCACCAAGAGCACCCAGGACCCTTTACAGAAAGGGCTTCATCGTTTCACACCTCTAAATCGTTTCATGGCACACGGATTCTGCTTGAACAAATGTCGCCTAGTTGCCCAGAGACTCCAATCGAACAAACAAAACCGGCGCGCGAAGCTACCCGCGCGGCGGCGACCAGGGGTGTCCCTGCTTACCCCGGTGTAGGCGTCGATGGCAGCGCTGATGCGGTCCTTCTTGAAGAAGGAGTTGCCCTCCTGCTTGAGCAGCTCCGCCTGCCGCTTCGACGCCGCCGCGCCATCCGCCGCCGGCGACATCTCCGCGGCCCTCGCTTAGCCCCGGCAAGGGAGGAATGGGGTTGGTGGATGGGGCCGGGAATGGAACGGGACGCGATTTGTTTCTGGAAAAATCGTCGCGTGCGCCTCGAGGCTTCTTCCCCTTTCGAATTTGTATCGATCCCGAACGCGATACGAGGAGGACAATGGGGTCCGTTTTTTGCATGTGGGTCCACACTTGACTTTGCGTGGGTAGTTTCGGTAGAAATTTCACCCAACATTTTGCAGTTAAACTAACAAATAGTCAAACGGCTAAAATAAGTGCAAATGGTCAATTCGTACATGATTGTCCAAAAATAAGAGCACCTCCGCTCCGTTGGACGTTCTCAGTCCGAAATCCGGCGTTATTTAGCGTCGGACGGATGTAACTTCCGATCAAGCAAACAGGCGAGTTTTCATCTAAATTTAGCTCAAATTTGACCAGATTTGGTCTAGTTCGGCATAATATAATAAGTCCATGCTCGGCATCTACATGTTGTCCCTGCGTGTCCATATGTGCTTAACCAGATTATCCTACAGCTATTGATGCACTATCGGGTCTTGGATCTCCTAACGCATGGCGATGAAGGCAGCCCAGGTTGGCGGCACCTGGTGATCAGTCTCTGCAAGAGGTCTCTGTCTATGGTATAGCTCGTTCTGCTTGACCAAATTCACTGGCTCCTTCTTCTCATCCTCAATGATCATGTTGTGCAAGGTCACACAATAGTTCATCACTTCCCATATCTGATCTTTCGACCAGATCATAGCAGGAAACTGGACAACTAACCTCTATTGGAGCATACCAAATGTTCGCTCCATGTCCTTCCTACAAGTTTCTTGTTCCTTGGCAAACTGAGCATCGACCTAGTTGGTTCTGTACTCAGGACCAGCCCGCTAGGATGTTGTTGAGGGTGATATTGCTGCTCGTGCGCAGTCAGACGTGGATGAACTCGATCAAGCAGAAGAGTTGGGGATGCCACGGTGGCTATTTGACGTTGATGCTCAGCGCCAGGACAGGTTGGGGAGGGCACCAGGGTCGGTACCCGACGCGGCCCAGCGAGTGGACACGATTTCCCAGCCCCCACCCGCTTGTAGGGTTTCGTAGCATGGAAAACAAAAAAATTCTACCGCATACAAACAAACAAGCCAAGATCTATCTACTAGGTTGTAGCAACGAGTTGATGGAATAACTCACCCTCGAAGATTCCAAAGTGTTTAACGAGAGCGGATTCTCGTGGGTGATGTAGTCGTACTCTTCCCGATCTCAAGATCGCGTGAGCGATCCTTCCGTGCTGCGTTCGGCAGCTCTCCCTTGATCGGTCACACGTTCGGTGCTCGACGAAGACCTTCCTCTCCTTGTTCCAGCGGCGGAGGTTGTAGCACTCTCCTCGCGATTTGGCAAAGACTGGCGTGGTACCTAAGTAGAGGGAGATCTCATGAGGCTTCGCCTTAAGCGGAGGCAGTATGGTGGAGTATGAGAGAGCTCCTCGGCGATCTAGGTTTTAGACACACCAAGGAGGAGGTGCGAGGCCGTGGCTAGGGTTTGGGGCACCCAAGTCGGCTAGGGAAACCCTAGGAGGCGGCCATTGCAGGAGGTGGTGGCGCCAAGCTAGGGTTTAGAGGAGAGGGACTTGTGTGTCCTAGGAGGAGCCCCGCCTCCTTATATAGGTGGAGGGCCGGCCCGGCCAAGGGGAGGGAGTCCCTCCCAACTCGGCTTGGTGGTGCGCCCGGCTTGGAGGAGGACTCCTCCCAACTCGGTTTCCCCTTCCTCCTCTTTTCCACTTTCCAAATTTAGCCGTTTGACTTTTCAATTTAGCTATTTGACTTTTCAAACTAGGATTTGAATTAATCCTTTATTTGGTACAGCGATGACACTTAGTATATGATGCAATCATACCAACTTTGATACAACACATTCATGTACCCTTCCCCTCCGGAGTGCCGGACATTCCGGAACATTCTAGAACATTCCCGATGAAAACACCGGAACCATTCCCCAACTCCGAAACGGGACTTTCCTTATATGAATCTTATTCTCCGGACCATTCCGGATCTCCTCGTGATATCCCGGATCCCATCCGAGACTTCGAACAACATTCGGTCTCTTTCTCATCATTCCATAACTACTCAAACAACGTCGAATCCTTAAGTGTGTCTCCCTACGGTTCGTGAATTATGCGGACATGATCGAGACACTTCTCCGAACAATAACCAATAGAGGAATCTGGAAATTCATATGGCTCCCACATATTTCTACGATTACTTTGCGATCGAATGAACCATTTACATACGATACCAATTTCCCTTTGTCTCACGATATGTTACTTATCCGAGGTTATGATCGCCGGTATCTCTGCATACCTAGTTCAACCTCGTTACCGATAAGTACTCTTTTCTCGTTCCCATGATATGTGATCCCTTGTGAGCCAGTCACATGCTTGCAAGCTAATTGGATGACATTTCACCGAGAGGGCCCAGAGTATATCTATCCGTCATATGGATGGACAAATCCCACTCTTGATCCATGTGTTTCAACCAACACTTTCCGAACACTCAATGCCACCTTTATAGCCACCCAGTTACGGTGTGGTGTTTGATGTCATCAAAGCATCCATCCGGTAAAGGTGATATGCATGATCTCATGGTCGAAGGAATTAGATTACTATGTATCAGAAAGCATATAGCAATTGAACTATTAAAATGACTTGATCTTTATGCTACGCTTATCTATAGGAGTATGTCCATCATATCATTCTCCCAACGATATGATCTTGTTGTTAATAACATCTCAATGTTCATGATAGGGAAACCACAATCATCTATTAACCAACAAGCTAGTATTATATAGAGGCTTTACTAGGGACTTCAAATCAAGTTTACAAATCACACAAGTATTAATGTTTCCTTGTTAATACTATTATAGCATGAATGTAAACATTTATCATAAACACAAAGATATAATAATAACTACATTTATTATTGCCTCTAGGGCATATCTCCAACAGTCTCCCACTTGCACTAGAGTCATCTAATCTAGATTACATGGTAATATAGAACACCCATGGCGGTTTGGTGCTGGTCATGTTTTGCCCTCGGGAGAGGTTTAGTCAACGGATCCATACATTCAGATTTATGTGTACTTTGCAAATCTTTATATCCCCATCTTGGATATGTTCTCGAATAGCATGAAAACGTAGCTTGATATGCTTCAGCTTCTTGTGTGACCTTGGTTCTTGCGCATTGGCTATGGCGCCCATGTTATCACTGATAGATAGACATTGGGTCCAGTAGCACTAGGAACCACACCCAGCTCTGTAATGAACTCTTTCATCCATATTGCTTCTTGTGAAGCCTCCGAAGCAGCCATGTATTCCGATTCAGTTGAAGATCTCGCCACAACGCTTTGCTTTGCACTCCTCCAGCTTAAGCTGCACCATTCAAAATAAATACGTATCCAGTTGTGATTTAGAATCATCCGGATCGGTGTTCCAACTAGCATCGGTGTAACCATTAACAACGAGTTGTTCATCACCTCCATAAGAAAGAACCATATCCTTAGTTCTTCTCAAGTACTTAAGGATGTTTTGACCATTGTCCAATGATTCACTCTGGATCACTTTGATATCTGCTAGTTAAACTAACGATATGCAATGTCGGGTCTAGTACATAGCATGGCATACATTAGAGATCCTATGGCGAGGCATAGGAGTCTTACTCATCCTTTCTCTATCTTTTGTCGATGTCGGACTTTGAGTTTTACTCAAGGTCGTATTGCAACATGGGCAAGAACCCTTTCTTGCTATCTTCCATTCCAAACCTCTTTAGAACTTTGTCCAAATATGTACTCTGACAATGATATTTGGCGTTTGATCTATCTCTATAAATCTTTATGCCTAATATGTAAGCTTCTTAAGATCCTTCATTGAAAAACTATTATTCAAATATTCCTTGACACTATTAAGAAGGTCTACATCATTCCCAATCAATAATATGTCATCCACATATAGTATTAAGAATGCTACTGAGCTCCCACTCACTTTCTTGTAAATACAAGCTTCTCCATAAGTTTGTATAAAACCAAAACTTTTGATCACCTTATCAAAACGTTGATTCCAACTTCGGGATGTTTGCTTCAATCCATAGATGGACCGTTGAAGTTTGCATACCTTGTTAGCATCTTTAGGATCGACAAAACCTTTGGGTTGCATCATATACAACTCTTCATCAATGTCTCCATTGAGGAATGTTGTTTTGACATCCATCGCCATATCTCATAATCGTAATATGCAGCGATTGCTAACATAATCCTCAGGACTTTTAGCTTCGCTACTGGTGAGAAAGTCTCATCGTAGTCAACTCCTTGAATTTGTCGAAACCCTTTTGCGACAAGTCGAGCTTTATAAACGATAACATTACCATCAACATCTGTTTCTTCTTGAAGATCCATTTGTTCTCGTGACCTTTCGCCATCCTAAGTCTACCAAAGTCCATACTTGGTTTTCGTACATGGATCCAATCTCGGATTTCATGGCTTCTTGCCATTTATTGGAATCTGGGCTCACCATCGCTTCCTCATATGTCTCGGGGTCATCGGTGTTGTCCACCAACATGACACTCATAACGAGATCATACCAATCTGGAGTGGTACGAGTTCTCGTTGACTGCGAGGCTCTGTAGCAACTTCAACCGAAGTTTCATGATCATCATCATTAGCTTCCTCTCTTATTGGTGCAGGCACCACAGAACTTCTTCCCGGTCTGCGCTCGCATAATTCGAGAAGGTTCGACAACCTCGTCGAGTTCTACTTTCCTTCAGTCACTTCTTTCGAGAGAAATTCCTTCTCTAGAAAGGACCCATTCTTAACGAAGATTTTGCCTTGGATCTATGATAGAAGGTATACCCAATAGTTTCCTTGGGTATCCTATGAAGACGCATTTTTCCGCTTTGGGTTCAAGCTTGTCCGCTGTAACTTCTTTACATAAACCGCACCCCCAAACTTTAAGGAACGACAATCTAGGTTTCTTCCCAAACCATAATTCATACGGTGTCGTTTCAGCGGATTTAGGCGGTGCCCTATTTAAAGTGAATCGGCTGTTTCTAATGCATAACCCCAAAATGATAGCGATGTAAGTGACATCATAGAACGAACCATATCTAAGAGAGTTCGATTCGACGTTCGGACACACCATTACGTTGTGGTGTTCTCGGCGGTGTCAACTGCGAAAGTATTCCACATTTCTTCAAATGCTCGCCAAACTCGTAACTTAGATATTCACCTCCACGATCAGAACGTAGAAATTTAATCTTCTTGTTACGTTGATTCTCTACCTCACTTTGAAATTCCTTAAACTTCTTGAAAGTTTCGGACTTATGTTTCATGAAATAGATATACCCATATCTACTCAAGTCATCCGTGAAGGTAAGAACATAACGATAACCACCACGCGATGCTACACTCATTGGACCACACACATCGGTATGTATGATTTCCAACAAGTCCGTAGCTCGCTCCATCATGCCAGAAAATGGAGTCTTAGTCATTTTACCCATCAGACATGCTTCGCATCTTTCAAGTGATTTGAAATCAAGTGATTCAAGAAGTCCATCGGAATGGAGTTTCTTCATACGCTTCACTACAATGTGACCAAGACGACGATTGCCACATATAGGTCGAGTTATCGCTCGATTTCAAACGTTTAGCCTCTATGTTATTAATATGTGTATTTCCACTATCGAGATTCAATAAGAATAGACCATCTATCAAAGGTGCATGTGCATAAAACATATTACTCATATAAATCGAACAACCATTATTCTCGGATTTAAACAAGTAACCGTCTCGTAATAAACAAGATCCCGATATAATGTTCATGCTTAACGCAGGCACCAAATAACAATTATTTAAGTATAAAACTAATCCCGATGGTAGATGAAGGGGTAGCGTGCTGACCGCGATCACATCAACCTTTGATCCGTTTCCAACGCGCATCGTCACCTCGTTCCTCGCTAGCTTCCGTTTATTACGCAACACTTTTGTTTGAGTTACAAATATGAGCAACCGAACCAGTATCAAATACCTGAGCACTACTATGAGT
The DNA here is from genome assembly GCA_023614405.1 of Avena insularis. Classification (NCBI taxonomy): domain Eukaryota; kingdom Viridiplantae; phylum Streptophyta; class Magnoliopsida; order Poales; family Poaceae; genus Avena; species Avena insularis. The sequence continues at coordinate 375,640,543 of CM042697.1, forward strand.
ACTAGTGAGATACACATCAATAACATGTATATCGGATATACCTTTCTTCTTGATGTTGCCGTTCTTCAAATCCGCCAAGTACTTTGGGCAATTCCGCTTCAATGACCTTCTCCCTTGCGGTAAAGCACTCGATGTCGGGCTTAGGTCCAGCCTTGGTCTTCTTCGTCGGCGTGGTAACTTTCTTACCACCCTTCTTGAAGTGTCCCTTCTGCTTAGACTTGCCTTTCTTGAATTTGGTGGTCTTATTGACCAACAACACTTGGTGCTCTTTCTTGATCTCCACTTCTGCAGACTTCAACATGGCAAAGAGTTCTGACAACGTCTTGTTCATGTTTTGCATGTTGTAGTTCATCACAAAGTTCTTGTAACTTGGTGGTAGTGATTGGAGGACACGGTAAATCCCCAAAGTATTGGGAATCACAATACCCAAGCTTTGAAGTTTGTTTGCGTGCCCAGACATCTTAAGCACATGCTTTCATTGTGAGCGCCCTCTTCCATCTTGCAGTTAAAGAACTTTTCAGAAGCCTCATAGCTTTCAATTGCCGCATGAGTCTCAAAGATCAATTTGAGATCCTCGATAATATCATATGGGTCTGAATTCTCAAACCTTTTCTGAAGCTCCAATTCTAAACCATACAAGATAGCACACTAAACTGTGGAGTACTGAGTCTTCCGAGTGAGATAAACATTATTTACTTCATCGGAAGCATCAGCTGCAGGTGGGTCACCCAGCGGTGCATCCAGCACATAGGTCAAATTACCAGCTTTGAGGACAATCCTCAAATTGCGGAACCAATCCGCGAAGTTGCTTCCATTGTTTTTCAACTTTTCTTTCTCTAGGAACGCATTAAAATTGATGGTAGGGGCTGCCATTGATCTACAACATATTTGCAATAGTTTAGACTAAGTTTATGACAAATTGAGTTCAAATTAATAAATTTAATCTAGGTGAACTCCCACTCAAAACAACATCCCTCACATTGTTTTAGTGATCACACGAACCAAATCCACCACATCAACACCGATCATCACGAGAGTTGATATAGTTTCAATGGCGAACAATCGACATGTTCATCATATCTACTATATGATTCATGCTTTACCTTTCGGTGATCCGTGTTCGAGACCATATGCGTACATGCTAGGCTCGTCAAGATCAAACCTTAGTTTCCGCATGAGCAAATCTGGCTTGCTCACGTTGTATACACTTGCGGAATCTAACACACCCGATCATCACGTGGTGCTTCGAAACAACAAGCTTTAGCAACGGTGCTAACTAAGGGTGAACACTTTATGACTTGATATTCATGTGCATGAGGGATCATCTTATAATGCTACCGTTGTCTACTAAGCAATACAAGATGCATAAAGGATTAACATCACATGCAATTCATAATATGTGATATGATATGACCTTTCTTCTTTGTGCTTCTGATCTCCATCTTCTAGCACGAACATGATCTCCATCATCACCGGCATTGCATCAAGGTCAATGACGCTTCTTCATGGTTGTCGTCCACTGGCTTCAACTATTACAACTACTTTGAATAGACATGCGGGTCTTAACATAAATTAAAGACAACCATATGGCTCCTGCCGGTTGCCAACTTACAATAAGGAACATTGCATACATCAAATATAATCACAATCATGGCCATATCACATCACAGCACACCCCTGCAAAACAAAGTTAGACGCCTCTACTTTCTTTGCATGTTTTACGTGGTTTTGGGGCTTTCAATAAGTGTCGTTCTAACTTACGAACAAGAACCACAACATTGATACTAGTATTGTTAATCACTCGTTGTAAATTGGATCTTAACTATGCTAAGAGAAACAGGCACCCGCAAAGCCACTTATGCAATACAAGTTGCATGTCAAGCGTGGAGCAAGTCTCATGAACGATGTCATGTAAGGTTAGCCCGGGCCGCTTCATCCCAACATCCCGCAAGATGCAAAGTACACAAGAAGCAAACGACAATAAAAGCATCAACGCCCACAATGACCATTGTGTTCTACTCGTGCAACAGATCTACATATAGACACGGCTCTGATACCACTGTAGGGTTTCGTAGCATGGAAAACAAAATTTTTCTACCGCATACAAACAAACAAGCCAAGATCTATCTACTAGGTTGTAGCAATGAGTTGATGGAATAACTCACCCTCGAAGATTCCAAAGTGTTTAACGAGAGCGGATTCTTGTGGGTGATGTAGTCGTACTCTTCCCGATCTCAAGATCGCGTAGACGATCCTTCCGGCGCTGCGTTCAGCGCCTCCGCAGATCTGTCACGTTCGGTACTCGATGAAGACCTTCCTCTCCCTTGTTCCAGCAGGCAGCGGAGGTTGTAGCACTCTCCTCGCGATTCCGGCAGCACAACGGCGTGGTACCGGAAGTAGAGGGGAGATCTCGCAGGGCTTCGCCTTAAGCCGGAGCGAGTATGGTGGAGTATGAGAGAGCTCCTCGGCGATCTAGGTTTTAGACACACCAAGGAGGAGGTGCCAGAGCCGGCGGCTAGGGTTTGGGGCACCCCAAGTCGGCGGCTAGGGAAACCCTAGGAGGCGGCGGCAGCTGCAGGAGGTGGTGGCGCCAAGCTAGGGTTTAGAGGAGAGGGACTTGTGTGTCCTAGGAGGGAGCCCTGCCCCTCCTTATATAGGTGGAGGGGCCGGCCGGCCAAGGGGAGGGAGTGGAGTCCCTCCCCAACTCGGCTTGGGTGGTGCGCCGGCTTGGGGAGGAGGGACTCCCTCCCCAACTCGGTTTCCCCTTCCTCCTCTTTTCCACTTTCCAAATTTAGCCGTTTGACTTTTCAATTTAGCTATTTGACTTTTCAAACTAGGATTTGAATTAATCCTTTATTTGGTACAGCGATGACACTTAGTATATGATGCAATCATACCAACTTTGATACAACACATTCATGTACCCTTCCTCCGAGTCTGGGACATTCGAACATTCTAGAACATTCCGATGAAAACACCTAACCATTCCCCAACTCAAGCAGGACTTTCCTTATATGAATCTTATTCTCCGGACCATTCCGGATCTCCTCGTGATATCCCGGATCCCATCCGAGACTTCGAACAACATTCGGTCTCTTTCTCATCATTCCATAACTACTCAAACAACGTCGAATCCTTAAGTGTGTCTCCCTACGGTTCGTGAATTATGCGGACATGATCGAGACACTTCTCCGAACAATAACCAATAGAGGAATCTGGAAATTCATATGGCTCCCATATTTCTCACGATTACTTGCGATCGAATGAACCATTTACATACGATACCAATTTCCCTTTGTCTCACGATATGTTACTTATCCGAGGTTATGATCGCCGGTATCTCTGCATACCTAGTTCAACCTCGTTACCGATAAGTACTCTTTTCTCGTTCCCATGATATGTGATCCCTTGTGAGCTACACATGCTTGCAAGCTAATTGGATGACATTTCACCGAGAGGGCCTGAGTATATCTATCCGTCATATGGATGGACAAATCCCACTCTTGATCCATGTGTTTCAACCAACACTTTCCGAACACTCAATGCCACCTTTATAGCCACCCGATTCACGGTGTGGTGTTTGATGTCATCAAAGCATCCATCCGGTAAAGGTGATATGCATGATCTCATGGTCGAAGGAATTAGATTACTATGTATCAGAAAGCATATAGCAATTGAACTATTAAAATGACTTGATCTTTATGCTACGCTTATCTATAGGAGTATGTCCATCATATCATTCTCCCAACGATATGATCTTGTTGTTAATAACATCTCAATGTTCATGATAGGGAAACCACAATCATCTATTAACCAACAAGCTAGTATTATATAGAGGCTTTACTAGGGACTTCAAATCAAGTTTACAAATCACACAAGTATTAATGTTTCCTTGTTAATACTATTATAGCATGAATGTAAACATTTATCATAAACACAAAGATATAATAATAACTACATTTATTATTGCCTCTAGGGCATATCTCCAACACCGCTAGCCCGACCCTCCCTGATGCAACCCTGTCTCAGACAACGATGAGGCTGGCTTCGCCCCTGATCCACTACAGCAGGAGGGGGGTGGCGACCCCCAACATCGGCCAAAGCACCCCTCCATATTGACCATGCACACTGGGAGAGTTCATGGCAGCAGCAAAGCTACGCTCGGATGCACTGCTGCTGGCACCACCGGTGCAGCGCAGGTTGATGGCCCTCAACTTCCAACCTCGTAGGAGCTCCAGGATCGCCAGACAGCCGGGTGGGCTCAACTCAGAGCAAAAAGCGGTCCGCAACCTTATGAGGAAGCTGGGGTTGATTGCTCAGGATGAGGCGCCCTCCGACGCCGCTCTGGAGGCCTTTCACCGGATGTTCGAGACACCCCTGACGGATGAGATGATAGAGGCGGTGGGAGAGCTTTACGGATGGACCCTTTCAGCGATCCGAGGGTGTGGGGTGCCCCCACCAGGGGTGTTATCGGGTGGACACCTAGTGGCGGCATGACCGTTAGGTCGCCCTCGGGTGTTACATCATTCCGATGTCGTACGATTCGATGATTCCGGTGTCTAACGTGCGTGGTCTCAATGATCGTGCACGTCGTACGGGTGTTAGGAGCGTTGTTGCTACGACAAACGTGTCCATCGTGTGTTTGCAAGAGTCTAAGCTTGAGATTGTATCTTCTTCGATTGTTATGGAAACTCTAGGCGCGGATTTTGACGCTTACTTCTGCTTGCCGGCTTCCGGTACTCGAGGGGGTATTATTTTGGCTTGGAAAAGTAGGACGGTGCAGCTTGATAGCGCACATGTGGATGTGAACAGTGTGACCGCCAGGGTTGTGCCCGCTGGTGGCGCGCCATGGTGGCTCACCTATGTATATGGGCTGCAAGATGAGGCTGACAAGATCGCCTTACTCGCCGAACTCCGAGAGATCAGGCGGATGCGCCCAGAGCCCTGGGTGCTGTGCGGTGACTTTAACATGATCTACCGGGATGAAGATAAGAACAATGACAACCTCCACCGCCACATGATGGGGCGCTTTAGGCGTTTCCTGAATGACTGCGTCCTGAAGGAGATCTACATCCATGGTCGAAGGTATACTTGGTCCAACGAGCGGGAGACACCTACGTTGGTTCGCCTGGACAGGGTGTTCTGCTCATCGGACTGGGAGGAACTGTACAATAGCTGCTCCTTGCGCTGCCTCTCGACGGTGATCTCCGACCACTGCCCTCTGCTCTTGGACTGCACCCCGGTGGCGACCGGACGGGGACGGTTCCAGTTTGAGCAGTTTTGGCTAAAGCTAGACGGTTTTGACGGAGTGGTGGAATCCGCCTGGACGACCATAGATGGCGACCCTGACCCCTTTTGGAGGCTTGCGGCTAAGCTCAAACGCACTGCAAGGCAGCTGATGAGCTGGGCCGACAAGAAGGTGGGATCGGTTAGACTGCAGCTTATGACAGTGTGGGTCATTGTCTATCACCTGGACGTCGCCATGGAGAACAAACAACTTTCACCAGATGAGCGCGCCCTTCGCGCAATGTTGAAGCGCACCTACCTGGGGCTCGCCTCTCTAGAGCGCATGATGGCGCGCCAGCGGGCCAAGATCAGGTGGTTGGAGGAGGGGGACGCCAACACGGCTTTCTTCCACCAACATGCCTCCTACCGGCGTCAGAAGAACGTGATCCACAGCCTGCGGGTCGATGACACGATTGTTGTGGATCACGCGGCCATGGCTGAGGCCTCCTCGGCATGGATGTGGCACGACTGCACTCGCTTGATCTCGACTTCCTCGGACACCACCATGAGGACCTGACTGATCTTGACGTCCCATTCTCGGAAGGGGAGGTATGGGACGTGATCAAGCAATTACCTCACGGCAAGGCACCAGGACCGGATGGGTTCACGACGGAGTTCCTTCAGCGTTGCTGGGGGGTGGTCAAGTCTGACTTCATGGCGGCCTTCACCAAACTTTATGCGATGAACGGGCGCGGTTTCCAGGGCCTCAACCAGGCTCTGATTATACTGCTGCCCAAGGGTAGTGATGCGGCCGCCCTAGGTGACTATAGGCCAATCAGCCTCATACACATCTTCGCCAATCTTGGCGCGAAGGTGTTGGCTTCAAGGCTTGCCCCCAGGCTAGGGGCCATGGTTGATCTGAACCAATGCGCCTTCATCAAGAAGAGCTGCATACATGATAACTTTATGTTGGTTCAACAAACAGCGCGCATGCTTCATAGGCTGAAGAAGCCGCGTGTCATGCTCAAGCTAGATATAGCTAAAGCTTTTGACTCGGTTTCCTGGGCGCTGTTGTTCGAGGTGCTGCAGAAGGCTGGATTTGGCCGTCGATTCCGCGAATTGGTGGCCATCCTCCTTGCGACGGCGAGTTCTGTAGGGGTTCGTAGCATGGAAAACAAAAAAATTCTACCGCATACAAACAAACAATCCAAGATCTATCTACTAGATTGTAGCAACGAGTCGATGGAATAACTCACCCTCGAAGATTCCAAAATGTTTAACGAGAGCGGATTCTCGTGGGTGATGTAGTCGTACTCTTCCCGATCTCAAGATCATGTAGACGATCCTTCCGTGCAAGGCCAAGTAAGACTTCCGCAATCGGTCACACGTTCAATGCTGACGAAGACCTTCCTCTTCCTTGTTCGATGGGCAGCGGAGGTTGTAGCACTCTCCTCGTGATTCCGGACACTGACGACGTGGTACCGGAAGTAGAGGGGAGATCTCGCAGGGCTTCGCCTTAAGCCGGAGCGAGTATGGTGGACTATGAGAGAGGCCTCGGTGATCTAGGGTTTAGACGCACCAAGGAGAGAGGGCTAGGCCGGCGGCTAGGGATTAGGGAAGCCCAAGTCGGCGGTTAGGGTTTGCCCTAGGCGGCGGCAACAGCAGGAGGTGGTGGCGCCAGCGGCTTAGGGCTAGGGTTTGGAGAGGGCAAGGTGTAGGTCTTGGAGGGGCAGCCCTGCCCCTCCTTATATAGGTGGGAGGCTGCCAGGGAGGAGTCCTCCCCAACTCGGCTTCAAGGCCGGAGTGGAGAGGTACTTCCTCCCCAAGTAGGTTTCCTACTCTCCCTCCACCAAGCAAACTTGCCGTTTGACTTTTCAAATTGGCGTTTGACTTTTCAAACTAGGATTTGATTTATCCCTTTATTTTGCTCAGCGATGACACCTAGTACATGATGCAACCGTTCCAACTTGTTATGACACATTCATGTACCCTTCCCCTCCGGAGTGCCGGACATTCTGGAACCTTCTAGAACATTCCCGATGAAAACACCGGAACCATTCTCCAACCCCGAAACAGGACTTTCCTTATATGAATCTTATTCTCCAGACCATTCCGGATCTCCTCGTGATATCCTGGATCCCATCCGAGACTCCGAACAACATTCGGTCTCTTACTCATCATTCCATAACTACTCAACAACGTCGAATCCTTAAGTGTGTCTCCCTACGGTTCGTGAATTATGCGGACATGATCGAGACACTTCTCCAAACAATAACCAATAGAGGAATCTGGAAATTCATATGGCTCCCACATATTTCTACAATTACTTTGCGATCAAATGAACCACTTACATACGATACCAATTTCCCTTTGTCTCACGATAGTTTACTTATCCGAGGTTTTGATCGTCGGTATCTCTGCATACCTAGTTCAACCTCGTTACTGATAAGTACCCTTTTCTCGTTCCCGTGATATGTGATCCCTTGTGAGCTACCACATGCTTGCAAGCTAATTGGATGACATTCCACCGAGAGGGCCCAGAGTATATCTATCCGTCATATGGATGGACAAATCCCACTCTTGATCCATGTGTCTCAACCAATACTTTCCGAACACTCAATGCCATCTTTATAGCCACCCAGTTACGGTGTGGTGTTTGATGTCATCAAAGCATCCTTCCGGTGATGGTGATAAGCATGATCTCATGGTCGAAGGAATTAGGTTACTATGTATCAGAAAGCATATAGCAATTGAACTATTAAAATGACTTGATCTTTATGCTACGCTTATCTATAGGAGTATGCCCATCATATCATTCTCCTAACGATATGATCTTGTTGATAATAACATCTCAATGTTCATGATAGGGAAACCACAATCATTTATTAACCAACAAGCTAGTATTATGAAGAGGCTTCACTAGGGACTTCGATTTGAGTTTACAAATCACACAAGTATTAATGTTTCCTTGATAATACTATTATAGCATGAATGTAAACATTTATCATAAACACAAAGATATAATAATAACTACATTTATTATTGCCTCTAGGGCATATCTCCAACAGTCTCCCACTTGCACTAGAGTCAACTAATCTAGATTACATGGTAATATACCGAACACCCATGGCAGTTTGGTGTTGGTCATGTTTTGCCCTCGGGAGAGGTTTAGTCAACGGATCCGCCACATTCAGATCTGTGTGTACTTTGCAAATCTTCATGTCACCATCTTGGACATGTTCTCGAATAGCATGAAAACGTAGCTTAATGTGCTTCAGCTTCTTGTGTGACCCCTATTCTTGCGCATTGGCTATGGCGCCCATGTTATCACAGTAGATAGACATTGGGTCCAGCGCACTAGGAACCACACCGGGCTCTGTAATGAACTCCTTCATCTATATCGCCTCTTGTGAAGCCTCCGAAGCAGCTATGTATTCTAATTCAGTTGAATATCTTGCCACAACACTTTGCTTTGCACTCCTCCAGCTTACTGATGCACCATTCAAAGTAAATATGTATCCAGATTGAGATTTAGAATCATCTGGATCAGTGTAACTATTAACAACGAGTTGTTCATCACCTCCATAAGAAAGAACCATATCCTTAGTTCTTCTCAAGTACTTAAGGATGTTTTTGACCGCTGTCTAATGATCCACCACTGGATCACTTTGATATCTGCTAGTTAAACTAACAACATATGCAATGTCGGGTCTAGTACATAGCATGGCATACATGATAGATTCTATGGCTGAGGCATAGGGAGTCTTACTCATTCTCTCTCTATCTTCTCCCGTAGCAGGACTTTGAGTTTTACTCAAGATCGTATTGGGCAACATGGGCAAGGACCCTTTCTTGCTATTTTCCATTCCAAACCTCTTTAGACCTTTGTCCAAATATGTACTTTGTGACAATGATATTAGGCGGCTCGATCTATCTCTATAAATCTTTATGCCTAATATGTAAGCAGCTTCGCCAAGATCCTTCATTGAAAAATTATTATTCAAATAATCCTTGACACTATTAAGAAGGTTTATATCATTCCCAATCAACAATATGTCGTCCACATATAGTACTAGGAATGCTATAAAACTCCCACTCACTTTATTGTAAATACAAGCTTCTCCATAAGTTTGTATAAAACTAAAACTTTTGATCACCTTATCAAAACATTGATTCCAACTTCGGGATGCTTGCTTCAATCCATAAATGGACCGTTGAAGTTTGCATACCTTTTTAGCTTCTGTAGGATCGACAAAATCTTTGGGTTGTACCATATACAACTCTTCATCACTGTCTCCATTGAGGAATGTGATACGTCGTAAACGTATCTATATTTTTGATGTTCCATGCTTGTTTAGCATCAACTTTGATATGCTTTGTATACACTTTGAGGTATTTTTATACATTTTCTGGGACTAATCTATTAACAAGATGTCGCAGTGACAGTTGCATGTTTTCTGCTGTTTTTGGTTTCAGAAAAGCTAGTAAGGAAATATTCTCGTAATTGGACATGACAAAAGCCAAAGTCAATATTTTACCGGAACGAACACAGAGACCGAAGGGCAGCCAAAGGGGGTCCACAGGGTGGCCACACCCTAGGGCCACACAGGTCCACCCTAGGGCGCGCTGCCCTATGGTGTGGGCCCCTGGCCGGGCTCCGACCTCGCCTCTTCGCCTATAAAAGCCTCTGATGTAGAAACCATCCTTTGTGCTATGATATTTAGATCTTGTGAACTCCATTCATGATAAATATCATCTATTTGTAATCATACATGTTGTGTTTGCGGGGATCCGATGGATATTGAGATATTGTGTCAGATTGATTATTGATTCTATCATGTCATATTGATTATTGATTCTTTCATGTCTATGTTGTTTGTGATCTTGCATGCTCTCTGTTGCTAGTAGCTATCTTGTCCAAGTAGATGCTACTAACTCCAAGAGGGAGTATTTATGCTCGATAGTGGGTTCATGCCTCTAGTAATCTGGGGAAGTGTCACATCCCAAGATTTTACAAATCTTGTAATGTGAAAAATAAATAAACAAAATAAATAATTGTTGAAATTTAGGGTGAAAAGAAACTTTTGTTTCTAAATAGAAACTTAAAATCCCATCTGGAACAAACTTTGGTTAAAGATTGAATCCAACTAAATTCAAATCAAGAGGAATGCATTCTTCATAAATGCATCTGGAAATTTAAACACTTGGAAAAGTTAAACCAAAACCCAAAACCCTAATAGAAGAAAATCATTTCCAAGATATCTCTAAGACTATGGATTTAATCCATATAAAAATTGGTCAAACAAACATTTCAAAATGATCAAGAATGACAAAAAGAAATGTTATTAAAACCATAGAAATTGGTTTCACTTAATTTGGAGCCATGGATAAAACCTTATGAATTTAATAAGATAAGGAAATTGAATTCCCAAAGCTAATAAAGCACCTATACAAAATCCATACCAAATGGTGAGCAAATAATCCTAAAATTAAAAAGATAAACAAATAATAAATAAAGTTATAATAGTTGGAATCACTATTTTTGGGTCTTTAAAATAAAAATATATGGTTTTTATAAAGCAAAGGTAGAAATATAAATAAGGATTATTTTATAGAGCCAAATTAAATCTTGGCCAAGCTTTTGAAATAAAATATTTCTATTTGATAAAAAGAGTAAAGGTTTATTTAAATAAAATAATAAGGATTTATTATACCCAACTATATTTGAGTAAAGGCTTTTTCCATTTTAAAATAAACATTAGAAACTTATTAAAGTGTTTTAAATAAAATTTCAAAGTGTTTTATAATTTCAATTAAAACCTACTGAAAAGGTTTTGGAAAAAAATTAGAAAGCCAAATAGAGTTTTAAACATATTTAAATCCTATTTGAATTAAAGACTAAGGTCTATTTATTTAATTATTAATAGATCCTAAAATAATAAAAGTATTATTTTATTTTGGACTTTGAAATATGTTGATAAACAGAATTAAAATTCACCAAAAGTTTGGTGGTGATTTGAATTCAAATGGAGATTGAAAAATATTATTAAATCTTATTTAATTAATACTAGAGCCTATTTTAAATAATTAAAAGACACTAAAAAGGATAAATAAATTATTCCAAAATTGACTTTGGAATGTGTTATTAATCAGTATATGAATCTACACAAATTTTGGTTGAGGTTTGAATTGATTTGTTGCTTGAATTGTTTGAATGAAAATCAAATCAGAATATTCAAAAACAGAAAAGAAAAAGGTTTAGTATAAAAAAATGGAAACAAACCCAGCCCAGCCCAGCTAGCCCACTAAGGCCCAGTAGCCCACCTCTCCCTCTCTCCCCGAAATGTTTTTCCTCACCGCAGACCGAACCCGCTAAGTCGCTGACCACTGGACCCCATTCCCTCTCTTCCTCTCTCGCTGTCAAACGGACCCCACGACCACGTCAGAGTCTTCCTCGTGCGACCAGTTCTTCCTCCTGTTACTGCCGATTGATTCGCGTGGTAAATTCTCTTCAATGCCGCGTGATCCTCGCCCCCTGACCACACTCACTTAAGCGCCCGTGTCCCCTCTTCCTTTCCCCCCAAACATCACGCCTCGAGAGCCACCAGGCTACTCGGAATCATCTCCTAACCGTCACTATCTCCGGTGAGCTCCACCTCCAATTCCGGCCAAACCCTGCCGCCCCTCGCCTCCTCGACCACGCGAGCCTGCTCCCCTCTTCCATACGCATCTCCCAGTGGCAGCTTCGCTCGCACAAGATGCCCCTATCGTCGGCAACCACCTCGACTGACCGCGCCACCGTCTGCTCCAACTCCGACGAGCTCCACAGGTAGTCTCTGACCGCGCCGCCCTCTCTCTTTGATGCTCCCATACTCCCTACCCTTCCACGCGTCTAACAACACCATCTGTTCCCTCTCCCGTGCTCTCTGACGGCCCCCGACAACGATGCATGCAGCATGCCCGCCGGACATCTCCGGCGCAATCCACGCAACTCCAGCGCTCTCGACAAACAAGAGCACCTCGAGCACCACCATGACCCCGCGAACTTGGTGAGCTCCTCCCCACCCTCTCTCGCTTCCTGCATCGCCAGCAACGCCACCGTCGACCGCAAGGCTACCCATGCCGCCGCCAAATACCACTCAATGGTTGCTCGAATGTCAGCCGTAGGATTAAAATCTAATGCACGCGATAGAACATAAACGAAAGGGTACGCTTTCTTCTGTGCCACGCGATTTCATTAAGATCCAACGCTCCACAGAGCTCGATCCGCACGAAGCGGTACCGACGAATAAAAACACGCCACGTGGCCATGCCTGTTTATAAAAACCAGAAACTTGTCTATTTGATGTTCCAATTTGAAAAATTCATAACTTCCAAACCACATGTCCAAATTTTGCAAATTTTATATCAATGGATTCCGCAAAACAAGTACTTTCTGACCATGAACTTTGTTTAGTAAAATGTTTCTTGTAAATTGATTGTTTTTGCAGAAACTTATGTAAGCATATTTAGAATATAAAAATTGTTCTAAAATGATTTTTGAGATATAACCTTTGGCAAATGGATTGTTTTGAATCTACTGACCTTAGAAACCAACTCATGGATTTGAAAATGTATTTGGTGAAGCAAAAGAATAAATCTTTGATTTAAACCATTTCTAGTCAAATAAAAATATTGTTTATTTGTTAAAAATACTTTTTGAAGAAAACCTTTGAGAAATGTTTTGATTTAAACTCTCTGACCCTAAACACAAGGTTTTATGATTTGAAAACATATTTTGTGAACCCTATAGATTGTTGCCTTATTAAAAGCATTTCTCCACCACATAAAATAATGCTTTGGTTTAAAAATGGTTTATAGGTAGAATCTTTTGCAAATAGTTTTGCCACTATAAAATGACCAATAAGTTTTTTAGAATGTTTATAACATATTAGAAACCACTTTTGTAAATAAAACAATCTTTGGCATGCTTGCATGCATTGTTTTGTTTCTATTATTTTATGTGAAGAGATGTTTGCTTGAATGGTAGATTGAAATATTGCTTGCTTGATTGAATTGTAGTGATTTGAAGAGTGTGAATATTGCAAAGATTAAGGAGTGAACTTATATTCTCTTCCAAAAAGGCAAGTGATGCTTCATATTTTTGTCCCATTATTTTCACTATGCATTAGTGATATTTCTAAGTAGGACTTGCATGGAAATTTTGCTATGTATAAACTGTGCCATGGGAAATCCTAGTAGATGAAACCTTAGTAGAATTTCCTAAGTTAAGATTCCTACTACTATCATGCTTAGCTTAGCTAGTAGAAAACAAGGGTGGAATATATATTCACACTATGGAATATTTCTAAGTCAAGGACTTATGTTTTGTTTAATAAAACAACTAAGTGAATGAATCACCTCGGTGGAATGGTAGGAATGGTTTGTGTTGAGTGGTTCACAAGACCCATTTCTATGGTTTACCTTGTGTATCTCACTTGTGGATGTACACCCAGGAACAAAGAGATTTGAGATGTCAAATGTTGAGAAGCTTCAAGTGCAGCCACTTGGCATTATGGGCTCTGCCTGGATCATATAGGTTGCAATAACTTAGCCAAATGGACAGTTGGTGGTAGGGGATTGATAGGTTGGAACGCGTCCATTCTGGTCTAAGGGAAGGCTTCTGAAAGATCTTGTCTTGGTGAAACCAAGTCTTGTGGGGAAAGTGCACCACCTCTACAGAGTGTAAAATCTAAGTACTTAGCCATGTCCCTGGCAAAGGACAATTTGAGCATCAAGACATGGAAGCTATCAAGAATCTCCTCATCCCAATTTCTAAGTTAAAACTTTGTGGTTGAACAAGGGTTGAAGGATCACCAATTTCTATTGGGAGATGCCTTGGGTGATTTTTGTCAAACAAAAAGTTAGTGCTTTTAAATAATAAGGAAAATCTATTTTGAGCAAAGCAAGCCTAAGCTCCACTTAGCCAAATGCATATAGATGATAGACTCCACTATACTACCATAGTATCACTTGCCAATACAATTCAAATGTATTGACCCTTGTGGCTGTAACTTGTTATGTTGCAGGTTTGTTTGTTATTAGTGAAGTGTGTTGATTAGGATTACAAGTCTACAACCAACATGTCTGCCTGTGGCACTTTGGAGATGAAGGACCCCATGCTATTGTTATATTCTGCTGCACTATAATGAGATAGCCAAATGAGCTATGTAAGATGTAATAAGTTATTTTATTCCTGGTTATAAAGTTGTATTATGACCTTTGTTTCTTGATATTACATCTTAACTGTGGATGCTAGCTATTGATCCAGGGACTAGCATTGTAAACACAGGGATCTCTACCTTATTAAAGGTTGGGAACCTTACAGATGGTATCAGAGCATTGTGTTTCCTGTAGGATTTGTAAACCTAGGATTGGACAAACCCCTTAGAAAAATAGGAGTTGTATTTGTTCCAAAACTTATTTAAAAACAATCTTGTAAACTCTTTCCTCAACCATTTTGATTTTGATTCTACATCTCTTCTATTTCAAACTTGATGGACAAAGCCTACCCCATGGCCAAAGACTTCACCAAGTGCAAAGGACTTCATCAACTCAAATGACTTCAACATCTTCAAGTGATTTCAACCTTATTCTCAACAAAGACTTCAACCTTGGATATCACTAAGGACTACAAGTGAGACAAGAATTGTTACTCAAGACTTGAGGACTAAGGAAACACAACTTAGAAGGAATCATCATCACCTTTGAAGTTTTATGACCAGGACACAAGAATTTTCCCAAGGAAACCATGATCTCATTCAGGAAGAATCAACTATGAAGGATGGAAAGATCTCAAGTGAACCATATAAATGGACCACCATATTAAGTATAGATCAAACACACCAACTTATGTGGTGTAACAAAAATATTTTATTGCTTAAAGATGTGCTTGAACTTGTTGTTTGAATGGAATGTTTGTTTGTGATTGCTTGCACATTGCTTGAGTGTATTGTGATGTGTGTGATTAGAATTGATTCCTTAGAAAATCTTTTGCCTATTCTAATCCCAATCCAACCCAAACAGATGACTTCTCCAAAAGACTACAACATCAAGAATGACAACAACAACAACAACAACAACAACCAAGAGGTCAACATGAGAGAACAACTACTAGCAAACCAAGCACAGTTGAATCAAGTGACAACTCAGTTTTTAGCCAACAACAATGGGTTAGACCCAACCATGCAAAAGTTTTTGTAAATTCAATCAAAATTGTTGCAAGGGATGGCCACTCAAATGATCAACATGGGAGACAACTCTTCCCAAGGAGTTTGTGACAACAAGGATGTCAAGGATGATATTTTAGAAGGAACCCAAGCTTGCAATATTTGTGGAGACAAGGATCACACTTCCAAGGAACATGAAGATCAATGCCCCAATTGTGAAGAGAAACATCCAACCAATCAATGCCCCACATCTCAAGCTACTTGTTTCCTATGTGAAGGAAATAATCATGTCCCTATCCAATGCCCCATATATTCCATAGTTCAACAAAGGAAACAAGGTGGAGTGCATCAACAGATTGTAAACCCTCATGAAGGAAAAACTTCTACCAAGAAGGATGAAGGCAAAGTCAAAACTATGCATCATAAGGCCAAATCTAAAGTGACCACAAAGTGTTGCTACTCTTGTGGAGAAGAAGGTCATATCTCTAGTAAATGCCCCAAGAAGAGAGAAAGATTTCCCACCTTTGTGGTGAAATATGAAGAGCATGAACTAGAAGAACTCCTAGCTTTGGAGAGACCCCAAAAGAAGAAGAAGGACATAAGCCAGTTGCAATGTTACAATTGCAAAGAAATGGGACACTATGCCAGTGATTGCCCAGAAAAGAAGAAGAAACAAGGAAATAAACAAGAGGAATTGATACCAAAGAAGAAGAAGGATAATAGCCAAGTGATGTGTTTCAAATGCAAAGAGCTAGGCCATTATGCAGACAAGTGTCCAGAGAAGCTTCATCAAGACCCCAAGCAAGCGAAGATGTAATCTATTTGGAAAAAATTTAAGGGTGGTAGTACCCTAGTTGCTTTGAGCCAACTTGTAACCCCTAGCCTCCCTAAATCTCGGGACGAGATTTATTTTAAGGGCGGTAGCCTGTCACATCCCAAGATTTTCCAAATCTTGTAATGTGAAAAATAAATAAACAAAATAAATAATTGTTGAAATTTAGGGTGAAAAGAAACTTTTGTTTCTAAATAGAAACTTAAAATCCCATCTGGAACAAACTTTGGTTAAAGATTGAATCCAACTAAATTAAAATCAAGAGGAATGCATTCTTCATAAATGCATCTGGAAACTTAAACACTTGGAAAAGTTAAACCAAAACCCAAAACCCTAATAGAAGAAAATCATTTCCAAGATATCTCTAAGACTATGGATTTGATCCATATAAAAATTGGTCAAACAAACATTTCAAAATGATCAAGAATGACAAATAGAAATGTTATTAAAACCATAGAAATTGGTTTCACTTAATTTGGAGCCATGGATAAAACCTTATGAATTTAATAAGATAAGGAAATTGAATTCCCAAAGCTAATAAAGAACCTATCCAAAATCCATACCAAATGGTGAGCAAATAATCCTAAAAGGATTTAAAAAGATAAACAAATAATAAATAAAGTTATAATAGTTGGAATCACTATTTTTGGGTCTTTAAAATAAAAAGATATGTTTTTTATAAAGCAAAGGTAGAAATATAAATAAGGATTATTTTATAGAGCCAAATTAAATCTTGGCCAAGCTTTTGAAATAAAATATTTCTATTTGATAAAAAGAGTAAAGGTTTATTTAAATAAAATAATAAGGATTTATTATACCCAATTATATTTGAGTAAAGGCTTTTTCATTTTAAAATAAGCATTAGAAACTTATTAAAGTGTTCTAAATAAAATTTCAAAGTGTTTTATAATTTCAATTAAAACCTACTAAAAAGGTTTTGGAAAAAAATTAGAAAGCCAAATAGAGTTTTAAACATATTTAAATCCTATTTGAATTAAAGACTAAGGTCTATTTATTTAATTATTAATAGATCCTAAAAGAATAAAAGTATTATTTTATTTTGGACTTTGAAATATGTTGATAAACAGAATTAAAATTCACCAAAAGTTTGGTGGTGATTTGAATTCAAATGGAGATTGAAAAATATTATTAAATCTTATTTAATTAATACTAGAGCCTATTTTAAATAATTAAATGACACTAAAAAGGATAAATAAATTATTCTAAAATTGACTTTGGAATGTGTTATTAATCAGTATATGAATCTACACAAATTTTGGTTGAGGTTTGAATTGATTTGTTGCTTGAATTGTTTGAATGAAAATCAAATCAGAATATTCAAAAACAGAAAAGAAAAAGGTTTAGTATAAAAAAATGGAACAAACCCAGCCCAGCCCAGCTAGCCCACTAAGGCCCAGCAGCCCACCTCTCCCTCTCTCCCCGAAACGTTTTTCCTCACTACAGATCGAACCCGCTAAGTCGTAATGACCCGGACCCCATTCCTCTCTTCTCTCTTGTCACAAACGGACCCCACGACCACGTCAACGTCTTCCCCGCGCGACCAGTTCTTCCTCCCGTTACTGCCGATTGGTTTGCGTGGTAAATTCTCTTCAATGTCGCGTGATCCTCGCCCCCTGACCACACTCACTTAAGCACCCATTTCCCCTCTTCCTTTCCCCCCAAACATCACGCCTCGAGAGCCACCAGGCTGCTCGGAATCATCTCCTGACCGTCACTGTCTCCGGCAAGCTCCACCTCAAATTCCGGCCAAACCCTGCCGCCCCTCGCCTCCTCGACCAAGCGAGCCTGCTTCCCTCTTCCATACGACCGCCGTTGGTTCAGCCGCGCATGCCCCTATCATCGACAACCACTGACCGATCATTGCGCATCGTATGCTCCAACTCCGACGAGCTCCACAGTAGTCTCCATCGCGCCCTCTCTCTTTGATGCTCCCATACTCCCTACCCTTCCACGCGTCTAACAACACCATCTGTTCCCTCTCCCGTGCTCTACATCGGTGTCCCCGACAACGACAGTGCATGCCCGTCGCTAGACATCTCTCCGGCGAGCAATCCACGCAACTCTAGCGCGCCCCTCGACAAACAGCAGGCACCTCGAGCACCACCACGACCCCGCGAACTTGGTGAGCTCCTCCCCACCCTCTCTCGCTTCCTGCATCGCCAGCAATGCCACCGTCTGACCCCGCGCCGCCAGTCGCCGCCGCCATCGCTGCCACTCAATGGTTGCTCGAATGTCAGCCATAGGATTAAAATCTAACGCACGCGATAGAACATAAACGAAAGGGTACGCTTGCTTCTGTGCCGCACGATTTCATTAAGATCCAACGCTCCACAGAGCTCAATCCGCACGAAGTGGTACCGACGAATAAAAACACGCCACGTGGCCCTGCCTATTTATAAAAACCATAAACTTGTCTATTTGATGTTCCAATTTGAAAAATTCATAACTTCCAAACCACACGTCCAAATTTTGCAAATTTTATATCAATGGATTCAGCAAAACAAGTACTTTCTGACCATGCACTTTGTTTAGTAAAATGTTTCTTCTAAATTGATTATTTTTGCAGAAACTTATGTAAGCATATTTAGAATATAAATTTTTTTCTAAAATGATTTTTGAGATAAAACCTTTGGCAAATGGATTGTTTTGAACCTAATGACCTTAGAAACCAAATCATGGATTTGAAAATGTATTTGGTGAAGCAAAAGAATAAATCTTTGATTTAAACCATTTCTAGTCAAATAAAAATATTGTTTATTTGTTAAAAATGCTTTTTGAAGAAAACCTTTGAGAAATGTTTTGATTTAAACTCTCTGACCCTAAACACAAGGTTTTATGATTTGAAAACATATTTTTTGAACCCTATAGATTGTTGCCTTATTAAAAGCATTTCTCCACCACATAAAATAATGCTTTGGTTTAAAAATGGTTTATAGGTAGAATCTTTTGCAAATAGTTTTGCCACTATAAGATGACCAATAAGTGTTTTAGAATGTTTATAACATATTAGAAACCATTTTTGTAAATAAAAAAATCTTTGGCATGCTTGCATGCATTGTTTTGTTTCTATTATTTTATGTGAAGTGATGTTTGCTTGAATGGTAGATTGAAATATTGCTTGCTTGATTGAATTGTAGTGATTTGAAGAGTGTGAATATTGCAAAGATAAAGGAGTGAACTTATATTCTCTACCAAAAAGGCAAGTGATGCTTCATATTTTTGTCCCATTATTTTCACTATGCATTAGTGATATTTCTAAGTAGGACTTGCATGGAAGTTTTGCTAAGTATAAACTATGCCATGGGAAATCCTAGTAGATGAAACCTTAGTAGAATTTCCTAAGTTAAGATTCCTACTACTATCATGCTTAGCTTAGCTAGTAGAAAACAAGGGTGGAATATATATTCACACTATGGAATATTTCTAAGTCAAGGACTTATGTTTTGTTTAATAAAACAACTAAGTGAATGAATCACCTCGGTGGAATGGTAGGAATGGTTTGTGTCGAGTGGTTCACAAGACCCATTTCTATGGTTTACCTTGTGTATCTCACTTGTGGATGGCCACCCAGGAACAAAGAGATTTGAGATGTCAAATGTTGAGAAGCTTCAAGTGCAGCCACTTGGCATTATGGGCTCTGCCTGGATCATATAGGTCGCAATAACTTAGCCAAATGGACAGTTGGTGGTAGGGGATTGATAGGTTGGAACGCGTCCATTCTGGTCTAAGGGAAGGCTTCTGAAAGATCTTGTCTTGGTGAAACCAAGTCTTGTGGGGAAAGTGCACCACCTCTATAGAGTGTAAAATCTAAGTACTTAGCCATGTCTCTGGCAAAGGACAATTTGAGCGTCAAGACATGGAAGCTATCAAGAATCTCCTCATCCCAATTTCTAAGTTAAAACTTTGTGGTTGAACAAGGGTTGAAGGATCACCAATTTCTATTGGGAGATGCCTTGGGTGATTTTTGTCAAACAAAAACTTAGTGCTTTTAAATAATAAGGAAAATCTATTTTGAGCAAAGCAAGCCTAAGCTCCACTTAGCCAAATGCATATAGATGATAGACTCCACTATACTACCATAGTATCACTTGCCAATACAATTCAAATGTATTGACCCTTGTGGCTGTAACTTGTTATGTTACGGGTTTGTTTGTTATTAGTGAAGTGTGTTGATTAGGATTACAAGTCTACAACCAACATGTCTGCCTGTGGCACTTTGGAGATGAAGGACCCCATGCTATTGTTATATTCTGCTGCATTGTAATGAGATAGCCAAATGAGCTATGTAAGATGTAATAAGTTATTTTATTCCTGGTTATAAAGTTGTATTATGACCTTTGTTTCTTGATATTACATCTTAAATGTGGATGCTAGCTATTGATCCAGGGACTAGCATTGTAAACACAGGGATCTCTACCTTATTAAAGGTTGGGAACCTTACAGGAAGTGACAGGAATCTCTAAGGTTGTAGATGTGTTGTTGCTACTAGGGATAAAACAACAATCTTTTGTTCATGGAACAATTGTATTGTTTACTTTACACACATTGCTTAATGCAGTTATCCGTTGCTTGCAACTTAATACTGGAAGGGGTTCGGATGATAACCTGAAGGTGGATTATTAGTCATAGATGCAGTTGGATGATAACGTGAAGGTGGAATCATGATGTCTAGTATTTGCATTGTTATGCTTGCTCAGTCTGTCAATTGCCTCACTATAATGTGTTCACCCAGCATGTTATCTATCTTAAGGAGAACACCTCTAGTAAATTATGGACCCCAGTCCAATCTTTACCATTGTTACATCATCTACTATTATCGTTTACTTTCTACCAGCAACTACTATCTTCCACACTACACGTTTAATCCTTTGTTTTTAGCAAACCAGTGAGATTGACAACCTCACTGTAAGTTGGGGAAAAGTCTTGAGTTTGTGTTGTGCAGGATTCCAAGTTGTTACCAACACCTTGGAGTTGTTTCCTTGCTCCTACTGGTTCGATAACCTTGGTTTCATAACTGAGGGAAAACTTGTTGATGTGTTCATCACACCTTGCTCTTGGGGTATCCCAACGAGGATCTACAGTGATTTGAGCCTATCAAGATTTTCTAGCGACGTTGCAGGGGAGTTAAAGACAGCTTCACAAGGGGAGTCTTTCACAACCACTCTCTTTACTTTGTTTTTGTTTTTCTTAGTTTCTTTTGCTTTGTTTTGCTTGCTTCTTTTTATCAAAAAATGACAAAAAAATACTTTTGTTTGGTTTGCTTTTTCTTATCAAAAAACACACAAAAATATTTCTTCCTATAGTAGTCACCTTGTTCTAGCTCACCATGTTGATCCCTAAATTCACCCTGAAAGACCTTTCAATAGGTAGTGGCTCTATAATTGGGAAAGAAAATATTAAAGAATTATTCAAATCATATTAGCAAACATGAGGATATTGAGGATAGATCCTTAGCAAAACTTGCTCCTAATTATGAAATTGCTGCAGCTTCTTTAATTCACATGTTGGAGGCTAGATTTGTTAACCTTAATCCCATGATGCAAATAATGTTTCTTAAACTTAAAGATATCGAGGATACTGAAAAAAGAGATTTTATTCTGGAAACTTTGCTAAAGGAGTTCAATGATGTTGCTAAGGAGGCTAAAAAGGTCTTTGATCATTTTAATATGCTGGATTATGTGTAGATGTCATGGGTACATTAGAAAAGTTGGATAAAACCAAACCCAATTGAGAGGAAATTAAAATACCCATACCTTTTAAGCTTGTAGTAATGCATGAAGCCTTAGAGAAGAATTTTGATTGGATTGTCCTTGAAAATCCGTTTGACAAAAGCAGTAAACCCAAGAGTGCTGAGAGAGGATCCTCTAGAACTCATTTGGATGAGATACCTTTCCTAGTTGAAGAAATTTCAAGTATTGATCTTAATGCTTCATCATTTCAAAATACTTGATTCTTGCTTCTTATGCCTAACTTAAAGGCGTTAAAGAAAAGTACTTCTTGGGAGATAACCCAATAGTTTTATTGAGTCTTAGAAGTTATTACTTCTGTAATAACCTCTTCTTATCATTTTTGTGCCAAGAATAACCTCTAAAGCGAAAGAAGTAAGATTTGGGGAAGTTGCTGTCCCGAAACAGATTTTTGTGCTTCACTGTAAAAATTCATGAAAAATCTCTGTATGTCAGATTAAGATGTAATTTTATGTGTAAATGCACCAGGTTGTTATATAACTTACATTAGTTCAACACTTTCTGATTTGAGCAACATAACGTCTTCGAAAAAATTGGTTTTTACCTGCTGGTCTGTTTCGACAGATTTCTGCCATTATTTGCATTTGCCTCTTTATCGGTTTATTTTTGAGTTCTTATTAATCACTTGAGATTTTTAAAGGAATTGCTACAATATCTTGTGTTTTAATTAAGGTTTTACTTGTGGTTAAACTAAACCCAAAGGTTTATTCTTTTGTATGCACTAATGCTGCTAATGAAGATTGT
The DNA here is from genome assembly GCA_023614405.1 of Avena insularis. NCBI lineage: Eukaryota > Viridiplantae > Streptophyta > Magnoliopsida > Poales > Poaceae > Avena > Avena insularis. The sequence goes on from CM042697.1 coordinate 375,663,321, forward strand.
GTGAAGTTTTGTATGAAGGAAATTTTCAAGTGTAGGGGAAGAATAATGTGATGAGATGAAGAATTGAGAAAAGCTCAAGCTTGGGGATGCCACCTCGTGTCACCCCAAGAAATATTCAAGAGGTACAAGCAACAAAGCTTGGGGATGCCCAAGGCATCCCCTTCTTCATCAATAAAAATCTCAAGTCTTTTTCTAGACACTTCGTTTTTATTGTTTCATGCACTGTTGTGTTGTTCTTGGAGCGTCTTAGTTTTCGTTTTATTAGTTTGATTGAATAAAGTAGTTGGACCCCGCTTTCGCTGTGTTGTTTCAAATAATTTGATTGGTGTTGGAAAAGAGTAGAAAGTTTCATGCTTAAGTGATACAAAAGGGAGCTTGTTTTGACTGTGAGATAGACTTTATCATGTCATGCTAGATGTTGTTTTGTCCTTATGCTTAGTGATTATTACTATAGCATGACTTGTTACAAACAATTTATATTGCTTAATGTGCCTTGAAAGAATCATGTGTTGTTTTACCATACAAAAGCATAATATTGTGGTATTCTCCTTTGATGCTTTGTTCGGGTTGACTTGGCGCATGCTCACACCATGTTATGACTATGAACCAGTCACCTTAACCTCTATGATCATTTAGTTTTTGATTTGTGATACCACCTTATGCTTTAGTTGATAATGTTTTATCGATTTGCATGATTATGGCCATTATTGCTCTCTTAGTTGGTCGCTGCCAGTCTTTTGCTAGCCTCCACTTGTATTGAGTAAGCTCTACTCATGCATCCAACTCCCAAGAAACCAAGTTATTCCAAAGAGTCCACTATAAATTCCTATGCATGGTGTGTTACACCATTCCAAGTATATTCTTGTTTTATCTATCTTCCAAATTAAACTTGTTATGTGAAAATTAGTGATTAAAGCTCTCACAAACTTGATGGCACACTTAATTTTTCTTGCCCCTAATAAACTTGAACCATTGTGTCATTGTCACATCCCAAGATTTTCCAAATCTTGATATGTGAAAAATAAATAAATAAAATAAAACTTTGTTGATTTTCAGGGTGAGAAGAAACTTTTTGATTCCAATTGGAAACCTTCAAACCTATTTTTGATCAAATAAATCCTAAAGGGATTTAAAAAGGTAAACAATTAATAAAGAAAAATTTTAAATAAGAAATGCTATTTTTGGATCTTTTAATAAAAAAGATTTGGTTTTCAAATGAAAAGGTAGAAATTAATAATAAGGATTATTTTATTAGAACCAAATTAAATCTTGGCCAAGCTTTTGAAAATAAAATATTTTGTTTTGATTAAAAGAATAAAGGTCTATTTAAATAAAATAATGAGGATTTATTAATACCCAATTTTAAAGTAAAGGCTTTTCCATTTTAAATAAACACTAAAACTTGATATAATATTTTAAACAAGATTTCCAAGTGTTTTGTATTTTCAAATAAAACCTACTGAAATGGTTTTGATATTATTTAGATTTCAAATGGAGATTTTAAATAAAACAAATCCTATTTGAATTAATGACTAAGGTCTAGTTATTTAATTATTAATGGATCCTAAAAAGAATAAAAATATTATTTTATTTTGGACTTTGAATTATGTTGTTAAACAGAACTAAAAATAATGCAAAGTTTGGTGGTAGTTTGATTCCATTTGTTGTTTGAATTGTTTGATTGAATTTCAAAACAGAAAATCAAATAGAAAAATAAAAAGGCAATTAGTATAAAAAAATGAATCGAACACAGCCCAACCCATCTGGCCCAACAGCCCAGCAATGCAGCCCACCAGCTCGCCCTCAGCGAAACGATTTTCTACACGCAAACCCACCCGCAGAGTCACAGACAGGTGGCCCCCTCTCCCTATCTCTCTCCGTCGCTGACAGCACGACCCCACACTCCTGTTCATCGTCTCCACCATGACCCCGTCGCCCCTGCCATTGCAGTCAAGTAACTCCGGCGTTGATTACGCGTTGATAGCGGCCTTGACTCCTCCCAGTAACCACGCCAATTTAATCGCCCGTGCCTTCCCTCTCTTTCCCCCCAGACAGCTCCTTCCCTCTGCCCATAGGCTGCCCCGAATTCCCCTTGCACCGCCACTGCTCCGGCGAGCGTCTCCGAACGATTCCATCCACACCTCGCCGCCCCTCGCCCCCACTGCACCCTAGCATGCTCTCCAGCCCCTTGCGCGTCTGCCCATAGCCTCAGCTAGCTCCCGCGCACTCTGGCTTCGGCCGTCGACCTCGACTTCGCCCGCTGCGCCGCCATCGGCAGAGTCTTCCTGGTAAGCCAGACCACTGCGAGCCCTCATATTGATGCTCCCACCTTCCCCAGATCACTATGCATCTGACTGTGTCCTTATTTGACCTTGGGGTGAACTGCAGCGTCGCCCTCGACGACCTCCAGAGCCGCCTGACGCCATCACCAACTCCGGCGAGCAATCGTCGCCTCTCTGGTGCGCCCCTTGCCAAGCCGACCACGCGTTGAGCTTCACCATCTCCCTGCGAGCACGGTGAGCCCCTTCCCCCTCTTCCCCTCTCCCTGCATCATCGGCAAGCTCGCCGCCAGAGCGTCTTGCCCGCCACTGCCAGCGCCAGAGTTTGACCACGTGTCTGTGTCCATTAGATCACGATCTGATGGCTGAGATTAGAACTAGATGAAGAGGTACGAGTTGATCAGCGTCGTTCATTTTAAGTTAGATCCTACGGTTCGTAGAGGCCGATCCGCACGAAATGGTACCGGCCAGTAGAAACACGCCAAGGTGGCGGTTCGGTTACATTTAAAACAGAATTTAGAATCTGATTTAAATGCAAACTTGTAAATTGCATAACTTCAAATCTACACATCCAAAATTTGCAAATTTTATATCAATGGATTCAGAAAAACAAGCCCTAGCCAACCATGCACTTTGTTTAGTAAAAAGCTTCTGGTAAAATGTTTGTTTTTGCAGAAAATTGTGTAGGCTTGTTATGAATATAAAAATTGTTCTAGTTATGATTTAAAGATGAAATCTTTGCAAAATGGTATGTTGTGAACCTACTGACCCTAGGAACCAACTCATGGATTTAAAAATGAATTTTGTGAAGTTTAGGAATAAATACTTGAATTAGCTCATTTCTAGTCAAATAAAAACATTGATTTTGATATGGAAATGATTTTTGAGTAAAACCTTTGGGAAATGATTAGATTCAAACCTACTGACCCTAAACACCAAGTTTTGAGAATTAAAATGTATTTGGTGAACCCTTTAAAAGAATATTGCTTTGCTAAAAGCATTTTCAACCACATAAAATAATGATTGATTTAAAAATGGTTTATAGATAAAACCCTTTTGCAAATGACTTTTCCACTTTATAAAATGACCACTTTGAACCTTACAATGTTTAGAGCCTAGTAGAAACCTCTTTTGCAAATGAAATTATCTTTTGCATGCTTGCATGCATGACTTTGTTTCTATTATTTTATGTGTGATGAATTGTTTGAATATTGGTTGGAATGCTAGTTGAATCTATGTTTGCTTGATTGATTTGTAGTGAAGTTAGAAGAGTGTGATATTAGCAAGATCAAGAAGTGAACCAACATCCTCTACCAAAAAAGGTAAGTGACACTATCATCCAAGTCCTACTATTTTCATTACACTTAGTGGATTTTTGAAACATGCATGACAAGGTTTACTATATTTTATGCTATGCTAAATCCTAATAGGATACCCTTATATATTCCTTAGTGGAAACATTGTAGTTGAAGTATGCTTAGCCCTGCTATATAATGGGATGGGATACATGATATGATTATATGAAGAGTTGAAAAGACATATGTTTTATATAATAAAACAAGTACTCAATGAACCACCTGGGTGGACAAGGATACTCAAGCTTTGGACAAGGTGACAACAAAAGGAACCATGTTTATATGGCCATCTCTTTTTGTATGTGCACTAGAATAAAACCATCCAGGGACTTAGAGATTGAACATGTTTCTCGTACAGTGGCTTCCGTGTACAGCCACATGCTAAATGGGCTCTGGCTTAGTCAACTACATAGTGGAAGACCCATGCATTGGCATCTTCAGGTTAACTAGAATTGTGTAAGGAAACTTGAAACCCTACATTGGTGCCTGGATGACAAGCTAGCATTGTGTATTGGGAGGACTCCTATGGAAAGACTTTGTCACATTCTCAATCTGCCAGTACTCCATCTTGGTGAGTACTTATCCAGCAGCCACTGGTGGCATCAAGATGAGATTGTGTCATGTGGGTAAAGTGTACAACTTCTGCAGAAGATAAAAATCTAAGTACTTAGCCGTGTCCCCCGTTATGGACAATACTGAGCAACTAAGGCCTGAAGCTATGGAAGATCTCGACATTCCAATTTCTCAAAGTAAAACTTGATGGTGACAACAAGGGATTTTGAAACACTTGGAGTTTTCCAAGAAGTTCAAAAAGATTTTGACAAAGATCAAAAACTATTTTGAAAAGATAGGACAAAACTATATTGCTTTCTGCAAATGAGCCTAAACCCTACTTAGCCAAATATGCATGTAATGATAGGATCCACTTATTTATACATAGTAGTGAAACTTGCCAATACAATTCAAATGTATTGACCCTTGTGGCTGCAACTTATTATGTTGCAGGTTTGTTTGATGTTAGTGAAGTTTGATGAATAGGATTACAAGTCTACAACCAACATGTTTGCCTGTGGCACTTTGAAGATGAAGGACCCCATGCTTATAAATATTCTGCTGCAATGTAATGTGATAGACAAATGAGCTATGTAAGATGTAATGAATTATTTTTATTCCTGGTTACAAAGTTGTATTATGACCTTTGTTTCTTGATATTACATCTTAACTGTGGATGCTAGCTATTGATCCAGGGACTAGCATTGTAAACACAGGGATCTCTACCTTATTAAAGGTTGGGAACCTTACAGATGGTATCAGAGCATTGTGTTGCCTGTAGGATTGTAACCTTAGGATTGGACAAAAAACCCTTAGAAAAATAGGAGTTGTATTTGTTCCAAAACTTATTTACAAACAATCTTGTAAACTCTTTCCTCAACCATTTTGGTTTTGATTCTACATCTCTTCTATTTCAACTTGATGGATAAAGCCTTTCCCTGGCCAAAGACTTCACCATGTGCAAAGGACTTCATCAACTCTAATGACTTCAACATCTTCAACTCTAATGACTTCAACATCTTCAGCATTTTCACCAAGGACTTCAACCTTGGATATCACTAAGGACAAGTGAGACAAGAAATCTTGCTCAAGATTTGGAGACTAAGGAAACACAACTTAGAAGGAGCCACCATCACCTTTGAAGTTTTGTGACCAAGAGTTTTCCCAAGGAAACCATGATCTCAAGCAAGAAGAATCAACCAAGAAGGATGGAAAGATCACAAGTGAACCATATAGATGGACCACCATATTTTGTTTAAGTCAAGCCCACCAACTTATGTGGTGTAACAAAAATATTTTTGGTTGCCTAAAAATATGCTTGAAACTTGTTGTTTGAGTATTTGTTTGTGATTGCTTGCACCTTGCTTGTGTGAATTGTGATGTGTGTGATTAGAATTGATTCCTTAGAAATATCTTGCTATTCTAATCTCAATTTAACCCAAACAGATGACTACTCCAAGAGACTCCAACATCAAGGTTGATGACACCAACAACAACCAAGAAGACAACATGAGAGAACTTATAGCAACCCAAAACCAGTTGAACCAAGTGACAGCTCAATTCATAGCCAACACCTAGTGGGGAAGATCCAACCATGCAAAGGTTTTTGGAAACCCAAGCCCAATTGTTGCATAAGGTGACAGATCAAATGATCAAAATGGAAGGCAACTCTTCCAAAGGAGTTTGTGACAACAAAGATGACAAAGATGTTATTCTAGAAGGAACCCAAGCTTGCAATATTTGTGGAGACAGGGATCACACTTCCAAGGAGCATGGAGATCAATGCCCCAACTGTGAAGAGAAACACCCAGCTGACCAATGCCCCACATCTCAAGCTACTTGTTACCTATGTGAAGGAAATAATCATGTCCCTATCCAATGCCCCATCTATTCCATAGTTGAACAAAGGAAACAAGGTGGAGTGCAACAACTGATTGCAGACTATCAAGAGAGAGCCAAGTCTACCAAGAAGGATGAGGACAAAGGAAAATCTCCACTTGTACCTCCATGCAATATGACCCAATTTAAAGGACCAAAGAAGAGGCATATGAATTATCCAAGGAGCAATATGTAACATCCTAAAATCATAATTTCAAAGTTTGCATACCATTCATGCATGCATATAGAATTGAGATCAATTTCAAAACTCATTTCAGAAAAACAGAAGCACTTAGTGCTATCATTTCATGTGAGCAAACTTAAATCAAATGGCCATCCCCATTTGAGAGTTTGAATGTTTTAAACTTAGATTGTTTGTCTCCTTTATTGAATGGATTGAGTGTGGAAATTTGAACCAAGTTTTATAAAATGGAAATGGTTCAAAAACCATTTTTCAAACATTTGAGATTCAAATGCAAAGTCCCTGTTATTTTGTTTCTCCAAAAGTGACCAAGCCTTTGCAAAGTAACCACATGGTTTTAGGCCTATATTTGAGACTGTTGCACACTGCAAAAACCCCAGGAAGATTTGAATTCAAAAAGAGTTTGAAATCATTTGAAATCCATTCCTGAAAATCAAAACAGAAAAAGAAAAGGAGTAAACAAAAGAAAAGGGCCAGGCGCTCCTAATCTAGCCCAGCAGCAGAACCGGCCCAGCTAGCCCACCCGGCCACTCTCTCGCTCGCCCGCACGCGCAGACGCACCCACACTGACGCTGACACTCGGACCCCACCTCCTCTCCGTAGCACTCGCTGACTGGTGGCCCTCTCCACGTCACACCTTCTTCCCCAAAACACGCCCGCAGACCACGTCGCCGCTGCCGTTGATGCCGGTAATGGCGCGGCGTAATTAGCCTTGATGCCGCAAGCGTTTCCTGTCGCGCTTGAGCCTATATAAACCACACCCCGCCGCGGTCATTTCCCCCCACTCTCCTCGCTCACTCCGCCACCAGGCTGCGCGCATTTGACCTCGAAGCCCCGTAGCACCGACGACTCCGGCGACTAATTCAGGTGAGCCTCGACCGCCCCCCTCTATCTGGTTCAAACAATCGTGCCCAGCTTGATCTTGTGCACCTCCTGATACCCTTCGTTTGCATTCTCGTGACCCAGGCCGTCGTTCCCGTTCGTGCGCAGAATCGATCAAGGCCGCTCGACTCCGGCGATCAATTGAGGTAAAACCCGAGCGCCCCTTGCCCCCTCTTTCATACGAGAATGTTCGCCTTCGTCTTGTGCATCCCTTGACCCCTCTGGTTCGTGCTAGGGAGACGCCACGCCTCGACAACAACCTCGACTGCAAGCAACAGACGCCGCCCGCAACTCCGACGAGCCCCAGCGACTGTACCCGTGCGCCCCTTCCCAAGCCGTCGCCACCTTGAGCATCAGCAGCTTCCTGCGGTTCTGGTAAGACACTCCCCCCACTCCCGCGCGACCTAGAACGCCAGCTCCATTGACAGACGCCGACGCCCGCTGCCGCCGCCGCTTAGCGCCATTGAGTTTGGTCGTTTGATCCAGAGCCGTCAGATCTGGATCCAACGCATAGATTTAGATCATTTAGCAAATCGTTTTGGGTAGATCTAGGCCGTGTGTTTTAAATAGATCCAACGGTGCGGGAGGGTGATCCTGAGCGAAACGGTATCAACCAATAGGATTAAGACGCGTGGCTAGGGTTTGATTCAAAAACAGATTTCAAATCAGATTTAGATCCAAAATTGAAATGCCTATAACTTTTGTTTCCCACGTTAGTTTTTTGCAAATTTTATATCGTTGGAATCAGGGAGACAAGCCCTTTCTATTTATGCAATGTGTTTAGTGAAAAGTTTCTGTTAAAATGACTTTTTATGCAGAAACTTGTCTAGGACTATTTTTGAGTATAGAATTTGTTTAGTAAATTGATTTAGTGCTAAATAAGTTTAGTTAGCAAGTTTTTGACTTGGTTATGTTTCTGTATCATGCACTTTCTTGGTGGAGTTTTCAAAAATCATCACTTAGCATTTTCTTGCATTGCATGCATATATGTTTATGATTGTATATGAATTGTGTGTAATTTTGTGCTACCATTTTTGTGTAGACTTTGCTAGTGACTGTGATTGTGAAGAGTGCTACTCTCCCCATTACCAAGGCAAGTGGTACTTCATGAATAATTCCATTCCTATATTTTGTACTAGCATTAGAAATATTTTGCTAAGTCTTGCATGTTACTTTTTGCCAAATGCTATGTTGGGAAATCCTAAGTAGTTGTAGAATTGCTAGGAAATTTCCTAAGTTAAGTTACTATGCCATGCTTAGCCTAGCTAGTAGCAAACAAGGGTTGGTAAAGTATATACATGCTATGATGAAAATATTTCTAAGTCTTTGGACTTATGTTTTCTTAATAAAACAACTAAGTCAATGAATCTCCTGGGTGGAATGGTACTTGAATGGTGGTTTTTGGTTGAGTGGTTACACAAGACCCATGGACATGGTTTACCTTGTGTATCTCACTTGTGGTATGCCACCCAGGCACAAAGGGATTTTAGAGGCCAAATGTTGAGAAGCTTATAGTGCAACCACTTGGCAATATGGGCTCTGCCTTGATCACATAGGTTGCTAGAACTTAGCCATTTGAACAGTTGGTGGTAGTGGGAATGATAGGTTGGAGCGCGTCCATTTGGTCTAAGGAAAGGGTTCTGAAAGGTCCTGTCTTGGGAAACCAAGTCTGGTGGGGAAAGTGCACAACCTCTGCAGATGGAAAATCTAAGTACTTAGCCAAGTCCATGGCAATGGACAACTTGAGCATCAAGACATGGAAGCTATCAAGAATCTCATCACTCCAACTTCTAAGTAAAATTTGAGGGTGAACAAGGGTGAAAGGACCTCAATGTCTGTTGATGGTTTCTTGGGAAAGTTTTTGACAAAGAAAAACTTAGTGATTTCAACTAATAGGAAAAACCTATTTTGAGCAAAGCAAGCCAAACTACACTTAGCCAAAATGCATATACTAATATAGTCCACTTAAAAATTACTAAGGTATCACTTGCCAATACTATTCCAAAGTATTGACCCACTGTGGCTGTAACTTGTGATGTTGCAGGTTACTCCGACGATGATTAGGTGTCATGAGTCTACACTCAACATGCTTGCCTGTGGCACATGAAGATGAAGACTTATGTTTATTTACTTATTCCAAACACTCTTGTATTAGGCCTGTGGCCTTGAGTTGTAAAAGACTATGTTTTATCTCTGGAATGAATGTAATAAATGACCTTTGTATCTGTGTACTTCATCTTAAACTGTGGATGCTAGCAATGATCCAGGGACTAGCATTGCAATCACAGGGATCCTTTTTCCTTTACAAAGGAGGGATCTTACACAGTAGAAGGTCAAAGAAACCAGTAGACATTCCTACCTATGAGATAACATATGAAGAACATGAACTAGAAGCACTCCTAGCTTTGGAGAAACCCAAGAAAAAGAAGGACAAAAGCCATGTGCAATGTAATCATTGTAAAGAAATGGGACACTATACCAGTGAATGTCCAGAGAAGAATAAGTATAAGGAGATTGGCCAAGTATGGTGCAACAACTACAAAGAGCTAGGCCATTATGTAGCAACTTGTCCACTAAAGATACATGATGAACTCAATCTTATCACATGTTACAACTGTGGTAACCAAGGACATTATGCAAGCAACTGTCCAGAAAAGATGAAGCACAAGATAAACAAGCCTATGAAGGATCTCAGCCTTGTCACATGTTTCAAGTGTGGAAACAAGGGACACTATGCAGATGTTTGCCCAGAGAAGTTTCCCCGAGATCCCAAGCAAGCCAAGATGTAATCTAGTTGGAAAATTTTTAAGGGTGGTAGTACCCTAGATGTTTTAAGCCAACTTGTAACCCTAGCCTTCCCAAATCTCGGGACGAGATTTATTTTAAGGGTGGTAGCCTGTCACATCCCAAGATTTTCCAAATCTTGATATGTGAAAAATAAATAAATAAAATAAAACTTTGTTGATTTTCAGGGTGAGAAGAAACTTTTTGATTCCAATTGGAAACCTTCAAACCTATTTTTGATCAAATAAATCCTAAAGGGATTTAAAAAGGTAAACAATTAATAAAGAAAAAATTTAAATAATTAGAAATACTATTTTTGGATCTTTTAATAAAAAAAGATTTGGTTTTCAAATGAAAAGGTAGAAATTAATAATAAGGATTATTTTATTAGAACCAAATTAAATCTTGGCCAAGATTTTGAAAATAAAATATTTTGTTTTGATTAAAAGAATAAAGGTCTATTTAAATAAAATAATGAGGATTTATTAATACCCAATTTTAAAGTAAAGGCTTTTCCATTTTAAATAAACACTAAAACTTGATATAATATTTTAAACAAGATTTCCAAGTGTTTTGTATTTTCAAATAAAACCTACTGAAATGGTTTTGATATTATTTAGATTTCAAATGGAGATTTTAAATGAAACAAATCCTATTTGAATTAATGACTAAGGTCTAGTTATTTAATTATTAATGGATCCTAAAAAGAATAAAAATATTATTTTATTTTGGACTTTGAATTATGTTGTTAAACAGAACTAAAAATAATGCAAAGTTTGGTGGTAGTTTGATTCCATTTGTTGTTTGAATTGTTTGATTGAATTTCAAAACAGAAAATCAAATAGAAAAAGAAAAAGGCAATCAGTATAAAAAAATGAATCGAACACAGCCCAACCCATCTGGCCCAACAGCCCAGCAATGCAGCCCACCAGCTCGCTCTCAGTGAAACGATTTTCTACGCGCAAACCCACCCGCAGAGTCACAGACAGGTGGCCCCCTCTCCCTATCTCTCTCCCTCGCTGACAGCATGGCCCCACACTCATGTTCATCGTCTCCACCACGACCCCGTCGCCCCTGCCGTTGCAGTCGAGTAACTCTGGCGTTGATTACTCGTTGATAGCGGCCTTGACTCCTCCCAGTAACCACGCCAATTTAATCGCCCGTGCCTTCCCTCTCTTTCCCCCCAGACAGCTCCTTCCCTCTGCCCATAGGCTGCCCCGAATTCCCCTTGCACCGCCACTGCTCCGGCGAGCGTCTCCGAACGATTCCGTCCACACCTCGCCGCTCCTCGCCCCCCACTGCACCCTAGAATGCTCTCCAGCCCCTTGCGCGTCTGCCCATAGACTCAGCTAGCTCCCCTGCACTCTAGAAGCTCGGCTTCGTCGACCTCGACTCGCCACCGTAAATCCGCCATCGCTTCCGGCGAGTCTTCTGTAAGCCAGACCACCCCGAGCCCTCATATTGATGCTCCCACCTTCCCCAGATCACTATGCATCTGACTGTGTCCTTATTTGACCTTGGGGTGAACTGTAGCGTCGCCCTCAACGACCTCCAGAGCCGCCTAACGCCGTCACCAACTCCGGCGAGCAATCGTCGCCTCTCTGGTGCGCCCCTTGCCAAGCCGACCACGCGTTGAGCTTCACCATCTCCCTGCGAGCACGGTGAGCCCCTTCCCCCTCTTCCCCGCTCCCTGCTTCGTCGGCAAGCTGGCCAGAGATCATCCGTGCGCCACCCAGCACGGTGGCCTGCGGTTTGTTGACGTGTGCATGGTCCGTTAGATCACGATCTGATGGCTGAGATTAGAACTAGATGAAGAGGTACGAGTTGATCAGCGTCGTTCGTTTTAAGTTAGATCCTACGGTTCGCAGAGGCCGATCCGCACGAAACGGTACCGGCCAGTAGAAACACACGCGTGCTTTGGTTACATTTAAAACAGAATTTAGAATCTGATTTAAATGCAAACTTGTAAATTGCATAACTTTAAATCTACACGTCCAAAATTTGCAAATTTTATATCAATGGATTCAGAAAAACAAGCCCTAGCCAACCATGCACTTTGTTTAGTAAAAAGCTTCTGGTAAAATGTTTGTTTTTGCAGAAACTTGTGTAGGCTTGTTATGAATATAAAAATTGTTCTAGTTATGATTTAAAGATGAAATCTTTGCAAAATGGTTTGTTGTGAACCTACTGACCCTAGGAACCAACTCATGGATTTAAAAATGAATTTTGTGAAGTTTAGGAATAAATACTCGAATTAGCTCATTTCTAGTCAAATAAAAACATTGATTTTGATATGGAAATGATTTTTGAGTAAAACCTTTGGGAAATGATTAGATTCAAACCTAATGACCCTAAACACCAAGTTTTGAGAATTAAAATGTATTTGGTGAACCCTTTAAAAGAATATTGCTTTGCTAAAAGCATTTTCAACCACATAAAATAATGATTGATTTAAAAATGGTTTATAGATAAAACCCTTTTGCAAATGACTTTGCCACTTTAGAAAATGACCACTTTGAACCTTACAATGTTTAGAGCCTAGTAGAAACCTCTTTTGCAAATGAAATTATCTTTTGCATGCTTGCATGCATGACTTCGTTTCTATTATTTTATGTGTGATGAATTGTTTGAATATTGGTTGGAATGCTAGTTGAATCTATGTTTGCTTGATTGATTTGAAGTGAAGTTAGAAGAGTGTGATATTAGCAAGATCAAGAAGTGAACCAACATCCTCTACCAAAAAAGGCAAGTGACACTATCATCCAAGTCCTACTATTTTCATTACACTTAGTGGATTTTTGAAACATGCATGGCAAGGTTTACTATATTTTATTCTATGCTAAATCCTAATAGGATACCCTTATATATTACTTAGTGGAAACATTGTAGTTGAAGTATGCTTAGCCCTGCTATATAATGGGATGGGATACATGATATGATTATATGAAGAGTTGAAAATACATATGTTTTATATAATAAAACAAGTACTCAATGAACCACCTGGGTGGACAAGGATACTCAAGCTTTGGACAAGGTGACAACAAAAGGAACCATGTTTATATGGCCATCTCTTTTTGTATGTGCACTAGAAGAAAACCACCGAGGGACTTAGAGATTGAACATGTTTCTCGTACAGTGGCTTCCGTGTACAGCCACATGCTAAATGGGCTCTGGCTTAGTCAACTACATAGTGGAAGACCCATGCATTGGCATCTTCAGGTTAACTAGAATTGTGTAAGGGAACTTGAAACCCTACATTGGTGCCTGGATGACAAGCTAGCATTTGTATTGGGAGGACTCCTATGGAAAGACTTTGTCACATTCTCAATCTTCCAGTACTCCATCTTGGTGAGTACTTATCCAGCGGCCACTGGTGGCATCAAGATGAGATTGTGTCATGTGGGTAAAGTGTACAACTTCTGCAGAAGATAAAAATCTAAGTACTTAGCCGTGTCCCCGGTTATGGATAATACTGAGCAACTAAGGCCTGAAGCTATGGAAGATCTCGAAATTCCAATTTCTCAAAGTAAAACTTGATGGTGACAACAAGGGATTTTGAAACACTTGGAGTTTTCCAAGAAGTTCAAAAAGATTTTGACAAATATCAAAAACTATTTTGAAAAGATAGGATAAAACTATATTGCTTTCTGCAAATGAGCCTAAACCCTACTTAGCCAAATATGCATGTAATGATAGGATCCACTTATTTCTACATAGTAGTGAAACTTGCCAATACAATTCAAATGTATTGACCCTTGTGGCTGCAACTTATTATGTTGCAGGTTTGTTTGATGTTAGTGAAGTTTGATGAATAGGATTACAAGTCTACAACCAACATGTTTGCCTGTGGCACTTTGAAGATGAAGGACCCCATGCTTATAAATATTCTGCTGCAATGTAATGTGATAGCCAAATGAGCTATGTAAGATGTAATGAATTATTTTTATTCCTGGTTATAAAGTTGTATTATGACCTTTGTTTCTTGATATTACATCTTAACTGTGGATGCTAGCTATTGATCCAGGGACTAGCATTGTAAACACAGGGATCTCTACCTTATTAAAGGTTGGGAACCTTACAGTCATCTATGTTGTATATGCTTGCACTTATAAGTTGGGAATTAGCAGAACCGTGCTGTCACGGGGAATGCTTTTAACACATGTACATATATACCCAATTGATATCATGATCTTTTGTTTATGGATGTCAGCGATGTGAAATAAAAGGGGAGCATGTAAGTTCATGGAGCTATGTATATGTGTTAGAGAAACGCTTGGGCCGCTAGCCTAAGTCATGCCTAATCATGGTGGAAACTTGCAACATCACCATAGTGATCAATCTATGAAGCATCCTCAAAAAGAAAAAATATAGGGAAAAAAGAGAGAGAAAAATAAAAAAATATGCACCATGCTCATGGTAAATAAAAGGATTGCTGAGATGCTCACTGTCTCTTGCATTATCATTTTGATATGGGATAGCTCATGTGTCATGGGGCACCCCGTTGGCGGTTCTCTATGATACACATATATTTACAATGACAAGAACTTGCTTGTGACTAAATTGAGTAGCATGAGGAATGGCCCTCGTACTCAAGGGACATGAGATTGCCAACTTATAATTTGTCAAGCATATACTCCATATTTGTTTCACTTTAACCTTAATCACTTCAACATTCTTATGATAGGGGCAATGAGAGGTGAAAGCTAATAAGTACCATAATTTTTTAAGCTCTTTATGAAACTTGAAATCCATGCTTTCCTTTATAAAGGGCCTTTCTTCCTACTTTTATATTGAGTCTCCACCTTCTAACTTTATGCACCAATTAAGAGAGCATAGTTGTCATTCTTAGTTTTATGTGCATTGTCCCAAAACTTATTGATTGATTTATAATGTTGATATTGCTTGTTCTTGAACTATTTGTATCTAGTCACCCTTATGAACTTTGAAGGTGTCCTATGCATTTATGTTTTTCTACTCCATGAGGGACAAGCTGAATACCACTATGCTATGTTTTCTATATGTGAAACAAACAAACGTCTTTCAATGCATTGTTATTCATGATCTTTGTTTGTATCTTTTCATGTTGCAACATAGTTGCTATGTCTTATTTTTAGAACTACATCTTTCATGCTCATGTTTAGAGTAATTTGATCCCATCTTTCAATGCTTTACAAATGGTTTGATCAAGATTGTGATGGTGCATGTCACCTCAAAAATTATTCTTTTTATCACTTACCTACTCGAGGACGAGCAAGAGTTAAGCTTGGGGATGCTTGATACGTCGTAAATGTATCTATAATTTCTGATGTTCCATGCTTGTTTAGTATCAAATTTGCTATGCTTTGTCTACACTTTGAGGTATTTTTATACATTTTCTGGGACTACCCTATTAACAAGATGTCGTAGTGCCAGTTGCCTGGTTTCTGTTGTTTTTGGTTTCAGAAAAGCTAGTAAGGAAATTGATACGTCGGAAACGTATCTATAATTTTTGATGCTCCATGCTTGTTTACTATCTACTTTGCTTTGCTTTGTCTACACTTTGAGGTGTTTTTATATGTTTTCTGGAACTAACCTATTAACAAGTTGCCACAGTGTCAGTTGCCTGTTTTCTTCTGTTTTTGGTTCCAGAAAGGCAGAAAATCAATATTCTCGGAATTGGATTGGACAAAAGTCAAAGTCAATATTTTACCGTGGGCAACACGAAGCCAGAAGACGAGACGGAGAAGGCTCACCAGGGGGCCACACCCCTGGCCGCACGGATGGGCCCACCCCGCGCCTGGGGGGTTCAGCCACCTTGATGGCCCCCCTGGCTCGCCCCTTCGCCTATAAGAAGCCCCCGATGCAAAAACCCTAGGCACCCGATCAAAACTCCATGAAGCCGTCTATAGCCGCCGCCACCATAGTCCCTAGATCGGGGGGATCTAAAGTTCTTCCCGGCACCCTGCCGGAGGGGAGATCATCCCGGAGGCCTTCTTCTTCATCATGCTAGCATCCGGTATGAAGCGTGAGTAGTTCCACCTTGGACTACGGGTCCATGTAGTAGCTAGATGGTTGCATCTCCTCCTTTGTGCTTTCATGTATAGATCTTGTGAGCTCTGTTCATGATCAAGATCTAATCTATTTGTAATCATGCATGTTGTGTTTGCGGGGACCCGATGGATATTGAGATTACTATGTCAGATTGATTAATGGTTTTGTCAATTTGATTCTATCATGTCTATGTTGTTTGTGATCTTGCATGACTTCGTTGTTAGTAGCTATCTTGGCCAAGTAGTTGCTAGTGACTCCAAGAGGGGTAATTTATGCTCGATAGTTTATTCATGCCTCTAGTTTCCAAGGGAAGTGACAGAAATATCTTCGGTTGTAGATATGTTGTTGCCACTAGGGAGAAAACAACGGTCTCTTGTTCATGGAACAAGTGGATTATTTACCTTACACACTTTGCTTAAAGCAGTTATATATTGCTTGCAACTTAATACTGGAGGGGGTTCGGATGATAACGTGAAGGTGGACTTCTAGTCATAGATGCATTTGGATGGCGGTCTATGTATATTGTTGTATTGCCCAATCGAATCTCATAGGATCTTTTTGTCTAGTATTGCATTGTTATGCCTTGCTCAGTTCCTGTCAATTGCCCTACTGTAATTTTTTTACCCAGCATGCCATGTTTGTTTATCTAAGGAGAACACCTCTAGTGAACTATGGACGCCGGTCCAAACTTTACCATTGATACATCTTCCACTGTTACTGTTTACTTGCTGAAAACCATCATCACCTTCCACACCATATAGTTAATCCTTTGTTGCAGCAACCGGTGAGATTGACAACCTCACTGTTAGTTGGGGCAAAGTCTTGAGTTTGTGCTATGCAGGTTTCCACATTGCTTGCAACACCTTTGAGGCGTTTCCTTCCTCATACTGGTTCGATAAACTCGGATTCTTACCGAGGGAAGACTTGTTGTTGTGTTGCTTCACACCTTGCTCTTGGGGTTTCCCAATGGGGCGTTCAACACGCATCAAGACTTTCTGGCACCGTTGCCGGGGAGGCTAAGGACGTCTTCACAAGGGTACTCCTCCACAACCTTTCTCTTTACTTTGTTTTTGGTTTGCTTAGTTTCTTTTGCTTGGTTTTGTTTGCCTCTTTTTTTATCAAAAATTCCAAAAAAAATTAGTTTAGTTTGGTTTTCTTTCTCTTATCAAAAACACACAAAAAATTAGTTCCTACTCTAGTTGCTGGTCTGTTATTGCCTTGCTTTGTCATGCTCTCTATCAATGGATCGTTTATTTGAAACTAGTTCTTATTGGAAAGGTGGGTTCACAGAAGAACAAAAGTACTATTATAAGGAACACCGTTTGTCACAAAAAGGGAAACACTTATGTGCACAAATTAATAAATTGAATACTATTGCTAGAGAGGTGTGCTCTACTTATAATGTTACTTATTGCTTTGATAAATCTTGTTGCTGTAGGAGGTATAAACACCTCCCTTTTCAATGTGAGTATAATGATAATGTTACCATATCTTCTTATGTTAAAGGAAATTATGACTTTTATGATGTGGAACAAATTGAAGAATTTATTGCTTTCAAGGGTGCATTTGAACTTGCCAGTTTGCTTGAAAATACTGATGATGCACCTTATGAATATGAGGTTTATGAGATACTTCAAATTTGCTTTGATAATTACAAGGAAGAAAAGGACTATATTCTTGAATATTTTAATAGGTGCTTTCCACAAACGGAAGAGACTAATGCCTTGTAGGAGCCTATGGAAGAAGAAATTACTGAAACAGGAGGCTCATTAGATGAAAAAGAGGCGGATGAATGTTATGCTCCTATGGATTATTTTGAAATATCTATTATAGGTAAAACTTGTGATGGTGTTCCTATGACTGTTACCTATAGTAGTGATCATGATTGGGAAAATCATACTACTTTCAATATTGAAAATCTCTTTGGTACCAATTCTGAAAATTCTATTGCCTATGATGATACTTTACCTCCAATTTATGATGATTACAATGATGATTATGATATTTTCATTCCACCTACTATTAAGGATAAAATTAATTATGATTACAATATGCCTCCTATATTTGATGACTATGGTGATGAGAATAATAATGATAGCTACTTTGTTGAATTTGCTCCCACTACAAATAAGAATGACTATTCTTATGTGGAGAGTAATAATTATTATATGCATGTGGCTCATGATAAGAATGTTTTATGTGATAGTTATATTGTTAATTTTATTCATGAGGCTACTGAAAATTATTATGAGAGGGGGAAATATGGTTGAAGAAGTTTTCATGGTACTGAAATACCTCTCTATGTGCTGAAAGTTTCGAAGTTGCTCTTGTTTTATCTACCCATTCTTGTTACTATGTGCTTCTTTGATTTATTTACTTACAAGATTCCTATGCATAGGAAGTGGTTTAGACTCAAATTTTTTTTGAATTTGCTTCTTGATGCTCTCTTTTACTTCAACTCATAGTTCTTATCTGAGCATCTTCTCAAACTTTCCGTGCCTAACTTAAAGGCGTTAAAGAAAAGTACTTGTTGGGAGATAACCCAAGAGTTTCCTTGAGTATTGGAAGTTATTATTTCAGTAATGACCTCTACTTATCCTTTTTGTTTGCTTTTTGTGCCAAAAATGACCTCTAATGAGAGGAAAGTAAGATTTGGGGAGTTGCTGTCCCGAAACAGATTTCTGTCCTCCACCATAAAAATTCATGAGGAGTCTCTGTAAGTCGGATTGAGCTGAAAATTTATGAATAAATCTCCCCAATATGTTAGCTAACTTTCTTTAGTTCAACACTTTTTTATTTGAGCAACATAAGATTTCCTAAAAAATTGGTTTCTACCTGCTGGTCTGTTTTGATAGATTTCTGCCATTATTTGCATTTGCTTCTTATTGGTTCCTTTTTGAGTTCTCTTTTGGGGAATTGAGCTTTTTGAAAGAGTTGCTACAGTATCTTATGTTTTTAGTGAAAAGTTTTGATGTTCCAAAGCTTAACCCAAAGGTCTATTATCTTTTGAATACACTAATGTTGTTGATGAAGATTGTGTGAAGTTTTGTATGAAGGAAAAAAATTCAGGTGTAGAGAGATAATGATGTAATGAGATGAAGAATGGACAAAATCTCAAGCTTAGGAATGCCACCCCAATGTCACCACAAGAAATATCCAAGAGGTACAAGCGTCAAATCTTGGGGATTCCCAAGGCATCCCCTTCTTCATCAATAAAAAGCTCACGTCTTTCTAGACACTTTGTTTTTATTGTTTCATGCACTGTTGTGTTGTTCTTGGAGCGTCTTAGTTTTCATTTGCTTTGATTAGTTTGTTTAGTTTGATTGAATAAAGTAGTTTGGACCCCTGTTCTCGCTGTGTTGTTTCAAATAAGTCAATTGGTGTTGGAAAGGAGTAGAAAGTTCTTGCTTGAAAGTGCAAGCGGAGCTTGCATTGACTTTGACTTAGACTTTAGCATGAGATGCTAGGTGTTGTTTCGACCTTATGCTTAGTGATTATTGTTGTAGCATGTCTTTCTCCAAACAATTGGGATTGCTTAGTGTGCCTTGAAAGAATCATGCGTTGTTTTAGCATACAAAAGCATAGTATTGTGATATTCTCCTTTGATACTTTTTTTGGGTTGACTTGGCACATGCTCACACCATGTTATAACTATGAACAAGTCACCATAGCCTCTGTGATCATTTAGTCCTTGACTTGTAGTACCACTCTATGCTTTGATTAGTAATGTTTTGTCGCTCTGCATGATTATGGCCATTATTGCTCTCTTAGTTGGTTGCTCCTAGTCATTTGCTAGCCTCCACTTGTATGAGTAAGCTATACTCATGCTTCCAACTCCCAAGAAACCAAGTTATTCCAAAGTGTCCACTATAAACTCCTATGCATGGTGTGTTACACCATTTCAAGTATATTCCTGTTTTTAGCTATCTTCCAATTAAAAAGTATTTTGTTATGTGAAAACTTAGTGATTAAAGCCCTCACGAACTTGACGGCACACTTTATATTCTTTTCCCCTAACAAACTTGAACCATTGTGTCATCTATGTTGTATATGCTTGCACTTATACGTTGGAATTAGCAGAACCATGCTATCATGGGGAACGTTTTCAACATTGCACTTGTACTTTGTACATAGTTGATATCATGCTCTTTTGTCTATGGATGTCGCCGCTGTAAAATAAAGAGGGAGCTTGTAAGTCCATGGAGTTATGTATTTTGTGTTAGAGAAATGCCTGGGCCGCTAGCCTAAACCATGCCTAATCATGGTGGAAACTTGCAGCATCACCATAATGAGCATTCTGTGAAGCATCCTCAATAAAAAGCTATGCACATAGTAAATAAAAAGATTGCTAAGATGCTCATTGTATGCTTGCCTTGTCATTTTGGTTATGGGATAGCTCTTGTACCATGTGCAAGGGGTACCCCGTTGGCGGTTCTCTATGATACACATGTACTTACTATGACAAGAACTTACATGTGTCTAAAGTTGAGTAGCATGCGGTGCGGCCCTCGTATTCAAGGGACATGAGATTGCCAACTTATACTTTGTCAAGCATATACTCCATCTTTGTTCACTTTAACCTTAATCACTTCAAGATGCTTATGATAGGAGCAATGAGGGCTGAAAGCTAACAAGTATCATAATTTTTGGAAGCTCTTTTTGAAACTTGAAATCCCTGCTTCCCTTTGTGAAGGGCCTTTCTTCCACTATTATATTGAGTCTCCACCTTCTACCTTTAGGCACCATTAAGAGAGCATAGTTGCCATTCTTAGTTCTATGTGCAGTGTCCCAAAACTTATTGATTGATGCATATTGTTGATATTTCTTGTTCTTGTGCTACTTGTATCTAGTCACTCTTATGAACTTTGAAGGTGTCCTATGCATCTATTTGCTACTCTATGAGGGACAAGCTGAATGCCACTATGCCATGTTTTCTGTATGTAAAACAAACAAACATTTTTCAATGCATGTTATTCATGATATTTGTTTGTAGCCTTTCATGTTGCATGCATAGTTACTTTCTCTTATTGTTAGAACTCCATCTTTCATGCACATGTTTAGAGTTCTTTGATCCCAACTTTCAATGCTTACAAATGGTTTGATATTGGTTTTGATGGTGCATGTCACCTCAAAAATTATTCTTTTATCACTTACCTACTCGAGGACGAGCAGGAGTTAAGCTTGGGTATGCTTGATATGTCGGAAACGTATCTATAATTTTTGATGCTCCATGCTTGTTTACTATCTACTTTGCTTTGCTTTGTCCACACTTTGAGGTGTTTTATATGTTTTATGGAACTAACCTATTAACAAGTTGCCACAGTGCCAGTTGCCTGTTTTCTTCTGTTTTTGGTTCTAGAAAGGCAGAAAATCAATATTTTTGGAATTGGACGGGACAAAAGCCAAAGTCAATATTTTACTGTGGGCAACACGAAGCCAGAAGACGAGACGGTGAAGGCTCACCAGGGGGCCAACCCCCCTGGCCGCGCGGGTGGGCCCACCCCGCGCCTGGGGGGTGCAGCCGCCCTGATGGCCCCCTGGCTCACCCCTTCGCCTATAAGAAGCCCCTGATGCAGAAACCCTAGACACCCGATCAAAACTCCACGAAATCGTCTGTAGCCGCCGCCACCATCGTCCCTAGATCAGGGGATCTAAAGTTCTTCCCGGCACCCTGCCGAAGGGGAGATCATCTCGGAGGCCTTCTTCTTCATCATGCCAGCCTCCGGTATGAAGCGTGAGTAGTTCCACCTTGGACTACGGGTCCATGTAGTAGCTAGATGGTTGTATCTCCTCCTTTGTGCTTTCATGTATAGATCTTGTGAGCTCCGTTCATGATCAAGATCTAATCTATTTGTAATCATGCATGTTGTGTTTGCGGGGATCCGGTGGATATTGAGATTACTATGTTAGATAGATTAATGGTTTTGTCTATTTGATTCTATCATGTCCGTGTTGTTTGTGATCTTGCATGCTCTCCGTTGTTAGTAGCTATCTTGGCCAAGTAGTTGCCAGTGACTCCAAGAGGGGGTATTTATGCTCGATAGTGGGTTCATGCCTCTAGTTTCCAAGGGAAGTGACAGAAATCTCTTCGGTTGTAGATGTGTTGTTGCCACTAGGGAGAAAACAACGGTCTCTTGTTCATGGAACACGTGGATTTATTACCTTACACACTTTGCTTAAAGCAGTTGTCTGTTGCTTGCAACTTAATACTGGAGGTTGTTCGGATGATAACTTGAAGGTGGACTTCTAGTCATAGATGCAGTTGGATGGCGGTCTATGTATATTGTTGTATTGCCCAATTGAATCTCATAGGATCTTTTTTTCTAGTATTTCATTGTTATGCCTTGCTCAGTTCCTATAAATTGCCCTGCTGTAATTTGTTTACCCAGCATGCCATGTTTGTTTATCTAAGGAGAACACCTCTAGTGAACTATGGAAACCGGTCCAATCTTTACCATTGATACATCTTCCACTATTACTGTTTAGTTGCTGCAAACCATCATCACCTTCCACACTATACAGTTAATCCTTTGTTACAGCAAGCGGTGAGATTGAAAACCTCGCTATTAGTTGGGGCAAAGTCTTGAGTTTGTGTTGTGCAGGTTTCCACGTTGCTTGCAACACCTTTGAGGCGTTTCCTTCCTCCTATTGGTTCGATAACCTCAGTTTCTTACTGAGGGAAAACTTGCTGCTGTGCTGCATCATACCTTGCTCTTGGGGTTTCCCAACGGGGCATTCAACATGCATTAGAAATATTCTTGGAATTGGACGGGACAAAAGCCAAAGTCAATATTTTACAGGAACGAACACAGAGACTAAATGGCAGCCGAAGGGGGCCACAAGGTGGCCACACCCTAGGGCCGCGCGGGTCCACCCTAGGGCACGCCGACTTATGGTGTGGCCCCCCTGGCCGGCCTCCGGCCTCGCCTCTTCGCCTATAAAAGCCCCCCGATGCAGAAACCCTAAGGACCCGATCAAATCTCCACAAAACATTCTGTAGCCGCCGCCACCACCATCGTCCCTATATCGAGGGGATCTGAATCTCTTCTCGGCACCCTGCCGGAGGGGAGAGATCATCCCGGATGCCTTCTTAATCACCATGCCAGCCTCCGGTATGATGCGTGGGTAGTTCACCCTTGGACTATGGGTCCATAAAGTAGCTAGATGGTTGTTTCTCCTCCTTTGTGCTATCATGCTTAGATCTTGTGAACTCCGTTCATGATCAAGATCATCTATTTGTAATCATACATGTTGCGTTTGCGGGGATCCGATGGATATTGAGATACTATGTCAGATTGATTATTGGTTCTATCATGTCATATTGATTATTGATTCTTTCATGTCTGTGTTGTTTGTGATATTGCATGCTCTTTGTTGCTAGTAGCTATCTTGGCCAAGTAGATGCTAGTGACTCCAAGAGGGAGTATTTATGCTCGATAGTGGGTTCATGCCTCTAGTAATCTGGGGAAGTGACATGAATCTCTAAGGTTGTAGATGTGCTATTGCTACTAGGGAGAAAACAACAATCTTTTGTTCATGGAACAATTGTATTGTTTACTTGACACACATTGCTTAATGCAGTTATCAGTTGCTCGCAACTTAATACTAGAAGGGGTTTGGATGATAACCTGAAGGTGGATTATTAGTCATAGATGCAGTTGGATTACGGTCTTTGTATATTGTTGTAATGCCCAATCAAATCTCATAGGAATCATGATGTCTAGTATTTGCATTGTTATGCTTACTCAGTTTATCAATTGCCCCATTGTAATTTGTTCACCCAGCATACTATCTATCTTAAGGAGACAACCTCTAGTGAACTATGGACCCTAGTCCAATCTTTACCATTGTTACATCATCTAATGTTACCGTTTACTTTCTACTAGCAACTACTATCTTCCACACTATACGTTTAATCCTTTGTTTTCAGCAAACCAGTAAGATTGACAACCTCACTGTAAGTTGGGGCAAAGTCTTGAGTCTGTGTTGTGCAGGATTCCAAGTTGTTAGCAACACCTTGGAGTTGTTTCCTTGCTCCTACTGGTTCGATAACCTTTGTTTCATAACTGAGGGAAAAATTGTTGTTGTGTTCATCACACCTTGCTCTTGGGGTATCCAAACAAGGCTCTACAGTGATCTGAGCCCATCAGAACACCGTTTTGACATCCATCTACCATATCTCATAATCATAATATGCAGCTATTGCTAACAAAATCCTCACAGACTTTAGCTTCGCTACCGGTGAGAAAGTCTCATCGTAGTCAACTCCTTGAATTTGTCGAAACCCTTTTGCGACTCAAGCTTTATAGACGGTTACATTACCATCAGCATTTGTTTTCTTCTCGAAAATCCATTTGTTCTCGACAGCCTTCCGGCCATCCGGTAAGTCCACCAAAGTCCATACTTGGTTTTTGTACATGGATCCAATCTCGGATTTTATGGCTTCTTGCCATTTATTGGAATCTGGGCTCATCATCGCTTCCTCATATGTCGCAGGGTCGTCGGTGTTGTCCACCAACATGACACTCATAACGGGATCATACCAATCGGGAGTGTACGAGTTCTCTACGAGGTTCTGTAGTGACTTCGACCGAAGTTTCATGATCTTTATCATTAGCTTCCTCTCCTATTGGTGTAGGCGCCGCAGGAACTTCTTCCGGTGCTGCGCTACTCTCAAATCTGAGAGAAGGTTCGACAACCTCATCGAGTTCTACTTTCCTTCTAGTCACTTCTTTTGAGAGAAACTCCTTCTCTAGAAAGGATCCATTCTTGGCAATGAAGATTTTTCCCTTCGATCTATGATATAAGGTATACCCAATAGTTTCCTTCGGGTATCCTATGAAGACGCATTTTTCCTCTTTGGGTTCAAGCTTGTCGGGTTGTAACTTCTTTACATAAGCTTCACAAACCCAAACTTTAAGGAATGACAATTTAGGTTTCTTCCCAAACCATAATTCATACGATGTCGTTTCAACGGATTTATATGGTGCCCTATTTAAAGTGAATGTGGCTGTTTCTAATGCATAACCCAAAATGACAAAGGTAAATCTGTAAGTGACATCATAGAACGAACCATATATAAGAGAGTTCGATTATGACGTTCGGACACACCATTACATTGTGGTGTTCCCGGCGGTGTCAATTGTGAAAGTATTCCACATTTCTTTAAATGCTCGCCAAACTCGTAACTTAGATATTCACCTCCATGATCAGATCGTAGAAAATTAATCTTCTTGTTACGTTGATTCTCCACTTCACTTTGAAATTCCTTAAACTTCTTGAAAGTTTCGAACTTATGTTTCATGAAATAGATATACCCATATCTACTCAAGTCATCCATGAAAGTAAGAACATAATGATAACCACCACGCGATGCTACACTCATTGGACCACACATCGGTATATATGATTTCCAATAAGTCTGTAGCTCACTCCATCATACCAGAAAATGGAGTCTTAGTCATTTTACCCATCAGACATGCTTCACATCTTTCAAGTGATTCGAAATCAAGTGATTCAAGAAGTACATCGGAATGGAGTTTCTTCATACGCTTCACTCCAATGTGACCAAGACGACAGTGCCACATATAGGTTGAGTTATCGCTTAATTTCAAACATTTAGCTTCAATATTATTAACATGTGTATTACTATAATCGAGATTCAACAAGAATAGACCATCTATCAAAGGTGCATGTGCATACAACATATTACTCATATAAATCGAACAACCATTATTCTCAGACTTAAACAAGTAACCGACTCACAATAAACATGATCCGGATATAATGTTCATGCTCAAAGCAAGCACCAAATAACAATTATTTAAGTATAAAACTAATACCGGTGGTAGATGAAGAGGTAGCGTGTCGATCACGATCACATCAACCTTTGATCCATTTCCAATGCGCATCGTCACCTCGTTGTTCGCTAGTTTCCATCTATTCTGCAGCACCTGTTTTGAGTTACAAATATGAGAAATCGAACTAGTATCAAATACCCAGGCACTACTACGACTATTAGTAAGATACACATCAATAACATGTATATCGGATATACCTTTATTCTTGATGTTGCTATTCTTTAGATCCTCCAAGTACTTAGGGCAATTCCGCTTCCAGTGACCTTCTCCCTTGCAGTAAAATCACTTAGTATCAGGCTTAAGCCTAGCCTTGGTCTTCTTCGCTGGCGCAGTAGCTTTCTTACTGCCCTTCTTGAAGTTTCCCTTTTTCTTAGGCTTGCCTTGCTTCTTGAAATTGGTGGTCTTATTGTGTCAACACCCGGATTTTTCAATCCTAGATGCCTGTTATGCCATACATCGCAATCCCAGGATTACCATTTTTGTGAGACATAATAGAATTGGATACCATAGTACTTCATCCATTACAAACGATACATAAGTTCTTACACAAATAGGGATCTCATGATCCAGTTCTTAATACAACATCAAGTAGCGGAATACGTAATAATAACGGTAGCGTAGGCGAAGCTCCATCTTCGGGGTCACAGGCAATGCTGATGATGGGAGATGATCCTAGTTGTCGTAACCTTCCTGGGGTCCATCTTCCAGGTACTCCTCTTCATAGTCTGGCCATGGGAATAGCCAGGGACAAAGCCATGAGTACTCTTTAAGTACTCGCAAACTAATACTAACAGGTAAAGGGGTTTTTGGATAATGGGACACTAGGCTCTAAGGTTGTTTTGCAAAAGCCAGATTTATCTCTACTTAGTTCCAAAGCTAGTCACAATTTTATAACTCCTAAGTGGGATCTTGTAATTCAGGTCACAACTCTGTTGTGGTCAAGTCAAAGTCTTAATTCATTTCACAAGTCATTTTGAAAAGTCTGACGGGGGAACAGTATGGCCACTCCAACTGTCCATAACCGCGGACGCGGATATTCGAATAGTTTGACACTCTGCAGAGATTGTACACTTTCACCGCAACATTCGATACATCCGTTAGGAACAAATCCTGAATTCACCATACTCAGTATGCGGATAATCAATCCTAACCTTTCAACTACACGCCCTAGTATAAGCACCTCTCCTGTGAGTTTGGCCTCCCAACCATGACCACTGTCATCTTGGGTACTGCACAGGTGGACAATCTTCACAAGGTAGCCTCAGCTCAGACCTTGGCCGTGAGGGACTAATACTAAGGAATATAAGTTTCCAGTCAAGCCCTACCCAATATTCGGGTATTGTGGTTGTACGATAAAATTGGAATTTGTATCGCATCCAGACAACCATCATTTTTATAAAGGGCTAAGGCTCATGCCTCAACATTTTCATCACCAAAATCATCAAGTGTTTGGAAACACATGTCCAAAACATTTCAATAGAATGATCCATCATTCCAAGGTTTTCATAACCATTTTTCCACCAAGTATTCCCATCTAAAGTTGATCAAGTTTTATGCTTAGCACTAGCATCTACAGGTGGGGGTAGTACTAATGAGGGGTGGTAACTAGTGGAGTTTCACTAAGTCCAACCTTATATCTTAGGCTGATATCAAGGTTTCTAGCTTAGGCCAAATTTTATGCTCTTTATGCAACCTTCACACAACTGTCTAGTATCTACCAAACTCTTAGGTAGACTCTAAGTAAGCTTTGATAAAGAAATAAAGTAAGAAGCTCGCACATAAAACTGGGATTGGTTTATCAAGTGAATATAATCACATATGCTTAATGCATATAGTAGTCATATCACAAGTATGGGTTTGTGGCATCAGTAGGGTATCTGGCAAGGGTTAGCTTGCACATTCACTAGTAGTATTAGGCTTGCATAAGTGTCAATATAAGCTTGCATAGGTATAGTATCAGCTTGCCTTGAGCAGAGCAGTGGTTGAAGTTCTCCTCGGCTTCTTCTTCGTAGTATCCTCCTTCCTCCTCGTATCCTTGGTCGGTACTAGCGTCTATGAATAAATACGAGGTACACAATCACCAAACAATACTTAACTACTTGCAATCATCACACACAAGGGTCCTATAGATGATCTAGCATCATCTCTAACATTACAAGGTTAAAGCTTGGTTTTTAAATCTTTTTATTTTTAGAAAAGTAATTTCTACTCATTGAAAAACTACTTAAGATTTAATATTCTCCAAACCAAATATGGGATCATGTTGACACATGTCATCACCACATATTGTAGTCCATGGGAATGTGATTTAAAGTGGTGTCACAATTTAATAAGGTTTTACCCTTTTATTTTAATTAATTAAAGTGGCTAGAAATGCTTATGATGCATTCTTTTATTACTTGAACATTATTTCTGCAAGTAAACCTATATATTTTTATATATTCTGAAAGGTATGGTTAAATGTGATTTTTGAGAGTTGGAATCAACTCAAAAGCTTTTATGGTTTAAATTTGAAAAATGTTTGAATGCAGAAAAGCTTCTGCCTTGTTATTTTTACTATGGGTGATCTACAGATCCAAATGACTTGAATCCAATGGGCTTGGATTAAGCATTCACAGACCTTTCCAAAAAAATTGGTTTCATTCAAATTGGTGCACTGAATCGATCTGGGTTGATTTTTGAAGTTGGGTACAGAAGTGTGTTTTGAAATTAAAAAGAAAAGGTTTAATTTGAATTGCTGGGCTGCGCGGGAAATTCTAACGGGCCGGCCTGCTAAGCGCAGTGCTCCCGCGG
This sequence comes from Avena insularis, assembly GCA_023614405.1. NCBI lineage: Eukaryota > Viridiplantae > Streptophyta > Magnoliopsida > Poales > Poaceae > Avena > Avena insularis. The sequence continues at coordinate 375,691,936 of CM042697.1, forward strand.
GCTGCTTAAGTGGGTGTCCCCACTCGTCAGTGACACGGGGCTGGGCGAAGCGGTATGGGGCAACGTGGATCGTTCGATCTAGTTCTAATCCAACGGCTGGGGGTCATCGTCGACGTGAGACAGCTCCGGCGAGAACGAAACCTAGTGCGGCCAGTGGGGGGTGCTGGGGGTACGGGAGAGGGTCGGCGAGGCAGGCGAACGACGAAGTCGACGACGGCGAACCTCCTGGTACCGGTGGCTTCTCCTGGGGCGGCTCCAATCGCTGGCTCCCTTCTTCTCCAGAGGCGGCGGGCTCCAGTGAAATTCCAGCGAGGTGGTGCTCGCCTTGCTCTAAGAACGGTGTGGCACGGTCAGTGAGGAGAGGGGAGTGAGATGGTGTGAAGAAATCATGCGGGGGTGGCCTCTATTTATAGTCGAGCGAGGGGACCGTCAGGGCGCACGGTGAGCTCGTCGGGGGCGACGTTACAGACGGCTAATGGCATGGGCAAGGGTAGGGGGCAGTGCGGTGTCTCCTGGCGATGCTCAATGACATGGTCGCGAGGCATGGGGCGGTGTGGTTTGGTCTGGAACGGCCGGTGCTCTACGCGGCAAAGGCGGCGTCTTCGACGACGAGCGGTAGCTGTATGGCACGGGGCGGCAAATGGGGATGTCTGGCGGTCTCCTGGGTCGGTGGTGATCGTGTGTGCACGCGGTGAGGGCGGCGCGCGGTCTGTGGACGCTGGTCGAGGGTGGCGCTCTGGCGCACGCTTGGCATGGTATGGGCGCGGCTTGTGCGCGTGGTCCAGGGCTTGGCAACGCTCGTGGCTGGGACAGGGAGTGGCGGTGGACGGTGGGCTGCCTCCCAGACAAGGTTGGCACGGCTAGTTCTTCCTCTAGCCTGCTGTCCACAATGGGGTGACATTGGGTGCTCGGCTAATCACCATTGATGACAATGGCAAGCTCACAGGGGTGCTAGTGTTGGGCTAATCTTTCTAGATGATCTACTGAGTTGTGTGTGAGCTAACTAGGGAACAAGTTAGGCAAGAATCACTACACACTATAGTGTTTGTTGTTTTGTTTGATTTGTGTCTGCAACCTGTTTGATGAAATGTCCGCATGAAATCAAGTTTTGAATTTGGAAATGAATTTTGGTGGGTTTGCTAGAGTGGTGTTGGTGAGTCTGCAGATGCTTGGGTTTTGGAAGTTGAGCTTGTTTGAGTGGGTTTTGAAAAGTGTGATCTTCCCATATGAAGAAGATTCAATTTTGAATTGTCATTTAAACTATGCATTTGAAAGTTTCTGGATGATCACAAAGTGGGCCTTGATACTTTGTTATGAGTACATTCAGGGGGTGCAAGGATCCAGAAAAGTTTCTGTTAGGTTTTGAAAGTTTGGGACAGCCAAAGTAGGCATGGGAGTTAAATTGGTCAAAATGACCATTCACTTAATATATTTGTTTTGATTTACTTGTCTTTAGGAAAAGTGTGGGAAATGTTTTAGATGATGTTCATTTCACCTAAGAAACATTTTACAAGCAATGGATCACACAAACAAGGTGGTTTTTAAAGAAATTCAAAATCCATACATACACATATACATGCATTCATGAGTTTATTTAGAAAAGTTTTTGTTAACCCTAATCTTGATGATTAGTGTTTGATGATCTAAGTTTGGTATTTTTGGGATGTTACAAACCTTACCCCTTAAACAAAATCTCGTCCCGAGATTTGAAAAAGGACGAAAAGATTACCTAGGATTTGAAGAGATCGGGAAACTCCGTCCTGATGTGATCTTCGTGTTCCCAGGTAGCTTCCTCTTCTGTGTGGTTGCTCCACTGAATCTTGAGAAACTTGATGCTTCGGGTTCGGGTAGTTCGAAAGGCTTCTTCCAATATATGGATGGGTACTTCAGGATAGGTTAGGTCATCGTTGATCTCTATGGTCCGGTGGTCGATATTCTTGAACACTTCGATCTTCTCGGGGACTTCGAGACACTTGCGAAGTAACGAGATATGGAACACATTGTGCACAGCTGACATCTCCTCTGGTAGCTCTAGTTGATACGATACTTCTCCTCGACGGTTTAGAATTTTGAAAGGTCCGATATATCTGGGGGCTAACTTTCCCTTGAGTTGGAAACGCTGCATTCCCTTCAATGGCGACACTTTCAGATAAACAAAATCTCCTATGTTGAAGGCGAGGTCTCGACGTCTCTTGTCGGCGGAACTCTTCTGTCGGGATTCGGCGGTCTTGAGGTGCTCACGAATCTTGTGAACCTTCTCTTCTGCTTCTCGTAGGATGTCGGGTCCGAAAATTTGACTCTCTCCTACTTCCGACCAGTTCAAAGGGGTGCGGCACTTTTTTCCGTACATGAATTCAAATGGGGCCATTTGCAAACTGGCTTGGTAACTGTTGTTGTATGAAAATTCTGCAAACGGCAGACAGTCTTCCCATTTGGATCCATATTCTAACACACATGCTCTCAGCATATCTTCGAGTATTTGGTTTACTCGCTCCGTTTGTCCATCGATCCGAGGGTGATCTGTGATCTTGAAATCTAGGCGGGTTCCTAAACCTTCTTGGACTTTCCTCCAGAATCTCGAGGTAAACTGAGTTCCTCGATCCGATACTATGTTCTTGGGGACTCCATGCAAACTAATGATTCTAGCGATGTACAACTCTGCGAGCTTCGAACTCTGATAGGTGGTTTTGACGGGCAAGAAATGGGCGACTTTGGACAATCTGTCCACTATGACCCAAATAGAGTCATTTCCCCTACTAGAGGTAGGTAGTCCAGTGATAAAGTCCATTCCTACAGAATCCCATTTCCATTCCGGAATTTGCAAAGGTTGCAACAATCCAGCGGGTCTTTGATGTCCGGCCTTGACTCGCTGACATATATCACACTTGGCGATATGGCTTCGATTTCTCTTTTCATCTTATGCCACCAAAATTTCTCTTTCAAATCTTGATACATCTTAGTTCCTCCAGGATGGATAGAATAAAGAGTATCATGAGCCTCCTTCAAGATAACTTCTTTTAACTCAGAATCTGATGGTACACAAAGGCGTCCTTTGTACCACAAAACTCCTTCTTCGTCCTCGGTGAATCCGGGTACTTTGCCTGTACCGATACGATGCTTGATTCCGTCAATACTGGCATTTCCTTTCTGCGCCTCTTTAATCTGACTGATCAAAGTGGGCTGAAGTTCTATGCTAGCCAAAAATCCTTCACTTACTAATTCTATTCGAAAATCTTCCATCTCTTTGTGCAAACTTGGTTGCTCCTTCAAAATCATGGAGTTCAAGCGGCACGGTAATCTGCTAAGGGCAACAGCTACCACGTTGGCTTTACCAGGGTGATAGTGAGTGTCCAGGTCGTAATCCTTGATTAGCTCAATCCATCTTCTCTGCCTCATATTCAGCTCCTTCTGAGTGAATATATACTTTAGGCTCTTGTGATCCGAATAAATCTCACAACGGTTTCCCATCAGGTAATGTCTCCATGTCTTTAGGGCTAGAACTACGGCTGCGAGTTCGAGGTCATGGGTTGGATAGTTTTGCTCGTGTTGCTTCAATTGTCGCGATAGATAAGATATAACTTTGCCTTCTTGCATTAGCACACATCCGAGACCAATCTTGGATGTGTCACAATACACATCGAAGGGCTTCGTGATATCCGGCATGATCAAGATTGGGGCTGAAATCAATCTCCTTTTGAGTTCTTGAAAACTCGCTTCACATTTGTCGGTCCATTCAAACTTCTTGTCCTTCTTCAGCAATTGGGTCATGGGTCGGGCGATACTAGAGAATCCTTCTACGAATTTGCGGTAATATCCCGCCAATCCGAGAAAAGCACGAACTTGGGTTTGAGTGGTTGGGGCTTGCCAATCTTCTACATCTTTCACTTTGGCAGGGTCAACGGCAATTCCTCCGGCTGATACAATGTGACTGAGGAATCCTACTTCCTGTAACCAGAATTCACATTTGCTAAACTTTGCATACAGCCGATGCTCTCTAAGGGTTCCACGAATGGTCCTTAGGTGTAGCTCATGCTCTTCTTCTGATTTGGAATAAATCAGAATGTCATCAATGAAAACAACGACAAACTTATCCAGGAAGTCCATAAAAATCTTATTCATGAGGTTCATGAAATAAGCGGGGGCATTGGTTAATCCAAAAGACATGACTGTATACTCATACAATCCATATCTGGTGGTAAAGGCAGTCTTTGGGATATCCTCTGCACGAATTTTGAGTTGATGATAGCCAGTCCTAAGATCAATCTTAGAAAACACTTGGGCACCGGTCAACTGATCAAACAAATCTTCTATCTTAGGCAAGGGGTACTTGTTCTTGATGGTGACATCATTCAACTTCTGATAATCCGTACACAAACGGTTACCTCCATCCTTCTTGTCCACAAATAGGACAGGTGATCTCCATGGTGACGCACTTGGTTGAATCAATCCGATTTCCAACATGGAATCCAGTTGCTTCTTCAGTTCTTCTAGTTCCGACGGGTTCATACTATAGGGTCTCTGGGCTATGGGTCCTGTTCCGGGGATTAGTTCGATGATAAACTCGATATCCCGATCTGGGGGCATACCGGGCAAAACATCTGGAAATACATCGGGGTATTCGCAGACTATTCGAACTTGGTCAATGGTAGGTTGGGCTATACTCTTGTTACACTTGAATTGGCGAGGTAAGGTTTCAGAAATATGCTCGACTGATATTCCGGTGGTACTGGTCATGGTGATGGCTTTCTTGGCACAGTCAATCAATCCTTTATGTTTGGACATCCAATCAATTCATAGTACTACTTCCAAACCTTTAGTTCCGAGTACTATTAGGTTAGCATAAAAATATATGCCATGGATTCGGATAGGGACGGCCTTGCAAATTTGCCTAGCCTTGGTGGTTGATCCGAGGATTTGTACAATCATCACATGCTTCAATTTGGTTGGTTGAATTTTACTAGTGCAGGCAAATTCTTCGGTGACAAATGAATGCGATGCACCAGAATCAAACAACACTCTTGCAAGTACTGAATTAACAGAAAACATACCCAGCACGACGTCTGGCGCTTCCTGAGCTTCTTCAGCATGCATGAGAAAAAGACGGCCATTGCGGTTGAGTGAATTCCACGGGCAAATCTTCTCCCTGGTGGACACGACGCTGCTTTTGGGACATTGGCGTTGGGGGTTGTAGCATTCTTCTTGTTGGGGCACTCGTTGGAATAGTGGCCTTTATTTCCACAGTCATAACAGGTCACTTGTGACTTGTCCTTGGCTGCGACAGGCACAACATTGCTTCCAGTCCTCGGGGCAGTGTTAGGGTTGGCGGTAGCATTGTTGGTGTTGAACTTGGGTGGGGCACGGTTGAAATTGCTAGAGTTGCCGGGGTTGTTGTGATTTCCTCCGGGTCTAGGGTTTCCACGGTTGGGATAGGTCGGACGGGTCATATGGGGTCTGTTGGTTCTTGGGGCAAATCCTGGAGATGGGTTAGGGCGATACTTTGGGGTCTGACGGGTTCCTGGTTGATGCATCATGCGACGCTTGCGGTTCTCATTGGCCTGGTTGATCTTTCCTTCCATATGGATGGCTGAATCGACAAGGGCTTCAATATCAACAAAGGGGATATTGACTAACACTGTCTGCATCTCGTCATGCAGACCATTCAGGAATCTTTCTTTCTTCTTGGCTTCGGTGTCTATCTCGTCCGGGGCATACCTAGCTAATGAAAAAAAATTGTCACGGTATTCCACTACAGTCATCCTTCCTTGCTTCAACTCTCTGAACTCGTCTCTCATTCTCTTGATCAAACCTGGTGGCACATGGGTTCTGCTAAACTTGACCTTGAATTCCTCCCAGGTCATCATCTGTCCTTCGGTCATGGCACGAACACTGTTCCACCATGCCCTGGCATCTCTGGCTAGATAATGGGTGGCGAACAGGACTTTCTCGTTGGCTTCGACTCCTGCTACTTCTAAGTTGTTTTCCATGGTTTGCAGCCAATCATCGGCATCTAGGGGTTCTTCTGACTTGGTGAAAACAGGTGGGTTGGTATTCTGGAAATTCTTGAGCTTAGATCCGTGGTTGTCCTGATTTCCATGGCCTTGGTTGTTGTGGGCTAGCTGGGCTATCTGTTGCAGAGTGGCTAGGTTGGCTTGACGTTCTGCTCTTTCAACTTCGCGGTTAGAAGTCAACATTTGCAGGATCTGCAACATCGGGTCCGGGGCTGAACCACTTCCTCCACGTGGCATCTGAAGATTGATATAGATCATGAGAAAAGAGGGAAATTTCTAAGGTTTTGGGGTCTTTGAAAAGTTTTAAAGGTTTGACTCAGATTTTTCTAGCAACTTGCTTTTTCATTCATTCATAGCACACAGTACAACACACACCACAACAAGGAAAAACAGATGGTTTTAAGAACCATTCTGAAATCTACGATACAGTGGGACCGACTACTACTCACTACGCTAGTGCTCAGTGCTACTACTCCTCGGAGTCTGTGGCTTCATCATCTTCAGCATCATTGATGAAGGCGAAATCATCCTCATCGGTGAAGAAGTCCATGGCCTGATCCTCCAGAAAATCATCGTCATCGCTGAGATAGGAGTAAGGGTCTCCATGAAGATCCTCTCCGGCATTCTCCCTTTCCTCTAACTGCATGTCTCTCTCGTGGATGGTCTCTTCCAGAGATGAGATGCGGTGGCGAAGACGGGCAATAATGCGCTCCTTCTTGTCGAGTTGACGGCAATGAGACTTGCGATCCTTTGCTAGCATGGCGATGGTCTGGTCCTTCGTCTTGATAATGGCAGACTTGTGGTTGCAATAGTCACGGCAGTTGTCCAATTCCTGCTGACGATCGTACATCATGAAGCTAAGGTGGTCCAATTGAGTCTTCAGCTCGGGGTGGTATGGGGCTTCCAGTGGTTGTCCATTTGCATCACGCCTTGGGCAAAACTCAAAGCGAGTACCCTTGATCTGATTGATGCTCTGCCCACCTGACGGGAAAGAGCTTCTGCATTGCTACAGCAAGTCCATCGAGCCAGTTGTTTTCCCTCAAGGTAAACTGAATTCCCTCCGCAGTGGGAGGTTCAATCTTTCCTCGGAGACTTGCAACAATTAGCCACTGCAGATCTTCTCCTCCTTGATCATTGAGCTGAGCTCCGAAGAACTCGGGATGCGGACGCTCCAGAAGTTCCGAAAGCTGATCCAGATCCCTCTCAAAGATAAGGTCTCCTCCATTCCCAAGTTGGTAAAACTTGCTGTACTTCACGTCCATCTATAAAAATAGAGGATGAGTAGATTAGCAGAGTGATCAAGTGTGTCAAAATTTTATCTATTTTGCAAGAGTTTTTTAGGAACATGAAGTTTTATTAAAGAATTAAAGAGGTAAGAATGAGAATAAGTTTTCGTAAATATTTTTGTTCTTTGGTTTTGAAACTAAGTTTTTGGTTCAACGTCCAATCTAACTAGGGTCTCCTATGGTCAGGATGGCTCTGATACCAACTTGTCAACACCCGGATTTTTCAATCCTAGATGCCTGTTATGCCATACATCGCAATCCCAGGATTACCATTTTTGCGAGACATAACAGAATTGGGTACCATAGTACTTCATGCATTACAAACGATACATAAGTTCTTACACAAATAGGGATCTCATGATCCAGTTCTTAATACAACATCAAGCAGCGGAATACGTAATAATAATGGTAGCATAGGCGAAGCTCCATCTTCGGGGTCACAGGCAATGCTGACGATGGGAGATGATCCTAGTTGTCGTAACCTTCCTGGGGTCCATCTTCCAGGTACTCCTCTTCATAGTCTGGCCATGGTAATAGCCAGGGACAAAGCCATGAGTACTCTTTAAGTACTCGCAAACTAATACTAACAGGTAAAGGGTTTTTTGGATAATGGGACACTAGGCTCTAAGGTTGTTTTGCAAAAGCCAGATTTATCTCTACTTAGTTCCAAAGCTAGTCACAATTTTATAACTCCTAAGTGGGATCTTGTAATTCAGGTCACAACTCTGTTGTGGTCAAGTCAAAGTCTCAATTCATTTCACAAGTCATTTTGAAAAGTCTGATGTCGGGAACAGTATGGCCACTCCAACTGTCCATAATCATGACGCAGCTATTGAATAGTTTGACACTCTGCAGAGATTGTACACTTTCACCACAACATTCGATACATCCGTCAGGAACAAATCCTGAATTCACCATACTCAGTATGCGGATAATCAATCCTAACCTTTCAATTACACGCCCTAGTATAAGCACCTCTCCTGTGAGTTTGGCCTCCCAACCATGACCACTGTCATCTTGGGTACTGCATAGGTGGACAATCTTCACAAGGTAGCCTCAGCTCAGACCTTGGCCGTGAGGGACTAATACTAAGGAATATAAGTTTCCAGTCAAGCCCTACCCAATATTCGGGTATTGTGGTTGTACGATAAAATTGGAATTTGTATCGCATCCAGACAACCATCAGTTTTATAAAGGGCTAAGGCTCATGCCTCAACATTTTCATCACCAAAATCATCAAGTGTTTGGAAACACATGTCCAAAACATTTCAATAGAATGATCCATCATTCCAAGGTTTTCATAACCATTTTTCCACCAAGTATTCCCATCTAAAGTTGATCAAGTTTTATGCTTAGCACTAGCATCTACATGTGGGGGTAGTACTAATGAGGGGTGGTAACTAGTGGAGTTTCACTAAGTCCAACCTTATATCTTAGGCTGATATCAAGGTTTCTAGCTTAGGCCAAATTTTATGCTCTTTATGCAACCTTCACACAACTGTCTAGTATCTACCAAACTCTTAGGTAGACTCTAAGTAAGCTTTGATAAAGAAATAAAGTAAGAAGCTCGCACATAAAACTGGGATTGGTTTATCAAGTGAATATAATCACATATGCTTAATGCATATAGTAGTCATATCACAAGTATGGGTTTGTGGCATCAGTAAGGTATCTGGCAAGGGTTAGCTTGCACATTCACTAGTAGTATTAGGCTTGCATCAGTGTCAATATAAGCTTGCATAGTTACTAGCTTGCATAGGTATAGTATCAGCTTGCCTTGAGTAGAGCAGTGGTTGAAGTTCTCCTCGGCTTCTTCTTCGTAGTATCCTCCTTCCTCCTCGTATCCTTGGTCGGTACTAGCGTCTATGAATAAATACGAGGTACACAATCACCAAATAATACTTAACTACTTGCAATCATCACACACAAGGGTCCTATAGATGATCTAGCATCATCTCTAACATTACAAGGTTAAAGCTTGGTTTAAATCTTTTTATTTTTAGAAAAGTAATTTCTACTCATTGAAAAACTACTTAAGATTTAATATTCTCCAAACCAAATATGGGATCATGTTGACACATGTTATCACCACATATTGTAGTCCATGGGAATGTGATTTAAAGTGGTGTCACAATTTAATAAGGTTTTACCCTTTTATTTTAATTAATTAAAGTGGCTAGAAATGCTTATGAAGCATTCTTTTATTACTTGATCATTATTTCTGCAAGTAAACCTATATATTTTTATATATTCTGAAAGGTATGGTTAAATGTGATTTTTGAGAGTCGGAATCAACTCAAAAGCTTTTATGGTTTAAATTTGAAAAATGTTTGAATGCAGAAAAGCTTCTGCCTTGTTATTTTTACTATGGGTGATCTACAGATCCAAATGACTTGAATCCAACGGGCTTGGATTAAGCATTCACAGATCTTTCCAACAAAATTGGTTTCATTCAAATTGGTGCACTGAATCGATCTGGGTTGATTTTTGAAGTTGGGTACAGAAGTGTGTTTAAAATTAAAAAGAAAAGGTTTAATTTGAATTGCTGGGCTGCGCGGGAAATTCTAACGGGCCGGCCTGCTAAGCGCAGTGCTTTGCTCTGCTTAAGTGGGTGTCCCACTAAATCGGTGACAGGCTGGCTGGCGGTATGGGGCAACGTGGATCGTTCGATCTAGTTCTAATCAACAGGGGTCATCATCGACGTGAGACAGCTCGGTGAGCGAAACCTAAGCGGCCAGTGGGGTCTGGGGCTCAGAGTGCAGGCGAGGGTGGCGGCCGGCCCGAGAAAGTTGACGGCGAACCTCCTGGTACCGGTGGCGGCTCAATCGGCTGGCTCCCTTCTCCAGGCGGCGGGCTCGGTGAAATTCGGCGAGTGGTGCTCGCCTTGCTCTAAGAATGATGTGAGTGAAGGGTGAGAGAGGTAGTGAGATGGTGTGAAGAAATCGTGCGGTGGTGGCCTCTATTTATAGTCGGCGAGGGACCGTCGGGCGCCTGTGTGAGCTCGTCGAAGCGGCGTTAAAGTGACTAATGGCATGGGCAAGGTAGGGGCGGTCGCGGTGTCTCTGGCGATGGCGACATGGTCGCATGAGGCATGGGGCGGTGTGGTTTGGCTGTATGGCGGTGCTCTGCCGGCGGCGTCTTCGACGGCGGTAGCTGTATTATAGCGCAGGGCGGAAACGGGATGTCTGGCGGTCTCTGGGTCGGTGGTGATCGTGTGTGCCGCGGTGAAAGCGGCGCCAGCGTGACGCTGGTCGAGGTGGCGCTGGCGCATGCTCGGCATGGTTTGGGCGGCTTGTGCGCGTGGTCGAGGCTTAGCCTTCGCTGGCTGGGACAGGGAGTGGCGGTGGACGGTGGTGCCTCCCGGACAAGGTTAGCACGGCTAGTTCTTCCTCTAACTGCTTCTGTCCACAATGGGGTGACATTGGGGTGCTCGGCTGTTCACCATTGATGACAATGGCAAGCTCAGGGGTGCTAGTGTTGGGCTAATCTTTCTAGATGATCCACTGAGTTGTGTGTGCTAACTAGGGAACAAGTTAGGCAAGAATCACTACACACTATAGTGTTTGTTGTTTTGTTTGATTTGTGTACGCAACTTTGTTTGATGAAATGGCGCATGAAATCAAGTTTTGAAATTTTGAAATGAATTTTGGTGGGTTTGCTAGATTGGTGCTTGGTGAGTCTGCAGATGCTTGGGTTTTGGAAGTTGAGCTTGTTTGAGTGGGTTTGAAAAGTGATCTTCCATATGAAGAAGATTCAATTTTGAATTGTCATTTAAACTATGCATTTGAAAGTTCTGGATGATCACAAAGTAGGCCTTGATACTTTGTGAGTACATTCAAGGGTGCAAGGATCCGAGAAAATTTTACATTAGGTTTTTGAAAGTTTGGGACAGCCAAAGTAGGCATGGGAGTTAAATTGGTCAAAATTACCATTCACTTAATATATTTGTTTTGATTTACTTGTCTATAGGAAAAGTGTGGGAAATGTTTTAGATGATGTTCATTTCACCTAAGAAACATTTTACAAGCAATGGATCACACAAACAAGGTGGTTTTTAAAGAAATTGAAAATCCATGCATACACATATACATGCTTTCATGAGTTTATTTAGAAAAGTTTTTCTTAACCCTAATCTTGATGATTAGTGTTTGATGATCTAAGTTTGGTATTTTTGGGATGTTACATATTGACCATCAACACTTGGTGCTCTTTATTGATCTCCACTTCTGCAGACTTTAACATAGAGAAGAGTTCTGGCAACGTCTTATCCATGCGCTGCATATTATAGTGTAGAGTTCGCAGCATAGAAAACAAAAAAATTCATATGATGGGAACAATTATGTACCAAGATCTATCTACTAGATACAAGCAACGGGTGGATATACATCCATAGAATACATACCCTCGAAGACCGAATAGCGTTAACGAGGTTGTACTCGTGGATGATGTAGATGAACGCTTGTCGATCTCAAGATCGTGATGAAGTCCATCCGGTCCAGCCGGTCCAGCACCATCAAGTCCAGCACCGCAAAGCAGTGGTGCATCCGTGATCGCACACACGTACGGGTATCCCGACAACCTCCGTGCCCTCGCTCCAGCGAAGCAGCGGAAGCAACAAATCCTTCCAGAAAAAGCCACCGGGAACATGTATCTCGCTGACCCGAGACCATGGGGAAATTCTGAAGGGGGGAGAGAGATCCTTCACGAGGAGGTGTGCTTTGAGAGGATGAGAGGGGGCCTTTTATAGGGGATAGGGGGGCACCCAAGGGGAATGGCGCCCAGCCATGGGGGCTGCACCCACCTCTCCCACATTCATGTGGGTGGATCTCCCACTCAAAATGAAAAGCCTCCACTCCCATAAAAGAGCCTCCACTCAAAAATCCACTCACATGCATTAAATTTCCACCAAATTTAATGCAAGCTCTTATTTAAATAAAACTCTTTTATTTATTTATTCAGAATTTTGTTAATTACTTTAATTAACAAACATTCACATAAAACTCCTTGCTAGTATTCCATTTCACATGCAGAACCAGTTTCAGCAATTTCAACCGAAACAGTTCCGGTGTCTAGTGAAATAAATCTCTACGCTTTCCTTTTCTTTTTCTGACATATCATTTGCTCCGAATGGTGTCGGTATCCCTTAAGTGTGTCACCCTATGGTTCGCGAATAATTCAGACATGATCGAGACCCGTACTGACTCCCACACATTCAATGATGACTTCTGTGATAGTGTGAACCTTTTATGCTAGTATCTTAATCCCTTTGTTTCACGATATATTACATGTCCGAGATTCGATCATCGGTATATCCATAGCTAGTTTGATCTCGTTACCGACATGCACTCTTTTCTCGTTCCCGTGATATAACATTCTAGTGGTCAAATCACTTGCTTGCAAGCTAATCAATGTGATATCACCGAGAGGGCCTAGAGCATATCTATCCGTCATCGGGATGAACAAATTCCACTCTCGATCCATGGGTCTCAACATAACACTTTAGTAGTTTTGAAGCCATCTTTATAATCACCCAGTTACGGTGTGACGTTTGATGTCATCGAGAAACTCTTCCGGTGTTAGTGATTGACATGATCTCATGGTCTAAGGATTAGGATCAGCTTGTAAGTTGTTATAGCAATATAAACTCAATGACTTTGATCGTAATGCTATACTTTGGATGAATGTTCATCACATCATTACACTAATGTTGTGACCTCGTTATTAACAACATCCAATATCCATGATGAGGAAACTTTGATCATCTTGTTAATCAACGAGCTAGGTTATAAGAGAGGCATAACTAGGAACTTCCTTTTTGTTTATTAAACACATATGTATTAACGTTTCTGTATTAATACAATTATAGCATGCAAAATAAACATTTATCATAAATAAGGAATACGATAATAACCACTTTATTATTGCCTCTCGAGCATATTCCCTCCAGTCTCCAACTTGCACTAGAGACAATAATCTAGTTTGAAAACTTTGCGTATTTGAACACCTATGGATTTCTGGTGTTCCATATACGCAACTGCAAGTGGTTAACATAATCTACGGATCTGACGCTTTCAGGTCCATGTGTATTTGCATGTCTTTGCGTCTCCACGCATCACTCATTCTCGAATGAGATGGCATTGTATAAATTTGGTCTTTTGGTGAGACCTTTAGTTCCTTGGGGTTAAATCATGTCGATACTATTGTCGTACAATATATCTTTAGTGTTAGCCCATTGCGAACCACACCTTAGTTTGATGACAAACTACTTGACACAAATTCCCTCCTTTGCTGCTACTATAGCAGTCATATACTTAGCCTTTATGTTGTATTATTCTTCACAATGTCTTAACTATGGATTTCATCCAAATCCATCATGGAAACTTTCTTTCCATTACATTGTGCCATCCATAGTTTAAATTGAGATAAACTTAATTTATATCTTGTGACAAAACTAGTATCAATGTAACGCTTTATAATGAACTATTTGTAATTGTTTGTCACCTCTACACAAATATATTCTTAGTTCTTCCAAAAGATCATAAGAATATCCTTACTATCGTCCAATGATCATTTTATGATTCATTCTGGTATATGCTCATAACACTTAGGGCATAGGACATATCTGGATGTGTACATATCATAGTATGATTGATCAAAACATTCTCGTGATTTCACTCATCAAGTGTCAAAGCACTTGAATCTTGTTTCACTTATCAAGTGTCGATACACTTGAATCTTGATTCAATTCCTTTCCATGTGACAATAACCTTTTCTTGTCGTTTTTATATTGAACTCTTTCAATATCTCATATATGTATGTTTGGCACAACCATATTAGCGTCACAGTCTATCCACTATAGACATTCATGCTAAATATTCGGGTTTTTCCTAAGTCTTTCATCGAAATGAAATTCTTAACCTTTGTCAATAAAAGATACATCATTTATAATCAACAAGATGTCCTCCACATAATGTATTAGAAATATGTCTTAGCGCTCCCACTTAATTTCTTGCAAATGCAAGCATATTCATCGTCTCCTGATGAAAACTCCTTTTCCTCACGGTGAAGATTCCAACTCCGCGATGCTTACTTCAACCATTGAAGTTTGCATGCCCTTTTTAGCATCCTTTGAATTAACAAAACCCTTTGGATCGTGTCATGTACACGTCCTAGGTAACCATTCTATTAGAAGAACTTTGTTTTGTTTATTCATCTACCATATACCAAATTATATGTAGTGGTTTCTACTTTAATCTGTCCAGACTAAATATCGCTATGAAAAATCAAATCTTGTCATAGTCAACTCCTTGAACATTGTCGTAAAATACTTTACGACATGTCGACTATTTCATAGATGTGAAACATCCATGTCTGTTTCTTTATAGATCCAAATACGACCGACAGGTTTTTACACCTTTCCGGAGGGTCTTCCAAGTTCAAAACTTGATTTCTCGTGTATGGAACTATCACATATTTTATGGCTTCAAGCCATTTGACGGAGTCAGGGCCCATCATCGCTTCTTTGTATGTGGTCGGTTCATCATTGTCAAACAATAATGATTTACTCTCAAATCTCAGCATTTGATTTGTTTATCCGACCGACTTGGTTCAATAAGAACTTAGATCTCCGTGACCACAACCTTTGAGGCACATAAGCTATGAGCATTATGGCAGCCTTCGGAACCATTTCCGGTGCTATGAAACTCAGCACATTTAGCTAAGGTTTATTAACCTTATCAAAGTTCTATTGTCCTCCCACTTAACTTTTGTGAAAAATTCCTTTTTCAAGAAACTTCACATTTCAAGCGACAAACCCTTTTGTCCTTGGTGTTATGGAGGAATACCCAATTGTTATTCGAAATAACCTACAAAGACATGCTCATCCGACTTCGGTTGTAAACATCTTACTTATGTTTAGCATACCAAAATTTAAGAAATGACAACTTGGGTTTTACCCCAAACCATAACTCATATGGTGTCATTTCAACGGATCAAGATGAAGCTCTTTTTCAGTGTAAAAGCGGTAGTCTCTAAATCTTTAATCTTTTAAAACATAATGACAGTTTTATAAATAACACTTTTGATCCAACCATGTCACACAAGGTTTCATTACAAATCTCAAACACTCCATACTCCTATGGTCTTTCGGGAGATGTAAATCTAGGTGTTTTGCTAAAGTTGTAACTCAAATAAATCCCTTTATGATAAATCATAATTCATTTATTTTTATTGTTACACTTGTAACTCAAATAAATCCCTTATGATAAAATCATAAACCATTTTATTTCTTGTTACAATGATTTTTCACTTCATCTTGAAAGTCTTTGAAACATTTTCAAATATTTCATACTTCTTTCTCATTAAGTGAATATTCACTCAAATTTCCGGAGAAAGTATATGAAGTTGAAACCCATTGCTTACGAGTACACATAATGGACTACATACATCGATATGTATAAGTTCCAATATTTTAGTCGTTCGTTCTTCTTTGGCCTTTAAACAAAGTTTTAATTATCCCTAGGAAAGTCTCACAAGCGTCACTTGATCAAATCAAAGACTCCAAAAATCCATGAAAATGGAGTTTCTTCATGTTTTATTTCCAATATAATTTAAACGGCGATGTCACTTCGTAAGTGATCTTTCAATCATTTGTCTAGCAACATTTTAGCATTAGGTTTTATGGATGTGATTTCTCCAACTAGATTTGTAAATCATCCATCTTATATGGAATACGGTAATTATTTGAACAACCTTTGTTCTCATAATACCTAATTTGAATAACTATTATTAAAACAAATCTTGAAGTCAAGCTTTGATGTCAACGAGAAATACAAACAACGGTTTGTTTGTTTTCGATGAACATCATCACATATTCTCTTGCTAGTTACTTATGCCATTGTGGTTCATGAATTGCGTCGTTCTGTATGAAATTTCATACCAACCAATTCGGTATCCAATACACAAGAACCACATTGTTTAACAATCAAAGAATACAACCATAACATGTATATCTTCCATATACCTAAATTTGATATTTCCAATCTTTTCTTTTCTGCCAAATATATTTTATAGATTCTCTTTCAGCATTTACTTTTACCTTTTAAAAGAATCTATCAACATCAACAGTGGTGCCATATACATGACACATAGTCCAAAGCATGTATATTCAAATAATAATACCTTTGGACATGCACTTTGAAGTAGATCACCATCATCAAAATGATTGGCATTCTTTCAAAATCCATTCTTTAGTAATCTTTTAGTGTAGTAAACACTTTTACATACATCTTCTATTCATCCTTATCATGACGACTTTCATGATCAAGCTAATGTAGCTTATAAAGACGAATCGTGAGTATAACGTTACTTTCCAAAACCCTTTTGGATGATTAGGATGTCTAGCATATCCAACCTTCGCAAATTCTCATCCAATATGAGAACATATATTATACTCTATCATATTGCAGCAAAACAACATTTGATATCGTTATATCTACTACACATGATGGTTTCTGAAATAATTCTTTCAGCTCCTAGATAAACTTGATATTAAAACAATAAAGAATCATGGAGGCAAACATGATACTTAAGATACTAACACTGGAATTGTTACTCTCGATTTAATACCAATTATTAAATTTCACGGAGTAAACAGAGTTTGCTGAAAGTTTGCAATAGGACTTTAAACTTTAGATTGACACTCAACACAATACGATACTAGTTCGTAAAGTAAATATCCAGAATTCTATAGTTCTGTTATCTCAATTACAACTATGCATAAGGTGGTGAACAAATGCCAATGACTACAACAAATTATGCAAATTCACTTTGATTTAATTTTATGATAAACTGAGTTCAACTAATCCAAATTAAAAATGAAATCCCACTCAAAAATGACATCCCTGTTGTCTTTTTGGTGATTACATGAACCAAATCCACTACACCAAGTCCGATCATCACGTGAGTCGGCGTAGCTTCAAAGGCGAGCATCCATATGGTCATCATATCAAAACATATGACTCATGCTTAACCTTTCGGTCCGTGTTCCGAGGCCATGTCTATACATGCTAGGCTCGCCAAGTAAGAACCTTAGTATTCACGTGTGTAACTGTCTTACACCCGAGATGTGCTCGTGGATTCAAGTACACCCGACCATCACGTGATGTCTTGAAGCGACGAAACATTGTCGGTGCATACTTAAGGAAGAACACATTTTTATCTTGATATCTAAATAAGGGATCATCTTATTATGCTAATAAAACGCCAAACAAGCAATATAAGATGCAATCAAACATCACATGTTTGTAAGTGAAATGATATGGTTCCCGCATATGATCTCCATCATCTGCACCGTGGTATGATCTCTATCATACCTCTATGTGTAAGGCCAAGGTCTATGGAACCTACACGTTATGTGTGTTGTAAGAGTATCATCTTATACTTCTACTTGCGAGTATTGCGTGTATTGCGTGTATATACATCACCATATCATAACACTAGCCCAGCAACAATTTAAACTAGACGCCTCTAATTTATCCATTGCAAGTATTGCGTGGTTTAGGGCTTTCGAAGATAGAACCTTTCTTACCTACGAACATGAACCACAACGAGGATAACCAAATTTTTGACAACTCGTTGTAAATTAGATATTGACTATATTAGGAGAGACAGACACCCGCTAGCCACTTATGCAAAACTAGTTGCATGTCAAGAGTGGAACAGGTCTCATGTGCGGGGACATGTAAAGTTTGTCTGGGCCGCTTCATCCCACTATGCCACCAATATCCAAAGTACAACTAAGAAGAAATAAAATGATCATCATCACCCACATACTCATATGTGTACTACCCGTGCAAAGCATCTACGCATAGATTCGGCTCTGATACCACTGTAGGGTTCGCAACATAGAAAACAAAAAATTTCCTACGATGGGAACAACTATGTACCAAGATCTATCTACTAGATACAAGCAACGGGTGTATATACATCCATAAAATACATACCCTCAAAGACAGGATTGTGTTAATGAGGTTGTACTCGTGGATGATGTAGACGAACGCTTGCCGATCTCAAGATCGTGATGAAGTCCATCCGGTCCAGCCGGTCCAGCACCATCAAGTCCAGCACCGCAAAGCAGTGGTGCATCCGTGATCGCACACATGTACGGGTATTCCGACAACCTCCGCGCCGTCGCTCCAGTGAAGCAGCGGAAGCAACAAATCCTTCCAGAAAAAGCCACCGGGAACATGTATCTCGCTGATCTGAGACCATGGGGAAATTCTAAAGGGGGGAGAGAGATCCTTCGCGAGGAGGTGTGCTTTCAGAGGATGAGAGGGGGGCCTTTTATAGGGGAGAGGGCGGCACCCAAGGGGCATGACGCCCAGCCATGGGGGCTGCCCCCACCTCTCCCACATTCATGTGGGTGGAGCTCCCGCTCAAAATGAAAAGCCTCCACTCCCATAAAAGAGTCTCCACTCAAAAATCCACTCACATGCATTAAATTTCCACCAAATTTAATGCAAGCTCTCATTTAAATAAAACTCTTTTATTTATTTATTCAGAATTTTGTTAATTACTTTAATTAACAAACATTCACATAAAACCCCTTGCTAGTATTCCATTTCACATGCAGAACCAGTTTCAGCAATTTCAACCGAAACAGTTCCGGTGTCTAGTGAAATAAATTCCTGCGCTTTCCTTTTCTTTTTCTGACATATCATTTGCTCCGAATGGTGTCGGTATCCCTTAAGTGTGTCACCCTACGGTTCGCGAATAATGCAGACATGATCGAGACCCCTCGCCGATCAATAATCAGCAGCGGGACATGGAGATCCGTACTGACTCCCACACATTCAACGATGACTTCTATGATCGTGTAAACCTTTTACGCTAGTATCTTAATCCCTTTGTTTCACGATATATTACATGTCCGAGATTCGATCATCGGTGTCTCCACACCTAGTTTGATCTCTTTACCAACATGCACTCTTTTCTCGTTCCCGTGATATAACATTCTAGTGATCAAATCACTTGCTCGCAAGCTAATCAATGTGATATCACCAAGAGGGCCCGGAGCATATCTATCCATCATCGGGATGAACAAATTTCACTCTCGATCCATGGGTCTCAACATAACACTTTAGTAGTTCTGAAGCCATCTTTATAATCACCCAGTTACGGTGAGACGTTTGATGTCATCGAGAATTCTTCCGGTCTTAGTGATTGACATGATCTCATGGTCTAAGGATTAGGATCACTTCGTAAGTTGTTATAGCAATATAAACTCAATAACTTTGATCGTAATTCTATACTTTGGATGAATGTTCATCACATCATTACACTAATGTTGTGACCTCGTTATTAACAACATCCAATGTCCATGATCAGGAAACTTTGATCATCTTGTTAATCAACGAGCTAGTTTATAAGAGAGGCATAACTAGGAACTTCATTTTTGTTTATTAAACACACATGTACTAACGTTTCCGTGTTAATACAATTATAGCATGCGAAATAAACAATTATCATATATAAGGAATACGATAATAACCACTTTATTATTGCCTCTCGAGCATATTCCCTTCATATAGTTTATCACAAAGTTCTTGTAAGTTGGTGGTAGTGATTGGATGACATGGTGAATCCCCAACGCATTGGGAATTATTATACCCAAGATCTGGAGCTTATTGGCGTGCCCAGACATCTTAAGAACATGCTCACAAATGGAGCTGCCCTCCTCCATCTTGCGGTTAAAGAACTTTTCACAAGCTTCATAACTCTCAACTGCCGCGTGAGCCTCAAATATCATTTTGAGTTCACAGACAATATCATGTGGGTCAAAGTTCTCAAACCTCTTTTGAAGCTCTGATTCCAAAACATACAAGATAGCACACTAAACCGTGGAGTACTGATTCTTCCGAGTACGGAAAACATTTTTCTCATCATCTGTAGCATCTTTTGTAGGCGGGTCACTTAGCGGTGCATCCAGCACATAGGTCAAATTACCAGCATTGAGGACAATCCTCAATTTGCGGAGCCAATCCACGAAGTTGCTTCCATTGTTTTTCAACTTTTCTTTCTCTAGGAACACATTAAAATTGATGGTAGGGGCCGCGATTGATCTACAACATATTTGCAATAGTTTAGACTAAGTTTATGAAAAATTGAGTTCTAATTAATATTTAAATTAATCTAGGTGAACTCCCACTCAAAATAATATCCCTCACATTGTTTTAGTGATCACATGAACCAAATCCACCACATCAAAACCGATCATCACGAGAGATGATGTAGCTTCAATGGCGAACAATCAACATGTTCATCATATCTACGATATGACTCATGTTTTACCTTTCCGCGATCCATGTTCCGAGACCATGTCTGTACATGCTAGGCTTGTCAAGATCAAACCTTAGCTTCCGCATGAGCAAATCTGGCTTGCTCTTGTTGTATACACTAGCAGAATCTAACACACCCGATCATCATGTGGTGCTTCGAAACAACGAGCTTTAGCAACGGTGCCTACTAAGGATGAACACTTTATAACTTGATATTTTGTGAGAGGGATCATATTATAATGCTACCATTGCAAACTAAGCAATACAATATGCATAAAAGGATTAACATCACATGCAATTCATAATATGTGATATGATATGGTCTTTCTTCTTGTGCTTCCGATCTCCATCTTCAAGCACAAACATGAT
Organism: Avena insularis; assembly: GCA_023614405.1. NCBI lineage: Eukaryota > Viridiplantae > Streptophyta > Magnoliopsida > Poales > Poaceae > Avena > Avena insularis. Next base: position 375,712,936 of record CM042697.1, read on the forward strand.
CTCCATCATCACCGGCGTGGCGTCAAGGTCAATGGCACCGCTCCATGGTTGTCGTCCACCAGCATCAACTATTACAACTACTTTGAATAATAGACATGCGGGTCTTAACGAAATTAAAAGACAACCATAAGGCTCCTGCCGGTTGCCGACTTACAATAAGGATCATTGCATACATCATATATAATCACAATCATGGCCATATCACATCACAACACACCCTTGTAAAACAAAGTTAGACGCCTCTAATTTTCTTTGCATATTTTACGTGGTTTGGGGCTTTCAATAAGTGTCGTTCTAACTTACAAACAAGAACCACAACGTTGATGCTTGAACTATCAAGTGCCCGTTGTAAATTGAATCTATACTATGATGGGAGAGACAGACACCCGCAAAGCCACTTATGCAATACAAGTTGCATGTTAAGCGTGGAGCAAGTATCATGAACAATGTCATGTAAGGTTAGCCCGGACCGCTTCATCCCATCATACCGCAAGATGCAAAGTATAAAAAAAGCAATTGATAATAAAAGCACCACCGCCCATAATAACCATTGTGTTCTACTTGTGCAACAGATCTACATATAGACACGTCTCTGATACCACTGTAGGGGTTCCTAGCATGGAAAACAAAAAAATTCTACCGCATACACACAAACAAGCCAAGATCTATCTACTAGACTGTAGCAACGAGTCAATTAGAGTACTCACCCTTGAAGATTCCAAAGCGGTTAACGAGAGGAGATTCTCGTGGGTAATGTAGTCGTACACTTGCCGATCTCAAGATCGCGTAGACGATCCTTCCGGTGTTGTGTTACGGCAGCGCTTCCGTAGTCGGTCACACGTTCAGTACTCGATGAAGACCTTCCTCTCCATTGTTCCAGCAGGCAGCGGAGGTTGTAGTTCTCCACTCGCAATTCCTAAGAAGACGACCACAAGTGGGTACCCGGGAAAGTAGAGGGAGATCTCGCAGGTCACTTGCCGGAGCGCAGGCGGGATCATGAGAGAGCCTTGGCAGTCTAGGGCTTAGAGGCACCAAGGGATTTAGAGCACCGGCTGGGATTACTAGACGGCATGCAGAGGAGCCTCTAGGCACCAGATTCAGAGTGGCAGGCGGCCTGCCTAGGGGTTTAGAGTGGCGCTTACCAGGGCAGTGTAGGAGAGGGGCCTTTCTTTTTTATATAGGTGGGAGGCGGCTAGGGGCTAGCCGAACCTCCCCCAACTCCCTTGCTGTCATGTTTGGAGTGGCAGAGCAACCTTTCACGTAGGTTTTCTCCTTCCACTTCCCAAAATAGCTGCTTGATTCTTTCTTTCAAATTGGCGCTGACTTTTCAAACTAGGATTTGATTAAACCTTTATTTTGTTCAGCGATGACACGGGGTATGAAGTGATGTGCAATCATTCCAACTTATGACACATTCATGTACCCTTCCTCCTGAGTGCCTATATCTGAATCTTCTAGAATATTCTATGAAAAACACCCAACCGGGCCCCCTAACTCCGGGGTCAGGACTTTCTATAATATGAATCTTATTCTCCCACTCATCTGGATCTCCTCGATATCCTCGATCCCCATCCGAGACCAACATCTGCCCTCACCATCATTCCATAACTACCAACAACATCGTAATCCTGGCGTGTTCTACTGTCAGAATTATGCGACATGATCTAGACATTCAACAACCAAGAGAACTGAAATCACATGGCTCCCACATATTTCTCAATATTACTTTATGATCGAATAACCATCACATGATACCCACTCATTTGTCTTCACGACATGCCATTTATCCGAGGGTTTGATCGTCAGATTTCGTGACACTCTGGCCCAACCTCGTACTATATAATTTTCAGCCCTGGAGGTAATCCTCGTACAACAGCTGTGCCACTGAAATACATTCCACCTGAGAGGGCCCAGTATAAGGTCTATCCGCCAAGGACAAACTCACTTTTGATCTATGTAGTCAACCTACTTTCCTAACACTCAAACACCATGTATGTGTGCTTGTCATCAGCACCCTGCAGGTATAAGGCATGGACTCCATGGCTAAGGCCATTAGGTTACTGCGTATCGCAAAGTTTGTTAAATGAACTATATTAAATGACTTGATCTTTTATGTTATGCTTATCTATAGGAGTATGTCCATCACATCATTCTCCTAATGATATATACCTCGTTGTTAATAACATTCTATGTTCATGATCGAAACCATGATCATATATTAACCAACAAGCTATTTTAACAGAGGCTTTACTAGGACCTTTTATGTTTACAACACACAAGCATTAATGTTTCCTGCTAATACAATTATAGCATGGTATGTAAACATTTATCATAAGTATGAAGACATGATAATAACCACTTTATTATTGCCTCTGAGCATATCTCCAACAATTATATTAGCATAAAATCTATGCTATGGATTGGGATAGGCACACCTTGCAAATTTCTCTAGCTTTGGTGGTTGAACCTGTATTTGAACAATCATAACATGCTTCAATTTGATGGGTTGAATCTACTAGTGCATGCAAATTCTTTAGTAATAAACGAAAGCGATGCTCCGTAATCAAAAACACTCTTGTAAGTACCGAGTTAACAGAAACATACCTAACATGACATCCGGGCGCTTGGGCTTCTTCAAAGCATGCATGAGAAAGACGGCCGCTATGTTAATGTTGGGCCACCCTTATTTCAGCCGAATATCTCAATGTCACACAGTATTTGCATTGTGTTGGAGATATGCCCTAGAGGCAATAATAAATGTAGTTATTATTATATCTTTGTGTTTATGATAAATGTTTACATTCATGCCATAATAGTATTAACAAGGAAACATTAATACTTGTGTGATTTGTAAACCTAATTTGAAGTCCCTAGTAAAGCCTCTTTATAATACTAGCTTGTTGGTTAATAAATGATCGTGGTTTCCTATCATGAACATTGAGATGTTATTAATAACAAGATCATATCGTTAGGAGAATGATATGATGGACATACTCCCATAGATAAGCATAGCATAAAGATCAAGTCATTTTAATAGTTCAATTGCTATATGCTTTCGATACATAGTAACCTAATTCCTTCAATCATGAGATCATGCATATCACCTTTACGGATGGATGCTTTGATGACATCAAACACCACACCGTGAATTATAAAGGTGGCATTGAGTGTTCGGAAAGTATTGGTTGAGACACATGGATCAAGAGTGGGATTTGTCCATCCATATGACGGATAGATATACTGGCACTCTCGGTGAAATGTCATCCAATTAGCTTGCAAGCATGTGACCGCCTGAGGATCACATATCACGGAACGAGAAAAGAGTACTTATCAAGAACGAGGTTGAACTAGGTATGCAGAGATACTGACGATCATAACTCTCGGATAAGTAAACTATCGTGAGACAAAGGGAAATTGGTATCGTATGTAAGTGGTTCATTGGATCGCAAGTAATCAGAGAAATATGTGGAGCCATATGAATTTCCAGATTCCTCTATTGGTTATTGTTCAAGAAGTGTCTCGATCATGTCCGTATAATTCATGAACCGAGGGAGACACACTTAAGGACTGGACGTTGTTTGAGTAGTTATGGATTGATGAGAAGAGACCGAATGTTGTTCGGAGTCTCGGATGGGATCTGGGATATCACGAGGAGATCCGGAATGGTCCGGAGAATAAGGTTCATATAAGGAAAGTCCTATTTCGGAGTTGGAGAATGGTTCCGGTGTTTTCATCGGGGATGTTCTAGAAGGTTCCGGAATGTCCGACACTCCGAAGGGGAAGGGTACATGAATGTGTCATAACATGTTGGAATGATTGCATCATGTACTAGGTGTCATCACTGAACAAAATAAAGGGTTTAATCAAAGTCAAATGCCAATTTGAAAAGTCAAACGGCTATGTTGGAAAGTGGAGGGAAGTGGGAAACCGAGTTGGGGAGGAGTTCCTCCTCCACCGCCGGCCCACTAGGGATCCGCTGAAAGGTAGGGACTCCTCCCCTTGGCCGGCGCCCCACCTATAAAGGGAGGCAGGCCGCCTCCCAGGCACACAACTCCACCACCCGCGCAAACCCTAGCCCTAGCCCTCCAGCCGCCCGCCTAGCTAGCTAACCCTAGCCGCCAAGCCTCCTCCTTGGTGTGTCTAAACCCTAGATCACGAGGAGCTCTTCATAGTCCACCATACTTGCTCGGCTTAAGGCGAAGCCTGCGAGATCTCCCTCTACTTCCTAGACCACGCCGCCGGAATCGCGAGGAGAGTGCTACAACCTCACGCCTGCTGGAACAAGGAGAGGAAGGTCTTCGCCGAGTACCAAACGTGACTGATCATTGCTGGGAAGGCGCTTGTCTGCGATCTTGAGATCGGGAAGAGTACGACTACATCACCCACGAGAATCCACTCTCGTTAAACACTTTGGAATCTTCAAGGGTGAGTTATTCCATCGACTCGTTGCTACAATCTAGTAGATAGATCTTGGCTTGTTTGTTTGTATGCGGTAGAAATTTTTTGTTTTCCATGCTACGAAACCCTACAAAGGTATCGAGCCGTGTCTATATGTAGATCTGTTGCAGTATAACACAATGGTCATTGTGGGCGTTGATGCTTTATTGTCGATTGCTTCTTGTGTACTTTGCATCTTGCGTGATGTTGGGATGAAGCGCCCGGCTAACCTTACATGACATCGTTCATGAGACTTGCTCCACGCTTGACATGCAACTTGTATTGCATAAGTGGCTTTATGCGTGCCTGCTTTCTCCTAGCATAGTTAAGATTCAATTTACAACGGGTGATTGACAATACTAGTATCAATGTTGTGGTTCTTGTTCGTGAGTTAGAACGACACTTATTGAAAGCCCCAAACCACGTAAAACATGCAAAGAAAGTAGAGGCGTCTAACTTTGTTTTGCAGGGGTGTGCAGTGATGTGATGTGGCCATGATTGTGATTATATTTGATGTATGCAATGTTCCTTATTGTAAGTTGGCAACCGGCAGGAGCCATATGGTTGTCTTTAATTTTGTTAAGACCCGCGTGTCTATTCAAAGTAGTTGTAATAGTTAAAGCCGGTGGACGACAACCATGGAGTAGCGTCATTGACCTTGATGCAATGCCGGTTATGATGGAGATCATGTTCGTGCTTGAAGATGGAGATCGGAAGCACAAAGAAGAAAGGCCATATCATATCACATATTATGAATTGCATGTGATGTTAATCCTTTATGCATCTTGTATTTCTTAGTTAACGACGGTAGCATTATAAGATGATCCCTCATGCACATGAATTTCAAGTTCTGAAGTGTTCATCCTTAGTAAGCACCGTTGCTAAAGCTTGTTGTTTCGAAGCACCACGTGATGATCAGGTGTGTTAGATTCCGCAAGTGTATACAACGTGAGCAAGCCAGATTTGCTCATGCAGAAGCTAAGGTTTGATCTTGACGAGCCTAGCATGTACATACATGGTCTCGGAACACGGATCACCGAAAGGTAAAGCATGAATCATATAGTAGATACGATGAACATGTCGACTGTTCGCCATTGAAACTATATCAACTCTCGTGATGATCGGTGTTGATGTGGTGGATTTGGTTCGTGTGATCACTAAAACAATGTGAGGGATATTGTTTTGAGTGGGAGTTCACATAGATTAATTTAACTATTAATTAGAACTCAATTTGTCATAAACTTAGTCTAAACTATTGCAAATATGTTGTAGATCAATGGCGGCCCCTACCATCAATTTTAATGCGTTCCTAGAGAAATAAAAGTTGAAAAACAATGGAAGCAACTTCGCGGATTGGTTCCGCAATTTGAGGATTGTCCTCACAGCTGGTAATTTGACCTATGTGCTGGATACACTACTGGGTGACCCACCTGCAGCTACTGATACCGAGGAAGTAAAGAATGTTTACCTCGCCTAAGACTCAAGATCCACGCTTCAGTGTGCTATCTTGTATGGTTTAGAATCGGAGCTTCAAAAAAGGTTTGAGAATTCAGACCCACATGATATTGTTCGTGATCTCAAATTGATCTTTGAGACTCACGCGGCGATTGAGAGCTATGAGGCTTCTGAAAAGTTCTTTAACTGCAAGATGGAAGATGGCAGCTCCGTCAGTGAGCATGTGCTTAAGATGTCTGGGCACGCAAACAAACTTCAAAGCTTGGGTATAGTGATTCCTAATGCTTTGGGGATTTATCGTGTCCTCCAATCACTACCACCAAGTTACAAGAACTTTGTGATGAACTACAATATGCAAAACATGAACAAGCAGTTGCCAGAACTCTTTGCCATGTTGAAATCTGCAGAAGTGGAGATCAAGAAAGAGCACCAAGTGTTGATGGTCAATAAGACCACCAAATTCAAGAAAGGAAAGTCTAAGCAAAAGGGACACTTCAAGAAGGGTGGTAAGAAAGTTACCGCTACCGAACAAAGACCAAGGCTGGACCTAAGCACGATACTAAGTGCTTTCTTTGAAAGGGAGAAGGTCCGAAGCGGAATTGCCCAAAGTACTTGGCGGATTTGAAGAACGGCAACATCAAGAAGAAAGGTATATCCGATATACATGTTATTGATGTGTATCTCACTAGTACTAAAGTAGTGCACAGGTATTTAATCTTGGTTGTTGCTCATATTTGTAACTCAAAGCAGTCGCGAAATAAACGGAAGCTAGCGAAGAATGAGGTGACGATGCGCGTGGAAACGGATCAAAGGTTGATGTGATCGCGGTCGCACGCTACCCCTTCATCTACCATCGGGATTAGTCTTATACTTAAATAATTGTTATTTGGTGCCTGCGTTAAGCATGAACATTATATCGGGATCTTGTTTATTGCGAGACGGTTACTTGTTTAAGTCCGAGAATAATGGTTGTTCGATTTATATGAGTAATATGTTTTATGCACATGCACCTTTGATAGATGGTCTATTCTTATTGAATCTCGATAGTGGAAATACACATATTAATAACATTGAGGCTAAACGTTTGAAATCAAGCGATAACTCGACCTATATGTGGCATTGTCGTCTTGGTCACATTGGAGTGAAGCGTATGAAGAAACTCCATTCCGATGGACTTCTCGAATCACTTGATTTCGAATCACTTGATAGATGCGAAGCATGTCTGATGGGTAAAATGACTAAGACTCCATTTTCTGGTATGATGGAGCGAGCTACGGACTTATTGGAAATCATACATACTGATGTGTGTGGTCCAATGAGTGTAGCATCGCGCGGTGGTTATCGTTATGTTCTTACCTTCACGGATGACTTGAGTAGATATGGGTATATCTATTTCATGAAACATAAGTCCGAAACTTTCGAGAAGTTTAAAGAATTTCAAAGTGAGGTAGAGAATCAACGTAACAAGAAGATTAAATTTCTACGTTCTGATCGTGGAGGTGAATATCTAAGTTACGAGTTTGGCGAGCATTTGAAGAAATGCGGAATACTTTCACAATTGACACCGACGGGAATACCACAGTGTAATGGTGTGTCCGAACGTCGTAATCGAACTCTCTTAGATATGGTTCGTTCTATGATGTCACTTACAGATTTACCGCTATCATTTTGGGGTTATGCATTAGAAACAGCCGCATTCACTTTAAATAGGGCACCATCTAAATCCGTTGAAACGACACCATATGAATTATGTTTTGGGAAGAAACCTAAATTGTCGTTCCTTAAAGTTTGGGGATGCGAAGCCTATGTAAAGAAGTTACAGCCGGACAAGCTTGAACCCAAAGCGGAAAAATGCGTCTTCATAGTATACCCGAAGGAAACTATTGGGTATACCTTCTATCATAGATCCGATGGCAAAATCTTCGTTGCCAAGAATGGATCCTTTCTAGAGAAGGAATTTCTCTCAAAAGAAGTGACTGGAAGGAAAGTAGAACTCGACGAGGTTGTCGAACCTTCTCTCGAACTTGCGAGTAGCGCAGCACCGGAAGAAGTTCTGTGGTGCTGCACCAATAAGAGAGGAAGCTAATGATGATGATCATGAAACTTGGTTGTAGTTGCTCTGAGCCTCGCAGGTCAACGAGAACTCGTACCACTCCAGATTGGTATGATCCCGTTATGAGTGTCATGTTGGTGGACAACACCGATGACCCTGCGACATATGAGGAAGCGATGATGAGCCCAGATTCCAATAAATGGCAAGAATCCATGAAATCCGAGATTGGATCCATGTACGAAAACCAAGTATGGACTTTGGTGGACTTACTTGATGGCCGGAAGGCTGTCGAGAACAAATGGATTTTCAAGAAGAAAACAGATGCTGATGGTAATGTTACTATCTATAAAGCTCGACTTGCATAAAGGGTTCGACAAATTCAAGGAGTTGACTACGATGAGACTTTCTCACCTGTAGCGAAGCTAAAGTCTGTGAGGATTATGTTAGCAATCGCTGCATATTATGATTATGAGATATGGCAGATGGATGTCAAAACAGCATTCCTCAATGGAGACATTGATGAAGAGTTGTATATGATGCAACCCAAAGGTTTTGTCGATCCTAAAGATGCTAACAAGGTATGCAAACTTCAACGGTCCATCTATGGGTTGAAGCAAGCATCCCGAAGTTGGAATCAACATTTTGATAAGGTGATCAAAAGTTTTGGTTTTATACAAACTTATGGAGAAGCTTGTATTTACAAGAAAGTGAGTGGGAGCTCTGTAGAATTCTTAATACTGTATGTGGATGACATATTGTTGATTGGGAATGATGTAGACCTTCTTAATAGTGTCAAGGAATATTTGAATAATAGTTTTTCAATGAAGGATCTTGGTGAAGCAGCTTACATATTAGGCATAAAGATTTATAGAGATAGATCGAGACGCCTAATATCATTGTCACAAAGTACATATTTGGACAAAGTTCTAAAGAGGTTTGGAATGGAAGATAGCAAGAAAGGGTTCTTGCCCATGTTGCCCAATACGTTGAGTAAAACTCAAAGTCCGACAACGGCAGAAGATAGAGAAAAGATGAGTAAGACTCCCTATGCCTCATCCATAGGATCTCTAATGTATGCCATGCTATGTACTACACCCGACATTGCATATGCTGTTAGTTTAACTAGCAGATATCAAAGTGATCCAGGAGTGGATCATTGGACAATGATCAAAACAACATCCTTAAGTACTTAAGAAGAACTAAGGATATGGTTCTTTCTTATGGAGGTGATGAACACTCGTTGTTAATGGTTACACCGATGCTAGTTGGAACACCGATCGGATGATTCTAAATCACAATCTGGATACATATTTACTTTGAATGGTGCAGCGATTAGCTGGAGGAGTGCAAAGCAAAGCGTTGTGGCGAGATCTTCAACTGAATCGGAATACATGGCTGCCGGAGGCTTCACAAGCGATATGGATGAAAGAGTTCATTACTGAGCTGGGTGTGGTTCCAAGTCTGGACCCAATGTCTATCTCTTTGTGATAACATGGGCGCCATAGCCAATGCGCAGAACCAAGGTCACACAAGAAGTGAAGCATATCAAGCTATGTTTTCACGCTATTCGAGAACATGTCCAAGATGGGGACATAAAGATTTGCAAAGTACACACAGATCTGAATGTGGCGGATCCGTTGACTAAACCTCTCCCGAGGGCAAAACATGACCAGCACCAAACTGCCATGGGTGTTCGGTATATTACCATGTAATCTAGATTAGATGACTCTAGTGCAAGTGGGAGACTGTTGGAGATATGCCCTAGAGGCAATAATAAATGTAGTTATTATTATATCTTTGTGTTTATGATAAATGTTTACATTCATTCTATAATAGTATTAACAAGGAAACATTAATACTTGTGTGATTTGTAAACCTAATTTGAAGTCCCTAGTAAAGCCTCTTTATAATACTAGCTTGTTGGTTAATAAATGATTGTGGTTTCCCTATCATGAACATTGAGATGTTATTAACAACAAGATCATATCGTTAGGAGAATGATATGATGGACATACTCCTATAGATAAGCATAGCATAAAGATCAAGTCATTTTAATAGTTCAATTGCTATATGCTTTCTGATACATAGTAACCTAATTCCTTCGACCATGAGATCATGCATATCACCTTTACCGGATGGATGCTTTGATGACATCAAACACCACACCGTGGCGGGTGGCTATAAAGGTGGCATTGAGTGTTCGGAAAGTATTGGTTGAGACACATGGATCAAGAGTGGGATTTGTCCATCCATATGACGGATAGATATACTCTGGGCCCTCTCGGTGAAATGTCATCCAATTAGCTTGCAAGCATGTGACTGGCTCACAAGGGATCACATATCACGGGAACGAGAAAAGAGTACTTATCAGTAACAAGGTTGAACAAGGTATGCAGAGATACCGACGATCATAACCTCGGATAAGTAAACTATCGTGAGACAAAGGGAAATTGGTATCGTATGTAAGTGGTTCATTCGATCGCAAAGTAATCGTAGAAATATGTGGGAGCCATATGAATTTCCAGATTCCTCTATTGGTTATTGTTCGGAGAAGTGTCTCGATCATGTCCGCATAATTCACGAACCGTAGGGAGACACACTTAAGGATTCGACGTTGTTTGAGTAGTTATGGAATGATGAGAAAGAGACCAAATGTTGTTCGGAGTCTCGGATGGGATCCGGGATATCACGAGGAGATCCGGAATGGTCCGGAGAATAAGATTCATATAAGGAAGTCCTATTTCGGAGTTGGAGAATGGTTCCGGTGTTTTCATTGGGGATGTTCTAGAAGGGTCTAGAAGGTTCACCGGTCCGGAAGGAGAATGGTCCATGAATGTGTCATGGGTATGTGGAATGATTGGATCATATCCAAGGTCACTTGCTATTGGCATATGCAAGAGAGAAATAAAGCTCTAAATTGAAAGTCAAACGAGAAGTTTGAAAAGTCAAACTGGAACAATGGTTTCCTAGTGGGAGAAGAAACAAGTCCTTCTCTCAATCAAACTTGGGTTTGGGTTTGGATTCAAACCCACCCCTCCAAAGGCTGCCCCTCCCTCTCATAAATAGAGGGGGAGGGCTGCCCCAAACACCACAAGCCCTTGCCCCTCTCCACGAGCCGCCGCCGACGACCTGCCGCCCGCGCCGCCGCCGCGGCCGGTCCGTCGCTGCCGCCGTAGTCGCCTCCGACACCTCCTTCTCCTCCCGGATCTCTAAACCCTAGATTTCCGGGAAACACTAAATCCACCATAACTCGCATCCGGCTTAGGCGAAGCCCTGCGGGATCTTCCCTCTACTTCCGACACCACGCCGTCGTGCTGCCGGAATCGCGAGGAAGAACTACAACCTTTGCTGCCTGCTAGAACAAGGGAGAGGAAGGTCTTCATCGAATACCGAACGTGTGACCGATTGCGGAAGCGAATTAGCAGCGCCCACGAATGATATAAATACTACTGTTGCTTTAGCTTTACTCACGTCAGCAGCATATTTTTATGCGGGTCTTAGCAAAAAAGGATTGAGCTATTTCGAGAAATATATTAAACCAACCCCAATCCTTTTACCAATTAACATCCTAGAGGATTTCACAAAACCATTATCGCTTAGCTTTCGACTTTTCGGGTACGCAGCGCCGGAAGAATCGTCTATGCGATCTTGAGATCGGCAAGTGTATGACTACATCACCCACGAGAATCTACTCTCATTAACCGCTTTGGAATCTTCAAGGGTGAGTGCTTCCATCGACTCGTTGCTACAATCTAGTAGATAGATCTTGGCTTGTTTGTGTGCATGCGGTAGAAATTTTTTGTTTTCCATGCTACGAACCCCTACAGTGGTATCAGAGCCGTGTCTATATGTAGATTTGTTGCATGAGTAGAACACACTGGTCATTGTGGGCGGTGGTCCTTTTATTATCAATTTCTTTTTGTGTACTTTGCATCTTGTGGTATGATGGGATGAAGCGGCCAGTGCTAACCTTATATGACATCGTTCATGAGACTTGCTCCACCCTCAACATGCAACTTGTATTGCATAAGTGGCTTTGCGGGTGTTCTTGGAGATATGCCCTAGAGGCAATAATAAATATAGTTATTATTATATCTTTGTGTTTATGATAAATGTTTACATTCATGCTATAATAGTATTAACAAGGAAACATTAATACTTGTGTGATTTGTAGACTAAAATAAGAGTCCCTGGTAAAGCCTCTATATAATACTAGCTTGTTGGTTAATAGATGATTGTGGTTTCCCTATCATGAACATTGAGATGTTATTAACAACAAGATCATATCGTTAGGAGAATGATATGGTGGACATACTCCTATAGATAAGCATAGCATAAAGATCAAGTCATTTTAATAGTTCAGTTGCTATATGCTTTCTGATACATAGTAACCTAATTCCTTCGACCATGAGATCATGCATATCACCTTTACCGGATGGATGCTTTGATGACATCAAACACCACACCGTGGCGGGTGGCTATAAAGGTGACATTGAGTGTTGAAGTATTGGTTGAGACACATGGATCAAGAGTGGGATTTGTCCATCCATATGAAGGATAGATATACTATGGGCCCTCTCGGTGAAATGTCATCCAATTAGCTTGGAAGCATGTGACTGGATCACAAGGGATCACATATCACGGAAATGAGAAAAGAGTACTTATCGATGTGAGGTTAAACTAGGTATGCGAGATACCGCGATCATAACCTCGGATAAGTAAACTATCATGAGACAAAGGGAAATTGGTATCATATGTAATTGGTTCATTCGATCGCAAAGTAATCAGAGAAATATGTGGAGCCATATGAATTTCAGATTCCTCTATTGGTTATTGTTCGGAGAAGTGTCTCGATCATGTCCGCATAATTCACGAACCGTAGGGAGACACACTTAAGGATTCGACGTTGTTTGAGTAGTTATGGAATGATGAGAAAGAGACCGAATGTTTTTCGGAGTCTCGGATGAGATCCGGGATATCACGAGGAGATCCGGAATGGTCCGGAGAATAAGATTCATATAAGGAAAGTCCCGTTTCAGAGTAGGGGAATGGTTCCGGTGTTTTCATCAGGAATGTTCTAGAAGGTTCCGGAATGTCCGGCACTTCGGGGGGGAAGGGTACATGAATGTGTTATATCAAGTTGATATGATTGCATCATGTACTAGGTGTCATCACTGAACAAAATAGAGGGTTTATTAAAATCCTAGTTTGAAAAGTCAAACGCCAAGTTTGAAAGTCAAACAGCTAGTTTTGGGAAGTGGAGAGGGAGGTGGAAACCGACTTGGGGGAGGAGTTCCTCCTCCCACCGCCGGCGCACCACCAAGCCGAGTTGGGGAGGGACTCCTCTCCCCTTGGCCGTCCCCCTCCACCTATATAAGGAGGGGCAGGGCTCCCCTCCTAGACACACAAGATCCCCGCCTCCAAACCCTAAGCATGGCCACTTGCCACCGCCGCCGCCCTAGGGCAAGTCGCCGCCGCTGCCTAGCAACCCTAGCCGCCGGCCAAGCTTCCTCCTCGGCGTGTCTAAACCCTAGATCGTCGAGGGACTCTCTCATACTCCACCATACTCGCTCCGGCTTAAGGCGAAGCCCTGCGAGATCTCCCCTCTACTTCCGGTACCACGCCGTTGTGCTGCCGGAATCACGAGGAGAGTGCTACAACCTCCACGCTCATGGAACAAGGGAGAGGAAGGTCTTCGTCAGTACGAACGATGTGTGACCGACTACGGAGCGCTGCGGAGCATAGCGTGGAAGGATCGTCTCTGCGATCTCGAGATCGGGAAAATCGACTACTTCACCCACGAGAATCCGCTCTCGTTAAACACTTTGGAATCTTCAAGGGTGAGTTATTTTATCGACTCGTTGCTACAATCTAGTAGATAGATCTTGGCTTGTTTGTTTGTATGCGGTAGAAAATTTTTGTTTTCCATGCTACAAAACCCTAAAGTGGTATCAGAGCCGTGTCTATATGTAGATCTGTTGCACGAGTAGAACACAATGGTCATTGTGGGCGTTGATGCTTTTATTGTCGATTGCTTCTTGTGTACTTTGCATCTTGCGGGATGTTGGGATGAAGCGGCCCGGGCTAACCTTACATGAGATCGTTCATGAGACTTGCTCCACGCTTGACATGCAACTTGTATTGCATAAGTGGCTTTATGGTGCCTGTTTCTCCTAGCATAGTTAAGATCCAATTTACAACGGGTGATTAACAATACTAGTATCAATGTTGTGGTTCATGTTCGTAAGTTAGATCGACACTTATTGAAAGCCCCAAACCACGTAAAACATGCAAAGAAAGTAGAGGCGTCTAACTTTGTTTTGCAGGGGTGTGCTGTGATGTGATATGGCCATGATTGTGATTATATTTGATGTATGCAATGTTCCTTATTGTAAGTTGGCAACCGGCAGAAGCCATATGGTTGTCTTTAATTTATGTTAAGACTCGCGTGTCTATTCAAAGTAGTTGTAATAGTTGAAGCCGGTGGACGACAACCATGGAGAAGCGTCAATGACCTTGATGCAATGCCGGTGATGATGGAGATCATGTTCGTGCTTGAAGATGGAGATCGGAAGCACAAAGAAGAAAGGCCATATCATATCACATATTATGAATTGCATGTGATGTTAATCCTTTATGCATCTTGTATTGCTTAGTAGACGACGGTAGCATTATAAGATGATCCTCATGCATGAATTTCAAGTCATAAAGTGTTCACCCTTAGTTAGCACCATTGCTAAAGCTTGTTGTTTCGAAGCACCACGTGATGATCGGGTGTGTTAGATTCTGCAAGTGCATACAACGTGAGCAAGCCAGATTTGCTCATGCGGAAACTAAGGTTTGATCTTGATGAGCCTAGCATGTACATACATGGTCTCGGAACACGGATCACCAAAAGGTAAAGCATGAATCATATAGTAGATATGATGAACATGTCGATTGTTCGCCATTGAAACTATATCAACTCTCGTGATGATCGGTGTTGATGTGGTGGATTTGGTTCGTGTGATCACTAAAACAATGTGAGGGATATTGTTTTGAGTGGGAGTTCACCTAGATTAATTTTATTATTAATTTGAACTCAATTTGTCATAAACTTAGTCTAAACTATTGCAAATATGTTGTAGATCAATGGCACCCCCTACCATCAATTTTAATGCGTTCCTAGAGAAAGAAAAGTTGAAAAACAATGGAAGCAACTTCGCGGATTGGTTCCGCAATTTGAGGATTGTCCTCACAGCTGGTAATTTGACCTATGTGCTGGATGCACATTGGGTGACCCACCTACGGTGATCTGCCGATGAAGTAAAGAATGTTTACCTCACTCGGAAGACTCAAGACTCCACGATTCGGTGTGCTATCTTGTATGGTTTAGAATCGGAGCTTCATAAAAGGTTTGAGAATTCAGACCCATATGATATTGTCGAGGATCTCAAATTGATTTTTGAGACTCATGCGGCAATTGAAAGCTATGAGGCTTCTGAAAAGTTCTTTAACTGCAAGATAGAAGAGGGCAGCTCCGTCAATGAGCATGTGCTTAAGATGTCTGGGCATGCAAACAAACTTCAAAGCTTGGGTATAGTGATTCCTAATGCTTTGGGGATTTACCGCGTCCTCCAATCACTACCACCAAGTTACAAGAACTTTGTGATCAACTACAACATGCAAAACATGAACAAGACGTTGCCAGAACTCTTTGCCATGTTGAAATCTGTAGAAGTGGAGATTAAGAAAGAGCACCAAGTGTTGTTGGTCAATAAGACCACCAAATTCAAGAAAGGCAAGTCTAAGCAGAAGGGACACTTCAAGAAGGGTGGTAATAATGTTACCACGCCGACGAAGAAGACCAAGGCTGGACCTAAGCACGATCTTGAGTGCTTTTTTGCAAGGAGAAGGTCCTTTGAGCAGAATTGCCCAAAGTACTTGGCAGATTTGAAGAACGGCAACATCAAGAAGAAAGGTATATCTGATATACATGTTATTGATGTGTATCTCACTAGTACTCGTAGTAGTGCCTGGATGTTTGATACTGGTTCGGTTGCTCATATTTGTAACTCGAAACAGGTGCTGCAGAATAAACGGAAGCTAGCGAAGAACGAGGTGATGATGCGCGTGGGAAACGGATCAAAGGTTGATGTGATCGTGGTCGGCACGCTACCCCGTCATCTACCATCGGGATTAGTTTTATACTTAAATAATTGTTATTTGGTGCCTGCGTTAAGCATGAACATTATATCGGGATCTTGTTTATTGCGAGACGGTTACTTGTTTAAGTCCGAGAATAATGGTTGTTCGATTTATATGAGTAATATGTTTTATGCACATGCACCTTTGATAGATGGTCTATTATTATTGAATCTCGATAGTGGAAATACACATATTAATAACATTGAGGCTAAACGTTTGAAATCGAGCGATAACTCGACCTATATGTAATCGTCGTCTTGGTCACATTGGAGTGAAGCGTATGAATAAACTCCATTCCGATGGACTTCTTGAATCACTTGATTTCGAATCACTTGAAAGATGCGAAGCATGTCTGATGGGTAAAATGACTAAGACTCCATTTTCTGGTATGATGGAGCGAGCTACGGACTTATTGGAAATCATACATACCGATGTGTGTGGTCCAATGAGTGTAGCGTCGCGCGGTGGTTATCGTTATGTTCTTACCTTCACGGATTACTTGAGTAGATATGGGTATATCTATTTCATGAAACATAAGTCCGAAACTTTCGAGAAGTTTAAGGAATTTCAAAGTGAGGTAGAGAATCAACGTAACAAGAAGATTAAATTTCTACGCTCGATCGTGGAGGTGAATATCTAAGTTACGAGTTTGGCGAGCATTTGAAGAAATGCGGAATACTTTCACAATTGACACCGCCGGGAACACCACAGCGTAATGGTGTGTCCGAACATCGTAATCGAACTCTCTTAGATATGGTTCGTTCTATGATGTCACTTATAGATTTACCGCTATCATTTTGGGGTTATGCATTAGAAATAGCCGCATTCACTTTAAATAGGGCACCATCTAAATCCGTTGAAACGACACCGTATGAATTATGGTTTGGGAAGAAACCTAGATTGTCGTTCCTTAAACTTTGGGGTTGCGAAGCCTATGTAAAGAAGTTACAGCCGGACAAGCTTGAACCCAAAGCGGAAAAATGCATCTTCATAGGATACCCGAAGGAAACTATTGGGTATACCTTCTATCATAGATCCGAAGGCAAAATCTTCGTTGCCAAGAATGGATCCTTTCTAGAGAAGGAATTTCTCTCGAAAGAAGTGACTGGAAGGAAAGTAGAACTCGACGAGGTTGTCGAACCTTCTCTCGAAATTGCGAGTAGCGCAGCACCGGAAGAAGTTCCTGTGGTGCCTGCACCAATAAGAGAGGAAGCTAATGATGATGATCATGAAACTTCGGTTGAAGTTGCTATAGAGCCTCGCAGGTCAATGAGAACTCGTGCCACTCCAGATTGGTATGATCCTGTTATGAGTGTCATGTTGGTGGACAACACCGATGACCCTGCGACATATGAGGAAGCGATGATGAGCCCAGATTCCAATAAATGGCAAGAAGCCATGAAATCCGAGATTGGATCCATGTACGAAAACCAAGTATGGACTTTGGTGGACTTACGGATGGCGGAAGCTGTCGAGAACAAATGGATTTTCAAGAAGAAAACAGATGCTGATGGTAATGTTACTGTCTATAAAGCTTGACTTGTCGCAAAAGGGTTTCAACAAATTCAAGGAGTTGACTACGATGAGACTTTCTCACCAGTAGCGAAGCTAAAGTCTTTGAGGATTATGTTAGCGATCGCTGCATATTATGATTATGAGATATGGCAGATGGATGTCAAAACAGCATTCCTCAATGGAGACATTGATGAAGAGTTGTATATGATGCAACCCAAAGGTTTTGTCGATCCTAAAGATGCTAACAAGGTATGCAAACTTCAACGGTCTATTTATGGATTGAAGCAAGCATCCCGAAGTTGGAATCAACGTTTTGATAAGGTGATCAAAAGTTTTGGTTTTATACAAACTTATGGAGAAGCTTGTATTTACAAGAAAGTGAGTGGGAGCTCTGTAGCATTCTTAATACTATATGTGGATGACATATTGTTGATTGGGAATGATGTAGACCTTCTAAATAGTGTCAAGGAATATTTGAATAATAGTTTTTCAATGAAGGATCTTGGCGAAGCAGCTTACATATTAGGCATAAAGATTTATAGAGATAGATCAAAACGCCAAATATCATTGTCACAAAGTACATATTTGGACAAAGTTCTAAAGAGGTTTGGAATGGAAGATAGCAAGAAAGGGTTCTTGCCCATGTTGCTAATCGACCTTGAGTAAAACTCAAAGTCCGACATCGGCAGAAGATAGGGAAAGGATGAGTAAGACTCCCTATGCCTCAGCCATAGGATCTCTAATGTATGACATGCTATGTACTAGACCCGACATTGCATATGTTGTTAGTTTAACTAGCAGATATCAAAGTGATCCAGGAGTGGATCATTGGACAGCGGTCAAAAACATCCTTAGGTACTTGAGAAGAACTAAGGATATGGTTCTTTCTTATGGAGGTGATGAACAGCTCGTTGTTAATGGTTACACCGATGCTAGTTGGAACACCGATCCAGATGATTCTAAATCACAATCTGGATACGTATTTATTTTGAATGGTGCAGCAGTTAGCTGGAGGAGTACAAAGCAAAGCGTTGTGGCGAGATCTTCAACTGAATCAGAATACATGGCTGCTTTGGAGGCTTCACAAGAAGCAATATGGATGAAAGAGTTCATTACAGAGCTGGGTGTGGTTCCTAGTGCGCTGGACCCAATGTCTATCTACTGTGATAACATGGGCGCCATAGCCAATGCGCAAGAACCAAGGTCACACAAGAAGCTGACGCATATCAAGCTACGTTTTCACGCTATTCGAGAACATATCCAAGATGGGGATATAAAGAATTGCAAAGTACACACAGATCTGAATGTGGCGGATCCGTTGACTAAACCTCTCCCGAGGGCAAAACATGACCAACACCAAACTGCCATGGGTGTTCGGTATATTACCATGTAATCTAGATTAGATGACTCTAGTGCAAGTGGGAGACTGTTGGAGATATGCCCTAGAGGCAATAATAAATATAGTTATTATTATATCTTTGTGTTTATGATAAATGTTTACATTCATGCTATAATAGTATTAACAAGGAAACATTAATACTTGTGTGATTTGTAGACTAAAATAAGAGTCCCTGGTAAAGCCTCTATATAATACTAGCTTGTTGGTTAATAGATGATTGTGGTTTCCCTATCATGAACATTGAGATGTTATTAACAACAAGATCATCTCGTTCGGAGAATGATATGGTGGACATACTCCTATAGATAAGCATAGCATAAAGATCAAGTCATTTTAATAGTTCAGTTGCTATATGCTTTCTGATACATAGTAACCTAATTCCTTCGACCATGAGATCATGCATATCACCTTTACCGGATGGATGCTTTGATGACATCAAACACCGCACCGTAGCTGGGTGGCTATAAAGGTGGCATTGAGTGTTCGGAAAGTATTGGTTGAGACACATGGATCAAGAGTGGGATTTGTCCATCCATATGACGGATAGATATACTCTGGGCCCTCTCGGTGAAATGTCATCCAATTAGCTTGCAAGCATGTGACTGGCTCACAAGGGATCACATATCACGGGAACGAGAAAAGAGTACTTATCAGTAACGAGGTTGAACTAGGTATGCAGAGATACCGACGATCATAACCTCGGATAAGTAAACTATCGTGAGACAAAGGGAAATTGGTATCGTATGTAATTGGTTCATTCGATCGCAAAGTAATCGTAGAAATATGTGGGAGCCATATGAATTTCTAGATTCCTCTATTGGTTATTGTTCGGAGAAGTGTCTCGATCATGTCCGCATAATTCACGAACCGTAGGGAGACACACTTAAGGATTCGACGTTGTTTGAGTAGTTATGGAATGATGAGAAAGAGATCGAATGTTGTTCGGAGTCTCAGATGAGATCCGGGATATCACGAGGAGATCCGGAATGGTCCGGAGAATAAGATTCATATTAGGAAAGTCCCGTTTCGGAGTTGGGGAATGGTTCCAGTGTTTTCATCAGGAATGTTCTAGAAGGTTCCGGAATGTCCGGCACTCCGGGGGGGAAGGGTACATGAATGTGTTATATCAAGTTGATATGATTGCATCATGTACTAGGTGTCATCACTGAACAAAATAGAGGGTTTATTCAAATCCTAGTTTGAAAAGTCAAACGCCAAGTTTGAAAGTCAAACGGCTAGTTTTGGGAAGTGGAGAGGGAGGTGGAAACCGACTTGGGGGAGGAGTTCCTCCTCCCACCGGTGCACCACTTGAGTTGGGGAGGAACTCCCCTCCCCTTGGCTGGCCCCCTCCACCTATATAAGGAGGGGTAGGGCTCCCCTCCTAGACACACAAGATCCCCGCCTCCAAACCCTAAGCCGCCGGCGCCGCCACCTGCTGCCGCCGCCGCCGCCCTAGGGCAAGCCGCCGCCTAGCAACCCTAGTCGCCGGCCAAGCTTCCTCCTCGGCGTGTCTAAACCCTAGATCGTCGAGGGACTCTCTCATTCTCCACCATACTCGCTCCGGCTTAAGGCGAAGCCCTGCGAGATCTCCCCTAGGGATCCGAGTTGGGTAGGGACTCCCTCCACCGCCGGCCCACTAGGGATCCGAGTTGGGTAGGGACTCCCTCCCCTTGGCCGGCACCTCCCACCTATAAAGGGAGGGGCAGGGCTGCCCCTCCTAGCACACAACTCCACCACCCTGCAAACCCTAGCCCTAGCCGCCGGCTCCTCCTGCAGGCCACGCTTAGCTAACCTAGCCACGCCACGCCTCCTCGGTGTGTCTAAACCCTAGATCACTGAGGAGCTCTCTCATAGTCCACCATACTTGCTCCAGCTTAAGGCGAAGCCCTGCGAGATCTCCCCTCTACTTCCGGTACCACGCCGTTGTGCTGCCGGAATCGCGAGGAGAGTGGTACAACCTCTGCTGCCTGCTGGAACAAGGGAGAGGAAGGTCTTCGTCGAGTATCGAACGTGTGACCGACTGCGGGAGCGCTGCCGGAACGCAGCGCCGGAAGGATCGTCTACGCGATCTTGAGATCGGGAAGAGTACGACTACTTCACCTACGAGAATCCGCTCTCGTTAAACACTTTGGAATCTTCAAGGGTGAGTTATTTTATCGACTCGTTGCTACAATCTAGTAGATAGATCTTGGCTTGTTTGTTTGTATGCGGTAGAAATTTTTTGTTTTCCATGCTACAAAACCCTACAGGTGTCTGTCTCTCCCATCATAGTATAGATTCAATTTACAACGGGCACTTGATAGTTCAAGCATCAACGTTGTGGTTCTTGTTCGTAAGTTAGAACGACACTTATTGAAAGCCCCAAACCACGTAAAATATGCAAAGAAAATTAGAGGCGTCTAACTTTGTTTTGCAGGGGTGTGTTGTGATGTGATATGACCATGATTGTGATTATATATGATGTATGCAATGTTCCTTATTGTAAGTTGGCAACCGGCAGGAGCCATATGGTTGTCTTTTAAATTTCGTTAAGGCCTGTGTGTCTATTCAAAGTAGTTGTAATAGTTGAAGCTGGTGGACGACAACCATGAAACGGCGCCATTAACCTTGACGCCATACCGATGATGATGGAGATCATGTTCGTGCTTGAAGATGGAGATCGGAAGCACAAGAAGAAAGGCCATATCATATCACATATTATGAATTGCATGTGATGTTAATCCTTTATGCATCTTGTATTGCTTAGTTTGTGACGGTAGCATTATAAGATGATCCCTCAAGCACACAATTTCAAGTTTTAAAGTGTTCATCCTTAGTAAGCACCGTTGCTAAAGCTCGTTGTTTCGAAGCACCACGTGATGATTGGGTGTGTTAGATTCTGCGAGTGTATACAACTTGAGCAAGCCAGATTTGCTCATGCGGAAGCTAAGGTTTGATCTTGACGAGCTTAGCATGTACAGACATGGTCTTGGAACACGGATCACCGAAAGGTAAAGCATGAGTCATATAGTAGATATGATGAACATGTTGATTTTCTCCATTGAAGCTACATCAACTCTCGTGATGATCGGTTTTGATGTGGTGGATTTGGTTCGTGTGATCACTAAAACAATGTGAGGGATATTGTTTTGAGTGGGAGTTCACCTAGATTAATTTAACTATTAATTAGAACTCAATTTGTCATATACTTAGTCTAAACTATTGCAAATATGTTGTAGATCAATGGCGGCCCCTACCATCACTAAAACAATGGAAGCAACTTCGCGGATTGGTTCCGCAATTTGAGGATTATCCTCAATGCTGGTAATTTGATCTATGTGCTGGATGCACCGCTGGGTGACCCGCCTGCAGCTACTGCTACCGATGAAGTAAAGAATGTTTACCTCACTTGGAAGAATCAGTACTCCACAGTTCAGTGTGCTATCTTGTATGGTTTGGAATCGGAGCTTCAGAAAAGGTTTGAGAACCATGACCCACATGCTATTGTCCGTGAACTCAAAATGATATTTGAGGCTCACGCGGAAGTTGAGAGTTATGAGGCTTCTGAAAAGTTCTTTAACTGCAAGATGGAAGAGGGCAGCTCCGTCAGTGAGCACGTGCTTAAGATGTCTGAGCACGAAAATAAACTCCAAAGTTTGGGTATAGTGATTCCTAATTCTTTGGGGATTCACCGTGTCCTCCAATAACTGCCACCAAGTTACAAGAACTTTGTGATGAACTACAATATGCAAAACACGGATAAGACGTTGCCAGAACTCTTCTCCATGTTGAAATCTGCAGAAGTGGAGATCAAGAAAGAGCACCAAGTGTTGTTGGTCAATAAGACCACCAAATTCAAGAAGCAAGGCAAGTCTAAGAAAAAGGGAAACTTCAAGAAGGGCGGTAAGAAAGTTACCACGCTGGCGAAGAAGACCAAGGCTGGGCCTAAGCCTGATACTGAGTGCTTTTACTGCAAGGGAGAAGGTCACTGGAAGCGGAATTGCCCAAAGTACTTGGCGGATTTGAAGAACGGCAACATCAAGAAGAAAGGTATATCCGATATACATGTTATTGATGTGTATCTCACTAGTACTCGTAGTAGTGCATGGGTATTTGATACTGGTTCGGTTGCTCATATTTGTAACTCGAAACAGGTACTGCAGAATAAACGGAAGCTAGCGAAGAACAAGGTGGCGATGCGCGTTGGAAATGGATCAAAGGTTGATGTGATCGCGGTTGGCATGCTACCTCTTCATATACCATCGTAATTAGTTTTATACTTAAATAATTGTTATTTGGTGCCTGCATTGAGCATGAACATTATATCTGGATCATGTTTATTGCGAGACGGTTACTTGTTTAAGTCCGAGAATAATGGTTGTTCGATTTATATGAGTAATATGTTTTATGCACATGCACCTTTGATAGATGGTCTATTCTTATTGAATCTCGATTGTGGAAATACACACATTAATAACATTGAAGCTAAACGTTTGAAATTGAGCGATAACTCGACCTATGTGTGGCACTGTCGTCTTAGTCATATTGGACTGAAGCGTATGAAGAAACTCCATTCCGATGGACTTCTTGAATCACTTGATTTCGAATCACTTGAAAGATGCGAAGCATGTCTGATGGGTAAAATGACTAAGACTCCATTTTCTCGGATGATGGAGCGAGCTACGGACTTATTGGAAATCATACATACCGATGTGTGTGGCCCAATGAGTGTAGCATCACGCGGTGGTTATCGTTATGTTCTTACCTTCACGGATGACTTGAGTAGATATGGGTATATCTATTTCATGAAACATAAGTCCAAAACTTTCGAGAAGTTTAAGGAATTTCAAAGTGAGGTAGAGAATCAACATAACAAGAAGATTAAATTTATACGTTCTGATCGTGGAGGTGAATATCTAAGTTACGAGTTTGGCGAGCATTTGAAGAAATGCGGAATACTTTCACAATTGACACCGCCGGGAATACCACAGCGTAATGGTGTGTCCGAACATCGTAATCGAACTCTCTTAGATATGGTTCGTTCTATGATGTCACTTATAGATTTACCGCTATCATTTTGGGGTTATGCATTAGAAACAGCCGCATTCACTTTAAATAGGGCACCATCTAAATCCATTGAAACGACACCATATGAATTATGTTTTTGGAAGAAACCTAAATTGTCGTTCCTTAAAGTTTGGGGATGCGAAGCCTATGTAAAGAAGTTACAGCCGGACAAGCTTGAACCCAAAGCAGAAAAATGCGTCTTCATAGGATACCCAAAGGAAACTATTGGGTATACCTTCTATCATAGATCCGATGGCAAAATCTTCGTTGCCAAGAATGGATCCTTTCTAGAGAAGGAATTTCTCTCAAAAGAAGTGACTGGAAGGAAAGTAGAACTCGACGAGGTTGTCGAACCTTCTCTCGAACTTGCGAGTAGCGCAGCACCGGAAGAAGTTCCTGTGGTGCCTGCACCAATAAGAGAGGAAGCTAATGATGATGATCATGAAACTTCGGTTGTAGTTGCTACAGAGCCTCGCAGGTCAACGAGAACTCGTACCACTCCAGATTGGTATGATCCCGTTATGAGTGTCATGTTGGTGGACAACACCGATGACCCTGCGACATATGAGGAAGCGATGATGAGCCCAGATTCCAATAAATGGCAAGAATCCATGAAATCCGAGATTGGATCCATGTACGAAAACCAAGTATGGACTTTGGTGGACTTACCTGATGGCCGGAAGGCTGTCGAGAACAAATGGATTTTCAAGAAGAAAACATATGCTGATGGTAATGTTACTATCTATAAAGCTCGACTTGTCACAAAAGGGTTTCGACAAATTCAAGGAGTTGACTACGATGAGACTTTCTCACCTGTAGCGAAGCTAAAGTCTGTGAGGATTATGTTAGCAATCGCTGCATATTATGATTATGAGATATGGCAGATGGATGTCAAAACAGCATTCCTCAATGGAGACATTGATGAAGAGTTGTATATGATGCAACCCAAAGGTTTTGTCGATCCTAAAGATGCTAACAAGGTATGCAAACTTCAACGGTCCATATATGGATTGAAGCAAGCATCCCGAAGTTGGAATCAACATTTTGATAAGGTAATCAAAAGCTTTGGTTTTCTACAAACTTATGGAGAAGCTTTTATTTACAAGAAAGTGAGTGGGAGCTCTGTAGCATTCTTAATACTATATGTAGATGACATATTGTTGATTGGGAATGATGTAGACCTTCTTAATAGTGTCAAGGATTATTTAAATAATAGTTTTTCAATGAAATATCTTGGCGAAGCAGCTTACATATTAGGCATAAAGATTTATAGAGATAGATCAAGGCGCCTAATATCATTGTCACAGAGTACATATTTGGACAAAGTTCTAAAGAGGTTTGGAATGGAAGATAGCAAGAAAGGGTTCTTGCCCATGTTGCCCAATACGACCTTGAGTAAAACTCAAAGTCCAGCAATGGCAGAAGATAGAGAAAGCATGAGTAAGACTCCCTATGCCTCAGCCATAGGATCTATAATGTATGCCATGCTATGTACTAGACCCGACATTGCATATGTTGTTAGTTTGACTAGCAGATATCAAAGTGATCCAGGAGTGGATCATTGGACAGCGGTCAAAAACATCCTTAAGTACTTGAGAAGAACTAAGGATATGGTTCTTTCTTATGGAGGTGATGAACAGCTCGTTGTTAATGGTTACACCGATGCTAGTTGGAACACAGATCCGGATGATTTTAAATCTCAATCTGGATACATATTTACTTTGAATGGTGCAGCAGTTAGCTGGAGGACTGCAAAGCAAAGCGTTGTGACGAGATCTTCAACTGAATCGGAATACATAGGTGCTTCGGAGGCTTCACAAGAGGCGATATGGATGAAGGAGTTCATTACATAGCTCTATGTGGTTCCTAGTGCGCTGGACCCATTGTCTATCTACTGTGATAACATGGGCGCCATAGCCAATGCGCAAGAACCAAGGTCACATCAAGATACATTTTTACGCTATTCGAGAGCATGTCCAAGATGGTGACATAAAGATTTGCAAAGTACACATAGATCTGAATGTGGCAGATCCGTTGACTAAACCTCTCCCGAGGGCAAAACATGACCAGCACCAAACCGCCATGGGTGTTCAGTATATTACCATGTAATCTAGATTAGTTGACTCTAGTGCAAGTGGGAGACTATTGGAGATATGCCCTAGAGGCAATAATAAAAGTGGTTATTATTATATATTTGTGTTTATGATAAATGTTTACATTCATGCTATAATAGTATTAACTGGAAACATTAATAATTGTGTGATTTGTAAACTAAATTAGTGTCCCTGGTAAAGCCTCTTTGTAATACTAGCTTGTTGATTAATAGATGATCGTGGTTTCTCGATCATGAACATTGATATGTTGTTAATAACAAGATCATATCATTAGGAGAATGGTATGATGGACATACTCCTATAGATAAGCGTAGCATAAAGATCAAGTCATTTTAATAGTTCGTTTGCTATAAGCTTTCTGATACATAGTAACCTAATTCCTTCGACCATGGGATCATGCTAATCACCATCACCGGAAGGATGCTTTGATGACATCAAACACCACACCGTAACTGGGTGGCTATAAAGGTGGCATTGAGTGTTCGGAAAGTATGGGTTGAGGCACATGGATCAAGAGTGGGATTTGTCCATCCATATGACGGATAGATATACTCTGGGCCCTCTCGGTGGAATGTCATCCAATTGGCTTGCAAGCATGTTACTGGATCACAAGGGATCACATATCACGGGAACGATAAAAGAGTACTTATCAGTAACGAGGTTGAACTAGATATGCAGCGATACCGACGATCAAAACCTCGGATAAGTAAACTATCGTGAGACAAAGGGAAATTGGTATCATATGTAAGTGGTTCATTCGATCGCAAAGTAATCGTTGAAATATGTGGGAGCCATATGAATTTCCAGATTCCTCTACTGGTTATTGATTGGAGAAGTGTCTTGGTCATGTCCGCATAATTCACGAACCGTAGGGAGACACACTTAAGGATTCAATGTTGTTTAGTAGATATGGAATGTTAGTAGGGATACCGAATGTTGTTCGGAGTCTCGGATGGGATCCGGGATATCACGAGGAGATCCGGAATGGTCCGGAGAATAAGATTCATATAAGGAAAGTCCTATTTCGGAGTTCGGGAAAGTTTCCGATGATTTGATCGGAGAGGTTCTAGAAGGGTCTAGAAGGTTCACCGGTCCGGAAGGAGAATGGTCCATGAATGTGTCATGGGTATGTGGAATGATTGGATCATATCCAAGGTCACTTGGTGTTGGCATATGCAAGAGAGAAATAAAGCTCTAAATTGAAAGTCAAACGGGAAGTTTGAAAAGTCAAACTAAAACAATGGTTTCCTAGTGGGAGAAGAAACAAGTCCTTCTCTCAATCCAACTTGGGTTTGGGTTTGGATTCAAACCCACCCCTTCCAAGGCTGCCCCTCCCTCTCATAAATAGAGGGGGAGGGCTTCCCCAAACACCACAAGCCCTTGCCCCTCTCCACGACACGCCGCCGCCGCTCGCCGCCGCCGCCTTGCGCCACTGCGTCGCCGCCACGGCCGGTCCGTCGCCGTCGACACCTCCTCCTCCCATATCTCTAAACCCTAGATTTCCGGGAAACCCTAAATCCACCATAACTCGCATCCGGCTTAGGCGAAGCCCTACAGGATCATCCCTCTACTTCCGACACCACGCCGTCATGCTGCTGGAATCGCGAGGGAGAACTACAACCTCTGCTGCCTGCTGGAACAAGGGAGAGGAAGGTCTTCATCGAGTACCGAACGTGTGACCGACTGCGGAAGCGCTGCCGGAATGCAGCGCCGGAAGGATCGTCTACGCGATCTTGAGATCGGCAAGTGTACGACTACATCACCCACGAGAATCTGCTCTCATTAACCGCTTTGGAATATTCGAGGGTGAGTGCTTCTATCGACTCGTTGCTACAATCTAGTAGATAGATCTTGGATTGTTTGTGTGCATGCGGTAGAAATTTTTTGTTTTCCAAGCTACGAACCCCTACACTTCTCCCTTGCAGTAAAAGCACTCAGTATCAGGCTTAGGCTTAGCCTTGGTCTTCTTTGCCGGTGCGGTAACTTTCTTACTGCCCTTCTTGAAGTTTCCCTGTTTCTTAGACTTGCCTTGCTTCTTGAATTTGGTGGTCTTATTGACCATAAACACTTGGTGCTCTTTCTTGATCTCCACCTCTGTAGATTTCAACGTGGAGAAGAGTTCTGGCAACGACTTGTCCATGTTTTGCAAATTGTAGTTCATCACAAAGTTATTGTAACTTGGTGGTAGTGATTGGAGGACACGGTGAATCCCCAAAGCATTAGGAATCACTATACCTAAGCTTTGAAGCTTGCTTGCGTGCCCAGACATCTTAAGCACGTGCTCACTGACTGAGCTGCCCTCTTCCATCTTGCAGTTAAAGAACTTTTCAGAAGCCTCATAACTCTCAACTGCCGCGTGAGCCTCAAATATCATTTTGAGTTCACGGACAATATCATGTGGGTCATGGTTCTCAAACCTTTTCTGAAGCTCCGATTCCAAACCATACAAGATAGCACACTGAACTATGGAGTACCGATTCTTCCGAGCGAGGAAAACATTCTTTACCTCATCGGTAGCATTAGCTGCAGGTGGGTCACCCAGCGGTGCATCCAGCACATAGGTCAAATTACCAGCATTGAGGACAATCCTCAAATTGCAGAACCAATCTGCGAAGTTGCTTCCATTGTTTTTCAACTTTTGTTTCTATAGGAACGCATTAAAATTGATGGTAGGGACCGCCATTGATCTACAACATATTTGCAATAGTTTAGACTAAGTTTATAACAAACTGAGTTCTAATTAATAGTTAAATTAATCTAGGTGAACTCCCACTCAAAACAATATCCCTCACATTGTTTTAGTGATCACACGAACCAAATCCACCACATCAAAACCGATCATCACGAGAGTTGATGTAGCTTCAATGGCGAACAATCAACATGTTCATCATATCTACTATATGACTCATGCTTTACCTTTCGGTGATCCGTGTTCCGAGACCATGTTTGTACATGCTAGGCTCATCAAGATCAAACCTTAGCTTCCGCATGAGCAAATCTGGCTTGCTCACGTTGTATACACTCGCAGAATCTAACACACCCGATCATCACGTGCTCCTTCGAAACAATGAGCTTTAGCAACGGTGCTTACTAAGGATGAATACTTTAAAACTTCAAATTTTGTGCTTGAGGGATCATCTTATAATGCTACCGTCGTGAACTAAGCAATACAAGATGCATAAAAGGATTAACATCACATGCAATTCATAATATGTGATATGATATGGCCTTTCTTCTTGTGCTTCCGATCTCCATCTTCAAGCACGAACATGATCTACATCATCACCGGTATGGCGTCAAGGTCAATGGCGCCGTTTCATGGTTGTCGTCCACCAGCTTCAACTATTACAACTACTTTGGATAGACACGCAGGCCTTAACGGAATTTAAATGACAACCATATGGCTCCTGCTGGTTGATAACTTACAATAAGGAACATTGCATACATCATATATAATCACAATCATGGCCATATCACATCACAACACACCCCTGCAAAACAAAGTTAGACGCCTCTATTTTTCTTTGCATATTTTACGTGGTTTGGGGC
Source organism: Avena insularis (assembly GCA_023614405.1). Classification (NCBI taxonomy): domain Eukaryota; kingdom Viridiplantae; phylum Streptophyta; class Magnoliopsida; order Poales; family Poaceae; genus Avena; species Avena insularis. The sequence continues at coordinate 375,742,691 of CM042697.1, forward strand.
TTTCAATAAGTGTCGCTCTAACTTACGAACAAGAACTACAACATTGATGCTTGAACTATCAAGTGCTCGTTGTAAATTGAATCTATACTATGATGGGAGAAACAGACACCCGCAAAGCCACTTATGAAATACAAGTTGCATGTTGAGAGTGGAGCAAGTCTCATGAACGATGTCATCTAAGGTTAGTCCGGGCCGCTTCATCCCATCATACCGCAAGATGCAAAGTACACAAAAATAAATTGATAATAAAAGGACCACCGCCCATAATGACTAGTGTGTTCTACTCGTGCAACAGATCTACATATAGACACGGCTCTGATACCACTGTAGGGGTTCGTAGCATGGAAAACAAAAAAATTCTACCGCATGCAAACAAACTAGCCAAGATCTATCACTAGATTGTAGCAACGAGTCGATAGAAGCACTCACCCTCGAAGATTCCAAAGCGGTTAAAGAGAGCAGATTCTCGTGGGTGATGTAGTCGTACACTTGCCGATCTCAAGATCGCGTAGACGATCTTTCCGGTGCTGTGTTTTGGCAGCGCTTCCGCAGTCGGTCACACGTTCGGTACTCGATGAAGACCTTCCTCTCCCTTGTTCCAGTAGGCAGCGGAGGTTGTATTTCTCCCCTCGCGAATCCGGCAGCACGATGGCGTGATGTCGGAAGTAGAGGGAAGATCCCGCAGGGCTTCGCCTAAGCCGGTGCGAGTTATGGTGGATTAGGGTTTCCCGGAGATCTAGGGTTTAGAAGACCGGGAGAAGGAGAAGGTGTCGGCGGCGGCTAGAGCGGCGGCGGCGGCTGGCGGCGGCGGCGGCTCGGGTGGAGAGGGGCTAGGGATTGTGTGTTTGGGGCAGCCCTCCCCCTCTATTTATGAGAGGGGGGCAGCCTTGGGTGGTGTGGGTTTGAATCCAAACACAAACCCAAGTTGGATTGAGAGAAGGACTCCTTCCTTCTTCCACTAGGAAACCATTGTTCCAGTGTGACTTTTCAGACATCCCGTTTGACTTTCAATTTAGAGCTTTAATTCTCTCTTGTAAATTCCCAAACCAAGCGACCTAGGATATGATCCAATCATAACACTTATCAATGACACATTCATGGTCCATTCCCCTTCCGGGCCGGTGAACCTTCTAGAACCTTCTAGAACCTCTCCGATGAAAACATCGGAATCATTCCCGAACTCCGGAATCGGACTTTCCTTATATGAATCTTATTCTTCGGACCATTCCGGATCTCCTCGTGATATCCCGGATCCCATCCGAGACTCCGAACAACATTCGGTATCCCTACTTACATTCCATATCTACTAAACAACATCGAATCCTTAAGTGTGTATCCCTACGGTTCGTGAATTATGCGGACATGACCGAGACACTTCTCCGATCAATAACCAATAGAGGAATCTAGAAATTCATACGGCTCCCACATATTTCTATGATTACTTTGCGATCGAATGAACCACTTACATACGATACCAATTTCTCTTTGTCTCACGATAGTTTACTTATCCGAAGTTTTGATCGTCGGTATCTCTGCATACCTAGTTCAACCTCGTTACATATAAGTACTCTTTTCTCATTCCCGTGATATGTGATCCCTTGTGAGCCAGTCACATGCTTGCAAGCCAATTGGATGATATTCCACCGAGAGGGTCCAGAGTATATCTATCCGTCATATGGATGGACAAATCCCACTCTAGATCCATGTGCCTCAACACATAGTTTCCGAACACTCAATGCCACCTTTATAGCCACCCAGTTACTATGTGGCGTTTGATGTCATCAAAGCATCCTTCCGGTGATGGTGATTAGCATGATCTCATGGTCAAAGGAATTAGGTTACTATGTATCAGAAAGCTTATAGCAAATGAACTATTGAAATGACTTGATCTTTATGCTACGCTTATCTATAGGAGTATGTCCATCATACCATTCTCCTAATGATATGATCTTGTTATTAATAACATCTCAATGCTTATGATCGGGAAACCACGATCATCTATTAACCAACAAGCTAGTATTACAAAGAGGCTTTACTAGGGACTCTAATTTAGTTTACAAATCACAGAAGTATTAATGTTTCCTGTTTAATACTGTTATAGCATGAACGTAAACATTTATCATAAACACAAAGATATAATAATAACCACTTTTATTATTGACTCTAGGGCATATCTCCAACAAATCATTCTTCAATATTTTTGGGATGTTACAAGTTTTTTTTCTCCTCCTTTGAAAGCAAGGTTTGATGTGAATGCTTTCTCATTTGAAAATACTTGATTCTTCTTGCTTCTTGTGCCTAACTTAAAGTCGTTAAAGAAAAGTACTTGTTGGGAGATAACCCAAGAGTTTCCTTGAGTCTTGGAAGTTATTACTTCAGTAATGACCTCTCCTTATCCTTTTTGTTTGCTTTTTGTGCCAAGAATGACCTCTAATGAGAGGAAAGTAAGATTTGGGGAGTTGCTGTTCCGAAACAGATTTATGCCCTCCACCATAAAAATTTGTGAGGAGTCTCTGTAACTCGGGTTGATCTCAAAATTTACAAATAAATCCCCCAGTATGTTAGCTGTCTTTCATTAATTCAACACTTTTTGATTTGAGCAACATAAGATGTTCGAAAAAAATCGGTTTCTACCTGGTGGTCTGTTTTGACAGATTTCTGCCATTATTTGCATTTGCTTCTTATTGATTCCTTTTTGACTTCTCTTTTGGGGAATTGAGATTTTTGAAGGAGTTGCTACAGTAGCTTGTGTTTTTAGTGAATAGCCTTGCTATTCCAAAGCTTTTGCAGAGGTCTAATATCTTTTGAATACACTAATGTTGCTAATGAATATTGTGTGAAGTTTTGTATGAAGGAAAAAATTCCGGTATAGAGAGAGAATGATTCAATGAGATGAGGAATGGACAAAAGCTCAAGCTTGGGAATTCCACCATGGTGTAGCCCCAAGAAATATCCAAGAGGTAAAAGCGTCAAAGCTTGGGGATGCCCAAGGCATCCCCTTCTACATCAATAAAAGCTCAGGTCTGTCTAGACACTTCGTTTTTATTGTTTCATGCACAAGTTGTGTTGTTCTTGGAGCGTCTTAGTTTTAGTTTGCATAGGTTGTTTATTTTGCTTGAATAAAGTAGTTTGGACCCTCGTTCTCATCGTGTTGTTTTGCAAATAAGTTGCTTGGTGATTGGAAAGGAGTAGTAAGTTCTTGCTTGTAAGTGCAAGAGGATCTTGCATTAACTATGACTTAGACTTTAGCATGACATGCTAGGTGTTGTTTTGACCTTATGCTTAGTGATTATTGCTGTAGCATGTCTTGTTCCAAACCATTGGGATTGCTTAGTGTGCCTTGAAGAAATTATGCATTATTTTAGCATGCAAAAGCATAGTATTATGGTTTTCTCTTTTGATGCTTTGCTTGGGTTGACTTGGCACATGCTCACACCATGTTATGACTATGAACAAGTCAACATAGCCTCTATGATCATTTAGTCCTTGACTTGTAGTACCACTCTATGGTTTGATTAGTAATGCTTTGTGGCACTGCATGATTATGACCATTATTGCTCTCTTAGTTGGTTGCTCCCAGTGTTTTGCTAGCCTCCACTTGTATGAGTAAGCTCTACTCATGATTCCAACTCTCAAGAAACCAAGTTATTCCAAAGTGTCCACTATAAACTCCTATGCATGGTGTGTTACACCATTCCAAGTATATTCTTGTTTTTAGCTATCTTCCAATTAAAGACTATTTTGTTATATGAAAACTTAGTGATTATAGCCCTCACAAACTTGATGGCACACTTTATATTCTTTGCCCCTAATAAACTTGAACCATTGTGTCATCTATGTTGTATATGCTTGCACTTATACGTTGGAATTAGCAGAACCATGCTATCATGGGGAACGTTTTCAATATTGCACTTGTACTTTGTACTCAGTTGATATCATGCTCTTTTGTCTATGGATGTCACCGGTGTGAAATAAAAAGGGATCTTGTAAGTCCATGGAGTTTGTATCCTGTGTTAGAGAAACGCCTGGGCCGCTAGCCTAAGCCATGACTAATCATGGTGGAAACTTGCAACATCACCATAGTGAGCTATCTATGAAGCATCCTCAATAAAAAGCTATGCATATGGTAAATAAAAATATTGCTGAGATGCTCATTGTCTGCTTGCCTTGTCATTTTGGTTATGGGAAAGCTCCTGTACCATGTACAAGGGGTACCCCGTTGGCAGTTCTCAATGATATGCAAATACTTACAATGACAAGAACTTATAGGTGACTGAAGTTGAGTAGCATGAGGTGTGGCCCTCGTATTCAAGGGACTTGAGATTGCCAACTTATACTTTGTCAAACATATATTCCATCTTCGTTCACTTTAACCTTAATCACTTCAAGATGCTTATGATAGGGGCAATGAGGGCTGAAAGCTAACAAGTACCATAATTTTTGGAAGCTCTTTTTGAAACTTGAAATCCCTGCTTCCTTTATAAAAGGCCTTTCTTCCACCACTACTGAGTCTCCACCTTCTACTTTTAGGCACCATTAAGAGAGCATAGTTGTCATCCTGTGTGCAGTGTTCTAAAGCTTATTGATTGATGCATATTGTGATATTACTTGTTCTTGTGTTATTTGTTTCTAGTCACCCTTGTGAACTTTGAACGTGTCCTATGCATATATTTGCTACTCTATGAGGGACAAGCTGAATGCCACTATGCTATGTTTTCTGTATGTGAAACAAACAAACTTTTTTCAATGCATGTTATTCATGATCTTTGTTTGTAGCCTTTCATGTTGCATGTGTAGTTACTATGTCCTATTGTTAGAACTCCATCTTTCATGCACATGTTTAGAGTTCTTTGATCCCAACTTTCAATGCTTGCAAGTGGTTGGATCTTTATTGTGAGGGTGCATGTCACCACCAAAATTATTCTTTTTATCACTTACCTACTCGAGGACGAGCAGGAGTTAAGTTTGGGGATGCTTGATACGTCGGAAATATATCTATAATTTTTGATGTTCCATGCTTGTTTAGTATCTAATTTGCTTTGCTTTGTCTACACTTTGAGGTGCTTTTTACATGTTTTATGGTACTAACATATTAACAAGTTGCCATGGTGCCAGTTGCATGTTTTCTGCTGTTTTTATTCCAGAAAAGCTAGTAAGGAAATATTCTCAGAATTGGACGGGACAAAAGCCAAAGTCAATAACTTTCCGTGGGGAACAAGAAGACCTGAGGGGAGCTGGAGAGGCGGTGTCCAGGGGCCCCACACCCTACCTAGGCGCGGGGCAGGGCCCTGATGTAGAAACCCTAAGTACCCGATCAATATTCCATGAAACCTTCTATAGCCACCGCCACCATCGTCCCTAGATCGGGGGGATCTAAAGTTCTTCCCGGCACCCTGCCGGAGGGGAGATCATCCCGGAGGCCTTCTCTCCGGTATGATGCATGAGCAGTTCCACCTTGGACTATGGGGTCCATGTAGTAGCTAGATGGTTGTATCTCCTCCTTTGTGCTTTCATGTATAGATCTTGTGAGCTCCGTTCATGATCAAGATCTAATCTATTTGTAATCATGCATGTTGTGTTTGCAGGGATCCGATGGATATTGAGATTATTGTGTTGGTTTGATTAATTTTTTTGTCTTTATGATTCTATCATGTATGTGTTGTTTGTGATCTTGCATGCTCTCCGTTGTTAGTAGCTATCTTGGCCAAGTAGTTGCTAGTGACTCCAAGAGGGGGTATTTATGCTCGATAGTGGGTTCATGCCTCTAGTTTCCAAGGGAAGTGAATCTCTTTGGTTGTAGATGTGTCGTTGATACTAGGGAGAAAACAACGGTCTCTTGTTCATGGAACATGTGGACTGTTTAGCTTACACACTTTGCTTAAAGCAGTTGTCTGTTGCTTGCAACTTAATACTGGAGGGGGTTCGGATGATAACCTGAAGGTGGACTTCTAGTCATAGATGTAGTTGGATGGCGGTCTATGTATCTTGTTGTATTGCCCAATCGAATCTCATAGGATCTTCCTGACTAGTAATTGCATTGTTATGCCTTGCTCAGTTTCTATCAATGGCCCTGCTGTAATTTGTTTACCCTTCATATGCAATGTTTTTTATCTAAGGAGAGCACCTCTAGTGAACTATGGACCCCAGTCCAATCTTTACCATTGATACATCTTTCACTGTTACTTGTTTACTTGCTGCAAACCACCATTACCTTCCACACCATACGTTTAATCCTTTGTTACAGCAAACCGGTGAGCTTGACAACCTCACTGATTCGTTGGGGTAAAGTCTTGAGTTTGTGTTGTGCGGGTCTCCGCGTTGCTTGCAACACCTGTGTGACGTTTCTTTTCTCCTACTGGTTCGATAACCTCGGTCTCTACTGAGGAAAAACTTGTTGATGTGCTGCTTCACACCTTGCTCTTGGGGTTCCCAACAAGACTCCACATCAAGCATCAAGTTCTCTGGCGCCACCAAGGAGTCATCAGTGCCTCGGTTATCTCTGTACTTGAGCTCTTACTTATTCATCTTACTTTGTGATAGCCTTCGCGCTTGAAGTATATATCTTGCTATCACATAGTTGTTTGTCTTGCTTAGCATAAGTTGTTGGTGCACATAGGTGAACCCTAGTTGTTCTAGGTTTTGTGGTTAACAAAGTAAATATTAGTTTTATTTCGCCTTTGTTGAGCCACTCTTGGAAAAGTTTAAATCGCGTATTCACCCTCCCTCTAGGAGACATCTGTATCCTTTTAAAGTAAGACTCCTATTTTGATCTAGAGTTTAGGTTTTTTACTGGCGGCGCCGACCTCCACCCTGGTCTTGTCCTTCCCTCCCTCCTCCATCATTTCCACCAGGAGGGCTAGGAACATCACCTATTTCACGGCTAAAGATCTTGGCAGAGGACGTATGAAGGCATACAATGGATCCATCCATCTTAGGATGGCGAAAAGTTGGATAGTTCTCAATAGTGCCAAGGAAGCACTGATTATGGGGTGTTTTCTTCAAGATGGAGAAAGTTTTCTCCGAGGATCTAAGGTAAACTTTTCTGATCATGTTGCACGCTTTTTTCCATGCATCATTCCTCCGGATAAACCATGTGACAAGGATGCAATCGCGGTACCATTTCCCTCAAAATAGTTGTTCCTTTATCTTCAAAATTATATGTGATGTGTTATGATCCAAAAATTATTTGTGTTGTACTATGTGACTGGAATGCCAGTTTTCCACTAAAACAATAGCACAAGCTCATCATTTGACCATTGAATTGTTCCTGGGAAATGCTTAGTACAATGTGAGTATTGAAAGCTAGTGAAAACTACTCCCTCCATGTGTGTGCGTGTATGCATGTGTGTGCGAGCGTGCGTACGTGTGCGGGCAGGCGTGCGTGTGCGCGTCACTTCACTTTATTTGCTCATGAACTATGCTTTTTGTATATTTGTATATGCCAGGATGCCGTTTTTAATTTAATTATGACTATTTATGTGTGTGAATTGTCCAAAATAAAAAAATAAAAAATGCCTAGCCTGGGACAAATGAGGGAAGACTTTGAGGGCAGTGCACTATGGGAGAATACTGATAGGCCCCGTCGGCGTAGCCCTAGAATCCTGTCGGCATAAAAAAGTAGTAACTGTATATAGCTATTTCGATGGCAAATTGCCGTCAGCGAAGGCCATATGGGCCCACCTAGATAACTAACAGCCGTTTGGTTACGCCGACGGCTTTTTCATCGGCCTAGCTTTTTCAAAAAAACATTTTTTTAACTTTATTGAATTGTTTAACTCGTTAATCTCATATGAAATTTTTAATTCTAAGTACACTTAATCACAAAACAAATTATATTTGTAGTCAAAATTTCCAATCGATCACCCATCATAACACTACTCCAGCGTTAGCACACTTAACTTCTCCATTTCTTTCACATGAGCTTCCGACAAAGAAATTAGAACTTGTTATGAATATATCATATCAATCCTATTAACCATTAGACTATAATGTTAGTCGTCTTTATTTTTTATATTTCATATAATTATTTAAGTAAACAATAATAAATAAGTAATAGTAATCTTGAATTCAAATAAAAATAAAATATATTTTATTTATTTTGCATTTTTCCATTTAATATTGAATAATTCATATTTACAAATCTGTAAATCGTAATTCGACAAATAATATATTAAAATCTATCAGAATAATGAGACGAATCCAAATATGACATCCCTATCATCTGTTTAAATATGTATAGTATATTTCTAACACTAGACCAACCGAAACTATGTTAGGATTCATGAAACACCCCGTTTTTGGCACTCAGAAAATAGAAAATGATTTTTTATGCATCAACCGGAAACCTTGTATTGGATCTCTGATGAAATAGAATATTGTGAACATAAAAATGATTTAAAAAAATCATGAGCATAATATCATGTACTTGTAGTTTAAATCTAACTCACTTCCTACCGATTCAGCAGGAATTTGTCCGTTTCACGAGAGGTGGACGGAAAGGTTTGAGATACCTCAGTTGGGACATTGTTAATGCAAGGTGGTCTAGTATTTTTGAAAAATAGGGTGGTACCATTTTAAAACTTTCATTTGGTGGTTGCTTCATAAAACACCCTGTTTTTTGCACTCGAAAAATGAAAAATGCCTTTTTGGTGCGACGAAAAGGAAAAATTCCTCCTGCAATATTATTCACCATCCCATGATGCATGTGTGCACAATATGGGCACATTATCACAAACTATGCCACGATTCCGACCATAACATTGGTCATTTGACCTGAAAGCCAGGAAACCACGATTAAGATATGTCATTTTGTGAAGGTTTTTTTGATACACAATCAATATACCAAGTTTGGTATTTTTCCTTGCAACTATGTCACATAATATGACACCATGCAAAGTTTTTGCATTTTTCGATCATTTTTGAATTTTTTAGGCCCGTTTCAAACTATCGTTAAACTTTCTAAATCGGCGGACATGAAGATTCATAGCTCGGGGCTGAGCCTCGCTAAACTGGCATTGGATCTCTTATGAAATAGAATATTGTAAATCTAAAAATTATTTTTGCAAAAAATCATGAGCATTAGATCATATGCCTCTAGTTTAAATCTGACTCGCTTCCTACCGATTCGGGAGGAATTTGTCTTTTTCACGAGGGATGGACGAAAAGGTTTGAGATATCCCGGTTGGTATATTGTCCATGCAAGGTGGTCTAGTATTTCTGAAAAATGGATGGTAGCATTTTGAAACTTTCATTTGGTGGTTGCTTCACAAAACACCCCTTTTTTGCACTCGAAAAATAAAAATGGTTTTTTGGTGCGACGAAAAGGAAAAACTTCCTCCTACAATATTATTCGTCATCCCATGATGCACATGCATGCACAATATGGACATATTATCGCAAACTATGCCGCGACTCTGGCCATAACATTGGTCATTTGACCTGAAAGCCAGGAAATCTCGTTTGAGATAGGTTATTTTGTGAAGGTTTTTTGAGACACAATCAATATACCAAGTTTGGTATTTTTCCTTACAACTATGTCACATAATATGACACCACGCGAAGGTTTTGCATTGTTTCAATCATTTTTGAATTTTTTATGCCTGTTTTAAACTATCGTCAAACTTTCTAAATCGGCGGGCATGAAGATTCTTAGCTCGGGGCTGAGCCTCACTAAACTTGCATTGGATCTCTGGTGAAATAGCATATTGTGAACCTAAAAATGATTTTTCCAAAAAACATGAGCATTAGATCATATACCTATAGTTCAAATCTGACTCACTTTCTATAGATTCAGTAGAAATTTGTCTTTTTCACGAGGGTTGAATGGAAAGGTTTGAGATACTCCGGTTGGGAAATTGTCCATTCAAGGTGGTCTACTATTTTTTAAAAATAGGGTGGTACCATTTTAAAACTTTTATTTGGTGGTTGCTTCACAAATAACTCTGTTTTTTGCATTTGGAAAATAAAAAATAGTTTTTTGATGTGACAAAAAGGAAAACTTCTTCCTGCAACATTGTTCGCATTCCATGATACACATGCGTGCATAATATAGGCACATTATCGCAAATTATGCCGCAATTCTGACCATAAGATTGGTCATTTGGCCTGAAAGCGAAAAAACCTCGATTGAGATAGGTCATTTTATAAAGGTTTTTTAGACATAATCAATATACCAAGTTTCGTAGTTTTCCTTGCAACTATGTCACATAATATGACACCACATGAAGGTTTTACATTGTTTTGATCATTTTTTTTATGTTTGTTTCAAACTATCGTCAAACTTTCTAAATCGGCGGGCACGAAGATTCGTAGCTTGGGGCTGAGCCTCGCTAAACTTGCATTGAATATCTAAAAATGGGCCTCCTATTTTTTAAAAATGTGGTGGTACCATTTTTAACTTTTATTTGATGGTTGCTTCACAAAACACCCGTTTTGAACACTCAAAAAATGAAAAATATATTATACGCAAGTATTTATATTTTTATATATTTTTTAAACAAAAATATGTAATATTTGAGTTTATACAGATAGATCTTATTTTCTACAAATTTTGATATATTATATGTATTTTTATAAATTAAAATAATTTAGTTATGATTTTTCTAAGATTAATATGAAAAAAAGGAAAAAATAGCTTTTGCCGTCGATGTAGACTTGACGCCGTCGCTTTGCCATTATCCTAACCACCTATACCAACGGCACTGTCTACGCCGCCGGCTGCCGTCGGCCTATCTATCCTACACCGACAGTAAAACTGGGCCGACGGCCACGCAGCTCAGCAGCCAAGCCCATTCAGGTGCGCTGATAGCTCCGACATTTTGTTGTCGACGTAGAACGCGGCCGTTAGAGTTATTTCCGTAGTGGTGGCATGTCCTGAACGGACATGTGCATGTCCGTGGGACACCGCAAACGTAAAGATCGATCACCGATGATCTGGGAGACGAGCAAAGATGCATTAGTGTGATTTTGAGCTACACTTTTTTTAATCCCTCGGGGCTGCCTTGTACATACTTTGCTCTAATCTAATCAATCGAATGGCAGAATGCCTGGCTTAAGCGGAGAACATGTCAACCGTAAACCGTAGAAACCGCGTATAACGTCGCCGGCAGACGGGCAGGGGAAACAACAATGTGCCAAACGTTGTCTTTTCTCATGGTATAAGCATCCCCGTGTCATTCATCCCCCAAATACCACCTGGAACCTGCAGCTTCTTCGACCTCGAAATCATCACAGGACTGGTTAGCTAGATCGCTAACTCGCTATCTCTTTCCCTATAAATACATTCGAGATGGCTCTTATCCTGCAAGCCATATAGCTACGAGTCGATCTGCAACGAACTAATTAAGCCGAAAAGAGAGGCTGTCATATACATACGAGAGCATCACCATATACCCAATGGCTTCCCAGCAAGTCCTGCTCTTGGCTTCCGCCGCCATCGCCGCCGCCTTCCTCCTGGCGCCGGCATGCGCTGACGACTTCATGGTCGGAGACTCCGCCGGCTGGACCCTCACCTACCCTGCCACCTGGACCGAGGGCAAAACCTTCGTCGTCGGCGACAGCCTGAGTATGATTCCGTGCACGCACCTTCTTAAATCTTAGCCAGTACCCGTGTTGAAATTGCTAGCATGTTGGTGCTTGTTCGCAGCGTTCATGTACCCCGCCGGAAAGCACACGGTGATGGAAGTGACCGGCCCGGACTTCAGGGCCTGCAACGTGACGGGTAACCAGGCGCTCGGCACCTGGACTTCCGGCAAGGACACCGTGCCGCTCGACAAGGCCGGGAGGAGGTGGTTCGTCTGCAGCGTCGGCAACCACTGCGCCCAGGGCATGAAGCTCCTCGTCGTCACCGCCGAAGCAGCTCAGGCCCCGGCTGGCCCCCCATCCAATTCGGCCTCTTTTGTTGGCGGAGCGGTTGCACAGGCAATGGCGGCGGCCGGCGCCGTGGCCGCAGCCGTGCTCATGCTCTGAGTGCTCGTTCTTGACAGCTGAGCTGAGATAGTACGGTCGTCTTCATGTGCGTCGTGTGACAGATGACCGGTGCCCCCGGCCTCTGCATGCACCTTCTGTTTCTGGATTATGGTCATTATTATGTTTCCACTCGTAACACAGTTTGAGGCTAGTAGTATATAAAGTCTTCTTTGAATAAATTTGTGTTGCCACAGCTTTTTTCTAAACTTGTTCTTTTAAATGGAAATACATGTTTTTTATGAAGACACATGGAGCCGATATTCCGTCTCCAGTTCGCGCCCCACGAGAAAATTACAAATAACCACCACGTTACAGGCTAGGGTTTTAAAAAGCCACCACTTTATATTAGGGTTTCAAAAAACACCACTTTAGCACTAACATGTAACAAAAAACACCGATTCGGTTTTAACCCTCCACTAACAGGAAACTGACCAGTGGGACCTACTAGTCAGGCTGACGTGGCAAACAATAACAGTGGAGGCATTCTTTTTTTTCCTACTTTTTCTTCCTAAAATTCAGCATTGACTAATCCACGCAACTGTTACCAGCAAAATATCCACGACGAAACTCTGGCCACTACCACCGGCCGCGCATCCCTGCTATTGCCAGCGAGCATGCCTTTTCCCGCCGACTCACCGCCCCCTGTCCTGCCGGCGAGAAGTCCCCTCCCTGCTACCGGCCTCGCTCAATTCCTGTATCGGGATTCTTCCCGGCGAGCGGCGCGCCATCCATCTGCTCCTCCCGGTGGCCGGCGCACCGCCTAGTCCTGTATCGGCACCGCCCCTCCCCTTCCCTGCTGGTACCCCGCGTGAGAGCGCCATATGCAGCCACCCCAGGTGTAGGGTGCGTGGCCGCTTGCCCCTGTTCCTCCAGCGCATCCGCCGCCGCGGGCGTACAACCTTCGAACTTCGATCCTCCCTAACAACTGGAGTAGCGAATTCAAGCGCCGCTGGTCTGAGCCTCACGATGTCATCTTCTGCGCACGCCACTCCTGGCCACCAGCTCCGGCCGTCGGCATGCACGCCGGCGACATGGATCGCGTCCATTCGGGAAATACGGGAGGCACAGGAGGGCAGCTACGGCTGGAGCACATGGGTAGGCGGCTTGCACTCGGTTGCGGCGGCGGCAAGTAGAGAGAATGGTGGTGCAGCATGTCTCGCCATTGGCAATGGCAGCGGAGGCGCTTCAGTGCACAAGGTGCTTGCCAAAATGTCTAGGAGAAAGAGAGTTTGGGGTGAAGGTGATGACAGGTGGGCCCTACGTCCGAAGTGGCTGCCTGTTCATGTCGTTTGTCCTCCACCGTTACCATTTGCCACGTCAGCCCGACTAGTAGGTCCCACTGGTCAGTTTTCCTGTTAGTGGAGTGTTAAAACCGAATCAATGTTTTTTGTTACATGTTAGTGCTGAAGTGGTGGTTTTTTGAAACCCTAACGTAAAGTGGTGGCTTTTAAAAACCCTAGCATGTATTGTGGTGGTTATTTGTAATTTTCTCGCGCCCACTTATTTTATTTTATTTACACTAAAAAATGTGAATGCCATAGCCTATGAAACTCGCACCCCACTTATACGACGCGGCATCGGTACTTTCTCCGTTTTAAAATATAAGATATTTTAAGTTTATAAAGATAATATATTTAGATACCTTTTAGTGTTTAGATTCAGAAGATTACAAGTTAGGGTGGCCTACCTGTCTAGGGATTTTTTATTTTTGGCTTAGACCAACTCTGTTTGTTCCTTCTATATCAATATAAAAGGCAAAGCTTTTTGCCTCGTTTAAAAAAAATTGTTTAGATTCAGAGTGAATTTCTTTAAAACTACACACTAAAAGACGTCTAGATACATTATCTTCACAAAGCTAAAACATTTTGTATTATGAATCAGAGAAAGTACATGTGAGCGCATCGTATGAGCCACTAATTATGTATTCGTGTGGTGACGGCCAACGGGATTGATCGTGTTACTTTTGGGGCACATCTAACGTATTCCTACTATTTTTTTATTTTGATAAAAAGGGTATACCACCGAACTCCATATATCAACTAATGCAGACAACAGTTTTTGTTTCGTAGTTTTCTAAATCTTACAAGTAGCAAAATGATCACAACTCATGATCGCAACAAATAGGATTAGAAATTGCATCTCCTGCATTTGCAATCCTATCACTAACCTGCTTTGCATCCAATTCTTGGGCTGCTTGTGCCGCCATTGACAAGACTTCCAATTGAAAAATCTTCTCTTGGAAAGCCCATATCCTTGTAATGGCTTTTTCCTCGGTTTGAATCCACCCCAGAATAAACAATGAATGAATGAATTTTCTATAAAGTCAAAGGCCGAAGATTTGAGTTGGAGATGCGAAAGTTGGTGTGACCATTGGTCTCTTTCACCGGGTGAACTAAAGCAAGAGAAGCACCGGGCCCTTCATCTGGCGGATAAGCTTTGGGATCTACTGACGATGACCATAGAAATCTAGCAGCTTCTCCATCTTAGACGAATGATAACCTTGCAAGGCACTCACTTTAGTACGATTAGCACAATTAGTTATTTAGATAAAGTCATTTCTTGTGTTAGGAGGAGCTACAAGGCGCAAGATAAAAACCAAACTCAAACCCCCATATCACTGGAATAGTTTAGGCATTCTAATTTAGAAATGAATTAATAATGACATCCAAAGATTTCCATTCAAAATCCTTGAAGTGTATATTTGGAGGTACATTTGAAACCACAAGCATGTCTGTAGATGGTATTTTTTCGAAATAGGGATATCACCCGGCTTCTGCATCGACCGATGCATATAGCCTTTAATGCTTATGTCTATAGCCAGTATGTGTTCTTATGTGTTCTTGCGTTGTAAATGTTAAATATGAAGGAGAGATGCCCTAGAGACAAATAATAAATATGTTTATTATCATATCTCAATTAGTTCATGATAGTTTCTTACTGTGCTATAATTTTATCAAGCAGACACATTGATACAGGTATGGCATGTACACAAACCAAGTCCCTAGTAGCCTCTATTTATCCTATTTGTTGGTCAGCCGATGATTAAGGTTTTCTATTCATGGAGCATTTATGTCAGTTGATAATAAGGTCATGACATTGATGAATGTCATGACCGACATCACCCAATATAATTATCGCAACACCATCAAGTCACAAAGATCATCATTGCAATAGTTAGAATGAAGTATCATTTTTCCTTTTACGATGAGATCATGTTTAATCACTGTCACTCGCGGTTGCTGCATCAACCGTCACACCGCAACAGCGTGATCGTAAAAGTAAATGTTAGGTATTTGAAAGGGACATGTAGAGGCGTATGCAACAAGATTGAGATTTGTTCTTCTGCGTGACGGGAAGATATACTAGTCCCACTCGGTGAAATTACATCCATAAGCTGCGCAACATGTGACTAGCTCATGGAGATAAAATATCACGGGAACTAGTAAAAGCTGCACTTGTTGGTAACTAGATTGAACAAGGTATAATGATACCAATAATCATATCTCGGACAAGTCGGGTATCGAAATAACAAAGAGAATTGGACTCGTATTTATGGTTCAAACGACATTGAAATTATGGAATGCATAGGGGTTATTATGGGCATACCGGTCTCGCTAATAATCATTGATATGAGAGGTGTCTCGATCATGTATGTGATGTTCCCGAACTGTAGGGTAAGATTCTTAAGGATTTGACGACGCTTGGAGATCGTTTTGAATTTATCGGAATCATGAAAAGAAATAGATGAGAATACTGGAAGCATTCTAAAAGAGAACCGGAATCGTTCTGGGAGGTTTCAAAAGAGTTCAGAATGAACTGAAAGGTGTTTCGGGTCAAGAAGAATTTAATAATATGTATTTTATATTAACTATTAAAATTAATAATAAATTAATAATTAAATTTTGAGGGCAACTTTCCCTAATGGACGAAAATACGAAGGGAAAAAGGCCCAAGAGGAAAAGCCGCCCAAGGGGTCTAGCCACCGCTTAGGGGGCCCATTCGTCCAGCCTTGGGGTTGAAAGTTCGTAGGTAAAAACGGTTATATTATGAAAGCCCTA